>JAGTWJ010000019.1:1265625-2531250 GCA_020064725.1 Drechslerella dactyloides
AGTAGGTTCGTAAGTATGACCAGCGCACGTAGATTCGGACGGGGGATCGATCGTGTCGAGGCGAAAGCCTTGAATCTGACCGAGAAGATCCACGACTCGATAAGTCATTGATCAACTCACCCCAAAGCTCAGGGCCACAATTCGCCTGATTTAAATCACGATCAGGGCTTCACGAATTCTCGAAGCTCTGTACTCTGGTTGACATTATGACATAGTGGATAGCCGAAGCCGAATGGGTCCATTCTGATGAACGTATACATAACGTAATGACGCTCGCAAACCAAAAATGGATTGCCGAGACTGGACGGCGCGGCATGCTTTCATCGAATCGCGAGCTCGCTCGAACAGCTGACAACACGACTTCCACCAGCGCACCATAGCATCCTCTTCTGCCACCGTAAGCAGTAAGTTTCCTCCTCGGGAAGGCACACAGGACATGCATGGAATAGGTAGAAACCGCCCAGCCGCCCAGCCGAGCACGTTTGAGCACTATACAGTATCCACTCACCGTTTCGAAGTGGTCTGTATCACGTATTGTAAAATATCGCCAGTATCACGAATCTTCGGATAGCGTGGGCGGGCTGTGAGCGCGAGTGACTACCATGTTTATGCACAAAGCTCACAGCAAAGTACAGTGTGAACCTAAATCCCGTTGCGACAAACAAACAATCAACCACACCGAATCATTCCGGACCGAGCCTGAAGGGAGGTTTGCGAAGGAGACATCCAACCGAGCTCTCGCCGACTATCCCGACTAGCACATTCGCCATAAGCAAATCAACCACGGCACAACAGCTGCACAAGTGGAGCGTTCAAATCGGAAAACTGAAAATGCGCTCAATTCCTCTCAGTGGCGCATGTGCTTCATGCGCTCGGTCTCGTCCGCTTGCAAACTGGTGCTCCTGTGTGGCCTGTGTAACACACCGAAATGCATTGTCCTGCCTGCCTTTTTCCGGTTTTTCGCGAGTAGTATTGTGATTCGAGGACACCGGCACCACGAAAATCAGTACATTGTAATTGAGTATACATGCTTGTGGGTTTATTGAGGCCACTGTTTGAAAGCGCTGTGAGAAATTGTGGATGTCAATACTTATGTAGTAGAAGACATGTAGCCGGTGCGCTTTGCTGGGTAATGGTGAACGCGTGAACGGTACTGTCTGCGATCAATGATTCCATCGATCGATCAGTTGATTGATCATGATTGCACCGGGGCCTCGTGGAGTGATATGATTGATTTCCTCTTGCGGCGTATTTACTTCCTATGTACTGTACAAGTAACGTAAAATAAAAAATTTTGAGACAGATATCTAATTCTTAGTCCACGGAAACATGCATGCACACACACCTCAACTTGCGCACGTTGCATGCACATGTACAGACAGCCTGGGCGGGGTAATACTCGTGCGTCCTGTATATAACCCTTCCGGCCGCCCGTATCGACTCGTCGTCCGAGACTTAGATCACTCGGCAGGCGGCTTGGTCAGTCTTGTCTTCCCATCGGATTAATTATACATATACCCAGTCCCTCGCGGTTGACTCGGTCAAATTGTTTTGGCATCACTCTACTTCCCAATATATATACCTCTCAGCCAACGCTGTCCATCGTCATTTTATCTGACCGCAGCACTTCTTCCCTGTGTTTGTGGTATCAACAAAGTATCCGAGTAGGTATATACTCAACCTCGAAGTCAATATGAATATGGACATGGGCCTCAGTACCACCGGCACGCAGATGAACATGGACGGAATGGCCAGTACTACCACCATGGCCCTGGATGCGATGGCGACATCGACGATGACTGGGATGGCGGCACCCGCAAAGACGAGCATGAGCATGAGTGGCATGATGGGCGGATGCAAGATATCGGTAAGATATATTCGACGCCTTAGGCTTTGTTCCACGGTCCTTCCTTGCTTTCCAGTGAATGAAACTTAGGACTGTGTGGGGTGGATTTTATAGTGATATGAGGGCCAGCTAGCTGACAGTGGTTGTAGATGCTGTGGAACTGGTACACTGTGGACGCCTGCTTTATCGCCCGTTCGTGGCGGGTTTCCAGCGAGGGCATCTTTGCGCTCAGTTGCATCGGCGTAAGCCCTACCCCAAGTCCATCCCTACCTGTAGCGATCCAAAGAAAATGCTCTCGACGATATGGTTGATCTAATTGTACCACCCGGAACATGGCATTCACAGGTTGTCCTCCTCGTCATCGCCCTCGAGCTCGTCCGCCGTATGCAACGCGAATACGACCGCCACATCATCCGTCACGCGCACCTGCACAGCAGCCAAGTTGCAATTGTAGCCGATGCGGAAGCCGCGGCAAGCAACCAAAAGCTCGCGGACGACGGCTCAGTCAACAGTCCCGTCAAGGTTGCCATAGGAGCATTCAACACCGCGCCGTCAAGACTTGCGAGGTTTCTGCGGCCGTTTAGTTTCCGGCCGTCGCTCGTGCAGCAGATTGTGCGGGGGTTGCTTTATATGGTGCAGTTTGCTGGAGCGTATGTCATAAACTTTCCGATCTCCCATACACATGGCACATTCCCGCTAGTTTGATTGGTCCGTGTGCTGAAATTCGAGCGGTGAATAGGTATTTTGTGATGTTGCTGGCTATGTACTACAATGGTAAGCTTTCCGGAACCCCGTAGCACCTGCGGCATATCGAATGTTCTCAGTTGTTGCTCTGCCCACCGCCTGCATAGGATGTTACACTGCGGCCGGCCTATCGCTATTTGCCTTTGTCGTTAGCTTTCATCAGCTAATTACTGACGATTTGTTCATGCGTGCAGGCTATATTATCATCTGTATCCTTATTGGCGCGTTCCTCGGTTTTACGTTGTTCGGATACGATAACCTTGCCCCGGGGTGAGTCTGATTCTGGTTTCTAGCATGATTATGAGACTCGCCAGTCCAGAAATTGGCTGGCGTTGTAGAGTGCAATTAATTACATGTATACTGACGGTGCGATTTGTAGTGGATCTCACCAAGAAACCGGGACGTCTTGTTGCTGAACCGTTGGTAGTTTGGACAAGGACAGTGAAGCTGGAGTTCAGGACTAGCTGATATTAATTTGATCACATATATCCCGTTTAATGTGTCAGTAGAAACTCTGTAATCTGCCTGATTGTATAGGCGCATGTCATATTAACTGCATCGTGGGATCTTTTACCCTATTTCTGGGGACATGTATACCAAAGCTGTTGGCTGTCGACGTATCACATTTTACATGGGAGCTCCTATTGTGAAATTGCAGCTTGATGAACTGATTTGGCAGCGTTCGCAAACATGACATACTCATACCGGCCTGATCACTGGGCAGGTAGCCGTTGTTGGGATCTGACATTATTTGAGTTAACTGCGGGAGCAAATTGCTCCAGCTTTTATAAGACCGCAGAATTATCTAATCTGATATTCTCGATGCCCTAATGCTGTCTTTAAGAGTAAAAGTGAAATTCGATTCGGCCTGCGGTGTGGAGAGCTGCTCCGTAGTTTCATCAGGGAAGTCCGATGAGCTCGCATATTAGCCAGAATACGGAATATATAATAAGGTTCGCAACCTAGCTGGATAACTTTCGAAGGCTGCCCAACATTACAATTCCGAGTTGTCAAGCGTTGCATTTTTTGGCGGGTTAAGCTGCGGCGCGCGATAAGCTGGGAGCTTCCCACCACCAACCAAACACGGCCGTCAATATCACGACTTCGACATCCGCGACGCCATGTCCTCACCGTTCCCGTACATCCACATATCATGTCCCTGCAACGAGGAGCGGCCACAGTTGATGGCTGTCGACAGCGCGCGCCCCATATCGCCAACTAAATCCCCCACGAAGCGCGACCCCTCCGTCGGCCTGCCAGACCCGCAAACACCGGTCCAGCGACGCGGCCTGCAGCCTGCAGTCTCCTTTGGTACCACGGCCTCCTCGAACGGCGAAGACGACGAAAACCTCGAAGAAGACGACGAGGAGAATAATTTTGACCCGCGCGACCCGCGCGCAGCTTTCTCGCTATTTCCGATTGAGAATCTGCTGTACTGCGAGGACTGTCACCAGATCCGGTGTCCGAGATGCGTCCAAGACGAGATCGTGTGCTGGTATTGCCCCAGCTGTCTGTTCGAGGTGCCCAGCTCTACTGTCAAGAGTGACGGAAACCGGTATTGTCTTTTTCCTAGCTGTTCATCACGCCACTTCGCCTAGTTTAGATACAATTGTCTGATGCTGCTGTGTAGGGTTATGCTAATATACCTGTAGATGCACGCGCAACTGCTACCTCTGCCCGATATGCACCGCTCTTCTCGTCGTCGTGCCCGCAAGCCATTCCAATTCCGGCACTGCCAACGATACTCCCATTGGCCCCTTCAACCTCTTCTGCAGTCATTGCCACTGGACCACATCCGACCTGCAGCCGCCGATCCAGTTGGAAAAGCCGACGTCCATCTCCGCACAGCTCGCAAAGCTGTCTGCCCCGCCGCAGGACGCTGAGTTCACACGGCTGAAGCAGCACTATGCGCAGCAGCTGGGGAACGCGCAGGAGGACTTTGCGAACAGCCCGGCTGCACTGACGAGGCTGATGGGCCTGTACGCTGGGTTGGGGACTGGCGGCGCGGGGCGGAAGGGACGAGGTGTTAAGAAGCTTGAGATGAAAGAGGTTGATCGCCCGAGAGAGATAGCAGAGGAACGGGAGCTGGATGTCGTCGAACGGCTGGCGAAGCTAGGCCTGGATGCGAGTGAGAGGACCTCTTATGATACATCTGGTATAGCATGGAAGCTGACCCGACGGCCACCAGCGACGAATACAAAGCAGCGGATAGCGCAGCCTCACGAACCACGGTTCCTACAGTATGTTACTACTCCGCCTCCTCTGTGCTTAACAAGTGTGTATATTAAGATCAACGGTCACCGCGTATAGGGAACTCAAGCCTGTCGCCGTCCTCCTACGAACCAAGCGCTCCAAGCGCTGTCGCGCGTGCCGCCACATCCTCGTCAAGCCGGAATCGAAAGTTCAAACTACACGGTTTAGGATCCGTCTGGTAGCCCTGTACGTCCCTCGTACCTCCTCCCACCAAGCTACCCCTCTAGTTGACTAACCACTCAATTCTATTCGCACAGGAACTACATCCCGAGCCTGGGCATCAAGCGCCTCGACCCCAGTATTACCCTCATCTCCCTCATCCCGCACAAGACCCACCGCTTCCTCCTCACCGTCACCAACCCGCTCTTCGACCCCATCTCCGTTTCCCTCCTCACTCCGCGCTTCACACCCGGCACCGAATACCCGTCGCGTGTCACCATCCTCTGTCCCGAATTTGAAGTCGGTGCCAACACCGACGTCTGGGATGACGCCCTGATGAGCACCAAGCCCGCCATCCCCGCCATGACCACCGGCGGTGCCGGCACCCCGCGCGCCGGCGACGGCCGTCTGGAGACCGTATACGAGCAGAAGCGCAACTACACCAGCGTCGTCATCGAGGTCGTCCCGCCCGAGATCCCGGATAGTCGGGAAACCCGTATCCGCGACGACCGACTGCTCGAGATCCCCATATTCGTGCGCGTCGAGTTCGAGGCCGAGGTCGACCGGGACGACGACGACGCCTCCGGCGCGCTGAGTAAGCCTTCGTCGCTCAATATCTCGTCTTCAGCCGGCGCTGGCGGTGCCGCGTCCTCTGCGTCGTCCGCGGCTGGGAATCCGCTGGCGAGAGAGCGCGTGGAGTACAGCTATTGGTGCGTCGTGGGCATCGGACGGGTGGGCGAGCCGGTTGAGGGTGTGGTGGCGAGTGAGCCGAATACACCGGTGCGCACGCCTGTCGGTACGCCGGTAAAGGCCCCGCGTACGCCAGGTGTCGCGAAGACGCCGCTGCGATCCGTGCGGTCGTAAGTGTGTCGGGCGAGCGTGTCTACGGCCAGCACATACATAAAGACATACTTTTGAAATTTTTGGACGGACGAGCAAGAAGGACATTTGGGGTCCAACGTCGGTTGTATTGTTGAAAGAACTTTGATTACCGGAAGAGGCAGGGTTGTAGATGCTGATGAAGTGCTTGTTGTTTTTGGATGACTAGAGCAAGCGTGTGGTGTTCTGTTACATTATGCCATGTTACGAGAGTTACATTTACATTTAATTTCGTAGTTATCGTTCTGGCGCCTCGGCCTGCAGCAGGTAGATAGAAAGGTGCTTTGAAACGAAAACGGCGGGAAATAGAGATAAGAGAAAAATGGTGGATATCGATATCAGTCGACCAGTGTATTGTATGGACAGAATAAATATATAAAGAAAACTGACCAATATAACAAAAAGTAAACGAGAGGAAGAATATCAGAAATAAAAAATGAACTCTTCAACAGCGCTCAGAGGAGGTATCTAGAAAGAACAGTGCAGCGAAGGCTTCTAAATAACACACATGCACATGCAGTTTGCTTGCTTCAATGTTCGATACATAAGGCGCGAGATATAGGTAGCTAGGCTGCCGAGAGTTGGAAGGAGAGTTCAACGTCGTCTGCAAGTTAACAGCGAAGCTAGCTAAGAACACAGCGAGGAGGAAAAAGTTAAGAAAAGAACAAGCTTGACACAAACGAAAATGAAAAAAAAGTAACATGCAAGGTAGCAGTTAGCGGCAGGGGATATAATATAGTACTCGAGAGAAAACAGATAGAATAGCTAGCTATAGAAACTGTGAATGTGATCTGGATCAGTGTAGCTCTAAAGGGGGATGTTTTGTTCAGAGAAAAGTAACAGTAATGAAAGAACAGAGATACAAAAATAAGGCCGTTATACGGGAATTTACCAGCTTCGAACTTTAGGCAACGAGGGAAATTGCAAGGGTAGTTGGAAGGGACCTGGGCGTCATGATATGATATGGATGGAATGCTTGGACTGTACAGTGAGCAAATTCGGAAATGGTGCTAAGCAAGGAAAGAAAATGTCGTAGTGTCCGAGGCCGGTTCGGTTCGAGTCGAGTCGAGTCGGATCGGATGGTTGGGGCTGCCGCTATCGAAGTCTGTGCGTGGACTAGGTGCAGCGCCTGGAGTTAAAAATACACAAAGGAGATCTGGCTGCCATTCAAGTGTCAATTTACAATGTAGAAAGAAAATTTAAGGAAAAAGAAGGCTCGAAGAGGCAGTGAGAGAAGCTTCGAAGAACATCTGTCTGTCTGCAGATTCCGATCAGATGCCGCAATCGAGAAGGAACTGAAAGTTGGGTTGGTTCGGGTGTCTGCGTCTAAGATGGCCGTTAAGAAGCGTCGAATTAAAAGAAAAATTGGCAGCAAAAGGATATATGTAGAACAAGGAAAGAACAGGTGTCCAACTGTAAGGACCCTCCCTGGATATAAGGACGTCATCAACTCAACCGAAAAGGTATATGTTCGAAAGTTGAGAAAGAAAAGAGTAAAAGAAAGGGAGTTGTATACGAAAAAGAAAGAAAAAGAGAGGTTCAAACGCCGAGATTCGCCTAACGCTGTGCTTTTTGGGTTGCTCGAAAAGACCGAAATATCGCTGAAAGATCGAAAAGACAAGCTCGTGGGTGACTGGTTGGTAGGACGTCGTACGTGTCGCACGTAGTTCACATGATCGTGCAACCGCAACATCCCTTGTCTTTCTTGCCTTTCCCTGGGACCTCTTCTGGGTCTTTGACTCGAATCGGCTCCTTTGCAGGTGGCTTTGGAGGTACTTCTTGCGGCTGGGATGGTTTCGATGGGGGTTCCTGCAAGAGACGTATGTTAGCTGCTGGAATGGATTACAGAAAATTTCTGATTGACGACTTACCACCATGGGAGGCGGATCCCTCTCCCTCTTCTTCTCCTTCGACGAAGGCCACAAAGAGGCATGGTTTTCTCCAAAGTGGATGGCCTCCTTGGGTGCGCCATCCTTATCGTGAATCTTGAGGGGCCGTAATTCTCGATCGTAGACAGAGGCGCTGGCTCCTTCCCTCTCCCATTGCTCCTGCTGCAGTCGCTTAGCGACAGTCGGAATGATCTGTTGGTCCTGCGGCAACTTCGGATCCGGCGCATAAGTTCCTAACGCCCATGGTGGTGGGCCCTCAGGAGTGTTATGCTTGGCGGCACCTCCTGCAGAATTACCACCGGAACCACGATTTCCCGCGGCGGAGGTTGTGCGAGGCTTCCCTCCCTTGCCTGTGGATGTCCGTTGTGAGCTTGACGGCCGTCGCGGGGAACTCTTAGATCCATTGCGGATCGACGTCCTCGATGGAGGGGTTCCGGAATGCGCAGAAGTTGGAATGGGTCTTTCTGGTGGGGTAACCGGGGGCGGCTCCGATTCCAGGGTTTGTGATCTCGCTCTGGTAGCAGGATACGAGATGCTCTGCACATCATCTTCGTCAGGAGAACCCGACCTGGCACGTTTTAGAGGGCAGTTTCGTTCCAGGAATTCCAACGGGATCGGCGCCGGCGAAAACACGTTTACTGGAATCTTCGACGGAGATATCGACTTGCTACGTGCAGCTGCCATTTTCTGCGCGACTTGCTCAGCCTCACGTTCTTCGGGTAGCCGTAGGTCAAAGTCGTTGTTTTCGAAGATCTCGTTCGAGTTTTCTTCACTAGTTTCAGCGCATGAATCCCAGGTGGAAGCCCGAGGTTTTGACATACGGTCTAATGAGAGCTTACGCTGCGCTGTCTTTATCCACGCGTCACTTGCGTTATTCGGAACTGGCACAGGAACTGCTGATGACTTCTTGTACTCGTGCGACTCTATCCTCATCAACTTATCACGATGAATCCAACTGGAGGCTTCTCGGTTGTCAATGTCGCCGGAGAGATCATACATAGCAGTTGTCGAACTGTTGATGTTGGGCAGTATTTCGGTAACGCCGCTTATCGTTGATAATCGGTTTACCGCGTAGAGGTCGATAACAGAGTCCCGGCCTTCATTGGATCCTGGCTTTGCTAAGGCAGATGCGCGGGGTGCTGCTAACAGTTCGTCTTTCGAAGGCTCTGTCGGAGCGAATGTTGTTACTACGTTCCTGGGAGTGTCTTTCGAATAGTCCGAAGTCGATCGAATGTACGAGCCTGATGTTTTTCTGCTTTCTGATGTCGCTCGCGCTTTCGTTAGAGAGCTTGTTCTCGATCGACTCGCTCCAGAAGCGTTTCGGCCGTTGGTGTAACTGTAGTACGTAGTCCCGTCGTCATCCTAAATTTAGTCGAAAGAAAAAGGCAAACGGCCGATTAGCATATAAATAAATTAAAAGAATAGAATGGAAAAAAATAAAGGATGGGTCTAAAATATATTAGACGAAAAAAAACTCACAGGTGTGTCGATCGGAACCGAGTAATCCCAATCTCGATGGCCGTGGGATGAAGATGGAGGTGTGATGCTCGCCACTCCTCGGGACGCAGTGATGCTGGTCATGCTGAAATAGGAGGGGGGAAGACTCCCAAGAATGCCCGAACGGCCAGTGCTAAGCGTGGGGCACTTGGTGGAAAAAAGATTGCCGGTTCAGGGCTACTCCGTCAAAGGAGGGTAGAACGAATGGATTCGCCTCCCTAGGATGACGTTTCTACCCTTTACACCTGTCCTGCGTCGAAGAGTATTGTGAAAATGCGAGGACAACGAATGAAAGTGGATTAGGAGGAAGCCTTCGAGTGGGTCCTTATGCAGTACGGTCGATGGCCAGCGGATAGAAGGGTGTGCCACGACAGATGTACAGCTGGATGATTTGTCGAATCGAGTGTCGACGGACGCTAAGCGTGGCTGCTGATTGGATTCTCGTCACGGGATGTCGTCTGTTTTGGGGGTATAAGAGTTCTCGACTCGCCGTATCGAAGGTGTTTGAAGCGAGGAATGGATGGTTAAACCAGGAGTTGAGCAATGCTGTATGTTGCAGAGACTCCGGGCGGTCGTCGCTAAGGACCAGGGTGAACCGATAAAGTTGCAGCGAAAATGACCGGGGAATGCAGGTTACGGCAGGAGAATAGCGTTGTCGAGAGCGATGATGCTGGGAAATTTCGAGATGCTGTCTGGGTGAACGTGAGCAGACGGGCGAGTGAGGAACGAAGTAAAAAGACGTCTTCTCAGAAGCGTGGTGGGCGTGGTGGTGCACAAGATAACAAAGTAAAATAACAATATTTTGATGGGAAATGACGATGCCGAAGAAAGGAAGTTGCGATGAGGCGGCGACTGCGACCGAAATGGGATTCAGCAGTCGGATAATATAACGAAGAGAAAATCTCGGTCGCAGTCGATGCGAGTTTCTTGTGAGTGTAACGAGCGTAATTATCTATCCACGATAGAGGAAGAGGAAGCCAACGGGTGGGCACAAAAAGGAGACGCCAGCACGCAAGTCCGGCCTACCGATAACGGTCAGGCCACGGCGATGGAGATGCAGATGCAGATGTAGATGGAGCAGATGCAGGCGGTCAGGGAGAAGGTGGAGCGGATCCGAAATGGGTGGAGATGGACGGCGCGGGCGGTCTGGTTTGGTTGGACGGATATTCGGACGGGGCTCGGTCGACGGGACACAGCTGGTAACAGCAGTCAGACTGAAACTGGGACGCGAAGTGCAACCGCGAATGCAACTTCGACTTCAACTGCAACTGCAGCTGGGGCTGATTGATTGATTGAATGGGGATGGCGAGGCCGCGGCCGCTGGGCTAGGTTGGATCTCGAGGATCGCCAGGTCTGGTCGAGGCGGATAATCAAAGGCGACTCCGTTGAACTTCGGCCGGGGCAAACCAAAACAGCACTATACTAACCACCACGGGCTGCAGGGTCGCAGGACAGCGAAGGAAAAGAAGGGAAAGAGAAGGACGACGGAAGGAAAAGAAAGAAAAAAGCCGGGTCTGTGAGAGAACCTGTAAGGGAAGGGGAAAGGCAAGAGAAGGGAGAATAGAATAAAAAAAAAAAAAAGATTGACTGAAGCAGCAGTGCAGCGCGGTATGCACAAAGTGAGGGAGCGTGAGCGGCGAGAGCGCAGTGGAAAAAAAAAAAAAAGAGGCGGCCGTTGAGACGGTCCAAAGGGGAAAGACCAATTTTAAGATGCTTCACCACAATTATATTCTCTGTATGATATTATATTAACACGCCGTATTAATATAATATCACGACTGAGAGGAAACGCGAAAGAAGGGAGAGGGAGCCTGGATGACTGACTGGCCGCTGCTTGAACCCAGATCGAAATGCGAGAGCGGGCACGACAGGACACGCGATGAAGGGATGGATGGATGGCTGGATGATGGATGTCGGTCCACTGGGCCTGGAAATGACCAATTCAACTAGGCTCGCGGATTCCGATACGCTGGCTGGCTCGCTTGGGCCAGATGAGACGAGATGAGAGAGAGCTAGCTAGCCAGAGGAGCCTCGGACGACCGAGCACCCAGACGAGATGGCTGACTGGCCAGAGAGCGGCTCCGATATTGCAACTGGCCGGGCGAGAGTCAGGAATCCGATCCGGATGGCAGCCGCCTCGGGCAGACGGTGCGGTGGAGAGCGAGGCTGCAGAAGGTTTGGTCTGTATCTGGCGACGAGTTAAGTTCCGAAGGCCTGACAATGATTATTCCCCTTTGAGACCGCTGGATCCGGGGACGATAGAAAAAAATTATATATGGCGGGGACCGGCTCACCCACGGTAACGCTCCGACAGACGAGCGCGAGGCCAGGCTGGGAGAATGGAGAACGCTAGACAGGCCGAGGAAGAGATGACGGTGATGAGGACGGACGACCAAAAAAAAACGTTGCAACCGATGATGTTCGACGCTCCGACGAGGAGGATTGTTCGAATCCAGAGATGCTCTTTTGAATGGCGGGCTCGAGGCACGAAGAAGGGGCTTTAGTCCTCTTCGGGGACGCGGGATCTCTGCTGCATGCACCTGCTGGTGCCCTGGCTGCACCCTGCACTCTTCGATGCACCTCAGCTGCGATGCCGGTGGGGTCGATGGTGGTCGAGGTGGAGGTGGAGATGGCGAGGGAGCGAATCGCAGCGCGTCGATGGCCGCCCGCAGCTTCCTTCTATGCCACCACCCACCACCACAACCACCATCCATCCATGGCCCATCCTTCCACCACCCATCATCCATCATCCCTGAGCCGGGGAGTGCCTTCAAGCGACCGACGCATCGCATCGCATCCGCCGGGCTCGCTCCAGCTGGCTAGGCCCGAGACATGCGACGGGCGTTTACATACATGTGCTCTTCAATGCGCGGAACTCGAATGGAGTGTCCGTAGACGCTTCTATCGACGTGTCACGAGAATTCCGCCCAGCCTCAGCCAACCCTCTCGCGGCTCCTTCCCCCAGCCCAGCGACGGACATATCGCCAGAGCGGAAATGCCATTTCAACAATTCCGCGATCCAAAACAGCCGGAGGATAAGTTAACTTGCCTTATTAACAAGCCATCCGATCGACCAATCAGACGCCCACATCCTTAGCAGAACCGTCCCGCCGGATCCCAAAGGACACAGACATTTTTCCCATCCATCGCAAGCGAGGGGCTCTTCTTCTTTCGAGAGTGAGAATGGAAAAAAGGGGGCCGCGGTCAGCGGGCTGTCCTCACTAACGGCACACCGACTAATGATATCCCTCCGCCACCAGTCGCAGCCGCTCTCCCCCCCTCTCTAGGCCCTCCAGGCTTCTGCATCAATGCGACATTATTATTGCCCGGGGCAGCTTAGTTTCGTCCAGATTAGCCAATCTTGCAGACTCGACCGTTGGTCAGATAACAGGATTTCACTAGCGGAAAGTCACGGCCTCGGTGACCATGACATGTGGTCCTGTTTAGTGCCACCGAGCTGTTTAACGTTAAACGCGTCTCAGACACCCGAAGCCGCAAGCCTGTTCGAGATCAAGCTTAGTCGGTCCGGTCGCTGACCTTGGCCGGGTCTCGGGGCATGTTAACCTGTTAATCCAGCGCCCTCGAATCCCCAAGCGCTCTTGGGATGCGCTCTTGGGATGTCATCCCTGGCCCAGATCGATCGGTCTCTCAACGCAGCCGAGCACTGGCCTCTTGAAGCGAGCGGGCTTTTCTACTCGAGCGGTGGGCCAATAGCATCCACACTATGCCTGCAGAGACGTTGACGACTTTCCTCCCTCGGCATCCCGCTGACCTGTCCACCGCGTGGATTGCGGAATATAACTGTATATTTAGTTCCGCTACCACGGCCATGGCAGAACCCGGAGCTCCAGCTGAAGTTTTCACCGCATCCTTTGTTCCCTTCAAGCATGTATTGAAACGAAACTTTAACTGAGCTCCCAGGATCATCCTCCATCGTGAAAGACCCTGTTCCCATGCCTCATCCTCCTCATCTCCCGCATATGACGGCTGAACCAACATCCTACTCGATACCACCACTCACTCGCTCAAGAGCAGCTGCACAGCTGTATGCCCGGGCAACCACTTACCCTTCAACGAGACCCCTCCCCCAGCCTCCCTTCTGGGCAGCCCCCCTCGGCTCATGCATGTCTCTGCACACCGCTAGTTAGCCTCGAGCCGGCCCTTGCTTGCCAGGACTCCACGGGTAGTGTCGCACCTATCATCTTGCGCGCATCGCTTTTCACACATCTCACACGTCTCCCCAGCCGCAGGCTCCAGCTTCAGAAACATCTCGGCAGCCACGTCACCGACTCCTCTGCAGGAGGACATGACGAATTGCGCCTCCTTCGGGCAGCTGGCTCTTTCCGCCCAGAGTATTGAGTGAATATACGCATATTCGTAAAGGGAAGGGCGAAACGAGACGTGAGTAGTACTCGGACAGGCATACTATGACATGAGCTCAGCAGGCTTTGCCTATCGCTCAATTGTGTTACATGGTACGTGATCCGATTCACGTGATATGGCGATGCACGTGAATACATATCGAGATACGTCTTTGATATCTCTTACTTGAATTCAAAGTCGCTTCATCACGTGGTGAGGGCTGCTCGCAGTGCACACGGGCCATATGGTGACATGAAATCGTATCAGATAATTAAACACAGATCTGATATATGTATATGTGATTCCATTTTATAGGCGAGCGGCGGGCACTCATCCTGACAGAGTGGGTCCGTGTGCCCATTGGCATTAGTAGGCGTTAGTATACATGCCTCCGAGGGTTGATGTCGTCCGATACGCCCATGTCGGGTTTACCAAGTCAAGATACCGACATGCCGTTGCATTGGCACACGTCTCTGGCTTGAAGGAAGCCATGCGAGCTGCAAAGATGTTTGGTGGCTATTCTAAAAATTGATACGGACATATATGCATCAAGACCGGATTAGGCAGAGCATTAAATTATATCGTATTCGGGTAGGAAAGCTATCGATTAGCTATAGCTGGGCATGCGTGGATTGTGGATGTGGGGTTGCAGGCTGCATTCTAGAGTTCTAGTCGCAAGTGCCTCTAAATGCGGAAATTGTGGTAGTCATGCTTGTTTTGAGACGTTTGGAGCACAAGCATAGCCAAAGCTCCCTACAGTCGCCTCTACACCATAACTCATGGTTGCTTTACAATCTGTTATCCAAAGAAACTCTATAATATCCAATCACCACTGTCAACTGTAAACTCGCGGACCTAATTTTACATTCAATGCAGACAAAGAGTCATCTCTCTCTCCCTGGAGTTTGATGTCTGCCACAGACCAAAGACCAATGGAGCCACCATGCTAGTTGTCATACCTTACGCTGAATTGTTTGCATCGAAACTGCTCAGAAGAAAAATATCTTATGTGACAGCAGCATGTTTAAAATGCCGAGTGGCCACATACCCTGCATGCCGTGGCAACAGCGCGACCGATTCATACGGGCATACTACACCAGTGATATTAGCTCACACATCTGCATATTACCGAAGCGCGACGTGAATTGAATTTACATGTGATGGCTAATCGGCCTATCGTATAATTGCCTAGACGCCTTCCGGGCGCCCGAGCATTACTTCGTCACTCTCGAGGCCAGACTCGCATGTCCGTTGCCGACACCCGTGCACATGCACAGTCTAACATGAAGATGTGGCCCGGTTCTTCCAATCGGATACTGATTACCATCAATCACGACCATTCACGTTCTCGTCGACGCTATATTGTCACCGCGCGAAAGTAACAGTCAACCTCTTAACTTCGCTGGTGGCTGTCGTTCTCGCGGAGACGACCTTGATACGTGTACGTGCATTCAGCCTGGATACCCAGCATGCTCGCCGGAACATGTAATATAGCTGTTCAAGGTACCGGCGATGACGAGGCCTCCTGGGAATACCACCTGCCCGCATCCTTATTTCGAGACATCTGCCGTGGCTGTACAGATCCACGTCGGCTGTTGCATTTTGGCAACGGCCGCGTTGGCTCTTACGGCCAGCTCAACGGCGTATTTGTCAATTTTCTCCAGACCGTCAAACAACCGCCAGCTCGATCGATTAGCCGCAATCGACGACGTGCATCCACGAATCCAATCACCGAAGCCGCCGATAGCAGTCACCCCAGTCCCACCGACCAAGCTGGCGTCCACCAACGGTCTCCGGGAGACCCTTCTCCCGACCCGCCTCGCCGCGCTCCTCCAATCCCGCCTCGCCACCTTGTCCGAACACCTCAGCGCTGAGCTTTCACACCTCCAGTCGCATCTCCCTCCCTCGCTCCGTCCCGCCGACGACAGCCAGCTACCCATCATCGTCCTCACGACTCTCCTCCTCGCTTTCGCACTCGCCCCGCTACCTTTCCTCGCCGCCCCGATGCGTCGATTCTTCAGATCCGTCTTTGACGGCAGCGACGACGACCCCGCGGCCGTCAACGATGTCATCTACGTGCAGCATGCTAGGGACACGCTCACAACGACGTTTCCGAAAGGCGGGATCGCAGCATCGACCACCACCGTCGCAGATTTGCGGGCCGCCGCCCAAGACGCGCTCGGCCTCTCCCGCAACCACAGCATCAAGCTTGTCTTCGCCGGCAGCAGCCTAACCGACGATGCCGCGCCGCTCGCACGATACGGTGTCAAACACGGCGCGAAGGTCCTCTGCATGGCATCGAAATCCACTTTGCCACCACCGACGACAACCACCGCGTCCTCCTCGCGAACTGGCACACCGGGACGGCCGACACCGTCCGCGTCACCGGCACCGGAGCAAGTGAAGAAGAAGATCATCCCTCCGATCGAGCGGATTGCGCTGGTCAAGCGCCACGTCGGCGAGACGTTGATGCCGCTCGTCGATGCCTTCGAGGCGTCGCCGCCAGCGGACGCCGGTAAGCGGAAAGAGGAACACCATCGCCTGAGCGAGACGGTGCTCGGCGAGATGTTGAAGCTGGACTCTGTCGACGTCGACGGGCCGGATGGCGCAGAAGTCCGCAAGCGGCGGAAGGAAACCGTGAAGGAGCTGCACGCGATCCTGGAGCGACTGGACAAGGTGGATAAGATGTGATGTAATGTGAGGGGTGTGGTGTTCGCGATGTTGGTTTCTTTCATTCATTCTTTCTTTGTTTCTTTATATCTACCTCGCAGTCGAATCTGAGTGGGGTGTACATTACATTACTCGTGCATGCTGTTCTTTGTCCGGTGGGTTTGATCATTTTCGAGCGCGGTTGGGTCACGGATTCGGTTGCAACTGGTGGATCTGCAGGATAGACGTGTAATACAATCATGACAATGCATACGTACAGACGGGCATGTGGGATAGACTGCATAGCGGGTATATATATGCTTCTGCGATCGATCACTATATTATAATACTATGTTTGATGTATTCTCAAAGGTCGTGTAGCACTACTTCATGTCTCTCGTGATAAAATTGCTCTGAGGCTACTATCATTATGGACCTCCGATGATTGAGATCCATGTAGTCTCGGAGGGTCAGCGTCCCCGAGACTAAGATCCATGAGCTAGCCGGCATGAAGGGTTCCAAACCTGTCCTAGCATTATCTGGGTAGACCCCCACGATTGCTAGAGTGTATCTAGATCGACATCATTCACATATTATCACCTCATGCAACCATGATCCGAAGCCTGTACCTTACTATAGTCTGTCCGAGTGGTGGCGCACCTCTACTGGCACCGGCCGTCGCCCCAGTGTATAGCTAAATAGACGCGCACACCTGGACAATGCATTGTACGACTAAATATCACGAGACAATCAGTTCGTCGCGGCACGTCGATTAGTTATACCACTCTTGCACATACTACATTCCTACCCTGGCGGTATCGTAAACTACCTAGATGCTTGTAGCTTAGAGGCCAGGGCAAACGCCTGTCACTTCAAAAGGCGGCTCTAGCACTTCCGCATGCGCAGGTGCCCTAGTATACATTCCAGGTCCGTAGATAGCATATGCGCATGCAAGGTACCCGTATGTACGCGAGGACTCGAGGGATGCGTATACCCATAAGGCGGCGCTGCAGGCACAGTCGACTTCCGGAATTCCGGTCTTATTGAATTCATTCACGGCAAGAGCGTAGAGGCGGAAGTGCAGCTTGCAGTGCAGTGGTACCATGGTGGCACGTGGGAAATTACTCCAGACGGAAAAAGGAAGTGAGTAGTCCGAGTACGCGTACGTACGAGGTGCACGCGAGATATAATGTTACATCTACACCAATCGAGCAGGCAGTCGGTTCGTGAGGTCGCAGCCCTACCTTTGAGCGCCGGGTTTCCTGCCCTGGGTTGGCTATGGAGGAGCCCGGCTTCAAAATTCGCGAGATATCTGGTGCTTGAATTCCCGTGAGCCGAACCTTGGATGTCTAACTTGATTGTCGACTCGGACCGGCGTTGGCCTCGCCAGGTCGTCGACTCGAGCAAGCTGCCGGGCTGCCGACCTCTTTCTCGATCGGTCTTGAGTTTTGAAACCATCCCTGACGAACTGCAACCCGTCCTCCTGGTTGTTTGATTAGTCGCATATAGGATCTCGGTGGTCGGTTTCTTTCGATTCGACAGCCTCAATGGGATGTTCTACGCTTTAATGAATGCAAGGACCGTCAACCTCCAATAAAACACCAACTTGTGCGTGATATTACTTCGCGTGTCACAAGATCTAGAAAAAAAAAATTATCGTGCGTGCATAGAAATTAATCCGAAACAAACACACACACGATGCAGAAACGTATAATTATAAGAAACTCGCATAGAATATCGAAAATGGCATCCTTTGGCTGATCGAAGAATTACTTTCGAACAATTCGAAACGAAACCCGAGTGCGAACACAACCGAAGAGTCCTATCAATTGGCGAGATCGGTCCTAGAAGCAGCTCGCAGCTCCACCAATCACCGTCGCGAGAGAGCGACTGCGAAGATTTGCGGATCAATAAACGAAAGATGTGATCTCATTGCAATCTTCGCCTCACCAATCGAATCGTAATTAAGCCACGTGCGCACCAGCCTTAGCTTAATCTTTCCATGTCGAATTTTTTTGTCCCGTTCTGCGAGGAGAAATATAATGTCTGATTCGATCGGTAATTGAGTAATTTAAAACTCGGTCGGAGCTGCCGGACAGCTCAGCTAGCTCGGATCAGCTTGAGCTCGATCAACTTCAGACAAGTAGGAATGCAAATGAACTTGCAGACCGGCTCTCGACTCCCGTGACCCCCACAGATGCAGACTGATTATTCACGACCGTGCACGCGCACGGAGCTATAGCTTGCAAATTCCGGATTCGATACCGCTATCTTGGTGGTGGACCAATCAGTGGAGTGTGCTTCAGCCTTTCAGCTGGCGATCCGGAGTTTGGAAGTTAACGCATTGATCACTGTGACCATCACGCAGCAGCGTATGCACGTCGGTTGAACTTCTCAAAATGCAATGGTACCTTTGCGTCTGCTGGTATAAGTACTTGACGTTTTATTTTTAGATGTTGAGAGGAGTAGCTCTGCAGGAATGGGTATGCGAGCTTGCATATTCGTATTATCGATCGGTGTCCTTCGAAGACCAATCGTCTTTGAGATATTACTTAATTGTGATTTGAGAGGCGACGTCAAATTAAACGATCGAGGGCCACGCGATCGAAATATGGATCGAGAAGTCGACATCTGACCGTTAAGTTTCTTTAATAGGGTGTTCTATAGATTGACTTAGATCACAGGTGCCCTTTTGTGACGGAGATAATTTCAATATTTAGAGTCGCTACTGGGTCACGTATATCATAGATATCATGTAACAGACCTCGGGCTACTCACAGCGCACCGCGCCCCTTGCATGCCGACTACGAGAGTATACTTTTACAAGCACTTCGGTACTTCAATATATTTCTCGGCAGTTGCTGAAACCTGTTGTAGTGTTTCCTGTACTAAAAAAAAAAAAAAATGAAAATAAAAATCTCCACCGAGGAAATTGAAGATGGTACAGGAAGTACACAATACTCCGTCTGCAAAATTGCAGGAAAGAGAGTTTTGTCCAACTCATTGGTGCATCGGGATGCGCAAGCAACGCGTACCTGCATGGAGCGTCACCGAGAGGTGGCCGTTTCACGGACGCTGATAGGCCCGGTAGCCACAGGAGATAGCGAGAGATTATAAGCATCCAGAGGTGTTGCGGGAGATAAAATTATAGAAGTACCGGTACATGTTTTCTGACAGACGTACAGCACAGTGCATATTTACCGTGTCTGAACGCACAACCGCTGGGCCCGGCGGACGGACGGATGACCAGATGAAACGATCGATTCATGTCGCTGCCAGGGATGCTTTTGACAATTTTGTGATATTATATCGGTACGACTGCATGCAAACTTGTATCATATCGTATTTTGTGACGGTGAGCTGCTAGCATGCTTGGAAAGCCTGGGATGTGCCGTGCGAACTGATAGAGCTGTGCCCTTAATTACAATTACTCATTTGTCGGTATGTTTCTGCATTGTCAATGCTCGATTGATGTTGTGGACGGGCGTTGAAAGACGACTGTCGGCCGTCGTGAATATTCTATGAGTGGTGTCTTGAGGATGGCGGAATGATGTGCTCTGGTGGTCTGATGGTAGCCATGGCGCCATGGCGGCGACACGTTTTTACGGCCAAGTGACCTGCATGGCCAAGGGACGCCCTTCCCTCGAATCCCAGGCGCGGCGCCTTGGGTCCAACACCGCTATAGTCTACGCACCTATATTCATATCGCTATATATGAAGTTTTGGATCGGCGTAGGGTTCGGGTTGGAAATCCCCCTTGAGTACATGCGTGCATGCAGGCAGTTAATCCGATACGCTACGAGGAAATATATCGAATCGAGATGCTGATTCAGGGCAGCCGTGCCGACGTGTCGACTGGATTGCCGTCAATGAGGTCAGGTCTCGAGTGCACGCGCCCAGGGCACGGTACGTGCTATACTCGGTACAGGTAGACAGCAGATCCAAGTGCATTGCATTGCATTGTAGACGCAGGATATTATAATACAAATGCTTAGTCGTATCATCACCGCGTCCTGTTCGTGACGTCTTGCGTCAACTCGAGCGACGACCAATGCAGTCGACAGCGAGGACATCGCGTGACGGTGTAACCACCGTTTGATTGCGCGAGAGCATCCCTTTCGTTCGAGATTCTAATTTTATTTACGAAATTGCGCGTCGGGTTTGTGACGGAGCGGGAAACCCGAGTCGACGACTCGCATCGACGAGTGGATAATTAAGTAGTTGTTCTTTTATATTTAGATATCCTCGAGATATCCTGGGGAGCTGGAGCATGCAACTGACGTTCACGCGCATACATGATGCCTGGGCGCTGGCAGCGTACGTTCCGGGGGTGTGCGTGTGGGCACCCTTCATTCCTGTTGGAGAGCCCTCGAAGCGGGGGGGAGGTATCAGAATCATACCAATCAGCGATCGCGAGGATTGATTAATTATCCACGGTGCTAGCGTCGCGAGCTGTCCGTCTGATGCATGCGTCTCAGCATGCATGCGAGGAGGGCGCTCGCACAATTTGCCTGTAACCCGCAGTTATTTCCTCCAATTGCGACCGAGGCTCCAACTGCGATGGAACGATTGCAATTGCAATTGCGGGCCCCACGGGAAGGAAGCTCGAGGACGAGCGAGCCGGCTGGCTAGTCAGCGTCCGTTCGCTTGCTAAATTTGAAAATGATGGCGGGTTGCAATCAAAGGTCCTGTCTGCCTGCCTGCTTTTTCCCTTTCGTCTGGCCGGCTTGGCGGGGTTGACAGGGTCGGTATTCGGCGGTCGCAGGTGCCCGGGTGAGTGCATTCTCATACAGGTATCAATTTGACCTGTCATGTCAGTTTTTCGTTTCTCCCTGAAGAGCTGCTGCCAGGGCGGACCTGTTCTTTGGGGATATGATGACTGTTTCCGCCTCTTATCGTCCACGCTAGTGCGGTGCCAATGGCGGTGCATTGGAGTCAGGAAGGCTGCGTGCCCGCCCGGCAGACTTCACCTGCTGTTTCGAACATCGCGGCCATCGCGGTGATCCGGGGAAGTCAATTGCAGCTGCCATGGTCGACTTTTAAAATTCGATTGTGTGCTCGCAAGAGATTTTCCCGTAATATTACAAGACGTAATGTCATAATTTGATCGGAGGGCCATGATCATGGACCCCCGTCAACTTTGCCTTCGCAGTTGCAGCCACAGGTTGGAGTGGGCGGGGATATTCCGACCCCTTGTCCGGATTTCACGCTCAGGTTGAACCTCGTTAATTAGGCCGATGCAACAAAGAAGGAGCCAGACACGCACCTGGCCGGGGGGGTCAAGCCAGAGGGGACAGGAATAATGCGGAAATGGGACGTGGGCCGTCGCCGTGTCCGTTGCTGTGATGTTCCATACGGTATGGTGGATGCGATATTGGCTGTACGATCTTTGGAAGAAACTTCCATAGAAAGCAAAAAAAAAAAAAAAACCAAGAGGCGGTTAGCTATTGTCTGGACGTACTGTAGCATGCAATAGCAAGCTGTCCGTATATGTCGGCACTCCATCGAGACAGAACAGACAGGCAGACAGACAGCAAGAGCAGCGATTAATTTGAAATTCCACTTGGTCGCGCGGCCTTGACATATTATTAGTATCATCGCACATGGACGAAGGTGTGTCTGCATGTAGGTACCTGTACATGGACGTTTACGTCTGCCATGTATGTACGCGACCGGCAGGCGAGGAAACATGACAGTCCGTCAAATGGAGAGCTGTTTAAAACGCCTCCGCCTGCAGGCTGCACCACGCACGGCGTGCATGGCGAACGCGACGAGATTTCGAGGGAGCCGATACGTAGAGAGGGCAAGCTCGAGCGAAGATCCACCGCGGCGGACTAGAGGGGACGCATCCGTCATTCAGCCGCTGGGTGTAGGTAGAAGATGTCTCGCTATCCGTATGTCGGCATCTGCATGTCTGTCTGCAGGCTGCACCATAATCGATGGGCGGACCAGAGACAGCCTGCCCGCCTGCCCGACTGGTCAGTTCGCCAGCAGATGCAGGCCAGGCGCAGGATGGATGGATGGATTGACTGGTGATTGATGCGGCTGGCAGCTGGACAGGCCTGCAATTGCTTCCCGCCGCTTTTGTTTTCCCTGCTCAGAACTGGGCCAAATCGCGCACACGCCCGAGGCCCGCCGTGGTTCTTGATCCGTCGAGTCGCAGTTGGACTGGACCGTCGCCTTGGCCCTCGTCCCTCCTTTTCCCTTTTCTTCGCTCTCGTCAAGCCTTCCCCGTTTC
The DNA here is from genome assembly GCA_020064725.1 of Drechslerella dactyloides. NCBI lineage: Eukaryota > Fungi > Ascomycota > Orbiliomycetes > Orbiliales > Orbiliaceae > Drechslerella > Drechslerella dactyloides. The sequence goes on from JAGTWJ010000019.1 coordinate 1,288,142, forward strand.
TCGTTCCTTTCTGGCGGGCACTGGCTCTGACCGGCCGTATCGCACCGTCGTCCTCGACTGCCGTTCCTCTGCCTTTTTTTTTTTTTTCTTGTTCCTTCTACCTCATCTTTTTTTTCTTCTTTAATCCTCAGTCATTCCTTTTCGCCTTTGGGCTCTTTTCGCTCCTTCAGCTGCTGCTTGCAACCTTTTTGTTTCTGGCTTTGGCCTCCCTCCGCTCCCTCGGCCACTCGCTCGCTCTCTTCCTCTTCCTCCTCTTCCTCCCCTCGTTCGCAATCGTTTCGTTTCGTTTCGCCTGCTGTGGTTGGCCGATCGAACGCTGCGTCGCTGCGGCGTGTGTCATGATCGCCCGCCGCCGAGGGGCAAAACCACCCACCAACGACGACGACGACGACCTGGACGAGCGACGGCCTGTGACGCGGCTGCGGTCAGCATCGGTCAGCGGATACGAGCGCTGGGCCGTATAAGCAGCGCCCCTTCGTCATCCGCTGCTGTTGGAGAGATAGAGATAGAGAGAGTGTGTGGAATCGAATCAACGATCTGACAAGAGGTTGAAGTGGGTGACATCTGCATTTCACGACGGGTTACCGCATTCAGCAGCGCTGCGACGACCGCACAACACCACGAAAACGGACGCCCGCCCGCCCGCCAGCGACGGCGAACAGCGACAACGGCGCCTACACGCTCCCGCACGAGATCATGCCCTCCACGCCCGCCATTGGCCCCTCGCAATCGCAATCGCAGTCCCCGTCGACGACTCCAGGCGGCTGTCCCGCATCGCAGCAATACGACCGCTGCTGCTGCTGTAATTGACGCTCCATGACGACGAACGGGACGAGTGCCGCGCATTAATTTCCGCTCCTGGATGAGGAATTTTCGGGCATCGTGCCCCGATATAATTATCCCCATCGCCAGACACCCCACGATCGCTTCATCACCACCCCGTCGCCGCAGCCTCCGCTCCAGTCGCTCCTTTCTGCTCTTCCGTACATCCGTTCTTCTCGCATCTGCACTCGTCTACGCATCTAGCACCGTACACACACCCGGCAGTACCTACCCCGACCACACGTACATCCACGGACAGCTCGCCCAAGCCGACTGCCGTTCTTCACCCGGACAGACTTTGAACTGATCGAACCGCCTTTGCGATCCCGGAATCCGAATCCCTCGTATCGACCCTTCCTTCCTGTTATTTTTGCGCACCGACCGCCCCGACATTCCTTACAAAAAAAAAAAACCAGTAACCGTACATACATACAAGCTGCGATAGTTTAGTCGCCTTCTATCGCAGCCTCGATAAAACAAACCTTCGCGAGACCATAGAAACCGAAAAAAAAAGACGAAAAAACTTGAGCTTGAGACAGTCCGAATGAATCGCTGCAAGGGAACGGCTTTACCCACAAGTACAGACATACGAAGTTTATACTTTTTATAGAAACGACTTCCCCGGTCCGCCTCCTTTCCACTTGGTGATGAGTGTGCGGATTAGGCGATACGTCCCGAGCTTCAAGCGGAGGAAATTGGATGGAGGCTCCGGATCGACTTTTCTTGGCGCAACCGCAGGAGATGACGTTCGGGCTCAGCCGGACCGAGCAACAAGGGATGCTTCGCGTGACGGAGACGCCAGGCTGGCGAGGAGGGCGCGAGACCCGCAGCATCAGGCCGACACCATCCTCGAGCTGCAGAGACACCGTCGCCGACATGCTGTCAAGAGGCAAGACGGCGAGGACGGCAGGCCTGACGACACGATCGACCCGACACCGGAGACACCCACGGAAGCTATCGAGCAGGATCCTGGAGACGATGGGACGGTGACGGTGACGGTCTCCGTTGGCTTGTCGCTGCAGTTCGCCACGATCACATCGGCTGGGTCGACTTTTGTTAGCGTCAGCACCGCAATCTTCACGATAAGCCCGAGTGAGGATACTAGCAATTCGCTACCGGTACCTACAGCCCTTGTGGCATCTGTCGCGCCATTCCTGTCGTCGGCTCGCTCGAGTTCCGCGCCTTCGATAACCCTGCCGTCGGTGACGACGTCGTCTTCTCAGCCTGCATCCACGACCGCTACGACGACGACTTCCTTGCCGTTGACAATTTCAACCATTCCAACCGTGACTTTCGCGAGCACGCCTACCTCCCGCCTGTCCGCATCATCTACATCGGTGCCTCTGACGTTTTCGACGGCGCCGTTCGTGACTTCTGCGTCGTCAATCGTCCCAACGTTAAGCTCCAACATGACGGCCGATCTTCGCAGCTTGACATCCATCCGATCGACAAGCCGGACGGCCAGTCTGTTTACCGAGAGAACCACGCTGAGAAGCAGCACCTCACATTCCTCACATGCCTCATCCACATCTAGATTCTCGTCACATTCCTCAACAAGGATAACGACCTCGATGCCTACCACCTCAACCGTATTTCCTGCTGATAGCGAGCCAACCACACCGCTGGATTCGCCAACCACCCCCACAATCGAAACGGACAAGGGCACGGACACAGCGACCAGCAGTAACAACTCGATCAACGAAAAACTCCCACCGATTCTTGGCGGTATCTTCGGCGGCCTAGCGGGCGTTGGGCTGGTGCTATGGGCGCTGCTCTTCCTGCTGCGCAGACGGAGACGGAATGGGAGGGGCGTTAGCATCCTGAACTCCGGCGCCGGAAACGGCCATCAGCGGGCCATCTCAACAGAGACTGGCGCCGGGTCAACAGGCGAAATGTCGCAGGCGCAAACCTCACTGATGCCTTCCATTTTTGGAACGGCGGCCGGTCTGTTCGGACGGTCATCGGCAGATGCGCCGCCGAAGGAGCAAGGCTTCGTAAAGATCGCTGGGCGGAAGCTGCCGTCTGCATATGATAACGACATGGTGCCGACGAGCATGGCGGTTGCAACCGCGAGAGCTTCGGTATCCGAGGGCCCAAGTCGGAACGTCAGCGGTGGGACGCAACCCACCGTCACACGATCAGCTAGCACTCGAGAATCGATATCCCACGACGACGAGGCCATCATGCCGGCGCCAACTCCTGGTTACTTCCCGCCCAGCACGGCGCGGTCCGCGATGAGAACCGGCTCGCCCGCACTCGGCCCCGCCATTGAGGAAGACGAGCCCGAAGGATCCTCGCGAATGCCACCACCGCCTCAGATCCACGAACCTGGTGAGAGTAGCTCCCGGCTTGGTACGCCGCCGCCAGGTGTTCGACGGATGCATTCACTTGTTGGCACCGATGGAGTGGGTCGCAGCCTCGCGAGCCAGGACGGCAGCAAAACGTCGAGGTTTACCGAGGATGTGTAGCTGGTCGTATCGCAGTTTCTCGACACTTCTCCCCATCATACTACCTTTCCCTCCGTCGATTGGACCTTATCCTACCTGTCATGTTATTGCCGAGGTTTGGAGTGTAACAACCCGGCATTGGACAGACAGAGACGCTCTATGTATTTTTATTTAATACTTCTTTTGTAGTATATTTTTTTCTTCTTTCCGTCTTGTTTCCATTCTTCCTTTCTTACGAGGTTCGACCAATTTTTTTGCCCATGCATATTCTCTTCTTGGGTCGATCCGAAACTTTTCCTTCCCCTCTTTTCTCAATTTATCTTGAGGTCTTTCCTTTTCTTCTTTCCTTCTTCTTTTCTCGTAATATACCCACTTCGCTGTGTCCGGATTTTTTATATTCTACATTTTGAAGATTTCTTTCTTTCCCTTTTCCTCTGCTTTTTGTTGCATGATTCTACATTCCCGGGTAGAGCTGATGGACGAGTAAAAGTGCTTCGTTTCGTGCAGCACACTTGCATGAGAAATGCCGATTATAAAGCCATGCATACATCCGCTGCATTGATCCCTGTTCGTCCGGTATGTAGACAATGCCTCTGTATTATAGTACAAGTCGGACCTGTCTGTCGCGATTACCGCATGATAGACCAGTTAGATGTCCATTGTCAATGCATTCTATGGAACTATGACAGCCCAAAGTATCCTATCTCTCTCTATCGCCGTTTAGCGACGATTCCAACGTGCATTGGTGTGAATTGATCCATTGCGCAGGTCAGGCGACAGCGACGAGCTTGCCAGTTTGCGGATAGTAGTGTGACTAGCGGGGAGTGTCGGCGTCGGTGGTGCGCCTGTCTCAGCCGGGTTTTCGCGCATCGACTGGATAGGTAGTTTGCGCGCACGAGACGGGCATATTTACAGCTCCTCTCGACAGTCGCGTGAATAAGAAGCTTACTAGAGTATCACGGCCGCAATAGTAGTTTAATTGACTGTGGTAGTGGGATTTATTACTTATGCGATGCTGTTGGCTCTAACCCGGAGAGGAGGGGCGGTCGTTATGCGTCCAGACGTTGTTGGCGACACCTGGGGATTATTAGGCCATTAAGTAAACCCCCGCTGGCCAGCCTCTCTCCCACTTCCTCCACCATCGCCATCGTCATCACCTCTGCTACCAAACCTCGTGCACCTCCTCATCGGCGTCTCTACCACCGGCATCGCGTCTTGCGGCTGTCGCTACCAAGGTATCGTACACACGTGCTCTCTCGTCGTCGTCCTCCAATCAAGTGCAAGTCCTGCCCTGTCCCGCTGTAGCCTGTACCTACGTCCCGCCTGTAGCTCGACCCGGACCCTCCTCGTGGAACCCACCTGGTTCGCTTGCCCGCACCACGCAAACGCTGCTGCATGCTGCATCTGGCGGATCGCTAACTGCTGCCGTGTGCCTCTGCGCACGTCATGGCGGCGGTCGGTGTTGCAGGGCTGCGTGACTTGACCAAGGCGAGACGACGGACGGACAGGCGAGCCTGGTATTACCCGTTTACGCTTCTTCGTCCGATCGAGCCGCGGCCTGGCCTGTGGTTATTGGCTGCCTTGAGTATGTTCCTGCATCTCCCACAGCCTGCTGCTCTGCTCTGCTCTGTCCTGCCCTGCTCCGTCCTTTCTGGTCTTTCCCCTCGCTATTCGCATGGCTGCCAGCTGCCAATTGGAGTCGGGCCTGTTTCTGCATTTGCGAATTCGCTGGAGCTTTTCTGCGGCTATGATATCATCTCGCCGCGTGTTTTATTTTGGTGCTGTGGCCGCGGGCGGTGATAGGAATCAAACGAGACTACACGCAACACTAACGAATTTTTCGCTTTACCCGAAAACCACACAGTCGACCACATAGGACCACCCGCATCAATCACAAGATATACCGTTCCTCCCGTCTGCTTGCACCATGTTGGCAGTCGGCAGAACCCGCCTAGCTGCGAGCGGCGGGCTGTCCTTGCCCAAGCTTACCGCAATTGTCGCGAGAGCCATCGCTCGTAGTGGACCCCTCGCGTCCGGCATCCTCAATGGCCCCGCTCCACAGGCCTTCGTAAAAGCCAATCTTCCACTCATCACCTCAATTGCTCTTCGCGAGTACGCTACCGCCACGAAAGCCAAGGCGACGAAGAAGAAGCCGGCTGCGAAAAAGAAGGCGGCGACCACCAAGAAGAAGGCCCCCGCTAAGAAGAAGACCACCGTCAAGAAGAAGACGCCGGTGCGTCGCACTGTCGCCAAGAAGAGCGGCACTCGTCGCGCCTCGACAAAGACGAAGAAGGCGGCTCCTAAGAAGAAGAAGAAGGTTGTCGCTAAGAAGAAGAAGGTTGTCAAGAAGAAGAAGGTTGTCAAGCCAAAGCAGCCTGGTATCCTGTCCCTTCACAAGAACGCTCTGAAGGACGAACCGTCAACGACCGTCACTGCTTTCAACCTCTTCTTCAGCGACTTCTACAAGTCGAACAAGATCGCCGGCGGGGTATCGGAGGTTGGAAAAGCAGCTGGTGCAAAATGGAAGACCCTGAGTGAGGCAGAGAAGCAGGTGAGCATTGCGATTCCAATCAAAAGTGTCGGCTATGCAGATGCTATCGTGATTTTAAGAGCGGGTCAGCCAGATCCACGAGTACACTTTCCAGACTAACCTTTTTCGCGTACCCATAATATAGGCCTGGAGTGATCGTGCGGCAGTCGAGAAGGAGAAGAGAAAGGCTGCCCATGCGGCCTGGGTTGCCCAACACAATCCAATTGAAATCGCAGCTGCGAACGAAGCCCGTCAGCGGATTCTCACGGCCCGCCGCAAGAAGGGCCACATCAAGAGAACCCTGCCGCCTAAGATCAAAGACGACAGACTGGTCACTCGCGCCCTCAGCGCCTATATCTTCTTCATCAAAGATATGTCCTCAAAGCCCGAGGTCACTGCCATCAACCGCGACGGCAGAATGAAGAAAATGGCGGAGATGTGGAAGACATTGACCGATGCCGATAAGAAGGTACTATTCCTATAGTTCTTGATGTTGACAATCCCCACATAATTGAGAGAAGCTAATCGACATTGTCTCCATCTAGAAATATGTCGACCTCGCTGCCCGCGACAAAACTCGCTACGCGAACGAGAAGGCCGAGTTTGAGAAGAAATACAAGAACTAACAGGTAACCAAAACTCTAACGGCTAAGCCCGGGCGTGCCCTTTTTGTGCAACCACGACTGACATTGATGTGTCTCAAAGCACAGGCTGCACCACCCGAGCTTGTATCTTGCGCCTGGCTAATAGGTACCCCAGGGATCTGATTCGATATCGGATGCCTGTTTCCTTTGTTGTAACTGGTTGTTTTTGCTCCTTAACGTTTTATTGCATCGGCCCTCCATATTTTGACTCCCGACCTTGACTTCGACTTCCCCCACTATTTCCTATATCCACCTCCGGCTCACAAATGTATCGACCGTTTTGTCGTCTGTTTTTTAATTGGCCGCTACACCCAATAGTTTCGGTGCCAGCATTTTTCTCCCGCTTGCGTACATCGACTCCCCATGTATGCTAGCGGTTACATTATCCGTCCCACTACATTACACTGTTTCTTATACTAGGGCTCTTCCTCTGGCGACCTCTTTTGTGCTGTTTTATTGCTTCCTCATATGATCATTCATGCTGATGTCCTTTTGTACATAAGAAACATCTCCCTTGGTGCTGTAAACTATGGAAAAGGCGACGACAACCTGGTTTCTTGACATTTTTCTTCTTCCTTTCCTTCTTTCTTGGTATCTCCTTAGGATGGCTTTTCGGATTCTCTTATGATGGTCTTTACGTTCGGCTGTCCGTTATATACGGTTGGTACCTGTGGTCGTTTCTGTCCATACCATACCCTACCTACTACTTGCACCCTTTCTCCACCTTTCCTCCGATCACACTCCGTCGCGTCCCTGCATGCATCGGCATCTTCCTTCCTCTTCTTGATGACTTGGCCTGCTCTTGGACACCATTTCCTATGCTACGTGCGGCTTTTCCGCAGCCTTGGATGCGGATTTATTCTATTGCAGCCACGGTTTTCATTTCGACTTATTCTGCCGCGAATTCCTTGGTTCCCTTCTTGCTTCGGACTGTGACTTGATATTGACGGTGGTGGATATATGTGATATGGAGGTGAGGCGGAGGGTGCGTGCGGGCGTGGTAAACTCGACGGGTTTTATACACCGAGGAGGTATGAGAGGGGGTTCGGAGGGAAAAGTGCGGTTTTATCGCATACCTATTACTTTTGCAGGGACGACTTCCACCCGTACTGTCTGTCTATCGGTTGTGTTTTTACGCCTGGATATTATCCTACAGCGCTGTAGGGCGACGATAGCTGGACACAGGTAGCCAATCGAAGGGAAGAAAAAAAAAAACCTTGAACCTAAAATGCAAGTTCGGTACCTCTACACTGCTAATGTACCAGTATCGTAAATCTGACCGGAATAATATGCTCGATCCAACTATCATACATATACTGCCCTACTTTGCCTTCGCGACCGCCGTCGCAGCGTCCACGCCGCCCGCAACGGCAGCCTCCTCCCCATCTTCGGCATCGTGCATCCACAGACTACCGCACAGACACATCCGACTGACGCTCTGCAACCACAGCCCCATCTTCATCGTCGGCACGAGATCCTCGACCACCTCTCCGCACCGCAGACAGCGGCGCGTAGGCGTCCCCTTTTTCAACAGACACTTCCGCAGCGCGTCGACCTTCTCCGTTCGGCGAAACGCGACGCTGCGTCTGTCGTCGTGGAAGCCGAGCCATGTCGTGTCGAAGAAGAAGATACTCGACGGGTCGATGTCGTTCTTGAGTATTCCGAGACTATGCTGCAGGAAGCGCTCGACGATGGGATAGAAGACCGGTGGAATTTCGCCCGTCAGGAAGATGAGACGGTCGACGTCGATGCGCTGCTGCGCGTCCCAGGAGCTGGTTGTCTCTTTGATGCCCGCGACGATGTCGATCAGGAGCTTTTCGAAGAGGTTGAATTTGACCGGGTTGGCGTCCATGATTGTGCGGAGGGATTGGAAGCCTTGCTTTAGGGCTTCGTCGACGGTGGTCTGCGCGAGGTGGTCGCGGGCCGCTTGGTCGAAACCGCGGAGGGCGCGGGAGTTGTATTTGAGCAGGAAGCGCGAGGCGCCGGTGAGGATGAGGGGCAGAGCGCAGGAGTTTGTCTCTTGGACTGGTCGGTGGAGCCTAGGTTAGCGGAATCAATCAATTAGGAGGATGAATGGGACGTACTGATTTTCTTGACGAGCTCCATGTCGCTTGGGTTCGAGCGGACGCGGCGGGCGAGCTCGAGCAGCTCGTCGACAACATAGACGTGGAAGTGGATCTCCCACTTGACCACCCCGAGCAGGTTCTGCAATGCGTCTATGAATCTCCCAGAACGATCAGTATCAATCGACCCAGTAGATAGGAATCGGTGAAGATGGTTGCTCACTAGACTTGGAGTCCTCGAGATCCTGGCGGTTGCGTGCCACATTGTTCATGAAATACCCAAATCCCACGCTCGTCGCCTTGAGGTGCAGCGTCGCCTGCGAGATCTTAGCCGGTATCGGCTTCGCGCTCGCCCACCCCTTGTAGTACAGCGCCGACTGCAGGCTGAGGCAGCGCTGGAAGAACGGGTTGCGCTGCAGCTTCTCGTTGCTCTGCTCTTGCAGAAAATCGATACTTTGCCCCAGCGAGCGGTGGGCCTCGAGCAGGACACAGGTGATGAAGTCTAGCTGCCATGTCAGCGGGTGATTGAGTGATGTGAAATATATGGGGACATACGCTTGTTGCTATATTGACGAGCGACGGCGGCGAGGTCATCGTTGTTGGAGTGGTTGTTCGACGAGCAGGCGTGCTGCTGGGCGAGCGTGACCGCTGCTATAAGGACGTTTGCTGGAGCATGCATGCAATATTAGCGGTTGCGCAACCTACGATTTAATGGGAGGATATAGAAGCTTACGATTCTCCTCAGGTGTCCCTTCTAGCGCGTCGTGATGTGTCATGAGAACGAGGTTTACATCGTTCTCCTTGGTTAGAAGCGCTGCCGCAGCGTAATTCGGCGATAACGCGATATCGATATCTTCGCGACGACACGCATGTTAGCCGGCATTCAAGAGAAGCTGCACGGGAAAGCGAGCGAACGTACAGGGCCCCAGCAACGGGAAGTGCCAGCCAGCGTGTATCATATTAAGCAACCGGTCGTTATTCGACGTCGGCTGCACCGAGTGAAACTGCATCCTTGATTGCCCAACAGAATCACATTAGACCGATCTGCACACAGGCCGACAATACCAGAACGGGACAGACGGACTACCCACCGGTCTCTCATCTCGTACGTGCCGTCGGAGTACGTAATCCCAACCATCGTGCTAGCGTTCATCTGTGTGACGGATAGCGCGCACTTGTGCAACGGCACATCATCATAAGATATCAGCTCGAACCGGTCCTTCTCAGTGACAACGCTGTTCCTACGCTGCGCCATCTGGTCGAAGCTCGAGTGAAGCGATGAGGCGACATTGCGGAGCTCCCATCGCTTGATCGTTGAGACGTACTGGTGTTGCGCGGTGTTGACGAAGAAGCCGAGGACGATGGGGTACTGTGTGTTATTCCCGGGGAACGGGGAGAGGACTTCGAGATGGGTGAGGAAGGACGTGGCGCCGTCGGCACCGTCGCCCGGGCAGTGTTCGATTTTCAGTCGCTTCGTGTGGATGACGACTGGGATGGGGAGCTGAGTTATGCTTTGGCCTTGTGGGACGGGTGGGTGTTTCCAGTCGATGGCGATGCGATAGACGCGCAGCTGCTTGGACTGCGTGTAGACGGCGAGGACGGCGGTGCGGTCTGTCTCTGCGTTAGACAATGCCCTTTCCACACGTATGTTCTATCAAATGAATGAAGGAATGGTACCTTTATCGGCGGCAAAGGCTGCGTGGGTGATAATGTCGTCCATGGAGTTGTAGGACTCTAGGTCGGCGGTAGCCTTCAGGATATGCGAAGGGCCGTCCGAGGCATACCACAGCTTGACGACGCCGTTCTTCGTGACGCCGAGGCAGGCGGTGCGCCCGAGGATGGGGTTCAGGGGACCCATCGGCGGCAGGGAATTCGTCGGGTACTTGAACACGCCGTCCTGGCGGACCGCGGCCTTGCTCAATGCATACTGGATGCGCATATACATATACCCCAATCAGCGTCCTGCGTATAATACAACGGAGAAGAAGAATCGACCCACGGGCTTGTTCATGTTCAGCCACCACAGACCTGCCAACATTGACATGTCATCCTTCGCCGTAACGCTCGTCTGGCGCATAAAGTTGAGCCGGTCGACGGAGACGTAGACGGTCAACATGGCGAAGCGGCCGTAGATGTCGGCGACGGCCAGCTCGGAACCGATGTGGTTCCAGTGGACGCTGGCGAGCGGGGCGCCATTGTGGATGTTCTTGAAGACGTATTTCGGGCTGAGGATCCAGACGCCGTCCTTGGTGGAGGCCATGAGGTGGCGGATGTCGACGTCGGTGCCATTGGCGGCGATGGAGGCGATGCAGCCGAGCTTGCCCCATGCGATTCTCCTGTGATGTACATCATGTCAGCGTCTGCCTTCTGTATATATAACATCGTGATGAAGAGGGTACTGACTGTCGGCAGCCGCCCTGGCGCAGAAGGTCAATGTGCTCGTGGATGGCGCGGACGGTGGTCGCGTTATCCTCGAAGAGGTCTCCCATCAAGTTGGAGTCCATCAGGATGCCAGGCATTGTCGCACACAGCAGCCGGCCGCCGTGTCCGTCCGTCCTATCCAGCGACCTCAGTGATCAGTCCGCCATGCGATGATGTCGATTCTACCGTGCAGCTGGAACCTCGCGACCATGACAGCCGCGTGGGTTCGAGAGCCCGTTCGAGATGGAGCTCGTCGGCCCGTCGTACGCGCCTCGTGGCTTGGCGCCAAGGCCAGCAGCTCTGGCCGTCCGGAGAATTACCACCCCTCCAACACCCCTCCACCATCTCGACTCTCACATGTGCACTTCAGCATCTACAAATTGTATAGACACTCGCGTGGACATAAGATAATATGGCGGACTCGGCGCTCCCCGGCTACTACCCCGAGTTCTACTCCTTTCCGCCCTTCTTCACCCGCCAGCCAAACGCCGCCTCGTGGTCCTCGCAGCTCGTCCAGTGGCGCGCATTCATCCTCGCCTACTGCCGCGCCCACAAGCTCTGGCGCCTCAACCTGCTCGACGCCCTCGACTCGCCGCTCTTCCACAACAAGGCCATCAACCGTACTACTCCTATATCCATATTACTATCAACATGTTCACCTTATCTCTACATATATTCACAATAAGACACCCGCTAACATATATATATCGGATATTGCAGGCAAGCTGCCGCTCCCCGTCGTCCGCGAAATAATCACAGATCTAACCGCCACCTCCAACGCCGAGTGGACATCACCCGACAAGTCCGCCGCCTACATCTTCTGGCGCACGCCCGACGACTTTGCAACATTACTCTACACCTACATCGACGACACAGGGCAAAAGGGCACGGTCCTAACGCTGCACGAGCTGACGGACGGCGACAACACGACGGACCAGGAGTGGTACGGCATGGAGCAGGCGATGCTGGTGCGGTGTCTCAACGTGCTGGTGAAGCGGGGTGTCGCGCAAGTGTTCAGCGTCGGTGACGACAAGGGCGTCAAGGTGTGGTAGTTGGGTATATTTTACTTGAAGCACTGGTTTCGCTATTTACCTGCATATCTGGAGTTTGCGGTTTTCTTCGGTCTGTTTTCTATTTTCTATGTCCATCTAGTATACTATCGTCAGGCAAGCGGCGATGCATAATCGTATATACCCAATGAGCATATCAAAATCAAGAATCGATACACAAGCAGATTTAAAATCTCTAGCGAGGACATGCGTATATATAGCATATGACACTGCAAAAACGCCAAAACGGCCCCTCTCCACAATAATAATAATATACAGCCGCGGCACCGCATCCATCCATCACTTCGGCACAAGATACTTGTCCGCCCACACCAGCTTCTGCGTCATCGCAACATCAAGCACCCAATCCGTCCGATACACCAACGGCTCCCACCCGGCCTCCTTGGCCATCTTGCGAAACCCAGCCGTCAGCTTGTCCTCCTTCCCGCCAGACAACAGCACCAGCCGCTTCGTCGTAACCGCGTCCTTATTCTCCGCTATCGCACCGCGCTTCACCGCCTTGAACAGCAGTCCCGTCCCGCCGTTCGCCTCAACGATCTTCTTGAACGTCTCCCAGCCGCCGGAGACGTTGGTGGTAACGTAGACGGTGAGCCCGTCGAGGAGTTTCCCGCGGTTTTGCGTCGCGCGCTCGAGCGACTGCGAGAGGCAGATGTGTAGGCGCTTTTCGCCCTCAGCGTCGTGGAGGAGGTAGGGGCTTGTGTCTACGATGCTGCGCGTGGCAAGGCATTTGCTGACCCATGCTGAGTTTACGATTATGGGGGCGCGGGCGAGCGCGCAGATGAACTTTTCCGTGCGTACCAGCCGCGGCGCGCAGACGTGCGTCATGTGCTCGTCTGGATTTTCAATGCACTGTATTCCGATGTCTCGCAGCAGCTTCTGCAGTTCCCACATACTACAGTTAGCTTCAGCTACATATCAGGGGGGGAGTAGAGGAATGGTGGGATGGTGGGATGCGGACGCACCTTCTCTTCGGCCTCGCGCTCAGGGTTGTCGACCCAGTCCTGGTGCGCCGTCAACAGCAGGTACACCGCCACGCTCGGCCGCTCCATCGACTTTTTCTTCACCTTCTTCGGCTTCTCGTCCTCGTCCATCGGGTCCCCTAAGTCCTCAATTGGTAGACTGCGCTTCTTCGCCCCCTTCTCCACCACAGCCTCGGGCGTGCCCTCTCCGCCTCGCTGCCGGCCGTGCAAGACGCCGCCCTTGCGCTTCTTCTCCTTCTCGAACTGCAGTACGTCTGGCATTATGTCGTGCAGCTTTTTCGTCGCATTCTCCTTCGCTCGTCTGCTGCCCGTGCTCATGGCCGAGAGCGGGGGCGACGAGCTCAGTATTGAATTCCTGGGCGTCTCCATCGCCAGTGCTGCGATACGTCTACCCGGCCGCGGGGTCTCCATTTCTGCAAGCGTGGTCGGCTGGATGGCGAGCTTGGGGGTATTCTTGCTGCCCTTTTTCCTGCCGCGTCGCTTGGGTTCCGTCTTCACCTCCTCTTCCTGGCCGCTGTCCGGTGGCGCGTCGTCGATATCCGCCATCTTGACGTCCTCGTCTTCGTCGCCGTCTTCGAGCTGTTCTTCTTCCCCCTCCTCTTCCTGTTCTACGGACTCCTCTTCCTCTTCCCCGTCCTCCTCGTCCGGGAAAAAGACGTACGAGATGCTCTCGAGATCGATCCGCGTCTGTCCGACAATCTCCATCAGGTTCGTCCGCTTCGGGAACGTCGTGTACCGCGGATTCGACACCGTCTGCGCCTCCCACTTGGCGTAGCTCTCCTCCAGCCACATGTGGTTCACAATGTTGAGATTCCATTCCCGTGCCGCGTCCACTTTGTCCGAGTAGTCGCGCGCCGTGATCAGATGTGAGTTCTCGGGCTTCATTGCGCGGGTAAACGTGGCGCCGGCAGCCTCGATCAGGTTCTCGAGGTACATTCGCGCGTCGCCGTTGTAATTCGACACCGATATCAGCTGCCCTCATATTAGCCGTGCCCACATATAAGCTGTAGCGTGTCTGTAGATCGATTATAGTGTAGATAGGGGCGAGGATTTAATGCATACCATCTTGTCCATGCCGGGGATCGGAATCTTGGCCTTGGGATAGTGCAGCAGAAACTTCGTTGGCGAAACCCACTCCTCCCGCGTCGCCATCCAATACAGCCACGTCAGATTGCCCACATCGATTCCCTTGCGGCTCGCGTACAGATAGTCCTCGCCATCCCGAAACGGACACACCAGCACGCTTGCGTCCACCAGCTCCCGCGCGACTTTACCACCGCCCTGCGCGACGATGTCCTTGAGGATCCGCTGCAGCTTGTCTTGGATGCCCAGGTCCGCGCTGAAATAGAAGCACTTGTTCATAAAGATGTCGGTCTTGTTGCGCATGGATTTGGGATCCGGTTCCGTTTTGTCCGGGTGGTCGTGGGTGTATGTCAGGTCGACGGCGGGGTAGGGGAGCGGGTCCTTGGCTTTCATCGTCATGATTGCCGGGTCCGGTAGCAGGTATGGTGCTTCGTCTATCCTGCGGTTGAGGCGCAGACAGTCGTCGAACCTGCGATTGTATACTTAGCTCCGCGATTTCTTTCACGCCGTATGAGAGATGTGAGATGCTTACCAGTGCGGCATGACCATCTTGACGCTCAAGCCTTTCTCCAGCGCCACTTTGCACACCTCCTACTCCAATCAGCACCGCCCCATAACACAGTATTCGCACATATATATACGCGGGAAAGGGGAGTATCATATGCAGCATCTACAGACATTATCCAGACTCAGCGCGACAATATGCGTCGTCATGCGCGACAGGCTCGCGCGGTGCAAGCCGCCCATCGCCAGTATCCCACCGCATATAGCCTCAGCGTCGCCCTCGGGTAAATCCGCAATGACAGCCTCGATGCCCGAGAATATCATGCGCGGGTCGGCATTGTACGCGCGCACGTGCTGGGTCTTCTTTTTCGCGATAGAATCGGTGACCCAGGCCGGCTTGACGACGGTGAGCATCCGCTGGTCAATCTCGCCAGCGAGGCGGCGGCGCTCGAGGTCGGAGAATTCTGTGAATTCGATGTCCGGGGAGATGATGTGGGTTGTGTCGGTTAAGTTGATGGCGGGGATGGCGTGGGGGTTCGGCGCGGGCTCGAGCTCGACTTCGACGGCGCCATGGTCGAGGAGCTGCTGCCGTATCTGTATTTTCAATCGTCAGCGTGAGCATAGAGACGTTGTTTGGTGGATGGTCATCGGACGGCATACTTCGTCATAGTCCTTGCCGGTAAAGTTCGGTCCTCTGATAAGGGTAAAGTTGACGTCGTGGAAGAGCGGCTTCTGTCGAGCCGCCGCCATCGTGAGCTCAGCCGCGGGTCAACGGACGTGCGCTTCCTCGTATTTTCGAGCTATCGAATGGGTCGCCTGGTGCCGCAGCTGCAGGTGGTGACAGAAGATGGCAATCCGGCGCCCGCGACAGTTGTTTTCTTTCGTGAGTGAGTGGATGTTGAACTTCGAGGGGGGCGGACGTCGCGAACGTCGCGTGGAAGCCGCCGCGTTCACAGCACGCGAAAGTCACGTGGCCCTGTTGCATTTTTGACAGCCCGCCGCTTCTCCAAAACACCACGCGGAAACATCATGATACTACGAAACCCTCGCAGCTTCGGCTTCGTCAGCCCGCTGCAGCGCCAATTGGCAGCTGCTGCCGCCGGCCGCCGGCTGGCCTCATCGGCGCCGTCTCCTCCCAATGCCACCCCGAGTCCCGCCCCGCCTCCGTCAAAGCCGCCGACGTACGAGACCGTCGCCCGGCCGAAGCTCGACAAGGACAAGGACAGCGTCGAGATTGCCCCGCTGGCCCGGCCCATCGGGCAGTATCTCCCGCCGGTCGCGGGCGAGAACCATGGCAAGGACCTGCGAACGCTAGCGCAGAAGAAAGCCGACCTGCAAAACTACGAGCGCCACCTGCAGCGCCGCCAGGAACTGTACCTACCCCCACCAAATCATATATCACCCCCATCGTACATGTACAGCCACTAATCGATACACGTAGAGCGAAAGAGTGGACAAAGTCGTACTTCCAAGACTTCTCGGACATGCGCCACCAAAAGGGCAAGCTCTTCCTCCCGCCGCAGCGCACCTTCAAAGCCGACAAGTCCCTCTACTTCCCAAACCTGCTCGGCCGCACCCTCCTCTCCCCGGACGCAATCTCAACCACCACCCTCTTCGCCAATCGCGTCTCCCTCGCCACCGTCTCCACGAACGTCTGGGCCGACCGCCAAATCGACACCTTCCTCTCCGAGCTGTTCTCCACGGATACTAGCAAAACCCCACACCCGTTCGCGGGATCCGCTCTCCTGCGCGACGAGTACATCTCCACGCCGGACGACCACCTCAAGCGCGTCCTCGGCGAACCCCTCCCGCAGCAGCTGGGCACCTGGCAGCGCGTCTCCATAAACCTGCAGGAAAACCCGCTCAAGTATTTGATTTTACTCGCCTCCCAGCGCAACATCCGGCGGCTGCAGCCCGTTGAGAACCACGCGAGGTACCTGCTCATCCGCAAGGGCGTCACGGCGGAGATGAAGGAGTCGATCGCAATGCTGAACGAGCGCATCGGCTTCGTGTACATCGTCGACGCGGCCTGTCGGATCCGCTGGGCCGGCTGCGCGGAGGCGAGCGACGAGGAGCGGCAGGCGCTGCGGAGCGCGCTGGAGCGCATGGTGCTGGAGGAGCGGGCGCGGCTGGAGGCCCTCGAGAGGGAGAAGGAGCAAAAGTAATACCGCAATCTCTCCACCCATCCATCTTGCATTGATGCAGACGCATCGACGAATGTATACATGCATACGTGACAGACTTGCTGAATGTGCGTATACGGCTATATAGACACCGCCTGTACATAGACAAACTTCGACAGATGTAATATATCACCCAAATTTAAAAGTACGTTGGTTTCTCGGTACCATCTATAATTATGAATGTACCTATCCATTACGATGCAAGCACTCCCATGCATCTTAGTTTCATCGTACAATACTACCGCAATGCAATGCAATGCGCTCTAAAAGTACATCTTTCCACCCGCCAATTAGCAGCTAACCAACCCAGAATAAACCCGTCTCAAGCTGGGCTAGCCCCAGCCATTTCTCTCAGAATACCCAGCCAATTGTCGCAGTAAAAACCCCAGTACTCGCAAAAACACCACGTGATTATATTACCCTCTACTCGTCGTCGTCCTCCCCTTCCTCTTCCAGCCATGCTCCGAACTGATCCAGCCGCGCCTTCTCGTCCGCCTCCGACTCCTTCGTCTTGCTCTTCTTGAATCGCTCTTGGCCGTCGTAGATGTACGCCTCGACCTTTGCCCCGGCAAAATGCCGCCCGTCCATCATCTGCCCAATAAAACCATGTCAGCATCGACACCGTAGTAGCACAAGTTGATTTGACACAACAGCGCGGATATGAGGGGATACTGACCCGCACGCACGCCTGCGCGCTCTGCTCGTTTGCAAACCGCACGCTCACCACGCCCGCCTCCTCCTCGTCGTACAGCGTCACGTTCGTCACATCACCGAGCTTGCCGCACTCCTCCCGGATGTCCTCCTTGATGTCCAGCATCGCCGCCGGGTCCTCCGCCAGCTCCTGCAGCGTGAACATGTGCTTCAGAATCGCCACCTTGTCGTATTTAGACGCCCGGGTGCCGGCCGGCGCGGGGTCGTCGTCATCCCAGTCCGCGAGCTTGTTGTTCAGCTTCTGGCTCTTTGCGATGATCTTCTTCTTGTCCCGCGTCATCTTCTTGTCCGCGGGGGCATCCTGCTGCGCCTTGTAGCTGTAGTCCGCGGCCTGCACGCGCAATCGCCCGCCGGCGTCGCCGACGCCCATCCGGAAGTCCGTGTCGTCGAGCATTTGGATGGCCAGGTTGACGGATTCCGGGCGGAAATAGACGATGAGGGCGTCGCCCTTGGGCTGGCCGGAGTCGTCCGTGTACAGCTTGACGCGCTTCTTGCCGCTGTCGATTTCCTCGGCGATGACGCCGTAGCGGGAGAAGAGCTCCTCGACTTCCTGGGCGGTGGCGTCGAGCGGGAGGTTGGTGACGTAGACGGCCTTGTTGACGCGCGCGGCGGGGGGTTGGTCGGGTTTGCCGTTCTTCTTGGAGCGCTTTGAGGCGGCCGTGTTCCCGTCCTGCCGTGCATTAGCTTCAGATGTCGCCGTTGTGGAGGGAGAAGATGGAATGTACTCACATCGCCGTCGTTCGAGTGGCTCTTCCGCTTCTTGTTCGGCGTGGCGGCGGGAGCGGTCTTAGCTGCGCCGTTTTTGTTTCCGTCCGGCTGCTCGGGCTCGCCGCCGCCGTACGCTTTGGCTTGTTCTTCGGCCAACGAATCATCAAGCTAGATCTCGACGGTTAAAAAGTGTCCCTCCCGGGTGCGTGTGTGTGTGTGTGTGTGTCCAGGGGGTGCGGTCTTCACGAGGAGGAACATCAACGAAAGCTGTCGAGGGAGGGGATAACGGATAAGATGAAGCGGACGGTGGACTCACCACTTCGTACCAGCGCCGCAGCTTGTCGTCGAACTCGAATTCGGTGCCGTCGTCCTGCTCGAGCGAGTAGCGGCTGGACACCTTTGAGAAGGACACGCGGTCGTCCTGGTGCATGCCTTCCAGCGTGATCGGGAAGCCGCGCGCGTCAAAGAGCGCTGCCTCCGCGTCTGCGCTCGCGTCGTCGGCCATCGTGATGTTGATATGCGAACTATGCGAATCCGATAAGGAGAGGTGGTTGTGATTGCGATCAGTGGGCGATATCGCGATCGATAGCGAGGCGGCGGTGATGACAGTAGTGGTGGTGGAGGTGGTGATGGGTGGTGACGGGAGGAGATGTGACATGCATGTCGTCAGATGCCGATGGGCGGCGGCATCGGATGGACTTCCCCAGATCCGCGCGCCAGCCACGCGAGAATGGCCCAACGCTGACACGACCGCCCGCAGACACCGCTCCCGCACGTCCCCGGCGACATTCACCGTCGCATAGCAATGCATCGTCGCATGGATGAGGAGATGAGATCACGATATCATCAATTGATGCGGACTCCGGGTCAATCGAATCGCGATACAGCGGCTTGTTTGAGGGCTGCTCCACACAGCCCGGGTTTCATGGTGTAGTTGGTTATCACGCGACCTTAACACGGTCGAGGTCTTGAGTTCGATCCTCAATGAAATCAGAAATGCCTTTCCTTTTGCCGTCGACGGGTATCCCCATCGATGGCGCTTTTTTATTTTTTTTTAATTCTTATTTGTTTTGGTGGACGGCTGTTGTGACCTTCTCGAACGGGCGGAAGCGATGCCAACTGCGGCAGGCCAACTACTTAACTTACTTGGGCATGGGCAGCATGCAGCTCTCGGAATCCGATACTTTCGCACATCGGATTTGAAATACGTCCATGGCGACGGCACTGGCACCAGCATCAGAATAGCACCAGCAGTCCTTGTATACGGTATACGCCTGTGGACACAGTAGACGCTACAGGGCAGCCCAGGCGCATCGCAGGTGCGTTTCACGATAATACAATCTAGACCATTGCAAGCTAGCACCGTCGACATCCCCTACTAGACTGACATCTCTCCCAGCTCCCTGTGTAACTAGGTTGATACTCCATCATGGCTAGCACCACTGGCACGAGAAGTACGAGATATCGTGCCCGTCCCGGAACACACAATTGCAATCGCCCCGGAGCCTCCCGGTGGCCCCTCGCCACATCGTATAGCTCGATAAACGTGCGACCCAGCACGTTGGAACAGATATAGTGGTGATAATTAGCCTGACGCAGTTCCCCTCCTCGCCGTCTGCCAGGACCCCGGCCCTCACAGCTCCCCGGCCTTCGGGATTTCCCCTTCCACCCATCTCATCAGATTGGTATCATATCGTATCATACCCCATTCATAGTTATCGAATGCACCGCCGTGTCTTTGGTTTTCTTTGTCTTGCCTTGTTTCGTCTTGTCTTGTCTTTGTCGCTGATAGGGGACCTCGCTCGCTCGCTTGCGGCCTTCACCTCACCGGCCGACGTTCATCAGACCCCTCCCTCAAAGCGGTACGCAGTCCCGACCCCGCGGCCAACATCCATCCATCCATCCATCCATCCATCCATCCATCCATCCATCCATCCATCCATCCATCCATCCATCCATCCATCCATCCATCCATTCATACTTACATTAACTATGGACGGACATTGGTAGATGGGTGCATGACAGCCCTGTCGGAAGGGACATCATGAGGCGTTCGCCGAAGTCGCAGATCTGCTTAGCTTGATACAGGCAGCCAGCTCGCAACGTATAATTAGCATACGGATGCATATACAGTAGTTGAATCGGCGCGGTTTATCAAGCTTCACTTTGGCAGTGATCGATATCGCAGACGGCAGACCAAGCTATCATATCAGGCTGGCATGCATGTGGACGACATCGAATTTCGAGACAGCTCCACAGCCCCCCACGGCGAGCACTCGTTCCGTCCGACCCCACGCGCATACGTCAGACGGCTGTTGGTTTTCAGAACCTGAGATCCTTATCCATTAATGCGTTCTTGCAGTTCCTGCACCGGATCCAGCCTCCGTCGACCGTCTGAAGTGCAAACAAGATTCAATTCCCTCAGCCCTTTCATTTTATCCAAGGACAACATGAGCCCCGCCAGCAGGATCTCATATTCATGCAGCGGCGAGGAATAGCATCGTCTCTATTATTCAAAGTGATCACGAGCTCAAGCTTGCGCTTGATAATTGATTCTTCCCGGTGCTAGCCTTCCCGCTGCAGCGTCCTCGTACTATGCACACGCACCGTGTGAGGACGTCCGCAGTCTCAGCTCAGTCAGCAGCTGTGTCATCCATCCCAGCAATACGGCACCCGACCGCGTATTGACTACGCACACAATAAGACAATGCTTTGTCCGTCCCAGCAGGACCCTGCATGAACGTTTTGCAAAGGATTACGATATCGAATGCCGTAATCCGACACCAGCGCCGGCCGCGCAGCCCTGTCCATTAGTCTCGGAAACAGAGGCACGCGCAGGCGCAGGCACGGATCTAGGCTAAATAGGCAACAGGCCGCCGGAAAGCTTGTCTGATACAAAACCCAGACGACGCACATACGTACGTACGCGAGATGATACAATCGTAACGATAACCGGCTGCGATTAGTCGATCGTCCGGTTAGGTAATTCGTCAACGTACACACAATTGACCATCCATCCCATGCAATGCATATGCGTCAATCGACGGAATCGCGACCGCTATCGCCAAGCTCGACACAGCTTCCACGAACGTCAACGTCGCAAAAAGTATATCGCACGTCGACTAGCGAATCGTCTCGTCTAACGCTGTCGTGTGCGCAGTTAACCTAAACATGCTAGCTACTGCTTACGTTACGAGGAATAGCACACGCAAGGAACGTTAATCAACCATGAAGAGCCATTTGTCAAGGCTGGTGAATGATCAAAAATAAAAAAGCTTCACCAAGCCTAGCCTAGCCAGGGGCACGTACTCTGCGTCCCCGAGACTAAAATTTAAAGTCCACAAACGCACGCACTAACGACAGAGCAGCAGCTGGAGCTGTCATTTCAGCCATACACGAGGATGTTTCCCCGGATGCATAGGCGATATTCCCAAGGCAGCAGGCGCACCGGCGCCCTTGTCGATGCTGGTCCATTCGCAGGTACTTATTCTTAGCATTGCAAAGCGCCCCGCTGAGCTAACAGCGCTGCAGCCGTATGTTGAGTCTCTAGTCTTGCATACTTCCTTTCGGGGTTTTAAAAATCGCCATGTCTACGCGAATTCATGCAGCCCTCGGCCTTGTCGGTTTGGCATGCATTCTTGCTAGTACACTAGTACCTTAATCAATTTTTTAGTATACGTGCATTTGGATGTATGTATATAAGTAATTCTGTAATAGGATTTCGGCATACGACCGATCGATCGCAGTTTTGGATTTTACGTTTGCCCAAACACGCCAGCTTATGCGCTGCTGGATTCCCGCGATGCCTGCCCATGTTTTCATACCCCTCGTTTGCATACCCCTCCCCTTCGCTCTAAGCTAAGCAAACAGGCACCCGGATCCATGACCAGCTGAATCAACCCACGATCTATTGTATGCAAAGCAGTGCATGAGTCCATTGTATACTTAGATACAATACGAGGAAAAAATCAGCATAAACTTAACGTTAACCAACCGCAATCCCGGCGCCCCTCGCCAAAATTCACCCCGAGGAACAGCACCCCATGCATGCACCGGAACGTGAAAAATATCCCCTATATCTCCAAGATATATGCAGCTACCACATCCAGCTGGGAGGCAGGCCACCATCCAGCAGCCAAGCCATGGACAAAGAATCAGTTAGAATACCAATTGCAATCCGATTCGACAATCTTCCATCCGGATGGTTCCTTTTTGGCATACCATACCGTGTATCATAATGTTATCTGACGGTCGCAGTCGCAGGCTGAGCTTCCAACTGCTGCATCCGAACCATACCGTTGAATCATTATGATAACAGCCCACCCGTGCAACATGACAAGATATAACGAAATAAAAACAAGAATATGGCATTCGCAAGGTCTCCGACGTAAACGTACTTACGTACGCACCGCTGAAAACCGCAGGATCAAGCTTAGAAATCTCACAGCCCTGCGAAAGAAGAATGCATGCGCCCGCATACGCCGTTGAGCCCCATTGCATCGCGTCAACGGAATCTCGGAATTCTACCCAACAGCCAAGCCTGTCGATCGTCTTGTGGAATCAAGTGAAGTGTAGTCACCGTACAGATGTAAACGTCAGGCGATTCGATTATTCCAGATCGAATTCGACTGCTAGCTGCCTAGCTGCAGGAGTATACTAGTATACCGTCCTCCCCGCCTCGCCTCGCCAACGTTCAAACAGCGAGCGAGCGAGTACAGCCATTGATCGTCGGTTACCCCAAGCAAGGCTCGGCCGGCTACCTAACGCACGTACGCCGGAGAATATCGATATACCGTTCGCGTTCGCGTTCGCTCGCCAGTGGCGTTCATTCGTCGGCGCAGCATGCAGCGAGCTTGGCAGGTCCCGACCGACGCCGTTGCGTCACGTCAGCGGGGACGAGAACCCGAACACCGAGCACAAACTGTCATTCTCCCAGGCTGGTGGACAGACATGCCATCCCAGCAAGCTCAATCTGAGACATGTATGTAAGTATATAGTTTTCATAGGAACTCAGTGATCGATATATTCCACGCGTCCTGGTATCTTAATTACAGAAATGAAAAATAGCAGCTTGGCAAGAATATAACAGCAAGCTCAAGCATTGCAAGCTAGCATGCGAAAAATTTTAAAGAAGAAAAGAAAAGAAAAGAAAAGAGAAAAAAAGGGGACCTGCCGGCAAATGTCTGGAGAATTTGCCTCGGGAGCTAGCGACGCTGGGAACGAGGAAAAAATAAACATAATCACAAGGCAGTCAGCGACAGTTTCAAAGGAGAAACTCGAAAGTCACATTCCAGTTGTACAAGTTTACACCCGAATCAGACAGCAAGAAAAAAAGAAAAAGAAAGAGAAACCAGCAGTATACCTGTAATCGTAGCGGAAAGCATGCGCAAGCAGAGTTAAGGCTACGCAGGGGATAACAGACGGAAAAGATAATAGTAACCCGTCGAGGAAGTTGAAACAAAAAAATATACACAGTGAATGGGAAACGTCGGACATTCAGGAAGAAGTAGCATTAGAGCGTCAGTGCGGTGTCGCGTTTCGCCTGCCTGTGCCCGCAAGATATTACAACAGATAATAACACGAGCGAATGGCTGGAAGAGTATGATGAACAATGGTGAACAGGAGAGTGCGGCTTGGAGTATGGGGGCATCTTATTATCGTGGGGGGCAGATGTGTTAATTTTAGTGTAAATGAAAAGCAATAAAGGAACGCCTTGGATGTTTTTTCCCGATACAGACAAAGGAAATATTAAAGAGAAAAAAGTAATGGAAAAAGGCCATTGAGAAAACCGTAGAGATGATAGGCGGAAAGATATTCATGCGCGTGCCCGTAATCTTTTAATGCGTCGTATAGCACTTTGGAAGCAGGTTCGAGGAGGGGAGGACGGTCGGCCGGTGAGAAAATGAAACTAAGCATCCACTATGTAGGTAGCCGCGAAACATTGTGCGCGTTTCCAATCAGCGACAGCTCGTAGTGGTCCGAAGACCCAGATAGTCATTTCTCTATGTGATGACCGTGATGATGCGATGGGAGTTCGGATGATATCTTTTCAATACCTTCGGTATCTGGTACAACCTCGCGAACCAACTCAACATAATCGTACTGTCCAAGAATCGATTGGTTAGTGGGTTTCGTAATGTGAGAGATATATTTGAATATTGACTTACGGCGAATTCTCCAAGTTCTGCATCGTCGATACCGAGGACCTCCGCTTCTTCGCTGGCGCGGAGCGAGAGCCCGGGAACCAAGTTCATGACGAATAGAATAATGCAAGTACCGCCGAACGAGTACGCAAAGCCGGCGACAGAGTCGGCCAACTGGTAACCGAGCTGGACCCAATGGTGATCGAGCCAACCGAGAGGGGGGTTGATGGTTCCGTCAAGGTTGGCGATATATCTTGTCGCGAAGAAAGCGGTAAGGATGTTTCCGACAAGGCCACCGACTCCGTGGACGGCGAAAATGTCAAGTGCGTCGTCAACACCGATCACAAACTTGAGTTTTGTCGCGTAATTGCAGGCGGCGCTTCCAACGATGCCAAAGACAACGGCGGACCATGCAGGGCAAAAGCCGGAACCTGGTGTCATACACACAAGCCCGGCAATCACGCCAGAGCAGAATCCAACGGTGGACCACTTGCGTTCCAAACGGTAATCGAGCAAACACCAGGTAACACCGCCGACGGAGGCAGACAAGTTGGTACAGACGCAGGCCATAACTGCGCGCAAGTTGGCGCCTAGAGCAGAGCCGCCGTTGAAGCCAAACTGGAAAAACACAATCAGCATTGCTCGAGAAGAAGAAAAGAAAAGAAAAAACCTGGTGGGATTGTTCTTACCCATCCGACCCACAGGAAGACTGTTCCGAGGACAATGTGAGTAACATTGTGTGGGCGGTAGTTGAGCTCATGGGTTCCGTGTCCGCGTCTCTTGCCCAACATGAGGGAGTATGCCAAAGCTGCCGATCCAGAGGAGATGTGCACAGGTGTACCACCGGCAAAATCCAGACCGCCCATACTGAAGGACCACCCAGTAGGATTCCACGTCCAGCAGGCAATCGGATCATAGATCAGTGTTGACCAGACCAGCATGAAGACGATGCATGGAAGCATGCGTCCACGCTCGGCTGCAGCACCGATCGCGAGAGCGACACTAGTTTGGGAGCCATGGTATTAGCTTCGTTTCGGATCAGCTGTGTCGCGTGTATCAATTTCACTTACGTAATTGAAGCGAACATGCCCTCAAAGACGGCGTATAGTAGGTCCGGGATGAAAGTGCGTGGCGCTCCAATGACGTTGCGGAGGCCGATGTGATTGAGATCGCCAATGTACTTTCCTGAGGTTTGGGAGAAGGCCAACGAATAGCCCCAGAAAAACCACTGGAACGTGACAACGGCGACCGACATCATCGACAGCCAGATGAGCGAAAGTGCCGACTTGCGACGGGCAAGACCCGAGTAGAAGAAACCGACTCCCGGAATCATGAGAAGCACGAACGCCGTAGCGGTGGTAACCCATGCGATATTACCGGGCTGATTGGCGTTAGCTTTCCCGTCGACGGCTTCAAGCGAGCGCCAGAATCGGAGCGAGAAGGGGACTTACGTTATAGCTGGCGGAAATGTTCTGCGTATTCGAGTCGCCGCCATTTGGTAATGGTATATCGGTTCGCCACGGTGTGCCCAGGGCAACCGGAGTGAATGAACCACTCGACATTGTTAGAAGAGAGAAGGATGAGCCGGGTGATGGATGGGGTGCTGTTGGAAGCGAAGGCCGATGGAGAGTTGAGGCGACGCAGCTCGGTGGGCGACGATGCTATCTATTATGTAACAGAAATTGGGTGGGAATGGGGAAAAAAGAGAGAGAAGGGACGAGGAAAAGAGGGCCGGAAGGAGGAGGACGGAAGAAGAAAAGGGCGTCAGCCGTGGAACGCAGGGTTGAGGTGGGAGCTGCTAATCGTGGGAGTCGGCCACCAGGCACGGGAGGGAGGCAGAGCTTGGCTGGCGTGTGACAAACCGGGAAGGGCTGGGCGTCGGCGGATTTTAAAGGCGATCGAGCAGGCGAGATGAGATGAGAGGAGAGGGAGCGGCGCAACTAATTCGGCCCTGAGTGTCGCAGCAGAGATGGTCGTGACGGTCGTGACGGGGGGGTAATTGGAGAGAGAGCGATGGAGCCTAGCGATGATTCAATGGAAGGAAGGGAGGGGGAGAGAGAGAGAGAGAGAGGTCGAGAACGATGGCGATGGTGATGGAGCGAGGGGGATGGAAATGAGAGTCGAGGGAGGAGAATCGAATTCCAGCCGGCACCGCTGCGGGCTTTGACCGCAAAGTTGACCGCAAAGTTCCTTCTTCCACGCTGCACGAAGGCTCGCTAAGGCACAGCAATCTGCGATCGTAGGCAGACTCCGAGCCCGCAAAGCCAAAGCCGTCAGAGGCAAGGGCAGCCAGGTCCAAGCTGCTTAATTGATCGGTCAAATTAAAATATCGCCGTCGCCCAACTGGTCCTTTTCAACGGCTCGAAGAAGCAGCGATCGATGTCGAGGAGATTAATCAAATGACGTCCCAACAGAGATCTCAACTTGCAACTGCTCGCGCGAAGGTCTGCCTGGAGCCTCGCTCGGCCTTCCACAGCTTCTGTCGCGCCGATTCGGTCTTTATTTCCGAGCCCGGCACTCTCGCACAAGCACAGGCACGACGCTTGACGGATTGACTTTGGCCGTCCAGTCCCGGTCGGCACGCAGTACGTTTGTGACTTTGACACCGGGCTAACCAGGTGACGATGAGGGGACAGGGCTGCTCGCGGCGGATTCTCCAATGCGCCGTGTAACTCGATTGCCTCGTCCGAGAAGGTATGCACGTAACTTGTGCAAGTATGGTATGCTCGTCGAGTCGTATCGATTGTGCTGCCCGGTTGGGAATCTATCTATGCTATGTCTGACTTGAGCGTATCAGGTCGGCCGGCAGTCTATCGAGCTCTGCTATCGATCGAGTTCTCGAACAAAAAAGAGGCTACCAGCGAAACAAAGGATGAGAGACATCCAAGGAATCCGTTGCGGGTGGGAGCAGAACGACCATTTCGTGAACTCGATGGGCGACCGCGTCCCTGTTATATTCGCACTCGCTTTATATTCCCGCGTGGAACGAACTCCCCCAAAATAGGCGAGAGGGGCTGTACTTTACATCGGCAGGAAGGCCACCGCTGCTCGCGGCGCTGGGAGTGTGGGAGAAGAGGAGGCCGTCCCCACACACAGTCCATCTGCATATGCACCATTGCTTCTTCCTTCGACGGGGGCGTGAGTCCTTGGGGGGTGCTTGCTTGCTCTCGGACCAGGGTCTCTCCTACACGCCAGTCTTGCGGCGTGATGATGCGGGTGGTGCTGGTGGAGGTGTCTGGGCGACTCGGGTCAAGCTCCAGGCTGCCGGTCAATCCGGCTCTCTCTCGCGCTCGCTCGCTCGCTCGAGGCTGGCCCCAACCATCATCTCAACCGCAGCCTGAACCTGGATCTTTTCTTGTGCGAGTGTTCTATTGTTTCCTCCTGCTTGCTTACGGGACAGGGGCGTCGAACGCCGTGTGTCGCTCGAGGATCCCGGGATCTGGCTTCGCGGGGAAATGCTGCCCTTGCTGGCCAAGAGGTGACATCGATACACAAATGCAAGAAATACTCAAATTCCGATATGCAGCGCCCGCCTACGGGAACAGGCAAGATACAGATACACGCCTGTAACTACTGCACAGGTACCGTCTGTTTCCCGCAGCTGGGATATACGAGCAGCCTGCTGCTGCGTGTGACAGTAACTCCACAGCCTGTCCCAGCATGCAGTATCGCATTGCTCTGCTCAACCTGCAGCGCTGCAGCCAGGACGCACAATCTCCAGCGGGCTTGCAGATGCCACATTGGAATCCTGGCCGTGGGCCAGCAGCTGGTTGGATGCGGAGGACCGAGTGTCCCAAGTCTCGCTGATGGCTTCCCGAGGCTTGCTGCTACTGCTGTCTAGCAAAATTGTTTCTCACGTTAAGGCCTCGATCGAGCACTTTTCCTTCGCCTGTGGCGACATGTAGCGTCCATCGACCTGGTTCCGAGTGCCGTCAGCTCCCAACGACACGAGTTAGCGTCTGCTAGTGCTC
This sequence comes from Drechslerella dactyloides, assembly GCA_020064725.1. Classification (NCBI taxonomy): domain Eukaryota; kingdom Fungi; phylum Ascomycota; class Orbiliomycetes; order Orbiliales; family Orbiliaceae; genus Drechslerella; species Drechslerella dactyloides. Next base: position 1,316,422 of record JAGTWJ010000019.1, read on the forward strand.
CGAGTTAACTCTAAACTTTAAACGAATACAGCCATCCGGCACTGATTGACGGTCGTCATCTTGTATCAGCTGGGACATCCGGATCCGATCCGGTTTCGCGCCTTCGAGAGACTTGTTCGCAATTGTGCTGCGATCCCAATGTTGGCCAACTTCACACTGCCAGAGCACGACCCGGAAGCCAACGGCGCGGCAGACTTCAAAAAAATAAAAACTAAGTCCTTAACGTTCAACCCATTCTTATGCTTGCTTCCCGGACAGACTCCACACCGGCATCCACCCAGCACCTTCTTGTTGGATCGCATTCTCATTTGACCGCGGGTCTGGGCTGGGCCCCACTGCTTTGGTAAGGGTCTGACCTTGCCCAATGCCCGTGCACTACGCTCGTTTAGTTATCTGCACGAAGCCTGTGGCTCCCCCACTTCCTCGCTCGCTCTGGTTCTTCACTCGCCGCGTGGGAACTTGGGCGCAAAAAGTGTAGCATTCTCAGCGGCCGATGCCCTGATAAACCAATCATGAGAGCAGCAATTACGGTTGGGCGTGCGAATAAGTGGCTGGTGAGGAGCAGATCGTCCGCGTTTTCGAAATCCGGGCTGAAGCTTGCATCCAGCGGCGAGGCTCCCAACTTTCCGGCTCGCTCACTCGTCAGTTCACCTATATGATATCGATATGAGTAGGTGAGGGATCAAGGCTCGAGGGATCATAGATGCCGTTCGATATGCCTTTCGTATGCTGCTGCTGGAAACAAAACCAACAAAAAAACGCAGCGATGCGGATGTCTTGATTTCAGGAGCCAAGAGCCTTATCTGCCCTTTCATATCGTGCAGCTCGCACTCGTTCGCCTTTCTTGTAGAAAGTGGAGAGATAAGAGCGTTCCGGTTTAATTGGTTTGCGCTCAATGTCGAATCCAGTGCGCGGACAACATGCGGTTCTAAGTTTTTTTGCCGTCCCGATCACAAACACTCCCGTTTTCTTTTTAATTTTTCTCCAGTTTCTCCAGTTACTTTTTATCTTAACTCCTTCCTGACGCCTCCGCGCCTTGCCATGCATGCCCTACATGTGAGGCTGCCAGCCACCTGTGGTTTTCTTCCGCAGAACGCAATGGCGCACCTCACGTGGATATTGCCGCCGTTGGGAAGGAAGGCGGACGGGTAAACTTGGAACAACCGACGCAATTCATTGTCACTTTCCTCCTCCCAGGCACGAAAGTTAATGCCACGAGAGAATGACAGGCAAAGTTGCTTGATCAGTGCGCCGGATAAACAGGCCCATCAATTGCAAGGCCGAACAATCAATATGGAGGCTTACGCTCCCCCCATGTTTTGTGTCCAGGATTGAGCTACCTTTCTCTGCCGCGAGTAAAATGAGATGGGGACTTCACGATTCCTTCTTACTCACACGTCCCTTTTCTCCAACTTGGAATCAAGCAACATGCGCAAACTGAAAATCGGACTCCCAAACCGGACGATACTATACACTACTTGTCAGCATTCCTTCGGGCCGGTGGGAAATTCTCGCCTCCTGTGCATATCCTGACATCCGGCCGATACATCTGGGATACAACAAGATAATATCCTCCGCCTTAGCGCCAATACTTATATGGCACAACCGATGAAGCTTACGCTGTTTGACCCCGATCTTCGCACCGCAACCAAATCGGGCTTGCAAATGGAGAATATGTCGTAGCAGTTCGTAAATGTATGCACCTTCTCACGCGTGCATGCACGATTGGCGTGTCCTTTTTTCAGCACTTAGCGGGCTTGAATAATGAATCTTAATAACGTCGGTATTATTGCATTGGCCTTGCAGGTCTGCTGTGCATCCCTGCCCTGCGCGTATATTAACATTGCATCTCGCAAATCCAAGTTGGTGGTGAGAAAAGCTCGCTAATGTTCGAACTCGTGACTCGAATACAATCGAGAAAGAGGGAAAAAATTTTCCACTTCGCAGTCCGGAGGAGGTCCTTGGTTGCTGAAAAACAAATATCTAGCGACTAGTGCATTTCATCTCCGAGTTCCTGCTTGTGCCTTGCAGCGTCAGCATTCTTCGTTGACCGCGCTAGCCAACAGGATTCGGCAATTGATACAAGGACCAGAGGCTAGAATTCGTACCTGTTCCTTTTTCAGCCGATCTAAAATACTACACAGTTCCAAGTATATCTTTGCACGCAAGATGTTACTGACTATACAATTTTACCCAAATACGGACAATGCAGGTACAGGTACGAATCGTGTCGACCGTCGCTTTCGGCACTCGCTTTGTGCAAGGTCCGGCAGCTATCTAGGCAGTGACAGGGTCCTTTGCGAAACACAGGGATCCCTCGATTCGTTTGCCCACACCGCCCTATACAAGTACCATCTGAACTGTCTGCGGAGGCAAAAAGTAGTATTTCTGCTTGAGGGGAAACTCGATTGAGGAGCTGCAAGGGGCGGGGACTCTTGGCTGTAGCGAAAGCATGGGCTCGTGATAGAGAACGACGGACACCTTGAAGAAAAACGGCATTTCCCAGCGACAGCGATCGCGATCGCGTTCAATGCAATAAGGTAGGTGACAGTGGTTGAGCAGCGCAGTTCATTTCGCGAACGCGGAGCTACAGTCGGAACGAGAAGTCACACGCGGCCAAAAAATACAACAGTTGTACAACTTTACAACACGCACAGCGCTCGCTCGTTCACGATAACGTTAGGCTGACGACTAGTTTGGTCTATGAATGCATAGTCGTATATGTGCAGTAATATTAAACGTCTTTTTAGGCACTGCTATTGGCATCTCTTTTAAGGACTCTGGTCACGAGCGCCCGAGCGGTCGGTATAGCGAGCGGTTACTATAACTATACGATCTATAGCGCCTGACATCGAAGCTAACGATTCCCTTTTCAACAAATTTTTTCCTGCATGCATGACAGATGTCTACTCGACTGTTACTTGTATGCATGTATAATGCACGATGAAAAATGTGTGCCCCAAGTACCCGGTCACACTAGCGCCGCGCTGTTTCGAAGATATTGAATCTAGACTTTTTGTTTTCCGAGCCGGTCAGGCCGTCGCTGCCTTTGAGCTGCGTGCCTGACGGGCGGACCGACGCCGGCTGGGTTCATCTCAGCGCTAATGTATGCAAAATAGCACACATAATCCGCGCTACTCGCGATAATATAGTATGGTGACGTTTGATGGGTCTGTGCATATGAGATCGACGTCTCAAGCATGCAGCTCCCCGGTCGATACTGTGGCTTGTATACGTGATATTTACTGATAACGGACGTGATATAGCGGCCGAAACATATATGCATCGTCTCGAGAGTCGCCAGTGACAGGTAAAGGTGTGGCGACTTGCGATATCACATTTTACAATAATATACACCCCAATACCTTGATACGTAACACTGAACGCACATTTCACCGTCTCGCGAGCTAGGATGCCATCGATATTGTTCAAACTTTTATGTTAGATTCCCAGCTGCGATCACGCGTATCAACAGGTTTGAATTCACAGCCTGGGTGCCAGGATGATCCATGACACAATAAAGCATATCTGGTTTGGGTCGCAAGGAAAGCCCTCTGGGTCTGCTAGTTCCCCCATCTGTATGTCTAATAGCAGCCTGTGGGAAGACGGGGTGTACTAGATATCATACGCTGGTATATATTGGTAGTGTGCATCGATTCAGGCCAGCACTCGCCCTCTCGGGTGGCGCGCTACCCACAAAAAGCTACTTTAGTATCGAATACTGATATCAGGGGATGATACACTAAACCGATGCTCGAGATCTTGAGACCTGATGTATCGTATACATATACGATTGGTATGACTTTTGTATCGGTGTTTTTGGTGATTTCTTTGCGATGAATCGATACCCGGTTCGAGACCAAATCCAGATAAAGAGCGAGCGAGCGTGCTATCGGATGCGGTAATGAAAATGCAATTCCGACGGCATGAGCTCTAAAATTACGATCCCCGTTCCGAATTGATTGTAGATCTGACATTCACACCGTGCAGTTCGTGTCCAGATAGATTATAGTTGTAGGAGGCGTATACCAGCACGTCAAGGGTGGTCTTGTAGTGGTCCATACGCACCAATGCGGAGAAAATGATAGACAAAAGATGGCTGTCACTATTATTATAGAAGAGCCGAAGTCCGCAATTTTATTCTTTCAGAAATAGGTTATAGAAACTAGGGACACTCGAGTATTCATGATGGAACCCCCTGGGGAATCTTTATGTCTATCTCGGAAAATGTTCGACTAGTCGATAAAACCTTTTTGAGAATATGATTCGGAGTTCTGAAATTCCGCATACATATCTCTGGCTAGGCCTATCCGGTATAGGGCACATTGATCAGTCTCGATCTCTCGAACTGGATCCCTAGGATCTGTTGTCCAAGTTACCTGGCCCAACCCCGGGTCAGTCTGGCGTTGAGACTACTCGGCATTATTCCTTCGAACAGTCACCTGATCTGGGATACCGATGCGTTCTGATTGCGTTTGGATTGCTATTCACATATTGAACATAAGAAGAGTTACACCAAAGCACAGCCATACCCATCCGATTTTCAGAAAGAATAAATAACCACTGCATTTTTTCCATAGGACACTTCCAATACTCATACAGTAGCTTATAAATCGTCTGGTGAGAGAAAACTGAAAGTCGGGGTAATTGAATATCCTGGATTCCAAGTGGAAAGAGGGGGCTTGGTTTATAATTTACGGGGTCAGCCCTTAGCCCATACATGGCTCCTAGTACCATGCTCGTATACGGCAAGATTGACATGAATCTATGGCGATAGATCGCAGTTATAAATCAAGTCGTACACTAAGTAACCAGAATCTCGAATACTTGAGGTATAGGTATTATTTAATCAACTCTGCAGAAAACGGAGAAACGAAAGGAAAAGTAACATTAAGTATCTGGTGAAACCGTGCAATTGTCGCAGAAGCCTGATGCTGTCCGTTGGCATGAGAAGGTAGTGATACATATCAACAGAACGTTTGGACGGTATATATAGTATTTAGATATTTCCGGGGTCACCTATAGCTAGCAGACACGCGGTGATATGAAATCCGGAAGTCTTAGTTAGGCGTTTGTGATTTTGGCCTTCACAACTCCCGTTACATAATTACAGTGTAGTTGTTTTCCAGTCCAATCGTTGAGACCAGTCCGATACCATATGTAGGATGTTATGGCTGAGTAGGCCGGTTGTAGAGTTATACGTTAGCGCAGTAAGAGACTTTATTAATCTATGATGACTTGATTAACCCGTTACAAAGATATCATTAAAATGTTTAAAATGCAGCCAAGTATGAAACGCCCTGTAACTAACTATCGATAGACATTGAAATGTCTTCATTTTCCATCTAGCTCCAATCCGAAGATCCGGACGAGCCGCCAGAATGTATCTGCGGCCCGTACGGACTGAAACTTTATATGATCATAAATCATCTCTTTGTGATATGGTGCCCGGAGTGGAGTCTTCGATCCTGAATTGGGGGGTGATCCCTCGCGGCCTCGGAATTCCCCCTCTTTAGCGCTACCAGCTGATCAGTCGTAGGCGGTTGCCTATAAACAATCAACGAACGTTCGACAATGATTTCGTGCGTCAATTAAATATCATCCCTCAAGCATCCATGCTCGAGATGCTCCTCCATCAACATCGACAGGAACATCTTCAGCTCTGGACAGTACTTTAGTATCTGGTCTCGCTGTTCCTTCTTCTTCCATACGTTCGGCATAAGGAGACCCCCGCCCCACCCTGTATGATAGCCCATCGGCCTAGGGTATGGGATGACCTCGACGGAGAAAGGCAACTCCTCTGTTCCATTCGCCATCTTGGTTCCGGGCATGTGGTATAACCTTTCTGTTATCCATTGGTCTTCCAACGCTTCCCCTTTATAGCGATTTTGGCTTCCGAGCAGTCGAATCATGTGTGATATTCTTCGTAGAGAGAAGCCGCCGTTGCCTATGTGCATGCATTAAGAAAGTCAGCATTGAGCTAGTCTGAATTTGGATCCTGCATTGGGAAAGAAGTAGGCATAGTACAACAACGGCAACCTCATCAGCTGGTTGCATATTACTGTGGCGTATCCGATATATCCATATGCACGGATGTTCGGCAGAAAGAACCGCTCACCTCCAAATTTCTTGTCTTTGCCCCAAGAAGCTCCGACCCAGGTGAACTCCTTATCAACCCAGTCGTTCAGCGACTGCCCGGAGTTGGCGCATATCATACTATCTGTCTGGAAAACAAATAGCCACTCCGCTGGTAGAAGCTGCTCGTAGAACCAGGCTTCTGTTAAAACCTTGCTAAGGTCTTCTTGGTTTTTCATCGTCACATTGTCGGGCAGCAGGCGCATCTCCAGCTTCCCGTTGGTGACGTGGTTTCGTATCGCTGCGGATTTGTTGATATGCTCGATGGAATCGTCGGTACCGATGAACAAGAACGGCCATTCCGGTGGTATAACGGACATGAAATGTAGCAACAGCGGCGTCAGATGGTTTTGCGGTCGGGTTTCTATCAGCAGGGCTAGCTTTGTATCGTTGTATGGGCTGGGTGCCGGGATGTCCTCCTCCCATGCTCCATGGATCTCGATTGTGACTGTTCCCGGGAGGAAGTCCTCTGGACTGAAGAACAATAAGGCGAAAAGTATACCGAATGCAACATATGTGAAAACAGTAGCGAGGGAATGACGGGCTCTTAATAGACCCATTTTCCTGGCTCTTGTGTGAGACCGGCCCCTGGACCAGTGAGACCTGAAGAGGAGACCAGCTGTCGGAAAACTGCGGGAAAACGAAGCGATACCAGATGATATTATCTCGACGCTCAATCCATGTTTCTGGGAGTATGGGAGGATAAGGGATTAAATCAATTTTTGATCCAATTGTTTCCGTTAGCCCTTCGAAAATGAAGCACAGCCGCTCTGTCCGCCTCGAAGCCCTCAGTGCGAAAGTGTGTCCACATTTGTATAGTGTTTCCCAGTCTCAGATTCATCCACAGGTCAAATGTAAACATTCGAGAATGGGAGATATTTCCTTTTAACGCCAGTAAAAAGCATAAAGGTGCAGTATATCGGAACATTTTTTTTCGAAAGCATTCGTCATCCATATGTACACGTACATATGGCTCGCTCATATGATTATACTTAATATGCCGCTGCTCCTGAGGGAGTGGCGCTTGCTTCGACAGGGTAAGGTCGACATCCAAGCCGTGCGCATGAGAAACCAGTCTAAAATAGTATATGCTCCCGATGCATCTTATCTGCTATATCAGTCGAAGCTTTCTTGGGTGGGGCGATACGAGTCAATTTGCCCCCCTAAGGCGGATCTTTCCCGCTCGCGCTGTCTCGGGATGGCTATTCCCAGCATAGATCATCGAGGTTCGATAGAGGTTCGGATCGAATTTAGTGATAAATACTCGGGGGTTAGAAAGCTGATTGCTGGTATTGAGCCGCGTACCCGAATAAAAATTGCTCCTACCAAGTATCACTCTATGTAAATCGCCTTGCATTAGTGACGGCATGATAAAAGTAGATGTATGAACTCGAGCCGGTTGTCCGTGAAACGGCATCTGACACCAAGTCTGCGTTCCCCGCCTTGCTGGTACTTTTCCTCGATAGAGACAAGAGAGGATAGTAACGCCGCGTTATCACGGTGTAGCACCATCTTATAGTGCTGAGGTATCTCGAATGTGATTATTGTTCTAGCTTGCGCCAAACTTCCACCCCAAAAGTTCATCAAGGATTAATGCAGCACGCTAGAAAGGGAACGGGGCGTGGGGTGGAAAAAAGTTTCGCCACTAATATGGAAATGTAAATTATTCGTCGGAAAAGTTATAGATCCTTCCTGGTAACAAGGCTAATGTTGTTTATCACTTCATCCACCAAGGATAAGTAGTATTGAGGCTAACCGCGGGATCAGGATCAGCTAGAGAAGTTTCAGCAGTGTAGCCCTTGCCTGTAACATGTCGAGCTTGAATTCAAATTAGTCGCGCAGCGCCAACTTGATCTAGCGCGACGGCAGCTCCAAATTTCAAACGATTACCCACCCCGTCCATGTAAAATCGCATCATATTTAGACCCAGGATGAGGGCGACTAGTTACGCCAATTGTAATAGCAGTAGGAATAGCGAGAAAGAGGATACAAGTACTTATATGAACCTAGCCCGCTGCGGCATTGTCCGTTGAGAAGATCCAATATTAGTGGACTTTTGATCTAACATTGTATACGTGCAGCCCAGCGCCAAAATCGGACTCGGGTACTTTCCATAGATACCAGCTGAAGTACAGGTAGATGTATGCATATTGTCTGGTCTATGAGAGGCTCAAGGACGCCGGGGCAAGCAGAAACCCGCCTCCAAGATCCACATGGAATCCACAGAGCTAGGACCAGTGCAGTGGCCACGCGGCCACGTGGAGTGGTTTTATGAGTCAAGTTGACTTCCCGAAAACTGCTGTGATAGCGCACTACCAGATTTGTTTTTGCAAAAGCATTTTCAAAGATATGGGGATTAATTAGGAGATTGTATACATGTATGAAATCTACAGTGTATTCACCAAAAAGGGCGTCTGTTGACTTGCGCAATTGCTATCATTGTTGGGGGCTCGAGTACTTCTATATACCGTCGAACATGCGGGTGGAAAACTTGAACCGATTTGGAATACCACACAAGGCGCATTTTCAACCGTGGAGATTGCTTTTGTAAATGCAGCTGCCATCGCTTGATAGTGGAAATTATGTGCCGATGGAAATTCGAAATGCCATGGTCTCTTGGACGGAAATTTTCATGTTCGTGGGTCTGAAACACTAGCGAGTAATTAAGCTTATGGGTGGCGTTCATGGACTTTCGTGATCGAGTTTGATCTCCTGCGTGGGGGGCCCAAGCTGCACCATTTTCCGCATCTCTCAGAAAATCAGGGGTGTCGCAGAAATAAAAGCCCATGTGCTACCTGATCCGGGGGCGATAGACGCATTGGGCGAGTGCGAACGATGCAAAGGCTCTGGTCTTTCTTCATCACCGCATGCTGCAACGATAGAATGAGCCAAGGCTGGCGGCCGAGCTCACTTCCGCAGACGACCAACCCTGTTTTTTATACAGCGCTCAAGCGTGTCCGATTGCGAAAGAAGAACAGCGGTCGTTTCAGCCCGCTGGTGCTTGGCGGTCAGCGATGTTCGAAGCCGTGGTGAAACTAAGAGAGTTCGTGCCAATCCGACGCCGGCGCGAGGTGGAGTCGTGATTAGTGCGGTTCGCGTGGACGTCGGACAGCCCGCGAGCCGAGCTGACCAGCAGCCTGGCCTGTTGATGCGATGCACCGTGCACATCCATTCCTCACATTTGCATTCCACTCCCATGCTTCAGCCCTTGTCGGCGGCAAACGCATGCTTGTCGACACGACCACCAGACACGACGCCACAGAAAGGTGGCTCACGTATGTATCAGGTCATTCGAACCTTATCCTCCCTCCTGGTCAATTAGGTTCCCGGTGCAGCCATGGATCTTGCTGGCGATGAACATTCCAGCGATTCCTCGTCAACCGCGACTCCGGCTGTGCTGGCCAACGGACTCCCTTCCAGCTCCCTAAAGCCCGCCCAGATAGAGCCCCAGAGCCGGTCCAGTTCCTACGGCAGTGCGTCGAAGGCTGGGTCCACTGCCGGCTCGCATACCTCGGAACACAACAGCTCGGTCATCATGGAGGACGAGGACGAAGATGCCGTCGGCGAGATCATCAGAACGCCTGCGGGCACCGACATGACGCCGTCCGCGCACAGCTCTTACTCGAGCTGGTCCGGTCAGTCCAGACCTCGCGCCGGCAGCGATACCGCGTACGGCGCGTACGAAAATGGCAGGATGTCGCCGGACGGTACGCAGCCTGGCTCGGCGCTGTCGTCACTCGGCGGAAGCTTGAACCGATCACGTCCATCCGCACCTACCAGGACGCCGTCGAATACCTACGCTCCCGTTAGACACCCCGTAAACCTGCTGGACTCGCGGTCGTCAGGTCACCATGGCCGGTCTGGCTCTGCGACGCGATCGCGACGCGATCCTGTCTCGCAGTACCGAGCACAGGAACGAGCGTACGTGCAGAGGCTACGGCAGGATCAGCAGCCCGAGTACTTTGATTCGAGCGCGTTATTCTACGAGATCCAATCTGAGACGGACGAGGAGCCGTCGCCGTCAGAGATGCCTTATGACAGCGACCTGTACGATGACGGATCCGTGTTCCTCCGGGAAGACGAGCTGGAGTTCTCGGAGGAGGACCTGAACAACCCGGCGAATAGGGAGCGGCTGGAATGGCACGCGATGCTCGCCTCCGTACTCACTGGCGATGTCGTACGGCAGGAGAAGAAGCGGCTGATCGGTGGGTCCGTTGAGAAGGAAGAGGAAACGCTCAAGCAAGAACTCTGGCTAGGGCTACGCGCAAAGACAACGGGGCGGGATCTGGCATCGCAGAGGCATATAATAAACCAGGGTCGGGACCAGGTCAGCACTGTCATCGACCAAGTCATCGAGTTCCAGGTCCACGGCCGAGACGTTACAGAGAAGTCACCTCGAGAGCAGGTGCAGGACATCATCAAGAAGGTGGAGAAGTGCGAGATGCTGTTTCCCACGCGTGCTGCCATGATAGCAGCGAAGCCAAACGCGGCGTCGCCAATGTTCATCGCCAGTTATGATTCTATATGTGCATGGAATAACATCACCGAGTTGATCAACACCGAACTCACCATCCTTCAGAAATGGGTCGGTAACGATGACCTTGACTTCAACAGGCCCAATGTGCTACCAAACAGTAGCGGTCTCGCGGACGACTCGACCTTTCTCGACCGGCTGTTACGCGAAGATGGGCTGAAATCTTTAACTCATAAGCAAAACATGCTAGCGGGGATCGGTGAGGTCATCAACAAGGCGAAGAAGACACTCATCGAAAATGCCGAAGCCTTTCAAAAGAGGCACTTGACGCTATACATAGAGGAGCTGCTTCTCATCATCAACTTCCCCAGCCGTCTGATCCAAGAAATCATCCGAGCCCGCGTAAAGTACGCGAGGAAGGTCAAAGAGCCCACAGCCGTCATGGTCGATCAGTTACTGAAACAGATACATATCGCTTTGAAGCTAGCGGTCGAAACAAAGCGGGAGTATGAGGAAATCTCGCACCAAGAGCCCGGCTGGGATTTGCCAAACTGCATGGACGAAAGCTTCAACGTCGCGGTATTGGAGGGTCTGCGCGTCTACTTCCGCTTTCTGAACTGGAAGCTCGGAAACAACAAGAACATCTTCAAAGAAGCCGAAATTCTGGAGTCAGAGTGGAGTTTCTGCAACCAGGTTGGCCAGTGTGTGGAAGGAGGCGATGTCGAAGCCGCGGAACAGTTTAGTTCGCTGACAAGCAAACTTCTCGCACGGTTGACTGCATCCTACGAAAAGGAGATACAGCAGAAATCCGAGGAGAACGCCACGGATATCACGAAGCGCTACAAGACCTTGCTCGAATCTATTCAGCTTCGGCACAGACAGCTGCTACGTTTTACCCGTGTTCTGAGTCAGCGGTTTGAAAATGCTACGGAGTACCAGGTCACCGACGAATCGCTGCCGGAGCTTTTGAATGCGTTAACAGAGAGTGGTCACTTCTTGATCGAGACGGCAATGGAGCACGATGGTGTTTATCTGATTGCAGACCCCTCACTGTACGAAAAGCCTAAGGACATACAATCCATCGTGCGAGCTTGCTTCCACGAGGTGGAGCTCCTCCGGGACGAGCGTGCCTGCCCATATGTGCTGGTTATATGCCCCCAGCAGCCGTTCCTATGGCAAGGGAGATGTCTGGGTGTCGAGATTAAGGAGCCGTTCGCAGATATCAAACCCGGTAGACTACGCCTTGTAGCGGATGGGTCAGAACTACGGTTGCGGAAGGCACGAGATGTGTTCGCTGTGTCCACAAAGCATAATCTCGATATCATTCTAGACCAGAGAGCCAATCTCCCGAGAGTTCACTATGAGCTCATGAAGATCAAGAAGACTATCTTTCGGCTGTCGAATACCATTCTCGATAGCGTTACCATTATCAGAAAGCAGCTGGCGAGCCTCAGCTGCCAAGAGATAGTTCAGGCGTTCTTCCCATTCGCCACGGATGCCTCGAAAAGATCCCTCGCCTTCATGGACAACACCCGCAAGGCGATGACGAGCCAGAAGACCGTCCAAATCGCGATCGATTGGGTGGATTTCATCTGCGACGACTGCATATCTTACGACAGACGGACATTCAGGTGGGCTGTAGCGGCGCTTGAGTTCGCGATGACGGTGACTCGCGGCCAAAACATCCTGTCGCTGAACGACCCAGACTACACGAGGCTCCGGATCAAAGTCGCCGGCTGCATGTCGCTCCTGATATCCCATTTCGATATCATGGGCGCTAGGTCCGCGGTTGCGGAACGGCAGAACGAAATCGCGAACCAGAAAACTCGAAAGCTAGACAAGCGCAGCGAAGGTGATGACGAGGAGAACGCGTTGCAAGTCCGGATCGAGTGGCTCAAGCAGCTCGACGTGATCGACCAAGCTCGTGCGTTGAAGGAAATCGACCGGCAGACGTCTGGCCGAGTCCTCGACGACAGCAGCCAGACGGACCGCTCACTGACATACCTGTCCAGCTCGCACTCCAACGTCACGCTAAGATGGCAGCAGGGCAACTATATCGGCGGCGGAAGCTTCGGCTCGGTTTACGCTGCTCTGAATTTGGACGGAGGGTATCTGATGGCGGTGAAGGAGATCCGGCTCCAGGATCCGCAGCTGATACCCGGTATTGTGAGCGCTATAAAGGATGAGATGTCCGTCTTGGAGATGCTGGACCATCCTAATGTGGTGCAGTACTATGGGATTCAGGTGCATCGGGACAAGGTGTACTTTTTCATGGAGTATTGTCAGGGTGGTTCGTTAGCCGCGTTGCTCGAGCACGGTAGGATCGAGGATGAGACGGTCATCATGATATACGCTTTGCAGATGTTGGAAGGGTTGGCGTATCTGCATGCTAATAATATCGTGCATCGTGATATCAAACCGGAGAGTATGCACTCACTTGATACTGTCACATGACGATCCGAAGGTTTATTAACTGACCGATTGATGTTGTTTTCAGATATCCTCCTGGATCAGAACGGTGTCATCAAGTTTGTGGACTTTGGAGCAGCGAAGGTCATTGCGAAACAGGGCAAGACCAAGGTGCAGGCTACCAAGCCTGGCCTGAACAGCATGACCGGAACACCAATGTACATGTCTCCGGAAGGTACGTCAAGCACCCTATCTCTTTTCTTTTTCTATGCCTTGTAGCGAGTTGCTGACGTTAACCTCCACGCTGTAGTCATTAAGGGTGAGAACAAGGGCAGACACGGCAGTGTGGATATCTGGTCGCTGGGCTGTGTGGTTCTCGAAATGGCGACAGGCCGGCGGCCGTGGGCGAACCTCGACAACGAATGGGCGGTGATGTGGAATATCGCCGCCGGGAACCCGCCGCAGTTCCCATCGAGCGATCAGTTGAGCGAGGAGGGGATGGACTTTCTCAAGATCTGCTTTGAGAGAGACCCTAGGAAGCGGCCGACGGCTGCAGAGCTTTTACAGCATCCATGGGTGAGCATGATATTTTTCTTTCTAGCTGAGCTTGTAATGCTGACGAGGTCTCGATTGGTAGATATCCGTTATTCGCAACCAGGTGATCCCGAACACACCGTCGAGCGAGACTTCGACTTCATCAGGAAGCAGTCGATAGCCCTTGTCGAGCGGGTTACGTCGTCGCTAGCGTGCATGGTGCTGGCGGTGCATTTCATGTCTTCTCCTTCTCTCTACAGTATTACTACTGCTATTGGGTCAATTGATTATGGGGGGTTTAATATGTCCGACAGCAGCTTGATGAGGATGGCACACTTTCACACCTGTAATGTGTAATGAACACGCTTGTAAATACTAGCCGGGCGATTGGGACCCGCAATACCAAGAAAGTGCGGCATCATGCGGCACGAAGCCCATTGGCTGCCGCTTCGCATCTTCCAAAGGTGCAGCTCGCTTAAGTTGGAAGCGCAATCACGAATGGATGTCCAACAAAAGAAGAGACCCCAATTACCCACCGTCGCAGATGACAGCCGTTACCTGCGCGAAAACCCAGTCATTTGCACCCGATAACCCGATAATGGGACTCACTAGCTTCTTTTCTATGATGCCCTGGAAATTGACACGGCAGTTGCCTGAAACCATAACTTTCTGGCCGTTGCAAACGGGCGACTGTTGATGGGCCTCGACAAGCTAAAATTTGCTCGTAACAGAAGCTTGGTTGCAATTGACTCGCAGCTGCAGGCTGCCTTCGTGTCCAATTTGCAATGCAGATGGCCTCGAGCACCTCATCAGCCTCATCCCGCCAAACAATATCGATCCCACCGCCGGAGCATCTCCAGATACAGCTCCTCCGTGGATGCCGCAGCTCGAACAACCTCGTCAGCAGCGATCGATCCCGCGAACGGACCGCGGAGATACCCGTACTCTACACACCTACCGGTACATACCTCGCAGGCAGGCAGGCATTGGCCACCGCGGCTCCTGGCGTAACGTCCACCACTTACGACATCGATACCACCGGTCACCCGTATCTCGAGCGTCAAGACTAGTCGAGTCGTGCAAGCATAGACGCGGGCGGTTGCTCTGATATCTCGCCATGCCACGGCGCAAGTCTGACGTCGCCGCGGTCAAGGCGTCGCCGGACGACCATTCGAGCCCGCAGACGGGGGACGAGAAGCCTCGGAAGAAGAGGGGCGTCAACGTTGATGTAAGCCCGGGCTCTTATCCGTTCGCCAACACGCATTCCGAGAAGGAAGACTCCTGGGGAAGACACGGCGGCTGACTATCGAGGATGGACGGATGACTATCTGCCTCTGCCTCCACGCACGCATCATTAGGACAACACACTGCCAAAAACTATCGTCACGCGGCTGGCGAAAGGCGTTTTGCCGCAGAACACGCAGATACAGAAGGATGCCGTCACGGCGTTCACGAGGAGCACGACGGTGTTTGTGAACTATCTTGCTAGCGCGTAGGGCCCCGTTCTCCCTTGCTAAACCCCCCACCGCGCTTGTCGTTCTCTATAAACCGACGTCTACATGCCTTTGGGATATATATCTCTCCAGCTACCCTTTCCTTTCCATGCATACGAATATATGTATCTCGCAGTTGGCGTCAATACTGATAACGGGGTGGATACCGCAGGGCGAACGATATCACGAAAAGTAATGCGAAGAAGACAATCACCCCGAAGGATGTCATTGAGGCTTTGGACGTCATCGAATTTCCAGGCATGAAAGAGCGACTGGAGGTCGAGTTGAAGAGTATGTTTTGTCTATTCGCTCCCCTCTGGTTCCCTGCCTTACGGCACACGATGGCAGAAATAGACAGAGCACTGTTACTCACGAATCTGCAGAATTCATGGAGAAGCAGGATGAGAAGAAGCAAAAGATGAAAGCAAGGTCTAGTCTGGCCGGGAACACCACAGCCGCAGACACAACGGTGGACCCCATGTCCGAAGACGACGCAGCTCCCGCACGACCGTCGAAACGACAGAAAAAGTCACTAGCGAACGACGACAAGAAGGATGACGATGAAAGCGGCGGAGCAGTCACAGACGCCAACATTCTCGAAGACGGCAGCCAGGACGAGGACGACGCTGAAGCCGAGGAGGAAGAGGAAGAGGAAGCCTCAGGTGAAGAGGAGGAAGAGGAGGAAGAGGAGTCAGGTGCCGAAGAACCGGATGACCTGATGGAGGATGGCGTGGAAGATATAGACCGTGATGACCGGATGGGAGACGATGACGACGACGATGACGAGGCGTTAGACGACGATAGCGATTAGGACTCGCCGCCAGCGACTCGTTATAGCCTGCGTAATAGTCGTAAGAGGTACCGCTCTGAATAATATATGAACCGAGGGATTATCTAGACTGGTGGCAAACAATAGAGAGAACTGTTCTCCACACAGTACATTGTTTTTCACTTGCGGCTTGTTGCATCTGTTTGCCTTGGGTGGTGTTTGAGGGATCAAAATATCGAATGCATAGGGACTACACGAATAAACACATGAAGCTTCAATAGCTCGCTGAATGCAACTAATCGTTGCGTTCGGAGAAGTAAGTGCGTAGAATAGGATATATATGCCCAAGACCTCTCGAAACTGCGATTAATGTATTCACGTGCGCGGAGCTCCTTTGAGAATGGTATCAACCGTAGATACTTGATAAGCTACTTCAGAATGATGGACACAGCTACGCCAGTGTATTGATTTTGCATGCATGCTAATTTTCACGCTGTCTTCGATTCATCACTGTCTAAAATTCTAGATACAGAGACATGTGAGAGCAAGCGCATGATTATGACAGGGCACGTCGGATTCAGTAGTATGAAGCGTGACGACGGACGGCAGACACAACAGCAAACGGTACATTTTGTGTAGCGATCGTCGGTCATATTGCCATCGCCATCCGCGATGGAGTATGTAAGGCTGTCATGTTCGTGTGTATCTGATTGACATTCATGATATGGGTTTCGGTCGTGGCGGGAAGGATGAAGGGCGAGGATATTGGATGCGGACGTGGATGTTGGAAAGCAAAAAGGACGTAGTAATGCCGATGGCGGGAATTATACACAAATAAAAGCCCCAGGAAAGATTATAAAGCGTCGAGAGGAACGGAAAGGAAACGGCGTATATAAGAGAAAGAGCAAAGACCCCCGTGTATGAAGAGACTTTTTAGAGAAAAAGGCTTTAATACAGAAGAAACGGACGCCGAAGAGGAAATGCAAAACCGGAATTTACGCCTGCGTATAACACGTTCGTTAGCGTCACTGCACACGTGGTCTCGCATTATGCTTGTGTATGGAGATGAAGAGGGAGGGGGAAATTGGATTTTGTGATGTCTACGGGGAGCATACCTTGATGGCGTATATTCTCTGAGGGAAGTGCTTTTCCTTCTTCTTCTGCTTCTCGGTCTTTTGCGAGGACTCGTGCTGGGTGAGGCGTCTCCGGATGGCACGGGTCTGCTTTGGTCGGAGGTCCAGCGGGATGTACTTCTTCTTTTGGTAGAACAGGCGCAGTTGGTGTCTCTGGGTGGTGTTCAGGACGGTCATCACACGAGCAATCGACTTGCGGACATCGTGGCTGTGAGAGAAAATTCGACAATTAGCATGCCAGTCTGTTACTGATTGATTATGCTCCGCTGATTGCATCCTGCTGGGCGAGCTGATCCTGCGGTCTCTAGATATCCGTAGATGCCTCTTCGAAGTGGAATTTTCGCGAGAATCCAGCTCTGAAGCTCCAGGTTGCCCTCATCTCTCTCGAATGGATTCTCGCTGTTCAAACAATAATCGATGTGGATCGGACCGTAGCACATACATCTTGGTGAGTTTCGAGCTGGCGCCACCGGCAATCTTCTGCACTCTCAGAGCAGCAAGCTCGGTCTTCAGCTCATCGAGCTGCTTGGCCAGGTCGGCCTTGGACTTGTTCCACAGCTGGGCGGTCTTGACACCAGGCTACATCACGAAACACACAATCCGTCAGTCGACGTTTCCCAGGACGGCAGCAGCTGGCAGCAGGTCTGATCGTACCATTTTGTCGGATGCGAATGATATCGGATTCCGGTGAGGAGGGGTTGGAGGGTGGATGTCGAGCGAGTCGTGTGGTCGTGTGTCGTCGACGGGGCGGGCGGGAACAAGTCGTGCGTGGCTAAAGTGGGAATTTGATGATTTTCAGATCCCGTAGACTTTTTCTCGAGCTGTTTGCGAATGTGAAATTTCCGCATTGGGAAAGCCGTCGTTAGGGCTTGACCTAAGCCAACAAACGGTTGCACAGTCACGTGGCCTGGAGTTAACGTCGCGGCCAACGCGCGCAACACTTCAACACCTCAACACTTCGGGCGCCCTGTTCCAACGGTCAGGGATACTGCGCCGCCATCGTCTCGTCTCCCTCCGACGGAACCTGTCTACGCAAACATCGTCCGCCGAGGCTTCCTCGCCGCTCCATCCCACGCCGTATTCGCCCTCGCGATACCCTCGACAATCGCACGGGTCTTCAGATCCGCGCCTGGACCCGTGAAGTCCCGACCTCCCACCGTCTCACTCCGTCTGCCGCCGCCATGTCGACGACCAGCGGATGGGCCCAGCTGCGGCAGCAGGCACGGTCTCTCGAAACTCAGGTACCGCTCGCCCGTCCCGCGTACCGTCTTCTAGCTTCTAGAGCTCGTTCGATCGGTCATTGAAGCTAACCCCGCGATTCACAGACCGACAACCTCTTCCAGACATATTCCTCCTTCTCGTCCAACCCGTCCAAGAAGCCCTCTGAGGAGGAGATCCGGATAGAATCACAGCTGCAAGAGCTGCTGGCAAGAGTACAACCCCCACCCTCCTCGCCTCGCTCTTCCACCTCCTACGTGTCTCCGGCCTGCCCCCACTCCATCCCTACACTATCAACGCTACGCGTACCCTGCATACGTAATGCACCGGCACGGCTAACCCGCTTCTCACCAGCGCGACACCGTCGTCGCCTCCCTCTCCCGCACTCTTGATTCCGACTCCGCCGCCGCCTCCTCCGCCACGAAACTGCAAAACGTCCTCCGCCACAAGGAAATCCTCTCCGACCACCGCAAGGAATACCAGCGCCTCAAGGCCGCCGTCACGCAGGCCCGCAATCACACAAACCTGCTCTCCTCCGTCCGCGATGACATCAACCAATACCGCACATCCACCAACGTCGACCCCTCGCGCGAAGCCGAGTACCGTCTCGAGGAGCGCGATGCCATCGACCGCTCCCACGATATGGCCGACAGGGTCCTCTCCACCGCCTACGAGGTAAACCACGGCCTGGGGCAGCAGCAGATGATGCTTGCGAGCATCAATCAGCGGATCAAGGGCGCAGCAATGCAGATTCCTGGTATCAACACGTTGATTGGGAAGATCAATACGCGGAAGAAGCGGGATAGCGTCATCCTCGCGTGCCTCATGTCGTTTTGCTTCTTGATGCTGCTGTGGATGCGGTGATGGGGTTTGGATTTATGTACATGCACGCATGCGGTGGGGAACTTTAGGTGCTACGGTACAAAGTAGTATCGATCGACTTGCTCTGTGAGCGGCACAGAGCGAAAAGGTAGGAAATGCGGGACGACGGGGTGTTAAACGTTTGTAATTTTGGCTAGTTAGGCATTGAAGTGATTGCTGCTTTTCTTTTCGTCTTTTGCTTGCTTTCTTCGCTATAGTTATTTTAGTTACGCCATCTAGCTAGTGCTGCTTTTTTGTTTTTGTTTTGGCGGGCTGTAATTTTGGATATGGCGGTTGTTCAAGTTTTGGCTGTCGGTCCATCTGTCTGTTGGACTCGACTCATACACATTTGATTGGCGTCGGGATGGGAAGTCAGCTCTTGTTTCAATTCGAAGTATTAATTCTGATCGAGTAATTGATCGCAAGATTGTTCCCCGGATTCGATGATACGGGTAGCTATATTTAGGCGTCTTGTACTACCAGCCACCGTAATCTTGAGCCTCAGATATATATATTTCCTTCGTGATATCGGTCATTCCATGGTCGCCAACCGCCCTAAGATCTATAGCGAGCTAGAATGCAATTCATTTTAGGAATGCGAACCTATATTAATTAACAAAAACAAGAATTTATATTTACTTATAGGATCCATCCGCCGCTGTCCGAATTTATATCTCCACGGAATCCGGGTAGTTATAAACCGGGTGCTAGCCGAGACTTCATTAATATCATTCACAACCACCACAAACATTATCCATTAATATTACCACGGCTATCGTAACTGCCCGCGTTTGACATCACCCGCCACAATGCTCTAGAAATCTAAGGTACAGCCGGAGATGCCACATCCGCATATCCGCCACGAAAACAAAGCCACCGGAAATTGGTCCCTCTATAATAATAAAAACAGCAAAACGCCCACGCTATGCTTCGATATGGAACGCTCATCTAGCCATGCGGCAGGAACATGTGCAGTAGAAACGGGAAAAATAAGGCTGAAGAGAAAGGAATAACTCCGCGATGCAATGCAACCTCCAGAACTCCGTGAAAGGAAGGACAAACAAAGTGCGGGTGTTATCGTCAACGTGATTTTCGTGAAGGCTCGGGAAATCTGGAACCGAGCAGAAAGAATACCCACGGATATGAAGGCGTAAGATGCCGTGTAGGCGTGACGCTAGTAAAGATCCCAGCCTAACTTCTGATAAATATCTGATTGATCATCGTCAATGTCCTCCTCGATATTGCGGGCAATCAATTCCCTGTTCGCGGGTGTTCCCGGCTTGGGCTTCTGCAATGGCGAGGAAGCAATAGTCTCGTCCTCGATCTCGGCGCGGAGAGATGCGCTCAGCTTGCTGGAGATGTTCGGCTTGGTGGGCGTTTCGGCGATCGAGTTCATGAAACCCTTGGCGAGGGAGCGACTCTCGATAGACGACGATCTGAATGGGTTCGTAGGTGTGGTACCGGACATGAAGATATTGGACTTGGTGGCGCCATGCAGTTTGAAAGTCTCGCTGAGAGATCTCTTCGCGGGCAACGGTGTCGCAGCGACGCCGGAGGGAGACGAGGGTATAAAGTTCAGCTGCGTTAGATCCTGCTGATGGAAAACAAGGCGACCACGGTCGACGCTATCAACACGTGGGGCCTTGGATGGCGTGGCTTCTGCTTCTGCGCTCTTGCGTTTGTTGACTGTCTTGATAGTCGATTGCGGGACGACGTTGACGGACGACAGGCGAGCAAAGTCGATGCTATCGACACGCGGGCCTTTGGACGGTGTCGCTTCAACGTGATCCATGCTCTTACGTTTCATGCTCTGCCTGAGGGTTGATTGCGGGACGACCTGGCTGGAAGATGGAGCGACGTCCTCTTCTTCGGCTATGAAGCTGGGAACATCAGGCTTTCTCTCCACGAGCTTTGCAGTCCTTGCATTCTTTCGTGGTGTTGCAGCAACTTGCACCGTATTAGCGGCGGCAAGAGGGTTACGGAAGGTCTTCTTCGGCTTGCGTCCAGTGAATTTCATACGCTCTGCACGGGCCGAGACCATCTCTTCGGCAACCGCTAGCCTGTTCGGCTTCGCAATGTTCTTGATCGCGTCTTTGAGATCAGTCTCTCCTTCGTTGGCAACTTTTCGCCTCTTCGCAACTTCAACGACTCTCTTATCGGCCGTTCTCTTGGTGTTGGTGATGCCGCCTCTGAACGAAGTCTTCATTGCTTCTTTCTCCTGTGAAACCTTTGCGGCAATCTCCAAACTGATGTCTTGGCTGTCTCCATGGAAGGAGGCGGAGACAGTTGAATCAGCTCTCTCGAAATGTGGTCGCCCGGCGGGCGCTGTGAGAGATCGCGAGAACACAGGTTTGCTCGAGAGAGAAGCCGAGAGCAATGTGCCATCTTCGTTTGGTTCTTGTGGGGCCATGGATTGCTCTTCCTGAGGCTGAACTTGCTTCTCCTCCTTCTTAGCCTGCTTAATTTTCCCTGTGCATTTAAATTTGATGTCCTCGCAGATACTCGGAAGGCGGGATGAATAGCTGCGCGCTCACATGTCAGTATGTCACATTGAAGGGAGAGTAATAGAGGCGGCTTACTATGCAAGGACTATCTCCGCGCAAAAGAGTCTGAGGCGATCCTTCTCGTCCTTCCGATTCTGCGCTGCGGCCGGCTGAGAGCCCTTAGCCTCACTGCCTGCCCCGATAGAATTCCAGATGCAGAGCCGGTCGACTAGTAGGTCGAGGAGAACTGTAGGCTCCATCTTCTTCCGCTTTTTACTCTTCTCTCCAGTTCTTGCTTTTTCTCTCCTTCTCCTCTTTCGCTCATCAGCCTTTTTCATCTTGTCGTAGTCCAACAGCTTCGACGGCGAGAGCTTGGACTTGATGGAGATGACCTCTAATAGCAAAATGATTTGCAATTCAGACCTGACCGATTGTTAGATACTGAGGTGTATGATCAGAGCTTATTGAAGATACTACTTACTCTCGATATCGAAGATCATTAATGCTCCGCTGGATGTGCAAATCTTCCTGCTCTAGAGATCGGACTGGCCCGTCTTCCTCTGACAGGGACCTCAGCCACTTGAGGACATATTTGATTTCATTGTCCTTCAGGCAAGCAGGCGCAATGATCGCGGACTCAAGATCTTCATTATTCATCTTGTCGACGATGCCAATCTGGCCACGCTTGGTCCTTGCGATGTCGAGGAGTGCGGTGCGATATTTCTCGTCGCTATCCTCGATGGGAAGCACCATGTTTTCGAGAAAGAGGAGGAGATCTAGGCGGGAGGATGGCGAATCCGCGCTGGTCTGGAAGACCACACGCGCCCGCGAGAGGGAGGATTTCGGGAGGTATTGCAACGGGCTCTGCATCGGAGATTAGTTCAAGTTCAAGACTAAGATACGTGGGCGGGGTTTACCTTCGACGTGTACAGCAGTGTGTAGTACTGCTGTTTGAGCTGGGAGAGACAGGATTCCGGCGACAAGGTTGGATCGCTGGCGGCCTTGGGCTCGGCGGCTGGCCCATTCTTAATGATACTGAGTAGAACAGATGGTCAGTATATCGATATCAGAAAGTAAAGGTCGGTTGAGGGGGCGTACGTCAGCGCCTTGGCCGCCTTAAGGACCTTGGTAAGCTTGACCTGGACCGGGGAAGCCGTAACATGGGCGTTCCTCAGCGCATTGCTGAGGATATTCTCGCCCAGTTCGGCCTCCCCCCACCAGAGCTCCGGGTCGGCCTCGTCCTCTTTCAGCTCCGTCGGCCGCCACCATTGGTCGTACTCCTTCTTGAGCTCTGCAGCCATCGCCCGCACCTCTTTTAATTTGAGGGTCTTGGACAGACGGAACAACGTGTAGTGCCCGGCGAAGCCGACACGTTGCACGGCTCCGAACTGCTTGCTGTTGTCGACCTTGACGACCATCACCACGTCCTGTGTGCCCAGGACGGGGATGTCGCCCTCGAACAGCTGGGCTTCGTTCTTGGCGTTGGCCCAGTCGAGATCGAGACGATCTCGAGGCAGGATGGCTGCTGGTGTGATTGAGACAAAGTCTCCGATGTCCACTCCAGGCTATCCAGATTACGTTAGTCAGCTTGCATGGAACGCAGAATTATCCGAGCGAAGAGAGGCGTACAGAGATGAGGAAGGGAGCTGGAAGCTCTAACAGCTTCTTCAGCTCGGCGCCGCTGGGCCGGCTGGCTTGCCTCTGGGGATCGCCATTGCCGGTGAGGTTAGTGATCTCCTCGGCCATCGTGAAGCTGAACGAGGCGGGCGACTCGTCGGCGGGACCTTCAGTGTCCTCGACGACCGACTTTACGAACCGCATTGTGTGCGGCGCGTGGGGGTGACCAAAACAGGGGGGTGATTGTCAAGCGACGGTCGAGCGATGGTGGAGCGATAGATGGCCAGCGGCCGAGAAAGGGAAGTGCACACGACGCGATTGGGTAGGAAGCAGCAGGATGAACGGTGGAGGGAGATCGATGGCGGTGATGGTGACAATCGATGGCGGTGACAGGTGCGATGGGCGACGTCGAGTGGTGGGACGGCGGGGGAGCTGCTGCATCGGGCGGCGACAACAACGCGTCGTCGGCGCGCATTAACGTGCCCGATTTTGTGCGACCAAGCCCTGGCAGCACCAACACGGCGCAACGCAGAACGCCCGTCCTGCAACACACGCACATCTCGTCCCGATCGGGAAATTGCACCCCGAAGAGGAAGGTTTGACCGTCGCAAACTTTTCGAGAGGAGGCGCAACGCATCTCTGCCCTACGCAACGCACGCAAGGGGCCCAATACCTTCATCTCGTCTTCTCGCAAACCCTCTCCTTCGTTCAGTTTTGCATTGTCCCGATGGAATGCAGGTGCAGATGTTTATTCTCGCCAGCCGACGGAGCTTCGGCGAGGGCAGCAAAACCTCGAGCAGGCGGAAGTTACCAGTTCCGTGAGCTCTGTCTCGAATTGCCCTGGTTGCAGTTAGCGCTCGTCTCGCTTCCGAACTTGCGAGCGGTCAGCAGCCATGGCATGGCAATAAGAGTCTCAAGCATCAGCACAGCCTCCAGCCACGCCAAAAATGCCCGCAAAACGAAGAGCCGGGCTTGACCAAGAGAGTCCCCTGGGGGTTTCCGGTGGAGTCCGAGCTTGTCCTACTTAATATCACGGTATCACAACGGCCGTTTCGTTTCAGGGCCTTGTCATAGGCAAAATGTGAAATGTGAGTGCACGGGGATACAAGCTTGACGGTTCTCTTGTTCTCAACGTGATACGAAGGTCACAGCACAGACGCGCCCTATATATACACTAAGTGCTTAGTGTAGACACTAGCATGCATACTTGGTAGGAACCGTCCTAACGTGAGGAGCTATAGACACTCTCGGAGGACAATCAGACGGGCACAAACTGTCCCAAGTTACATGCATTCCGTACTCGGACAGACAAACCTCGGTCGTGTGATGCCTCATTTCCGACGCTCCAGAAAGTGGCCGGACAAAACGGCGAAGAGCACCAAGCCAACTCCATGTACGAGCTACGAAGATGCGCATACGAGCAGAATCCACGCGAACGAAGTGCAGTGCAGTAGTCCATGCATGCATGCACGAAAGTTAAAGGACCGAGGTCACGTTGCACGTTTAATTGCTGGGCCCCGGCCTGGCTTGCGACCAAGCTCGCATGTCCCCGGACGGCCGATTGCCCGTTCGAACGGCTGCCACGCAGAATTTAAAAGGCAACGCAAATTGTCGCAACCACCTTGCAGGCTTTATCATCATGATCGAGAATCGATCGAGTTTGCAAGCTCGACTGCGAACGGGAGCTTTTCACGTTCGAGCAGGTCCTCTCGAGCTGGGCCCCTGCTCGTGCATCATGCTTGTCATGCGGGCGTGTGATTCGCCAGATCCATCAACGACCCGGCAGGCCCAATGAGATTTGGGCCTGTCAATCCTGGAAGCTTTCTGATTAGCTCTCTTAACCGCCAATCAAACCCGAGGCCCCTTTTTCCCAGGCATTCCCCGCAAGAAAACTCCATTAGAAAGACTGGACCAGGGCCGAGCTGGACCGACTAATCCTCTTTCTTGATCTTGCACATGCATCATTCCATGCACCGTAAACGTGGATTGAATGCAGCAGAGGGCCAGTTGTTCTGTTCATCCTTCCTTCGTTCATGCGCATGCTTCCTTCACCGTTCCCAACTATTCTTCTTTCCTTCTAAGCTATATTATATTCTCTTCTAAGGTCACCCGAAACATTTTTTTCTGGTTTTTATTTTTCCCTTTCTGCTCCATTCTCTTGGCTCCGAAACATATCTTTCGACTGATATCCAATTCCTTGCCCCTACGCATTGCAAACCAATTTGAGTCTCAACCTTGCAGGCCCGGCTCGTTCTTCGCTCGACGATTTTCCTTTGTGATCCAGTCGCATAGATTGGCCGCTGCTCGCTCGACCAAAGATAGCAGGTCTGAAAGCAACCGGTCCATCAAGCTGCTTGGTTTAACCGATGCTAGCCCATTGACCCTGCAAATTAGGTGGCAGGCATCCACACCGCATTTCGGGGTTTCAGAGCCAGGGCCTGCTCTCAACCGAACGGTCTCTCATCGTCGGATATTCGAGATTTCGTCCCTATCAACAAACCAACTTGTCTCAACTAGGCCCGTCTATTTTTTGCTTCCCTTATCTTTTCATTTAGGCACTTGCTGTGGTTGGCTCGGACCCTTCCTGCTTCTGATCACCTCGCGCCGCTGTCAGATTTGAGAGTGGGCCCTCCACTCTCGCAAATCCCCAATCGTCGCAGAACCCAGCATCATTATCACATCCGCTTTTGTTTTGGAGACGTGGGTGTCCAATTTCCCCAGAGGACGGGCAAATTAACAGGCCTCTCCTTTTCAACCCAATCCGAGCGAACCTGCTGCCCTCTCACATTTTCTTGCATCTGACCTTGCTTGGGGGCATTCTCTGGTCGTTATTCGCTCGTTCTTTCCCACTCACGCGGTCCCTCTCTCAATGCTCTTATTGTTGTAACGGCGTGGTGGGCGCCTAAACATCATTCGCATTGCAGCCTCTAGCGCTTTGCGCCCTTTCGGTCATTTCGAGGAAGAGGGCAAACCGATTGAGTCTCCCAATTTCAGCACCAAGCTCCGGTTCAGGTTCAGGTTCGGGACCAGGAGCCGTCAGCGCAGTAGCGGCAGTCACACCAGTCACAGCAACAGCAGCGGCAGCATTAGCAGCTTCACCCTATTGCTATCAGTATCAGAGATATTCCTCTTCGCCAATCATGGAGAGCCCACTGCGGAGATCGATGCTTATTGATACTTCACTATTCCCCCAACCCCCGTCCCGGAATCGCGCAGTGGCTCCTGCCAATGCCTCTTCTGCCGCTACTCGCACGCCGACTCAATCTTTCTTCCGTCAATCCGTCTCCTCCACCTCTTCCTCTATACCATACAGCCCTCCCCCACCCCATCATTCCAAGGACCGCTCATTCTCTTCGACAACGGGACATTCCAAGTCGTCATCGTCGGACTTCTATTCGCATCTGACGGCTGCATCCACTCGTTCGTCCGTGTACTCCGAAGATAACGACCTTGATAATACCTTTGACCTACGAATCCAATCGCCCGTCACCGCCACGACATCGCCGGGTATCGACAGCACTGGTGAAAGCCCAGTCGACCCATTCTTCAAGCAATATCACTCAGCGCCGCCAAAGTCGCCCGTTCTCGAACTGTTCCGCAGTCAGCTTAGCGATAGGTGAGTAATTTCTTACAAACGTCGAGGGCGAGCCCAGATGCGGTAAACGTGTGTTCGTGCGCACTGTTGTTGCCTGTTGCTAGTGCTTTATATGCGGTCCAGAAGGAGGAGAACGGTGATCCTGTGCCTTCATTGTTAAATTGCCTGTCATGTCGTCAATGTTCATGTTGGAGCGCGGGATATATAAAGCCTGTCGTTGCGGTTGTGCAGGCGTGGCGGTCACGTTGTAGGAGCGAGACATCAGGCTGCGCTGCCACCGGTTGTGTTTCCTGCGGTGCGACCTTGCTGCACCACTT
The DNA here is from genome assembly GCA_020064725.1 of Drechslerella dactyloides. Lineage (NCBI taxonomy): Eukaryota > Fungi > Ascomycota > Orbiliomycetes > Orbiliales > Orbiliaceae > Drechslerella > Drechslerella dactyloides. Next base: position 1,343,460 of record JAGTWJ010000019.1, read on the forward strand.
GCGACATATTACATACACACGCATACGCATCAACCACCCCCTCCCAACGTCCGCTTTATTTTTATATCATGCCTGCGATGTTTCGAGACTAACCAAGGGCACCTTCTACTCGGCTTCGACTGCATCAGATCTCCTGTTGCATCTCCTATCCGCTGGAGCCTCGACCTGTTCAGCGGTTCCCTGCACTCACAGACGCATGCGTCCGCTGCTGCGCATGTGCCACACTCACCTCTCCGTCATCCGCTGCACCAGAACCTATCCAGCTCCGACATTGGCAGCGTCGACCAGACCCCACGGAAGCCTGAAACATCCCAGGCCTCAGCTTCGACACCTGATGTGATAAGTGCCCCACAGGCCACCAGCCCTCAGCAAAGCCACAATTATCCCTCCATATCAAGTCGCATTATCGACCAATTCCCCATCAGCACTGAACGGATCTCGAAGATTTTCACCATGCCTCATGTCGTCACGCAGCCCACAGTGTCAAATACCAACATGCTCAATCGGAGCAATTCAGCCAGCTCGGACTCGTCGTTCGTGCCCCGGACACCCGTCAGAACCAAAACCGCAGGCGGGAAATTTGGAAGCTTTTTCGGATGGGGTTCATCCACGACACAGGACATCTCGCCGACGGACGACAACCGTATTTCGTTAGCGGAACAGCGGATGTCCAAGATACCCAGCAATATCGATGTCTCGCTGGCTAATTCCCAGCCGTCACATCCCAAGAGAACCGACTCCGGCATTTCGTTGCCGCCGAGGACCCCGATGACGGTTGAAGAAACTCTGGAGGAGGAGTTACGGATAATCTCAGCGGACCTCGCAGCTTCGATACGGCGAGAGTTGGAACTGGAGGATCTTGTAGAATCGCTACAGACCACCGCCGATTCGCAAGGAAAGTTAGGAACCAATGCCGGAAAACGGACAAGCGATTACTTCTCGGACGCCGGGACGGGGACATCCAGCTACGACTTGGACCTGCCGTCTAAGGAGCAGCTTGATTACGATCGCGTCGTTCGGAAGAGCGAGCAAGCCCAGGCGCAAATCCGACTGGAACTGACCCAGAAAATCCAGGATGAGAGGCAACGACGGAAGGGAGTAGAACTGCAGGTCCGGGAACTGGAAGAGTTGGTATCGCAAGTAGATGCGCCGAGCGGCCTACGACCTGCATCGCCTGGCCGGATACGAGACCTGGAAATCGCCCTCGACGACGCTCGACGGAAACTCTCCGAGGAACGAAACCTCAAGGCTAACTTCGAAGACCTCGTGAAGGCCATCAGGGACGAACTGCAAGGCTACAGAAACGAGCGCGACAACCTCCGCGACGAAGTCGTCCCGCAACTCAGAGCCCGTGTCGAGGGCCTGGAAGCCGAACTAGCGGAGTCTCAGAAAACCCCCTACGAAGCCACGAAAATGCAACAGGAGATTGATGACCTGCGCCAAAAGTACGCCCAGCTCATGGAATCCAACCGACAGATGGTCGAGAGCCACGGACAATCCGAGCATATGCTCCACTCAGCACCAGCATCAGCATCCACGCCAACCACGCCAGGTTCCGCCATGTTCAAAGACCGTGAGTCCCTCCTGGAACGGCTAAGGGATATCGAAGCCCAGCGGGACGCTCTGCAGCTTGGCCTTCGCAACCTCCGCATGCGCACCGAGGTGGACAACAAGAAGGCGTCCGAGCGTATCCGCACTCTTGAGTGGGAAAGGGCCCGTGCCCTGCGCCCCAGCTACCGCAAGATGCGAAAGGATAAGGAGAACGCGGCTTTCAAGAACCAATTGGAGCGGCTACGACACCGGTCCGACAACGCCGTTGACTCCAAGTATGTCTGCGAACGCAACCTCGCCTCGCTGAGGCTTGATCTCGACCGCTCCGAGCAGGAACTGGAAGATCTTCGTGCTCTTCTTCGGGAGCAGGACGACCTCGCCCGCCAGATGGAGGAACTCCAGGAATCCTGCAAGCAACTCGTCGCCCAATCCGAAGGAGGCGAGGATATGGAGCAGCTTGCTTCCGAACTCCGCTCGCGCGCCGTTGTCAATGCCATGCTGCGGAAGCGTCTGGTCGATGCTATCGAGAAAGGAGACCAGGAGCGCCTGATGGCCAACAGTAAGATCAACGCCTTCTGCGAGCTGCTCAAGTCGCTGGAAGAGAAGATTGGCGACGCCCAGCACGACCTCGACGAAGCCGCCCACGAGCGCGACCAGGAAGCCAAGGACATCAAGGACACCAAGTCGATCTCCCTCCGCCGGATCGATGAGAACGCCGCCCTGACCACCCAGTCGCGGTCGCCAGTCATCACCGGCAAGAAGCCCAAGATCGCTCGGGAAGGCAGCCGATCCAAGGATACCCGCGTCTACGTCCTGCAGCACCGCGTTGAGCAGCTGGAGAAGGCTATCACCAATACGGACATCGAGATGGAGGACCTCGAGTCGCGTCTTAATGTGACGCTGCTCGAAGCGTCCGAACTCCGCTCCGAGACCCAGCAATCCTTTCAGCACATCGGCGCGCTGCGCTCCAAACTCGCCACTCTCCAATCCTAACCGTCGGATCAAACCGAATCGACATTCATCACTGTCATTGTCTCTTAGCGAGCCTTTGCCTTTTGTTTCGTCTGCAGCGTTCTGAGCCCACGAGACACGAATCTCCTTTGCTTCAATCGCATGCGCTCACCAACCACTTTTATTTCTGGCCTTCATAACGAACCGGTGTTCTGTTCTTCCTTTCTTCTCTTCCTCATCTTTCGTTTCTCACAGTATATACCTTTTAATGGCGGGCTTCTGGCAAATTTTCCATACTTCTCTTCACCTGGGCCCCCCAATCACCATTGCGCTTCGACAGTTGCCTCCGTTTCTACACTGCGACGTGCCGGCGAGCCGTTGCTGTTAATTCTAATATCTAATCTAGAGGCTTACTGCATTTAATCCTTAATAGTATCTATCAATCTATCTATCGATATCTAGCATTTGGGGAGTTACATTCTTTTTTTCATTCATATCACATTTATTGATTCATTCCACATTTCCTTTCTTCAACTGATACCTTATAGAACTGAATCATTTTTTTTCTTACCGGTGTCCGTTATTGTCCTTGTGGATTTTTCACATTGGATTATTTTCTTTTCTTTTTCTTTTGTCACTTCATCAGCCTTTCAGACTGTGTACGATACGGTATTTTTGCGAGCGGGTTTGCGTGTACTATGGCTTTTTGGCTCGGTTCGGTTCGGTTTTCTGTTGCCTCAATCACATCACCTGTATATTGGTCGCGCGCACCAGCCAGATTTTTCTCCTTCCTTCCTGTTTTGGCCACTTTCCTTTTTGCAATCCCCCAACTCCCACATTCTCCAGCGCTCGTTTATTCATTTACCTTCTTATTCTCGATTGTAATATTAGTGTATGTGTCCATGTACGTTCGTATGGTCGGACGGACAGGCATGTATGCCCCGTTCATCGATGTCCCCGGTTGTGAGGGAACGAGGATGAGGGGTGAAGGCAGGGGCGGGGGATCTGGCTGGGTCTGGGGCTAATCTTTGGATGACCGGATGCATCTGCATTTTCGCATTTGCAGATGATCTCGGATGAATGATGGGCAGGCGGATAGGATAGTAGATAGACAGATCAGATAGAGAGAGGAAGATCGAAGAATTGAATCCAACTTGCGGGGTTTACCGACCTTCCGCCTGTTGATTGACCTTGGAATTTAATTACAAATATGCCTGCATGCATGTATCCCGTAACGACTTAGCTTTGAGGCCAGAACTTGCCTGGTGGCTGTCAGTGTAGATTGCTGTGCCCGAGGGCGTTCCAACGTCCCGTCCTCCTGGTTCGTGCGTGTTCTGTTGACTCTGCGGATGAGAAGCCAACTTGGGATGGATGCCCCGTGCGTTTGCATTTAACTCTGAGTGGTGAAGTTTCAAAAATTATCAGATGCGGATGTGATATCAACAAATGTCTGTGCTGTGCGCACTCCGTAAATGTGACAAAGAGGACGGAAATCCAGGGTCCATCGCATTGTTGCTTCGAATTCTCGGCCCTCCACTCGCGGGTGCGCGCAATCAGAGTGGGGGGGAAATTGGACCATGAAGCCATCTCATTCGCCACCGCGCCAGAAAATTCAAGCTAAGAACAGAAAGCAGAAAAGCCGTGAGTGTCAGGCCAAATTATATCACATCAAAGCCGGCCGGCCATTGCAATTGCAGAGGTGCCCCTGAGACGCGACAGCGGTCGTAATACGAAGTATTGCAACAGCAGTTTCAGATCGTCAAAGTCAATTGGAAAGTTAAATTCGCCCGCCCGTCCTTCTTACGTTCTTCGGCTGTGACCGTCGAGCGCGGTCGGAATCGTAAAATGATGCTTGCGTGCCAAGAGTCATGTCACTGGCCGCGGCCGTCCAAGTTGAAATTTGCAGGTTGGATAATATAACCATCGCGAAGTCGCCCCTATCGAGTGCGACGTCAGGCGATTCGATGCGATGTCAGGCTGCATCTGTATGGTCAGTTAACGTTAGCTGTGGGGGCCACGCATATGCAGGGACACAGACACCTGCGCGTTCGTGGGATGAGATGCAGTGCACTGACAGTTGTGTCTGCAGTCTGCGTCTGTCAGCGTTTCTGTGCATCTGGCGTGCAGCTGCCGGCCGTCAAAGCGAGCGGCAGACAAACAGGCTAACGCGCTCCCTGCAGCGAAACGAAACGTGTGCGTCGACTGCATCTGTTACCTTACATGCCATCCTTGAAACGAACGCCAACTTCCATCTGCAATCGAATGTATGTGATATTGAACAATTGTAGTGTTTTGCAATTTCTACCTCGTATGTAAACGAGACGCCATCTTGCCGTTCAACCTAGCTAGCTAGCTAAGCCGCAAAGTTGGATCTACAGCGTGCATTAATTGCCCAGTTTACCCGCCGGCTGATATCATACGGCCTGCTTATCGACAGGACAGATGGATAGCATCGAATCCATGTCCTTAGCCAAGCAGTTTGCAAATTTGTGGGGTTGTTTAATATATCTGCGGGATCGATGCCTAATATGAGGGACTGGCGAGCGGGAGATGACACGATGTCGCTCGCGTACTCGGGAATATATCGATGCTACACTACGTTTAATTTTAAAAAATGAATATCTCGAGGAGGTGGGGTATCGAGTGCGATGCCTAGTATATCTACATGCATTTTATATCTGTTGAAATTGCGATAGTGATGCCTCTATCGTGTGCAAGCTGGTGGAGCACCTTGATAATCCGTGGATCGATAGTATATACCGGCGACTTCCGCTATATCTGGAAGCCAGATCGTATAAAAAGCATTGCCGTATTCGAGAGATATGTAGGTGTATCCGAACTACACTAGAACATATATATGTACAGGTCCGTAAGCAAATTCTGAATATCAGATATCTAGATGCTGAGCTCGAGGTGGGAGCATGATTTGAGCCAGCCTATATAGCGAGCAAATCTAGATCGATAGCTGGTATACTATTGTATCACTAAACTTGTACGATGAAAACCCGTAGGATATGCTAGAATGCTGGATGTGATTATGCATGTATATATATATGTATATCTTGGTCTCCAAAGCTTACAACGACGTCGACAGATCCCGTAATTGTATCGACCTAAGCTAGGTGAAAGTAAAATGCTCTAAGAACATATCAACCCAAATGGAAAAGATCCACACCAAGATTAAGGAAAAGTGTCGATGTTTGCAACTACGCTTTGTATCTCCAACGGGAACGCTGAGGGGAATAAATGTTAGGAAGATCGGATGTGCAGCTGCCGTACAACTTGACTAGGTCCGAGGCGAGGGAAGGCTGGAGGTTGTGAATATGCGTCGAGATTCTAAAGCTTCGCTGGAAGCACTGGAAGCACCTTCGGGGCGAAATCCTGTGGGATTCTTATCATCGGAGGGAAAGTCTGCTTGTACGCCTCATCCTTCTCCTTCCACGCCTTGACCTGTCGCAGCAGATACTCCGCAGCAACTCCAGCTACACACCACCGCGCATCCTACAATCAGCAAAACGACTCCGTCAACCCACACGGATGTAGGGATATCTCTTACCGGATTCGCTCGGTCTCTCAAGCGGCACGAGGTGCCCCGCATCCACAAAGTGCATCTCGCACGGCTGCGGGGTGGCCTCCATCTTCAGCTCATTGTTATTCGCCCAGTTGACCACGCTCTTCTTGCCCTGGATATAGCACACGGGGATCGTCATGTCGCCGAGCCACCGGAACATATCCTTCGGATCTATCCGTTCCCTATCCGCGTACCGCCAGAACGTGAACACCTCCTGATGCTTCGTCGTCGTCAGCGTGACGGCGTTCGCGCCGCCCTCGACGGCCGAGACATCCGGGTACAGCGCCGTCGGAACTTGTCGGAGACCCATGTCCATGTGCTGGAGGAAGACGTCCTCGTCCCACGTCTGGTAGTACGGCCTGCTGCGGAAGAACTTGACGGCTCGTTCGCGCGAGGGCCAGATGTCGAGCCGGCGCGCGGACATTGCCGCCGGATTGGCGGCCGACGGGAAGGCGTTCGTGGGCGAGATGACGGGGTCGATACCGATGACGCAGGACATGAGAGACGGGTGCATGAGCGACAGGCGGAACAGCTGGGCGCCGCCCATCGAGTGGCCGATGCCAGCGACGGGGCGGACGATGTCGTTGGGGAAGTGCTGGATGAGGGACAGCAGGTCCCGCGTATGGTCAAACCAGCTTACTGCAGCGTCGATATCATACAGTATTAGCATCGAATGGAAAGCAAGAGCCATGCTGCTGCTACCAAGCTACGTACCGTCGCCGCCTAGCTTGTTTTCGTTCAGGACGCCGGATTCGCCCTGGCAGTACATCTCGGCGATGAAGATGCCGCGGATTTTACCACCGAGTTCCTCGTATTCCAGCGTCAGATATTCGAGAAACGGTTCGTACATCTCCTACAGGCCCCGCAACCAGTCAACCACAGTACACACCACCTATCCTCCATTACTTCCCTTTTCTCGGTTTAAAAATATCGAAGGACATGAACACACCTTGTGGAACCCGTTCGCATGCGCCATGATGAGCGTCAGATCCCCAGCTTTCGGCTCGGGATTCGACACGGGACGGTAGTGGTTGACGACAATATGCAGCTTGTCATCCTCATCCCGAACACCGCGGGGGTACTCGCGGAACGGGAACGCCGGAATGATATGTTTCTCGACATTCAACACGCCCTTCCCCGTCGTGTACGGGCCCTGCTTCAACAGAAGCTCCTTCATCGCTCGCATTTCGTCCGCGTCCATCGTGCTGGCGCTCGCGGTCGTGTGACGCAGGCTGCTGCTGCTGCTGTGTATCGTCGCACGGGTAGACGTCGCACAACGCAGCCGAGACCGAACTGCGACGTTGGATTTCTCGAATGCGAAAAGCCGGGCGCCGGTCGTCGCGAGGGCCGAGTTTACGTTTGTCGGGCGAGACGGGCACGGGCGGCAAGAAGCGATGGTTGAACAGCGTCGTCGAAATTGAAACAGTCCAGCCGGTATACGTACAGCAGCGCCGTGGGATCGAAGAAGGGCCATCTAGGTACTTATTAAGTCAAGAACGGAACTGCGACGAAGGTATGCATATCCCGATGGGTCTCCCCTGCTCGTAGCGCCCGTTGATTGCTGGAGCTCTTGCGGACGGACTGGCAGGCTGGGGACGTGACATCTGCCGAAAGGGCGCCCGACTCAACCGAGGCTATTTCCCACAGCGTGGGGAGGACCGAAATCAAACACGCACGCAACAAGCTTTCTAGCTAAGTAATTTGACCCGCGAAGCGAGGTATGTGACCACCACTTCGACCTTACCGTGCTGAGGAATTCGTCAGGCGATGCTGAGAGATCTCCAGTCGAAAGCCTGGGAGCCTACGATGCAATCGCTGATTGAGCCCTCTGATCTCACCGGAAATTTTGAAAAATTGGAATGTTGGAAACAGGCAGACAGCAGTTGTAGTTTGGGATTCCTGAGATACATCGCCTGACCTTGCATAAAACGCACACAATTATGTAAAACCGTTGAACTTCGTGATCACTGCAAAAACGCCAGCCCAATGTATAGTGCCGCCACTGCTGAAAGACGTCATTAGATACAAAAGTGAACTTGCTATACAGACGTCCTACACTCTACGATATGATTCGATACGACATACTATCTACGGCTTGCGTGCGACCCTCTACTACTGCTAGTATGTGCCGCTCTAAACACCAATGCGCTCGCTCGAATGAAACCTCCACATGCGTATACACACAATGTCTCCGATATGAATCTCAAGTATGCAATAAACATCCTACGCTGGCATAGCCGGCTTTTCCGCCTCCTGTGACTGCCGTATCACTTCCAGGGCTGTCGTCGCCCGGACACCGAGCCTGTTCACCCCATATATTAGCTTACCGACGGCCATAATTTGTATGAATGCGTGGTGCCGTAATCCTCAACTCACCGGTTATCCAGCTCGTAGCTCTCCCATCCTGCACATCTGTTCAAGTACTCTGTAATCTTCGCGGCCTCCTTGATGCCGGATTCCGCCCAAATCACCGCCGCCATTTCGTAATGCGCCGATGGAGCTAGATTTTCCACGATCGTTGCGTCAGCATTCCGATATGTCAAAATTTGTGACCGATACTCCAGCGCTGTTGACAGCTAGTATGTAGGTATATACTTACCAACCCAGTCTTCGCCCTTCAGCAGGTTCTTGTCGACTGGAATGACATCCTGCTCGAGAATCTTCCTCGATCGCGGCAGATCGCCCTGATGTCTGGCCAGAACGGCCTTCATGAACGACAGCAGCACCTTCTCGTCGACCTCTGTGATGCACGACTTGGGCTTGCCGCCGTCTTTCGGGGGCTGCCATTCCAGCACGCCGACGGAAATTTCGATATATGCTGGATTCATCCGCGCATAGCCATCTGGTTGGATAATTTTCACCGTTAGCATCAAAGCGCGCAACGTGCGGTGGGCGAGATTGGACATTAGGGGAACATCAATCGGATGATGGATGAATGCTTACTCCACAGATATATCATCTCCTCGACGGGGCTGACGCCGACAGCCTCGACGAGCGAGCATTTCCGCGAGCTCGCAAACTTCTGCCATTTCTTAACCTTGCGGTCCGCAAAGACCTCAAGCGGCAGCGCCCGGGCCATGAACTTCTTCTTGCCCAGGTTTGTCGCGACCTTGAGGAGGTGCTCCTGTGCCTTTTTGGAGTATTCCTCAGCCTTGGCGCGGTCTGTCGTGACGGTGTCGCGGTACAGCTCGACATAGCAGCTGCCTGCGATGCTGTAAGGTTGTCAGCGGGGTTCGTTCGCACTGCAAGTGGGAGGGTGGGGGCGTTAACTTACTATAGGTACATTGCGTCCGACCAACTGTTCAGGTCCACGAGCTATGAAGCCGTTAGCGGGTGTCTTGGGGAATTGATGGCTGAGTGGTATATCCTACGTGAACGAATAGCTCTGCCGCGTGCTCGTAGTTGTGCATGCACATCGCATCCCTAGTTGTGAATTAGCATCACTCTTGTGTGCACTCGCGGTATCAACTGCACTTACAATGCCTTCTCGAAGACGCATATCGCCTCGATTTGTCTGTATCCCATATTAGCCATTTCCGCCACCTAGACTATATGGCGGTGCGGCCAAACATACTTCATCTGCGGCTTTCGCTCGAACTCCAGCAATCTCACGGCGGACTCGAGGTCTTTCCGCTGCGAACACATCCGCGCCTCCTCCAGTATCCACAGCGGGCTGTTGGGATACTTCTCCCGATATGCGAATAGCAGCGCCTCGCATTTCCGCTTCGGCACACCGCCCTTCGTTTCGTCCGTCTGGACGATGTCGCAGTATTCGAGGATGTTGTAGTATGTGAGCAGTATCAGCGCCGCGAGGGCGCCGTGCGAGTTCATCATGTTGGCGGACTCCCAGAGACGTTCGATACCTTTCCGGCGATCTGTAACCCGCACGCCAATCGTTAGCAGGTTGTTTGGCGCGCATGCGAGGAATAATCATAACCGGATGTGAGGACCGACCTCCGTGGAACCCGAGAATCGATAGCAACTTCGACATCGCTGGCGGAATCATCCCGATGAACAGCAGCAATGTCCCGTAGCACAAATTCCCGCCGCTTTCAATATACTCGTCCACAGCATTGGGAAACCTCACGGACGCCGCATCGCCGTGTGCAGGCACATTCAGCAACCGCTGCTGACTCCTCGGCGCCGCAACCGCGCCCTTCGTCAGATTTCCTACAGACCCGTTCGCGGAGCTGGTGATGCTGCCGTTCAAGCTGCCATTCAAGCTGCCGTTCAGGCTACCATTCGCGCTGCCGTTGGCGCTACCGGTCAAGTTCTTCATCTTGGTAGCCTTGACCTCCTCGATGACCTTGCTGATGCCCTCGAGGGTCTTGAATGCGCTGCGCATCTTGTAGAACGCCTTCATCGCTTCCACGATGGATTCGGAGAGGACGCCGATTACGGCGGCCATGAGCTGGGCTTCGGCGTTGGCGAGCGCGAATTCGGTGCCGGCGGGGTATGAGGAGGTGCTGCGCGGCGAGCGGACGGCGGAGCGCTGGGCGTTGTGGGCGGCTGCTTCGGCGGCGTTGAGGGTGTCGCCGGCTGCATGGCGGATCGAATGATTATATTAGCACTAATATCTAGACTATGATCTCGTACGTATCGCTGTATCGTGCGGTCCGATTGTTGTGGATATGCGTGGGTGTGACGCGGGATGGGAGCACGAACCCTCCTTCATGACTGCCTGCTCAAAGCCGGCCGCGGATCGAATGAAACCTATCGCGCCAGTACCCAGCTAGATATCCCCACGACACGGTTAGCTTGGAGTCAGCCATGCATATTCAAGTGGAAAACGCCAGGTTCATCCGGTATATGGTTACCTTATTCCACGGCGACGTGCTTATGCAGTCCAGCTCGGACTCCGCGGCCTCCAGATTGTCGTCCATAACATGATCCATAGCTGCCACCCATGTGTTAGAATATCCTTCTGGTCACCGTGATATCAATTCCACTCGAGTGATCGATCGATCGTGTGCACGCGGATGAGACGAACGAATATGGGTCGACTGGCATACCTCTCAGAACCATGATGACTGTCCGATCAGCACCAGTTAGTATATTCATACTCAAATCGACCGACGATGTAGATAGTATAAGGAAGCGGTCGACGCGAAATAGCAAGGTGGATAAACATACTATCAGCCTGTTCGTCAAGTCCAGATAGCGAGATGGACGACTCGGTGCGCGCGGGCTGAGGCGGAGCTTTGGGCGTCGCCGCCGGCGCCGGCGATGCGGCGCGGCTGGAGAACCACGACGACTTGAACATTGTTTTCGATGGTTTCGCCATGTGTCCGGTTGAAGGTGCGGGTGATTATGGTAATGGTTTATTCCTCCACTCAGCCAGAACGTTGAACTGGCGACCTGACTCGACCGTTGTATCCCTAGTTGTCGATATCTAGGTATCTTCCGCCACCCACGGTTAGCAACGTTGAAATGCCTGCAGGCGGGTGTATTTGATGCATGTATGTGCAGAATACAGCTGCACGGATAGATCCTGCGAGTGCGCAGTCGACGGTCGTACCTGAGTGTGTGCGCTGCGTGCTGTTCAGCCTTGTGTTCGTTTGTTGTATTTTCTGCGGCAGTCGGGCCAATGAGAGAGAAGTCGAGATGCGGTCGAAATTCCAAAAGGCGGTCCCGACGTCAGACGTCATTCATATACTACGTCTGAGAAGCACATTCGCTATTAGCAACCAACGTCAAACAGAAGTAAGAAAGTAAGCAAGCAAGCATTATAACCTCGCTTGATTTCGACGGAACTGACTAGATGAAATTGAATAAAAGAAAATAAAAAAAACCTGCACGGGCAGAGAGAAACCAACCAAGCAGGCAAGATCGATGCAAGAGGTCAGTATGTAATGTGCACTGGACGGAGAGTCGAATTGATCACGAAAAGGCACTATGAGAAAGAGAAGGGAGCAGCCGTCCGACCGGGCTACAGATGCTAGATAAGGGCAGCGGGCAGCGGGCCACTGGACAGGTCCACCCGAAAATCGACGGACGGTGGCCTCCAAGACGGACAGCCGTGCAGCAGTCGCAGCAGCTGAAGATTACACTCGCTGACGTTACTAATACGCTATGCCTGTATCCTGATCCGATAGCCCTACCTGGTGCTGGGATCTTGGACACTTGGTGCCAGTGTGTGTGATGTGTAATGTGTAATTGTAGACCGTGTGCGGTCCGTGTGCGCCCAATTGACGCCCGGCTGTACTTTGTGCTTGTATTTGCCTCGCGCTCTCCATGGATCCGGTCCACCATTGCATTTGCTACTTACTTTTGATATCCATCTGTACATGTCCGCCCCGTGATATGCGAGCGCTGAAATTGAACGAGAATGCAGAAAACAGTCGTGTGGACGGACGCTTCCGGCAAACGATATATGTGACTCCGAATACGAGTCCAGTCGCCCTCGCGAGAAATTTATGCCAGGGAAGCGCCCGGATGTTCGTCCTTCCAGACTTCCAGACTTCCATCCGCCAGGGCTGTGCATGGCCACCGGACGGAATGCTCGCCAGACGAGACGCCCAGCTTACGTCCGTCCCCTTCGCCAGCAGCGTCATGCCGTCAGCCAGATGCCTGCTCGCCCGTCGAACAAACGACGGCTCGGCGGCCGGGGGCAAAATAACTAGCTGGATCCGGGCCAGTCGGTCTTTCCCACCGCCCGCTTGCGAATTAAGCCTCCGTTCGCCATGGCATTCAACCCTGCTGCGCCCGTTAACGCCGACCGGCGAACACGTGCTGCGCTAACTTACTTGGTATCGCTTGGTTGCTGTGCTTTGCGTCGTTGGGTGATAACTAGTAGTTTAGAGCTGTGCGGGCCGTGGTTAGCTGTAGTGGGGACTCGTTCAAGTTAACGCCTCACCTCCACGCGTCTCCATCAATCAACCCGCAACCTCCCATCACCGCAGCACACACGCACGTCCATCCATACACACATACATCCGGCCGCGGACACCCCGATATTACACCCGCACACTCAACATCACATCCCACCCCGCCATGTCATCGAAAGACGCAGCCGCCGCCGCCAAGTCGTCCGGCAAGCCCGAGGACACGAAGGACCCCAAGACCGTCAAGAAGATGCTCGAGGAGGACGACGAGTTTGAGGACTTCCCCGCCGAAGGTACCCGCCCGCATCGCCACCCCCCGTAATCTAATTCGATCGAATCGAATCCGAAGCCACATCGTCCGATCCAATCTCCTCCACGCGTCCACCGGAGATGAAGAGCTCTATCTCGCACCGACGTGAATGACTACGGACATCGACTGATGCTAACGACGGTGCTGTAGAATGGGAAGAGGACGAGACGGAGGTGCCCCCCGGCAGCGGCAAGGCGAATCTGTGGGAGGAAAGCTGGGACGACGACGACCTGAGCGAGGACTTTTCAAAGCAGTTGAAGTGCGTCTCTCCCCCGCCCACCTTCAATCTCCCTGCAAACGATACTCTCCTCTCTGCTGCTCTACTCTACTCTCCTCTACATCTCAATTTCCGATGAAGAAACGCAATACACAGCTAGCTAATCATCACGCTGCAACAGAGAGGAGCTGAAAAAGGTCGAGGCGCAGAAGGCTAGCGGCGAAATGCAACGGTAGAAAACACCCCTCGCGGAAAGAAGGAAGCCCCGTCGATATCCACACCATACCATACTGCACCGCTGCAGACACAGTCCTATATAACCGGCGGGAACGCCGTACGCGTAGTCTTGGGCGTGGTACGATATATCTGTCCTGTCTCTTGCGTCGTGATTTCAGAATGCGTGTATGTATCTAGTACGCAGGCTACGACCGGGATGACATAGCAAGCATGCATCATACGACCTTGGAATAGAATCTAGATTTACACACACAAATCTACATATAACATTTACGACGGTATAGGGTTGGGACAGCCATGATGGTTTGAAGCCATCGCGATATCGACGTTACCACACTGTGTACTCATGATTGTATTAACGCTCCCGGTCCCGCAATACACAATAACGACTGAACCGGATCCGAACGATCCGCCTCTGCGAATACAGTAATACCCAATTAGAGGTTACTAGACAGCGAGCTCGTATGTCTGCACAGCCAACGAAACAGCAGCGACGGCAACAAAAAAAATAAGCATCGCTACCGGTTAAGCTTTCCCTCCATCGCCGTTCAAACGGATGTATGAAAACTTACGCCTTCTCCTGAAATCCGAAAAACACACCGTCAGCCATGCAAGGCGCTGTTGAATACAGCCAGCGGCGGTTGGGAGGTCGAAGCGGCACTCACCGAGAGAGCAACGACACCAGGGAGCTCCTTTCCTTCGAGCAGTTCCAAAGAGCTAACCATAACGTTAGAAAATTACTTGTAAGGGGACTTGGAATGGGCACTTACGCGCCACCGCCGGTCGATACGTGGCTGAGCTGGTCCTCGACGCCATACTTGGCCGCAACAGTCGCCGTGTCGCCGCCGCCGATAATCACAATCTTGCCTGCTTTCGCGCCCGCGACAGCCGCGTCCAAACTGTGTATTTGTTAGCGTATTGAATGCATTCGCTCTATACAGCTGGTGGGAGACTTACGTCGCCTTGGTTCCCTTTGCGAAGGCATCGAATTCAAACACACCAGTAGGGCTAACATTGTCAGCTGAAATATCCCGTAACTACTAAGCAGTGGACAACGTACCCGTTCCATAGGATGGTCTTCGACTCGTTGATCGCCTTCTCGAATAGCTTGACCGACTTCTCGCCGCAGTCCAGCCCTAGCCAGCCGTCCGGAACGCCGTCCTCATCAGTGGCGTAGCCGGTTTTCGCGTCCGCCGAAAAGCTGTCGGCGGTGATGTAATCGATGGGCAGGACGACCTCGACGTTGTGCTGCTTCGCCTTTTCCATCAGGCCGGCGACCTTCTCGGAGCCCGCCTCGTCGAACAGCGACTTGCCAATCTTGACGTTGTAGAGGGTCTTCTTGAAGGTGAAGGCCATTCCGCCGCAGATGATCAACTTGTTGACCTTGGGGAGCAGGTTGTCGATGAGCTGGATCTTGTCGGAGACCTTGGCGCCGCCGAGGATGGCGAGGAAGGGCTTCTCCGGGTTCTCGAGCGCCTTTGCAAAGTACTCGAGTTCCTTCTTGACGAGGAAGCCGGAGGCCTTTTGCGGGAGGGCGACGCCGACCATGGAGCTGTGCGCGCGGTGGGCGGTTCCAAAAGCATCGTCTGGGTGTCCGATTGTTAGGTTATGCAGTCATGCTGGAGATGGCAGGGGTGGCATTACTGATGTAGACGTCGCCGAGGGCGGTGAGGCCCTTGCGGAATGCCTCGACCTTCTCCTTGTCGGCCTTGGCCTTGTTGCCGTCCTTGTCGACGCCCTTGCCCTCCTCTTCTATGTGGAATCGCAGGTTCTCAAGCAGGAACACGGCACCTGTCGCGTTTCGTTAGCCATGATCAATCTCGTACGGTACAGCGTAGGTGAATAGGCCACGCACCGTCGGTTCCCTCGTTGACGGCCTCCTCGATCTCCTTGCCGACGCAATCGGGCAAGAATGTGACCTTCTTGTTCAGCAGCTTGCTCAGCTCCTCGGCGACGGGAGCGAGGGAGAACTTTTCGTTGACCAGGCCGTCCGGGCGGCCGAGGTGGGACATGAGGATGACGGACTTGGCGCCATTGTCGATGGCGTACTTGATTGTCGGGAGGGCGCCAACGATACGTTGGGGGTTGGTGATTTTGAGTTCCTTGTCGAGGGGCACGTTGAAGTCGACCTGGCGTGCAATTCGTGTCAATTCAGTTCACTCCAGATGATTGCCCATAGCCAGCATATAGTAGATCGTGTGTAGCAGCAGCAGCATCGCGAAGAAGGAGGGAGTGGGGTACGTACGCGGATGAGGACCCGCTTGCCCTTGAGGTCGACGTCGGTGATGGAGAGCTTGTTGCTGAGAGACATGGTGTCGTACGATCGATCTATCTATTCAATCCTATCGCTGCAAAGAGAGAGAAGTCCACGAGTGTGATGAGGCCGGTGCAAAGAACGATTTAAATTTCTGTCCTCGATGGAAGAAAAGGAACAGATGTCCGAACCTTACTTTATATATAACGCGAGCGAATTCGAGAATTATCGTTGAGGGAGGGGCAGCGGCTTTGCGGTTGCGTAATAGCAGGCCGTCACCCCACCACCGGCCGCCCCGCCAACGTTGACAGCACCGGCCAATCCTTCCGACATGTGCCCGCTCGGCGTCACGCCACGCTACGTCTGAGGCTTTATTTCCCGCCAGTACGTACTTCTCAGGTAAGAGTACGTAAAACTATCGCAGTACCAAGCGGAAGTACCACGCTGCGTGCATTAGAGACATTGAGCTTGGCCGCTGCCGGTTGTGGTGCGCCGTGCCGAGCTGCTGCAGTTGCTCTGCTCAAGGGCGTCCATCAGATCGAAAGAAAACCTCACACGTCCGCGTCCGACGCGACTGTCCTCTGTCCCTCTCATTCCTGCTCCTTTTCAGCTCCTTCATTGCTCTCTATAGATACATACTCGTCCATCGATCGATTGTAGTCGACATATACGCGACAAGAGAGAACAAGCAGCATCTGTCGACTCGAAATTACTATATCATACGAGCGCCGCAATGTCCGCCACGCCGACCCGCGACTACGTGACCGGCACGACGCTCGCGGCGGAGATGGCCTCCTTCTCCTCGCCCGCCGAGCAGCCCGAGGTCGCCGCGCCGGTCAAAGTCGGCGACCACTTCCCAGAGTCCGAGCAGCTGCCGCAGCTGAAGGAGCTGAACGGGCGACCCGCCATGATTACCTTTCTGCGGCACTGCGGCTGTCCCTGTACGTACCCTCTCTTCATATACCACGAGTAAACATATCCGCTAACAGGCGATTGAATATAATACAGTCGCCGAAAAGACCTTCCAGACCTTCCGCCACCTCTCAGACCTCCACCCGGACGTCCTCTTCCTCGCAATCTCCCACTCAAACCCTTCCGACACCGACGAATGGGTCGTCTCCGTCGGTGGTACCGGCGACGTGCTCGTTACGACAGATCCCGCACGCACCCTCTACGCGGCCTGGGGGCTCGGCTTCTCCTCCTTCTGGGCCAACATGGGGCCCATGACGCTGTGGAAGGCGCTGAAGCTCGGGCAGGAGGAGCTGATATATAACCGGCCGACGAAGAGCGGGTATCGTTGGCAGACGGCGGGGAGTTTTGCCGTCGATGCGGATGGGGTGGTGCGATGGGCGTATGTTAGCACCGGTGCTGCTGATGTTGCGAACTTCGAGGACGGGTTGAGGGCGGTGGGGAAGCCGTCGGAGGAGCTGAAGAAGAAGACGCGGCGGTCGAGCGAGCGGCGGTCAATCGACAGGCGGTCAAGCGACCAGCGGCGGTCGGGGGAGCAGCAGTCGGGCGAGCAACAGTCGAGCGAGCAGCAGGGGTAGTCTTATGCATGGGCTGGTAGAATGGATGGAGTTTTCAGGATTTATGGCTGGATATGTATGTGGAGTCTTGAGGCATGGTGGTAGCAAAAGTACTTAGTTATTTTATTATGAGTATCTGTTCCATTGGGTATCATAGCTAGTTATTTTGTATCTGAGAATATGTATAACGAACAGCGAATGAATGAGTACGCCTATGCCGCGGGAAGAGCCTCTCGCCCTCTCCTAGAATCTTCAAATATATACACATAACTGAAATCAATCGGACACGAGTATATCCTCAACAGATGCGGTGCTCCGGCGGCCGGTACGGGACGCCGAGGATCTCGAAAATCCGCTTCTCAGACCGACTTTCCAGCAGCGTCCCCTCGTTGAACTTCTGCCGGTCCTTCCCGCGCATCACGTCCCTGTACAAGCCGCGTTGATTAAGCCGCATGCCCTTCTTCGACGCCAGCAACCGCATGCTACGGTTGAACACGTCGTTGCCGGTAAAATACAGGAACGCAGCACCGATCTCATCGCCGGGCACGACGAGAAAGTCGATCCGCCGCCAGGGTGCCGTCGAGTCCGGCCCGCCGATGCGTGACGCGCCGTGCCATTTCGTCCCGTCGTCGTGTCGCGCGATCGCCAGTCCGCACATGAGGAATTTCCGCGCGAACAGCGCTGCGACGAGCTTGTCGAGGACGTCGTGGAGTTCGGTTATGCCCGCGTTATCCTTGGTGATTATGATGTCGATGTCACCGCAGTCCGGGCTGCCGCGGCGGTAGCTGCCCATGATGTGACTGGTTGCTGCGTCGTCGATTTCAGCGAGGGCGGCGGCGACGATGGCGCCGTGGGAGGCCACCTCCGTGCGGGGGATGCGCTGTTGGAAGTCGTGGTAGTGCTCGAGGCCGATGCGCTGGGGGTCCGTGAGGGTGGCGTGGGCCTTGACGTCGTCGAGGGTTTTGTAGCCGGCTGCGACGAACTTGCGGGCTTGCACCAATCTGTGGGAATGCCGCGTTAGTATGCTTTGTGCTACTATATGAGGAGTTGGAAAAAGGAAATTTGAGTACTGACCCGATGCCGTAGATGCCGTGGAAGAGCTTGAGAATCTGGTCCGAGGGGTCGAGTTTCGCATACTCGAGCCTCTGCAGGCGGTCCGTTGTCGCTAGCAGTCCAGTTAGAATTCCGGGGACCTTAGATGAGGGTTGTAGTGGAGATGTACGTACCGATCTCTACAATCTTCTTTGCGAGCCGATCACCGACGCCGGGGAGGTTGACAGCCTCGTCGTAGCTGGCGATGTAGCGATCCTGAGCTTTCTTAAGGCTGCTGATCGCGATCCGGTACGACCTCGTCCGCCACTGGTCCTTCATATCGTCGTACACCCGCATCATTTCCTCGAGGACCTGGATCGTGCGGCTGTTCGGATTCTGGGAGCCTTCCTTCCCGTCGTGTTTGTGCATGCATTGAAAGTGGGATTGCCAGTCGGATGTGCCGCTGCCGGTCTTTGTTCCCTTGCGTTTGGGGCTTCGTTTGTTCGAGGAGGTGGTGGAGTCGGTTTCGGAGCCTGTGTCGTCGGCGGTGGTGCGGTCTTCGGAATCGTCGTCGAGGAAGTCTTCGACGTTGATGGCACCGCCGGCGAGACACTCTTCTATGGCTTCGTCCAGGGCGTCTTTCGCCGTTTGGTTTGAGGCGTTGGCTGTCGCGGGTTCGGGGGTGGTTTCAGCAGCTTTGGTGCGGGTGGACACGATGGGTAGGAGCTCCGGAGGGCTGGACTCTGGCGTGTCGAGCGGCTGTTTCGTCGTCGGCCGCGCCTGCACCTGTAGAGACTCGGACGAGGGGGGAGACGAGCTGTTACTCGGGCCGTCGGCAGCGGGAATAACTGGTTCTAGGTCGTCGGGACAGCCGGGCACCTGGTACCAATAGTCTCTCGGGTCGACCAGTTTGCCGTGCTTGATGCAGTCTCCCGGCCACCGCGGGTTCGTCACGGGTATTTTGGACGGCACAATTGACAG
Source organism: Drechslerella dactyloides (assembly GCA_020064725.1). Lineage (NCBI taxonomy): Eukaryota > Fungi > Ascomycota > Orbiliomycetes > Orbiliales > Orbiliaceae > Drechslerella > Drechslerella dactyloides. Next base: position 1,362,914 of record JAGTWJ010000019.1, read on the forward strand.
CTTGAGAAACTGCAGGACGTCGTCGTACTTGAGTTCTTTGTCGGCGATGATGTGTGTCACGTCGTCGGTAAACTCCATCGTTACGTGGGCACCGTATTCTCGAGCCTTCTCCATGCGCATCTTGCGCTCCGGACGCTTCTGGTCCGGCTTGATGAAGAAGAAGACGAGGTTTTTGAACAGCTGGCGTTCGGGCGGCTGCATCGGCGGCTGTTTTGCTGTTTTCGCCCGTTTGGCACCTTTCTTCTTGTCATTGTCGGCGGATGCCGTGGTGGCTTCGTCTCGAGATCGCTTTTTCGGCATGGCTGATGGGGGACCGGATATTGTGTTTGCTCTCCGTAAGACTGTTACTCGCGGGAGGTTCGTCCTTGCCCGGCTCGTACCCGTCCCTGTTCCCGTGCCTGTGCTGGTGCTGGTGCTATCCTGTGACGCTGAAGTTAGGACGGCTGGGGCGGTTGGACGGTGCTGGAGCTGCGGGTGCTCGCGGTCGTGATCTTTGCGTTGCGGGCGGTGGGCGGAGTGTTGCACTTCCCGAGCGGGCTGGACAGGCTGCAGGGCCCGGTCTCTCCTATTGGCTGCGAAGAGCTGGGCCAGCCGCAGGTCCTCGGCAGACTGCTCGTCGTCCGAGCAGGAGTCGTCGTCTAGTTTGTAGAGTCTGTCGAAGAAGCTTCTCTTATCACCCATTGTCGAGGGCGGCGGACGGCATCGCTGGGGGCAGGAGGGGGTTTTATTATACTAATAGAGCAGCAACGGGACGGTTGCATTTTTAGCCAGGCGAAAGTGCGCGGTTTGGTCGCCATGTTGACGCAAAAGCGGCGTGCAACAGCGGCGGGATTGCACTTCGACTGGGCGTCACCGAGCAATAACTCTCACGAGCGAAACGGGCAGCTAAAACTGGTCGCAGCAGGTCGATGCGCGCCGGTCGGGGAATTTGGATCGAGGCGTCTGAATCACCGCGGGCGATTGGCTGGCGGACACGAGGTCACGACTTGATCCACTCGCAGTCATCGTCGCATCAGCTGGGCTGCCGCATTGGCGAACCGCACTGCACCCTCCCGATGCAGCGCCGCTGTCCACGTCCAGGTGCGGGTCGGCAGCCTGCCAGCCCACGGCCGCCTGAGTCAGCGCTGGCATCCGGATCGTGGCTGACTGCGTTCGGCTTTCAGATATCAAATGGCAGATGGACCGCATGGCATTCCTGCTTGCAATTTGGGTGCATCGACTAGGTCTTGCTGCACTCTTGACTGGAGCTGGGGCATCCCGGACGCTGTTTGACGCATTCGACACCGGCCGGGACCGCAGTCAAACACCATTGATTTCAGCCTGCGTACGGTATATCTGCTGGCACAGACATGCATGGGTTATTAATTGGAGGTGGACAGGTCATCGATAGCAGAGTGCTGGTCGCATCCGTCCGCGTCCCGTGATCGGATCTCGAGCGAGAAAGACATGGATGCCTATTTTGTTCTCGTTGAAATCAGTATTCTAGTGTAAGCAGCCTAATGGAGCATCCTGCGAAGGCTCGACTCATATGGATGAATTAAATATAACACGGAGCCAGTGATCTCGATCCTACTTACCGATATATGAATGTATACCTCTATATGTTATATGCAGCTATGTTCCTCCCCGATAATAGTAGGTATCATTTGAATGCTCGTCAGGCAGGGACCCCTTGCAGGCAGACGCGCTGTGAATTAGACGTGGCCGCACATGCGCATGCAGATGGCATCTTCACTATCAATTCCGTCGCTTGCAAACTCTGCTCCGATAGGAACGGTGTGTATTCTGCAGGCAGCATTAATCTTAGCCTCGTGCACGGCCCATCTCCGAGACGTAGGTCATATATTCTAGCTACACGGTATGTTCAACTGGTAGCGAGGATGCAATGTGCTGTAGGCGGCCCATCTGATGGGCCAGCGTGTATGAGATCCTTCATCAATCCGGGCCTGTTTGTCCACTGCCCGAGCTGTCGTTAGCACATCTATGATCGAGTTCATTGAAATTTATTGGTCTAGCCTCATATCTATGGGGGTGTTCCAATCTCTCGCCCCCGCATATGTAGACGTATTCACACAGATTGGGTGGATGCGCTTCTGTTGGTGTTCCGCCACAGCGTCTCGAGGGCCCGGGCGGACCATCACACGCATTTGCATGCATTCGATGGCGTCGTTGATAGTTTGTGATCAGGCGATGGAGGTACGATAGCTGTAAACGCCTTTGAATTCATGGTACATGTTATCGAGGGAATCTCTCCGTGTCGTGTTTGCGTGTCGTCATCCAATGTCGACGTCTGGTTGTCGACAGCTTCGTCGACGGAATCGCGAGCACACGACATCTTGCTCTGTAGGCTTGCGGCGTGCTGGCACCGTCGACGTTCCCTCGCTGCCGGTATAAATATAAACATCGGCGCCTGCCGCAAGATCAGGACTTCTTCCTTCATCGCATCGACACCGTCTTCTACACTTCAATTCAGCTAGCTCGCCGGCTTCAATTGTAAGTCATCCTCCTCCTCCTCCTCCTCGTCCGCAGCATGCATCTTTGCTCTTCCATCTGATACAGATCCAGCCTGTCCGGTAAGGCGGCGGCCATATTGGAACGCTGGCCGCTGAGCGGAACAAACAGGCGTCTCTTCCCTTTCCTCCCCTTCCGCCTTCCCCTTCTTCACCTGCAAAACCAACCAACAACGCCTCTTCGCACCGCACCAGCTCTCGCTTTTGGGCCCGTCAAATATTATTCTTCCCCCCCAACGCATCCTTATCATCCGCCCCGACTAACCCATCCACCCGAAACCCGTCCTGGCCTCATCACGATAGTTTGGTATGTCCATCGCCTCCTCCACTTCTTCTTCTCCCTCCGTTTCCCTCCTCTTCCCTCTGCCGTCGCTTCTGAGGGCGTGGCGGTGGTGCTGGCCCCGTCCGTTGGCTGGGGCGAGACACGTTCGGAGGATTCCCTATAATACCATATATCGCAGATATCGAGTCTCTCGGATCAGGTCGTCCGCCACACATGCCCTTCCATCGAAACTCATCTCGAATGATGATTTCACGGGTTTCAGCTGTCTGAATCCGTCGTTTTCATCCTCCGATTCTCCCTGCACCCGTCCGTCCGACGGGCGGCTCGCTGCTGCGAAAATTGACTCCAGAACGCTCGTCGTCGTCGTCGTCATCCCCCATCCATCGAATTTCATCCTCCAGACCCTCGCAGCCCTCTGATGCCTGTAACCGGTCTCAAATATGGGAATATACCGGTCGCTTGTACTCCATTCGGGTCGCCTCTGCTGCCTCTCTCGGGGGATTGGCTTGTTGATGCTGTTTTCCGTCTCAATGCCTCCATACGCCTCTGCTAACCTCTGCCTGCCTTCAACCTCTATAGATCGCCATCATGTCATCAGCGGCGTCTTCGGACGTTTCGCGTCTCCCTCCCATACATAACATGTATACCCCTGACGTCTCGATCGATGGGGGCACTCCCGAAAAGCTCTCCTCACCCTCCGCCAGCGATCTCACCGACCTCGGCGCTGCCGCCGCCATCTCGTCTTCCTCCCCTAGTTCTCCGAGCTCGGACGACTCCGCTCTGGAACACGAGGAGCCTCAAATGACCGATTCTAGCTCGGATGAGGCGAGCGATAACAACGATGAGGACTTCGAGGCCGACAACGCCACCGATAACGTTGAAGAAGAAGAAGACGTTCTCGAAATCGATAGCAGTCCGGAACCTGCGGGGAGGCGGCAATCAGCCAAGCCAAAAAAGCCCAAGGATCCTTCCGAGGACTTCTCCCAGAATCCAGAGCTGTGGGGCCTCCGGCGAAGTGTACGTTATTCGCGCTACAATTTACCTTCGGACATGCCATTGCTAACACTTTCGTGTTCAGACTCGACCCGCTGCCCGGAACAAGAGAATAGTACGGATCCGCCACCCCCCTTCCATCTAGCTTTCTGATGTCACCGGTAGCTAACGTTAGCTTCAGATTGAGTCTTCCGATGAAGACGATGACGATGACGAAGAGGAGGCGGAGGAGAGCGACGACTCCTTCGTCAAACTGAAGAAGCGGCCGTCGAAACCCAAGGCTCCCTCGCGGCCGGCGAAAAGTCAGTATTTCCCCTTCTTATATCCGACGTTCTCAATTAACCTGTCCACTAGCCACCGCTTCCAAAGTCACCACGCCGCGCATATCCACCGAGTCGAGCGATGATGGAGACGATTCAGACTTCTACAACAACAAGAAGGCTCGCCGGAAAAAGCGTCGATTAAACCCCACCGTCGAGCACGAGGTCCGCGTCCCGACCCGTGCTGCGACGAAGGTCACCAACTACAACATTGACGACGATAGCGACGAGTTTCTCGAGTCCGACTGGGATCAGGGCCCGCTCGTTGCCTGGGTTGAGGATACCTCGCCCGGCATCGATTTCATCCTGAATCATCGCGTCAAGGAGGGTTTCGATCCTGAGTTGTACGCCGGTAGCCGGGAACATCTCGAGTTCCTCGTAAGTCGCTCTTGTGCTCTCATTGGTCCTCGATGTCGCTGACCCTCCCTCTCTTCCAGATCAAATGGACAGACCAAGCCCACATCCATGCTACGTGGGAGTCGTCCGCCGACCTCAGCCAGCGGAAAGGCTTTCGAAAGCTGAACAACTACATGAACAGAGTGAAACTAGATATCGAGCGACGCAATAGTCCGGATACCACGAGGGAGGATCTTGAGCGATGGACACTTGAGCGGGAGCGCCAAATAGAATCGGTCATGGAAGCTAAAGAGGTGGAACGAGTTGTTGCCTCCAGGGATGGCGAAGAAGGTCTTGAGTACCTCGTCAAATGTTGGTGATTCCCGAATAACGCGCTTGCCTGTGCTACAGCTAATATCTTCACCAGGGCGAAGCCTGACATACGAGAGCTGCACCTGGGAGACCGACACCTTCCTTCAGACTGTCGGTGCTGCCGAGATATCACAGTACAGAAAGCGAGCAAAGGCTGCACGCAACTACGCCGTCAGCCCCCTCAAGAAGAGAGAAAAGTGTAAGCTCTGGTCTCAACAACCGGACTACATCAAGTTTGGCGAATTGCGTGACTTCCAACTTCGAGGGGTCAACTGGCTTCGTTACAACTGGTCAATGCACAGGAACAGCATCCTCGCCGATGAGATGGGTCTCGGGAAAACAGTCCAGACTGTCGCCCTTCTGAGTTGGTTGAAAAACGACATGGAAATCGATGGTCCTTTCCTGGTCGTCGTTCCTCTTTCCACAGTTCCGGCGTGGTGCGAAACCTTCGTAAAGTGGGCACCCGACCTGAATTTTATCGTTTACACGGGGCCGGGCAAAGCGCGCCAGGTCATTCAAGAACATGAGATGTTTCAAGACGCTACTCGTAAGAAGACGAAGTTCCATGTGATGATCACGACTTACGAGTATGTCAACCATGACACCCAGCTTCTTAATTCCATCCGATGGAACTACCTCGCCGTTGACGAGGCCCATCGTTTGAAGAATACTGAGTCTCGCTTGTATGAGTCTCTGAAGCAGTTCAAGGTTGAAGACCGACTTCTCATCACTGGTACCCCCTTGCAAAACAACCTCAGTGAATTGGTCGCTCTCCTTGAGTTTCTTGATCCCGGAAACATCAACTTTGACAGGAATATCGATCTTCAATCCGAACAGGCTGAAGAGGAGATCAAGAAGCTGCAAGAAATCCTTCAGCCATACATCTTGCGTCGTGTGAAGAAAGATGTTGAAACCTCTCTACCCCAAAAGACGGAGAAGATCATTCGTGTGGAATTGTCGGACATCCAGACCGAGTGGTACAAGAACATCTATACTCGTAATTACAACGTCCTCAATGCCAGAAGCAAGCAGAAGGTTTCGCTCCTCAACATCGTCATGGAATTGAAGAAGATCAGCAACCACCCTTTCCTTTTCCCATCTGCTGAAGAGGAGATTATGGGAGGTCTGGAGAGCAAGGCCGACAGGCTGAACGCGATGATAATGTGCAGCGGGAAGATGGTAAGCAATGATTTGATCACGCCGCGTAATTCTTTCACGCTAACACCTCTTTCCAGGTTTTGATGGATCGGTTCTTGACAAAGATGAAAGCGGATGGTCATCGTGTACTGATTTTCAGCCAGATGGTCAACATGCTCGATCTTCTTCAAGAGTACTTGATGTTGAGAGGGTTTGCTTATCAACGTATCGATGGTACTGTCACTGCCGGCAATCGTAAGATTGCTATCGACAGATTTAACCATCCCGAGAGCGAGGACTTTTGCTTCCTGCTCAGTACTCGTGCTGGTGGTTTGGGTATCAATCTTACGACTGCCGACACCGTTATCATCTTTGATTCCGACTGGAACCCCCAGGCCGATCTCCAGGCTATGGCTCGCGCCCACAGAATCGGACAGAAAAATCATGTCATGATCTACCGATTCGTGTCGAAGGATACGATCGAAGAGGAGGTTCTAGAGCGCGCTCGTGTCAAGCTGCTCATGGAGTACGCTGTCTACATGGGTATCACCGATTCCACGATCAACGACAAGGTCAAGAAGACATCGGCCAGTCTCTCTCAGGCCGAACTCGCAAATGTCTTGGCGGCTAGAGCCCACAAGATTTTCGAGGGCGACAGGGAGAAAGCGAACCAGAAGAAGCTTGAAGACCTCAATATCGATGACTACCTCCTCCACGCCGAAGATCACGACACGGACGCTCAAGGCGCATCACTCATCCGTAATGAGGGTGGTGAAGCGTTCCAGGAGCTCCTCAAACAGTTCGAAGTCACGGATGTCGATGTAGACTGGGACCGAGTCTTGCCGCCTGAACAACTGGAAACCCTTCGGTTGGCGGAGAAGGCGAAGCAAGACGAGGAATTTTTACAAGAGCAAATAAAAGCCAACACAAAGCGGGTCCGTCGCCCTATGAACGGTGTTAATGATTCCGAATCCAGTGATGAGGAAAAGACACCTGCACGGGGTAGGCGAGGCGGCCCCAAGAAGCGTCGTCCAGAACCTCGGCGGCGGGAAGAGAGTCCTGATGAGGAGGGTGAAATTCCTGATCCTTCGCGCGCTTTGACTGACCGAGAGGTTCGCAATCTTTACAACGCCTTTGTCAGATATGGTATTGTTGAAGACAGGTACGACGATATCGTTCGTGATGCCAAGCTCGCCGACAGAGATCGAGAGCTAATACTCACGACGATCAACGACATAGTTCGCCTGAGCGAGGAGGCAATCAAAGCTCATGAAGAAGCTCAGCGAGAAGAGGGCGTTACGCGCAAGGATAAGAAGGCCATTCTTTTCGAGTATCAGGGAGTCAAGGACATCAATGCGGAGAAGGTCACTCAGATTCCCGATTTTCTTCGTGTTCTTCGGACGGCTATCTCTGCCTGTCCTAATACTCTTGAGTTTCGGATTGCCACGGCGAAAGTCAAGACGGAGAAGTGGACCTGCGAATGGGGTGCAAAGGACGACGGCATGCTCTGTGTTGGTATCGACCGCTATGGCTACAAGAACTGGGTTCCGATTCGGGACGACCCAGAGCTTGGTCTCAAGGACAAGTTGTTCCTGGAAGAGCATCGAGTGGACAAGAAGGCTGAGCGTGTTAAAGGAGGCGCAGCGAAGCTGTCTCCTGGCGCTGAACACTTGAGCCGACGAGCCAATTATCTGCTCGGGATTCTGAAGGATCAGCAAGAACGAGCGGCCCAGCAAGCGGCAGCCGCCGCCGCCAGATATCACAGAGGCAATCGGGCTAGCAATTCGGCCTCGCCTGTTCCTGGAAAGGTCAGGAAAGGTCCAAAGGCAGTGGGAAGCATCTCGAAGAAGCGGCCGATGGCTGAACGTGATGGCGGTGACGAGAGCCCGTCGAAGCGCCAAAAGAACGGCAAAACCGAGAAACTCAGCAAGGCGGAGAAGATCAGCAAGTCGGAAAAGCCTAGCAAGGCAGACAAGGTCGGGAAATCGGACAAGGTCAAGAAGACGAAGACTAAAGATATCCAGAAGAACGGAATCCTGAACTACATGAAGCGGGAGCCTAGCAGCACCTCGCTGAAGCATAGAAGGGAGTCCGATGTATCTCGCGACGACGCGACCCCGTCTCACAAGAAGCGACGTGACGAGGAGAACAGGACGCCTTCGCAACATGATAGGCCGTCGAAGGAGAAGACGAACGGCGCCGAGAAGAACGGTCTGGGCCACAAGTCACGCGATCGCGAAGAGACGAACGGGTCCGGACACAAACATCGACAGTCATTCGGCGGAAGCGGCTCACCCCCATCAAGATCTGGCGGCACAACTGAACGAGCCGAAGTAAGTATTCCAACACCACAATCTTGTGGATTTTCGATATCTAACTTTTTCTGTGAAGGATCTTATGTGGCCGATCAACCACCAACTCAAGAAGCTCTACGAGCTCGACAAGGGACGCCAGGACATTGACCAGAAAGCATACGTCGTTTCGATAAGGGAAAAGCTTATGGATGCTGGTCGCCACATCAAAGATGTGCTTGACGTCAATGCGCATAGTCAGGTATCTCGCGACGAGCTCGAGCTCGAGCTGTGGGAAGTCGTTGCCCGGAACTGGCCGCACAAGGAGAAGCGACTGCCTGGAGACCGCTACAGGATGATGTATCAGAAATACCAGCAACGCATGGACTCGATGAAGACGAAGGACAGCCAGGGTGACGAGACGGAGGCACCGACCCAATCCTCAATCTAATATCAAGGTCGTTTATTTCTCCGGACGGCTCATTCACACCTTCCTTATCATATTCTTATCTCACTATTTCTCGTTACGACTTTTTCTTTTTTTTTAGCGTCGTTCGAATAACGGCGGATGAAAATGTCTCGAGCGATCGTGTTTTCCTCTCCTCTTTTACTTTCTATCTTTTGTTCTCTTTTCTGTTTAACTGGTGCATACGGGGAACGGCGTTTTCTGCAACCTCTGACAGCAATTCGAGATTCTCAAAAAGGGCATGCCATTGTTTCTATAAACGGGAGTTTTTCTTTTTACTTTACTCTGCCCAGTACTTTTACTGTTCACACTTATTCCCGCGGCGTTTGAAGCGAGAGGGACATCTTGCAAGTCCACTCTTCGTCCTTTTTCTCCTCTTTCACATTACTCCGCCGCACTGCATGCATGCGCTGCACGCCGTCATCCCTCCATCTTTGCTGTCACATCCATTCGTCGACGTCGATCAGTCGGTCGGTTGGTCGGACGGATTGGACTATGAGATATCGATAATACAACATTCTAATAACGTGTTTACGTGGTCACGAGATTTCTGTCAAGGTTTCTGGGTCGTCTTTTTTTTCTTTTTTTCTGTTTTTCTGTTCTTGTTAAATTTTATATTACAATACAGCTCTGGGGGGAAACTTGACTGTTTGCATATAGATACTTACTTTTTTGTCCTTTTTATTTTACTTGCTGTTTTTGTGCCTGTGTGCACGCACATTCGATTGTTCGTTACGTTATAACGTTACGTTTTCTGCGCCGTCGATATATATATATCATCCGTGTCTCTATCTCAGGTTGAGAGATGGGGTGGGTATATATCGTACGTCGCTGCGCGTGCATGCATGTACACATAACGTCATCGATCACAGCAGCCTTGCGAATCAGTCGGTCGACCTGACGCCGCATGCATGTTAGCCCATTGTATTATCTCGTAATTCTGTTTTTTTGCCTTCATTCTTGTATATTAGCTTGGGCGGATGGTAGGAGATTGGCTGGTTGGGGCCGTGGCTATGCATATATCTATGCATTGGGGTGGGGTAACGTTTTCTACCCCGCGGGCCGTTTTTTTATATAACTTTAATGGTATACGGTATCGGTCGATGTGTAGACGTCGATGTTGATATATATCACCCACCCTCGTATAGGCTTATTTGGCATGTAGGAAGTATACTAGTTATTCCAGTAAGTGGGGTTGTATTACGGTCGTTCGGGTGAGGCGACGATGCACGTGTGTCCCAATAACCTGCTTGATAAGTTGATCGAATCATGCTACAACTAGTAGAGACGAACATGAAGATGCATGGGATATACGTAAATATCGGTATATACAGGTGAATATAGATAGAAATAACTGGCAAATAAAGCGCATGAATGTGAGAATGATGCGATCACAGACACTGGCTATAGTACGCGTTCGAGTACGTGCACGTTCCGGACGCGCAAGTCGTCGGCCCCGTCCACCCCTGCCCACCACACTGTCCGTACAACGGCGCGCCGCCACCGCCACCACCACCCGCAGACGTCGTCCGACTGCTCGTCCGACTACTGGTCGTCGTAGTCCTACTGCTCGTCCCCGCCGCCGTCGTCCTGCTCGTCGTGGTAGAAGTCCGCGGCGACGTCGTCGCCAGCGTCGTCGGTTGACCGCCACCACCACCGACACACGTTGCAACAGCGGGTCCCGGCGCGCTATACGTCGACGGGACAAACCCGTAATAGAAGTCCGGAATGTATATATTGTTATCGGCGGCTTTATACGCGCCCGGTAGATTATACTTGGGCGAGCAGTTGCCGCCTGGTCCCGTGATTTTAAGCTGCATGCAGCCGATGTAGAACTGGGCGCCGCCGAGCGTCTGCGCGCCGTGGAGGGCGAGCATTTCGGAGCGGAGGAGGTATTCACCGGATGCGAGGTTTCGGGGGAGGGTGAATGTGAATTTCCCGGCGTTGGCTTCGAGGACTTGGTTCGCCCAGAGGTTGTTTGCGTAGTCGAGTTCTTGGATTTTGAACCAGGCGCCGATTCCTGTTGCTGTTTTTGCTGAGGATACGGGGCCGAAGAGGGAGTGGACTATTGGACCTGGGTGGCTTGAGACGTCCCATTGGACTTGGATCGTGCTGTTGGTGGGCGTCTGGTTAACTCGATATTATATTGTCATAAGTATATATACACTTGAGGTTGGGGTGAGCTTACTCGCCGGCGTTGGCGTTGACGACGGCGACGTTTGCGCCGTTGGAACCGTTGACGTTGCAGGCGATGTCGTTGCTGTTGACGTCTGTAACGGGGTTATTCGACGGGGGCTGTATGTACGATATCAACAGGTCAGCATATATATAAATACTTCCAGGTAAACGGTCGTATATACCTAGGTAGTGGGTAAAGAATAAGAGTGATCGTTTAAGGGAACGTACCATTCGGATGCCGACTTCGTAGCCGGGACTCACGCCGTTGACCCAGAACTGGTGCAGGTTCTGGTGCGCGAGGACCTGCGCGACCATGAAGAGGGAGGGTATTGCAATTTTCGACAGCATTTTTTTAAATTATGATATCAGACTGGTCTTTTTACACTCGATATTCTTTGGTGAAACTGTATACTATAGAAGGTTGGAGTAGAGCTGACTAGCTGCGTGAGCTGGCCGCTCGGTAATTATACTGGGATAAGAGGTGATATATGCCACCACGCGGTACCTAGGGGTGTAATATATATATATATATATATATAGGGCCGATGTGTAGTCTCGAGTACCGACACGGGCAGAGAAAGGCCGAGTCGCAGCATCTCGACTTGAAACAAGCCTCCATTGGAATATTCCCACCCAAAGCCCTGTATAAACCGAAAATAAGATGTGTCCAGCACGCTAGCCATGGTTCAGCAGCCGTCGAGACGTCGGCTCCGGTTTCAACCACACGGTAAAAATCAGGCGAGGGTGCGCATTGCGGATATATTGTATTATAGCTTGCAACATGGCGGGATAATGAAGGGTATAGAATGTCCGGCTATGTCAGGCGGCTTGGGTGGAAGCGACCCGCGGCAGGTACAGGGATGTTGGGCTCGCGGGCCTGAGTTCCTTGAAGCTTGAATTAATGGTGGAAGTGATAAATGTGATCCTTGCCGTTGGAATTTGGGTGGGTGCATTGTTTGGTAGACGGCCGGTCCGCGGGCTCTGGATCCATGGTTCGCGTTCGTCGAGAGGAACCCAAACATTAAGCCAGATGTGATAGAGCACGTTGTACGGTGAGGATACGTATTGCAATTGTCGTGATGGCGTCTACGGTGGTCTCAAGGATTCAGTGTTTAAATTTTGCGTTGGCGGTGGGTTTTCCAACGTTTGCCTATTCTGCTGCTGCAGATGACAGCGCGCTGCGAGAAACTTTCCGTCCCATCTTCAAACTATCTTCAAGCCACCGCGATCTAGCTCCGACGACACCATACCGGGTATAACACGCAGACGGCCTTCGGATATCCTGGCCGTTCGGACCCTATCGCGCCGTGGAACGCTGTTCGCCTAGGCTCCGGACCTGTTGACGTATCCATCACACGTGCACACCCACGCACCCAACTGTCGAATCGAATCCTTCCTCGATCGACGGCAACGAGTCGACTGCAGCGGAGAGAAGTAGGGGCTGGGGATGGCGAATTGGTTCGGACTGCTGGTCCTCGGGCCTGCTGGGTGTGGCAAGGTGCGTGTTCGGTGCGCTCGCTTTGCCGTTGCGACGTTACACACTACGGATCTTAAAGGACAAGGCTGACGGTGGAATGACTGGCAGACGACGTTCTGTTCGGCCCTGATATCGTATCTGCGAGACTCGAAGCGGGCGTGTAAATACGTCAACTTGGATCCCGCGGCGGAGGACTTTGAGTACGAGCCCGATGTAGATATCAAGGACCTGATCAGTCTGGACGACGTGATGGAGGAGATGAGCCTCGGCCCGAACGGCGGGCTGATAGCGTGCTTTGAGTGGGTGGCTGCCTTCCATGCTACGTTTCGACGACTCAGCGGCTAAGATGCGTGTTTTTGTGTAGGTTCCTGCTGGATAATCTGGACTGGCTGGACGAGGAGCTGGGGGAGGGAGATGAAGAGTCGCTGGTGGTATTCGACTGTCCGGGCCAGATCGAGCTGTACTCGCACGTCCCCGTGCTGCCGACGCTGTCGCGGCACCTGCAGCAGCACCACTCGTTCTCGCTGTGCGCGACGTACCTGATCGAGTCGACGTTCGTCGTCGACCGGGCCAAGTTTTTCGCGGGGACGCTGTCGGCAATGTCGGCGATGGTGATGCTGGAGATCCCGCACATCAACATTCTGAGCAAGATGGATCTGGTGAAATCGCAGATCACGAAGCGGGAGATGAAGCGATACGTGGACCCGGACCCGAACCTGCTGCTGGAGGATGCGCGGCGGGATACGAACGAGAAGTTCTGGAGGCTGAACGAGAAGGTGGTGGATTTGATTGAGGATTTCAGCATGGTGAGCTATTTGAAGCTGGAGGCGCGGGACGAGGATAGCGTGGCGGCGATATTGAGTTATATCGACGACTGTCTGCAGTGGAGCGAGCACCAGGAGCCGCGGATGCGGGACGACGATGAGGGGGTGCGGGACGAGGAGCTGGAGGGGTAGCTGCATTATCATTTATTATGGGTCTACGTAGACACGGCGACGGCGTTACGATCAATTTGGGCAGCGATATCTTACTCTTCAATATGCATACTTTATATTGGATATGAGAGAATGAATATGTGAAGTCACGCATGTTGTAAGAGGACATGACATGTTGACAGACGTCATGGCAGAGGCAATCGAGGCCGCATCGGCGGCGGATGCGGCAGCCGAGGAACGCAGAGGACACGCGTAGCGACAGATCACGGACCGCCCTTTGTCACGGCAAACCGCATCGAAAGAAACCCGGTCGACGAGCGTCCCGAGGGCGTGCGAGATGCAGGCGGAGACGCACCGCGATCATGAGATCGGATCAGCGATGCGGGCGGCAGTAGTCTGTCTGCCCATCAGGCCCGGCGGCGGATGAGCCTCCTCGCCTGCGATCTGGGCCGGGGATGACGTTTTTGATAGGCCCGGCTCGTTTGCTGGATTGGGCGGGGCGGCACCCAGCCGATTGGCCGGGCGTGAACATGAACATGAACATGAAGTTAACACCGCGCCGACACGTCGTGCGATCTGGACGATTCGCCTGGTGCGGCTGCATTGGACGCTGGCGGCCGGATGGTGCTGCTCGATGCGGGCGGAGCTTAAGTACCTACTTACTCGCAGCACTCGTGTGTCTACAGTACTTACTCGCATGCTTCTTGTGGGTGCTCAGATGGGAGGGAGCAGGAGAGTGAAGTCAAGAAATGAGATTGCAATATTGATGTTGATGTTTGTATTGTTGTGGAGAGAGAGTTTGCGGGGTGAAGCAGTCCCAGCCATCCGCATTCGAGCTGAAGAAGTAGAAGAGAAGAAGAGAAGAGAAGGAGGGAAGAAGAAATGCCATGTGTCTCGGCTGCTGTCGCCAATTAACCTCGTCTGAAGTAGCGGGATTCCGTTTCCAATTAGCCCCGGCGATGGAAGGCCTCTCCATCGATCGAGATGGTTTGATCTTTCTTCTTCTGCCGTCTGCTCTTCTTCTCCATCTTCATCCTCCCTCTCCTTCTTGTCCTTCTTCTTGCTGGTGTTTCGTTTCCGTCCACGCCTCCTCGCCTTCGTTTGATTAGGCCATTTCATGGGCTAGCTGACTTGTTTACTTGCTCTCTCTCCCTCTCACCACATCTCCGTCCGCATCATCTCTCCCTCTCCCTCCATCTCTCTCCTCCCTCCGCCCCTATCCTTCTTCTCCATCTCCTCCTCCTCCACGCCAGCATGACCGACGACCTGGAACCCCCGTCCAAGCGGCGGAAGATCACTTCCTCGACCGACGACTCCGACGCCGCCCCGACCAGCTCGCCCTCGCCCGCCCCGAAGCCGTCCCAGTCCTCGTCGTTCGCCGTCGAGATAGTCGTCGCCAGCAAGGACGCCGCCGCCAAGGGCGATGGCCAACAACAACAACAGCCGCCGTCAAAACAAAAACAGGCCGCCCCGAAAGAGCGCACAACCGAGCGCATCGACCTCAGCCGGGTGCTCTCCTCCCCGCTGCCGGACAAGCAATTGGCCACCTGGTTCGACATCCTCAACCGCAAGAAGAAAATCATCGTCATCGCCGGAGCCGGCATCTCCGTGCGCGCCGGCAGTACGTTCTCTCTCTCCTCTTCCTCTCTTTTGTCAAGTCGTGATGCGTTTTCTGTTGTTTATGTTGCGCCCAGCTGCAACAACACACCCGCCCAAATGCAACAGCCCCGCAACACACCCGCCCGTTTCAGCCGTTTCACCCGTCCGTTTCAATTATCGTATGTATCATATCGCTGACCTCGATGCAGTTCCCGACTTTCGCAGCTCGAACGGCCTGTTCGCCTCCGTCAAGAGCGACTACAAGCTCAAGGCCTCCGGCAAGCAGCTCTTCGACGCCTCCGTCTACAAGGATGACAAGTCCACCTCCGACTTCCACGACATGGTCCGCAACCTCCACGCCATGTCCAACGACGCCCAGCCCACCGTCTTCCACCACCTGCTCGCCTCCCTCGCCGCCTCCAACCGCCTCCTGCGGCTCTACACCCAGAACGTCGACTGCATCGAGACCAGCCTGCCCCCGCTCGCCACGAAGACCCCGCTCAACAACAAGGGGCCCTGGCCCAAGACCGTCCAGCTGCACGGCGGACTCGACACCATGACCTGCTCCAAATGCCGCGCCATCAAGGACTTCCAGCCCGAGATCTTCGTCGGCCCCAAGCCGCCGGACTGCAAGGACTGCGTCGACTGGGAGGCCGCCCGGGGCGCGTCCGGCAAGCGCTCGCAGGGCGTCGGCAAGCTCCGGCCGCGGATAGTCCTGTACAACGAGCACAACCCGGACGAGGACGCCATCGGCGCCGTCTCGACAGCGGACCTGAAGGCGCGGCCGGACTGCCTGATCGTTGTCGGAACGAGCCTGAAGATCCCCGGCGTCCAGCGGCTGGTGCGCGAGCTCTGCGCCAGCATTCGAGATTTCCGAGGAGGTAAAACCGTCTGGATCAACCGCGACGACCCGCCGGCGACAGGGCAGCTCAAGGGCCTCTTCGACCTCATCATGAAGGGCGACTGCGAGAACCTCGCCCGGGTGTCGAACGTCAAGCACCACGACCAGTTCACACCCGAAACCGACCTGAAGAAGATCACGGGCACGGGCATGGAGTTGGGTGTCTCGACGCCGATATCGATGGACAGCGATGATGCCGACAGCCCGCTCAGCTCGCCGGCCTCCTACTCGAGCTCCGAGGAGATCTGGGACAGCATCAAGAACAACCGCCCCAGGGACATCCCCTGGCCGCCGCCGCCAAAGGTCGTGATCACTGCGCGGCCGCTGAGCCCGTCGGCCTCACCTCATCCGAAGAAAATTACAATCACCAAAACTGGAAAATCCTCCGCGAAGGCCAAGATCACGCTGTCGAGTCCGACAAAAGCGGCGAGGTGTAAGGACGGCTCGCTGCGGAAGAAGCCAGGTCCGAAGCCCGGGTGGAAGAAACTCCTCAAGGCGAAGGAACAAAGCTCTACGACGACAGCAGCGGCGCCCAAAAGCAACAACAACAAGCTTACAAAGGCCTTTAAGGTGGGCAAGACGGCGCCAAAGGTATCCACCAAGCCGCAGAAGAGCACCGCTCCGACAAAGCCGGCTGCGTTACCTCTAGCACGGCCGAAGCCGGAGGGTCGCACGATCAGAGTTAGCATGGAGACGTTGAAGCGCAAGGCCGAAGCGCAGAACAATAGTCCTGCGGTATCCACGCCGTCGCCAAAGCTGGTGCTCCACGGGTCCGACAGCAGCTTTACGACGGTCTCGAGCCCGCTGTCGTCGCCGACGTCGTCGCTTTCCTCGCCCACGTCGCGTGATCCGAAGCGCGGGATGCGGATTCAGGATTTGCTGTCGTGAAATTAGGTATATACAGAATAATAGCTTAAGTGAAGAGTGGACGGAGGTGGGCAAACGCCGGTAAATTGTCAGGCGGGGACTCATTGGGCTCCGTTCACTTTTTTCGTTTTCTTTTCTTCTCACGGTACATATTTTTGATGTCTTTTTTTTTTACGTACTGTGACTCGTTCGTTGTAATATTATGTATTATAGACACGGCGTTTGGGGGGGATGACTTGCGATGGGATTCTGATGCACTTTTGCTTTCCTTTTTTGTTCTTTTTTTCTTTTCTTTTATCTGCATATGTTCTCATTCGGTGGCGCTGGGTATTGGTGTAGTATTTTTTGTAGTACTGCAGCTTTACGTACTTTTCAATTCAATAGACTTGATTAATTTCATCCACATTACTACTGACTTATCTGTTGAAATCACGACTAGTCGACTGGTAGTCTATAAGAGTGGAGGGTTCTTCGCCTGTGGTTATATATGGTCGACTTCATCCGCTGGAAACGATCACATGCATGCATGTATTGATACAGCACAAACAAATACACGTATGGAGTAGAATGTTGCCGTCGGTATCGGATGAGGGCGGATCGACCAAGATTGCTCACATGCTACATTCGTCCGAAGGCACGCCCCACTTGCCAGGTCGGGGTGGATGTATGCTCGTCATAGATGCATGATTATATTATTCGATCGAGATGGGTAATATACAAACGAAAACGCGCAACGACACAAATATACTAGACAGACAGCTAGCTCCACGTGTCTAAGAAAATACTCGGTATATAATGAATATCTACGATGTAAATGCAGGTATCTAGATGAAGGCTTGTATATGGTCTACAGCTTTGCAGCCGGGATCAGGAAGCTGTTTTGTTTCCGGATGGCGTCTTCGGCGTCGCGCTCGATGCGCTTGAGCAGCTCGTCGCAGGAGGGGATGTCCTTGATGATGCCCATGCACGGGCCGGCGGTCCAGACCTGTTCACACGTTAGTCTTATTAATAATATTTAGATTGATGAGGGAATAGAGGGTGTACGTACGCCGGCTTCCGGGTCGCCGTTGATGAAGACTTGTCGGCCGCGCTTGCCGCTGACGAGGTGGGCGACTTCCTCGAATTTACCGGTCGTGCTCGTCGACTCGATCTTCTTGGCTTCGACGGCGACCTTGTTCTTGAACAGGCGGCTGGTGTTCCGCCAGCGGCGCAGCAGCAGCTCCGTGTCTTCTTCGGAGGACTTGACGATGGCCTCCTTGATGTTCTGGTGGATGGGGGCTTCCTTTGTCGCCATGAAGCGGGTGCCCATGTTGATACCGCAGGCGCCGAGGGCGAGCGCACCGGCGAGACCCTCGCCGTCCGCGAAGCCGCCGGAGGCGATGAAGGGGACGGTTAGTTCCTGCGCCGCGCGGCGGAGGAGGACGAAGTTTGTGATGTCGGTTTCGCCGACGTGGCCGGCGCACTCAAAGCCGTCGATGGAGAGGAAGTCGACGCCGAGCTTCTGGGCCGAGAGCGCGTGGCGGATGGTTGTGCATTTGTG
This sequence comes from Drechslerella dactyloides, assembly GCA_020064725.1. NCBI lineage: Eukaryota > Fungi > Ascomycota > Orbiliomycetes > Orbiliales > Orbiliaceae > Drechslerella > Drechslerella dactyloides. The sequence continues at coordinate 1,381,119 of JAGTWJ010000019.1, forward strand.
CAGGATTTTGATGTTGGCTTCTTTGAGCTTGCGGATTATCGGGGCCGGGTTGTTGCCGGCGGTTTCGACGATTTTGATGCCTTCTTGGATGATCACGTCGGCGTAGGCGTTGTAGTCCGGCGGCACGAGCGCGGGGAGGAGCGTCAGGTTGACGGCGAACTGGACAGCGTTAGCTTTGTGCGTCGGTGGACGTTTAGGTGGTATGGGGTCGTACGGGCTTCGACGTCATCGTCTTGCATCTGCGGATTTCCTTGCGCAGGTCCTCCGGCGTCGGCTGCGTGAGCGCCGTCAACTGGCAGGTAGGGTCAGCAGTCGTCCGTTATAGTGAAGAATGACAGTTGAAGAACTCACGATACCGAGGCCGCCGGCGTTCGAGACGGCGGAGGCGAGCTCAGCGTATCCGACCCATTGCATACCGCCCTGGACGACGGGGATCGCGATCCCCAGGGCCTTTGTGAGCGCGGTCTGGAACGGCATCATGTGCTCGGTGTAGTTGTAGTAGTATGATGTCTTCGACGGGCGGTATATGGTATACGAACTGCGGTGTTATTATGATATCGGGGGGTGGTGACGGTGATGACGGAGAAGGCCCATCGCGAGGTCGTCTGCCGGGAGGAAGGAGTGGTATTTAGGACGTGGACGGAGCGCAGGGCCCAGCCGAGCTTCTTGCTTCGGGTGCGGTTTGGCATGTGCCTGGCGGCCCTTCCCCGCGAAAAGTCGGCGGCGAAGACACGCTGCGGCAGCCGAGGCTGAAAATCCACCACCAGAGAATTCTCACCTTCGAACATTTCGATCCAATCCCACCTTCCGGCCCAGCCGACGATGAAGCCCGCCGCAGTGCCGTCGACGAGGAGGCTGCTGCTGCTGCAGGCCAATCCATGGCGCGCCCGGGCGACGGTGCCCGCCTTCTTCTGCCGCCGGTACACGCGCAGAAGCACGGCGGTCACGGCCCCACGCGAGGACCCGGACGACAGTCGCGGCTCCAATTCCAGTTCGGCGCGCTGGGTCGCGAACACCAGTCGCCATCGAGAGCATGTCACCACCGTTACCCTCGCTCCTGGATAGGCAATCTTGCTGACCGTGCGTCGGAAGATTCATACGCGCAGTGCGCTCGACAGCCGGTGGGCGGCGGCAGCAGTCCACCCTCCCCGCTGGAGCTGTTGCCGAGGAATACGACGATGATGCAGATGCGCCTGTTGCGAATTGGTGCCGCGACATCCTCGACGAGATTAGGGATCCGATGGATGCGCTCTTCACGCGGAAGGTGATCACGTTCCTCTCCGTCGCCGTCAGACAGATGCACCGCAAGGAGCTGGAGGCGGTGCTGGCGCTCGTGCCCAAGATCGATGCGTACAAGGTGCCCGGGGTTCTCCAGATGAATATGGCTAAGGGGCTCGTCTCAATCGATAGCGACGGCTTCCTCTCCGTTCCGGACGAAGCCGCCGAGGCGATCAATCTGCTCCCGGGGTCGACCGTCGAGACGGACGGACACATTGAGATGGCGACGCTGCTGCTCTCCTACCTTTGCGATCCCCAGCTCGAAGCGTCCGGCCCCTGCAAACACCCTAGCGAATGGCGGCAGCGAGTGCAGGACTATCCTCTCCTCCAATACGCTGCGTACGCATGGGGCATGCATTGCGCGGGCTGCCTGTTCGAAATGCGCCTCGACCATCTCACCGACAAGGCGTGTAAATTCTGGACCACGGATATAAACTCCTCGTACGGCATCTGGATGCAGGCCTATTACTGCCAGCCGGGTAAACGCGAATCACCAGACTCCTCGAGACACATCTATCGGTACCTGGAAGAGGACACCAGCGCTATCCGCCAGCTCTCACACTGGGGCTTGACAAGGTTCGTCCGAGAAGCGCTCGAGCTGCCGGAATCTGCCTCAGACAAAGATCTGGCGCTGCTCTCCGGGGGCCAGGGCGACCGCACCTTTCCGTCGAAATATCTGCTCAAGGACGGCGCGGACATCGCGGCTACGACGTGCGATGGGAGAAACGTCCTCCATTTCGCTGCAATGAGAGATACGACGCAACTGTTGGAACTCATAATCAGGCGGAAAGAGGCCAAGGAGCTCATGCTTATCCATGCTATCGACAGCGAGGCCAAAACGCCATTGCATTATGCTGCGGCGCAAGGCAATATGGATAACGTGCGGACACTGCTTGTGTACGGTGCTGAGGTCGACGTCTACGCCGAGCTCGGCCGCACCCCGCTGTACTACGCGGCCATGAAGAGTCATCCGCAGATCGTTGCGCTGCTTCTGGAGAACGGTGCGAACGCGCATGGGATGAAGCACCTGGAAAGTCCCTTGCACGGCGTCTGCTCTGAGAAAAAGGAACACTGGGATGAAGACCGCTACTCTCGGGCTGTCCAAATCGTGGATCTGCTGATAGAGGCCGGGGCGGACCCCGCGGCCAAAGATGCAGACGGTGTCACTCCACTTGTCGTCGCGGCCATGAACGATCACGCCCCTCTCGTGAAGGCTCTCCTGAAACACTACAAACTGGAGGACATTGCCGCGAAAGGACGATGGGGCACGGGAGATCCGTTGACCGCGCTGTCCGCCGCGGTCACGTACGGCGCATCGCTGGGAACCATCGAGCCTCTAATGAAGCACGCACAGCCAGTAGACCGCGCCTTCGCCCTCCGGGCAGCGCTTCTCAGCGCCGACACAGAACAACATATGGAGATCACAAAATATTTCTACTTGGGATACCCAGACGTCTTCAGGCAGGTAGAGCGGGCACACGGGAAGGCGATACGCCAGGTTCTGACGGAAAGCGATGCGCCGCATAGAAACGTTGTTCTGCGGCTTATGAGTCCGGGAATGCAACCCGAATATCTGCTGCGAGACGATGAGCCCTTTGAATCGTCTCCGTTAGCGGCCATTGCTCGCTACGGCTTGATTTCCTGTTTCCTAACCTTCATCATCGAAAAAACTCCGGCGGAGAAGCTCAAAAATTATCCCTGGGACGATATTTGGAGGCTTGCCCGCTCGCCGAATACCAGCGAGTTCTCGATCAGCCGTCAAAGATACTTCCTAGCCCGTCGCCCGGAGTTCAATACCGTACCGCATATGATCGAAGCGTTGCACCATGCACTCGATGACGGTGTGGCGGAGACCGCTGCGGTATTCTACTTGAACAAAATATCGGCGTTGAGGGGTATGCCGCTGCCACCGCGCCTCAATGACGATGTCGATACGTTCCTGCACCTTGCCTGTCGAAATAACTTTTGCGCAGTCGTCAAACAGCTTATCTATAAATATAAAGCTGATGTCAACGCGCAGAATAAGGACGGCGTCACGCCGTTGATGAAGTGCTTCGAGGAGTCGCTGGAAAACGACGACGTCCTGCCTGTGATCAAGGCGCTGCTCACGTCCGGAGCGGACGCTACACTGCGGGACTCCAACGGCCGGACGGCGCTCACGCACGCCTTGCAGGCCGAATGGGATGGCACCGACCGAGAAATCGCAGCGATCGAACTGCTGCTAGCCCACGGGGCGAAAGCGACGATCGAAACCCCGGACCGCAACGGCCTCCGCCCCATCGACTACGCATGCATCCGCAACATGTACGGCGCCAAAAAGCTGCTCGAGACCGCCGGCGTGCGAATGAGAACCCACGATGATAACGGCCGAGACCTCCTCACGCTCATGAACCTATTCCCCACAAACGACGGCGGGCGGTACCCCATCATCGACGAACTCGTGGAGATGGGCAGCGACATCCACGCTAAGAACAGCGATGGCAAAACTCTCTTCTACAGATGCATCGAGTGCGGCGACGTGCGGCTGCTACGGCACTTGATGCAAACTTACAAAATCGACACTACGATCCCCATCACCGCGGTGCGTGACGACTGCCAGTTGCGGTTACCCTTGCTCAACGCGTGCGTCTACAGTCCCGCGAAAGCGCACGTTCTGCTGACGTCTTGCACGCCGGAACAGCGCAAGATGCTGATCCACGGGCGCTCCGTCGACGGGAAGGAGAACACTGCGCTGCATGTTTTCACGAAGAACTTGGGTCTCGCGGCCGTGCGTTGGCTGATTGCTGCTGGCGCGGACGTGGATGCCGTCGACGCGGAGGGCCGCACGCCGCTGTTCTTCGCGAGTCGTAGGGGCACGGGGTTGACTGTGCTGGAGGGCGGGACGGCTGAGGCGGTGACGGCGGGGTATTATCTGCTGAAGGCGGGTGCGGATCGAGAGTTTCGGAACGCGAAGACGGGCAAGACGGTGATGGAGGCTGTTAGGGATAATGAATGGTTTGGGATGCAGAAGGCCGCGTTGGAGCTGTTGGAGGCAAGTCAAAATGAGAGCGGTGAGCTCACGAAGACCAAAAGTTGATTGCTGTCATTGCATATCGGTGTGATATGTATAGTGGTGGACCGCTTCGAGAGCGCTCTATCGTTATCCTGCTGGGACACATCGCATCTTTCTATTCACTCGTATATATTTATTGTATATAGTTACTCGCCGACAGTCATTTTGGCTGTCGTGCGGTGTTACATGAAGACAATTGCATCTAGATCCGTCCCTCCTCATAGCTGGAATTGTGTATATAGCTAAGCCGTTACATATATAGCATCAGAAATTAACATATCGATATATCGTCAAGGCTCGGTATCTGAGCTCATATACGCCGATGTATACTACAATATATCGATTGCGATGGTGGCGTGGAAGATTGCAGCATAGTTTACAAACCAAGATATATGCATGCATGCACGCTATAGATCACCCTGATTCTGCCTCGGATGTCGTAGCCGGTGCTGATCTTCGAAATACTCCGCGTCCGCCTCGTCCTCGTTTTGGTCGACGACCGTCGACGTACCGCCGGATCCAGGTGTATAATCATCTACTTCCTGAGAGCCGCTGCTCGTCGGGGTTTCAAAGTCGCTGGAATGTTCGCTGATCTGCTCGACCACACGTTCTGGGTCTTCCTCATCATCGGGTGGCGGCAGCGGTTGACGGTTCCGACGACGTCGGCCAGCGGGGATGGCATTGGCGTTAGCGTTGGGATCGGGTCCGAATATACGGGTACTAAGGTCGCTCATAAACTCCGGGTCGAATTGTAGGAGATCCTGTCGCTGGAACGGGGACAGGTCGTCGAGGAGGATGTTCCGCACCGGCTGGTTTAATAAACCGGGTCGTTGTGGTATGTTCACAGGCGGAAAGTCTGCCAGCTCCTGCTCCGTATCGAGCGCCGGTATCTCTTGAATGTAAGACGGCTGTATGATAATCTCGCCGTTGGAATCGAGCAATTCGGGTATGTTAACGGCACTCTGGACCTCTGAGCCGGCATAGCTCACGGGCGCGGAAGACGGGTCTCGCTCTTGTGTCTCCCGGTTGGCCGCCCAGTCCCCGTACCACTGCCGCAGGATACGGAACGTCGCGACGTTCCACTGCTGCATCATCTCCGTCATCTTGTACCACACCAACTTATCGTCCGCTGCCTGGAACGACACCTGCAGCGTCGGCAGGTGGTCGACGGCGTCGATGTCCCGGTATTCGAGACTGGCGTGGCCGAGCGTGCCGAGCGGGAGACCTTGCCTGCTCTCTTCGTAGCGGCGGAAGATATCCCTGGCGACGAGGAGGGAACCCATGTTCTGTATGACGTCCCCCTCGAGCGCGGCGTACAGTCCGTCTTTATCAGCTTCGGTGTCCCAGATTTCGTGCAGGCCGTCGAGGGGTATCTCTACGCTGTCGATGACGGCCGTGGCGGCGGCGGGGACGAGCGATTGCTGGAGCGGCCGCTCGAGAATGTCGTCGAGGGCGGTTGCGAGCTCGTCGGCCATTTCCGTCGTGACCTGCTGTGTGGGTGGTAAATTTGGGATCTCGTCGGCTTCGTCGCCCGGCGCTGGAACGGCGTTGAGTTCGGTGGCGGGGATGATCCGCCCGCGGCCGTTGATGAACTCGAGCACGTCGCCGGTGGGGAGTTGGACCGTATACCGGACCGTACCATCGGGCAGGACGTCCTCGTTAAGGTTGTTGTTCAGCGTTACTTCTGGCGCGCCATTGTCGCCGTTCTCCTCGACGATGTCGATTATCGGCGGTACTTCCTCCTGATTCTCCTGGTCTAGATCCTCGTCCGTGATGTTGTCAAGGTCTGGAAGGCCGTAACCTACCCGCAGCTCTGCATTCAGCCGCAGGTCAGTCCCGGGTTCCGGCGCCGGAAGGTACAGCTGGTCCCCCTCGATCCCGACCATCCCGTTAATCACCCTCATCAGCGTACCCGACAGCTCCGGCACGCGGGCCTGCGGGTTCACCGCCGTCTCCAGGACCTCGCGGAGGAACATCTGTATGTAGCGGCGGTCCGTCAGGCCCTCGTAGGGGATACCATTATACCATTGCAGCGCGTTCTGGTGATACTCTCTACGATTGTCGTTGGCCCAGTAGACGATGGACCCCTCGAGTCTATCTCGTGGGATGCCCCTGAATATCCCGCCGCGGCCCAGCTCGCCGTCGATTCTCACGCCGCGCCACGATTTGGACACCGTGCTTCGTATGCGCGCCGGCTGGGCCAGGTCGTCCAGCTGCTTGAAATCCGCAACATGCAAACCGCGAAGCACGGATCGTCCCAGGACCATGGCCGCAAGGGGCGGTCCACGCACATCGCTACCCGCGGTCTGTCCGCACCGAGTGTCCGGGTAGATTGCTATCGCCATCGTGGCAGGCTCCTGGGGCCGATTCCAGACGATGAAGCCATCGAGCGGCTGCTTTTTCGCAGCATCGTTCAGGACGACGCATTCGCCAGGGATGGTCTGGTCTCTCGCCTGGCTGTTGAGGACTGGGTTCTTCCGCGCGAACCAGTAGAAGCCGTTGCGGAAGGCGACGTTGTCCCACCAGGCGGATACATTTGCGAGAAGCTGAGCGAGCACCAGCAGGTGGGCGAGTGTGTAGACGTTGGCTCTGGCAAACATTATGCGGTATCACCGTCCATGGGTACCGATGTATCGTCGTGTGCCATGCCGCGCACGTGGGTTCCCTGCCTGGACTACATCGACGGATTATCCGTGCTCTTATTGCCTCAATCTGTGATGGCAGTAGAGGCGATAACTTGCTCCTTTGGCCGCGTGCATACCCCGATATTAGCTTTGCGCTCGATTAGGACTGTTCCAATTGGAGGCGTAGATGGCTACGAAACCGTACGTACCATCTTCTTGAAGCCGTGAACCTAGGATTTGTTGTATCTGTTGCAATTTTTGGACCGCGCTACGAAATCGGCTACTTATTTCCCGGCTGTGTCACGGCCGAGTAAGCTAAGCTTCACAGACTGGTGAGAATGTCTGACTAGCCTGCTGGCCTGAAAACAAAAGAATGCCAATTAATTGTAGGTATCTATCACTTTTAGTCAAGAGCCTAAAGTAAGGTACATCGGGCACACGGGCGCGGTCCAACTATAAGAATTGGGGAAATCCACGTAGCTTCCTCCTTCAACCTCACTTCCGCACATCCACTTATGACTCTGCCTGATATGCTTTCCCTTAGCAAGCTCGGTCCTCAATCTCGTTCATCCATGCGTGCATGCAGCAGCGTGCTGATAAAAATTATGCGTCTAGTTGTTGAGTAATTTGCGTTAAATCAAAACGTAAGGATCTGCCAAATATGCGCCTTGTGAATCTACCTTCGAAGCCATGCCGGCGAGCGTAGTATCGATTCTCCGTGAACAAAGCAAAGAAAAGTTTTAGGAAGATTCCTCAAGGAAGAACTGCCAAGTGGTGAATATTAGCAACTGTTTGGCCGTAGTTGGGAATAAGTAGACTTACGTAGTTTCCTTGAAGCTTCTGTTCCTGGTCAAGCTGGCTGTTCAGCTTGTTGATACGAGGACGGAAAGAAACAGGATCACGACGGAAGCTTTTGATCACACTGTAGTTAGCATCTTGTAACAAAGAAATTGTGCGTCGGTGTATAGTGCACTTACGTGACATCCAGAGACTTCAGGAACTGATTGCAGCCGGTGAGTAGCGACTGTGGCTTCGTCGCTTTAGCCTTGATGGACGGCTGGCCCTCGAACACGATAACCCGATCCGCCAAGTAAGTGGCCATGATGAAATCGTGCTCGACGATAAACGCGGTCTTCTTGGCGTGCATGATGAATCGCTTGATGACCCTCGCGGCAATGATACGCTGCTCGGAATCGAGGTAGGCGGACGGCTCGTCGATGACATAGATATCGGCCGGCTTTCCCAAGCTCAGCACGATGGCCACTCTTTGCAGCTCACCACCGGACAGATTGCCGACTTCTTGGTCGATGAAATCGTCAATCTTGAGTGGCTTGTACACGTCGGTCTGGAACTGAGGGTTCAAGAAGGATGCCTTGATTCTCTTGAAGAACAGCTGTCGCACAGTTCCCGGGAATTTGCCCGTGATAGTCTGAGGCTTCAGCGAGATGGACAGCTGGGGCACCTTGTTGGACTCTGCATCTGGTTGGTCGAGACCCGCTAGGAGCTTGCAGAAAGTCGTCTTTCCGGTTCCGTTTTCACCCATCATGACAATGATTTCCGAGTCTGTGAATTCACCGGAGTCGATCGACAGAGAGAAGTCGCCCTGAGTCTTTGTCATCTTGGGGTATTTGAATGCTCTGGACCTGTCGCTCTGGAACTCGTCTGCCGCCTCCGATATTCTGAATTGCAAAGATTCCTCTCTGAACCGCAAGTTTTCCGTTGGGATGTTTCCATCCAAGAAGATGTTGATGCCTTCTCGCACGGACGCAGGTAGCGTCACGACACCGTATACGGCTGGTTGACCGTAGAGCACGCAGATAAAGTCGGAGAGATAGTCGAGGACGGACAAATCGTGCTCCACCACAATGACGTATCCCTGGTCGTTTTCTTGGACAATCTCCCGAATAGTATTGGCGGCCTTGAGACGCTGCTTGATATCGAGGAAAGACGACGGCTCATCAAACATGTATCTGGACCCCAGTCAGCAAAATGGAGCTTTAGCGGGTACCCAGGCGACTTACACGTCGGCTTTCTGCACAACAGCCATTCCGATGGCGAAACGCTGTAGCTCTCCGCCGGACAGCAATGTCACGTCACGATCCATAAATTGCGTGAGTTCTGCCCCAAAAACATCCGTCAGCAAGCCTGTGAGATCCACCAATCACTACAGCGAGCGCATACCTAAGACCTCGGCGGCATGATCGAGGACATTTCTGTCGTTCTTGCTCTCCAACATTTCTCTTACGGTCTTCGACTTCCCCTTCAACGCCTTTGCCAGCTGATCCACATACTGAGGCTTGATAATCGCCTTCAAATGCTCCTCCAGCAGCCTCAAGAAGTAGTTCTGCAACTCGCTACCGCGGAAGTACTTGAGCACCTCCTCCCATGTCGGCGGGTTTTCGTACCGGCCCAAATTGGGATCGAGCTTGCCCGCTAGGATCTTCAGCGCCGTACTCTTCCCGATACCGTTCGTGCCGACGAGTCCGAGCACCTGGCCTGGGCGCGGGGTCGGCAGCCTGTGCAGCTTGAACGAGTTGGCCGAGTAGCGGTGGGTGACCTGCGTCTCGAGGTTGGTCGGCAGGTTGATGATGTGGATGGCGCCGAAGGGACATTTCTTAGGACAGATACCGCAGCCGATACACAGGCGTTCGGAGATGAAGGCGATCTTGGACTCAGGAGTGACTTCGATGCAAAGCTTGCCGGTCCGCACGACAGGGCAGGACTTTCGGCATTCTTGTCGGCATTTCTATAGGGACAATTGGCGGCTTGTTAGCGCAGCAGCGGGGTAGAAGCGGCGTCGTAGTGCTGGGGTACCTTTGGTTTACACTGTAGCGAAAGAGGACAGTTAGCAGAAGCTCGAACAGATGGCAGGGACGATGGAAGCTGACCTTATCGCTGCTCACGATAGCGATACTGCGCACGATCGAGTGTTAGCATGCTGCTTCTCCGTGGATTGAAGCTGAATTGAGCGCATACCGGGTGAGCTTATCAGCCATGGCGACCTAAGATCCCGCACGATAACGGCGGCGTAAAGCGATGATTCGACAGTGGGTAGATAGACTTCGAGATGCGAACGACAAGACGGACGCCGAAGACCTTGACAGAGAGCGGTTGCTGTCAGAGACAGAGCGGTGGTCTGGGGTAAGCAACAAGCTCTCGGCGGCGGCGAGCGTCTTTGTTGTTGCTGAGCTGTTGTCTTTTTTTCTGCCCACCTTGTGGAATTTTTTCGTGGTCGAGGCGAAAACGGGAATGTTTGCTCGACGTCACAGGCGGCAGCGAATGAGAGCAGACGTAATTCTAACTGGTGACGGGGTTTACTGCGATGAGATATTTAAAGAGTGTTACAGCGGATTAGGTATGGGGAACCGATGACATGGAGTATGTGGACTCGATCCAAGCCGCACTTTTGACATATTACTGGCCGGGGTGATACATATGGAGCTCTACAAATGTTTCTTCGTGTATCGATCTTATTGGCTTTATACACTTGGAGACATCTCGAATTCAGGGCGCATTTCAGCTGACAAGATCTGACCTATTCGCTGTTGAAGACGAAAGATCTTTACGCCTTTGTCCACCGAACGGGAATTAAGCAGAACGTATTCATACATCAGAGCGGCAATCAGATTCTGATGAAGCCGAAGATATTGGTCCGCTGTATGTTTATGGGAGATGGCCTGTGAGATCCTGACTGGAAGGATGTCCATTCCAGTCAAAATGAATCATGGTGATACATGTATCATCTGCGAGGCGGCACTGACCGAACTACTCTTGTTCAGAAAGGAAAAAAGATACTTTGAGGAATAGTATGCTGCATTTCTTAGGATGGTTAGTAGTATAAGGGGAGCATAACGTACAAGCCTTCATCATATCGATTTGGCACCTCAACTATCCTACTGTCCCCGCTACTGGGTGGCGAGGCGCGTTGATGTCGTGTGCTTGCTGTTCCGCTACATCAACAGTATCGATACCATCATTGCAAGGGAAGTCGCAGACTACGCACCACTGATCCATCTTTCCTTCCTTCCTCCTGTTCGTTCGTGCTTTCTTCAAATCCTGACCCGTTTGAATAGAAGACAAAAGAATATAAAAACGTAAATAGGAACAATCATAGAATGATAACGATGAGCATCTCTCTGTGGTGAAAGACGTAATTAGAATACAAAGAGCACATAACAGAACAATATACCTAAGGATGCCCACACAGCTCTGTGTCTTCGCACAAGATGGTCACGTACGGGTTGTTTTTCTGAGCTCTCATTCTGCAATTTCGCCTTCTTCGCTGGAGTTGTCACCTCCGCCAGCAGCGGCTGGCGCCGCAGCGGACGTGCGGGCGGGTGCTGGAGCTGCGGCCGGCTCGGTCGGGTCGTCACCGTAGTTCAGATTGACAGCCTTTCCAAGTTCCTTGGGCGTCGGCTTGTCGTAATGCTCGTCTCGAGTAGGCGGTCTACCATCCAGGGGAAGCCGTTCAAAAGAACCTCGCTCATGTCGCGAACGCTACACAGCAATTAGAATACGCTATTCGTATTCCATTTTTGGGCGTTTATGACTTACCTTTGCTTCTCGTCTGGCGATGTCACTCTCTTCGCCGGGACTGAGAGGGCGCGTGCGACGGCGAGGGATGCCGTTTCCAAAGTCCTCGCGGTCCCTGGCCCTGAATGATCTTTCGCGCTCCTCTTCTCGCTCACGCCTTTCTCTCTCGTAGATACTCACATTCGCAGAATGCCGAGCCTCTCTCTCGCGCTCCCTCTCTTCTCGATCCCGTTCCCAGTACACATCACGCTCACGTTCTCGCTCGAATCGTTCCCTGTCCCTATCTCGGTCACGATCCCGGTCACGTTCGCGTTCGCGTTCACGTTCACGTTCACGGTCTCGATCTCGGTCTCGGTCTCGCTCGCGTTCACGCTCACGTTCACTTCTTTCGCGTTCGCTTCGTTCGCGTTCACCCCTTTCGCGTTCACCTCGTTCGCGCTCCCGCTCACGGTCGCTTCGGCCTCCTGGGAATGAAGTGCCAGATTTGAGATGTTGTCTCTCGCGTTCGCCGGCTGCACGTCGGCGCTCTGCTTCGTACGCATCCGGCTCGGGGGTGCGGTGACTGCCGCGGTGCCCATTACGGTCTCTGTCGCGATCCTTTTCGCGTTCGCGCTCTCGTTCCGCACGGTGGCGATCTCTGCTATCGTGTTCGCGGGGTGTTCGGGCTCTTTCACGTTCGCGATCTGTCTTGTCGGTTCGCTCGATCCGCTCGGCTCCTCGGCTACCTTTTCGTTCTTTGCGATCTGGCTCACGGTCGTCATCCAGTTTCTCTTTCAAGCGTCGAATGAACTTATCAAACGCGGACTGACGCAGTTCCTCCGAATCTAAAGCTTTAAATTCCTCCAACTTCAATAGACGAGGCCGGATCTGCGCCCAAGTGTCGTTGACAGAAACTGGTGGGTCGAGATGCTTGATGGCAGAACGAAGGGCGTCGATTCGCCGTCTCTGCTGGCGGTCTGCTTGGTGTCGATCTTCCTCGTTACGCTTGACGGATTTTTCATGAATCTATCTAACGGTCAGCTGATTTTTGTCTGAAGCTGTTGACTGAAGAGGCATACCTTATCGAATACTGCAGCAAAATCTTCATGTGACCATTGAGCAGTACGCGAGTCTGAACGTAAAGTATGAATGAATTCGTCGAGGTTGGTCTTGGGCGATACCTGAAACCTTCTCTCCTGTAGGCAGAGAAACTGTCAGTAATAGGTCTTACAGAGATCCTTCGTGAATGCAGAACTTACTTCCAGAATATCCATAACAATATTTTTCTTGCTGCGGACCTCGCGTTCAATGTCCTCAACCTTGTCCCAGAAGAGATCGAGCGGCGTAGAGCCAGACTGGCCTAGCATATTATCATATCGCTCGTCATCCTTGATCAAAGGGTGAATTTCTTTCCATTTGCAGCCCGATCGAATCTTTCCGTTCGCTTGTAGTTCGTCCAGGAGAGCCTAAACCATGTTAGCAACCTTGTCAAGGAGGATTCTGTTCATGTTGAACATACGACAAACGCTTCGCGGTTTTTGCGTTCTCTTCGCTGTTTCATCTGCTTCTGTTTTTGCCGATTGTCGTTCGAGCTACGTTCGAGGAACTTGATGTGGCTCTCAAACACGTTCAGAACGTCCAGTTTAGAGAGCACCTGGAATTTCGATTCAGACTTGAAGCTTTCATTTTCCCGAATGAGGCCTTGGGCTTCTGACCAGCGAGTATATGGTTCAAGATTCATCGACTTGAGCAGACCAGCCAAATCGTCAAGCGCCTGCCTCTTCTCGGCTGCTTCCCGTTCCTGTTCCTCTTTCCGTAACTCGAGAATGTATTCTTCGAACAGCGAGCGACGTTCGCCATCATCGGCAGCGGAGCGGAATATGGTCTCTCCCTCAATGTACTTGCGGGCAGTTCTGCAATACAAATCTAGTCAGCTACTAGGCTAAGGGATCGTCTGGTATCCGGGATTACTGACCTCCAGCGAGTGTAGTACTTGATCTCTGGGTGACTTTTCAACATGGTGGTAAAATCTTGACGCAATTTCGTCATCCGATCCTTCTGTTTCTCGAGATCTTGCATGCGAAGTTCGGCGGTATACTTCTCAAAGGCTGCCTTTCGGTCTTTAGGGTCCTTGATTGCTCGGTACGCAGACTCCTTGATGACAAGTTTCAGGGCTTGCTCCCAGGAGGAGTCGGGTCCTATGTTATTCTTCTTGAGTAGCTTGAAGAAAGCGGCTTCAGCATCGGCATAGTTCTGATACTGGGATTCGTTCTTGTCACCCAATGTATTCGCAAAAGCGGCTGCTCTCGCAGGGTTAACGTTATCAGGCAAAGAAGCTCCGGGTCGCTCGGCTGGAGGATGGTCGTCCCGGTCTCGTTCGACTCGCTCGCGTTCCCGATGAGGGCCCGAAGGCTGATATATCGAATTATTAAAGTTTGACATGCCGCCTGTGACGAACTGCGGCGCCGGAGGGAGGGTGGGTAGTTTCTGGGCTGATTCGACAGCGACTCTGAAGGAGTCTGGCATGTCCCAAACACTCTGCTTCGTTTCGACATGCGACCTAGAGCGGTGTATCGTTAGTTGTGCATTCGTGACCGGAGTCTGCGGGAATCGAATGCATACCAGTACTTCTTCCCCTCTGGTGTCGTGTACTCTCGCCATGGCTGCCCAGCAATCGCGCGCTATATGTTCTCAATCAGCATCTTGGGTTCGGATTGGGGGGTGAAAGTTGGGATCATCCTACCTCCAAAGGAGCCATCATTTCCAATGGTTTCTGCCATTGTGTCGCCTTGGTTTGACTATTGTAATAGTATGTCTTCCCATCCGGGGCGCGAGCCTCCTGCCAAAGGGTCGACATCGTCGCTGATCGTGCGCGTCCCGGATCCTGTAAGTCGCGTGAATTATCCGGCAGAGACAGTCAGGTTCGGCTATGTGTATTGGAGAATTGGTATCGACGGTCCACGTCGCGATGACGGCAGTCCCGATAGTTTCAAGACAGGCGTAGCAGGCGGGTGTCGAGCGGTGGGATGGTTGATGGTGGGAAGAAAAAAGGGAAAGGGACGTTTGCTGTAGCCGACCAGGATAGCAGGCCCGCCTTAGCGCACAACACATTTATTGCGCCTGGCGGAACCTACTCCATCCACCGGCCTCCAGCATAACTGCGGCATCTTGCAACTGCTTACGCGACACAACAGCAGGACTGGGAGGCCAATCGGAAGGCGAAGGAGGTCTGCGTCGATGATTCAAGTCGGATCCGAATGGCTAGTCCCGGCAGCATCGGGCCCTCACGCCGTGGTCACAGACGGACCATAAGCACAGATATCGTCGAGAAGGCGCGCCTGAAGGTCTTCATTGCCGAGGACAGCAGTCTTGATATCGAAGCATTTCTGAACAGCAAGCAGAACGCGAAGCGCCTCAGCGTTCAGAGCCCCGCGGACCTCGTACAATCGGTGCCGGCACTGGATACGCTAGGGCAAAGGCAACATCTCTTCTTTGGTTTGTTCGCATTCCCTATCATCATGCTACTTTCCAACGAAGCTCTGCTGACCGGCGTACAGATGAGGATGTGCCCGTCTTCATCGCCTTGCAGATATTCGGGATACAGGATGACTCGGTATACCAATCATACAGCTCGCGGCTAGCGGTTTCGCTGGAAGTTACGGCTGTGGAAAACCAAGGCCCCCGCCGGCCAGACGGAACCAGGGCACCGGACGGGCCTATCCTACTATACCAGAAGACGATACAGGACAAAGATGGAGGACGGATACTATGGCGAGATGGAGATCTACGGCTAGCTATATGGAAGATAATGGTGCCGCTAGGTCATCCCAAAGCCAAACCGGTGAACCCAAGAGTCGTATTTTCGGCATCCGCGACTCTCAAACTGCTCAACCAGAATACGAGACTGCCGGAGAACGAATATCTGTCGAGCAGGCAGGCTCTGAATGTCAACATTCTGGAGTCTTTTGGCGGGGAGTCGCCGGAGAAGCTCCCGTACCTGTCCGCCCTCCGTGTGTCTAGGGTTATCCCAACGCAGCCTGCCACGAAGGAATCGTTCAGTCCTTTGGGATATTCATCGAAGAAGTATTTCCCAATAGTCCCGGGACTCAACTTCAAGCTGCGGGGCAACAAGACACCGCGGAGGGCGAATACGGAGAATCTCTTCGCCCATCTTACCCTGGAAGTTACCCCACAGCTTGGCTGTAACTTTGAGATCCGCGATGTCGTCCTGGAATGCGGCGGTATGACGATTCCATCAATGGAAACATCTGAGAAGATGTTTCCGACAGTCCTGCAGGTGATGGACGAGATCACATTTCTCTTCAAGATTCCCAATAAATCCAGCCTTTCCCAGCCCTCCAGCCTCCTCAAGCACATGGTTGTCAAGCTCAAAGGGCAGGCGATGATATCGGATATCTGCAAGCCTCTAATCAGTACACACTGGGAAACCTCCATCGACTTCTCCTCCCGCCACCACGAAACCAGCACTGCAGCTGCGCCGGCGGCAACTCACCCTAACCCACCGTCTCTCCGTCTCTCGACCCGTCCGCTATCGTCTGGCTCTAATATTGGGGTGACCGTCGCAGAGCCGATGGGATTAACGATCACATTCACGGCAATGACGCTGAGCGTCCATCCGGGTGATATCTTCGCATGGCGAGTATTCGTGATGAACCGAAGCAGTCGCGCTAGGCGCCTAGCGCTACTGGTCCCACCAAAGCGACGCAAAGGTGAAGGCAAGATCTTGCCCAGCGTGCCTCACAACTTGACGGAGCCGGTCGTAGAGGACGCAGCGCTCTACTCGTCGTACAAGAGCCAGCATCTGGATGCCGTAGAGCTGATTCCTCTTGTCAACGATGTCAGGATAGGGTGAGTAGCCATCATGGATAATAATAAATTCCTTGCTCTCGAGTGCTAATGATGTTGTATTGTGTATTCGCAGACCGCTAGCTCCGAATGCTTGTCATACGGCAGAACTACGGTTTATAGCCCTGGCGACCGGGGTGCTCACTATCGAAGGGGTCAGGGTCGTGGACCTCATGACTAACGACATCACGGAGTGCAGAGAGCTGCCTACGGTTGTTTGTACATGAAAGCGTGTTTTGAAAAGCATTTTTGTTGCAAGCGTGCTTTGTGGAAGATACCAAATACATGAATCTCGCGAGAGACCCCCGTGTTCTATCTACTAGTTTGACTTCGACCAGGTGACAAGACAATGGCGGATGGTGCGCGTGTTGCAAGCGAGATGGAATATTTTGAGTCAGTATCAGGAGCCGCAAACGAAACGTAATGCTGGAGCTTGCATTAACTAATATCGGTGCATGCTGGGCTTCAGTTACACATGCAGGCAGAAATATCGCGATAAGCACAGCATGTCTATTTATTTGCGGCGCTAGAGAATCTGTTATCTGGAGCGCTGAGCTGAGAACAGCGACTCGGCTGAGCTCCCGGCAGGCGTCTCGGGCTGCATACGGCTCATTAGCCATCGGCAGGTTTGCTATCTCGCATTTGCGCAGGGGTTCAAGAAGGCATCGAGATGAGTTCGAAGCACAGCAGGAGAGTAACGTTTGTCGCACAGCAAACCTCAAACCCAACCTGTAGCAGGCGTCGAGGATCTGTCCCGTAGCCACTCCCGTGCCATGAGCAACTGCCCGTTTACGACGATGTCTGTGACAAGCCCAACTGTTGGAAATGCATCTATTTGAAATCGGATCGAGCTATAGGAATAGAAATTTTGCTGAGATCCGGCAGCCGGGCGCAGCTGCGGCAAGTGGGGGCCAATATAAGAACTGCGGGCTGACCGGGTCGCATGAATCCGGTCTGGCGGGCGGGCATCGCAATTGGCTGGCATCGCTACAACCCAGGCAGTTTCCCACAGCCACCCATCATCATCCCACTCTTCAACTATTAAACTCCTCCGCGAAGGACGCTGGAATACCTGTCATCCGACCTCCCGATAACCCCACGCTCGCTCCATACTAAGTGGTTTCTCGTCTGGCCTTCTCCTCTTCTTCGATCCCCTTATCGGTCGCTGCCAGCCATTTCCGCCGCTGTGGCCGCCGCCATCGTGCTCAACAGAGAAAACGATCCGATAGACCGCGATACGAAAGCCCGACTTGGTCGAAGGACTGAATAGAAAAAAACAAAAATAAAATCAGCGGTAGCAATACGGCCGCCCGATACGATACTTTCAGACATATAATACAGCCCCTGGCCGCAGGAGGGCTTTCCTGGTCTTCTTTCAAGATGCCTACTGCAACTTTGGTCGTCAGAGCGAGGAGGACGATGCGGCACCTACAGAGCGTTTACCTGTGGGACAGGATAGTACGTACACGTATACACTCGATCACAATCATCAACTTAGCTTCGGAACGCCGCTCTGCAGATTTACTTTGCCCATGGCTGCCTCTTTCTTGAACAGACAGCATCTTTGCTTTGACGTTTGCCTGCGGGCGGGCGATGTTTGTGCTGCCGGAATACAAGTTGCTCTTTAGACCTTGTTCGGCGGCGGCGATGAGGTCATGACATCGTCAAATAGCTCTTGCCTCACGCCGGTTTCCGAACCGAGCGGCATCCCTACTGCCTTTCCTCCCATTCCGAACATCGGCCATTATCATAATTCCGTTTTCATTGGCACATCTTGACCTATTCTACTTGTGCATTTCCCATTTCAGCTGTTGCCTTGACATTATAGTTTCCCTTGTCTTCACCGCGAGCTCCTGCCTCAAGCCCAAGCTCTCAACGCGACACCCTGCTAACATCCAGTATCGCCATTCAAACAGCCTGTCATACCACTCTTCATCTTCACCATACAACTCATCATCATGGCCAGATTCATCGCCGTTTTCAACGAGTCCTTTGAGAAGAGGCCCATCCTAACCATGATGGTCTCCAATGCCGTACGTCAACCCATCGATGTCTTGCCACCTAGTCTCCTGCATCCTACGGTAGCTAACTAATCCAATACAGGTCCTAAACAGCATCGCGGACACCGTCGCCCAGACGATTACCATAATCCGCGAACGGGCCCTCCGTAAACCATTCGGCCCAAGGCTACCACAAGACCGAATCGCCATCGAAATCGGCGAGTTGGACAACAAATTGCCCGATGCCCTCCACAAAGGCGAGCTGATCCCGCCGTCGGACTTCCTTCCCCCGCCATTCGAATTCGACCGACTCGCAAGATTTGCCTTTTGGGGATTTATGCTGGCACCTGCGCAGTTCACCTGGTTCAAGTTCCTAGGAAAGACGTTCCCAATTGCGCCGAAGTCCGCGGCAATGGGCCCTGCTCTGAAGCGGGTAGCTTGTGACCAATTGATCTTTGCGCCGGTTGGTCTAGCGGGTTTCTTCACCTTCATGGTAAGCTCCTTCCCCGCCCTCGTGTATCCTTTCTTTCCTTCCATACTGCTGGAACCATGCTTACCTGGATGTGTGGTAGACTGTCGCAGAAGGTGGGGGGACAGAGCAAGTCAAGAACAAGTTTTCGAATGTATACATGTCCGCCCTACGATCAAACTACCTGCTCTGGCCGGCTGTGCAAATTATCAACTTCCGTCTCATGCCCCTGCAGTTCCAGCTGCCGTTCGCATCATCCGTCGGAATTCTATGGACGACCTATCTGTCACTGACGAACAGCGCAGCCGATGTCCAAGAAGAAGAGTACCTTCCGTGAGGGACGCCTAGCCTACGGAAATGTGCTTGTGTGGGATGCATATAGAGGTGTAGTTGGCTCTTAGGACTAGGTGCCTATTATTTGTAAAAATGGCATCATAGATGGCGGGTTTCTGTTGGGCATATGCCGGGATATCCTCGGAGACTTCCGATTGATGCTTAACGGCTTTTTCTGTCTTTACCGGTTGTCTTGCATTTGGAGGGACAGTTATGCTCTTGTCTTTGGCTTGAGATGTGTTCTTATGCGCTTTTGTTCTGCTGTTATAGACTCGGCCGGGCTGGGACTGCATCTTTCTCTGGCGTTAGAAATGGCGGTTCCGGGGAACAGTGATTCTGTTGGATTACGCACTGTATTACTTAACTAGACAGCATACACTGTTTTTACATCCGGAGTAGTCTTTACTATATACGAGTACGAAGAAAAGTTTGAATCGAAATGTTTTCAGAGGATGTTGGAAGGGAGATGGTACAATCTTCTATGGTCTCAAACGGTAACATCACATAGTTCGATCAATACCGAGACTTATACTAGTGAGGATATGACTGCAGTTACGTAGGTGGACCTGACTAGGCTCTTAACGGCCAGACTCGATATATCGATAAGCTGCTCCGATATATATTACCGAGAGGTCGCCAAGGGTCCAACGTCTGCGATATCCTACGAAATCAATTCTGGTTCGGGCAGTTGTATGCAATTGTAGGAGCTTGTCATAAGGCCATGGCTTGCGTTTGTATCGAATTCGAAAGACGTCTTACTATACAGTCTGAAAACGATACCGAGGGTAGCTTATGATGCCGGTATACTAGGGCTTACTTTTCTTTCCCCCGCTCGCTCGCTCGCTCTCTCTTGATCAAAAAACGGTTTTCTATAACGCTGCGTTTCCATCGTGAACTTTCGTAATTAGCAATTAGTGAACATCATGGGGAGCTCATGCATGTATGTATCCTATTCCGTCTCCTCAAATCCGGACAAGAAATAGCACACGGGGTGGTCTCGTAAACCAGATCGCACGAAGTGCGCCTGCACTTCGTGCGTGTCTGGCCCGCGAGACCAACACGGGGGCGGGATTTTCATCCGACTGCGATCCTACGCCGAATTACTCATGCAGGTGGTAGCCCGTGTAGTTGGACAATATGCCATTCTACCACGCATATATTGGTCAATGTAGCTAGAACCATGAATATCTGAAACTTCCATTGTACTCCTATCATTCTCTGATTTAAACAGGGTATATTCGCGTCGATCAGCCGTTCGGCACGAAGATAGGTATCCGCAATTGCGGAAGTAGCTAGTATGCTCCCCGAAATGCCTAGAAGGAGCTTGTGTATACGTACTATTTCCTTCGCAGCCAAAGGAAGGCGTCTGGCTTGCGAGACAATACTATTTCCTTGATTTACTAACCTTAACATAATTGACTGTATAGTATTATGCCCTTCGCCGGCTCAACGACTGACAGTCTGATTTACGAGAAGAAATATACCGAACAACTTTTGCCGGCGCGCTAGCTAAGTCAATCTCAAAATACAACAATTGGGTATGACTCGTAAGACATGTAAAGAATCCCGCTTTACTGATAACAATAGACAAACTATTTGGCACAAAGAAACTTTCGCTTACGCTGATTATATCTTGAACAATTACAATTTGAAATGGGAGCAGTCGTATCTCATATGTATACCTTTTTTTCAAAATGCTGCATCAAATGCGGAAAACCAGACCTCATCAATCATGATGCAGCGGGGCGGACCTTCGAGGCCTTACAGCAGCGGCAAGTTCGACGTTCATAGGGTGTAAAGAAGATGGCGCTAGTAATCTCCAGCCCCGGAAGCAGAACCTCTCGTTACCCCATACCCGTAAATTTGCGAGATATCTGTCAATGTAAACTTCGAGTTTTGCGACATCGGCTTGTCGACAACCCCAGTCCACAAGCATTGAAGCCAAGTAATCCGATTGGTGGTGCGGATCAACAGCTAGGTAGTCACACACTATCTAATCATCAGTATTACCGGGTAAACCGACAGTAGTTCCAGATAACTGATACTGGTATCAAAATGACTTACTCCAATGGGGCCGATCCCCCATGACTCTTGACCTGTTGCGAGCCACATTGCTCCAGAGTGCCTCAGTTAGATCTGCTCCCCAATCGAGGGGAAAATCTGGTACTGGGGCTTCATTCTGGCGTCCCCTCGGTTGTGGCACATTCCACCTGGAGAAGGCGACAACCTTTCCATCCTGATTTTCAGTAACAAAAGTCATGACAGAACGTGGGCCGGCTTGGATCCCCATTCTCCAGACGTCGCTCCACCATTGAGAGGTTGTAGAGCTGCCGCTATCACCGGCTCCATACGAGGAAAGCCAAAGCCGAGTGATATCCTCGACGTCTTCATACCTCGCTGCTCTCACTTTGAAGCCAGCTGGAGGCTTGTGGTGAATGGTTGAATCATGGAAGCAGGGATTCTTAACATTTTTGGCTGGCGTCCATGAAATCGACGTATCAAAACTACCAACGGTTAGTGCGAAGGTCCTAGAAGTATGGATTGACTGCTTAGACTATACAGGGAAGGGTTCTAGACTAACAGATTGGTAGATACAACGACAGGCTTAGTGAATATGGGTACCTCATGAGCTCTCTGCCTTTTGATGATGCTCCTGGGCCATAGGGAATTTGCTAGGCTCCGGCGAGATAGCGTTCGCTTCGTGAAAGTGTTCATCATGATTGAGGTTAATGATGATAAAAGCTTGACTTAATTGACTAACTGAATACAAGTCAGATTGACACTGCTAAAGCATTAGCAATAGTACGGTGGATTCTAGCGCGTATATATACATATATCTCAAGCAGCTTGGACCCGGAAATTCTCAAGTTCAATTAATTCTGTCTTAGAACCTCTTGATGGTCTGTATTTTGTGGCGATTGCAAATTCCTGAGCTAGAGAAAGACGTGGTAGTAATTCCAGCTCGCAAGATGGGCACGGCTCGCGGGTATATGTTTTTACGAATTTGGCGATCGTATCTACTTCACATCGCACATTTTGGTGCTTCCATGCTATCAAAACTTAACCTATCATTTCCGGTTATAGAATATCTTTGAAGTGAAACCCTCCGAATTGGTCGTTCTATACTAACTTAATCGGATTATAGGATCCTTAATACTAACTGGTCTCGCAAGCCAAACCCACACAGTTCCAATCCCAACCGGAGACGGTCTCGAACCCAAGTTGTTCGAGACAATACTGCCAAAACGCTTTTCCAGAAGTGACTTTTACGTCCTAGCTCCGGCAAATTTATCAGTCTCACTACTGGTTAATTATAAGGTTTATATGTTTCCGATCATGAGGCCTCGAGATTGATCTTGCGGGTTCAAGTTTTGACCCAAAAGTGGACTGTCCATCCGTGCACGAGTATGTGACAAAGGGGTCGTATAACGAGTACAGCGAACGTTCCTATCGCCCGACATCTCGCTTCTAACCTTTCGGATCGGGAGGATATCTTCCGGCTTGGCGGGAACCTTCGAGGCTGACCTCTCGCGGGTTCGTTAGCGTCCACTAGGTTACCCATCCAATGGGTATTCGGATGACTCGAGCCTGTAACCGCGAGCCGCGCAGCGCTCCTGCAACGTGCCTAGCGTTAAAAATTCCCGGTGCTTCCTAAACTTTAAACTTCATAGTAAATTTTCCGAGACGGAGGAGTTCTTATCGAGATTGAGACTCCGAATGAATTCATGTTGCTGCTATCAGCAAATCCGGAAAAAAGCGGCTGCATCGTGGCAGGCAAACTAGGTTGCAGGAACTAGAAAAGTGATAGTCACGTTCAATGCGGTCCCGGGGATGCCGCCAACAGGGTAGTTCTATAGCCATGTGGGGCATGTAGTGCACCAGCGCGACGGGATCGGTTGAAGCTGCCAGAGTTAACTTAGAATAGTCATGACCTTCAGCTCAAGTTATCCAGTCGTATATCTTGCTAACCTATTATGATCTCAATTAGTCTTATTTTGGACCGACAAATTGCGACGTTTACATCCCGAGCCTATGTTTACACAGAGCGTAGTATTGTGATATGTGGGGCATTATATTACCCTATCTGGACGGTAAAACGACGTTTTGTACAGCTGCACAATCTGACGTTTTAGGTGAATCCTATATAGCTATGCACCCGAAATCCTGATATGCACATCAGATATCAAAACCTGCTGACGCACGAATCTCCGGACATAGATTGATCATATGGCGGTATAGGACGTAGGTCGCTCGATTTGTGATGAGAGAATCCAATACTATGTTGTCTCTATTGATGAACCGCATACTCGTTCTCGGAGCCTAGAATTCGATACTATTTTTTGCTTAAGAAATGCGTCTAACGCAACTTTCAGGCTAGTAGTTTTACATATTCCTTGCAAGCTTACCCCTCGGTTCATCTTGCCTGCATACAGCCGTATTCTTTAGTTTCTCCAAGCCGTCCAAGACTGACTCGGTATCAAAGTCTATACCGTTTATGAAAACGTCATGTACCTCACAGACTCGGTAGAACTTCGGCAAATTGCATCGTATTTTCTAAGATGGGTAGACGTTATAGTATACTTGAGTACTAATATACGTTCACATAATACGGCATACTCGAGTGGATATAGTAGAGGCTTAGATGCGTTTATATTTGCCGAATTACTCTTTGCCGCTTTTTTGTTATCGATCTAACCGCACGCATATCATATGGCTGACTGCCTAAAAACTTCATAAACTTTAATATTGTAAGTATATACATGTGCTGGACGTGAAACCGCAAGCACATCCTCGAAATATTTCTTTCCCGAGCCGTGAGTCTGCATTATCGGGGGTCTATTTAGAACTATAGCAAACTTGATTATCAACGGGCCAATAGTCAGTAGGAATGTGAGTACGGATGTGATCACGAAGAGCTAATGCCTCCGAATTTGAGCTTCGACTTACGGAAATACAAACTCGGTGGACGGATTCTATATATTTGCGTCGGCTTTGCATTGGTAATTAGGCTTAGTTTATATGAATTAATGCGAGATTCGTATCATTAACTCAACATAGTATCCTAAAATCATCTATATAAAATAGTATTTTCTTGGGCCTCGCCAACTAAAGGGTGATATTTATCATCCTGCGAGTGTAAACACTATTAGACAATTATTTCAAAAAATTCCTACATAAAATTCTTGATCACGCAATAGCTCCCCAGCAATAACAATATTTCAAAATGACGATTGAAGAGAACGGAACCCAGCAATGTAACGCCATAGCCATGGCTAGCGGGAACACATATAATGAGAACTGCCATCAGCAGACGCTCATTATGGAAGGCTCCTTGCCTTTATTCGATGATATCAAGCTTGGTAAGTGCCCTAGTATTAATACCAAGTTATATACAGTCACTCATCTATGAAATTGTCAGAATCAAATCTTACGATAGCCGACTATGGCTGCTCCCAGGGCGGTAATTCGTAAGTATTTAACTACTTGTTGCATAACTACAATGCAATCACTAACATGATATATATTAGGATTCCTGTTGTGAACAGAATTCTCAGCCGCGTGCCATCTGGCGCTACGGTCTCTCTAGTTTTTGAAGACTTGCCTTCCAATGAATACACAAGTCTCATAAAACTTCTCCCTCGATTGTTTGGCTCATATTCTTCCCTGAAGCTCTATCCATCACTGGTTCCGAAATCTTTCTATGAATCTGTCGTCCCATCTGGGAGTGTGGATTTAGGGTATACTCTCAGTACCATCCACTGGCTCAAGAAAATGCCCCTTCCCAAGCCCCCAACGGAGACTGTGGCAGAATACTACGATAAAAGAGATTCTCGCAACTCCGCTGCTGCGAAAGAGGATTTGAGAGATTTCCTGACTTTGCGCGGTCAAGAAATCAAAAGCGGTGGCCATTTGGTTATCGCGTGTTTTGGCAGTTTCACTAAAGAAGAGATAGCCCACTATAAAGACGCTCTTATATTGCGTCACAGGGTTTTGTTCCAGGGTATGGAAACGCTTGCAAATGAAGGAAAGCTGCCTCTAGAGGTTATGGAAAGAATCAATGTGCCCATATACGATCGCTCGGAGAAGGAACTTTTTTCCGGTATCGACGAGCTGAAAGATACGTGGGTTGTTGACAAATACTATAGGAAGATGGTACATCATCCAGCCTATTATAAGTTCTTGAAAGCGTGCGAGGATGCAGGCCAAAATGAGAGTGAGAAAATTAAGGCCGCGAAGGAATATGCAGGAACCTTGATAGACTGGCTCATTGCGGTTTTTGGAGATATGATCTTGGGGTGGTGGAGGGAATCAGGGGTCGAAGAAGCCGCGATTGATGGATTGCATCAAGAATTTCTGATTCGCGCGAAGGATCTACTTTGGAAAGAAGGCCCAGGTGGTGCTGAAATTCCCATCATGTATACCAGGCTTAAGAGAGTTTAAGACGCAGGTCTTGATGTCGAAGGCAAGACTCACAATGAATATCGCGGGAAGAGCATAACCGGCGTAGCTTATCCGCAATGCAAACCACGAAGTGCCGATAGTGCTTCCAAAATGTTTTCCTCCGATTATTATACTCGCTATGAATGCGCTGAGGAAGCCTTATTTCGACGCCCGGAGCCCACTGTTTTCGAGATGCTTTGTACGACTATTTCGCCACACTGTGTGCATGCAATACATCGTATCCAGCTCATGATAGCCAAGGACTTGACTAAGTCCTTATCTTAGTAAGGAGTTAGTTCATGATGCCTTTCGGCTTAAGTATCCAGAATTATAGACTACATGGTGAGATGAGTGGGGCAGGTTTCGCTTTACAGCTAGTATGATTTGCATAGCTCAAAAGGCCCGAATGTTCCCGATGGTGGGCCTTCTGGGAGCCATGAGCTCGGATTTCGTGCACATAAAGTTCGAAATCTCGCAGTAGTTTACCGTTTGAGGTTAAGAAGGAGATTCAATTGGAGTTTAACCAATATGGAGACTAGATAGTCTCAAAATTCGATGGAGTGCATCTACGCCAATTTGGGTGACTTTTACGTTCCCAGCTGACCAGTTAGCCCTGCGCATGCGTCTAAGTATATATCTAGCCTAGTTACATAAATTGCACAACAAGACCTTCTCTTCAGACCTCCTGTTCCGCTATTCCTCATTGCAACCCCAGTACTCCCAGGATTCTGCTATTCTTATCTTTATTGTCCCCAATCTTCGATCTATTCAGGAAAAGACATTCACAGCTGTGTTATTATGTCATTGTATCCACCTCACTTCTGAGTACCGACACACTGGATCCGAGATATCCTATTGCAGCTACCAGGATACTACGCCGATACTGATTAATATTAGGCTGCGTGCAGGACTGCTAAACAGGTATGAGGGCCACTTAAATTTATTGGTAACTGCAAACCTGGGAGAAAATGATCTCTTGGTTAACAAGGTAATGGATTCGCATGAGTAGACGAACTCTTCGACAAAGATGCTAGCTTGGAACAAGCTCTACCTGCGTATTATCTCATATATCCACTATAACATAGACGTATTCATCGTCAGCTCGACGATCTGAGATGCCCCCCAGAACTAATGTATTCCTCCTTCAACGACACTTAGATACAACGAGGTACCACAGGCCCAGATTGCACAGCTGCTCAGCTATCAGCAAGCAGGCTGCGTGTAGATATATATCCACCACTCGAAAACTTTCCGGGTTTCCAATGTCAACATTAATTGACACGACGCCGTATACGACGACCAATGGCCTGTTCAGAGTTGAGAAGCACATTATTCCAGCATTCCCTATACGTGAACACATACGGGGAGTTTGGAATGATAACGACAGACTCCAGCTCGTGGCCAACTGCTACATCCCTTCCAACAACCCCATTCCTCAGCCTGGCGATCTGACAGTGCTTGCGGCGCATGGTAATGGTTTTCATAAGGTACGAGAGTAACCCAGCTACCGTTAAAGGCTCCTTGCTAATCAAGATACGAAATTCGAAAGGAGCTATATGAGGTATTTTTTGAGCGCCTAGTAGGAGAATACGAAAAGAAAGGCGGCAGAATTCGAAGCATCTGGATTGCAGATATTCATAATCAGGGAGAGTCGGGAGTACTGAATGAGAAAAAGCTTGGTGGAGATGGTATGTATCCTAGCCAAATGTATAAGCTCCTAATTGACCGCTCTCGCAAGCACGCTGACCGAGTAATTGGCATGAATTTTAAAGTTAGCTGGGCCGATCATTCAAGAGACCTTCTTTCTTTGATTGCATACCTTCCGAATAGTTTTACCCGCCCAATCGCCGCAATCGGTCACTCCATGGGTGGTGCGCAGCTCTTTCGCCTTTCATTGATGCATCCATCTCTCTTCAGTTGCATGATTGGGATTGATCCAATAATCTCTCCACATCCGGCCTTTGCCCCCCCGGCAAATCCTGCATTTCTATCGGCTAAACGTCGCGATATCTGGCCGTCTTATGATGAAGCTGTCAAATACTTCAAGTCTCGCCCATTTTATCAAAAGTGGCACCCGCAAGTTCTGGACTTGCAACTGAAATATGGTCTCCGCAAAGTTCCAACAATCATCTACCCCGACGTTGAAAAAGTTGGTGAAAATGCTGTAACTCTACGGACTACAAAGCATCAAGAAGTGTTTACCTTTTGGAGAACAAGCGTACAAGACAGACCCGATTCGAAAGAAGTTTTCCTCCATCTGAAAGACCTCAAAGTTCCGGTTTGTTATATACAAGGAGAAACAAGTCTTATCAATTGGGGTAACAAGAACGAGCTGAAGAAGCTTAACACGCCTGACCCTTGCGAGATGCATTTTGTTCCAGATTGCGGGCATCTAGTACCGCAAGAGAAACCGCAAGAATGTGGTAAGTCACGAAGTCGACAGGTTTTCCCCGACCTCAGGGCCTCAATATTACTAGCGCTAAAAACTTTCCATTAATATTTAATATTGTATACATAGCTGTAATCGCAGCTGACTATCTCCACCGCCGCATTACAATCTGGAAAGAGGAAACTGAGAAACACAAGGAGAGCTGGCCTTCAACTATGAAAATCAGCCCACAATATTTCGAGTATAGACTACAAGAGCAAAGACTCGATGTCTAATCTTAGGACTCGAACAACCGAGATTATAGCTACTAAGTTCTATTACCTGCCTTGAGGGCGACAGTTACGAGATTGTAGGGCTAATTACATGATGATGGATTGAAATATTGACCTTACAAGAATATCAATCAATCTGCTTGATCTGTTCAAGCCCCTCAGATATGATGACGTCTTTCCCATCCACAGGTAAAATACCCACCAACGACTTTTCAAGAATCTCATCCACTTCCTGGGGGGTCTTTGACCAATGTAAGAATGGATGAGACTGGTTGCAATAGGTAGATACCAGTGTGCCTTGCACTAGTTTATCATAGCATGCGTTGCAGTACCGTAAGGGATCGGGGACGAAAGAGAGGAAGCTCCTACAGAGGAGGCATTCGTGTAGCCCATCATGGATCATGATTGGTTTCCCCATACACTCTCCTGAGCAGGTAGCTCCCAAGACCACGTACGGATCATGGTCGGGTCCCTCCGGCCTATAATGATCCCTCCAGCTTTCTAGAGTCGGCTTCCACCCAGCCAACGGGATAAGAGCGAATGGCATGCGTTCCAAATAGAAAGCAATTTTCATATCTTCATCACGATCGCAAGCCCAGAGAATACCGTAAAGAGTTCCACCCATACGTTGATATATTTCGTCGAGTCTGATAGCCATCCAAACCGCTTCAGTCCCTTTCTGATCATCCTCTGGCGGGTTAGCTTTCAAGACGACGTCAACAATATAGGATAGGGTCTGCCGTGATAAAAGACGCGCTTGATAGGGGTTTCCTTGGAGAGTAAGCATTCTACATAGAAATATTGCGCCCATCCTCTCCACTTGGCTTTTCTCCCATACCATCTTTGGGCCTTGAGCACAGAGCGTGTCGATCTTATGGTAAAATAGCGAGGAACAAGCCGCAGATTTATCCTGCTCATTGATGAAGGCCTTAAAGAACAAAAATGCCAACGTTCCACGGCTATATTGGTAGCTTTTCTTCGTGTCCAGGTCCCGACCAGGCGCAGATCCCATAACCCAGTCAAAGACGGTTTGAGTTTCAGCGCACACTGTATCTCTTAGAGATCCAGTCTCAAGCGCCAAAAGTAGTTTAAATGTGAAACCAAGCATTCGTGCGCTTGCGGCATCTTTCTCGTTATCTTCATCTTGTATATCGAGGATGATATCGAGTACGCTCTCCAGAACATCGCATCGTCCAAGCTTTCTGCATCTTTGAGCTAGAAGCGGAAGAAAACGTGTGCTATACGAGATTTCAGACCCAGCAATGGAAATTGCGAGCTGACGGATTTTATCTCCCTTCCTTCGACTAGTGAGGGCCAAACTGGAGGATGGTACGGGCTCTTCCCCAATGAACTCGTCAACCCAGAACATCATTTCCCCTTCCTTGGCGTTGACAAGATACTCGATGGTGGCGGATTGAATTGAGCTCCTAAAAGCTAAGCGGCATATGTCCCTTTTCTCCTGTTTAAGTCCAAGCTGTTCGCAAATATCGGCAGCCTCCGTCCACAGTTCGAAATCAGTAGCCCGATATAGTCCGAATTGTCCCAGTCGGCCTTGCAGGACTTTTAGAATGTGATTCTTGCGCTGAATTTTGGCGGCGTCATCCAACAATCTCAGATCCGCAACGCGACCACGTTCCACGTCTAACCAAAGTTCCAAAACTTTGGCCTTCTCGTAATCTCCAGTCAAAAGTGGTGATAATATCTGGCCCGCATCGTCGTAACATTCGTTGCGAAATAATTGAGTCGCAACCGCGAGACGCCACTTTTCATCTGACTCCGCAAACCTTCTAGCAAATTGCGCAACCTTGAGTATTTCGGCGGCGCTCAGGTGTTGGAAAATATATTCTTGGTCTGGAGGCATCTTAAATTCCTATAGTGCGTAACGCGTCAGTCAGCTAACTATTGCCATGCACGATTATATATATATTTGTCTCTTGAAAGGGAGGCTTTTTGCACATATTCTAGCGCACCAAGGGCCCCGCAAGAGATCCACCGGAGATGTGGTAAAAATATGCGGCACAATATCTGACCATAGAAGTCCAGGGCGTACCTTTTTGATGTACGAGAGTATGAATCTTGCCGCCCTGTCTTGCGCTGTGTGGCTCGTGTTCACGTAAAAGGCAGCAGCACTCTGTGCCAACGGTCGTAGAAGGTTGCCCTGGTCTTCATCGTCAATTTCTCGCATCCACATCCACAAACGTCGACTCGCACAAGATAATATGTCTTCATCATGAAGCCAAAGTTTCAGCTTGGCGAAGAATCCTATATCATAATGGAGACCGGCCTGACGTTTTTGGCAATGGCCAATTTCCCAACGTGAATAAAACACTCTTAGCCGCTGTAACAAGGCGATCTTCTGGGATAGCGCGACTTTCGAAGCGTCTATCCGCATGAAGTGAGGATACCAAGACTCGATGGGCATCCACCCAATAACGCGGTGTCTGCCGCCTAAGCACTCCTCTAGGCAGTCAATCGTAAAATAGACCTCAGCTTGATTCGCGCTGATATTAGCCAAGCTCACTTGTCCAGCAAGGGCCTGCCTAGCCCTAAAAAATTCGCCGAGGGATGCATGCCGGAAGGTGACTAATATATCTCTATCCTCGAGTATTCTATCTGTGGAATCGGATTGGGATTCGAAGTCGGTATCGCTATTTTCACTTGCATCGTCCTTTGCATCAGGGTTCTGAATCTGACGGTTATCAGATTCACCATCCTCCCTTAAGGTCAGCCCCTCCCAGGGAACTTCGACTTTCGGTACGTTTAACAAGAACAGTGAGCTATATCGGCTCTGAAGCTCATCTTTCAGGCCCAGATAGTCGTCGTCCCCGCGAGTTTCGCGATCTACATCCAGACGATCGTGGGTGGTGACCGATAGGATGTATCGCAGCGTCTCAACGGAAATGGATCTTTCTGGAACCAAGACCCAGCAGATCAGCCTTACAAGAATCTGTACTTGCGCTTCATTTAATTCCCTAGAATATCGCTGCAATGTCATCTCCCACGCTGCTGAAAGTCCTTTTGGTAGTCTGTCCAACATCCTCAAAATTTGTTGTTTACTGTTGGTTGAGCGAATTTCGTCCATCATCAAGCTGACGTAAAGAAACATCCCGTTCGCAGACTGGAGAACTTTTTCTGTGACTTGTTCCTTAAACCGTTGTTCCAGTCTTTTCAGCTGAATAGATTCTCTCATCCTGCGCCGGACATAGAGTCGTAGATCCTGGGTGTTCTTCTCCGCACCAATCATAATAGTTGGAGGTAGGGAGTCCAGGATGGTCCCGATTTGCTCTCCGATCTCGGGTCTACCGGACACAAGAATCCTGATATTCCGTATGTCTCGCATGGGCTTCAAAGAAGATTTGAGTGCCATGAGGAACTCGTCGATGCTCTTCTTGATGGCCTCGTCGAGGCCATCGAGAACGATATATAATCGTATCGACTCAGTTTGTGTAATGAAATTAACAAAGAGCTTCTGCCAGAGCCGCGAAACGTGAATCGCGGGAGATTTATTGAATTCATAAATCGAGTAGATGTATTGCGCATATACAGACGATACGGTAGCAAGTTGCCATGCCAGAGTCTTCAAAACGTATTCGAAGGTGATTGTGTCGGCATTGTCATTACGGCAAAAGAAATACAGTATCCACGTCTGTTGTGGCCCTGGTTTTGAAGAATCTTTGGTCAAATGTTCTATGACCTGGCTGGAGAGATGGCTTTTGCCGGCACCGGGCCCGCCCTGTAGCCATAGTAAGGGGTGCACGGTTTCGAAACTCTTCCATGCCTGGAAGAGTGGCTCGCTATACAGCCAATTCCCGGTACCCTTCATTGCAGTGCTAACGCACCGCTCAAAGTCCTCTTGCACTCTGCTCTGTACTCTGGAGCACGGCTCTAATACTTCTTGTATGTATTTCAATTGCTGCTTATGTGTTTCTCTTGCCTTTTCGCTTTCGTTGATCGATGGAGATGAATAAGGTGGAGGGGCGAACAGATCTCTATTCCAGTTATTTTCGAACTCCGAAATTTCTACTAGAGGCATGTTAGAATCCATAACTCTGTACGAGCGGTTCAAGCAATTCATACCCGTTGGAAGACGAAAGAGAAGCTCTTTTGCATAGAGGGCAGCGACGACGGCAGCATAAGGTTGCCACTCTTTATTTTTATGGCCGTCAGAATAATCGCAAATCCCTCTGATTACCAGACAAGGAAAGTCATTCATCAGCCCGGCTGCC
This sequence comes from Drechslerella dactyloides, assembly GCA_020064725.1. Classification (NCBI taxonomy): domain Eukaryota; kingdom Fungi; phylum Ascomycota; class Orbiliomycetes; order Orbiliales; family Orbiliaceae; genus Drechslerella; species Drechslerella dactyloides. The sequence continues at coordinate 1,413,581 of JAGTWJ010000019.1, forward strand.
TCCATCTCGAAGCACAATGCACCAATCTTCGTGCTGATATTATCCCTTTTTAAACCGTCCTTCATAACCTGGTTACCCGAGGCTATAGTCCCATAGAATATATGAGAATGGCTGTGCGCCCTATATGGGCGCCGAACAACCCTGGCTGCATCGCAAGCAGAACAGCCAAGACCCTGAATATTTGCGCTAGGGACATGATTGTAGTCGGCTTGGAAAAGGATATCCGTTCTCTGGGGACGACTTAGTCGAGAATCTTTCCCTCCTACTTCTTTAGCTGCGTGTAATATTCTTTCTCCCAGCTTTGCCGGGTCTGTCGCCTTGATGGTCGTTAATGCGTTTAAGAGGATAGAAGGTGGTGCATTTAGCAAGCCCGTTTGAATGAACTCGCCATTCTCCATTGCCTTGCCAAAATCATATTGGATGACGCCGCCGTTGGAGCCTGTTGGCTGGCTGACAACGATATCACCGAGGCGGATATCGTTTACTGTGCTAGGGGCACCACCCCCAACTCCGACCATCAAACCAAATCGTATCTTGGGGAAGCTGTGGAGCATGCGAGTGGCTGTTACACTAGCCTGGCTTATGCCATAGCGGCCAGCCGGAAGGCAGGTAATCACCACATTGTGCTTGTCGATTCTGCCGAAGTGATAAATATTCGGGTCATCCCTTAGCATGGCTAGCGGAGTGTGTTGCTCATCGAGAACCGCGAGCGCAGCTGTCAATTCGATCTCGATGGCACATATCCAGCCGACGGCATACTCGTCTCTCGTTAAAGGACGATGCGATCCCATATCGCGAAGTATTCATAATCTCGGACGCTGTTAGAGCGATATTGCTGTAAAAAAACTTTGCCGTGAGGGTCAAGCGGGAGCGGGGTATATATGTCCGGTTGAGAGGATAGAATAGTGTAGACACCCTGGCTAAGCCCGCTAGCTTTCCACAACGCCAATCAGAACAAGCTCACTGGAGTATCTGCCGAATGGTCACTACGGGGCAGCAGCTGTGTAGGGACAAGGCTGAAAAATTACAGAGCGTTTGTGCAATCACTGCCCTAAGCAGACGGGACATGATATCTACATTATATACCAAGTGCCAATTGAGATTGTGCAATTTATCTCACCCCGAGCCTGAAATGATGCTATCCTATAGCTTGCGAAGCCGACAGGCCTGCTCCGTTAGGCCTGTCTGGTTCACGAGACAATAATCTATTTGCAACGTTAGCAACTCGACTTCATGAGGGGAACAAGCAGAGAAAATGTCATTAAATTCTACACACGAAGTTACGTAGCGTTCCTGAAGTTCTGAGTGTAGGACATCTACATGTGTAAGTTCCGGATTTGGTAAGTGACCCGATTTGGGCTTGAAATCGTGGGATTCGGGCTGGCTATGTCCGAGTCAGTTAAGTTGGTGTTATTGTTGTTTGTTTGCGCGCCTCTCGCAACGGCTTATTGTTTCTACTGGCGTATTTCTCTACGTCAACCCCCACGCGCCGAGTCATTCGAGCTTCCGCTGCTAATCGAGTTCCCAGGTTCAAATGCTCGTACACGGGTCGCTAGTCATAGCATTGATGCTTATATTCCAATACGAAAGCTTGTTTCTACCTTCCCGCTCGTGTGGGTTTGCGCCATCCCGGTAATAAGCACAGAAGCGGAAGGTCCCGTACACATATATGGAGTCTCAAAGCCCGTTTGAGAATCCGAAGGCACTCGTACGATTCGACAAATCCCACTCGAGTCGCGCACACGACCCCCAAAGCATCCGCTGACTCGAGAAGGCAAAGTAAGGTGCAGCTGTTATCTTCGTATTCCAACATTGTCTCACCCCAATCCGGCAGAATAGATAGACCAGTGACGACCATAGGAGTCTAGTTCTGGGGCAAGGTGATTATGGCCTCACATGTATAGGTAGCTACACACGCCAGGAACTGAATACAGTACCGAGCTGGCCGAAATCCGAGATTAGAGTTAGTTATTGTAATTTCAAAGCTTCAGGATGGAATACGATATTACGAGGTTTCTACTAGGGTGCTGCGAGTCGAGTTCATGCGAATGAAGGAGTATCCAAGATAGTATCTAGACATTCAGACTTCCATAATGAGAGCCAGCTATTCAGAAATCGATGGCTTCGGCCATCCAGCCGTCTATAAAACCCTGGGTTTGCCGGCCCTCATCCCCATCCTCAACCAGCAGCATCAAAGCCAAGATCTGGATACCAATACATCAAGACATATATTGAATCAAAACCAATCCCTTTCTCCAAAGCCAAGTAAGCTCCCTTAGTAAATACCCGAACATTCACGATTCTTTAACATATATTTAGCACATAAGCTAACAAGCAGCGAAGCCTACTACAATGCATTTCCCAACCATCATCGGCACACTCACCGCAGTCGCAATGATTGCTGTTCCGGCGAGCGCTGCTCCAGCTACCAGCGAGGTCCCATCTGCCCTCCAGAAGCGTGACGGCTGCTACGGTAGCGGCCTCTACTACGCCGATATCACGTCCAACTCGGATGAGCTCGCGAGAGTCCGCGAGGATGCCTGCCATTATTTCGCAGGGTCGTACCCCGGAAATGGCGAACGCAAATGGTGTAAGCAATATGACGGAAAGAAGATCAATATGTCGATTAAGAACTGGGCGAAGCGCGTCGAAGCGCTCACATTCGATGAATGCAAAGCCGGCTTCACGATCGAGATGAACGCTTGCTCTCGGGGGAGCTACCAGCGGCATGGAAATTTCTACTACGATAACGACCCCAATGCTGGAAATTGTCCTTAAGCTAGTTAAATTTGGGAAGGCTCAGAGTTAGGTAGTAGTTTGCAAGCCTACCATGCATAGAAGATCTAAGAAGGAAACGCGGGAGTGTATTATAAATAGCAATCCTGTATGTACTATTAGAATCTGAAGCTTCACGCAATAAATATAGAGATACCTTCAATTATCCACGTAACAGGTTGTGACAATTGTGTGTCTACTTGGAAAATATAGATCAATCAATTGATCCACGTCCCCTTAAGCCTTTCAACTTTTCCTGTGTCATGAGTTTTAACTATTTTGTGAACAGTTTTTGTGAAGAGGAAAAAAATACAACACACAAAGTGTTGCGATCGAATCTTCGATATTTGCTAATCCCGTCCTGACGATCTTGAACACCGCCAATTACGAGATACGGTCAATCCAAAATTGTAGTCACCTAGGTATCCAGGAGCCACTGTTTCCAAAGGACGCGGTCAAGGACTGTAAAATAAACTTCGATTTATACCAAATCTACGTTATATCTATATACCTCCACAGTGATCTTTGAAATTTCCGTTGCTGGGAATACTATCCATTTGGTGGCACTCAGTCTCGTGAAAAGCTGTGCGTATATATATGACACTGCAGGCATTAAGATCTTGCCCAATTGCACATGGACCTATGGAAAAGCATACGAGTTGATTTTCTGTTAGGCGCGATTATTACTCAAGACTACTCCGAAAGAATTAGACAGACAGATCTTCGCACACCGAGAGATCTCGAGAAGAAAACTTTAGGATCTCGAAGCAAGTATTGACGCTCAACGACATCAGCATCGCGCATCGAGTATTCAGATATTGATATAGATAAGAGATCATCAATAAAACAACAAGCGTAATTTCTCAGCCCCTTATAGATATGCCATATTAACTATGCATGTAGGACTCTGCTTTAGAACCCAGAACATATACCAGTATACCTATCTATAGAATCAATTGTTGGTCTGATTAGTTAGTACTATGGTCTGATAATATAAAATACATTTTTAGTGAACAATTTGCCTCGCGAGTCAGACTAGACTGCCGTGCTTTACTTCGCTGTCGCAGTTCGGTTTGCGGGGGAGGTAAATAGGTACGTGGCAATTGTTCCATGCAAAGCATCCCTCGACGCCTAGCCCCTCGCATCCTCATGATCATCTTTCAGAAGCACACAAGTCAGGCCCAGCTTGAACAACCAGAAGAAGTATCATACCGTTTAGGTATAGTGGTGTCCGCATTCGTGTCCCAGACACGCAAGTCGCGGCTGCCAATTTCACTTATTATGGTAGGATCGTTAAAACCCCACAACGGTGCATAGCGGCTATACGTACCAGCTAGACATGAAACTCATGGACTCATTAGGGATGTAGCAGAGACCTAATCGTTCCAACACTAATGGTTTCTTTCAAAGATATTGATCCTGTTAGAGATCCTAGATGCATCGAATCCAGGTTAGCCAATACCTAATACTGGCTTATACAAATGGGTCAAAATTTTTTGGTATGAACATAACAGTTGCGGGCTGCCATGCCGTGCAGATGTCTCTTTAGACGATTCTACTATATCATCCCGATACAACTATCCATCTCGTCATCGGAAAAGGTCGGATCTCGAGAAAAGGGTAACTTCGGCCGAGTTTTGGTGTAGGTTTAACGCAATATGAAGGTATATCTTGACTCTGCGGGAGGAACCGTGTCAGGACAGCATTCGCCATCCAAATGGAGGTTAGGGCACACACTAGTGATACTGTAGCGAACTGGCTATAGGTCCCGCGCTGCATAACCACAAGTGCTCATACTCCGCCGCCTAAAGGTGGATCAGCTTTTCCAATAAGCTCTTCGGAACTGCGCTGTCAACAGCCGCAGAGGTGAGCCGGTATTGTCAAGCTAGTCCAAAGCCCTGCGTTGTCAACGGATGGACTGGTTTACCGTACAATGAAAGATACTTGATAATTTTTCCAGTCGGCCAGACACCTAGTCCGCTACAGCTGCCGATTTGCATCTTTATCGGTGAGCTACTACTGCGCGTGTGCACGCCTTATATTTATTGGTAACTAATTGCCTCTTGAAGCCACGATTCCGCCATCGGCCTAAATTATGGCGTTGACAGGTGTATACATACGGATGGTCAGTGGCAAAAGAATCCTTGAATCCACGAATGGCGTGCAGGATAAAGGCGAACAATAGTCCGAGCGTTCTCGCCGCATCTAGAAGTTTAGTTGGCTGATTACTAGCATCCCTCTTGCTTCTGCTCTTGATGCTCTCGAAGCATGCTACCAGACTCTATAGATCTAGCACCATAAACAAATGCTAAAATTGGAGACTAGTACACTCAGAATGTTGTAGAACATAACGGCCCTAGAAGGCGTACTATACTAGCGCTAGCGCCTTTCAATATCAGTATTCTTCCTGACACTACCGGAGCGTCCATGCCGCGACCGGACGAGGCATAGATCACACGGAGACACTTGAAACGTCCGCATTCTCCACACGAAGCTATCGCCAACACCCCTCGAACTCGGCAACAGATCTAAATCTCAAGTGGGCTAGCACTACAAGTTGGGGTGCGCATGCATGCCGCAAAATACCACCGACACCTGCAGGCTGCCGTGCCTCGACTACCCCGATCGCTTGCGCCTACCCAGCCGCAAGTTCCCACAGCACCCACGACCCGTTGCTTGCCGATATCGCAGACGGGAGGTGTATAGTCTACGACGGCATGCGCGTGTCTTTATCTCTACCTAAGTCTACGGGTATACGCCTGTATCGGCGCTGGTACTGTATTCGCAATTAACAGATTGGTCAACCTGCTAGCTTTCAATTGGGGATCATCCACCAGCATCCCTAACTAAATGAGCGGCGAGGTAGCACACTCCACCATGAAGGCAAGTGCGCATCCACAGCTCGCTCGTATCGAAGAATCGAACCGAAAGAAACGAAACACCAGTCCATATCATCTCCGCCATTATCAAGATAGAACCCAAAGCCAAACAGAAACATACGAGTCAACAGCATGAGAAACAAAAAAACAGAAACGCCACCCAAATTGCATGTATGATATCATCTAAAGCTGCTGTGTTGAAACATGGCCCTCCCTTATTCGAAACAACGCCGGTGTCCCTTTTGTCAAGTGTTTTCTGTATACCTGATAAAGAAAGGATGGGAAAGAACGGGTCGTGGAAATAAAAATCTTATAGGTAGCAATCCGTCTGTCCGTCCGGACGCTCCTGAACAACCCGCCAAGAAAAGAAGAGAAATGTATAGCTTTTGCCTTTAGACCCGTTCGTGAGAATGAAACAATGCTAGTGTAGGTAGGGGGTGGAGGAGGTTCGTAATGATGGTGTATCCGTCATGTCTATTCGTAACAAAGAGAGGGAAGATTGTAAAAGGAAATGTATGTGTCGGTAACCGTGAGTTTCGCTTTTTCATAACGCGCAAAAAGACAGTACAAGGGAGGAACAGGTGTCAGGCAGTGGAAGAAGGAGTTGAAGTCTTCTTTCCAATGCAATTGGAGGTGTAAGCATGCGGCGAACGTATCCGCAACAGATAACAAATAAGAAAAGAAGGAAAACAGTACGCAACGAGCTACCTATATGATGAGCTCCTTGGGCTGCTCCCAGGTGAACGACTGGTCGGTGAAATGGCCGTTCTTGGCGGTCTTGTAGTATTTGGGCTTATCGAGGTCGAGCTCCTTGACGATGACACCGGGTCTCATGTCAAAGTTCTCCTTGATGATCTCAACGAGTTCCTCAGAGGACCTGTCGCTGGTGCCGTAGGTATCGACAAAGATAGAGAGCGGCTCCGAGACGCCGATGGCGTAGGAGAGCTGGACGAGGGCGCGGCGGCACAGGCCGGCCTTGATGAGCGACTTGGCGATCCAGCGGGCGAGGTAGGCGGCGGACCGGTCGACCTTGGAGTAGTCCTTTCCGGAGAAAGCACCACCTCCATGGGCGCCGTGGCCACCATAGGTGTCGACAATGATCTTGCGACCGGTGAGACCGGCGTCACCTTGAGGTCCACCGATGACGAAGCGGCCGGAGGGCTGGATGTGGAAGACGGTTCTCTCATCGAGATACTTGGCCGGGATGGTCTTCTTGACAATCTTCTCCAGGATCTGCTTCCGCAGGTCGGGGGTAGAGATATCTTCGCTGTGCTGCGCGGAAACGACGACGGTGTCGACTCTGATCGGGACGAAAGCGCCGTGGTCTTTCTGGTACTCAACGGTGACCTGGGTCTTGGTATCAGGCCGCAGCCACGGCAGAGAGCCGTCGCGGCGAGCTGCCGACATGGCGGCATTGAGCTTGTGGGAAAGGAGAAGAGAAAGTGGCAGAAGCTCCTCGGTCTCATCGGTGGCATAGCCGAACATGATACCTTGGTCACCAGCGCCTAGGTCTTCTAGAGCCTTCTCATAGTGGAGACCCTGGGCGATATCCTTGGACTGCTGCTCAATGGCAACGAGGACATTGCAAGTCTTGTAGTCGAAGCCCTTTTCGGAGCTGTCATAGCCGATATCCTTGATGGTATCACGAATGATCTTCTGGTAGTCGAGTCTGGCACCGGTGGTGATCTCGCCAAAGACCATGATCATGCCTGTAAAAGTGCCGTTAGCAGCCGCTGGAGACACTAGCGTGAGAAAAAAAAAGTGGGAACCAGGATGTTGTCACATACCAGTTTTGGTGGCAGTCTCGCAAGCAACCTTTCCGTAGGCATCCAGTTAGCTCGTTGTGCACATTCCACGGCATGTAGGGTGTGATTGCAGTCGGTCTGTCCTACCTTCGATGTTGGGTCCTCGGCCAAGCAGGCGTCGAGGATAGCATCCGAGATCTGATCACTGTGGCCAAACGTTAGCATCCAGGTCGATAGGATTGAGGGAGCATCGGAGCTTACCAGATCTTGTCCGGATGGCCCTCGCCAACGGACTCGGACGTGAATAGGAACGTCTTCTTGGAGGATCCGTTCAACTGCGTCATTGTGACGGGCATGTGAATGTTCTGCTCGAGAGCGATGAGATAGCGGGAGAGCTAAGTGGATTGAAGTTGCTCGAGGCCGGACCGAAGCTAACACGGTCGAAAAAAACAAGATCGAATGATAGCGGAGAAATGGGAGGCAAGCAGCGACAGCAGAGAAGAATGAAGAGAAGGAGAAGAGAGGAGAAGAAAGGAGAAGAAGTAGGAAGAAGAAGAAGCTTAAGAAGAGATTCAACGAGGGAATTCTGGGGGTGTAGCACAGCACCGGCAGAAAAAAAGTGCTCTAGCTGCGCTAAGAAAAAAACCCGATCAGGACCGCCGAAAGCCCCAAAAACGCGATAGAAAGACCGAAGCACGAAATGATGCGATTACCCCTGTCCGGCACTCTGAGAAAAGCTTTTCCCCAGGCGAGAATTAGTCAGGAAGGGTCTCAGAAAGGATTGCGTCGACCTGCTGCATTCTCGCTCGCCTCTCCGAAAGAGCGACTTTGAGCGCCGCAGTCGCAATGGATGGCCGCCGTTGCCTTTCCGGGCCTAGCCGTTGCCGCTTCAGGCAGGCTGCGATAATTGGCAGATTGCCCGTATCGAACTAGCTTCAAGGACATCCGGTGCCGAGATGTCCGGACCCTGCGCGTCTTTCGTCCGAGCTCGGATTGCCGGTTTGCTCTCCCAACGTATCATCAACAGCCAGCATGCATGCACCAGCTATTGGACAGGAGTCGCAGTTGCGGACACGATGGCATCGAGCCCCCCACAGCGTGTACGACGTCGGTACTCTGGTGTCGTTGACAGCTGTAGACGTCGACCCACACTCCCGATAGCTGGGTGCGGGATGTACCAGCACCCACGACGGCTCGGTAGAAACGAAACTTGAGGGCTTACCAATATCTCAGTCGTCTGGCCATCGATACCAAGGCCTGTCGTCAAATCCAGCTCCCTTATCGCTTCGAATATCCCCAACGGCTACTCCCGGCCCAGGATATCGTCCTGGTCACGTGACCAACATCTCTTTTGAGGAAAAACTGTCTGCTGCCGACGTCGCCAGACCTGCCGATATGCCATCAGGGGACTGGGTATCGATGAAGCATTCTGCAGGCTGCTTCAGCCTGATGTACTACGTGTCTTGGGTTTCAAGAAACCATTGGTATCGTCCGCAGCATCGGTTCCCGAGCTACTGACTGACGCATAACGGTTGAAGCTCCGTGATCCGTCTTTAGCTTTAGCAAGGCAATGGACCAATATATGCCATACTATTCCCCAACAACCATATTTCCACTCACCTTCAGTTTTAACGGACCTCCAAGAAATTGCTATAACGCTCAATATGCTCAAGAGGGTCCGGTGGGGAATAGACGGCGACAGCTGTGCCACGACGATCAGTCCTGTCATAACGAATGCTGGGTTCACAGAACGAAACTGTTGCTCGAAGGTGAAGGCTGTAGTAAGCAATTGAGGAGCTCGTGAACGTTGAGCACCAGTAGCTGGTTAACAACAACTAGCAGCCTGGACAGCAAGATTACGCAGCCTAGATATCTGTCAACGGCTGATACGCGGCTGGGGCTAGCGGTGCAGGTGTTTACCCCAGATATGCTTAATTCATGGATACGAGCCTGACATCATCGTGTCGAGACTGTCATCTGACAGCTGGCAACCATGGCCAGTAACAGATTTACTCCAGGACCATGTAGATATCCTAGCTGTAACAAAGCCGGCAACAGCCGTACCTGGATACTACCTAGGTATAGAGCTATCAGATTCTAGCATCTCGAAGCTTCACGTTACATTTTCGAGTGCCGGATTCTAGCCGACCAGATCCAGAATATCCAACTGCAACATCAAGATAGAATGGCAATATATATACGCTTGTCTCGTAAACCAGGCTGCCTGTACCAAGGCCGGCGAAGATACACACGAGGAAGTTTTAAGATTCATACATATGTATACCGTGCCAAAGAGTGTCGTGTTTAGAATATTGTCTCAAGATCCGATACACGCTTACAATTTCTTGAGGATAATACCACGTCAATTTGTCTCGCGAACCAGAAGCACGTCGCGACGTCGATGCTCTATCAATACATCGAATTGAATACGTCATCTAGCAGGCCAGAACGCGGACTATCATACTTGGCAAACGTTTGAAATCGACACGTCGTTCGACCGAATATGCGGTGACATTATTGTATTCTCAATCCACCCGTTCTTCTGGCTCAGCTTCTCTCTCTCTCTCTATATATATATATATATATATAAATATATAAATATAGTCTCGCAGCGCCAAACCATATAAATGTACATACATGTAATTATGTGCGAACTGCTACATATACATAAGTTTCTAGCTAGGCTCAGACACTTACGAAATTCAATCCTTAGATCTACAGAGCTAGGTTGTCTCGTGAACCAGACTGCCCTACTTTACCCGGCGAAGAGAGCTAGGACACTTTCAAAAAAATCCCAATCCAAAGTTGAGATTTATCTCGTAAGCCCGTATAATGTATCTCAACATATCAATAACTAGCAGGCTATAGCACATGTTAAATCCAGAAGTTCCACGTGGCCACCCGCGGCCCGGTGATTCCTCTCAGATAAGCTTAAGCTCTAACGCCACAAGATCAGTCTTATACTTGCATATCCCTCGAATTCGTCCCGACCTAGCGCTGCCACACTCGAACCTGTAGGCTGTCCATCTTAAAGCATGCATTAGTTCTTATCTCAAGAATTTACCGCTGTGTTTCGTGTAGTCCAAGTTGGTGAATGACGGTATTGCAGTCTAGCTGAGCTCTAAGCAAGTTAACAAATCTCTCGCATGAACACGCTTGCAATTCATTAGTCTGGGAGGCAAGTAAGACACAGGCTTGTTATTGCGAAATAGCGGAGCAAGAAACCCGATTGTCATTGATCATTGTGTACGCAGGTATATGGTGCGTAAGATAACGAGGTCGCGTGTACAATTGTGCATATTGTCGGGCAATCCTGAACGGACATCTACGAGGCGAATTACTCGCCCTAAGTTCATGCCCCTACTTAGTAGACAAACTGTACTAGTGTATTAGAAGACCGGTAGTCTGACTTACGTAACAAGTAGACGTACTCTATAGTCTCACATTTTGTCAAGATAGCAGAGTAAGTAAAGTTGTGTAGTGCCTCAAATTTGCACTTTTGTCGGTCCAGCTCGCATTGATATCGATAACGGGAATATTCAGATCACGCGCACAACCACGGACGGGATAGAGACAAAGTCACCCGGTAGACGGGATACTCCCCGAGCCCAAAACATATGGCACCCGCTGACCAATCCGCACCCGCACCCGCACCTTGCTCCGCATTTGAGTCCGAGGAATGTTAACGTTATCGCCCGGAGTCTGTCGTCTCTAGAACCGTACGGCGGGATACAAAATCGCAGAAAGGCGAATGCAAATGCAAATGCAAATGTCAAACATGCATATGCAAGTGTGCAGGTGGCCTGGCCAAGCTTGCATTCGCAGACGTCGAATCCTGTCGTCGGCCAGCAGACAGTCGACATCGCCATCAGGGTTCCTTGGCAGATCTCGCTAGCGCGTGACTAAGATCTAAAAGAATGCAACTTGATTGGCATGTGACAATCGATGCATTCTCTAAGAATACGAGGACGTAAGCTTGAAGATGTTGGTCGACTATTCTCATTGAGTTACCATGCATCATCATTAAAGCTGGCTAGACTTTAACGGACAATCTTGATATCAAAGACACCAATCTCTCTACTAAGACATTACAGCTGTGGCGTATCGCCTCCATGTATCTACTTGAAAAAATTTCAAGTCGCAAGTCGCAAATACGTAAATAGTTCGCCGATCTTAAGACCTGCTATCCCAACTTGAAGGCCATGGATCGGGTGGCGAACGACGCTCGTACTTGGGATGAAATGCATTGAGCGATTGGCACGCCAACTTGTCACACTTTCCCAGATGGCGGACTGATTGCTGCTGCCGAAGTCGAGTTTACCCACGGATCAAAACCGCCTCCTACTGGCATACTATGCCTGCAGCCTGGATCTGCATCCACTACTCACTAACTTGACTTCACCAACATTGCATTCCCGTTGGGCCCGATCGGATTCGCTGTAGCCGGATGCGACTCGCATTCATGGCGGATAATGCGAAATGGTACCTGCCTACCGCGTGTAACAACTGGAAAACCGGAAAGCTAGAGCTCCTGCTCGGTGCATATTCGGAAAGCGCGGGAGGCTGAAGTTCCTGGCGATGTGCCACACCTACGTCCAATCGCGGGTCATTATACGCTACAAGCCCCAGGTTGAAGGCCGAGTTTGCGGACCCTCTCGCTGGTCTCGGGGCAGACGCCGAGCCTCTCGCCGCAATTGGCCGTATTTCGACATCTAAGAGAGACATCCCGCCTCAATCCGTCCGCGTCCGTGGCTGTATTACAGATCTCGTTTCTGCAACACGGCCATCGGGTAAATATATCAAGTTAGCTGCCTGTCCGCCTGCTTAAACTCATGGTTCTCCAAGCTGGGGCTGTGACGATAGTCAAAATTCGCACACGATACCCTGGTGATGATTGACGTCGACAATTTGGATTTCGTCATGATGGATCAGGGTATAGACCCATGTATGGACTTGGAATGTATAAGTAGCTCATCGAGCAAGGTCAAGGCCAAGGCCTCGACAGGGATCGAAAACCCTGGCCTAGAGCTCGGAGCTGCGGAGAATTGACTACCCTACGTCCCATTATCGTATCCCGAGTTGCTTGATATGGTAGTACACAAGCACGACAAGCCCGGTTCGTGGACAAATTACTTGTATAGGTGTTTTTGTCAACTTCGTACGTACTGCAGCCACAAAGAACAGGTGGTAGCCGCCCCGACGGCATGGTATTTCGTTGAATCGCATCGCCATAGGCGGCCTACGATCATGATCAGCCCTTCAGAGGCCGGAGGCGCGACTCCCGAGACTTTCCTGCCAACCCGGCGGGTATGTCTATCTCTGATGAGCGTGTCGAACGGTGCGGAGACGAAGATACGCATCGATATACTATACTGTATCGGTCGTTTGATCTACCTCTCTGATAGATTCATGCATGCGCTCAGGAGATCGTGTAAAACGGGAAAGGTGTTTTCCTTCTTCCCTTTCCTTTATCGCTCGCATGTGTCCTCGTGGCCAACTGGCCCGGGGAATGAATGGACGAGTACGTGAGCGAGAAGCAGTAGTACTCGTCGGCCCACGGAAGTTCCGAAGCGAGACCTGTGAAAGAAAAGGCCTAGAGCTCCAAGGAAGTCTGGTCCGCTTGGTGAGTGAGTTGTGTTCTCGCCGACGAAAAGACAAATCGCCCGGGTACGGTACCGCACCTGCTGAAAAGTATCTGGTCAACGAGGGCTCGCTAGTCAGTGCAGGTACGATCACGCTATTCGCAGATGACTTGATCGATGACCTCTGCCGTTAAATTAACGGGAGAAAATTTGTGCACGACGGAAGGGAGCGAAGGCTGCAGACTGACCGGCCGCTGGCTGACAGGCCCCCATTTTCTTGGTTGACGATGGCCGAGCCAGCCACTGAGGAAGCCGGGATCTACGCCAGCCTGCAGGAGCAACCTGGCAGATAGTAAAATGTACCAACGAGGAACTCATAGCACGGCGCTACCAACCAACTGAACGGGGTAACCTGCAAGAGCAGAGCCATCTCGACCAAAGCGGCCGAGGCTGCGAGGGAGTCTGGGCGGACGTTGGGGGGTAGTTTGTGGTGGTGTGCATGCAGCGGGTGCGCTGCTGAGTGTGTGCTGTCTCAGCACCGTCGTTTAAAGGCCGGCCATGATAAAAGGCCCGTCGACAGCCCGGTCTCATCCGCCAGCCATCACAGCCTTTTTCTCTTTTCCTCAGGATACACTACTCATCTTGTTGTTCTATTGCTGATAGAATACACACCTCCTTTCGTTCGACGAGCTGTCCCTACTACTGGAAGGGATCAAGTAATCTAATAATAGTTGTTCGATCTTTAAAAACTCCGGATCAGCTGTTGCCTCCCGCAGATATCAGCCTTAAGCTTTCGACTGCCTATATAATTAAGCTCCGAAACTCTCCTTCAGAGCAACTCTCCCGCGACTTCAATTGGCTTTGGCTATTCATCGACTGGTCTGAAGACGCCGTATAAGACTTCCGATTCAATCTTCGTCAGCCTATATATATCCAAAATGCCGATGTCCATGCCGCAATTCCGATTTCCCTTCACCAAGAAGGCTCAACTGCCGCCAGTATCTACTGAAGACCCGGCATCTACCACCCCTGCTTCCACCCCGTCCCTCGAGGACTCAACGCCGCGTTCCCACCGACGGGAGAAGAGCGTCAGCTCAATCGCAATCCTCCCTCGCCGGCCGAGCCGCGAGGAGGATAACAATACATACAAACTGAGTGGTCAGTTTAGCCCAGCACTCCCATCCTGGCGATCCGATGGTCGAGAAGTAAACGCTGACTTGATTCTCTTTGCAGTCGTCAACGATAGCGGTATTTATCTTCCAGTAAGTCTACCGCTTCATGGTCCGGGGCCCCTGTGCGGATATTTTTAACGTCCGGCAGGGCCGATGGTGCTCCGACTTGCTTTTTCGGGCACATGCTAATATTTTATGCAATAGCCGTCACCCGTCGAGAAGAAGAGCTTCTGGGGAAAGCGGGAAGCCTCGAGTGCGCCTGCCCAGGAGGTCCCTGACACCCAGGACATCGGGTTCGCCATCTCCCGAGAATCATTCGATAGCTACAGGAGGTCATTTGTATGTGCCTTCGATCACTATACCTTCCGGTTGAAGAAGACTCTCTAATCAGCATTTGTGATGGGAATAGGACATCTCGGCAAGAACTCACCTCTCGGATTCTCAGCGCCCAAGCATGCAGTCCAGCAGATCCAGCCTGGACGCTATGGCATGGGGAAGATCAAGTCTTGACGCAACACCGAATAGACTCCCCTCGATCGATGTCACCGAATCCGCGTCTGAAGATGACGAGGAAGGCGAGGAATTCCGCGACGTTGACCTAAACGAAAACGCCCAGGGCCAAAAGAAGAGAGGTTTCCTGGGCCGCTTCGTCACCGGACACGCTGCCGACGACGACTTCAAAGGGCGCGCCCGATCGTCTACCGCTACTTGGCGACGAGAACACAATAAAGACGCTGAAGAACTCAGCGCCATGATCAAGGGCAGCAACCACCTCATTGCTGTCTAGACCCCACCAACGGCGATAATAGTAATATAATAATCATAATCATCGTGGAAAGATTAGAAGACTCTGTGCTTTGTACACGGAATGGGGTATGCTAATGCCTGCTGCAAACTTTGGTCTTTTGAGCTTCCGACTTCTTTTCTTCTAGCCTTTGAGCTCATCCGATACAGGCGACGGATGCAATTGAAACAGCGTGTTTGTTGGTACATGCGTAACCTTCCCAAGATGCCATTGAGGTATCCGATACGAATAATAATGATAATAACGATTGATGGAGAGAGAGACGTTGTAGACGAAAAGGCCGACACTCGCTTGGCAGGAGTTATCGTTTCTTGTAATTTTGCACGAAGGAAGTTTCGAGATTGCTCGACTTGATTTAAGTAGTCTGCTGCTTCCGCCGCTGGTCGTTTAACTAATGATAATATCGTCATCTCTTCATATTCGTGTGTAAATAGTTGCAAATATAATAGCGACCGGGCGATAGCGAGCAAATCAAGGAGAGTTGGAGTGGATAATATAATCAGATCTGAGAAGTCCTGCGTAGATTCTGGTGACATGTTGAAGGCTGAGGGTCAAGCTCGAAGGATCCTGGGTGGAAGTTGCAGGGAACCCGTGTTGTGGCGGATTTGGAAAAGCCTGTCGCGTCTTCCTGAAACCTCAACTTCCTCGTCGCCCCAAAGCAGCATCGACATATCAGCCAATCTCTCTTCTACAAACCCCCGTTGCCGTTTCACGTCCGATAACTCCCATTGACGCGGCTTTAGCAACTTAACAACAGAGAGCCGACACGGCGCCTCTAATACGGACTCACACCACCTGCTGGCACCTCTATCGCGACTTGTCGGGCGTCGCGAACGGACCTCAACAGCTCGCCGCCCACCATGGTGTACGTCTACAAAGAAACGCGGGTCTCACTAGACTGGGCGTCCGAAGACCGGATAGTACAAGTCGTCGTCCCCGATTACGATGCCGAAGAAGACGCCGCCACAGACCAGCAGCCTGATTCCACGGCCAACGACACCCTAATCAAGGGCGGCACGGACGACTTCCCACTGACCTCGCTCGCAACTGCCTCCTCCGTTATATTTCGAGCGATCCACCAGACGCCCAGGACAATACTATGGAGGGTAGTCGGGCAAGGCAAGGAGCTGGTCTTGATGCCGCTTGATGTTGCGCGACCCCGAGAAGAAAATGGAACGATCGCGTCGGCATATGTCATCAAGTTCTCGCGGCAGATCGTACCTGGCTGCGTTGCCTTCTACGATCTACCGGAGACGCATTCGTTAGCCGCGTTCGTGTTGACGGCTGGAAACCGCCTGTACACGTTCAATTTGCGACAGACATTCTTTACAGCGACGGACGAGGAGTCGAGGTTGCCGGATGGGTGGTGTCATGTATTCCAGCCAACGTCGCTGGCGGTGCGGTCCGCGCATTTCTTATCAGCTGTGTCGGGGGATTCGCTACTCGTGGCGCTGCAGGATGGGAGTATGATACGGTTGGATAGGGCGATACAGCGGGGCAGCAGTGAGTTTCATCGATAGTGGTGGAGGGGTGAACGGATGGATTAATTGAGCTGACGATATGTCTCGGCAGACTTCGCGTACAAGGAGATGAGTTTCAGCGATGGCGGGTACTTTGGCTCGATCAAGAGCATCGTTAGATGGTCCGGCGCCCAGGTCCGATACGGCGAGAAGAGCATCGCGGCAGCTACGGTGGTGTCCGCGGCCATGACGTACCGATATTCCCTGCTTTTCACGGTTTCGATAAACCATCAACTGCGAGTTTGGTCCATGGAGCGAGGAACGGTCCTTGCGACATACGACCTGTTGAACGAACCGACATCCTCTGCACCTTCGATCAAGAACTTCCTAGACCCGGCGCCTGCGCATCTCGTCACCGTCATCGAAAACCTCCCACAGAGCAAATATATGTTCCTACTCCTAACGCTGTCACCGGCTGGATCTGGCACGTTCAAACTATGGGCTGGAACGGACGATGACACTTCTGGCTTCACCAGACTAGTTGACCTGTATCCCGACCAGACCTTGAAGCTCGACCCACCCACCTTTAATAGCCTGTGGGTAGTAGCAGACTTTGGCATCGCGGCGTTCTCCCCGGATGATCCGAACCTTGTCTCCATGTGGTTGTTATGGAAGAGCAATACCAGCTCCAGAATGCAAACGGTTACGTTCAAGCTGGACGCCATGCCTTCGACGTTTGGGAACTGGGTCGATGCCAGCCAGGAGCAGTTGCTAGAGCAGAAACCGCGAAGCCCTATGGGTGGTGAGCTGGACGATCTCTCGAGCTACTGGTTGGACTGGATATTCTACCCCGGAAGATTCTCCGACTCCGTCATCGACCGAGCCGTCGACATATTCAGGAAAAATTTCATCGCACAGGGCGGTAAATCCGCGGATCTCGACAGACCCAGCTCCAACGACTCCCGCCATTCTCTCGTCCTGAGCGCGGTGCAGGCCGTCGTCAGTCTCGCGAAGAAGCAACAGCCAGAGGAACCGTATAACGAAGATGCTCTCTGGCGGGATTTCGATGCACAATGGAGTATATTCTACAAGATATGCTCCGAGCTGGACCGAAGCCGGATCGAGGGATTGTCGCTCTCCGTGGACCCGGCGTCCGGCCTCGCATTTGTCGCCAACGCGGATACTGTAACGGTGGTCAGAAAGTCATCGGAGAGCGAGTCGATATCGCAGAACCTTGCCTCCGCAACTACTGCTGACCTCCAACTCCTCTATCAGAACACTGTCCATCCGGAAAAGAGTATTTTCTCGAATGGAATCGTGGAGTCTGTGAGGTCGTTAATTCTAGCGGCTCGCGAGCTAAAGGACTCGTTATCGCCGGCCTCGTTCGACGAGTGTCTTAATGCTCTCCAAGATGAAGTTACTCGCCCTCCGGAAGGCGACGTCTTCGAGCGAATTGATGCCATATACGATCGCTGTTTTGAGGGTCGGTTGCCGCAATCTCATTTGGATCAAGTCGCTTCTATCGTCGCAGGTCTCACTCACTCACCGGAAAACACGTTCCGAGCGGTGCTTTCGAGCATACAGCGGTGGGACAAGTTTAACGGCTCGTCGAGATTGACGATATTCGGAGAGAAACTGCTGTTGAGAGGAAGCCAGGAAGTCGTGCACGTCAATTACAGCCTGCTGTTCGAACTGACTCTGCTTCTCATTCTCGTCCACTCTTCGGCGATTGTCGAAATCGACGATATCGAACCGTACAATGTGCTATATCTCGATCTGGTCGCACTGCTTCGAGAATATAATATCCTAGCTTGGTTAGGCAAGAATTCGTGGACACCTACAGCGGAAGACGTCGAGTCGGAGGAATCTCTGAGAAAGACGCTCGGCTTCATCCGACGGCACCATGGAAATTCGCTGCCGCAGATCCACAACTTTCCTGTCTTGCAGGTTCTGCTAGACGAGGAAGGCGGGCCGCCGCCGTCGATTGTGGGATCCGGTCCGACAACCTTAACGTCTAGCATTCAAAGGTTCCTTGCCGCGACGGATCTTGGGAACTTCTCGGAGGCCGTCACCCTGATCGCGTCGCGGCTGTTGCGGATGAATACGATACGGTTGATGGGAGAATTTATGCATTATCTACCGCAGACTCCATGGGGTGACTATCTGAAGGCTCGTATGGCTGTTTGCCGCAAAGAATGGAAGCTCGCAGAGGAGCTGTTCAAATCCGCGGCACCCGGTATTGGTATGAGATTTCGAGATTCTTCCTTATTTTGACGTGTCGGCTAACAGATATCGCAGCCGAGCCCCACCAGCCTCCATTGTCGTCTCTCGATGCTCTGCTTACGCCTGTGGAGACTGCATATCTCTGTGCTGGTCTCTCTAAATTCTACTTCCACGTTGCCGAGATCTTTGAGCATAGGAGGCAATACGATGAAGTGGTTGTCTTCTCAGAGCTAGCTTACGAAGCACTACCACCCCATCCCGATGAAGTGAGTCGTCACAAGCGAAGAGATATCGTAATCGGCAGCTAATAATTCCCGACTCCAGGACGGCGTTGCACTGCGATCAGACATTCTTGCTCGACAGTTCAGTGCGGCACTGCAGGTTCCAAACTACGGCTCCGCATACGCCGCGCTGATAAGCTACAGCGACAAGGCATTGTAAGATCCAATTGAACTTTAACCAGCGCACACAAACCACCTCAATCACTGACACGCGATCCTACAGACAACGGCACGGACTGAAGAGCCTCATCATCTCAATGTGCGAGCATCACGAAGCCGAGGCGATGTGCCAGTTCGACTTCCCAGGTCTCCACGAAGACGTCGACAGCGTCCTCGAGCATCAATACGAGCAGATACGCGAGGTGACTGCCGCCGGCGTTCCGTACCACAAGATCGCGTACGCGTGGAGAATACTCAAGGGAAACCGACGAGGAGGTATGTCTGCCTTACATCTTCCATTGATTGTCAAGTTTATTGATGACTAAAGCTAACCTGAGAAAATAGCTGCAACGGTCCTATATGACCAACTGAAGAAGCTGCAGGGATGTTTGACGAATGCTCAAAGGTATTCAGGCAAGGAGGTGCGAGATACGTACCTCGGCTTGCTGAATGTTCTGTCGCTGGTTCCGAAGGAGCAGGCGTATATTTTCACCAGGCTGCATGCGGAGCAGGAGAGCAGTGGTGTGCACTTCGTCGACGGTAAGCAAACGATCCCTACGCTTCCCACTCATTATTCGCCTTCAATCATATCTGTGAGCATTAATCTAACGATTTCTTGATATCGATCATATAGGTACGAAGCTCAAACGTCGCGTTGTGACTGTGGATAATATCCGCGAGGAATATCAGGAGGAAGTGCGCAAGACGATCGAGTACCTGTGCGGGGGCATTTTCTTCTAGTATATGGGCGATACATTCGCATACACGCATCTACCCATCGCATTTTGGGATCTAATTGTCCGGTGAGATGGCGCTGATATGCAGTCTGTGCAGCTCATGCTGATGTGCATGTCTTCTTATCTATGCGTTATTAATTCATGTTCGAGCCTGCATGCATGCACGTGTTTTTGCATCAACGGGCGTCTGTTTATATGGCGAGATGGCTCTTACCTTGAGATACGCGTATCAACGATAATTTTCATAGACTTGGAGCGTTGAAAGCTTCGATCGAGATTATACCTTTGAAGCTGATATGATGGATCGGACGAGATCGTCGACAGGGAACATCTAAAGGTTGTGCATGTAGTAGGCAATTAATTCCAGCAAGTATACCGCAATCGATCAAGAAGCCTAAATTCCAAGTGAAGATTGTATTCTTATTCAAAGCATCGCTTTGCTCTATAGTATACGTACACGCTCAGCACCAATATCTGGGAGACAAAGGAAGACACCAAAGCGGCCGGTAAACGACATCTTTTCACGATGGTCTGAATAAAGTAAGCAGATATACAAGAAGAGAAAAGGCCCACCGCAACTAAAATATCGATATGAAGATAGGAGGGCAAGGCAATAGGAAGAGGATGACGGCGAACGTATGATGGAAGAAACCAGGAGGGGAACGAGGGAGTATTGATAACATTATCCAATTAGTACCAACGAGGAGCTGCCGGAAAAGCGAGGACGGGAGGTGCTGGAGAAGGCCCTGTTGGAGAAGTTGTGGCCAACGCAGATTCGGACGATGTTGGTGATATTGATATGTGAAGTATAGTAGTTCGCGGTTCTGTAATCGTATCGACAATGTAATGGGTCAATTCATCGGTCGATTCTCAAAGTGTAGGAGACTGGTAAAGGGATTGGAGGCTGGCAGTATTGATCGTTGTGGAATTGACGTATCCATAGCTGGATGTGGAGACTCCCCAGCCTACACGTCGTGCTGTGACATGTCGCTCGACTTAGATCATGGTGTTCGGAGCGGGCTCCAAAGTACCATTCTGTTTTGGCATTGTAGAGTGAACAGTACTACCCATAGCGGCCGCGGTACCTTGTGGCTCTGGAGTAACGGCACTGGTAGCGGGAGACGGGCTTTGCATAAATGGGAGAGATGGTGGAGCTCTCGTCGACTGCGGGATAGCATATGACCCCATGGCTTTGGCTACGGGGATGTTCTCCACAATTTTTACCGTCCGACGCTCTTTTAGTTCCATATTATCCTGCCCTTCGGCTTCTGGAATATCCGACAAGTTGTGGGGATTGTGCAAAGGGATGTAGCCTTGGCGGGACTTTGGAACTGGTGTCGCAGAGCGGAGATCTGTAAGGTCAGGGTCCGATGGGGGTAGCTCCGGGCTGTAAGGCTCCTTGTTGTTTGGAGGCGAGACGCCAAAGACGGTGTTCGGGGTGCTCGCTCGCTTGGTATCCAATTGCCCTGCGTAGTACGACTGCCCGGCAGTACGATTCTTCAAGATCCCCTTCAGCGGCCGCGCGGACGGGGTGGGACGTAGATACAGTGAGTTGGTGTTGGAAGATGCGGCACCAGCGCTAGCAGGGCGAGGAGAGGTAGACGGAACTCTCAAATATCGATATGGTGCGGAATTATCGTCATTGAAACCTTGCGTATACGATGCCGAACGGGTGTGGCCGTAGGAAGCTGTCGACGTCGGAGCTCCTGGGCTTTGTGCTGACAGAGGTCTCGCAGATATATAGCCAGGGCTGCTCGATGGGCCAAGCACACTGTTCCCTTCTGGTGATTGCGGGGTAGACGGCGGGCTTCGAGTCATTGAGAATCTGCCATGGTTGACGAACGGTGGACGCGGCGGATGCAGAAGACCATCCTGTTCGGAGCTTGTGCCCTCAGCGATACTGCCAAATGTGGATCCGCTGTTCACTCTCCCACCACTGCTGAGGGGAGAGGAAACTCTCGACCATCGGGAGGCAGGGGAGAGGGCACGCAGGGACTCGCTGTCGACGATACCGGCTTCGGCTGGCGTCTCGTTGCTATCGAGTGCTCTGACACCGAAGTTTACGCTGCTTGTTCGTCGGAGCTGTGAAGCTGGTGGGCGGGCGAGGAGTTCCTGTTGGGCTTGACTTTCAATGGTCCTGGTGCGTCGGCCGTTTATGAAGCGTACGGTAGCGCTGATGATACACAGCACCACCTATCCATGGAGTTTATTACAGTCAGGATTCCGCATACTTGA
Source organism: Drechslerella dactyloides (assembly GCA_020064725.1). Lineage (NCBI taxonomy): Eukaryota > Fungi > Ascomycota > Orbiliomycetes > Orbiliales > Orbiliaceae > Drechslerella > Drechslerella dactyloides. The sequence goes on from JAGTWJ010000019.1 coordinate 1,435,634, forward strand.
AGATTGTTGGGCTGGTCGAGGTGACTTACGACAAGCATACAAACGGCCTGGTACGTCTCATTAGCTCATTAATGAATGCCTCTACAATCGAAGGGAGCGAGGTACTTACGAATAGAAACCGGTATAACAACGGCCAGCTGGTGAAAAACTCCATCACTCTGCTCCACAAGGGTCCTACTAAAAGGTCGTGCCGGTCAGCCATCGTGAAATTGATAGATACACCATACTTCAGGCGGCACATCTAGTACTAGCATCTTCACTAGCCATGAGCTGCTGTAGCTAGAGGAGCCGTTCAACTCACCACTCGACAGATCAAACAGTGTTCAAAATTGAAAGCTGCCAAAGGAGCGCGGTCGAACCTCGCTGTATTTCAATACTTTGCTGTAGCCTCGATGCTACTTTGCTGATATCCCATCGTCATCGTTAGCATGTACATGAACATAAACCGATCACACCGCAAGCGTGCCGAAATCACTTACGAACGAGCAAACGTGGCAACCACTTACCGACGGTACACGAATGTGCGTGGTAGGAGCTGTAGGAGGGATTGGGCTGTAGGCCGAGACTAGCGAAGCTACCGCTGCACTGAAGGATTGCTTCCGGGATCTTGCATACAGAAGTGATATCAGCAGGTGGCCGAATGACCACCACGTCGTATATAAGAGCAATTCAGGTAATGGTATATTACGACAGAGATGCCAACTTACCACAATATTCACGCGGAGTCTAAGCTTCGCTGTCGTCTGGCGGGTGATATATCGCGATATATCGATTAGCAGCGGCGATAGAGTAATGATACCGACAAGTCTGAAGCTCTCGGTTGGCCTTCAGATAAGATAGGTGTACAATGATAGCAGGGATTGAGGTGGAGGAATGAATGGTACGATGGACGAATGGACAAGAGAATGATGATGCCAACAAGAAGAAGCAATGAGAGGGAGAAAAGTCTGGCGAGATGATTCGCTTCTGAGAACCGATGGCAAGACCTTATCGCCTTTGCGACAGTCACAGGAGCATCAGCTTCAACCCGCTTCCTGGTGCCGAGAGCGGTCCTGAAGGCTGCTTACAGAGTCCGGCCGTCGCTGTAGATTACGGTAGGCTGTGCTCTCAAGGAGAGCCTGCGCTAGCAGGTCCATATGTAGCTCTGGGCTAGTATGGATGCTTGGAAACTAGTCTTGTGCCCAAGGTACGCCGTATGAGTGCAGTGTCGAGAGGTTAAGCTGCCAGAGCAAGGCGGTGGTGATATCTCGCGATAGATGATGAGCTACAGGTGGACGGGCAGTTCAGAGTTGGAGGGTACTCTTATTTCATAGACCTCCTGCTCTGAGACAACCCGACTACATCAGATGTCACGCTCTGCGCATGTGTTGAGCGTGCAAAATATCACATAGTGTCTGGAAGCGCGCAGACCGTGGGAAGTGAGAGAGAACGCCTTGTAAATGCGCGGATTTGATGGTAAGACGGTATTCTTGATAATTATCATACACAATACACAATGCCTAAAGTAGACACCGAATCATCCTCGTTCATGCTGAGATGAGCTCGTATGTCTTCTCGGCTCCCTTATTCCCGTCAGCCCTGGCCTTCTCGATACCATCTCGTCCCTTCTTCGTCGTGAGTATCTTCCTTATCTTAGTCTTCTCGCTCTCGGGGACTCTTTCGCTCTCTAACAATGTAGCAATGAGCCAGGAGTTCCAGCTTGTGGCCCATGATAGCAGGTCCGGCTGAATCTTCGGCAGCAGGTATTTATGGAACGCGATTGGTGGGTCAGATACTGTCAGACAAGCCTGTTAGTACGCTGGACGCCTCTTGACGTATAGAAACAACCTACATTGCATAGTTTTCGTCTTGTTGTTGAAGAAGCCTTCCTGCACCAGTGTCTTCAGCAGCCGTCCGAGGTCTTTGTTTTCTCTGGCTTCGGAGCCCTCGGCCAGCGCTGCAATCTTTTCTGCTGCTTCAGACTTATCGCCATCGGCAGATATTAGAACCTCGGAGATGAACTGGCATCCGGTGTGGCTGGTTGCCAGCTCCTCTGCATGGCTAACGACAGTCTTGAGGAGAGTTGGGCTCAGCGCCTTCCTCAGCTCTTGCTGTCTGGCCTTTGGATCCTTTTTACTACAAATTGTACGTGTCGCGTTAGTAATTCATGGAGTAGCCCTCGTTGATGAATATGAGTGCTGAATACGAACCTCGTCTGTGCCCGAATCTTGTCAAGATCCTCCAGCAGCTCAATCTTCTGCGGGTGCATCAACCTAGTCTCTCTCCCAGCCAGCGGATACAGCAGCGGAATCCTCGCAACTGCATGCGTCGGTGCACTTCCGTCATCCAGCTTGGCCTGGATCTCCGGAAACACCGTCTTCGAAACCAACACCGTATCATCGACGACGTCGAACACCGCTACAAGCACCATACACCCGTGCTCATCAGCATACAGGTCCTGTATGCTTGGCTTCAAGTTCTTCAGCATCTGCTTCCGGTCTTTCGCGGTACCCCATGCAAAGCAGCGCATGATGACCTGCGCTCCGTCTTTGGAGAACGCGATTGTGCCCAGATTCTCCTTCACCAGTTCGATAAGCTCTGCTGCCTCGCTGGTATCCGCCTTGACATTGAGAATGTACTCGAGCATAGCCTTATGCAGAATTGTCAAGAATGTCATATTCTTCTCGACCATCTGGTTGATGAGCTCGAACAAGCTCTTCATTATCAGCGGCCGTTTCTCTGGGTTCTTGTCTGCCAGCGTCTTCAGCGAAGAATCCCTCGATTCGTCCTATAAAGTCAAACATATTAGCTTTTTTTAAATTATACACCATCTCGCTATATATGTTATCTGCCAATCTGCTTACCTTGAATATTGCGTATTCCACTCCGTAAAACTCGCTGATAATTGCCGCCTTTTGCTTCGGTGTCGCATACTCCCGGTACGCATCGTCGATGACGTAACAAGCCTCGCGGTGCTTCGCCATTCGCCTGACGTTCCCATAAAACTCTCCGATGATCATCTCCCTCGTCGCCGTATTCCCATAGTGCATCAACTTGACAACCAGGTACTTTCCGTACGCGCTCTCCGCCAACTGCACGTACTCCCCCTTCAGCTCGCGGGCAATCTGCTGTCGACGCTCTGCACTGCCGTATTTGACAGCCGTCTGAATGACACGGGAGGCGTCGTGCTTGAAGACGAGTTCCTTGACGCGGCCGGTGACGATGGTGAAGAGCTCGTCGGTGAGCTTTTTGCGTTCATCGAGCGGGACGTGGGATTTGCGACGTAGACGTTCCCAGATCTTTTTGCTGCGCTGGATGATGTCGGCGTTTGGTTTGGCTTGTTTGCGTTCCGTTGCGAGCTTGCGCTGGACAGCGTGCGATTCTCGAGATTTGTTTGCTGTGTAACCCGTTAGCTTTCGACTGAGGGCATCGTGGGATATGGGTTATCGTACAATTGGCAGTTGAGCCGCCGTTGTTGGCAGCCTTGCCAGTCCCTTTCCCCGGAGCAGCAGCGGACGATGCGTCTACATCGTCGGCCTCAGCTTCGTCGCCGAAATCGCCGCCATCGTATTCGTCGTCGTCGCTGTCCTCGACTAGGTCTTTCCGTTTGGGCTTCTTCGACTTATCGCTGGATATGCCTTTCGCGGAGTCCTTTGACAGTTTGATCTTTTTGGATTCATTTCCGGGTAGTTTTACGTCGTGCTTCCGCTTGGAGAGCGCCATTGTCGAGGTTGGTCTGGTCGGAAAGAGGTTGATCGATTGGTAGGTGTCGTGGTTTTGCTTCGCTTGACACTGCGACTGGAAACTTTTCTATCGTTCCGGCAAATTCAGCGACGGCCTGTGATTGGCTGGTTGCAGGCGTGACGACCTCGCAACACACAAATCCACACACGGAGCCATGCACGCTACAAGTTTCTGAGTCGTATATTGGAAATCTCCAGATGCAGGCATGTGAATTAGGAAGTTATTTTACCTAGCAGGCAACAGTAGAGTGTGCATCGGCTACTTGTATGGAGTGATTTAGACGAAGGCTAATTTAAGCTGGCTGAGGCAGCATTTAAGTTACAGTCGCGAGTGATCGCGAAGGTCACGTCGACGTCCTCTCGCCATCCGGCTGGCAGGCTTAGATAGACGTACATGCGCAGTTGGATTTGATGCATCTGTATCTTCGACGGCCGATTCCGATTAGTTGTCATTATGGTGTTGCCAGAAATATAGATCTTACCGAGTGACTTCTCTTGTCTCGCGAACTAGAAGCTGGACACACGTAGGACTGTACTTCTATATGTACTTACTGGAGTTACGACTTCTGACGTCTCGAGCGGCATCTTTATGAACTCTCCGAATCTGTTCCTTTAATTCTGCCATTCTTGGTGTCCTCTTCCGGTTCCCTCTCTCATAAGCTGTCTCGGCCATCAAGCCGAATATCTGTTGCAGAGTCGCGACGCGCAGCAACATTGAATTGAAGCCTGGCTTGGCGCGTGCGGCGCCAACGAATGGGGCATCCGGGCGGGAGTAGCAGGTCATGATTCCGGGATCTGGGGCGCTGGTCGACGGGCTGGTATCTGGCACCGGAGTGTTCTCTATAAATTGAACCGCGCCAACCGTGTCTTCTCAAGAATGACCTAGCAGCAATCTGCTTGGCATGCTTTCGGCGAATCTATTGCATCACCGAGCGACACGCCACCATGGTAGTGGGGTATATCAATGTAGCTATTAACAGTCGTGATGCTTGGTATTTACATTTCATTAATGTGTATGCCCGGATTTCCCCCACCAAACTCCGCAAGTTCGACCGATGAAAAGGGAATAAGACAGTTTTTTCGTCAACAAAGGATAGTAGTATGACGCTCACGTAAAAAGAATCACAAAGTGGAAACGTCGGCATACGTGTGAGCGCAACAATAATTTTAATGCAATGCAGACCGACGAATATCAAACGTAGCCAAATTAAGCGATAGTCGAATAATGAGCGGGGTGATTATACGCATCAGCCGCATCCCGCATGTCGGTAGAAAAGAGGGTGGATAGGTATATCGTCCAAGGTAATAAAGGAGCTCAGGACTGTTGCTATTCTCGCTCCTGGAGGTCCTTCGGGCTCGGGTCGCCGATTCCGTCCTCTGCACGCCATTAGCTTACCACGACTCTTCCACAAGCACTGAGATGGAGGATGTATAAACATACCGTTGATCGCAAATAGACACTCCGATTCCGGTAAGCAAGGCGAATCGTAGATCTTGCAGATACGCGTCTCCCCGCGCCCCTTCTTCAAATACAACCTATCCAAACACCACCAACAATTAGCAAAGAGTCACGACCGTAACAGACACATCACACCCACCGAGTAGTCGACGCGTGCGCGATAATGTTCCCGCCGATCGGCTTCTTCGGATCCGGATTGAAGACAGCACCGTCAACCTGCGCGACAACCTGATTCGTGATCACAACAGCAACCCCAAACTCGTCAGCGAGCCGCTGCAACTGCCTCATAAACTTGGCCAGATGCATCTGCCGCGCCGACAGATCCCCTCTACCCGAGAAATCCGTCCGGTACAGACTCGTCGCGCTGTCCACTATGAGCAGCGAGAAGCGCGTTTCCGTCATCATCTGCGCTGCCAAATTGAGCAGCTGCAGCTGATGGTCGGAATTGTACGCACGCGCGTAGGCGACGTTGTCGAGGACTTCTTCGCCGTTGAGACCGTAGCGCTGCGCGACGGCCAGCAGTCGCACGGGGCGGAAGGTGCCCTCGGTGTCGATGTACAGGCATTTCCCTTCGCCGCCGCCCATGTCCAGCGGCAGCTGGCAGGTGACGGCGAGGGTGTGGCAGAGCTGACTTTTACCCGTGCGGAACTCGCCGAAGACTTCCGTGATCGAACCGGTTTCAACACCGCCAGCGAGCAGGGTGTCGAGCTGCTTGGAGCCCGTGGTGATGGAGATGAGACGGCTGCGCTGCTCGTGGATGTCGGTTGCCGTCGTGAAGCCCATCGGGACGAGCTTCGCCGCTGCATTCACATTATTCAGTCAGCACACACGTGTCTCGACAATCGTCAATGGAGGGTGGGTAAGTCCTCACCTTCCGAGATGATCTTGTCCGCTTTGGCCTCCGAGATGCCCTTGATCGTCAGCAGCTGACGCTTCGATCTACGACGTTACACACCGTCAGTCCAACAGTCCCTCACCGCTTCTTAAAATCTCGCAGCTGAACATACGTATACGCAACCGCCTCGACGGTGTTATATCCCGCCTCAACAATCGCCCTGATATCCCTCGCATGGATCCCGTTGCCCTCAAGTTGTGACAGCGGCGTCGGGGCACCGTACGCTGCCGCGGACGGGTCGTCAAACTGCGTGGGATCTTCCTCTGCCATTGTCGACGACGGTACAGTTGACGGCGGCACCTCTGTTCTGAACGAGATTCTCTCAGTCGTGGCCGATGACAGGTGGCGGTGGGCTGGAGATGTAGCTGCAGCTGCGGTCGTCGGGTTCGTCGAGCGGGTAGCTTGTGCTTGGATGGTGTTGCGGAGCTGCGGGTTCAGTGGCGGCACGTCAATGTAAAAGTCATTGGGCATAGTCCGCTGCTTATATGATGCCTACGCCGGAGTGCAGCCGTTCATTGCAGGGTTCAATGGGCATATAATCGTAGACTCAGAGGAGAGAAGAGAAAAGGGACAGTAGAGCTGATGACAAATGCTTTGGCCTGGCGCAGGAAGGCTTAATGTCGTTCGAGGCAGCTGCAGGCAGCTGCAGGCAAACGAGATGACTCGACGCCCCTCGCCAACGCGTCTCGGCCTTGTTTACGAGTCTCGCGTTCTCACATGACATTGAGAAACAGCGTAGCCAATTTGACTGCCTGCACGATCTCGAGAACGCGAACGGAGATGATGAGTTTGCTCATTCATGCATATGCAAGTATGTACAGTCAATGAAGCGTCAGTCAATGCTATCTTCTATGGACAATACGTCCCGCAAAAGACGGCCATATAGAAGTCAAGTCCTCGACGCCACAACGTATGCGCAGTATAATACAAAACATCAAACTGCAAAATGCAAACGCTAACACTCGTCATTATCGTACAAAAGCAAGCCAATTCAAGTCTACGAAGCGCTGCCGCAAAAGCAAAACAATAGTAATACAAACGATCAAAAAACCCATGCACCCTCACCCATTAAGCTCATTAACGATATCCCGAAGCACCGGCCGCGACGCAAGCACGCTCTTCTGCGTCACCGTCCCGGTCTTCGGCCCCGCCGCCGCATCCTTCGGCTTCTTCCCCAGCATGTCCAATATCGACTTCTGCACCGTCACCGGCCGCTTATTCTCAGCATCCACCGAGCGGTTCCGTTGCGACGCCGCCATCGCCGCCGAGGCGGTCCCCTGCGTCGACTGAGTAATCTGCATCGGTATGCTATGCATCGTATGCGCATTCGCAGGCAAATCGTAAACCCACTTCCGCTCCTCCATCATGTCGACAAATTTGCCCAGCAGGTCGTTCGTCTTGAGCGTGCTCTTCGACCCGAGTATCAGGAGCTTCGTCTTCGCTCTCGTGAACGCAACGTTGATCCGGCGCCAGTCCTTGAGCAGCTCGCCGACGTTCTCCTTGTCATTCGACCGCACGAGCGAGATGATGATGCAGTCCTTGTCGCGACCCTGGAACTTGTCCGCCGTGTGCATTTCCACAGACGGGTGGCTGTGGAGTAGATGTTGGATCGCTTTGATCTGTGAGCGATACACGGAGACGACGCCAATCTCCGTCGCGTCGACGCCGCAGTGCAGGAATCCTTCCACAAGCTTGTAAACCGAGTCGTCAGTAAAACTAGCCCTCATATGATCGTATGTAAATGACGGCTCGAGCGAAACTCACCTGGCGGGTCAACTCTGCCTCGGTAGGATTGTATATCCGATCCCCCTTTCGCTCCTCCGGCGCGACCACCAGATCCGTATTCAAAAACCTCGCCTTGACGTCCTCCTGCAGCATGTCTCGAATCCAACAAGGAACCTCCACGGTGGCCCCGCACAGCTTGCCGCCCTGAGGTGTCGCGGAAGCTCTATGAAGGTTGCTCAGCGCGCCGATATCAGGAATCCGCAAGCTGCTCTGCGCCACCTTCTCCGTCCCGCACTTCAACCGGCCCTCGTAGATTAGATAATTCGACAACGCCATGATCTCCTCGCACATACGGTACTGGTGCTCCAGGTTCACAACAGACTCCGGATGCGAATCCGACAACAGCTTGAACAAGCTCACATCCAGTCCTCCGGCCTTAGCTTCCTGGCTGCGCACCAGCGGCGGCAGCTGGAAATGGTCGCCAACGAGCACAAACTTCTTCGCCATCCGAATCGGCCCAACGCACACGGGCAGCGTGATCTGTGACGCCTCGTCCACGATGCAGTAGTCGAACAGCCGCTCCGTAAACACAATATGATTGATGGAGAGGCATGTCGTCGCGACGACCTGCGGACTGTGGAGCGCGTCTTGGATCTCCTCGAAGCTCTTCTTCGGCGCGTTGGCTAGGACCGCGAAGTTTTGCACCTCAGGATGGATTTTGGACGCCACGCCCAGTCTGAGGATCTTGATCGGGTCGTCTTTGATCTTTAGCAGAATGTTGTCAACGGCGGTGTGGGTGTAGGATGTCAGCAGCACGCTCTTGCCCTGGTGTACCAGAGCGCGGATTATATGGGCGATCGTTGTCGTCTTGCCGGTTCCGGGCATTCCAAGGACCAAGGCATAATCCTGCGCACTCATGACCTTTTCAATCGCATTCTTCTGGTCGACGTTGATTTTGCCCTGGCTAGCAGATGGCAGCGGGTATGCTGTGGAGCTAACCTTGTAGACCGGAGGCGCCAGTTCCACAATCAGTTCCCGCAGTCGAGGGTTACCATCGGCCTTAACCAGCTCTACAAGATTGTTGCGAATAAGAGCCATCCCGTTGCTGAACTCGTCCTTGTCCATCCGGTAGGGTAACTCAGCTTCTTGAGACGACGCAGGGGGCAGCGGCTTCGTCGAACCGTCCTCTAGAAGCTCCATGATCGCCGAAAAAGTCTGATTCTTCTTCTCGTGGAATCCTTCCTGTCGAACTCGCGAATTGTGCAATCTGCGGTCGACGGCGACAAGAATCCACTTGGACGACACCTTGACGACATACCCCTTCGCGAGCGCGAAATGCCCATCTTCATCCGAAATGACAATCGGCTCGCCCACGTTAATCTGTGACTCCAGAAACGAGAATGACGGTGACGGCGTCTTCTTCACAAACCGGTAGTGGAATCGGTTGATCTTGGAAACTTGGTCGTTAGAGGTAGGAGCGGACTCCGGTATCATGCTAAGGTTGCTAAAGCATCGGCCAGCTGCCTCTCGCTCATCGCTCGTCATGACCCACAGTTCCTTTCGAAACTTCTCCATGTCTTTTTCTTCCTTCGAGAGGAGCGCCTCCCATTTTGTGAAAAATTCAGAATGCGTCTCGTTCAAGTGGGCGGTCTCTTTCGCAAAGATATCTCCGACACCGCTAGTCTCAGCAGTGCCATTCTCGATTGTCTACACCACTATCGTTAGAAACTGTGACTTTTGAGAAGATTGATATGCTGGACCTACCTTGTGGAATACGAAGCATGACGTCTTCGCATAGCACTTCCCGCAAGTCCGCTTGTCTCCCAGCATCGGCGGCAAATCAATATTGCTGTATATATACCGCGCGAGCTTATTTCTCCCGATCATGAGATCCCGTAACTCGTCCACAAGGCTGGGCACTCTAATCGTCTCGGATGTCTCCATGTAATACAAGACACCGCACAGAGACTCGATATCTGCAGCAATCACGCGTTAGTAAACTCTTGAGATGAGCATGGGAGACAAGTTTCTACCTACCATAGCGATCCGACATCAGGAGGGTGTATAGCATGGTCTGCGCTCGATGCGACATGACCTTCGTGTTCCTCCCAGTCTTCAGCTCAAGCGGAACGGTCAAGGTGCTCCGGTCTTTCGCATCCCGCACATCGACCTCAACCGACACATCAATGTTGCCTTTAAGTCCGTACTTCGGCGACCATATATGCTCTTCAATATCTAAGACTTTGCGAATCGCGATATTCGCATCCGGCGCACGATGGCCCGTGGCAACAGCACCGTCCTTCGGCTTCGCTGAAACGAACATCTTTGCCCAATCCTGCAGTGAGGGCAGCTTTGTCCGCAGGTGGTCCATCGCCATGCTCGGCGTCACCCGAACAGCGTACAGGTTCTGCAGTTGCGCCGAGAGAATCCGGTTTATCTCCTTCTCCAAGAATGCTGATGAAAAGTCGTTCGCGCTGAGCGCCGCCTGGAACAATTCGTGTAGGATGTTCCCATACACGCTCCACTGAGACGCGTCCGAAATCGCCTTCACCCGCTCCTTCAACGTCGCCAACCGGATGCAGTCGAATGAATCCGCAACCGCCGTCGCCGAAAGGAGGATATCAGGATGGAGGATAAGCATGTTCCGCGTATTATCGATAATGCAGGTCCCGCTGGCGTCAAAGCCGCCTATGACGTTGACGACATCGCCCTCCCGCACATCGCATTCCATCCACGCCAGCCGCAGCAGCACCCGTCGTTCCGTCCGTGTCTTTTCGTCCTCTACGCGGAGCGATTTCTCGTGCCGGGGAGTACCGCTGCTGGAAGTATACTCGTCTTCAAATACGTCTAGTACCACGAATCTCTGGATTGCCCGCGATCTTGCGTCTTTCTTTCTCAACTTAGTACTGGTTTTCAAAGGCTAAACTAGAACAATGTGAACTTACTACGACGTGTTCAGGGTCAAAATCGCTCCCGTAGTCGTCGGAGGGGCTCCGCGTTACAGGTGACTTGTTCCTTTTCAACGATGATTTGAGCGCGGGTGGTTTAACAGGTGTCTTGAAAATCCTCTTATCTTGCGCCTTCGCGCTACCGCCACCTACAGCTTTCGCGATATCCGCCTCCCAGTTGTCGTCGTCGTCGTCGAGATCATCCAACCCGTAGTCCATTTCCTCATCGCCATCCTTTGCAATTACGGCTCCGCCACTGCGAGACTCTACCTGCGTGGCAGGCGTCGACTTGCTGGGACAGCATGTGCTGTCTCCCAGCTCCAACATATCCTCATCGTCGTCATCATCGAGACCGTAATCATCGGATTTTGGATGAGCTGCGGCGGCACTCGGTTGAGCAGCTTTGCCGCCTGTATGCCTCACCTCGCTTGGAGGTCTGGTAGAGTTCGACCGTCTGGATCTATCTTCCCAAGGCCCTGCCTCCATAACCGGAGGCGACATTTGGCCTTGGATTGAGGAAGAAGGGTCATCAAATCGGCCAGAAAAAGTGCCAAAGGAAGAATTGATGGCAGCCGGAGCAGTCTCCGATTTCTGAAGGACAGCGACCTTCGTACTATTCTCCTGGAGCTTAGCCAGCAGACTGGAGACCTTCTCGTTGGTAATATTACGACCGGATAAGCTGCTGGATCTCGCAGGTCTCAGAGCGCTCTCTGCGAACTTTTCTTCCAAGCGGCCGGCTTCTTTGGGCTTACGGTCTAGGAGTTTGAGCCGCTTCGTAGGGGCACTGAAGGATCTTCGGAAGGCTGACGGCGAGTCGGCGACATCAGTCGGCCCACGCGGCGAGCTCCCTTCGAAGCGTTCTTCAGCTTGTACGAAGGGAACCCTCGCGCTTGGCTGTTCCTGAAGTCTTTTCGTCCAGGCATCTTCGAACGGATTTGTGAGAGGAGTTTTCAGAGCGGATGATGAGATATCAAATGCAGTCTGCTTCGAGGATCGCTTGCTGGCTCGGGGCGTGCCCATGGGCGAAGAACTCCTGGCCCGCTTCAGTCGTCGCGCGTTTTTCGGAGAGTCTGCCCAGGAGACTCTCTCTTCCGGCGAGGTTTCCTCTTTAGACACTTTGACGGATGGTGTTACATTCGTCTGGCTGAGCAAGTCGTTCAGGGCGAATCGGTGCTGCGGGGTAGACGGTATATCCTTGGATCCTAGGGAGGCAGCGTTCTGTTGTTTTAGACCGGAATCAAGTGGTGAAGGCTTCTTTGCTGGCGGTTTCTCGATCTTCGTAGTGGATTGGTTTTCGCGAACGGACGGGTTACGGCTGGGCTGCTTGTTTTCCTTGTGTATTGCAGGTGGTGGTGAAGAATCCATTGGCGCGGGGATCGGAGATTTGGGTCGTTGCCCTCGATATGCCCCTGGCTCGGGGCCTCTGGAATTCGAGGCATTTGGCAACGGCTTATCTCGGCGAGGGGCAGCATTGCCATGAGCGAAGGATGCCAGCTTGTCTTTCGTCTTCATGGAGACCGGCTCCGAATTGACTTTCTTGAGAGGCTGGCCAGCCAGGGCCTTTGGGATCATGGAGGTGCTGCCATTGGTATTGTTCCGCCTGAAGCCCAGCCGGTTTTCAGGGCGGTTCTACGCATTCATAGGTACGTTAGCGGGACTTTGAAATTAAATTGAGATTGAGATGAAGATTAAGAGATATTTGGATTACAGTATGGTCTGGGAAGTTGGTAGTTCGCTTCGACATGGCCGTGGACAGCGAGGGCCACTTGCTGGAGGCCTGGTACGTGCTCAGCGTCGGTTCATCGTATCCTTGAGACGCGGAACTTCGACTCGTGATCGTCAGGAGCGTGCCAGCTGTGCGAGCCGGAGAGCGAGAAGGGTGAAGGCTCTCTGCTTGGGAGAGGAATGGTAGAAGGAGATGGTGAGTGGCCAGCCGGTCGATGCAGCTCGATTTGATTGGATTCGATGCAGAGGACAGGAGAGCAGCTCTCTCACATCTCGAATAATGCCCCAGAACGGCAGTCAAATTGGTGTTTTCGGCGCACGCGTCGTCGTTGCAGGTAAACAACGCCCGCCAAGCAACCGCCGCCCAAAAGCAGCCCGCAACGCAGCCGGCTGGGCACACGAGACCGCAGCAAATTGAACCCCGCCATTGCATCAAAGCGCCCCCACGCTCATCTCATCGCGATGGCATCTCCACTGAAGAATTAACCATGCAGCTCAGTGTCGGCATTTTGAGCGGGGAATGCATGCCAAACAGGTGGGCCGTTCCATCCGCCCCAATCTCTTAGCCTTCTTCTATAAAATTGCATTGATGCTCATCGTCCGGATTTGGCCCGCAATGTCTACAGGGTCGGCCATCGGTACGCTAGTGCACCGCTCAACCTTCTTCACATGCGCACAGCTATCAAGCTAACTAATAATGCACAGACGCTGCCACCTTGAACCTCGTCAGATATCTCAGTGCCACAAGACTCGAGAGTGCCAGTGCCAGTTTCAGCTCACCAAAGTCACACCTGACAAACACAATATTGCATGTCGAACATGAAGACGATTTTATGCTCGAGATCGCCAGGCACCTGTCTATAAAAGTCGAGAAGCTACGGGCAATCCGTGGGACGGAGCAGCATGAAGAGCTCCAGGGTGCGAAACGCTGTTCTAGGCAGGGCGAATAAGGCCTTCGCCCGACGCTGAGACCCCTGCTCCATATAGCTCTAGCCGACGTCGCGTTTGTACGAGCCCCTCCTGATGTATTGTCTAGGAGAGATTCCGGATGGCGCAGCCAGGGTACAAGAGGCCTGAAACGGCCTGTCAGCGTGAACTCGCAGATTTACCGGGCCAGGCCGATGCGGCAGAGTCGAGCCGACCGGGGCTCGGGCACATGCAAGCGCATCCACATGCAGCAACATCTCGTGCGGCGACATGGTCAAGTCGGCGATAACGGGCAGGTGAAAATTTACGCCCATCTGAACGAGCGTTTTTTCTAGCCCGCCGATTACTCTTCGTCAAGAACGCAATTTACCGCCCGATGCGACTCTGCATATAAGCTCCGATTCCCCACGTTTCCTATCGCAGCTTCCCCGGCCGTCCTTTTCCTGCGCAAAACCTCTTGACCACGCGCCAAAATTGGATCTTATCGCCTACGTTGCAACATCAACAACACCGTCCGGCCCACAGAAAACGACACACTCTCCTTTATCTGCCACCGTCGCCACACACATCGCAACTTATAGTAGAGAGTATCGCATCACCACACCGCAGAAATGTCGTCGGAAAAGAAGCCGCTCCCTTTCATCTACAACTTCGCCGCCGGCGCCGTCGCCGGCGTCTCCGAAATCCTGGTCATGTACCCCCTCGATGTCGTCAAGACCCGGATACAGCTGCAAGTCGGCGGCGCAACAGCAGGAGGTGACGCCTATACCGGCACGCTCGACTGCTTCCGCAAGATCATCAAGAACGAGGGCTTCGGCCGGCTGTACCGCGGCATCACCGCCCCGATCCTGATGGAGGCGCCCAAGCGCGCTACCAAGTTCGCCGCGAACGATTATTGGGGCAAGGTCTACCGCGATGCTTTCGGTGTGGAAAAGATGAACCAGCCGCTTGCTATTCTCACCGGTGCCACCGCCGGTGTCAGCGAGTCCTTCGTCGTCGTCCCGTTCGAGTTGATCAAGATCCGATTACAAGACCGCGCTTCGGCGGGTAAATACAACGGCATGGTCGACTGCTTCGTCAAGCTGGTTAAAGCGGAAGGTCCGCTCGCTCTGTACAACGGCCTGGAGAGCACGATGTGGAGGCATCTGGTGTGGAACGCCGGTTACTTTGGCGTCATCTACCAGGCCAGGGCGCTGCTACCAAAGGCGGAAACGAAGCAGTCGCAGATGGCGAACGACGTGATCGCCGGTGCCCTTGGTGGAACCGCGGGTACAATCTTGAACACTCCGTACGTACCACACAACCCCCATTATCCGCTTCCTATCGTGAATCAGCAGATGCTAACGCCGGATATCCTATTAGTTTCGACGTCGTCAAATCCCGCATCCAGAACACCGTCAGAGTCAAGGGTCAGGTCCCCAAGTACAACTGGACAGTGCCATCGCTCGCCATCGTCGCCCGGGAAGAAGGTTTCGCGGCCCTCTACAAGGGCTTCCTACCAAAGGTGCTCCGTCTCGGGCCCGGCGGCGGTATCCTCCTCGTCGTCTACACCGGCGTCATCGAGTTTTTCGAGAAGGCGCGCGCGAAGGCTCAGGAAGCCGTCACGACCAGCGCCTCATAGAGTTATAGAACATCTACCCGCCTGCCTAGTTGAACATTTCTTCGATCGATTAATCTATCTATTCCTTTCTCTCTTACTTTCTTTATATACCCATTTTCGCTTGTCACGTGCACATAGAAGGGGTATCAGTATATACGGCGTATGCGCATGTACCGTCATCTAGAATATACCGGCTCGCAGGCCTTATAATATTGTTAACTATTCATGTACAAGTTTGCGCACTTTTCATCCTGTACATACCTTGTTTCATGATTCGTTCAGTATAGACTAGTAACTGCCGCCAGCTAATACTATCATACATCACAAAACTACTTTTCAAATCCCTGTCCCTTAGCCTTCACGCCGCGCATAAGTAAGTATGATCTAGATATATATGTACCAGTCGCTATCCGAATCGCCCATCCATCGCTAAGCACCCGTGCAAGCCCAGCTTCTCAGTCGTCCTCTCGTGCTCTCACGTTCCGCTCCTCGGGCTCCAGGACATGCTTGTGCACGGCCTCCGTTACTAGCTGTCGCAGCTCTTCCTGTGTGAAGTCCTGCGGGTTCGCGGCCAGCTCCTCGATCCTCTGCTTGAATTCCTGGTCGATGGGCTGTAGCTCCGCCACCGCCTCGTCCATCGAGCGCACTTGTACCGCGATTCCCGGCGGCGGCGAGCCGGGTTCTGTATTTATCGGCCGCGTCGTCTCCTTGTCGCTTAACGAGCGGAGATATGCGACGACGAGGGGATACTGGTCATCTTCTTCTATCGATTCCGTAGCCTGCATTCCACCATAACCACAGTCCACCAATCAGTCGTAGCGTTAAAAAGAGAATAGAAGGCTCAATCGTACCGTCAGCCCGCTCTCATTCGTAAGCGTCCAGTCGGCACCCAACTCCTCGACAAGACACCTCGCAACCTCCACGCTCTCCGCCGTGAACAGCGGCGTGTCGCCATCGCCATCCCGAATGTTGGCGTTACCGCCGTGTTCGTTGACGAGCGTGCGCAGCAGGTCCAGGTGGCCGTAGGAGGCCGCTGCGTGGATTGGCGTGTACCCGTTTTCGTCTCTGGCGTTGACGAGCGTCGGGTCCGTGGCGAGGTAGGCGAGGACTTGCGAGGTCTGGCCGTCCGAGGCTGCGATCCAGATGTTGGACATGGTGGGTATATATCGTGGGGTCGATTTGGTGGTGGTGGTGGGGGTGTGGTGGGATGCCAAGGCGTGAGCGTTTCGCAGAATTTGGTCTCGCGAGACCAGAATTTGGGTAAATTGCGACAACACGGCTGTCCGTGATATTCTGTATGACTTCAACGAAGCACCGTGCCTTACGCCGGGTGTCCTGACGCATGGTAAGCTTAATAAACCAATCTGCTTGTACGCATGTTTATTGCTAATGGCAGTTGTCTAACTTGCCTGAGTATAGCTTTAGGAGTAATCAGAGCTCTCGGGGCGATTTTTGTGGGATATTCAATAGGGCATCGGTGAGTATTTGCCATTGTTTTTATTAGAACTGGCCTAGAGAGCCGATGTAATTACCTATTGAAAGGCTGATAAGTGGAGACCACTCTTTGCTAGAATCCTTCTCGATACGATGCAAAAGCTTTCAATCGCTGTAGCGCCATCCCCTACTAGTATACTCACATCTAGAGCTATCCGCGGAATTAAAACAGATATGTGGAGAGTACGGAACTGGAACCCAAGAATCAAAAATCCATAACTGTTGAAGTAGACCTAAACACCTCCGGAATCAATCGATTATCCGATCGATAACGTCTAAGAATTCGAAAACCAACGAATAGCTAATAGTATCCGCTCACAGACCATATACGCCCAGTGCGCATTATGAAACAGAACCCCAGAATTGATCCAACGAAAAAGAAACTCCAAGTAGTAGTACCGCACTATCAGTGCTATTGTAACGCAACGCCTGAACCGTATCGAAGAACTAAAGGGGGGATTCCGGCAATGACACCCCCGGTGAGTACGCGTGCGTAATAGCCTGAATGAAAGTCGCCATCTCATCGAGAGCTTCCGGTTCCTTGAACCAATGCCCAGATCCGCCCGCGCCTACATATCGTAGCGTCGTGATCTCGTACTTCATTCCCTGGAGAATAGTCTTCACCTCCTCCGCCAGAGAGACATCGACAACTGCATCGTCTTGGCCGTGACCCAAGAGAACTTTGGTAGGATGGGTGTCGTAGTAGATAGCGTTAGGGTCGGAGATATAAGCAGAGACCCGGGGGGCACTGTTGAGTCTGTTCTGGAGCCACTCCTGAGCGGCAGTCAATTCCGTCATGTCCTTTAACACCCCCCGAAAGGGCATCCAGCCGCCGTATCCGATGAAACCTCGAAATGAATTGGAAGGTTCTTGCAGCAGGAGCAGAAGCAAAGCGAGGGCTGCACCCTGGTCATAGCCAGCTAAGATCATTCTGGTCGCCCGTCCACCCACTTTCACCAGCTCATCGTGCAACAGCGGGCGCAGGTGGGCAACCGATTCTCGCAATCCAGGACGTTGCAGATGCTCCTTTTCGGAGGGATCTTCAAGAGAGTAGACGTCGAACCACTGATTTAACTTGTCTCTGAATTGGGTGGAATATATTCGCTTGCAGCTCGGGAAAACCCATCTGAAGGTCGGGAATCGCGAGAAGATGTTGAGGAGTGGGAACTTCGTGAGCTCAACTTGCCCTAATGAATCGGCGAAATCCTTGCCGCAACTGCTTGAACCATGGAGAAAGATGACGGTATGAGTATGGGGGGCCTGTTGACTCGACGACATGTGGTGCGGGATACACTGTAGTATCCATTTTGTATATGGATCTGCGGCTCGTGGTTTTTGAATCGAAGTATGGTGTTGAAACTTTGTAGGATGAAACTAGGATGAATTCTTGCGGGGTGAAGTTAGATGGATGGTTGCAGCATGAGGTTATGCCCGAGCAGTTAGCTGGGGATATCCCGCCTTATATACACCAATTCTGCGGGAGATGTCGCATTATCGGGGTGTTTTTGCGAGCCCGTGTAGGCCGTGTGATACGCAACTGGCACCGGCAACAGGGCGGACTTCTGGTGGATATACATAACGTGCTCGTGCGGATCATTGGACTGAGAAGGCCCGCGATCCCGTTGGCCACTCGGTTTGAGGCTGATTTCGCAGAGGTTTTGGTCTACGAGACCAATATCTGCACGCTGGTCAGCCTCTCGAGCGTCTTTCCACATTGATACACAACATGACTACACAGTCGTACTTATAATACTTATATTTTTCAATTCAGTACCTATTTACAATTGGTCTTTTGGGTATTATACATCGGTATCTACAGTACATGATCTCGGTTAAATCATCTATCGGTACGGAGGAAATGACTCAAGATCCCATCATTACTGGCGCCGGTCCAACCGTGCGTCGCAGCTATCGAACGCAGATTGGCCATATCTTGTTTATGTCCAGGTATTCTAGAGTATTTTGCTTGTCGTCCTTTCGAGAGCTTCTGCGGCGGCGCAGTGGCAACTTCTTCGCTCCCGCTTAGAACTGGTGTCGCCTCCGTTGTTCTTCTCGACGTTCCCTCGTCACCTGCGAGTAGTATCTCTTCCGATATCTGTATTGTTCCAGATCCGCCGGGGTCCTGAGGCGTCTGGCTTGACTTCAGTTCCTTCCTTTTCTGCTTCGCTTCACTCAGTAGTCGCTTCCTCTCCTTCTCGTGCTCTTTGATCTGTTCAAGACACTCGCCAGATCGATTATATGCCTTGACGACCTGCTCGAATATCTGGCCCTGCAGCGTAGCCTTCGCCTGCTTGAAGACCGTCGCCCATCGTACGCCGTCGTCTGGATTCTGCCTCCGCCAATGAGTCGTTGAATTAGATCTGACTTGCGCCTCAAACACGTCTTCCCAGATCGCATAGTCCAGGTACAGATGCAGATCGTCCAGCCGTTCCTCCCGTTTGACCCGCTGTTGCATCCGCTTGTGCAGTAGACCTGTCAACCCGATGTTCTGCTTGGTGCCTGTGTACCGTATAAATGGCATGACGTTGCCAGCTACTAGTGTTGCCTTATGACGGTACTTCGGTGGAAGATCTTGAAGGTATGGACTGATGGATTTGACGGGCTTGGGCTTCGCTGTTGGCTGGACGGTGATTCTCTCGGCTTGCATTCGCCTGAGGGGCTTCGTTCCTTTCTGCTGATAGAGATCCATGAAGGCGGTTATCTTGGCGACGGCGGCCGGGTTTGGTGGCTGCTGGGTTGCGTCGCGAAGGCACCGCTCTCCCATGTATGCGACCTTCAGGGCATCTCGGATCTGTGAAACTTTGAAGTCGCGGCCGGTGAACTTTCTGAATTCCTTAGTGATTGTCCTTTTCAGTTTTTGACGGATGTTGGTGGCCGTTTTATCGACCGTTTTGTCGACGGGCGCCAACTGCGGCTCAGGTCCCGCAATTGTAACATTCTGTGAATGTTTGAGAAGTCGGCGATACAAGGCGAGGCCTGTGGTATGAGGATTGTTAGCGAGCAGGCGTTAGCAGTTAGAGAGAAGGCGGACTTGCATGCTGCGCGATGAGCTACATTCCGAGACAGGACCGCAGTCTTAACCTTCGAGCAGACCATCTAACGACGCTGGCGGACCCTGTGGCTTATGGCGGGGTTGTTCTGAACATTTCTCGGAGAAAGTCTCTTCTCGACTGTCGATGAGGTTTCTGCGTTGGAGTTCTCAGAGAACCTTGCATGTGGCCAAGACAGAGCCGCAAAAGTTGGCGATACGCGACAGCTAAACTCTATGCACAGTCCATCACCTAACTCGATATGGAATCCACCCGGAAACCCGGAAAGTTTTCGAGTAGTCGCGATACGAGGAGACCCTGAGACTACGAGAAGACGACAGTTTCCATTCGATCACTATGATGCAATGCAGGTGGTGGTGATATGCAAAGTAATTTCATTACATCGTCGCGCATGCATGCGTAAAGGTCTGGCAAGATATCTTTGGTCCAAACAAAATATGAACGAAACGCCAAAAACACCCTCTTTCGAGCACTGTTATCGTCGGAATGTCAACTGTATATCGCGTCAACCATATATGCTCTTCTCTTCTCAACTCGTTCTAAGCTGGGGATGAGTGAAATTCGATCTTGGGTTTGTAGAAAGGACTCTGTGTTCTTCTATCGGATCACGGTAGCGACGCATGAGTAGCGCGTTTAGAAAGTGGTCCCCTCAGGTGGCTGGGGCAGCTTCTTGTTTGCTGGCGAAGCCATAGACCTGTGGGCAGTCGGCGCTAACGTGTTAATGGGCGCTCAGGATGCTCGGTGAGGGGTTTACTGGGTAAAGCACTGTACCTTCGCAACTCAAGAAGAACGGTTTCCATCGTGAACTCGCGCTTCCAGCCCGAAAGACATGACAATTTGGCCGGGTCAACCTAGTGCCAAAATTCCGTCAACATCGGAAACAGCTACGCCAATTTGTGCGACATGTCAGAGAGAGCCGTACCCTTCCAGTTGTCCCGTCCACGCACGGGAGATGGATTCGGGATATGAACTGAACGGTCGGCGGCACGTCCGGGTAGTTCTCCCCGCAGTTGAGCTTCAGGCTGTAGATCCGATTTTCATGGGCACTCTGCGCCGAGAGAGATATTGGCTGTTAGGAACATCCAACGGTAGGGCAGCAAAAGCGGGGGAGCGGTATCTGCCATACGTGAGGGGGTCCGAGGATGGTGCCGTTCCAGTCCGACATCATGATATCGTTCCCGTCTGCGAGACCGAGAGAGCAGGCATCTGACGTAGATAAACAATAACGTGTTAATTCTCCGAAGACCGCTGTCCGTGCTTGGGTATGATGGTAGCCATACCGGATCCTTGACCCTTCTCGCCTTTCTCAAGCTCTTCGAGCAGCCGGAAGTTTCTCGGGACCTTGGCCATAGTTGCAGCCCGGAATGATACGAGTCAAGAGATACTGTGATCGTGCAAGAGCGTGTCTCCGAGGAGCTAACGTGATAGACTGGTGGGCAAGTGGTGTACTGAGGCTGGAGTGTCGTCGGAGACCCGCTGAATGCCCAGAATGATGGACAGGGCTTTGCTCGCGTGGTGGGGCGGCGGCTTAAAAGCCTAAATTGCGGCCACCACACCCATTAGCTGCTTCCTAGGCGTCATGAACGCGCAGCGTCACGCTCCTGTTTATCTTTGTCAGTCTACAGCATCCGCCCGACGCCGACTGGAAGCGATACTTGCAAACATAATGCCGGAATAAGAGCCCGATTGCGACCTCGACCCTTAGAACTGAGTAGCGCCCTGCAGACAGCTGGGTGGAAGAGGCAACGGGCGTGCCAGCCCCCAGACCTGGATCGCGATGACCGCTCAGATCCTGTCTAACGAGCTCGGCTTGCTCTTACAAGAAGCAAAAAAGCGAAGTGGTGATCTCAGAGCTGCAAGTTCCCAAGCTCTACACGACCTGCTGTAATTTCTAAAGTGACTTGTACTAATTACTTCATACCGCGGTCTTTCAGGCAACAGAGAAATCGCTAGCTGAGCTCAAGCTCTTATCGTCGAGTCCCGAAAATGAGGTTGCACGAGGTACATAGCCAGCCAATTGACGATATATAAATCCGGCGCGAGATTGACCATCCGTTCCGACTGGTAGAACTTTCGCGGAAGCATTCCTTCCCGTCGCCGTTCATCCTGGCCTGCGCGTCCAGGCACCCGAAACTTACAGCGATGGGAATAAGTTGTCTGCAACGCTTGATCGTGGGCAAGGCACTTGCTCAGGTACATCCGGATATTGCGAATCGGTCGAGAAGTTGGGACGTGATATGCTGAGACGAGGATTTTGATAGTCCCGGCTGAAAGAGGTGCTAGATGCTTTCAGAGACGCAGTAACACTTGGTCAGTGGCCACAGAGAACGGCTTTCCACCCCGGCATACTGATGCTCATCGATAGGCTCTGATATCCAGCTCAAAATCCTACAAGCCCTCCCGCCATTGCTGCAAAACTACGCCTCGAGTATTAGTGGCAGGCATCTCGAAGAAACGTTAGCGATATGCTCAAGCCTACAGGGCACGAAGATCGCTGTGGTCAACAGTACTGCCGCCGCAAGTGGGTGCTCGAAATCCGCCTGAAGTATGGCATCGTACTGACCCTCTGTGCAGCCTTACAGCAACTGATAGTGTCTGTTTTCGACAAGGTTTCCGCAGAAGATGGTACTAGCTGCCTCGTGTCCAGAATGATAGAAAGGGACTAATTTGAAAAGATCAGGCATCTGAAATCCCTCCGTGTGAAGCTGTCTCGGTAGATGGCGAAACTGTACCGCTAAGGCCGGCGGCTGCTGATGCCTTTAGGGTAAAGTGGTTTATTCCAAGCTGACGGATAATACCTTGCTAACAAAACTTTAGGTATTCCAAGACCTCTGCTTGCAGACAGAAGGCCAGAAGCCGCAGCACGTTCAGTTCACTCAAATCCCTCAGCCATTCGGCCTCGAGCTCATCGAATCCGTCCTGTCGAATCACTTCGAAGTCTTCCTCAATCACAAGGAGCAGGCGCAAATTGTCCGCGCTAGGGTCGCACCCTTCGTCATCAGATCGCTGTCCAACCGTACCAATTTTCCAATCGCTGTGCGAGTTATTCGGATATTCTATGTTCTTCTTCGACGACACCTGTCCATCCTCGAGTCGGAATGCGAAGTGGCACTGGGATTGCTGATGCATATGCTGGAGCCGGACGCGGGACCTGCTTGGAAAAGGGCCCTGTGCATGGAAATTGTTCGGGGACTGTTCGCCGAAGCATCTTTGATTCGTCGACTTTTCACGGTCTACGATGCTCGAAAAGACAAACGGCCAGTCCTAAAGGAACTTACATCACTGTTGGCGCGTCTGGCAACCGAAAAGCCTAGCATAATTGGCCTGGGGACGCAGTCGTCCGCTCCCTTGGATCAAAATGCGCTCAGAAATCTCTCGAACGAGCAACTGGCCGCTGAAGCTGGTGGGGTTGCTGGAATCATCGGAGGTGCAGTTGGAATGGGAGATGCGGCTCCTCCGGGTCTAAGCTCTCAGTGGAGTTCAATACGTGTTCCATGTATAGAACAACTAGATAAAACGGAACCACCTTCTACGCCCGAGTCATATATATATGGCTTGGTACTAAGTTCCGTCAACAGCTTCTCGGAAGGCTTGGCGAAGTTCGTACTTCCCATTGCCACACTATCATCGGATGTGAAGAACTCTAGGAAGCGAAGGCTGAAAATCACGCCTCATGCTCAGAGAGCAACTGACAGCGACCCCGCTAGTGGTGGCGAGGCGCAAATGGGCAAGTCGCCCCCCGATAGCATTGGCCGGAGGAGCTCAACGATGAAGCGCAGGCCCCAGGGTATCGTCAACCCTCTTACGTTGGATGATCACCCTCTCCTGGCCGACATCCAAACTTGCGCCTCTATTGTGGATACTTGCTGGCCCGCAATCCTTGCGCTCTATTCGACCTACCTATACGCCACGTTGGATAATGATTATTACCACGGCTTGGTACGTTCGCTACAAAAGTTCACACAAGTCGCAGGTGTACTGGACCTTACCACTCCACGGGACACTTTTCTTACTACCCTTGGCAAGGCGGCCGTGCCTCCCCAGGTGTTCTCATCCCATTTGGCTTACTCCGGGTACAATGACGGGCCAAGCTCTAAGGGAGGCGAAGCTTCGAATACATCATCGTTAAATGTTCCCGGGGCCGAGTCAAAGCTGCTCTCGCTCAACGTTAGAAATCTGATCTGTCTTCGAGTTCTGTTGAATGTTGCGATAGCCCTAGGCCCTACTCTAAAAGAAGCCTGGACAATCGTTGTCGAAGCCCTGCAACAGACAGATTACATCCTTCAGTCGACCCACCGAGCCGCGACAAAGTCATCGGCTCAATCTGTCAGATCCTTGGATTCACAGCGGTCTCTAATGGACACTCAGTCAACGTTGTCCAATGTGGGTCCCGAGATCACTGCTGTCGAAGGGACTTCGCAGAAGCTATTCGAGAGCACAAAGGAATTCAATAATGAGGCATTCCGGTGGTTCCTACGCGCTTTATGCGACCTGCTGGATCTTGACGAGCTCCCATCGACTGCGGGTGATGCTAGTTCAGCTGAAGCGAAAGGGAAGCGCCCTGCAATACCCGTTTTGCCCGGGTCGAGGCCGCACGCTTTCAGCCACCGCAGGGTCGGTAGTTTCGGGAACCGACGCAAGTCCTCTTCGGCTTCGGCTATAGACAATACGTTTGTGATATCAAAACTGGGAGAACTGGTTCAAATTAACATTGGGCGTCTAATCGCGGACGATCCGGAGGACAATGGCTGGAATACCATTCAGCACTACCTACTGTTAGCATCCACGACAAGAGGAGTCGAAAGCGCCATACGGTTAAAAGCCTCAGACATCCTCCACGAGTTCGTGATATTGGCTGCTCAGACTCTTGACTCGGATGTTCCTGATATCACCGGAATCCAGGAGCGGATTTTAGGCTCACTGTTAGAAGAGCTTCATGGCCTTGAGGGGAACATTCGGGACGGCGCTGACGGCGGCGGCAACACGGCGAAGATTATCGATGCAGATATCCACAAGTCGGCATTAGAATCTCTGACTAAGATGCTGGAGCATTCAGGAGAAAACTTGAAATCTGGGTGGGATATTTTATTCAACATCATAAAGACAGCCTTTAAGCAGCCCGTCGAAGGGAAGATATCTCGACCAGCAGGCAAATCCGTCCGTCTGCTGAGAACTTCTTTCGCCTCCTTGCAACTTATCTGTACCGACTTCCTCGGCCTACTGCCGATCGATTGCGTTTTAGTTCTTATTGATACCCTTTATTCGTTCTGCGCACAGGTAGAGGACCTGAATATTTCATTGACGGTATGTGGATATTCGCCTGCATGGATATCGATGTACAATTACTAACGGCTGGTTTTGCAGACGATTACATACTTTTGGAACATCTCGGACTTTCTACAGCGGCAGAAATCCGAAGACGAAAGCGATAATGAGTTCCCCGGCACTGATAAAGAATTGCTTGCAGCTGTTCGGGTTCAGGGCGCGAATACGAGCATGGTCCTCTGGCTTATTCTGTTACTCAGACTTGCAGAGATCACTAAAGACCCGCGCTCTGAGGTTCGCAATGGTAAGGCGGGTCTTATTTAGAATGTCGCACAGAGCTCTGCTAATATATGCATATAGGCTCGATACAAACCTTATTCCGCATATTCGATTCCTACGGTAGCAGCTTAGGTCCCAAAGCCTGGAGCTCATGCTTGAATATCGTTGTGTTCAAGATGATGTCAACTACAGAAGCACTGTTGCAAGAGGAAAATTTACCAGCATCCGAACGGAAGCAGTGGGACGAAACGGTTGTGCTCATTTTGAAGGGCACGAGCAATTTGTACACCAACTTCTTAAACGTCTTCCAGCTACTATCCAGCTTTGACGCCATCTGGAGTACATACATACAATACGCCCGGCATCTATTAGAATGGAGGAGCTTCGATGTCACGAAAACCGTGTATAAGGAGTTGGCCAGACTGTTGGATAGGGCTACAACCTCAGAAGATCTCGCTGTTACTTCAAAGCGGGAGGCTTGGGATCTATGGGCAAACCAGGGCAGATGCTTGGTAGAAGGCATAGAAAAGGATGGCCCGAACAGCTCACAGGAAACATTGACGGCATTTATCGGGGCATTCCGGCCGCTATACAAGCTCATGGGATCGATCACCTCAACAGCAGACATCCAGCAGGCGCTAGGCGTTTTCCGCGATTGCATGCTCTACCCTGAGCTGCCGGCTTATTTTTTTGACGTGGAGACACTGAGCGCACTGCAGCTTGCCATCCTTGACTCGATGAAAGCCATCAGCACGGAGTCGACAGAATGGACGTCCCTGCTCCTTCAGGAATTTGCGTTCCTAAGCAGGCTTCCATACCAAGCTGTCGCCGCTACAGACAGCAAAACCCGGAAACCGTCATACGTAGCTGTCTCCTCGACGATATTGAGCTCGCTTGCCAGCTTGTGCCTCAAACACGCTAAATCCGGAGCCGACATCTATAACAGCGGCGCTGTCGCAGATGTTCTACGCGCCGTCTGCGAGCCAATGCAGCTGAAATACGAGTTCCGCACAGGTACCACGATGAAGAAAGAGATGCTATGGATACAAGCCACCCGTGTCTCGTTAGCCATTCTAAGTGACCTAATTCCAATTCTCGACACGATGGAAGACCTGGAAATAGACATCAAAACCGCCATTTGGGAGAATATTGTTGGCATTGCCTGCGCGATGGTGACCGCAAACTGCGACGATGAGGACGTGGAACCCGTCCTCCGCGACGAGGAATTCGACATGGCCTCGTTCAAACTTGTCCGGGGACTCGTGATCCCGCGACTTGGTCGAGACTTTATCCCGCGCGAGGTGGCAGAACGATACGTTGAGAGCATATTTAACGCATCTCTGTTGTACAAGGTGCAGGATGGTGAGCTGGATATCAGCTTTAAGGATCCATCCGCACGGCTGAAAGCAGAGCCGCTGTTCGGGTGCACTAGTGACTTGGTTCTAGAACGGAGGGCGAGGATGAGCTATGCGTGTCTCGACGAGCTGTTCGAGCTGTGCACGGACCGCGGTGCTGACGGACGGGAATGGAGTGCACTAGCGCGGGTTGCGGTTCCATGGATGCTGCTGCGGGTGTCAATTGTGCTGAGGCGGTTTGCAGCGGTGAGATTACATGCCTATGTCTCTTCCCGTCATATACGCCTACTAATGCAATTTGTTTGAACAGGACCAACCGTTACGTGGCAGAACACCACAGCCGAGGTGCCAGAGGAAGGAAATCATGTACATCATGGGCAGGTTCACGAGGCTGCGGTGTGCTAGGTTTGATGAGAATATCAACGAGGATGACGATGGCGTCACGAGCGCGAAGTGGCATTTGGTGGTTATGTTTCCGTTTATTTCACAGGCAGCGAGGGTTGCGTATGGAGATAGCGAATTGTTGGTGCTGTTGACGGACGCGCTGGATGAGATTGGGAGTATGCGTTAGTTCTGTAGCGTTTGCACCCGGATTTGAGGTGCTAAGTTCTGTTTATTCTTCACTCTGTTTGTAGTGCTAGTGTATTGCATGTAGAGTTTACTCGTCACCTTACAGGATGCATTGGTATGAAGACTCTTTTGCTTCTGAAGGGTTATGCAAAAGCTTCTGGAGTGCATCTACGGCTTGTGTATACTAAGTATATTGGGTATCATACATATGCCATGGTGATCTACATGACTGCTAATGTATCACGATGGTGAATCTGGAGTTTTGAAACCCTCAAAGTACTATGAGTGACGGCAGGGTGTTAGACGGACTCAAATCTCAACGATGGGGTGGAGTTGCTCATACCTTTCTTCGGAACGGGTTCAAGGCATCGGCAGTTCGGGCGGCTTTATCAACTGTGTCAACGGCTTCCACCGCCTCGATGTCGTCGGCGTCAACAACATTCCGCGAATAGGTTATCAGTCTCCGAGACCCTGAAATGCTTGTTTAGCATCCACGATGAAAATATGTTGGTAGAAATAGCATGGCAGGGTCTTTTAAGGACTGCTACGGAGGACTTACATTTATTGAAGTTCTGCACGCAAACCGACTCCAGTTTTAGGTTTCTGTGCGAAGGGATCGTGAATTCGTGAAAATCCTCATCAGCAGTCGGAAGCCAGATGCAGAGCCGGCCGCGGGCGACGAGGTGCGTGGATGCAAAGTTCATGATATCGTTCATCATAGCATCGAAGCTGTATGGCCTCTTCGGCGGGATATAACCCTTGAGACTATATTGCACAAAAAAATACAGATTAGTATGGCGGATACCTTCCAATTGAGATGCCGTGCGAGATGTAAGGATGCGCGTACGTGTGCTGAGCAATTCCGTCTATGATCGTCGGCTGCTTCGGCCTTGATGGATCCCGGCTGCCGAGTACCTTCAACCCCTCTCGGACACCGTATGGCGGATCGCAGAGGATCGCATCGAATATCTGCTCGCTGCGGCCGCCGTCCACGCTACCGAATCGCCCCAGCGGACTGTTCGTCAAGTCACTGATAAACATGTCCCCGTACTGCGCTTCAGTCCCGTATTGGGTAAAGTTACTCCGTAGGCTCTTGCCCGCTTTACTCCCTCTAATCATCCGTCCGTCGATATCGGAGCCGAACACCAGTCCGCCGAAATGGGCACATGCGACGACAAAGCTGCCGGTGCCAACGAACGGGTCGTATGCCAATTTCCCGGGTGCGACAAGCGCCATATTTGCCGTGATTAACGCCAACTCGGCGTCCATGGAGGTTGTGCCGATGTAATTCCGCTTCTTGAGGTCGTATACATCTGCCGCTGCTCTGTTGCTCTTCCCGAGAAACCGGCCCAGGTATATCTGGTGCGGTTCGTCAAGGTGTGTCGGATTGCACGACGGCGTAGCCAGCTTCTCGTCCAGGCGGAGCGCTGCGAGCCGCTCGGGCTCCAATATGGATGTGGCCTCGTAATCCTCCATGACGACGAACAGTTGCTCCGGGTTCTTCATGCGGATAGGCCCGTCGAAGCCGACGAAGGAGAAGGACTCGATGAGCGATGTCTTCTGCGGCTCGGAGCGGGCGCCATTGTAGCTTTCGAAATCGAATTTGAAGGAGGTGGTCTTGTAGTGTGGCCAGAGGTGCGATGTCCGGGCTTTGACATCCGCGTGGACGGCGGCATAGGTTTGGCCGGCGCCCCATAGCTCATAGATGGCTTTGGTGAGGATGGCTCTCGAGATGAGGAGTTTGGCATCGGCATCCGATTTTAGAGCGATTCTAGCGAACGGGGACTATAGTTCGATATCATGCAGCTTGTTAATATATGTTCACTAGGAATACCAGTACAGATGAAAGAGTGGTCACAGGAGAGGGTATCACCTTTTCTGTGTAGTTCAAAAGTTTGAATTCGATGTTGTGGAGTGTGGCGAGTGCCTCGAGCTCCGGCTTGCGGAAGGTCTCATGCACCTGCGCAAAGTGAATAACATACTCGCGCATGGCCACCGGGAGGCTCGACAGTGGCGAGAGCGACGACGATACCGGTTCCCGGTCTTCGGTCATTGCGGTGGTGCTCGAGGAGAACCTAGCCTGAGTGCAGTTTTGGCTGGATATCTCGTACGACAGCTGCAGATTTCCTGTACCGACATCTCTGATGAGTAAGAGCTTTCGATAGCGGAGTCAGACTTGGAGATGGCAATGATCAAGGACTTACGATAGATAAAGGCCCGAAGTCCTCCCAGGGCCCTCTTAGAGAAAGAGGACATGTAATAGCTCCGCAAGCTGTCCCGTCCGCGGTGACCTGCAAGTGGCTCGAGCGCTTGTGTCGACGGTGTTGTTGTTGTCGTTAATTTGCGTATTTGGTGGTTCAAGGTTTTTAGCCAATCGACGTCTCGTGAGCCTCCCACGGCCTTACATATCGACCGCGTTCAACTCCCAGCTTCACCAACCCCCCAGCTCTCTACGCTACCTACTGTCGCCTCGTGGGCATGGCTATACGGAAGAGATAGCATCTGGACATCTATTGGTGTCGAGCCGGGACACCGGGATAGACCGCGAACGCCGGCTAAAGCCTCAACAAGATCAACGTCGCCCCCCACCATGGCCGCCACGATGCTCACAGGGACGACCTCGATCGCTCGACTGCTCGGTCGCAGCTGCGCATCAGCTTCGAATACATCAAAATCACGAATTGCATCGACGGCGGTATGCCCCGCTGTCTACCGACGACTTGCTACAACTCGTTCCTATGCCACCATCACCGAGAATGGCGGCACCTCGAACCCGCCCACGATACCTGTCACCACGTTCGAGAGTCCCTTTGCGAAACCGCCAGACCGAAGTGAAGAGATGGTCCGAATGCGAACCTACAAACCGCGGACGCCTGGTCTGAGGCATCTACGACGGCCCGTGAATGATCATCTCTGGAAAGGGCGGCCATACCTCCCACTCACTATACCCAAGAAAGGCCACGGTCTTGGTGGACGAAATAACTCTGGACGAGTCACAGTTCGGCATCGCGGCGGTGGCCACAAACGGCGAATACGCACGGTCGATTTTAATAGATGGAAACCAGGTCCCCACATTGTCGACCGGATAGAATACGACCCCAATCGCAGCGCGCACATTGCCTTAGTCACAAGCTCGGAGACCGGTATCAAGAGTTATATTTTGGCTGCGGACGGGCTTCGCGAGGGGGACAAAGTCCAGAGCTACAGATCCGGCGTGCCCGACGACCTGCTGGCAACAATGGGCGGTGTGATTGATCCTGGTATGCTTGCTGCAAAGACAGCATGGCGAGGCAATTGTCTACCATTTCGTTACATACCAATTGGTGCTGTAGTACACGCTGTGGGTACCATTGTCAGTGGCCCTGCGAAGTTCTGCAGAGCAGCGGGGACCTACGCGACAGTGATAGCCAAGGACGAGGCCCGAGGGTTCGCAATTGTTCGGCTGCAGAGCGGTGAAGTCCGACGGTTCATGATCGACGCTCCTGCAACGGTGGGCGTCGTGAGCAATCCGACGTGGAGACATCGGCAACTCGGCAAGGCTGGGAGATCGCGGTGGTTAGGCATCAGGCCGACGGTGAGGGGTGTCGCTATGAACGCCTGTGAGTCTTTTCCCAACAATTAAGATGCGTGGCGGCGTGCATGCATTGCATCTCGAGTGACGCATCTTGTTTACACCAATCCGGATTGCTTCTACGCGATGTTACAACGGCGCGAGATAAAGGATATAACGTTATGAAGGACGCGACCGCGCTGACACATCATACCCGTGAGCAGGTGACCACCCGCACGGAGGTGGGCGGGGAAAGTCCAAGGGTAACAGACATCCAGTGAGCCCGTGGGGTTTTCCGGTAAGTTTCATGTCGGTCTTAACGTTATCGAGCATTTCATTAGTCATCCGTTGGTTGTATTCACGGTGGCGTTTCTTTCTTTGGTTCGGAGCTAACGAGTTCCTGCATGCAGACGAAATCGGGGTACAAGACTCGTAAGGTGGGGAAGAAGAACCCGTGGGTGGTGACGGCGCGGCCGCGCGGGAAGGAGAAGAAGGAGAAGAAGCTGTGATCTGATATATCGGCTGTAGATTACGAATGCAGACAAGTATCCACCGTAGAAACACACAAGCACTCGGGACTTGCAAACGTCACATCTTGTACATACATATATTTTTCACCCGTGTCACAGGGCTCAATATTAATATCGCCAAAGCGCGAAGTGTCACAGAAAGAAGCACCCTCGACCTCAGCTGGCCGTATCGAGGCCTGTTTTCCGGTGGCATGAACTTACTTACGTACACAGGTACAAGAGCCCAGCGTACATGCAATGTGACATCGCACTCGTCCCCGGATCGCGAACGCACGCTGTCCCGGCCGGAATGGAAAGAGCTGCGGCCGCCGAGCGCCTGCAGGCTAACCACCACTGGCTAGGAGGATAATCTGGGCCCTGCACATGCAGCCAACATCTCCACCTGTATGAGTCAGCAGACAGGAAAGCGAAGCAAAAGGAGCGCGGTAGTCCGTAATCAGCATTGTTGCTATATTTCGTATAGCACTGGCAAATTTGCGGTCTGCAGGATGCTGACACCCCGGAAGTCCACGGACTGCGCTTGCGAGCTGGGCAGCTACGACAGGCGTTAATGCGACCAAATCAGGCAATGCCGAAGGGCCGTCTGAAGCCCTGGATGGTGGCCTCGTCATCGAATGTTCATGAAGGGGCTTCGGCGTGCATGGGACTGTCGAGGCCGTGATCGAGGGACGGAAGACTGTGGCCTCATGTCGTCGTCCGCGCCGACATCATCGTCGCCATCATATGCATATGCACCTCCGCCGCCGCCGCCGTCGTCCAACTGGACTCTGCCCTCGAGTAAACCTTCTCTGGATTCGCCTCTGATCGTACTTACGTATACAGTTTAGTCGCAGGCTCCCGTGCCTGGAGCAGTTTGGGTGTCTCGATCGGTGCTTATTAATCGGGACCGCTGTGGTCTGAATCGCAGCAGCCCGCCCCTCCATCGTCTCCCTTTCTTTTAACTCTCCGTCGAATATACCTCTCCAACGGACTATTTTATTACATGATCAGACGCCGCCTGTCCCTGCGATTGGGACCGTAAACCGCCGTTTCCAATTACCTTCTGACCGGCAGATAGATGCACAGACTTTAGCCCGGATCGGTCGACTTCTCGAAGTTTGCAGAAACCTTACCGCCCTGCTTACTCGACCTCCCCCATTCATACGGTTGGACAGCACCCAAATACCAATTCCAGGCCTCGGTTCCATCCCAAAGCCCTGAGAACACCCACGGCGGATAAGGGACGGGCCCGGACTCGGACCGTTCATCGTATACTCAACAAATCGTACCCACAGTCAACTTCCTATCGCATCACAAAAATGTCCGAAACCTTGCCCGACGCCCCGCCAGTGGACTCAATCGAGGCGCGGATCAGAGAGCGCGATACTGCCGACGACCCTCCCCGCCAGAAGAGAATCGCCTGTGTTGTCTGTCGCAAGCGAAAGCTCAAGTGCGACGGCATTCGGCCTAGCTGCGGCACCTGCTCGCGCCTCAGCCATAACTGGTACGCAGTCGCAGATTGAGAGACGACAACTCTGAGCTGTGGAATGTTGCCTTGTTCGCCCGGCTGACATGTTTTATTGGCAGTGCATACGATGAAGTCCGGCGAAAGAGCGGGCCGAAGAGAGGATATGTCAAGCAGCTGGAAGCCCGTTTGGGTATGCATCCGCACCTCGTCGTCGTACCCCTCAGTCGATCGACCATCCTGCTAACCGTCCATCTCGATATCCACGTATAGCCCAGGTGGAAACACTCCTCAAGACCCAAGATGGCCCTGCTGATGGGTCTGCCACCGGCAATATCGACAGCATGAACTCGGTCAACACCAGCATCAATTTTACAGTCGCGAACAGTGACTTCCATACCATGTTGCAAGCGCAAAAGAAGAAGCAAGCCGAAGAACAGCAGCGGCAACAACACCAACAGCAGCAGCAGCAGCAGCAGCAGCAGCAGCAAGATGATCTCTTTAACGTCGAGGGCATGCATTCATTCACAAATTGTCGTGCTGATTTCAGTTCACAATCAAAAAATAGACCTTCAACTGTCCCTAGTTTCCCGAATGTCCCCAACCTGAATCAACAAGACAGCGCAATGAATCGCGCTTTCGAAGCTGCGCCGTCTCTATCATGGGAGATGATACAGCTTGGGATCGATGAAGCGCTCCCCGACGACTACGTTATCGATGCTTTACACACTATATACTTTGACAAAGTTGCACCATACGGCCCGATAATACACAAAGGTCGATATCTTGCCGGTCTTGACCTACCCCCACATCTGCGCCCGCCTATCGCTCTCCGATATGCCATCTGGACACTTGCTGCATCCGTGTCCGACACATACTCAAGCCTGCAGACGGTATTCTACCGTCGCGCTCGAAAGTACGCTGAAGAAGCGGAAATGAGAGGCCACGGAGAGAACATTGTCAATGTTGCATTTGCGCAGATGTGGTGCTTAATAGCCACATATGAATACAAGCTTATGTACTTTCCCCGAGCGTGGTTGTCAAGCGGGCGGGCAGCTCGACTCTGTCAAATGCTTGGTCTTAACCGCCTCGATGGGGCCGGTCTCGACGTCAAGCAGTGCATCCCGCCCCCGAAAGACTGGACAGAGTTGGAAGAACGGCGAAGAACTTTCTGGCTCGCATTCTGCACGGATCGATATGCCTCCATCGGCACTGGCTGGCCGATGATCTTTGATGAGAGAGATGTAATGACGCATTTGCCGGCTTCGGATGAGGCCTTTGCCGCTGGTCGGCCAAGCAAGTCCTATTCTCTCAAGGAAACTCTTACGCCAAAAAATGCGCCGGGCGCACCAGGTCCGCAAAATCTATCATCGTACGCTGGCGTCATCATCATGGCAGCCCTGGTTGGTAGGAACCTTCTGCATCTACACCGCACTGAAGAAGGCGAAGACGACGCGGACTATGACAACGGCGCATTCTGGAAACGTCATCGGCACATGGACAACATCCTGCTCAATACTGTCATGTCATTGCCGCCTCAATTCAAGCTCCCCAATGGCATCATGGATCCGAACATTGTATTCACCAATATGAACATTCACACATGCACAATTTGCCTCCACCAGGCTGCAATCTTCAAGGCCGATCGTTTCAAGTTGCCGTCAAGCGTCTCCAAGGAATCCAAGTATAGATGTGTATCCGCCGCCGCACAGATAACATCTATCATGAAAATGATCGGCAGCCAAGATATGACTTCGGTACGTTCTTATATATTCCGTCGATGCTAAAGATGTGCGCATATGTCTAACAACATTTATATTAGATGAACCCGTTCGTCTCGTTCTGTCTATACGTCGCAGCGCGAGTCTTCGTACAATACCTGAAGAGTAATCCGAAGGACGACAACATCCGCTCGTCACTGGACTTCCTCATCAATGCCATGGGACACCTCAAGAAATTGAACCCGTTGACCGAGTCGTTCTTGGTGCAACTGGACGTTGATATGATGGGGTCCATGGACACGCCAGCAAACAATTCGCGCTTCCCATACGGACTCAAGAAGGGAGCTGTAAGTGTTCGACGTCACTATCACCCTACTATCAATGTTTTCTCTAACAGTATCTCAATGTATAGGCGGAAATCTACGTGAAAAACGATATGATAACTGCTGAAAGCGTTTCCGGTCTCACGCCCAGCGGCTCGTCCCCCGGAAAGAGCCCATCAGAAATTGGAGACCCACCACCACCAACGCCATTCTTACAATGCAACCGTACTATCATGAACATCAGCATCGAGAAAATCGCTCGCGAACAAGAAGCCCACCGTAAAGCCAGCGCAGCCGCAGCAGCAGCAGCAGCCACAATCAACTCCTCGTCATCCAACCACACTTCACCGTCCGTTGACATGAGCACGTCCAACGAACACTCCAGTCAGACAAGCCCGTCGAACCAGACCTCTAACGGCTTCTCCCCGATCGAAGATGTCATCTCATCAGCCGAATATATAAGCCAACAGCAGCAACAACCGCAGCAGATACCGAATACTATCAGCGGGTTTGACTTCGGCTTTGGCACGACAACAATCACGGGAATGACGCCGAAAGAGTATACGCTGTCGGATGATATATTCGACTTGAACTCTTTGGCCTCGCTGACACCAGAGCAGCAGAATGCGATGTTCACGGATATGATGACGATGTCGCAGTGGCCGACTGATCAGAATCCATTTGCACAGTAAATTGATTGACTTGACAATGTTCACTCATTTCTTGCCATTTAAATTCTCTTTCGAGGTTATATTACTAGTATTATTACCGGTTACGACGGGCCAGTCATTTTGTATCGTGCTTATACCCTATTCTCTTGGACGGGTGATGTTAAAAAGTATTTGATGGAACAAGGAAGTATTATCTCCACTCCAGTTTGTTCGTGCTTAGTGTTCTTTCTGCTTGTATTGAACAGCGCTTTGGGCGTTTGTGGGAGTTGATATGTTATGGGTCGTCACTATTTCGTACGGATGCAGTTATTGATATCGATCTAGCTTAATCTTTTGGAAAGGCAACTTTGAAGGGAAGAATACGGATAATTAGCCGCTGGGTATCGAGATGTATACTCTGCTCTTTAATGCCATATGTTCAATTTTACATGAATGATCTTACCGTTACGCTCGTGTTACTGGATATCTCCCGTAAATGCTTACAGTTCCTACGTCATGAAGGGCTGGATGCAGATAAATGAATATAAATACATACAGGTTTTGAGCATTAAGTAACTCGCAGAGAGTGCAAAAATCCAAACGCTAACGCACAGGAAGAATAGACAGACCAGGCCAGTAGTAGTTAGTTAGTATGTAAAGTGCAATGTAATAGTAGCAGTATATCATGGATGCATGCATCGAGTCGCCATTTTCCCTCTACTGACTCCAACAAAAGAACATCAATCCAATTCACGTCCTCTCCTTTTTATTCCATCACTTCGATTCGCCCACTGAACCCCCCTCGTATTTCTAGATTATAGGTAGAACGATTAAGATTATCGTATGGACACGCGCCTGCAATCACAGTTTCGGTGCGAGGAAGTTGGTCCGCACGATCGGCGAATCCTGGCTGTTGCCCATGCGCTCCATTTCCCATGCGATTTCCTGGCGGATTCGGGCAGCGATAAGAGCGGCTTCGTCGTCGTCCAGATCGGTACGCGGGCCCTTGCCGAACATTGTCCAGGCTCTGGAGGGGGTGTATGATTCCGGGCGGGGAATGATGTGGTAGTGAACGTGCTTGACGACCTGACTAGCTCTGGCACCTAGATCACAGACACGACGTTAGCATTTGTATATGCACCTATACATTATAAAGACGTCTCTCTCTCTCCCGCGTCTCTGCTGGTGTTTGTTTAGGTGGTGAGCGATCCCCCGATTGGCCGCTTTGCCATCTTTTTCTTGAAAAAGCCTGGCCTGGCGGGAGATAAAGAAGAGGCACTATCAGCATCATCTTGTAATCGTCCGGCGACAAGGCCTAGCGGCTGCAGCGGTTTCTCAAGTTTCATCACAGCAGACTTAGACATATGAGACGGATGCACACCAGACCATCGATTGCATCGTGGACGCAGGTTACGGCAATGTAGAAAACGCAGCACCACTAACCTCCATTCGCCGCAGCGGGATTGAACACCTCTTCCACCTTCTCAAACACCTTTCGCCCCCACCCAACGTCTACATTGACCTTGCAGTCCTCGGGGCTCTCGCTATCCGTACCATTATTCTGAACGACATTCAGATCATCCACCTGCAAAGCACGGCTCACGGCGCGCGTCACGATCGGTAGCCACGCGCCGAGGCTCGCCCCCTCCTCGGGTGTCAGGTCCATGATCTTTTCCGCATGGTGCCGCGGCGTCAGCAGCACGTGCCCGGCAGACAGCGGCATGATGTCCAAGAAGCCAATGACCTGCGGCGTCGACAGGATCATGTGTGCGGCGTTTGGCGTGCGCGTCGGTGTCGGCGTCGAGGGCGCGGTGTAGGGTGCGATGGGCGTCTTTCCGGGATGTTGGCGCGCGATAGCGCAGAACGGGCATTCCTCTTCGTCGCGCTTCCTGTCCCGTTTGCGGGTGCTGGTTGTCGCGCGGGACTTGCGCGAGCGACGCGCGGTGGACGTCGTGTATTCGGAGGGCATCGTGCGTGGCATGGTGTCCGGTGATGCTGAGGCGAGGCGGTGGGATGAGGTGATGTCGGCGGGTGTGGTATTATGAGGTAACCAGGAGGTTGGGTTATGATAACTCGAACTCGCTTGTGGCAGCCGAGGTAAACATTCGGCCTCTCTCACGTTCCACAGCCGCCAGCAGCCAATCAGCGCGACACCTCTCTCTCCGTCAGAATACCACACAGTGGGAAAACACCAGGTCTTGTATATTTTACTCTCGCTTCCGGCAAGAAACCCCGGCTGACGGCATGGAGAATTCTAGAAGCCGGGTGACGCCTCGACGCTATGCAGAGACAATTGAGCCGTGTGGATAGCGGCGCATGTGCATATGCACGCCGGCAGTCTCTGCAAGGGACAGTCGGATCGGGAGACTGCCGAATCCAGTTACAGACGTCGGATGCGAACTGAATAATAACGTTCGACGGTGAACCAGTGATACAGCAAAAGAACGCATGTAATTTGGACAATATGCAGGCCTGGTGGCAAAGTTATAGTTAATGCATCGATGCCGTACAGACTACCTATAGCCTATCTGTATTGTCGTCACCTTTGATGATATAATGCAGACTACCTATGCCCGCGAGTGATTGATCGTGTCCAGGCGCAGGCCTGACTGCAATGACGTTCGCGTTCACATTTAACACTAAATGCGCAGCATCGCAAAGCCCTCGCTTCGTATCCTTCCCATTCGATTATCCGAGCTCACCGGTCACTTGGTTTAACTTTGCACTTCCCCCTGGTATACTTAGACATTTGTTGCGCCCCCCGATCATAAGTCGGCGGCCAGAAATTATGCACAACTTGCTCTAGAATCCTCTTTAACAGCGGCATTGAGACCCATACGCCGTTTGTTCCCATAACCGTCGTTGATCCGGAACGAGTTGAAAACCTGGATAGGAGCGAATTAATAGCAAATCGCGGCAAGTAGGCCCAGCCAGTTCGGATGAAGCATAATACGATTTGCACCTATTGTACGTTCCTGAGGGTGAGATTAGGTGGCCAAAACGTACAAGGAATATCACGATAACATAATACATTTTATGGAGAATTGCCTTAATTGAGAGGTTGCGATCTGGAGGTGGCCTCGAGGCTCGTTTCGGGACGGCTACTCTCCGGCGAGTTATTCGCACATTTCGTTTTCTTTGCGTGGCTCGCGAGGCAGGAATCCTTCGTAGCCATTGAATCTGCGAAAAGGTTGGAAACTGCTCTATACGTATTGGCGCCATGGCGGTGAAGTGTATTCTTAGTGCGATGACTTTGAAGGAGCCACGGATGTGGAAAAGATCTGGGAGGCGGGCTCTCCGACAAAGTCACGCACGAGCTGCCCGGTCAACAGGATTGATTGCGATGTCAATATTGCAATGAGGATGTTGTTTACTTCGCAGAACGCCCTGAAGTACAGGCGCTGACGAGCAGATTTTGAATAAACAAGCTCGTTATCGTCACGGATCGTAAGAATATACAATATTTACCGCTGTGTCCTCCAGCACATCTTCTTCTGCTTATGATCATCTTTGACGAATATTATCGCCCTGCCACGTCTCAACTTAACAGACACGAACCAAATCATAACAGCGCCAACCGCATATGCATAGATACGTATATATGGCGACCGCTCCACTGTTGCTTTATCAATGTGCCGGTGGGAAAATAGTGCCTAAATATCTGATGTACATAAGCGACTGAGAGCATTACTACCGTGGGTGGCAATGCAGGGTTTTCAAGACTCTTTTACGCCTGGAAGACTCGAAATTTCGCCTTAAAGACGCTGTCAAGCTGTGTTATTCGATTAATGGACCACTTTTGGTCCGTATGCTGTATTATAGGCGTCAGAGAAGACATGCATTTCCCCCCTACGGTATTTCCTGCAATGAAAAAGTAAATACTGAACGCTTTTGTGCAGCTCCGGATTCACAGATCGACATGGTGATTGGAACATGCCTGAGCTTTTTGATTTCTGCCGGGGAGATCCTTCTACTCGCTCTCATATAATTACCTAAGTATCGACCTTTGAAGAAACTCCGGGAATAGCCGTCATCTGCATATATATTTGTACGACCTAGGAAGTTATATGCGATACTACAACAAGGGTAACACGACTCCGGCTCTATGGCACAAGTCCTCTCATTCGATGCCCGATAGCCATGTCGGTATACTAATAGCACGCCTGTCGACTTTATAATCCACGGCCGAGTTAACAATGTGCCAAGTTGTTTCTTGAGAGCTTAATCTCCAAGACTAGCCTTCTCTTGACACGCGCACCTGCACCTGCAGGTAAGCCGAAATCATGATCCCCGCTGCTCAACACCGGGAGACTGGGGTACTTTCAGGCTGGTTTGGTCGATGAGTCTCAGCTTCAATCTCTGCAAGTTTAGTGCCGATAATATTTAGTTAACTTCCGAGTTCTCATAGAAATCGATAAGTTGTTATATTCAAGTAGTACGTAGCTTTGTTACCGACACAGATTTACTTGATTTACCTGCTATTTATTCCTTTAGCTGGAAGACTGTTGGGATCTCGAGATCATACCTATATAATTTCGCAGAACAAACTGCAGTACTGCTCTTTGAGCCCACAACTTTACGTATGGCCTTATACATCATAGCAAGTCGTGATTTGCATGCAAGTCCCCCACAAAATCCTGAAAATACGTAATCCTAATATCGGGAAAGACCGATGTCGACTGGCAGCCGGCGAGTTGGGCGCAACACACAACCTGTTGTAAGTAAGTACACGAGCAGGGAATGTCGGGGTAAACATCCTTGTAGCACCGCCGCTGAACCTTAAATTTCGTCTGTTCTGTGTATCCCTCGCTTTCCCGATTCGTTAAATCCCCGTTTCATTCTACCGGCGGCTAACAGCTGCGATCTGAAGTATGTACTATTCAGGCTTCGATCGATTGCTCAAACTGAGGCGAGCTCCGCCCACGTACGTAAGCGTACACTGCTCCAACGACGTGATTGCTGATAGCAATACTCACAGTCTTCCTTAATAAGGGCTAGGCTAGTTGCACGCTCCCTTGCACAGCCTAGGCAATTTGCAGAATGACTCGTAAATCCGTTGGGACATCGAGATTGCCATTCAAGTTAACCATCTTTTGGAAAGTGGCAAGGATGCGGATGCAACACAGCACATTTCTATGACCATAGCTAGCTAGATAGTGTGCGGAGTGCGGCAGTCTGGCTTGCACGGCAAGGTACACCTGTTATTACGGGCGAATCAATTGACTTCAAGACTCCCATGGAAGCCCGATATTACCACAATTAATATACCGTTCGCCCGTCATAGCATTCAAGAGGCTGAGCCTATTGCCCGTATAGTTAGGTCTATCTAGTTTTTGTTGAGATTGACAATGGACCGTTGCCATATTAGCTTGTAAGGTACAGCATTGATGTATTTATTAGTAGGCATCTATTATGGTAGCCTGTATACACCAGGCGGGGGTCTTGCAAACGCTGCGACGAGCCGAGCCGGGTCGGAATGTGTATACTACGGCTGCTTCAAATCGCAGGGCTTAGCGAGCGACTGGCGGTCATGACCGATGATAAATGGTGCCTTTGAGATCGTGTGGAGAGCCCTTGCAAGACCGGGAAATTGATGCAGCCTGCCTCGGCCCCAAAGATCATCGAGCGACGCGGTATTGCCATGCTGACGGATTTCGCCACCATCTATCCGTCTTGGCTCTACAATTTAATACCGCAACTAGCGTCATGCTTTCCAAGGAACCCTAGGTGCATCTTATAATCGGGCATCCGGATATCCGGTGAGCTGCCATTGCATCGGTCAGGCTGTCAATAGCTGGAATTTACTCTTTATCGTAATTTAGAACAGCTTTTGGTTATGGAAATTTTAAATTTCGCCTACAAAGTTGAACTTTTTCACATTTTTAAGTTAAACGGGTCGGCTCGATCGTTGTGCTACCATGCAGGTCAAACTCTATTAGTAACATTAGTATACAGTAGCTCTGGAATTTATTAATTCAGCTTGAATGGGGACCGATGTCGGCACCCGATGTCCTTGACCAAGACACTACCCACGCCTGCTGTATATTGCTCGATATGAGAAGAATGATGTATTACGTCCCTTACGCACTACTCTCTTGTCCAGATTGATGGATGGAAATCATAAACAACTGGAAAAACGAGTATATATATCCGGATGTGCACACTCACATTCCTCACTAGCGATATGGAATATTAACGCTAGGCATCTCAGTATGTTATACACCAGGATATCATATATATGACACAAGCTTGGAAAGTCACATTACACCGAGCTCTAATTAGCCAGCTGAAGTGCACCTGATGTAAATATCACAGCAACCGAAGCGGTTTAGCGTACACCCTTTTTATAAGTATACACATGTCTGATACATGGATTTCCCCTACTGTACTTATTTGCATGAATCGCTTTCTTTCTGTTTATATGACAGGTTCGAAGATCTGTAAAAAATTTCCTTGGCATCACTAGATTGCGTAGATACGCCTCAACCATTCTCACTGGAAGTAATGGCAATCTTTCTTATAAAATGGAAACGGGGGAGAGGAGGAGGGAATCAGGGAGTGTTTTCTCACAAGGTTAAGCCGGTCAACCCTCTATATCGCACCGATGAGACTTAATATGACGCTTCGGTTTGCGAGACGGATGACAAAAGGAATAGAACTGGGTGAAATTTCCCAGACGATAACAATCCGTTGATAGTTGCTACATCGGTGTTGGAGATTGTGTATCGAAAGTATCCTAACCGGAAGATCCAAACATGAGTACTGCCAGCCTATCGTAAGTTCCTCTACATTTACCTAACCTGGCTAGAAGTACATCGCCTTCATAACAGAGGTCATGTCTCCAGGTCCAAGCCGTTTATAGCGAAATTGTTAATCGGCTTTCCCTTATCAGGGTATTATACAGCAATCAGGCTCGTGATCGGGGCAAAAAGCGGGTGATTCGTATCTGCACGTCTGGGATACATTCGATACGATGAGTTTAAAGTTTTCCGGGGCCTGCAGAACGACAGGCCAAAGCTTACTTGAAATATGAAGATATATCGATATTCACGGCTCGGCTCGGCGATGTAACATCGTCTGAGTATCGTTGGCGATTCATGACTTTACGTTATTCAGAAAAGAGAAAGTGACATTGTGGAAATATCTCGGGTTCACGCGGTAAGTCGAAGGCTGATGATTGAACCTTCAAACCGACCTACGGGTATACGCGCAAAGTCAATCGCGGAAACGGCATCAATGGCTGATCTCATAGACTGTACCTTTCTTTGCCTCACAATCGAATCGCCGATATTTGCAAATTCGGCCTCATGCGAAGAAGGTTCGTCCCCCTTTACCGGCAAAAACCGACATTATGAAAAAACACAATCTCGACACCAGCAAAATCTGGCAACGTTAGACGCAGCATTCACAGAAAAATACATAAATAGGACGCCCTCCGACCCTCTTGTAGATGGTCATCAGTTCTCCGGTCCACCGCATCGAGCCATTGTACTGAGATCACATAACAAGCGGCGCCCACTTACGCATTCGCTCTTCTTGTCTATATAGTTACTATACATATATACAAAATGATGTTTAACAGCGTTGCCTTGACCGCCACTTTCGCGGCTGCCGTGCTCGGTGCTGCTCTTCCCGTCGCTGGTAAGATTTTATACCGCCATCACCTCAAGTCCACACTTTTATCTCTACAGATAAACGTGCATTGCGGGACCCGTTTCAATTTTGAAATTCAAGCTCTTGGTCTTGGACCAAAACCTGGACAAAAGGGGAAATGAAAAACATGACCGCTGACTTGGAATCGTATCAACTTAGATCCTACTGTTGCAAAGAGAGACCACATCGAAAGCCTCGACGTCTGGCAGGCCGTCAATGCCACGGAAGAATACTCCCGCGAGACCGACGATGCCTGGATCAAAGTCGACATGAAATTCCCCATGACCATCTTTGACAAATCGGACTCGACCATCTACTTTTCCATGAACGGCCTCATCTCCCTCAGCAAGCCCGGCAGCGAGCGCTCGCTCCCCAGCAAGGAGTGCACCCTCGGCTCCTCCTGCCTCCCCGAGAGCACAGTCGCTCTCAACTGGGAAGACCTCTACATCAAGCCTAAGACCGGCAGTGGCACCGTCACTTGGACCTACCACGACGCCACTCTCAGACCGGAAATCCGCGAACACTACCACATGAGCTGGGCCTTGTGCTCTAAGGCTGCATCAGGAGGCGACGGTGGGGACAACGGTTGCGGCGCCGGTGCCCGGTACTTCAACCTCAACTACTTCAAGAACCAGCCAGGCATTTTCCACATCTCCTACAGCAACAACGCGGTGAAGGAGTTCCACAACTGGGGAGTCATCGGCGCCCAGTCTCTCGGGAGTGGCGAAAAGATGCAGACTGAGCTTCCCGTAGAGGCCGCGCAGGAGAGCCATTATAATTTCGACGGGGTCGACTACTCAAGCTACAGCAGCTGCGTCATCATTGATACCATCAAGAAGACCACGACGTGGCCCAAGGATACGAAAGATTGCTGAAGCGATAAGTATAGATCGAGAAGCGGATTGCGAAAGGAGAAATACGAGTCCGAGTCCGACCATCTCCTGTCAGAACTTGCACGCGAACTCAAGTCTGGCATGTGTACAAAAACCCCACTCGGATCACAGGACGGTGTCTGATATACGAGAGAATATAACAGACCTTTCTATACAAAATATCTTACCCAGCTCCCGCTTTCATTCCCGATTCCTTCGGCATGTAAATAGTCTCGAGACAGTTGTACATAAAGATAAAAATACAAGTTTTTCGTTTATTTTCAAATCCTCCTACCTATGATCACCTTACCGGATATATATTCAGCGATGTATCGGCTGGTAGAGACTTAATCTCGAGGCCAGGATTGCCTCACAGTGAGCCGGTGCCTGGCAAGATACCATAGGGGAAAATGTGTGTCTTTCAGGACGCCTATAATCTAGCATGCGAACAAACAAAAAATAGACCACAAATGGAAGCAAACAGCTTGACCGCGTCTTTACGGCTAAATTTTGAGCCTTCTAAGCGTAAAGATTCTTGAAAAACACGCAGGCCCCCCACGGTATATATAACCACTATGAAGCGTCCTTCGTCTAGGTTTGTTGCGTTGAGCCGTTGCGTTTTGAGAGACTCTTGCACGCACTCTGCTGAAAGATAAATAAAAGCTGACATCATGATTACCTACGTAATGATTGTAGAGGAGCTCAAGTCCGTAAGAAGATCAGGTAGACGATGACTAACACTTCTAAGCCGAGTAAGTTATACACCACCTGCAATCCAATACCGAGCTTGAGTAAAAGTAATAATTAT
The DNA here is from genome assembly GCA_020064725.1 of Drechslerella dactyloides. NCBI lineage: Eukaryota > Fungi > Ascomycota > Orbiliomycetes > Orbiliales > Orbiliaceae > Drechslerella > Drechslerella dactyloides. The sequence goes on from JAGTWJ010000019.1 coordinate 1,480,199, forward strand.
CGATAATGGACGACCGACGGACATCGGACACGTCCGATATAACCTGTAGTTGACCAAGACCGCAGATTTCGATAAACAAACAGAATCAAATCAAGGCCATTCAAAAACGCCTCGATTTATAATCTGGAGAACAAACCAGCTTAATCACCGGCAAAAAATGTGCAAAGTATAGCGTACAAAACCGGACAACATATTAATTCTACATTCAGTTTTCACTGGTCTCCGTGCGATCTGGTTTACGAGACCAGTTTTCACCTTATATCTAACAATGTTAAAAATATATATATAGTAATTTACAATCCTATATGCTACCAAGGCCTATATTTATAAAATAAAATTTCACCCAGAATATACAGCTACTAATTGGCCAAGCTGATCAAGTTAAGATTGTGGAGCAGAAGCCAGCCTAGATGTGATATACATGTATACGCGTGCATACGCCCCCCGCTGCTACATAGATAGAATGGCTGGGCCGCTGCACGCTGGCCAATTCTTCTGGGCTGACCGCTTGCTAGGTTGGCTGCTTTTCAACAGGTGAATTTCACCTATAAGTGTAGCTAGGCCTTGGTGGCATGCATTTGTAGGATTGTGATTTAATATATAAGAAGGTATATAAATTGAACGATATTATATATAAGGTGAAAACTCTTCGCAGGCCCGAAAGGACGGCTGTCTGGTTTACGAGACAATGAAAACCGAATGTAGAATCTTTGTACGCCGTACAAAGAATAGTAGTATGTACTTCTGTACAGATAATCACAAGTAGACGGGGAATACGCATCTCGACTGCGCAGTATACATCTTAATCGCCGCCAGCATGCTAACACTCGGTAGCAGCTAAAGGAGAACTTCACTTACGTATACCAATCCCTAGCAATTTGACCGGGCGGTAATAAAAGGGCGGCTCACCAAGATCGGGCCGCTGGCTGGAGACCTAGTATTAAAGCCAGCCGGCAGCCGGTCAAGCAAAATCTGTAAATATAAAATGGATATACATATTATATATAACTACACATTTAACTTATAGCTCCAACGGATAATAAATTTAAAAGTCTGTGTATATATACCTACTTATGCATAAGTATACATGCGATATCGACCGTTGTGAGCGAATATGGCAGCCCACGCCTGATTTTCTCACGTTAGCATGCATGCATGTCAGCTGGGCGTGAGTGCGCCATGCATGCTTTTGCACACCTTCGTTCGCCATAAATTTGTCTCGCAGTCCAGACGCCACACGCCCTTTGTTCGCCGTAAGAGTTGTCGTATCATGCTAGATGAACCGATCGAGGTCCGCATAGTATATATACATCCTATTAGCAGAGGATCCCGAGATATATCAATATAATATATATATGTTCGGGCATTCGTGAACAAATGTCAATAGAATGGCCGTCTAGTATCCGTCATATATCCTGTCCGCCAAACGCCAGAACATTGTCAACAGCCGTCTATCAGTATTATCATTCACGCCGCAAGCCCGCAGAATGCGATGACGCAGAAAAATACGCCGCGTGCTACGCGTCCCAAGCTCAGGAATCCAGTCCAATCTCGAGAAGCCCCGGAATGTAGCACAGCACAACCGGCCGACAAAACGCCACCAGCATACATAAACACACGCATGCGATACGCGCCATACCTACGACACCCGCAAACATCTCAAACGAATGTTCGAACACCGAAAGATGAGAATTTCACCAGCCAGTTCCCCCAGCTTCTTTCTATTAAGACTATGCACACTGTCCAATAAAAATATAACAGAAAAGGAATACAAACGGACAAATATGCATATACGAAACGAATTTCGGAAAAAAAAAAAACCAAAACACAATAATTAGAGCCGGAAGAAAGGGGAATTTGGAAGAAAACCAAAAAGGGGATGAGCGGATATAATGAGGGAACGCAAGAAAATGCTGCTCAGATAAAAACATAAACGCCCTAGTGCAAGCTGCCGAAACTTGAGAAACGGAAGACACGACACAAAAGGAACATGCATGCTGCAAAAAAACACAAAGTTTCGGATTTCATCATACCGTCCCACACCACAACATGCAATATCTGAGAGTCAAGTAGAGGAGGGAATAGGGAAAGGAGGGAAGGGAAAGGAGAGACTAAGGGTTCGATATCGATGCATGCATCAGTGTGGAAGGGGAACAGTGTATGTACACAGGAATAATAACAAGTAAGTGATTATCCCCTCTTTAGAGATGGATGCTGTGGTGCAAGTTCGTTAGTTAGCTGGTTCTGTTCAATAATAAAAAAATGTGGTCAAAACAACAAGAGAAGGACGAGTTCGTGTTTCTGGGACGACGCGACCCCCTGGACAATTAGGAGTATTGGGACGAGTAAGTAAGTAGTTAAAGCTTTTGGAGGAATCAAGACACATTCGTATTGTGAGGTGAGAGAGAAGAAAGAAAAAAAGATGGACATGATTCCAAGAAAGGCGATGAAAGAGTACAGGGCGCTTAAACCTATAACTTTTCTGCCAATCGATGACCTGCCGCCCAAGTATGGTGTCTATGATTCCAGAAGAGCGATAAAAAGGAAAGAGGATGAAATGGGGGGTATGGGTGGCCAGGAGTGTCAAGAGTCAAGAGTGAAAATGGTCAAAGCAAAACAGTGACAAGAACACCGTGAACGCCAGTGAATCATGATGTCAGGAAAAAATCGGACCCGCATGTCACCTGTAATGCAAGATTGGTGAATGCGGAAATAGGAAAATCAAAACAGACAAAGAAAAAGAAGAGAATCAAAGATTGCCTCTGGCAATCGCATCACAAGTCAACGGGCTCCGTCAGATCGACCTTGTAGTGTTCGGCCGCAGACTTGGCCCAAGAGCGAACCTTGATCGATGCTGCAGAAGAAAAGTTAGTATGACTTCGATGATATGAGGGAAGGTGGATGGACATACCCTTCTTGAACTTCTTGTCGGCGTACTTCATGAAGAAAGCCTCATGCTTGACGGGGCGAGCAAGGTAGTCGATCATCAGCTTGAAGACAGGAATGATCTCCTCCTCGGTGTAGCCGGAGTAGTGGACAAGGCTGGCGTTCTGCAGACGGGACTGTTAGAACACAATTGACTCAGGTGACAAGATATATATGGAGAGGCTTACCCAAGATCCACGGTTGTACATCTTGCGGGCCATGTACATGGCGGAGGCGGCGACGAGCGAGCCGGGGAACTCGAGGAAGCGGTAGTCGAGCAGGCTGACTTCCATGAGGTACTTGGCGAACGTACGAGTGCGTATGTCGTAGTCGTCGGCCTTGGAGATGCGACGGAGGAAGTTCATCGGGTTCGGGTAGGAGAGGTCGTAGTCCAAGGTGGTGAGGATGTAGCGCTCAGCGCGAAGAAGCTCATCCTCGACGTAGCCGCCGTCGCTGACGTAGATGAAGTTCTTGATGGAGGGAGAGTAGACTTCCTCGTACTTGGCGGCGACCCACATGGCAGCGACGCCGACGAGCTGGAGCTTATCCAAGCCGACCTGCTTGAGACCCAGGAAGCGGTCGATGATGTTGACGGTGAGGTAAAGAGTCTCTGGGAGGAGACGGAAGCGGGTGTGAACCTCGATGAGCCAGTCAACCAGGATCCCGCGCATCTTCCATTGAAGTTCCTCTTGGCCGTCCATGTACTCATGGTTGGGCTGGCTCTTCGGCTCCAACTCACGAAGGTAGGCGTCGATCTCCTCGGCGTACTCGGCGACCATCAACGGGTCGTCATTGTCGTCGTCCTCGGGGAGAACCTGGGCGGACGGCTCAGCGGCGCGAAGCTTCTTGTTGGTAGGCTCGTTGGCGAAGACCTTTCCGTCGTCCTCAACGGCGGTGGGCTTCTGATAGGTGGTGGATTCCTGCTTGGTGACAACCTCCGTCTCGACGACGGCGTCGAGCTTCTCGTCGGCGGGGGCCTCATTCTCAATGTTTTCGGTCTCGGCGGCACGGATGGAAGAGTTGGAGCGCTTGCGAGGGCGAGAGGCAGCGGCCTTGACGGCTGGCTTGACCTCGGTCGCCTTGACCTCCTCGACGACCTTCTCCTTAAGAACGGTGCGAGTCTTAGTCTTGGTGACGCCGGTCTTGGTGGTGAGAGCGGCCTTGATAGGCTTCTTGCCGTCCTTCTCGAGAGCACCGTCCTGGCCAGCTTTGTTAAAGTTGCTGACGTCCTCGAGAGCAACACGCTTGCGGTTCAAGGGCTGGGAGGCCTTGGTGGTCGCAGCGGTTGAAAGGGCGGCCTTGCCGACCTGTGACTTGGTGGAGGCACGAGTGGCTCGACTGGCGATGCCAGCGTTCTCGTCCTGGTTCTGAGCCGAACGCTGACGGGTGACACGTTTCTGGATGCGAAATGCGTTAGATCACGGTACCTGATTGGCTGGGGGGTGCATATGAATAAAGGGCATTGGCACTTACTGCTTGCATTGTGAATACGTGTCGTGGTGTTGTGATGTGGAAAAGAGAACAGGAAAAAAGTCCGAGATCAGGCCAATGATCAAGGAGGGAAGACTAGACGGCGAGAGATTGAAGAAGAGATGTGAGTTTCTGAGTTTCTGAGGTTTTGAGTCGAGGTTGATGAAAGGAGATGTGCGGTGGTTGTGGAGATTACGAAAACAATACAAAGAAAGGAGCTGCCGAGAGGGAGGCGTTTAAGAGTCTCAGACACGCTCCAACACGGTCTTTACCGCACGTCGTCACGACGGAGCGAGAGATTGGAGACGCGGAGAACACGAGGGAGGAAGGAGGAGAGGATGAGAAACATACCCGTCTAGGTTCAGAATACGTGAATTACCGTGTCTGGAAGTGCGGATGTGCCTAGATGGACGCGAAATCGGAGGGCCAAGGTCGAGAAATCACGTCGGACGAGAACCGCGTAAAGTGCAGAGATGACGTCCAATGGGTGTCTCAAAGGGAGGATCGAGGTGTGGCGTGTATTCGAGGGAAGGTGGATGGAAGATGGAGAGAGAAGCTGGCGAGAAGGAGAGGTTGCAGAGGTGAGGTGAGGTGAGGTCGAAGTTGAAGGACGAGGTTGTCCGTATGTATGCGAGTTCGCGGTGTCGGGTTGTATATAGAAGCCTTAGTCAGCGGCGTCTTTGTTGGTGAATGTATTGAGAATTGAGCTGCTGGGAGACGGTTGTCGCCGGTGACAGGTGCCAGGAGCGTGGTGATGAATGCAGACGGCGTGGAAGATGGATATGGAGTCAGAGATGGAAGTGGAAGCAGAAGCGGACGTGGAAGTGGAAGTGGAAGTGGTGACAGCCGGGGCGGTTGTTGTGGTTTAGACGCGGAGGAATGGCTGGGGGAGGCTGGTCGCGATGGGTTTTTTGCGGCTATCTCTCTCGTTGGCGTTCTGTTCTGGCGTTGTTGTGGATTCCTTTTCCTTTCACACACGAACCCGAAACCCGTCTCACGTCGCCTCTCTCGCGTGCTTTCTGACCGGCTGCTAGCTAGCTACGATGGCTGTCTGGCGAGGCCGGGCATTTGTCTATAGTTAGATGACGGTGATGAGGGAAGGGGAGATGAGCAGGAGGAGAGGACGGCGGTAATCGAAGTAGTCGTGGATACAGCAAGCAGGACGGTGGTTATATCCACGATTAGTTATAAGCACGCTGGCCTGGTGTTCCGGGCCGTATTTGTTGTTGTTGTCGCCCGCCCTTTGTCAACAGCTGCACCCGAATCGGGCGAAAAAGGCAGACGGGCCAATCAGCGTTCATGGCGGCCACAACAGACTGCCGCTTCGGGAGGGAAACGGACCCCAGCAGCTGACTAAGAACCCTCCACGCGAGCAAACACGCCGCCATCGCGGACGTATCGTCAGTAAAAGTAAAAATCAATCTTACGCACCAGACGGGAATACAAAGGGCCTGCCTGCCTGCCTGCCCTGCGCATGAACACGCCCCCGAACACGCCCTCGGATGGACGTGCTCGTACTTCTTTCTATCTTGGGCCGCAGCTGTCTAATTGATACGCATGCTTACGTCTGCCGCAGATTGGCCTCGGATTCCTGAGATCTGGCACAGCTGCACTCTGCACTGTCATGTATGTATGTACTTACATATGTATTTTGTATGTCTCCCACTCAAAAACATGTATTCACACAGTGCATACCTGCAGACTTTGTCCATGCACTCTTCCACACGCAGAGACAGAGGGATGCTCCTCCAAAGACGGCATCTGCTGCCCCTCGCGCCCTTGTCGCCGGCAGGGACACCCCCGTCCGGTCCCGTTGCTGGGACAACTCTATACTACTCTTAGTGGTGGTGGTGGGCAGTCGGGCGACGGAACACTCGCCACGGAGGACAGACGACATCCATCTCGAAGACCGCCAGATCCACTTTTAACCCTCGTCTCGTAAAGAAAGGCACCGTCTAGCCCGATGCGCGAGTCCGTCCGACTCCGCTGCCAGATCCAGCCAAAAACAGCGGCGACGACGGCTGGACACGGCCCTGCTCCCCCCATCCAGAACGGAAGGCCGCAGGCGAATGCAGCCTGGTGACGGGAGGGCTTTGGTTGGCCCGGTCTCTCGCCACGCCCAAACTCCCACAGCTCACCGTTGGCCTGGAGTTCACTTTGTACGAAATATATACTGTACGCCCTGCGTGCTACATGACTACGACGAGTGAGTGCTTGCTGTATCCACGTTCGGCGTAGCGGTGGTGGTGGTGATATGAGTCCAGTATGGGCGAGCAATCCTAATCTCGGGTATTGCCATTCCACAGCTTCAGGCCAGCCGATTGGTCCCGCTGCGTGTCGTCAGGAACCGATCGTGTTATCCCGGCCCTCCAAGAACCGTATCTGTTAATGCGTGCTCTTCATCTCTATTTGGCCGAGACGACAAGGCTCGATCTGTCGCAGGAATTCCGGCCGGCCCCGTGGACTCAAGGGCCCCGAGGCGGCATCACCAGCGGCAACATTGAGATATCTCCAGCATTCCTGCTCGAGATACACACTTTAATATAATATCCCCCAATCTCTCGCTCCAGCGTGCCTCCGGTATCTAATATCCCCCTCTGAAATGCTCTCTCTTTCTCTCTCTCGACACCTTCCGTATACACCCTGCTCGCAAGCCGGCACGGACATATGGTGTGTAGAGATACGGCGCTTTATCTCGTCCTCCCATATCATATACCGTAGTATACTGCTGCTCGACGGGCCCTCGTCCCAGGAACGGAGCTCGTACGTTCCTCCGTAGCGTAATAACGAAGGGGGACTCGATCGAATTAGAATAATAGCATTACGATCCCTCCTCCCTTCCGGTGGATGGCCAAGATGGACCTCCATCCAATCTCTCGCTCTGCCCACTAGCTGCCGTCGACGTGCATGAGGCAGGATGATGCGCATTGCATCCAAACATCCCGCGACGCGCAACGCGATTCGCCCGAGGTCCGATGACTAAGCTCGGCCCGCCGGCTGCATCGGCGCCCATCGCACTGTCGACCACTCACATCGATTCCCGTCCTCAAATTTTATCGCATCCGCATTCTCTGCAAGATGCGTATCGAAGCCAACGATGGACTCGGCACCGGCGGAGACCTCAGTCGTCGCCGCTGCTCGACGGCGCAACAGCCGCAGGTCACCGACTCGGACTTCCGTCTCCCCCCACCGCCCTAGCCCGGCCCAGCTCTCATCCACCACCTCCAGCCTCGATGCCTCCCGCTCCCCCTCGACGGACGACCGTGCGATCCGCTGGAACAATGTCCAGCCGCCGCTCGACCGGTCCGCCGACCAGTTGACGACGGGGCAGTCCTCCCCGCGAACGCCAACGTACACCAAAGTTTACCGAGGCTCGTTCGCGGCGACGACGCCCATATCCCGCTCACGGCTTGCTAGTGGACAAGCCACTCCTCGAGGTGGGGGTGGAGGTGGAGGTGGGGGCGGGGGCGGCTCGTCCATCGCCACCAGCATCCCGCTGGACCAGTTCATGCAGCGGCTGCAACTCGAAGCCGACGACCTGGAAGACTACGGCGTCGAGGAGCTGCGCGACGGCTTCTTCGACGCCTCCTTCTACAAGATGCCCCGCAGGGAGCTCGCTACCGGGAAACAGAGGAAGATGCGGTCGCCCTTCTCGCTCCGGGCGTTCGTCCAGCTGCAGAAGCAGGGCATCCAGAGGTTCTGGCACGCCATCAGACATACCAAGCGACGGTACGCATTGACGCGCGCCGTCACGGGGTACATGATCGCATACATCCTGTGTCTTGTTCCGGCGATTCGTCACTGGTTGGGCCAGTACCATTTCCTCATGGTGATCGCTACGGTTGTAAACCACGCCGGCCGAAGCGTGGGCTCGCAGATCGAGGGCACCGTTGCCTGTCTGTTGGGCGCCGGCCTCGGAATCGGATCCGGCGTGCTGGCTCTGTGGATATCCACCGTCACGCAGACCACGCGGAACAAGTACGGTGCCTTCCTGGCCGTCTGCCTTCTGGTCGTGCTGCCGGTGCTGGCGTGGAGCAGAGCTAGGTTCGCCAGGGTGTTTCAGCTGTGCACCAGCACCGGCTTCGCCCTCTTCTTCATGGTCTGCGAGAGAGTTGGGACGACGCCAAACTATCGCAAGGCCTGGGAATTCGGAGTACCATGGGCCCTCGGCATGGCGATTACCCAGATTGTCAGCGTGGTGATTCTTCCCAACCCCGGGAACGTCCTGATAGCGTACGTCTTGCCCTCGCCGTACCTGCCTCCCCTTGTTCATGCCGTCTAACGTGCCTCTTGTAGCCGCGCCCTGCACAATGCCTTTGACGCAGCCATCGGCGGCCTCACCTTGCCCCGGCCGACTGCCAAAGAGCGGAACCGAATGAGCAAGGAAACCGTCGAGATGTCCGTCGCCGTCCGAGACTTCCGATGCGAGCTCACCGTGTCAAAAATCTCCTCGGGCGACCTGCTCGAACTCAGAAACAGCCTGCAGGCCGTCATCCGAGACTTTATGCGTCTGGAAAGCAGCGCCCTGGTCTTCGAGCCGCCGAAGGAGACGCCGCCTCCCGCAAAGGAACCCGCCCTCCCCGAGGCCAGAATCCAAATCGACGTCGACGCAAGCTCCGACAGCGAGGACGACGAACAAGCCGAGATATCGCGCATACGCACCGCGCTCGCAGGTCCCAGTCGCCAAATGATCGATCTGATGAAGGAGACCCTGGGGGTCTGCGACACCCTCCTGTTGCAATTCCTCAAGCAGTCATCGTACCTCCCGCCCGAAAGACGCATCGCCACATGCAGCTGCGACGAGCTCGAGCAGCGGCTGGCCCAGGCCCGGGAAACGCTAGAAGGGGCGCACGACACCTGGGCGAACGTCCACCCGTCCGAGTTTAGCTACACGCTCATCCAGATCTTCCTGTTCACGTCCACGCTGCTGCAATCATCGGTGCAAGTGGAGAAGCTCGTCCGTACGACCGCCGCTGTTCTCAAGAAGCGCAGCGGCGCGGGAGCGTCCTGGAAGATCTGGCTGCCGGACTACCCGCTGCGTAAGCTCGTTTTCCGAAGCAACCCGCAGGTCCGCCACGACCGCGGCGGTACCACGACAGCATTCTACTTCCGGACGATGAAGGACATCGCGCTGCTGATGAGTAAGATTGCCGGGAAAGCGTGGGTTCCCGACTCCGAGCTGGGCGCGAGCGCCGGACCCGCCACGAAAAAGAAGAAGAAGGGTGAAAAGAAGATGCTGCGGTATAAGGTCTGGGAAGTGCTTCATGAACTACAGGGGTTCGAAGCCCGGTTCGCGCTCAAGAACACGATGGCGATATGCCTCCTGGCTATCCCTGCGTGGCTGCCTGAATTGCGGGGCTGGTGGGACGAATGGGAATCCTGGTGGTGCGTCGTGGCTACGTGGTACTTGATGCAGCCCAGGGTGAGTACCAAGGATACCTAAGTGCTATCCACCCGTACAGCTCTTGCTAACCGGTGATCAGGTCGGCGGAAATCTAAACGATCTAGCAGCCAGGATTGTAGCCGCGGTCCTCGGCGCGCTCTGGGGCGCGTTTGCATTCGCGGCCGGCGATGGGAATCCCTACGTCATGGCGGTCTTCGCGTTCCTCTTCGCCATCCCGTTCATGTACCGCTACATGCTGTCATCGCACCCGCGGTCCGGGATCATCGGGTGCCTTACCTTCACGGTCGTCTCGATGACTTGTCTGAACGACCGGGGTGCGACGCCCGTGGTTAAGATTGCGTATACGCGCGGTGTGGCGTTTATCGTCGGCGTGCTGGCGAGCGTGTTTATAAACTGGTTTCTGTGGCCGTTTGTGGCGCGGCATGAGCTGCGCAAGTCGCTTGCGAATATGCTTATCAACTTGAGTATTGTGTATCGCGCCGTTGTCGCCAAGTATATTTACCACGATTTGGATTACATGCCGTCCGATCAGGACATTATCGAGTCGCATACCCGGGAAGCCAAGCTGCGCGAAGGCTTCGTCCGGATCCGCGAGCTGCTGAAAATGACCGAACACGAACCGGTAAGCACCCCCCTCCCCCCTCCCCCTCCAAAAACTACCAAAGCTATACCTAGCTAACACACAACCTCGACTCCAGCGTCTGCGAGAACTGTTCGACCCAACACCATACGAACACCTCATCGACTCGTCGGAAAAATTCTTCGACCACATAATCGACGTTCGGCAAGCATCCCTCTACTTCCGCATCAGCGGCGACAAGCACGTCGCGCAGCTAATGCTGTCATGCCGGCGGGACGCCGTCGCCGCGATCCTGATGAATCTGTGGGTGTTGGGCGGCGGACTGCGCGGCAAGACGCCGATACCGAAATATTTGCCCTCGGCTGCTATCGCGCGGCGGCGGTTGCTCGAGCGGATTGAGGAGATTGATATGGGGGGGTACGATGGCGGTCAATACGAGGGTGCTGGGCGCCGGATGCGGTTTACGGAGTTGGAGGGGTTGAGGCCTGTGGAGTCGGTTGTCGGGGATGGTGTTGAGAAGGAGGGTGGCGGTGGCGGGGATGCGAAGATTCGGTTGCCCAAGATTGCCAAGTGGACGCACTTTTACCGTGAGTTCGTTATACTCTTATGCTGTTGCGGGTGGCGTGCTAATGTATATGGGGGTAGAATATGCTTACTCGTCGATTCTTAATGAGATTGTAAGAGAGTTGGAGCAGTTGCAGATATACACGAAGGCGATCACCGGCGAGCTGAGCATCGGCAAGTTTGATTGATGGGTAACGTATGGTTGCATGGATTATTGTATGGGGTTTAGAGGCGTGAGTAGTTGTATAGGAGTAATCGTACGAGTGATTTGACGGTCTGGTGGTGACTAGTATACAGTGTATACAAGTATTTCTTTAATCCCGGGGGTTCGTTACGCTATCGCGGGCCACGAATGTGGTCCGGCCTAGTGCTCTAGTTTCGGGAATAATAGTATTTGTATGGACCTTGGACGGAATGCAATAATTGTCTACAACTGCGACTTGGTGCTCGACACCACCATCTACCATGTGGAACTGTTATCAAGAGTTTCACTTTGACCCCTGTGCATTTTCATACTATTTCGAAGTAAGTTTTATATAGTGAACTAGGCATATCCATGAAGGCGTCTGGCTTGCGAGACAACATATCCATGGCTTGGCATTATTCTTTGCTAAGTAAGTAGTTCTCAATGCCTGAAGGTTTGGTCTGCTCACTATAAATATATCCTATGCCTAGGTATATGTTCATAGACTAGCCTTCATGGTGTGAACGCTTTGAAGCGGTCTTTGTCTGCAGTCGGCGTGTGCATGGACGGTTGAGCTAGTTTGTCTTCCACCTGGTATCTAGCTGGATGGCACAGTAGCGGACTTCTTAAGTGATCCCAGCGTATATGTAATGCACCGAGCTCACTTCTTAGAAACGTTTGTAACCGATAGATAGATGGAAATGTCAGATAAGGGCGTGTCTTTACATGGTCACCAGATGCGTGCAGCTTGTCAGACAGCAGAATCGTACATCGGTTCATATGAGCTGTTGTCCAAGTGGATATCTGACATTTACACAATTCTGGAAATGTGGAAGCCAGTTTGCGACATTAAATGACCAGCTTCACTGAAGGGCCTAAGGCCAGAGTATTGTATGGACAACATTATATTACATGAGAGATCGCACACTGGTAAGTTCGGATCCCCCAGACATAGTCGAGACACCGTTCCGGGTAGCCCAGCTAACTACCCAAGGCCGTCTCTAATTTGTACATTATGGTACAGAACCCGGACGAAAACATCCATACATGGGACCGATTGTATAGGGTAACCCCCCAAGGAGAGATCCTGGCCCGCAAGGACAGCAAACTCCCAGACAACCCGCAAGATGGATCCCTGAAATCAACTCTGCTCGCCTGCGCGAGAATCGTCGACACGGCCTCCGGGCTCACGCAATCCGGCTTCTGGCTGGACTGCGGCCTCTTCATGACAGCGCTGCACTTCGCCGCATGGGCGGGCCCCACGCCGACGCGAGACGAGCTGGACGACTACACTCGCAAGGACCCGTACATCTACGTCTGCGACGGGCCGCGCCGCATGGACACCGGACTGAGGGATACCCCAGTGGTCCAAGTGAGCCTGTTCGAGTGCCATATGGGGTCCGGGTACGCGTTCTTTCGGCCCGTCGATAACGGTTATGCGCCGAGGTATTCGATTTCCGCTACGCAGTTCCTCGAGATTTGCTATCTGGAGGACTTTATCAAGTTTCGTCCGGACCTTGAGATCTTTATCTGTGGGTACAGCGGCTACCGCGCTGACGGGTGGGAAGACCATTTGGACTATCTCCGGGTGATGGACATCCACATGCGGAAAATATTCGAGGTGAGTAGCCACGATTTCTCCTCTATATAAAAAGGTCACCCTGCAGTGACGACAAGTTGAACTCGACCATGCGCTAACATGACCGCCGTTATGAATAGCCAAAGTTCAGGAAACTCCTGGCGCCGGACTACAAGACCGCCACGTTTGGAACGGTCAAGTTGTTCGATCACATGACTGAGGAAATCGTGCTTGATTGTCCCGTGGCGGCGGGATACACGGGGGCTCTCGTCGCCGCATTCGACAAGACGGGGCGTTGGGCGAACGGGCAGCAACTTCCCGCCGTACGAATAATCGGATTCCGTGAGTACACTAGCGCTATATCTCCTAATTTTATGGCGGTATATTTACCCACGGAAGCAACGCTGACAACCACAAAGTCTCAGGCAAGGAAGGCGGGCCCTTCACAATTGCGCAGTGCATACCCGTCAGCTTCCCATGGTTCGTGTTGCCGAGGAATGCGAATAAACTCCGACTGGTGCGCGCGATCGATCGTGAGCGCCGAATTTCTGTGTCCGTTTCGCCGGATGCGGATATCGGGTACGCGTCGCTCCTGGACATGTCGAGCACGCGCACGGAGTCGATATCACCTATCACGCTGTCGGATTGTGGAGACGACGATCTCGCGTCGTGGTCTCCCAAGTCGATGATTGGACTGGACCAATTTTGAGTCAGAAATTGTTCGCATGTCAGCTTGTCTTCAATTTTTCTCTTGCTATCACTTTCGAAGCTTTCGAATATAACGGAAATATGCCACACATTTCTGCGTTGCATGTTGTCGTGGGCGTCAAGGCGCATGCATGCCTTATTTCCCGATACGGAACAACATGGGTATCGACGTATCTTGTACGGTTATATCGCTCCAAAACTGTTGGACGTTTTTACTTGTCTTCTAGCAATTTTATGTGGGGAGCTACAATTCCATCATCCTAAGATCTCTATCATATCCTGTCTTTGTTTTTTTTGCTGTATCTTCCATGCTGCTTGGAGGGCAATCTGAGAAGCCAATACAGAGATAATTTATCCTCGACGCCACTATTGACCGAACCAGCGAATTTCCGGACTAGCAATCCTCAATCTCGCCATTATGGCGCGGATAATCCAGTTCTGGTCCAGATCAAGCTGGGCCTCCGCCTCTTCCAGCTGTTGCTTCACCGCTACCTGCAGCTCTTCGAGGACATTGAGAGTGAACTCCATGCTCTTTGTCTTCTCCAAATGCTTCATCACCAGAGTCTTCTGCTCGGGGCTTAGGGTTCCTTGCCGAGATCTTTGTTGGAGAAGACTAGTCAGCTGGTTATCTCTTGCGTTGTTCAAGGCGTGGATGACCATGAAGGAGTATTTTCCTTCGTCCAGATCGGATAGATGCCCTTTCGCCGTGGAATACTACATGAATTCGCGTCAGAATATTCGACTGATGTGGGATGTTTCAACTGGAAGTGGAGCTGGTATACATACACCCTTCGATTTTAGGTTTTGGTAATCGTCACGAATTTGGAAAAATCGGCCCATAAGCGTCATTAAATCGTTAACGTCGAGATTTCTTCAACAGTCAGTATATAACCTGCAAGGCAACGATGCTAAGCTCCAATGTGTCACTTACCGGTTCTTGGTGGCTTGGTCCTTCATCAAACGACAGGCCATTCTGAACAGACCTCCGGTTTCTGCAACGCTGATTGAGTACATGTTCGTGAGATCCAACGCGAAATCGACAGGAGAACGTACTGCCATCCACCATTTCGATGTATTCTTGCTCGGAGGGACATTGTGTACGGAACGTCCAATGGAGATCGAACCCTTGGCCGATATGAAGGTTGCGTAATTCATCTAGCAGCGGTGCATGAGCAAATTTAATGAAACCCCACACAGCCCGCAGATAATACGCACCGGAATACACATGGACGCTCGCGGCACCTAATTTCTGGACCTCTTCGAGGCATTTGACGAATAGAAAGTTCGCGGCGTTGATAGCCTGAGGAGGTCCGTATATCATGTGCGCGGCCGGCTGGCCTCGCCGAAGCGTTGACCCGTCTTGGATATCATCGATGCTACATGAAATATCTCGTTAATTAATACTGACTTCGCCACAAGTATATGAAGTAGGCCCAAGGATGGTGAGTCTGGTTCCACTGGATCAATATGAAGTGCGGCAATACACTGTTAACGTTCAAAATGAAAACCACCTACATAAGTGAAGAGGAATGTAGCATATCCACCACATCCATAATAATTTCCAGGCTTCTTTGCGGAACACTGTACCAGTAATCCAGGGCTTCAATGGCAAATTTGCGTATCTTTTTAGAAGGGAGAGACTTGATGTACTCGAAGGGCTCAAGAACAATCTAGCGAACACATCAATGTTAGCCTGCAATATGACGGACATCAAGCCTTAACGCTAGGATAAAGGTTCCTCTGCGTTAGTTTAGCCCTGCGAGACTAGGAGAAAGCTGTGAATATGTGAAGGCAATCGTATTATCGCAGGATCATGATTATGTCAATAGCACTCGTCAGGGGTTCCTGAGACTGACAGGGCGTACAGACCTCATCAGACAGCCTTGAGTTTGGCGAGAGCCATGACTTTGTCATATGTTTTCCGTTGGTTCCATTTGCTAGATGACCCACACTCAATGCTGACCCAACGCCGTTTGAGCATTCTTTTCCGCCGCCGTTCATGCCGTTAGACAATGAAGCCTCGGCTGGTCTCCAGCCGGGTAAGTCTTGTATCTTATGCTCTGGCCTGGGATAATGCGGGGTTTCCTTTGGGCTCAAATGATAGCGTGGGCTATGCGCGCCGAAAAGAGCTATCCCTCCGAGCACATACTGCAAATAAGAGCAGAACTTGGCGTACAAAGGCGTCTGTCTGTTCTCGTCGACGAGTCTTTTGCGTTCTTGGAGGAACTTCTGCTCCTGTTCATAATACTTTTCTTTCAAAATTGTTTTCGCTTCGGCCAGTGTAACATCGTAAGCACGCATAAGGATCCATACGCTGGACTGCGGCTCGCCAGACTTCTTGAGGGCCGCATGTGCTGCCCATTCTCGCTCGACTGAATAGTAGTCATTAAGATAGCAACCGGCTTGGTAAACTATGCGATTGATTGGCTCAAGCTTGTCTGACTCCTCGTCCGACAAGTTGGTGTCGTATATATACGGCAAGAGGGCATGGAACGAGCTGGAATACATCAGCTATTCAGATCTCCAAAAAATGCGTAAAACAAACAATGAAGCAATCATATGAACATACTCTACTGCGATGACACTGAATCTTGCTTTTACAAATTCTTCCCAGGTTCGAAACTCCAGATTCTGCAGGTTTTCCGTCTCAAGCTCATATCGATGCCACTGTTCCCACCCCTCTACGAAGGCAATGGTCTCCTCGTCGCTATTCAAGAGCTTGGTGTAATACTTCGCTTTTATCTGGTTGAGTGTGGTGGTGTGCTCCTTCATCGCTTCCTTACGCTGTTCCATGCTTCGTTCAACCGGCCTATAGTTCTATTCGTATGGAGGTCAACATGTCTCCTTTTACCCACCAGCTGCTTTGATTGACCATTGGACATAATTACCTCGGCGACGGCGCAGAAGTCATCGTCCAGAAGATCTAACAAGGGCCTCACAGCTCTTTATTAGTTTTCAATTTACCGACTCATCATGAAGTTACGAAATGCATGCGGAACTTTATATTACCGTCGAGGAGAAACGCTATAGTATTAACAGCAGCAGTGTTCTCAATCTTGCTGTGGTTCCCTTCAGGCATTGATAAAGAGAGGAACGGGCCAATCGGTGTTCCCACTGAGTCCCGAGTGATGATGCCACCACGGCTCTCCCATTCCTTGTGTATTTTCACCGCCTATTTTTCTTCCGCAGCTGCAGCACGGCTAACACGAGGCTCTAGGTTTGGAATATAGTCTCTAAGATATTGAGGTGGTACAGGAGCCGAGTTTTCCGTATAAGGTATCAGAGGCGGGATTAAAATCTTTTCTGGCGTTGATACGCTATCCATTTTTATAAAATTGGGAGCGAAGTTTTTTTTAAACAGTAAATTAATATTAGAGAGCCGATCTAGTTTGCCCTGGGGATTCGGCTTCTTTTATATTCGGGGTATGGTTGCGCGGGTAGAGATATATTGTAGGACAGAAACCTCCGTTCGTCGAAGAGCATATCCGGCCTGCAGGCCGAAAAATCTGCCACCAGTGATGGAAAAACTCACGCTTTGCAAATACGTGGTCCGTGATTATTTGTCGAAATGTAGTCAAAAGCTACGATATTTACAGCTAGTCTCGAGATATAGAGCTAGCGTTTCCTTGATTTTCAAGTCCAGCTTCCAAATCGACCTGTAGATCTTTCTTCTTTGTCCCCACGTCAACATCTCGCTGTGGTAATGCTAGCTTGTGGTTCGATAGATCAATCAAGCTAGAGTTTAGACCTTGGCGGAGTTGAAGTCACACATCACTGTGATACTCTTGAACTTAGAGCTCCGGTTGGACCAGGCTTGTTGCTGACCATCAACGAACCTATCGTTTTTTTCTTGTAGACGCTGGATCTCTGTAGCTACCATGTCGGAATTGAAGCACCTGTTTAGTTCTAAGACAAGGCAGCATGCACTCACAAAATTTATTCCATAAAGGCACAGTGGCCTGATACTCTTAGCTCCTTGCAGCAAAGGGGGGCACTAGGGGTTTATCCATAGAATCAAAAAATTTTAACTCGGATCCGCGGAAAGGACTGCGAGCATACGTGCATACTAGCTACAGGCATTCCATGGAAAGCCTATAGCTGTAAGTTATATTAATTTTACCACACACACCAATCGGCAGCGTTTTAGAGGCTTGATAATGCTAGTAGATCGTCCAAGAGTTTGCCTATCCAGGTTAGATTCTTCACCGATTTCCGGGTCTTGTACTGATAGTGTCGTGGACGCTAACGATCTTCGGTTAAATTCCCCGACCCCTATGTTGGGATTCTTGAAAATCCAATGGGGGAGCTTAGCAGAATACGCAACTCAACTGGGTAAAAAACACTTTAAGCCTAAACTTGTCTTGATATTCATGATGGATGATACGTGATATATTATCAAGACTGGCAAAGGACGGTGGTCTGGCTTCGCGAGATAGCAAGACTGGATCATCTCTCGAGGCTTC
Source organism: Drechslerella dactyloides (assembly GCA_020064725.1). Taxonomy (NCBI): domain Eukaryota; kingdom Fungi; phylum Ascomycota; class Orbiliomycetes; order Orbiliales; family Orbiliaceae; genus Drechslerella; species Drechslerella dactyloides. The sequence goes on from JAGTWJ010000019.1 coordinate 1,498,076, forward strand.
GTCGGACTAGACACTAGGCTTGGTTTTGTGCCATCGATACATCTCTTCTGTTTATCTAATTGTATCATGAACATCAATGGTCAGGTGAATAAATTTGCTGCAAAGGACATCAGAGTTAGGCTTCATCATGATATACATATATGCTTTCATGTGTCACGCATCGTATCTTGCAAGCCTCGAAGTTTGTGCTAGGATGGCCAAGAGCGAACCAATCGATCCTGACTTGCTCAGTCCTTCAGCTCGAAAGTTGGAAAGTTACACAGTATTTCGCGGGCGCTAAGTATTGTCCTGCTATACTAGTGGCAGGCGATCCGGAAGCCAGTCTTGAGCTAGACAATCCATCCCCTTACGATTCGATTGTCACAATATTTCTTCCATGATTTACCTGAAAATACTCAGAACGAAGATATGTTTAGATAATCGGTGATCCGCACAGACAATCCTCCACGGCATGTGCACATCGGCGCATATAGCTGAGTGGGATAACTTTCTCCAATCTGGCACCAATTGATCGGGCCGTCTTTCACCATCGATGGTGTCACGGCCGGCGCAGACAACAATTCCGCGGTCACACAAAAAGTTCGAATACGTCGAGCGGCGACACACACACACATTCTTTTTTCCTGTCACTCATTTCTTCCCCGAGACTACATTCCTTCATAATATGCAATGGCCGGAAAAGGTAAAGGAGGAATGCCTGAGAGTAAACGGCCGGGGCGGCCTATCGCAAAAGCAGGCCTCGACAAAGGCTTAGACGTTTTTTTCCCGGGCTTCGATGTTGATGGACGTGGCTCTCCTGTCTTTGTGCGGAATACCCCGGCCCCGCACTTCCTCAGTGATCGATCTCTCGCACCGTTTTTCCTCTCATGCGCCATATTGATGAATCCTCGTTTCCCTGGAAAGGCCTGCACCGGTTTCTGGGTCCACAGCCGTGACGAGGAAGAGCAGAGGATTGGTGGCACCTTCTTCATCTCCACTCCACCCGAAGAACTGCTCACCGACGACGTTGAGCCGGGCTGGGATTCCCACCCTTGGGCGAGGAACTTATACGCCTGCAACGATGCGATATATGACGAAGAAAGGCGACTTCTAAAGCTCCCCGATAGCAGGATTCCCGTTCGTATAAGTTGGTACTGGTACTGTAGTCTCATCGTCTTGGAACCCTTCCCCGACCGAGCATATACAGCGCCCCATTCCATCCCGGTCGACTATTTATACGAGCACAGTGAGATTTTAAGATTATTCGCGAGGGGAACACCAAAGCTGCCGAGTCCGCTTCCAGTTTTTTCATGCGTCTATCGCATCGCCGGAATACCTGGACGTCCGGAGTTAACGGACATCCTACCCGGACGTGGAGTGCGCTCCGTCATCTTTGGGCATTACTTCGACATTCCGGTGGGCGGGGTCGAGGCGGACTTGGAGTCGCTTTGTGTAGCCACAAAAGGGCACGAAGGCGCCTTTGTGGCATACTACAATATGGCCCGAACTGGACAGCAGAAGCCGTCAATCCGAATTTTCGGAATATGTGAGTATATGCGCGTATCCGACTGGTGAGAAATTTGATCTCGTCGGCTGCAATGCTGATAATAGAGTTGCAGGCAGATCCGTTGATGGGTATTACAGCAAGGCGATGTTGATACCGGACGGATTCAGACGAGCAATGAAAGTGCTCTTCGATGAAAGAACGGACTGGAACCATGAAGAGAGATTGTTTCAAAGATACAGAAAGATGGAGCATCAACATAAGTGGCTGACGATACCCACTTGATTCATTCTGATCCAAAGCGCATCGAATTGTCTCTCGACCACTGATGCTTTGCCGTGTGAAAGCTCACGACACGCGCCCTCAGCATCCATCGTTCCGTCCCGTAGTTCAACCGATGGGAAGAAGGAGAGCAGATTTGCAGAGCAGAGGCGTTTGGGTTTCGATAGCACTGTGCGCTACGATACGAGTGTGGACCCTCGCGTGATCCAAATTACTTATCATTCGCTCCGTCGAGCACTTTGATGAAAGAAGTCTTTCGGCAACCTTCTATTGTACACATAATTCAGGTAATGGCGTGAACTCCCAGCTCCTAATCCTGCCGACTACACAAAAATAAGCACATGATCACGTTCTATCCGTAATGAAAATCAGATTGGCTGGTAGCGTCAGCAATAGCATATCGAAGTACCCATCAGATCATTAGGTGAAGCTACCGATACCGGTAACTCTCAGCACTTCGCCCGTGTACGCGATTACGTATTTTGACGGGTGCCACGCAACAGCATGGGCCGGATAGCCCGTTTTGATTTCGTGGACGTAGTCACCAGTGTCCACGTGCGCCTATGTTTACAACATGGTCAGCATTACATGTGATATGATATCAAGGGGATGGGAGACTGACAATATCCAAGGGCATCGACTCGTCGCTCCCGGCAACCAAGAAAGCCCCATCAAAGCTAAAGCTCACACTCCGAATCGGATGGTCTGCCTTGTCAAATGTCCGCACACACACCCAATCCGTCGTGTCCCACAGCGAGATCAAGGCGTCATTACCGCCCGTGGCTACGTACCGACCTGATGGTGACAGGTCGAGGCAGTAGCACCCTGCTGTGTGCGCGGAGAAGGTGTGGACAATCTCGAGGGAGGGGAATGCACGCAGGACAACCTTTCCGGAGGCGTGTGTTTGGAGGAGGAGAGTGCCATTGTGGGAGAACACTGTTTGAAAGGCCTGTATCGAAGTGGTGGTTAGCCCTGATGGGTGGAAACAGCGATTGAGATGTTCTTACTGGATCATTCCCCTCGTCGATTGTATGGAAGACAGCGTTCTGGCGAAGGTCAAGGAGCTTAACTTTGTTATCCTATATGACAATCTATTAGCATGCTGCTTCCAATTTTAAGACCCGCAGATGGATACACTGCTATGACACTAACCTTCCGCCCAACCGCTACGACATACGCTTCAGGATGATACGACAGCGAGAAATTGTCGCCGCCAGTCTTGATATCTTGAGTCGCCTTGGCAGCTGCACTCCCCGAAACATACTCCCCATCCAAGCCAACGAATCAGTCATTCGGTTCCAAAGATCCAGCGGAGAGAGGACGGGTATCCAGGAAGGATTGGTGTGAAAGTAGGGTAGGTGATCATGCTGCTCGTGCAATTGAACCGGCTAACCGACTTCTGTAGTCCCAAAACTTGACGACCCCGGAGTCTCCAACTCCGCAGCTCGCCAGGCGCTCCGCGTGCGTCGGATCCCACTGCACACGCTCGGTGACCTGCAGTCCTGTGCCCTTCAAATCCGTGCTGCTTCTAACGTCGGCTTTCTCGGGGTTCCAGATCTTGACGTTGCCTCCCGCGCCACCAGTTGCGACTCGCGAGCCTAGGTTATTCCATGCTACCGTGCGTAGGATGGTGCCCGAGTGGCTGCCTGGGTGGTGGCGCGTGTTTGGGTCGTGAAAGGCGCGAATTTGGACATCGGAGAAGTATTTCGGCGCCGTGGTACGGGAGAGGTAGCGGGTCGTTTGATTAGACATCTTGTCGCGATGGCAGGCCGTCGTCGAGACGGTGGCGCTATGGTAATTGGTCGGATGGTGCGCCCGGGGTCATCGCTGATAGTTGTCGCGGGTGAACGTGATGGTTGGAGGCTTGGAGGCGCGCGGACCGCGTCTATTTTGGCCAGGTCTTGGCAACCGGTTGAAAAAGCCCAGCACGCGCAACGACACTGTTATGTTTCTTCTCAGCGGGATGACGCAACTGATGAACAAGCTGGCCCACAAGGGCCCCGAGGCGAAGTGCTACATTACGTGCGGCAGCCTGCGCGAGCAGTCTGCAGGAGCCTCGTCAGGGAGGCGGCCTTACTCCACAATTCTCAGCCATGTGTACAACCAGCAGGCAAGTCCGGCGTGTCTCCAGCTTTTACATTTATCAGAAACTAACAAGGGATTAGGTGGATCTTCTCTTACCAGATGAGGTCTGCGACCTCGTGCAGCAGAAGCTCGACGAGCATGTCAAGCCGTTGCAGTATCACAGGATATTCATGAGCCTGAAGGACATTCTCGAGAAGGAGTTCTATAACCACTATGTCCGACAAGGTTGGCAATCCCGCAGCCTATAATCGAAACCATGGTTGATACTAAATTTTTGAATGAATAGGAAACGTTCTTCTGCTCAGTGATGGGAGAATAGACGTTGACAATGTCTACTGTCTCTACGACGGTAAGCATGTTCCTTTCACTGCCCGACGAATCTACCATATAATAACATGAACGATGTGAGACAGGCGTTCTTTATCTGTTCCTCAGAAAGGAAACGTACGAGAAAGCTGGTCTCGTTGGCAAAAAGGCCGTCTTTGGAGGGAGGAACAAAGAACGATGGGGTATAATTCTCTGCATCATCCATTGCATAAAGTGCAACGGGCTAACTTGTATCGATCGTTAGTCGTGGAGTATAATCTCCGGCAACCGCATATGGTGCACGGCCGGCGGGCATTCGACCGGCTCGTCTGGAGCTTCACGAATGTCCTGAAAGAGCAGAAGGCCTGGCTATTCTGTGACCTCAATCAAGGTCTGAAATACCGTCTCAAGCCGCTCGATGGCTTCTAGCATACTGACAATACGCTCGTAGAATCTCTGGGAACTTCGAATCCTGGTTCTGATGCCAGTTCTGTTACCGGCCTCACCGTTCCCACGACTTTGAAGACCACGACCCCTTCAATTACACGTGCCAACCATCCCATAAAGCTCATCACATTCAACCACACTATCCCTCAAAAGCCAACTTTAGACTACGACCGGGCGGTCTTTTACGACTGGGCATATGCCCTACACGAATGGCTCGCCCTCGCATCCATAAACGCGGACCGCCTGCACGCGACACAGTCCGTCGACCCGCTTCTAAGCCGCTACGAGGTGCCGACGGACGACCAGGAAGAAGCGACAGTTGGCAAACTGGCTAGAATCTCCTGGCGTGGTTTCATACCGGCAGAGTATATTTCCAAGATATTCGATGTCCTGCAAGAGCACGTGCCCGGCGACCAGTGGTTCGCTATAACGGTTCACGGATTTCAGAACGCGCCGATAAGTTGGAAGGGGAGACAGCATAGCGTTATCGGCGGTGGGATGGGTGGCGAGAATTTATATACCATCCTGAGACTGGTTGCTGCTGCTGTTGCCACGGAACAGCACGATAATACGACGGATGTAATTATGGAGGGAGCTGAAGATGACCCAGGCAGACGGGAACCAGGATCTTGTTCAAAGTACATCATGTGGGAAGTAGTCGGCGGGCGGGACGAGCACTCCTAGGTCTAACGTTCGCAGGAGGAAGTGCAGGGAACCAGCCTCGGTATCATGTAATCACGCATAAATGTTTGCCTAGTCTACGGCATGCAAATATATAAGTGTCGTGTGCTGATGTTGATATGCTTGCCCGAGAAGACAAGCGTGTAGTATGTGTGTACTTATGTAATACAAGAACAGAAGGAAAGACCCACGATATCGAAATCGATATTGATAATCCAGGATTTGAAATCGGTCAGCGCAGACGCCCGTCGATACGTATACGCGTCTCGAGGCATGCATAGCTTTAGAAAATGACGCCGCCACGCACGTATATACATGATTGGACCAATCATTCCATCAGGTCTCCGCATACCACCTGCCAATAAAAACACCGGCATCGACGTTCCATACCCCAGGCTGACAGCGGCGACGCTCGTCAACCGAACCACATATATCGATACCAGCACCACAAACGATAACTAGTGAAAACCACAGACTTTAAGCCTCATGCACAATGTATGTAGTCCCTGCTTTTGACGTTTTTCACCCGCAAAAGTAGTAAAATAAGTAAGTAGAGAATTTAAAAGGATCACTCAAGGAACTCGAAGAGGAATTCGAAAGGAATTCGATAGTAGACGATCATGCATGTTCTTTTAATGTATATGCAACAAAAGCAACCCAGTGTGCACTGCGCAGTAACTAACATATCCGTGTACCATGTATCTGCTGCCCGACCAGCCGAACCGATCCCAACTTTCTCAAGTCGGTGTATACTACTGGCCCGGCCGGTGTGGTCGTCCCTAGTCGTGTATAATAAATAATTTGTAAGGGCCGTCGTGTATTTGTTATGCTATACGAAAAATGAAAGAAAAAAAAAGTCGACGCGATCAGGTTAAGCGAGGAGTAAGAGACTGAAGAGTACGATACGGCAACCAGTGGCCTCGTACGTGAAGGCAGAGACGATGGATGGATGGGTGAATCGAAGGACAAATCGTAAATACCGAGAAGAGAAAAAATAGTAGTAAGCGGACAGGTTGGGGAATGAATCACTAAATGACAGAGAACAGGAAAAGCAGCCTCATAACGCCCATGTCTTTGAATGCATGTAATCACCAGGCAGGATAGTCTAGAAACTTTTTGGTGTTTGTAAGAGCGAAGAAAAATATAAAGCCAAAAACACCACTGAAGAACGATATGCTCAGATGATAGGAAAAAGAAGAAAGAAAAAAAAGAAAAATGATGATAGTAACGGTGGGTATTCCTAAGGGAAAGAAACAGAGTATGGTTTGATGCTCAGAGGAGACTGCTTAAAAGCGGTGGAGGGACAGAGGAGAGCAGCGCGATGTAATCATCAAAATCTTCATTATCTAATATCAGAAGACGGCATCGAAGGAGATAAAAAAGGGGGGATACAAAACACCAGAAAGTTTTTTTTTAGGCTTAGCTCGCCATGCATTCAAATGAAAAGCAATGACAAAAAAAAAAAAAAAAAAAAAAAGAAGAAAGAGATAGAGAGACGCTCCGAAATGACGATAATTGTTGATGTCGCGCCGGCAATGTGTTTCAAGGAGATGTCAGGATGAGAGACACAACCGCGCACCAGGCATCTAGTTGCGCCCGGCAGCCCCGCCCATAGCATGTCCACTGTTCTGGTGGCCATGGTTGTTGTGGTTGCCGCCGTAATGATGGTGGCCGTGGTGACCATGGTGGTTGGGATGGTTAGCAACTGATGGCCAAATCTGGAAGTTCTTGTTCTTTTCCTGCATGAACCTTCCCAATCTAGTTTTGGTTGAATAAGTGATATTCTTGTTGTGACCAACAGCATCGACCATCCTCTTGTCGTATGGTGGCTTCTCGTGATTCTGGTCGCTCGCGAAAATTGCAAAATCTTGGAAGAAGAGATCGGGAGTCGGGAATTCTTGGATCTTGTAAACGTGGAACTTGTAGAGATATTCGACCCCGCTCGGATAGCCATTGTGGAAGTCCTCCAGCGCTAGGCTCTTGAACTCGTTGTACATGTTGAGATTGAAATGATTGCGGAGGAAGTGACTGAAGAAGCGATATAGAATATCCAGTTCAGCGGCGCTAGCAGCTCCTCCCCTCTCCCGCCGTCCGAGAACCCGATTCTTGAACTCAGGGTAGGAATGGAGCGAGAACATCGTGGTGGTGGGGGCCTGCGTAGGTTCCTCCGGCGAGATGGGAGCTACAAACCAGCCCAGCTCGCTATTTGGTTTCTGGGAAGCAGACGATGCTCCCAGCCTAGGACTAGTAGGGCAGAATTTGACCGGGTAATCATCGCCGCTGTTGTGGTTATTGTTGTTGTCAGGCTTCGACTCCCTCCGTTTCATCATACTGTAGAAATCGGCGGGAACGTGCTCCTTCGGCGGTCTCGGGGCTCCCTGCTCCAGCTTGATCAGGGCATCGTTGAGCTGGTTGGTGACCATGATGTTCGAACCCTGTGCTCCATCATTCTCCTGGGACGCAGCTTCCGCGGGATTCTTGCGCAATACCAAGACTAGCTGGTTGATGTCTTCTTCTGAAAACTCATCGATGGTGGGGTACTTCTTGTGAGGTCCGCGAATCTTGTCACCCTGAATAGGGTTTTCCTCAACAGGGAGACCATTCGTAGGCGGAACATCGGGCCCGTGCATATACGGCGGATACGTCGGCACGAACCCGTTGCCATAGGCTGCTCCATTCTCGGGAACAAACTCTTGGCCAGGGACGTAACCGGGCATCATGGCGGGGCTTGGCTGAGGATACCCGTTGTAAACTGGGAACTGCTGCTCTGGAGGGCCACCAACCGGCACAGGCGGCATGTTCGGGGCCGGGAAGTAGACCGGATAAGAGTTGGGGCCGCCAGCGGTGCTGATATATTGAGGCTGCGCGTGGGTGAATCGCGGGTCCCAGATCGGTCCCTCGTGGCGGCAAGTTTCGTCTCGTTCTCCGTACTTGAGAACCCACTCGGTTGGGTTGCGAGCCGATCTCAAACGCTCACGGCCGTCAGGATGGAAGGAGCGGAACTCAACTTCGGAGGACTGAAGGCACGCCTCTCTGACGATGTTCTTGTTGTCCTTGGTCATTTCCTTGACTTTGCGAAAGTTTGCGATGACCTCGAGAAAAATCCACCCCTGGCTATCCATATGGCTTCTAAGGTATGTGTCTTTTACCATATTGTCAAACGAAAAGTAGTAGTTCCTATAAAGGTGGTCAGCACGAACAAATTGCCCAGCTAAGGATTATAGAACACGCTTACAGTTGGTTCATAACATTCTGAACTGCAGCCGTGAATTCGAAGTCCGGGTGCATAGGCACGCCCTGATTTACACCGTTCCTAGCGTTGTAATAAGGGTAGTACGAGGGAGACTGCACAAAAGGCGACTGTGGAGGGTAGCCATTCTGCACAGCGTATTTCCCAAACTGCTGGGACTGTTGGACTCCGTGAGAGCGACTGTTCTGTCGGTAGTTTCGGCCGGTTTGAGGGGTCGAAGGTGACGCAGGATATTGCGGAGATTGACGGGTCTGATGATGGTTGGTATTGATCTGAGAGGGAGGGCTGTGGTGACGGATCGAATTGCCACCGGCGAAGCGGGAATTCGAGTGGTTCACGAACGAATTGTTGCTATCTCCACGCCCGCCTCTGAAGCCGCCACGACCTGATGGGCGGTCCCGAGCCATGTGAGAGGAGTTGCCTTGATCGTTTTCTTGCTTGTGGTTGTATGGCCCCGAGAAACTTGCGCGATGACTGCCTTGATCGCGGCTGTCGCGGAAGGAAGCAGGTTTCTCCGACTTTGTCGAACGTATGGCAGAAGGCGGAAGGACACCTTGGCCGACGAACGTGCCATCTTCCTGCGCCTGCTGAGAAGGTTTTCGTTCTTTCAGAGGCTCTTCCTCCACATTTGACTTGCTGGCATCACCGTCAACTTGCGGGCTGGCATCCTTCTTGACCTCATTCGAATCCTTGTTTACTACCGACTCGACACCAGCGCTCTCGACCGGTGGAGATGGAGTAATGGTAGGGCGACGGCTGCGGGTATCCGAGGTCGCGGCTTGAGCGCCTCGTTGCTCAGGCTGCGCTGACGGACCTCGAGGCTTGTCAAAGTTAGATGTAGACGTCGGCTCAACTGGAGTCGTACTCGAATCGGTGTCTCCACCAGGTCTTGTTGAGCCCTGGCCCGTTCTTCCACCGCGATCCGTTCGTCCACCTCTTTGACCTCTGGAGCCGCGGGTCGGAAGAGGAGTATCATATATGATATTTGGCGTGACCGCCATAGCGACCCACTGACCCTTCGGTGGGCGGGCTCCGGTAGTGGGCTTCTCTCTCTCCTTCTCCTTCTCTTCCTTTTCGCGCTTCTCACGCTTCTCTTCATCCTGCGCAACCTCTGGCGTGGGCCATAGCGACTTGTCCGACATCGAGGGTGGGGCAGGGGGGGCGGAGACGTCTCGACTTACGGTCTCGTCCTGCTGACCCTTGGGAATGCGACCCGCCGGTCGAGAGTTGCGCGAAGCTGCGAAATATCCAGTTAGACTAGGTAAGTATGGTAAAGGGGTTGACAGGAACTTACAGTCATCACTTGAAGCCGAACTCTTCACAGTATCTTTAACGCCATCCGAGGGCCCACGCTTCTCAGGCGGGCTAACTCCGTCTCGACGCCCGCCAGCAGCCTGATGAGGAGGTCTATCCCCAGGAACATTAGACTTTTGACGACCGTGTCTCCTATCACCGCCGTGAGTCTGGCTGCTTTTATCTGAAGATACTCCTCCGCTCATAGTAGGTGGCTCTGGCTTCTTGGTCTCGGTTTGCATAGCCCTATTTCGATCGAAAGCTTCCTTTCGTCTAAGCCAAGGGTTTTCTTTGGGGATGGGTGCGTCCACCAGGTTTTGCGTCCTGAACTTGGTCTTAGCATCAGGACCGGATTCCTTTCCACTCTTATCATCTTCATTCGGCGTCGAAGTTCCAGTGGCTTCCTGCCCTGAAACAATACTTCTACTATCATCTTCTTGAGCAGATAGTGAGTCTTTCGTGCTGCTGGTGGCAGCGCCGTACGGCTGATCTGAATTTATTGAAGCAGAATCTTTAACGCCGACTGACGATTCGACATTGTTATTCAGCTTCGACAGGTCCGGGACGTCTTTCTTAGAGTCAGCGATAATATTGACTCCTTCCGGCTTCTTGGTTTCATCAGGCGTGGACAGTCCAGAGCTGCTGGGCTTTGCTTTGCCGGATGCGGCCGCAGCGTAAGAGAACGCTGGCTTCTTGGGCTCCATCGGTGCTGCGGTCGTCATCTGGACTGACTGCAGCGCACACGCAGATCTTCGATATTTTTCTGAGACAGAGGTCGACTGAGGTCCTCCTCTGAATTTTCCGATGAGGCTGCCCTCAGTGTCGCGTCGTCAAAGACGTCTCCTCGAGGGTAAGCCTATTCGGCTATGGCGTCTGAGACGGCTCAATCGATGGGCGACTGTGGACAGAAGCAGCCGTATATGTGAGATGCTAGACTTCGAAGCTACGGCGTCGCGGCAGCTATCGGTAATTTTCCGGTGTCGGAGTGGTTGTACGGAAGCGGCGTCCGCAGTACGTCAGCTCAGGTCGATGATGACAAGGAGACCGGTGTCGTGTCCGCTGGGCGACGATGGCGACGATGGCGACGACGGTGCTGAGGTTTCAAAGAGCCGAGTGTTGAAAGAACCACGAAATCCGTAGATCAAAACGGGTTCAGCCGTTGTGTCAGGCGTTTTCCAAGCAGTCGAAGAACTGGAACTTCGAAAGTTTGATTGGGGTGACCAAGTTGGTGAGACCACACTTGTATGACTGACTGACTGCAGGCAAGGGAGCCCGTCGCAGGTATCAGCAGGAACCGAGGAAGCGAGTGGTCGGTTCGAACGGACTCAGCAGTTTGTGATACGCAGCTTTTGCGAGCAGCCGTCACAAAGAAAGTCGAACTCTGGGGCGATTGCCGAAACGCAAATAAAATGAAAAGGCGACGGCGGGAGCCGTTGGAAATAGAACGCGAAGTAATAACAGAGTAACCGAAAGAAAATTTCGCAGCGTCGTGGGGTCCGGACGTATCGCGCTTGCAGCCAGTGGTCAGCCGCGAGGGAACGAAATTAGGATCCTATCAGGATACGAGCCACCTCCAAAATTTCCGTTGGAGGAGAGGGCAATCCACAGCGAGGGAAGGTTTCGTCGTCCGAGGCCGAGAGGGCAACAGGTCGCCAGAGAGGAGGGCTCGCGTGGGGGAGAGCCAGGCGGGACCGGTCTGTGACAGAGCGAAGCGGGTATGTCTGCTGGTCGGGGCGATGACGCGTGTACCGATGCCTGCGGTTCGTCAAGTCGTAGAATCGTAGACCGGTGCGGGCTTGTCTGGAGGAGCTGTCCCAGCTGCTGGAGCAACAATCGATATGGGACGGCCACGGTCAGCGGGGAATTGAGAAGGCGCCGGAGGTCGACGGAGGGCAACGGCGGGCAGAGACACGGGCGATGGAGCAGAGAGCACGGCGGGAGGCAGGGCGGAGACGAGAGCGGTCGAGGGGACGGCGTGGGTGGATGCAATGGTGGTCGAGATGCCGGTGGTGATGGTGATGATGGGGAGGGATGGAGGGAGGGAGGGAGGGAGGGAGGAAGAGAAGAAGAGAAGAAGCGTGCGCAGAGGAAAATTCGAATAATTTGGACGTAGGGCAAAGCGAATCGGGCAGCAGCAGGCAGCCCAATTTGCAACGCACGTCGACGGCGCCCACACAAAAAACCGACGGCGGGCACGACGACGTTGGTGCTTCTAATCTGAGGTGGAGCTACTTCTACGGCTACTGCACAAGGCGCCTTTCCGGCGAGATTGGTGTGCATTTATAATTAGACCGGGACGGCCATCGCGACGGGGTGTTCCAGTTGCGGCGCAATCGCCAGTCTGTACACTACTAAGTTATCGTAGGAGCTGTGGAGATTGCCCAGTTGCTCGACGTAACGACGTTCTTTTTTTTTGCGGGTCACCAGATATCACCAGTTCTGAATCTGCGCGGATTGCGGACAAGCACGTTCGCCTCGTCGCTAGCTGCTCGTGCTGCTCGGACGTACGTTACCAGCACGATTTTATTTTTTCCTTCTCGTCTGGTGGAATACACGCTCGCCCTTGTGTGTGCGGTTTTTTTTTTTTTTTTTTTTTTTTTTGGTGAAGAAAAAAAAAATTGGCACGAATTCGGCCGGTGTCCTAAAAGAGAGCTAACGAGGATCCAATCTAACAAGCATGCCGCTGGATTGCAATATTGGTCGGTTAACAGAAGGGCACAGAAGGGCAGGCAGTGCAGTGTGCATGCCTCGGGATTGCAGTTCATTGACCGCATGTCGTCGCTTGGCCAGGTGATTGCAAATAATGCCTGGCAAGCACGAGGGATGGAGGAGGGGGAGAGAGTTCATGTTTTCCAGCGCGCTTCCTCCAAATTAACGTGCTCCATGTGTTCAGGCATGATATGATTCGATGTGATGTCGTCGAAAGAAAAGCATCGAACGAAAAGAAAGAAAGAAAGAAAGACGTCGAAACACCATCATGACTCGCTGACTAATTGCGCAAGCACCGCAGACAGACACAGGCACAGGCACGCATGTAGTATCACACCGCTAGTTTGTAATATAGCGTGCCTCTGCAGACGAACTACTGTCCTCTTGACAGCTGTTTACTATCCGGCAACCTGATTGCCATGCTACGGTGCATGCACTCCACAGCCGACGAGAAATGGAAGTTTGCATACTGCTTACATTGTTCATTTTTTTTTCCATGCGCCCAATGGAAACTAACCCCATGGCAACAGGCAATTAACGTTGACCAGGCGTCAGCATTTCATTGTCCGACTGATTGATTGCGATTGTTGTAACCAAGTACAATACCTGATTGTGCTCTTGCATGTGCATGTGCCTGATCAGTTTTTACAACCAGACATATGCGCCAGATCCAGACACGACTCGAGCGACCATCTTGCAAGTTGGTACCGCAATCGGCATATCGTGCGTCCATCATTGGCCTAGTTGAGGCAGGACGGGTTCTCTCCACAGTCCCGGAAGTAAACCATCCATCCATCTGGCTATCTGGCTATCTATCTATCTATCTATCCACCTCTATCAATATGCAGGTCCGGCCGGCCACAGAAACACCACAAAACGGACGTTACGATGCTCCGTCGCCATCGACCGATCAATTAACCTTCACGGCTCGCCAGTCTCCTTCCACCCGGCAGGCTGGCTTGGCCGGCTGCTACTGCCCTAACCAGCCCGCGCCGCACGTCTGCCTGCACGTCTGGATGCAAGCCCGTCAAGGAACCCGGGCAGGCCAGCCCGCCGGGCAAATGGCTCACCGTTCGCAGCTGCTCGATTGAATAGGCTTCTTCCGTCCGCCGCTGCGGAAATTGGGCCGGAAGGGACCACTCCTCCTCTCCACACTGCGCACCTCCTGCCGTTCCGGAACAAACGCTGTATCCCGATGGTCGGGATAAAAAGGCGACAAGAGAGTGTGATAATTGCTCCTCCGGTGCGGATTTTTTTTTCTCACGTCGTTGCATGCATGTATGCATGCATGCAGTCCCACAGATGGACCGAAGTGTACTAGATCGATATCTCAACGCTCACTAGTCGGTTCGACGTTAGCCTCGGGCCACAAGAGAGGGGGAACGGAAACAGGGCGAAAAAAAATCTTAAAAGATGCACGGCACTGACCTCCCTTACGTTTTCCAATTCCGTTACTCCACCGCGTCGACAAAAATTCACTCCCGTAATATACTAATTGCAATTGATATGGTTTCCAGCATACATCTGCCAGTCAGGTCAGCATCAACGTACGCCATCCGTCCAAGACGCAAAAATGGCCTGAACTTTCCCCCATCCAGCCAGCCATCTTGAGCTCCCAGTCTCCAAACCCTGTCTCGCAAGCTGCCTACATATCCCGCGCCTGCCCAGATCAAGTACAAAGTCAACTTAGCTCAATCTCGTTCCCAGGGTTTCCATTTGTCAATTCGATGACCATCACTGCATGCAATGACCGCTGGCTCATCGGTCGAACAGTACATTAGCTGTTCCCCATCGTCCGCCTTCCATTCGCCAGACCGGACAGGCACTTCCCAGAACCCTCTAGCTCCGTTCGAAGGAGAAAAAAATCATTATTATATGCACGACGGTAAACTATAGCATTTCTCTTACACGAGAATTAGCAGATGTTACCCCTCATCTGGAGTGCGCTCTCAGGGCTCCCTCCCTCTACCCCTCACCCGGTCGATCATCCCGCGTGTGCTAGACCGCTAGCATTCTGCCATCGCCTCAAGCCGATTGAGCATGTGCCAGTGACATGTAGGCGGGGGTCGACATCGCTCTTGCCGGCCGCGTATATTATCCTATCGACTATATCCCCCTCGTCATTGTAGAGAGCTCCACGCGGCAGATGCATGCACACGCGTTTCTCCAAGTGCAGCTAGTTGTATTCCGCGGCCTCCTTAGTATACTATCACGGATCGAGAAAAGTGAGGGACGACAGCTGTGGCTGAAAAATCCGACGATGTGGCGAGTTTGGTGGACGGGATGACGTGTTACCTGCATGTTCGTGCCAGGATGCGCCGTCAATTGAGTTTGGATGACCTGATCCAGTACACGAACATCACTCGATCAATGGCCTGGCCAATAGTCTCAGGGGCCAGCCAATTATAATATTAATTCCGTCGATGGCCATCTTCTAGAAGGATATCGAGCTTTTAGAACGACTAGAGAGCTCCTGTAGGGCTGAACCACGCGAATTCCATGATGGCAAATTCGTCGGCAATCCATTGTAACGCAACATATGCATCGTTTAAAAAGACTGACAACGACACGTAATATAGTATTACACTATGCGATCGATAGCCCCATGATCAAAGCTTCTACCGAAGCGCCAGCATGCATGCAAACTTCCTTCGCGACCCAATATCAGTGCGGAGATCGACATCTCTCTCTCTCTCTTCAAATACAGACATACAAAATGACATATACCATTGCTCGTTCGCCAAAACCAATCAAACCAAGCTAAGCCCTCAAATGCCCAAACTGGGCGCAGTGCATCCCGAGACTTGAACCTAGCCATATCATAGATACGACAAGCTAGTCTGCTGTAAGACACCATCCATCGTCACCGCTTGTACTACAAACGCACGCCATGCACGCATTCAAGTCAAATCCGCCTCGCTCGCCCACAGTTAAGTTTGCCCTGACAATGCAACGAACCAACTTCTTCCGTTCCGATAATATTTCATTCCATCACCCGTTCAACCATGAAACCGCCTGCTGGGCACCGAACGACGATGCAAACCGCAGCCCCGTCGTCCCCATCGGGAAGTAACTCACAAGATACCACAGCAGCGCGCACATTTGCACAGCGGCAGCAGGTATCGTAAGAAGGTAGCTTTGCAACTAGACACCCCACACGCACCGTCAGCACCCATCACCTCCGTAAAACGACAACCCCATGAATCGTGTAAAACGTACCCCGACGGCAAAGTACATCGTCAACGTGATCGAACCAAAGTAGATTCCCGTAAACGGCAGCCGTTCCGGAGAGAGCAGATGGCGAGCATACGTGAGCGGCCCGTACAGCAGCGCCCACGAGCTCAGGAACAGCAGCGACCCGACGGTCCACCTAGAAAAACCGAGTTAGCACATATATGCGTGCGTGTGATCTCGCCTCGCCGCCTGAAATGACGGACGTGAAGCGGAAGGTAACAGCGCGCGCACTCACAGGATTGCAAACTTCCGGAACGTCACGAGGATCGACGGCAGCAGGATGAAGCATATCAGAAAGCACACGGCCGCCCCCAAATTGCATATCCCAAATCCCAGCAATCGATCCCATCTCGACACTACACGGCGGTCACCCAAAAACGTCAGCGATCGCCCACCCGTCTAATTCCCCGCACACCAATCCAAGGATCAGATCATGAACGTACTCGTAAACCATGCCGCCTCCTCCTCCTCGCGCGTGCGCGCCGGCAGCTGCGTGTCGACATTCGACGTCGGCAGCCGAACGTACCCATCGTTCCCAAACGGATTGAGCGAGCTGAGACTCGAGAAGAAGCCCGTGTTGCGCGATGTCCGAACCGGCTCATCTCGCCGCCGCGACCAGCTGGTCCACTGATTCCGGAACTGCGATTCCGCTGCCATAATTTCCCGCGAGCTCAGGCTTTTACCAGCAAGCCTGTCTGGCGTGTTTCGGTTCGGCTGGGGAGTGCGGTTTTGAGGGTTTGATGATCTAGCGGAGCAGGTCGCTAGCTAGCTGTGGAATTTTCTGACGTCGTCGACGTCGTTATCTCGCTTGCCAGCTCTGGCTCCTCCGGCGGTTGTTCGATGCAAATTGGAAATAAAATAAAATGTCCGCGCAGTGGGGCGGCGATACAGGTAGATGCAGGTCAGCTAGCTATCGGTCTATCGGCGGTTGACGGTGCGATCGCAAGGGTACGGCAATCGTAGGACTCGTAGGAGCAGCGGCAGGCGAGGTCGAACACGACCTGGAGATCGAGCGTCCGGGTGTCGATGGGTGGGGGAGCAGGCAAAAGCGAACGGTGGCCGGTTAGGAGAGCTTGCGTAACTGCATGCGAATGTGAAAAAGGTTCGACGAACGACGTGCGTACGTACGATGAAAGGGGGGACGGACGTATGCACGAACGCCGGCGGCTTGGCGGTCGGCGAAACGGGGCTGCCCGGAGCTAACGAGACGCTTGAGCCGCAGCCCGAAGAGGAAAGCCGCCGGGCGACAAACACCCGTGACGCCGTCCGCAACGCAGGACCGCCCGTCCAACGCGCGAATTTAGCCATCTCGACGATGGCGGCCAGCCCAGCCTTCTTGCGGACGAGGCGGCGGGCAGGCAGGCAAAGAAGCATGCTAGCAGGCGGGCAGGCGGGCCAGCGATATGCGGGGTATGCATATCATGATACGTCCGCCACCGGGGCGGGATAGCTTCTTGAGTAATTAAAATTCACGGCATCCCGTCCGTCCAGCTCGTTAGTGCGTAACACTTTACCAAGGGGCGCACATCCGCCCGCGCAATGCTCGAGTAACATACTCAACGGACGAACATACTTATGTATCAGCTAGGTAGCAGAGAATCCTCAGCAGCTAGCTAGTTCACTCCGGACGGGACGGGCGAGCGAGCGGGGCGTAGTTGAGCTGAAGCGTCACCCGAAACCTCAAGATAATCACCGGAACGTGGCGGAAACGAGACGGTTACCGTCGTCGCTGTCGCCGACAAATATATTTTGCTTTTCCACGCATGGATGGCCGCGGTGCACTAGCCGGCCTTCGCGATGAGCACGGCATTATGCGTGCGTCTCCGCATTGCATTTATCGATCCGGCTCGATTCGAATCGCCAGCTTTCCCAAGGTTAAACGTTTCGAGTATCGAGTCAGCGAACTCTGACTGAACATTCCCCGCATCCCGATGAGCCATCGAATTAGCAGCTCGCTGATGTGATGCGTATTATAAATAAATACTATTTTGCGAAAACTTTGCGAAGGAAGGCGCCGGCGTGAGAGGGGGTCCAAGGCTATCCGGCCCGAGTTCGAGCGAATGTTAGGAATTCATGATATCATATCAAATAGTATTATCAAGAGTCTGATCGCTAGTATGCATCCAGTTACAGCCACCTCGCTCTTGAGCTCTCGAGATTTACTTTGTGGTAGCGGAGGCATGTACGGTCGGACTGCTGACGTTCGCTACCCTTGCATCGCAGATGGATGGATGCCGCACTGCGTGATTTGTATCCTATATTTATATCCACACTTACATACGTTTACTCGTCTTGTCAGAAAATCATGCGCGGATGAGCTGCTTGACGGCCCTCATCAACTCGCATCGGGGCTCGGCTGTCGATATGATACGACCTCCACTCGATGGAGATACCCGATGATATTTGAAAATCTTCAATTTAATTTAGGAAAAAGCGGCAGCAAAAGTAACACTACTGTGTTAACTCAGCGCTGCCGTCGTAGCATCTGCAATGTATGTCTCGAGATGAATGTAATCCATACAGCCCTGCTCGATCCGGAACAAGCTGGTCCGTGAGCGCTCATCGCAGGCCTAGGCTAGAACCTGCGAGGCAGGCGCGGCAGGCATACTTACGTTATCATGCTTGGCTTGCCTCTTAAGATCTTCTCATTCTTTCTTTTTATCATTGTCGAAGGCAAGAACGATCGATAGACATCCAAGCCTGCAGGGCGATTTGCAAGGGAGCTGGAACAAAGCCGATAGAGCGAACGAAAGGGGGGCCCATGTACCTGTACTTTATACCCCGAAAATTCGGTATCAAAGTAGCGATACATGTCTGTCGACACATATTTGATATCTGCCTGGGCGGCGCCGCTAGGAGATAATGGAATCGATTCGCTGTCAGAGAATGAGACCGAGCTGCGCATCGCTGCAGGTTTTCTCAAATGCAGGTAGACATGTCTACTACCATGTCATGCATGAGGTGAACTGCATGCCATCGCGGAACGCACATACGGGCCAAGATGTTGGCCGGATCAAGCTAGCTGGTGGGCTTTTTTCTTTTCTGTTTTGCATTCACAGCTCTCATGCAGGTGTGTACTTAACTTGCTTATGTATGTCATGTAGCAGGGTGAGCAACGTACGTTCGTTTAACCACCTCCAGCAGCAGCAGAGCTGCAGCGCTTGATCGTTGTGAATCCAACCTTTGATATCATATATCATTATGCATGCATGAACCAAGAAACACGGCTGGCATTCCAGAGACATCGGCCTAGATAATTAGTCAAAAAAGGTCGCTCGCTAGTTTCCAACAGGCTTATCTTGATCTTGACTCGCCCGGCCGCTGGCTGCGAAAGCAAGGTTGTTTTGGCGTCTGAAGACGGCAGGAATTGTCTTCTATTGGCCATGGATCGCTGGACGGGCTGGCTGGTATCGTCGTGTGGCTGGCCTGGCGCCGGAGGGGGTGCGCTTAAGCTCTCAGCTCCTACTGGTTGGGCCGACGTCCATTCCAGCGGCCGCGGTTTGCCTTTTCGAATTCGCACTTCGTATCGCGTCGAGCCGGCTCGGCCACAGTTGCAGCTGAGGGTCGAAGCAGCCAGCCAGCCAGCCAGCCGGGCGCCGACATGCATGCATGCAGACGAACGGATGGGGATTTTTCTTCTCGTTCATGTTCAAGATGAAATCTGGTTGGCGCATCTTGTGCCTCCGGGCCCAGACACGGACTGAAGATTACGGACCATGATACGATTACGATACGGCAGAGCAGGCGAGAGAGCGAGACAAGATGCAGATGCGAGAGTCGACCGCAGCTCGCGCAAAAGCAATTTGAAACCAAGCCGAAAAAGAAAAAGGGCGGTCGGAAAAAGAAAGCTGCGAGTGAGGCACAACAGGCAGCGCAGGAGACGGACAGAACAGACAAGGAGGCAGGCAGGCCAGGCCCGGCCGGGGAGGAGGTGGAGGAGGGAACAAAAGTCTGGAGTAAGCGTGAGGAGGGCGGTACCTCGAAGGTACCTCCCCGGGAGACTTTCGGGACTGCGAGGGAGAGCTACCCACCGCACCCCTGCCAGGATGATAATTATCGGTCCCACCGCGGACTGTCAGTGTTGATATATTATTACGACAGACTGGAGTGCTACTTTCCGAGCAACCCACTCGAGTGCGTTAGCTGGACGTGCTGCTGTGGATATGTGGAATACCACCAGTAAAGCAGTAGATGATGCCGCCGTCGAACGAGACCCCTTGCTGGCTGTGCGGTTGGGGATGCTGGCCGGACAGGTAGCACCGACAGCAAAAATGGTCGACGACGACGACGACGAAGAAGAGGAAGACGACGACGGCTGTTGAAACCTGGTGCATGCATGCATGCATAGCGTCGCGATCCATTACCTCTTTGTCTACCTGCTGTCGCAACAGATTGGGGGATCATATTTTAGTGATTTCTCGAGTTGGATAGTGGAACGTCCTTGGGAATTTAGCACCGTGCTTACTCCGCTGGGCTCCTCCTCGTCATCGCCCTCGTCCGTCTCGTCGTCGTCGCCGCCATGGCCAGGGCTCTCCTCGGGCTCCTCCTCTCGGACTGGCGGCATGCCTGCAATGCAATGTACATGTACCTGGCCCCTCTCAGCACAATCCGCCTCCTCTCGCTGGCTGGCTGGCTGGCTGGCTGGCTGGCTGGATGTCTTTCTGCCAACCTTAATGTGTGTGTGCCTGTGTCCGTGTCCGTGTCTGTGTTCGTGTCTGTGTCGCTGTGTCTCTGCTCTCGAATTCGTCCCATCTTTTCGCCGGCCGCCGGCTGCGAGATTGTGCTCCTCCTCCGCTGCAGCCAGTCAAACGAAGGCCGCCCACCCTCCTCGAATTAGTTCCTCCACCACGTCTGCTCCTCCCTCCCTCCTCTCCTCCCTCCTCCCTCCTCCTCCACCTCCCTCCACCACCCCATCGCAACGGGTACTCCTCCCTCCACCCCCCTAAGATCCGCAAAAGCTGGGCTAACCAAGCTGCCAGCCTGAAAGCCTCCCTCTTGACCTCCTGCCCTCTGTCTGCCCGTCACCTGCAGCCCGCCGGCGCCCTCCCATTTGCAAAAGCAAAAGAGAGCGTGAGAAGAAAAAGAAAAGAAAGACTGGCACTGGGAAAAAGTACTTCCATCCCATTTTCCACAATTACCGTCTGGCCTCCTTTCACGACCTTATTGCTCGTCCTGTAAGGATGAGCCAGCCCCACTGAAGGATGCTCCGGTCAGCTGTGTTCCTCATGCACACTACCATGAGCGACAAGATATAAAGAGTACGATCCAGCCCCGTCGTCGCCTCTCCCGGTTGAGGCTCGCCGATAACCTTCTCATCTGTCGTTCCGTAATCTCTATCGTTCTCCATCTCGCCCTCTCTGCTACCCTCTTCTCTTCCTTCTGCTGCTGCTGCCGCTGCTGCTCTCGCGATCAATCGCCGACGCTCCGTTTATACGCACGCATACGAACACTCGGACCCCAGCTTGCTGCTCCCCAGCTGCACAACCGCCTCCTCGAGCTCGTACAACCTGTCCTACCTGGCCCATAACCCATCCAGCTTCCGACTACCCTAAGGCAATCAATCCTTAGGCGCTCCAAACTCCAGCTCTCCGATACTGCCGCCAATTCCTTCAAGAATCCCATCTTGCGCGGGGTTCTTATCTGCTGCCCGGCTTGTGTCCGCGAACGCAACACAAAACCACTCGACGGACATCTCGGAAAGTAAGGCTTCGTAACTCTATAAAGCCGATCTTTCTTCGCCGCAAAACCCTCAAAACCTAAATCCATCACACTCCCAAAACCCCATTTTCCCAGCTTACCGCCCTACCGGCTCGCTATGCCATTGAGTAAGTCACCCTCAGTCCGTCCGAGACCCGCGCTGCAGTCTCTCCATGCAAGCTGCACCGGCCCTTCGCTGACACCACACCCACCCAGGCGTTAACGCAAGTACCCGTACGGATCCCTTTCTTTTTGATTTCGAAGCAGATCTCGGTCCAGAACCGCAAAAGACGACAACCATGGAGAACAACCAGCATTTCATAAAGGACGAGCATGGAGAGCAGCAGAATGGCCGCTTCGTCCAGGGCGACTTTCCAAACTTCAACGGCCCCTCCGGCTTCGGCATCGACCCGTCCGATCTGTCCTTGAACCAGCAAGGCTACATGTTCCCCAACAACAGCAACAACAGCAACAACCTTCAGCAGTTCAGCGGCTCCGCCATCACCGATGACGAGCTCTTGGACTCCCTTGGAACTTCCTATGGCTTCCAAGGCGGCCACATGAACAGTGCTTACAATGCCAACGACATGGACAACCTGCCGCCCTCCATGCAGGGCCAGGGCATGCAGCTACAGCAGAACGTGAACCAGGTTTACTCGCATACCCCGGAGGATGCGCCCATCCAGTCGCCATACGTTCGAAACTTCCCTCATTTCCGTCACCAGCTCCAGACGCAGCAGATGGACAGCCCGTCTTCATACAACCCGTCGCCCATCATCATGTCCTCTTCCGCAGACGTTCATCCCAGCTCCTTCAGCGACATGATGAACAAGAACAAACGTAAGACCAGACCCGAAGCTAACGGAGCAGGTGCAGCTCCTCAACTCTTTAGACATGGTCCGAGCAGTCACTTACAGTGTGGTATAACAGAATCCGGCATGCAAGCGCAGCCCATCCAGAACCCACACCTAGGCCAACACCGACACCAGAAATCTCTGTCCGGCACATGGGATGGCAACTCCGGCTCTTTGTCCTATATCGAATCCCCCATGTCGTCTCCGGGACCAGGCTCTGCCGGTCATCGCCAGATCTCCGATATACTAGGCGGCAAGCATGCTTCGTTGCCCGCCAAGGTTGACGGGATGAGCCCAAGCCAGCAAAGCCAGGAGGCTAAGCGACGACGCCGCAGGGAGTCCCACAACCTCGTTGAGCGTCGAAGACGTGACAACATCAACGAGCGTATTCAAGAGCTATCCTTCCTTGTTCCGCAGCACCGCCTTGAGGACGAGAAGGTCCGAAAGCACCTTCAGAACAACACTCCGCTGTCCCCTGGCCTCCATGGCGCCAGTCCTCCACGAGCCACCTCCATGCTGGCCGGTGGTCTCGGGCGACGTGCCAGCGGCGTAGGCCCGGCAGCTCTTTCCATCCCTCTCGAAGAGAAGGATCGGGTTCCAAACAAAGGTGACATCCTCAACGGTGCTGTTGGCTGGACCAAAGACTTGATGTGGGCTCTCTACCAGAAGACCAAGCAGGAGAAGGAGATGCAGCAGAAGCTAGAGGCTCTCGGCCAGCCGTTCGCCATCAACAAGACGGAGGAGATGAAGCGCATGGAGGCCGAGCTCGTTGCTGCGTTCGATAACGTTGCCAGCAACGAGCCCTTCAGGTACTCGCGAGGACATGGCTCCGGGCTCAGAGTTCCCGGCTTCACGGACCTTGCTGGCGCTCCTGTCAACGGACAGGGCGAGCATGGCTCTCTACCGGTCAGTAGCCAACAGTTCTGGCACAATACTGGCTCCGCTGACATGGGCGGCACTCTCGCTTTCAAGGAGGAGGACGAGTTCGGCATGGATGTGTCCTGAGCAAAATGACAGGTCAAGTATCTGCAGCTCTATTTCTCTGCTTTTCGTTTTCTTTGCTCATACGGTACGGCGCATTACATACACGGCTCCTGTTTCGGTTCTCTTTTCTTGTCGCTTCTACAGATGTTTCTAGCTGAGAGTTCTTTTTTTTCTCCTTCTCTTTTACTCTTTCCTATTCCCTCTTCGTATTTGGATTTCTGGGATACAGGTCTGTTTGTGAAGATGGTACGATATCATGTACACCACTTTCTTCGTGTTTGCTCTCGACTTCCTTCTATTATCGTTCTGATGCTATTTCTATATACATGTACGGGGAATGCATAATGTATCGGCGAATACTTTGCGATTTACCAGCAGTTTTACAGTTATTCGTCTGATTTGGATTTTCTTTGGGGAATTTATCACGGCCTCGAGTAGCGAGCGAACGGGCAAGCCTGTTTTCCGCTCCGCACTCGAGTGCTGTTCGTTTTGGTTTCGGTGTTTTCTCCATGTTCTAATCAAGTAGTTTTTTTTCTGAAAACCACGCTCTCTACCTACTTGCGAAGCAAGCTTTCTTCCCTTTGTTAGGGTGTCTCTGATAGGATGCGGATGCAGATAAACGTGCGAGTTCTGTCTCACAGGAGCTGGCTTTCCCGGTTCTCAGTTCGTTTTTTGTCCTTTCCTGTTTCGTGGCTCGCTCTAGGTTTCCTTTTTCTCTTATTTTATTTTGTAGTTTTTGGTTTTCCTTGCCTGTGGTTTGGTGTCGTCCTGTAGTAGGTCGTCGAGTAGCTTTAGTTTAGTTATTCGCGGAATACAGCCTTTCTTGACAAGATTGCATGCGTTTTGTTAACGTTAGTATACTAGAATGTAGTGGATTGGTCTCGATCGTATATATTTACAACGATGCGTGCTCTGCGCAGCTGCGGCGCGGAGTCTCGCGTTTACACGCACGCATGTAGTATGAATGTACGGCGGCTTTTGAGTATTATATTGGTCCGTGTAGTTGCTGGCATGAAGGAACATCCTGGAGTCTGCATGGGTGGGTATGACGAATCCAAGGTCGTTGCTGGTCTGTGCCTCGCAGCTGCGGATACGAGGCCGCGAGGCTGGCTGTGGTATCTTCTGGAAAGTTTCACGTTGATTGTATTACATGTTACCGTGCTCGCGGGATTTCACTACGGTGCTATCTACGGTTGCCGTGCCGTTGATTTTTACGAGATATGTTTAATACATAACGAAGCTTGATCAAGCAGTCGGGTCGGGATTTACTCGATAGGATCTATCGAGTCGCTCAGGAACAGACCGGGGCACACGGGTGCGTGCACTGCGTGGGATATGCATCATGCATGCATGCGGACGTCCGTCGGCGGCACAGCACAGTCGAACGCGATCGATCGATCTATGAATGAATCCATGTATGTATGTGTGTATTAGTAGGTCAGGCAAGGTTTGAGCTAGATCCTCCCGGCCAGCCGCGTGCGAGCGTGCTGTTTGCGCGGCGTCCGTGCATCCGTTGGATCCCAGCCTCGAACTGGACTACCTACCTGCACCATGCATCCATCCGAGCTTTATTTCACTGCATGCGGATGGCATGTGCCACCGCGAGCTTGAACCTCGGTGACTAACTACGTCAGATCCTTCAACATCATTCCGTTTCTTCGAAATATTCTCCTCCTTCCGTGTGGCGCACATGTGGTATGTTCTCCGCGAGGCGCGGAGATAACTATAGAACGGCCAGTGATTATAATATATCACAGCCCGAAGTCTCGGACCTGTGACTCTTCAGCATAACACAGCATACGCCGTAGCTTACTCCTATGTGAAATATATCGCGTATGGATGTGAAGTGGTTAATTACTTGTTCGGGCGAATGATTCAAGTGACCACAGGCGGCTGCGTGCATATACCGACACAAAACTATAAGACAGTAATACTATTAATTACAAGTCTCGGATCCTGTTCTTAGAAATGTAAATTCGTGTGGAAAAGAAAAGCGTACCCGGTGCCGCAGTCGATGAGCAATAGCTAGATTAGTTAATTATTGCACGCGAGTACCTGGGTATGTAGGTAGCTATAGCTCCCACATGGGCGCCTCATGACACGAACCGTTACACTCACTCACCCACCCATCCACCACAAATTTACCTACACAAAAGAAGAAAAAAACGAAAAACAAAATTCACGATGCATGCGCAGCGCTCTAGATGGAATTCCACAGCTCAGAGTAGGATAAGACAAAGTGCGTGAGTACGTCTGGCTGTGCGAAGAAGCTACGATATTACGTTACCAAAGACAATACATGACATGACATAGATGCCGGCAACTTAACAGGGCGCATGTGCAGCATGCATGCACGCGCGCAACGTACGCCGCATGCACACACACACACACACACCTGTCTAGTGAATATCGATACGTAAGGTACCCGTCCGCTCGCTCGCTCGCCGAATCGACAGCTAGCTAGCTAGCTTGCTTGTTCCTGCTGCGATCGATACCACGCTAGATTGTAATCACATTGGATCAATGATCCCAGTGCGGTGTACGTGACGATGCAGCCTTCGAATTCAGCCTGTCTGGCCGGCTGGCAGTCTCGGTGCGTCCGTGTGAGTGCTGCAGGTGTGCATGCATGCCGTACCTCATTCGATCGATCGAACGATTTGAGGCGAACGTGCATGCATTGTAGGGGAAAACGTTAACGAACGGTACGTAGCGTAGCCCTGTCGGGATTTTCGAGTGCGTTTGTTTGCAACGTTTGTGGGAAGTATGTATAGTAATATGCATGTGTATGTATAATATATATCATGCAATGCAGCAGCTCACGAGGCGAGGGTAGTAGCGAATATGCAGCCCAGCGTGTGTACACTAGACTTTGAGCGTCGGTTGATATTCAAGTATTTGAATTTACTATTATAAGATGCGCTGGACGTCCGGTGGAGGGCGGCGGTATGTATAGGGTGATGCTGGGTTTTGCATTTATCGAATCCTCCTGCGCTGTAACGGTGCGATGTCGACGTGCGCATACGTGGTAACAATAGCATTCATGCACGTTGTTTGAAGCCAACTAGCCAGCTACGGATAGGAGCTATAGCAGATACGAGGGAGTCAAAGGTGAAAAAAGCCGGGGTTGCCGAGTGAACCGCGAAGAGCGTTGCATGCAGTGCGCGGTGTGTGTGGGTGGTGACGCTCCCTACGCCGCGATCGATGCATACGGCTGGTGTGGATTCCACATGATGGCCTCAGATGGAAATACTTCATGACCTCCCTGTTCGCGAACGAACGAACCAAGTGGAAACCGGATGGAACAGAAGCAGGATTTCTTACCACTTTTGTCGTAGCAGGGCTGTGCTAGCTAGTCTTTAGTTTCCTCCTCGAGTAAGTCGGTACGGACCCATTCAGAACTCGCTGGGTTAGTAAGGACTCATTCTCGTAAGTAAGCAAGCAGCGTCGCGCAGCGTTCTCGCTGGAGGGTAAGCAGCTCGCAGGCTTTGCTCCCTTGTGCACTTGTGGAGTCGGAGGCCGGCGGGCTCCCCCTGTCCTTGCTGGCCATCGCTATCCCCAGCCAGGTGTCTGACGAAATTAAAAATCCTCCGACTCAATAACAGGGAGGGAGGGGAGCACGTCCACCGTCATCTAGCTGCCTCGTCTACGGACATACAATGCGCATCTTGGTAGACGAAGCCATGGGATTCGGTTTAGTATTAGTCAGGCCAGCTGCTGTTTCTGCACGCCGGCCGAGGAATATTCGAAGCAAGGGGAAGCGGACGGCCGGCCGTACATACGTACGTACCTAGGCTAGCTGGGGGGTGGTGGGGAACGACAGACGCACGCGCACACCGAACAACCCTGTCCCATGCTGCATGGATGCAACCCTCAGCAATCGCTAGCAAGACCTCAGCCTGCTCGTTGCTTTCTGTTAGATGGATGGATGGATGGCAGGATGACAGCAGTGACGGAGGGCCGACTGACACTGTGGCCGACTGACTGGCGGCCGCTGTGCCGGGTTCACGATGGAGCCCCGTATTCGCTTCCGCAGATGCTGCCAGCGACGCTAATGCTGAAGCTCTGGTGCTATATTTCTGTGGTTTTATTCCGACGCGGCGGTGGGGATCTCGATGGATATATTACAGGATGTGTTGTCGGCGCGTTGCATTTTGCGCCCCGCCGAACAAACGAAACCGCGGCCGAATACGACGAGGAGATTTGATTGTTCTCGCAGAGTCAGCGAGGCTTCAACAGGACCTTCCTTGCACTTGCAGCGCCCGCGCCGCTTGATAGGCCCGCGCAGACAGGGTGCGCAGCCGTGCATATGCAGCACGGAATACACCGTCCGCTGGAACTCTCGCTGATTTGCCAGTTGCCTCACGACTGCCTGTCTGCCCGCCCGCTCGTGCATGATGTTCACGTCTATCGCTGCAGAGAGGGAGGGAAGGAAGGAAGGGAAGGGAGGCAGCGCGGGCGTAGGTACGATCGTTTCGTTTGCGAGCATTACGTTTCTCTCTGCACTTAGCCGTCGTCGACTGGCTTTCGACACGCTAGCTTCGAGCTAGCTGCTAGCTCATGTTGCGCTGCTCGTTTCGCGACGACAAACGATGCGCTAGACCGACGTCCGCTGAGGCTAGTGCGAGCGAGCGAGCGAGCGAGGTACGTACAGTGTACGGCTGGCGGAATGCATGGCCGGATCTCATGATGCGAAATCGAATCGCAGCTGAAATAAAACATCGCAGACGATCGCGGGCATGGCAAGGGGTGTTTCAACGATGGATATCGCATTCACGGGCGGCCGACGACGATTACTACTCGATACGGCCAACCGCTCGACATGCCTGCGTCGGAGCGCTCGCTCCCTCGCTCGTGTGCATGCACGAACTGGGGTGCTCGCAAGGTAGGTCGGGAGGTAGACTGGCAGCTAGCTAGGCTTCTGTTAGCTCCCGTGATGATATTTCTGGGACCGAAATTCAAGTTTTCCTCGGCCGGGCTGCTTCGGAGCGAGCGCGAGCAGATCGCGCGATTCGATTCAAGCGGGGATCTGGCTTGCAAAGGTCGCGAGGTCCAGGCCGGGGTGTGATCAGAAACTGCGGATCCGAGAAACATTAGTCGGAGGTATAGTATAGGAGACCGTCGACACATGCTCGAACGGTTGATATCATTCGATCGAATCGACGGGATCGAAGGCTTGAACGTACGCTCCAGGAGTGGGAACGTCGGTCTGCATGCAACGTTATGAGTCAGGAGTGTCATGCGGGTTTGAAAGTTTCTTTGATACCCAGCGAGCGCGAAGAATCGAATCAAAGCTCGACGTCGAACCGCTCGATCGGGCCGATTCGTCGACGGGGTGCGGAGTGGATCCATGGAGCTTCTGTTGCCCTCGATTAAGCTTCATTCGAGCATCCACAAATGGAGAACTACTTCGAAGTTTCCCAATATGATAGCTAATACTTTGTAATTTCATTCGCGACGTGGTTATACCGGCCAGCGCACACCGTGGAGACCTCGAGCTCGGAGCTCCAAAATAGTATATAGTATCTAGGTATTTTATTCTAAAAGGATTAAATACGGGTCCCTTTGGAACATTTAGCGAAATACTATGACGAATACGACGAATATCCACTGCCAGCTGTTGCGTTATACTGCAAGCGACGAATCTGCGGGTTTCAACTACACTTCAATACGAGTTGGCTGGTGGAGTCGCATACGTACACCACCGTGGCTGGCTGGCTGTACAGCTGTGTGGAGCAAACAAATGTAGACGAATATAAGTATATATTTGAACCACTAACGGTCCAATGCTTACGATAATAGTTACTTTTAGATAAGATAAAACCAATAAAGGCTAGTTGCGCAGACGCAATAGCTAATCCCAATACTTATAATAGCAATAGCGGTGAGGATCCGAAAATGGTCAGCGTGACGAGACCGCGAGACGTGCGTCCGCAGACTGACAGACGTCTTTTATTACTTTTTTGGGAGCCCAGAGACATGACACGGCAAGTGTCTCGTCTTGCTTTGCTTTGTTGGGACCGGTCCCGTCGTATCCTTCGGGCTGCCTTGAGCCTTCTCGAGCTCGCGGACCTGGGAGAACCCATACGACCGCAAAGACACAATGCTGTTGCGCATCTGTTATCGATAGTGAAGAGGGTGTTCTAGTTGTCTAAGGCCTGGAGATTTCATGCACGAGGAATAAGGAAACATGCCTGCCTGCTGTAAGTGCATGGGTCGTCCGATCTTTTGTGTTCAGTCTTGCGTCCGAGCGCCGTCGATAGAAGAACAAAACCCCAAAAAACAAGTAAAGTTGGGCCGATGACACCGAGAACAGGTTCAAGACAGGGAGATGGCTCGAATCTCGAATCACATCGACTGCTCGTACGTACGTACGAAGAGGAGGCGCCATCGACGGACACCCTCCCCTTCTGTCGTAATATTCGCAGTAGAGGTTACATGCGGCGGTGGAGACAGGACGGCCAGATAGAAGACAGAAGTACGCGAATGTTCGAAATCGGGGCCACCCCATGCACGTCCGTTCTGTTTCCATGCATGCGAGCAAGGCTGGGATACGGACGGACGACCAGGCAGACAGGCCATCTCATTCGCTCGATGGGGAGGGAATGTCTCTGATGCAGAAGGTACCTGTCCGGTACCTCGCAGGTACTTGTGGCAAGCTTGCAAAAACCGCCCCGGGGATACAGACCTCGGCCAATATAACAGCTTGCTAGCTGCAGACAGACGTGCATGTACGCATGCATGCGCGAATCGCTAAAACGTCTGGGTGATATTGCAATTATATCGCTGCTATAGCTTCTTAGTTACTCTGCAGGTATTATGCATTCGATGGGTGTTTCTTGGTTTGTCGTTTGTTTCCATGTATGCATATGCCTCGGATGGGGTCTCCAGCCAGCCAGCTGAATGTGACCGACCGCCGCCTCCGCTGCATGCAGACGCACAAGCTCGCTCGATCGAGATAAGTTGGCTAAGCTCTGCTTCTCCCCATCTGTCTCCCGTGCAGCTGCACGACTGAAAACGTGCAAGCCCGGCCACACCGCGGGAGGTACTACGTACGCAAGAATGTACAACTCGGGCATCAATCTCCAGCACGATCGTCGTGGAGATTTTGTACCGTACAACTTGCGGGCGCCCGCGCTAAACTTTCCCTGCTACGTTGGTAGCGAGCGAGCGAGCGAGAGCGCCGGCCGAAGCGGACGGAGCTCGAGTGGCTTGCACTTGCAGGGAGCGTAATCTTCCTTCCCATCGTCAACGTGCAGCGCTGGAATGCAAATTAATGTGATATCAAATAGCACTAACCAAAGAAGACCCGTCGTCCGTCCCGTTTTGTCATGTATCTTTCTTTATCGAGTCTCCAGCTTACGCAATCTTCGCGAATCAATTACCGACCGCGGTATATTTATAACAATACGTGCCGTAGCGTTCTTCCCCCGCGCGCGACGACCGGCCGGCGCCGCCTGGGCCAAAACCGCATTCACAGGATAACTAATTACTGTGGGTAAGTGAGTATTTTTTACTGGACTTCCCACAGTTGAAATTAGCGGGCGGGCATTACGTGAGAACTAGTCGTCGGCCCATAAGAAACTGGGTCTCGCAGGATCCGTATAGTGGTTCCTAAACTTCCCGAAGCAGGCGGGGAGAAACACCACTACCACTAGGGCGTAATACCTGTCCATTTAGTGAGGTCTCATCTCAAGATTCGGGATTGAAATGGTACCTGTGCTAAATCAGTGGTTATAGTTAGACAGCAGGAGCTAGTTGCTAGTGTTTACTGTATTCATCAAATCATGTGGAAGCTAAGTTTTCTTGTATACTGCATGCTAGAGGGCAGTTGACGAGAAACGAGGTGAGCCGGCGGGCTGGGGTCACTAATCATCATCACGGCAGCATCATGAATTTGGATTTTTCGCGAATGCCCGCGCGTACGAGAAAGCAAGTACTTTCCCTCGCCCATTTCCTCGGAGGACGAAGAGGGGGGAGGAGGTGTGGATGCATGTACAGGAGCCGTGGATCGTATCATTGCGCAAGAATGCCACCAAGGCGTGCTGACTAGTCCTATTCCGTGGCATGAAGCGAGGCGGCGACATGGCGACCGACGCAAGTTGGGCGCTTCAAGACAGTTGGTTTTTCTCATCTCCTGACGAGGAATTGACCCCAGGGAGGAAATCTCCCATCCACTTTCGTCTACACATCCGCTAGTACGACTTATATCAAAAATGGGCGAATGAATGGATGAATGAATGGATGAATGGACGGTTGTTTCTTTGTTCCAAAGGTTGTCCAACCGTATGCAGAACAAGGCATCGAATTGATGCACTGCAGCATCGTCATTCCTCGAATGCAGCTTGTATGCATGGATCGCAAAGTAGTGCTGCTGCCATGCTGATCAGCAAGTTTGGCGAGCCAAAGAAAAGTTCAGACGAAAGCTGCAGTCGACAGGCCCGGGGCGCCGCAGCCTGCATGCGTGATTATCGATAAGACGCCAAAAGGCGGGGTCAGCTGCATCCTTCCTCTTTCGAACGTTTGGCCGAACACAGCCGAACATCCATCCATCCAGCCAGCCAGATGTCGTGCATGACACGACCGCATGGAGCTTTCGATCGCGCGATGGTGTCGAATTTATCGAGCGAGCTCTTGGGAAATACCGTAAGCATCGTCGGATTCGATTATTAATTTTTCGCATTTTCGGAGACCAGCCATGAATCATGCCTGTCGTTCGTACCGGTTGCCAATGTCGCCGTGGATTAAATTATCTCCCAAAAAACCTGCTTTCGTCGACTGTAATCGCGGGAAGAGGCACCTGAGCGATCGTGGACAGGCAGGCATGCAGGCAGGTGGACGAACGAACACACGGTCCCGCATGTGATGCGGACTTCTGCGCCGGGCTGACAGGTGTGTGTCACCGCCCATGTCCGTGTGAGGCTCAAACCCAGGTCTGGCCTGTCTGCGTCAGGAACTGCTGCGGTCAGGAACGCGACGGTGAGAACGTTCGCGGAAGACGGCGAGATCTCGATGGTTGGGTCACCGGTGCAGCCCAGCCTGAGGTTCCGCCTTGGGAGTGGATAGCCGGCCATGGAGATGGAAGCGACAGCCGTGCCGTGGAGACTGGATGAATCATCATGCCTCAGCCTGATGGTGGTGTTTCGTTTCGTAGGATTCTGCGCCCGCCCCA
Source organism: Drechslerella dactyloides (assembly GCA_020064725.1). Lineage (NCBI taxonomy): Eukaryota > Fungi > Ascomycota > Orbiliomycetes > Orbiliales > Orbiliaceae > Drechslerella > Drechslerella dactyloides. The sequence goes on from JAGTWJ010000019.1 coordinate 1,530,550, forward strand.
GGCATTGTGGCAGGCGTGTTGGAGGCGCGTTGAGTCACAGTGCAGCCACAACCCGGACAAACCTTCCATCTTGGGACGGTCTGCGGCATCTCGACGACATTTGCATTGGGCTCGAGCCTCGACCGTTGTAAATTTTCGTGTCCTAGCAAGTCAATCGGGCGATTGCATTGACGTCTGCTCGGCTTCTAGCTCTCCTGACATCTCCGTTGAGGCTGTTGCAATTGCATCTCATCTGTCCGCCCGAGGCACCGCCTAGCCGCAGAGGACAAGCCTGGTGAGAGAGCTTACATGCAGGTTGCCTGCGCCTATCACCGCTTATCCGGTTGGAGTCATACAAGTGCGAGTTAACTTCGAGGTGCATATAAAAATCCCCTCCAATCGGCCCCGTCGCCACCTTTTCTATTATGCTTCTTCATCCCTCACGGCACCTGTCTCGATCGCTAGCACTTCGGTCGACGCGCTCCATATCCTCCCGTAGCATCAGATTGCAGGTTTACCAACGCCACCGTTCGCATCTCGCACTACCACATCCGCGAACGGCATCGCCAACTTCAATCACCACACTTCACAGCGGACATTGCAATTGTCCAGCTTTACACAATCAATACCAAACATCGCTCCTGCACACCTACCCGCCATCCCATCTCCATTGGCGGAGCGTACCAGAAAACCCACCACCAATCGACGTTGAAAACGCCGAGATGACCGTCCGCGAACGCTACAACGCCCCCTTCGAGGAGCAGGACCAGAACGAGGTCAACGAGCTCATGTCGAACATGCAAGCCGGCGTCGGCAAGGGCAAGAGCCGAAAGGGCAACTTCTCCTGCCGCAAGTCCGACTACAAAGTCGACAACTCGAATCTAGTCGTCACCAGCTGGAAGTTCCAGGACTGGGACTACAAGCAGAAGCAGCTGCCCACAAACGCCAGAGGCCTGTTCACATACAGACACCCGAACGGCAACCACGAGATCGTCATCAGAGGCTACGACAAGTTCTTCAACACGGGCGAGGTCCCGCGGACGAGATGGGAGTGGATCAAAGCACACACGCAGGGTCCCTACGACGTCACGATGAAGGAGAACGGATGCATCATCTTCATATCTGGCCTGCCGGATGGCACATTGCTCGTGTGCAGCAAGCATTCAACGGGCAGCAGGGGCGACCCTGAAAAGTCACACTCAATGGTCGGCGACAAGTGGATCAATCGACAGCTCGAGAGAATCGGCAAGACCCGCGAGGATTTCGCCAAGTTTCTGCGGAACGCGAACGTGACGGCCGTCGCGGAGCTGTGCGACGACTCGTTCGAAGAGCATATCCTCGAGTACACCGGCGAGATGGCCGGGCTGTACCTCCACGGTGTCAATCTGAACCTGCCGGTATTTGCAACATGGCCCAGCGCGCAGGTCCGCGCGTTCGCCGACGACTGGGGGTTCAAGAATATCGAAACGATCGAGAAGGACAACGTTGACGAGCTCAAGACGTTCCTGGAAGGCGTCGCGGAGACCGGTGAATGGAACGGGCGTGCAGTTGAAGGTTTCGTCATCCGCTGCAAAGCCAGATTCGGAGCGGACGACCGCAACTGGCACGACTGGTTCTTCAAATACAAGTTCGAGGAACCCTACCTGATGTACCGCGGTTGGAGAGAAGTTACAAAACAAATCATAGCCGGACACGAGCCTCGATTCAAGAAACACGTCACCATAACAAACCAATATATCGTCTACGCGCGGGAGCAGCTGAGACAGAACCCCGGCATCGGAAAGGCCTTCATGATGAACCACGGCATCATCGCGATGAGAGACGGATTCCTCGCATCGAAGGGTCTCTCGGGCCACGATATCATCAAACGCGAGGAGGAAGCCGGCGAGACGAAGGCGCGGTCCATTGTTCTAGTCCCCATTGCGACGCTGGGATGCGGCAAGACAACCGTCGCACTGGGACTCGTCAAGCTGTTCGACTGCGGGCATGTTCAGAACGACAATATCACAGTGAAGAAGGGCAAGCCGGCAGCCTTCGCCCGGAACATCGCAGTTGAGCTGAACAACCACCCCATCGTCATCGCGGACCGAAACAACCACCAGAAGCGCGAGCGCGAGCAGCTGATCCAGGACGTATCAGCTATCAACCGCGACGCGAAATTCGTCGCCCTCCACTACGTCCACCACCACCCGGGCGATGAAGGCCTCTACTCCAAGATCCGCGAAGTCACACGGAAACGCATCTTCGACCGCGGTGACAACCACCAGACTATCCATTCCGGCGTGGGCGACTCGAACACCATCATCGGAATCATGGAAGGGTTCCTATCGCGCTTCCAGCCGCTCGACGCCGACACGGAGCCGGACTGCCGCTTCGACAACGTAATCGACCTCGACCCGCTTGCCGATTCCCGTGAGAACCTCGAGACCGTCGTTGGACAGCTGCACGAGCTCTACCCGCACCTCCTCGGCGAGGACATGCCGTCCACCGGCGACCTCGACGAAGCGATCGAGTTTGCCTTATCAGAATACAAGCCGGACGTCAAGCACACCATCAACCGAGGTGGCAGTGGCAACGGCCCGCGAGTGGTAGAGGCAGCAGGTCCCAGCGACGCCGGATCCTCCAGACAGGGCAACAACAGGAACGCGCGAAACTCGCCCGCCCCAGGCAAGGGTAAAGAAAAGCAGCCGGCCGTCGAGTACTTTGCCGTCAACCTTCCCGCCGCAATGGTCACCGCCGCCATCGACCAAGCGTTCGGCAGCCAGCCCGCAGAGATAAGACAATTCCACACACAGCTCAAGTCCACCCGCCGCATCCAGCCCGCCTTCCACATCACCATGGCGCACCGCGCGAACGTCAAGCGGCAGCCGGAGCTGTGGGATCACTACAACAAGCTGCATCAGGCGCTGGCGCCGGGCGAGACGGCGATGGATAAGCTGCAGGTGAAGATGGAGAAGGTGGTGTGGGACGGCCGGGTTATGGCGATTGTGGCGTCGTTGGTGGATAGCAAGGGCCACGAGTGCGGGAATGAGGTTATGCATATTACCGTCGGCACGGCGGACGAGCGGATTAAGCCGAGGGAGTCGAATGAGTTGCTGATGCGGTGGCAGGAGCGGCAGGATGATCTTGCGGGGATGGGGATCAGAGAGCTGGCGCTAGGGAAGGATGGCGGCGGGGTTGTATTGTACGGTAATCTCGCCGCTGTTATGGCGAGGCGTTAGTTGAGCGGCGGTGGAGATAGTATGGTTGTGCCTGTGGGCTGGATACTCCGCTACATGTTTATAGTTCTTAGAGGATACGTATGATAGCTCGAATGCTACGCGTATTATCGCCGCTTATAAAGTCATGTGCACGGTGAGAGTAGCAATCATCTAGTATATACTTTAGAGTCTGGATAGATTTGATATAGTACAATAGAATTACATGCATGATATATACAGAGTCCTTCTTATTGTTTTAGAGTAGTTGGGTCAGCTGGGCGTCGGAGGCTTCTTCGCAGATGTGTCCTTGCCGTTATCCTTCTCGTCGTGGAAACCGAGGTTCTTGAAGGAGTCTTTGGCCATGAGGTCGCTGTTGCAAATCCCCACGAGTCAGCATCACCCTCTATCCGTCGTTCCGGCAGCACACCGGGCTAGCCATATCAATCGTGAATTACGCGTGATTGGTTGCGGCCGGTATACCGGCAGGTGTATAGATGAAATTTTGGCTTACTGGTCCATCCGGCATTTGAGGTATGCTTTCGCGATCGTTCGGCATTCGGGATCGTTGTTGCCGCGGACCTTCTTGAGGCAGGCGAGGTAGTCTTTCATGACGGGCTGGCATTCGCCATCGTGGTCGAGGGGGAAGGATCCACGCTCCGGACTATTTTCATTCAATTCTATTAGTCACGTCAAATGCATACATTGGATGCGGGAAGGAGTGCTAATTGAGTGATTGCGTGGGTCATGGTAAGGCAGTTTTGGCGGGTGAGGGCGTGCTCACGGAGTGGGATTGAAGGTCAGCTGTCCGGGAGGACGGCCGAACGACATTATCGATGCATGAAGGTACTCCCGGTGTGGCGACGGGGTGATATCAAGCTGGAATATATCCGCGCAATGGAATCGAGGTGTGTGGTCGTCGGGAGAGGCCGGCGGCTAGCGCTTATCGCGGGTGCAAATTCTCGGCCGGGGGCAACGCGCAAGCCTCAACTGCGGCGACGACCTCGGCCTCAAGCCCCATCCAGCATCTCTGACTCCCAATCCAGCAACGTGTACGAGAACACGTCCAGGTCCATACACAAGTACCTCCAGACACGCACCCTGCCAATTTTCTCTGGCGAGACAGGTGGTTCCGCCGAGTAGCTGTTTCCGGCCGACCCGGAGCCAAAGACGTAGTGTCTCGTCACGTCAGACCCATGCAGTCGACCGGCATGCGAGCCAATGGACGTGTGCTCCAATGGGAGCCCTCCCGTCGCGAGCTCGAGCTGGCTGCCCACGCCAAGGCGCTGGATCGCGAGGGATATGTTGGTGCGTTACATATGATGCGCTCCCTCGTTCGATCGATCCCTGCATATCTGGTCTGCGGAGCTGAGCTGAGCTGCGCTGCACTGCAGCATGGACAGCGCAGCATGCAGCGAGCACGTACGTCTTCGCATTCGGCGATGCGAGGTGGTGGTAATGATGATGGGGTAGTGGTGGGTGGCTTGGTCATCATCAGCTTCCCGCGACGCGAGCAAGCGTATGGACTAGTCGGCAGCAACATGCTCCGCAGCTGGATTTGGTGATTTTGCGGACGTTTGAACCTGCATGCATGGGGCGCGATTCGAGACGTGCGCGCGTGCTCCCCTGACCCGATCGATATCGATCTCGTCTCAAGTTCTCGGTGCCCTCTCCATCGCGCGGACGTTGACGTTGCGGGCGCTTTTTAACAATTAATTTCCGGAACTGGAGTATATCGTACAGTAGTACTTGGTCGAGTGCTGCAGCTCCGGAGCACAAAGCGCAGAGTATACAGAGGGCCGTACATGTGCCGAGCCAGGGATATCGAATCGACCCGACTTTTCGCGCTGACTTTTGGAATATCTTACGTTACGTCTCGCACTAGTGGTGAGTTTAAATTGCTCGATAAGCACGCGGATACCATCTTCTGGAGCCCGATTTTTCTCACGTCTGCTTTTCAACAGCATATGGAAATCACGAGTATCGAATATAATTGCTCGGACTAGTTATTTTCCTATACAGCCCTCGCTAGAGCGATTGGGCTGCGGTCTGGGGTGTCGGCGGCGGACAGCGTTAAACCTAGACCGTCAATCAAAGCGCAATATATCGGATACGCCAACAGCGAAGCCGAAGCCAGGCAGACGGCCACCTCGACGCAACTTTGAGGACGTTGTACTCTACCTTTCACGCGGTACGTATTGTGCGGTATCTTGTGTATATATACCACCGCTTGATTGCGTCCCCCCGCCTTCGACATTCCCTTGTTCGTGAAAGAAATAGCGGTATCGATCGATGGTCTGCGGCTAGGATGGTGTATCGTTAGAGCTGGCGCAGTTGCCATGATACCGGATGCATGCGCGCATGCATGCAGGCTCGATCGAGAGCTCTGCGTGCGTGCTTTGTGAGACGGCAGTGCAGCGGGTTACTACGTTTAATAACTCGTTGCTTGGTCCACGCTCCGGCTCGGACGGGCGTCTACATTTATACGATCGTGCTCCCCATGGCCACATGTCGTGCTAACGGAAGGAGGGGGGCGAAACGGCCGCCGGCACTCTGCAGATTAAGATTGCCCAGGCATCGCCTGCTGAATTCAAGTTTCCGATCTTCTTGCGTTAGTTCGTTCAACCTTCTGTTCGAGCTTACCGCATTAATTGCTCTTCGGGCTGTTGCTGGCGTCGAGTGGTGGTTTCGAGTCCGTGCCTCCATTGCATTCATTCCTTCGATTTTATTCCTTCCTCCCCGACCAACATTCAAGACTTCAGACTCGGCGTGACTCTGTTAAAAGCGTCCGACTTGACTTGCTGATTGTACATACGGTCACTCGACTTCCCGCCAGGTCGCACAGCTGAAATCGGTCGTACCTTGGATTGGTTTTCTTTGGTGTGCAGGTGCATGTAACAGCCAGTCTGAGGCCTGGCCAATCTTATTCGCTCGTTCCCCGGCTCGGTTTCATTATACCGTCCACGACAAACTCCCGGCTACCTCTTCTCTCTCGACCTCGTCCGCTTCCTATCCTCTACCGCCGCTCCTCCTTCACCCCCCATCTTTCTCGCCCTGCTCTCCCCTCGGCGGCTCGCTCTCCTCTCTCCCTCTCTCACCCCGCTCTGGTCGGCCTATCGTTCCTTTTTCGCCGTCTCGCTATCGATTCTCCCGCCGGCCTGTCCGTCCGTTCGAAACCACTATCCCTTTCGACGTACCGTAATACTACTATCCTTACCATACACCATAACATACCGTCCCATACCGTACCGCACCGCATCCTCCCATACATACCGCATCGCAGCCGTCGAAAATGGACAGCACGGCTATAACGCCAAAGTCGACAATCCGGCCGTCGCCTACGAAACTCACGCCCTCGGCCGTGGACATTGTCGAGTTGTCGCAAGACCAGTCGTCCGAGACGTCCGACCTGCTACCGAGCGAACTACGAGGGATGCCAGCCGGCCTCTCCGACGCTGGCGACTCGGGCCTGTCGAGCGAGGATGCCGAGGAATACGATGCCGAAGCCGTCACCGGTGCTAGTGAGCCGGAGTCGAGCGATTGGGAGGACCAGAGCCTGTACGAAGACATGCTGAGCGCGGACATGAAGGAGAACTCGAGCGACAGTAAGCAAATCTCTCCCAGGCGATCGCACGCCTCGCAACAACGGAGGAACGTATCCACATCGACTTTTTCTCGCTAACGATACGCGGATCTATTGGTTAGCTTCGGGTCCCGAATTCTGCACACCGGCCGAATGCCAATACTACAAGGAGCTTCTGCGAAACGTCGGCAGCCGGAACTTTGTCGACCAGACGGTGTCGTGCGGCGCAATCACGGCCAAGAAGCTCATCACAGCCTTTGGATTACGTCCGGTACATTGCATACTACTCGAGCGCACGTGTGGCAAGGCGGGACATGCTAATTGTTTTTCTGGGGGTCAATGTAGCCGGCATTTTTGGAAGGGAGCCCGGATTCAGCCTACTTTACGCTGCTCGGGTTGATGATGCAGCGCGAGATGGCTAAGAGACTCAAGCTGCAGCATGTCAACACCGTAGACGACGTCGTCGAGCTCATCAGCAAATCCGACAACATTATGATCTTGACTGGAGCTGGCGTGAGTAATCATTATTAGAACAGAAAGCTCATGCGTACCTAAGCTGACCTGGCTATGAATAGATCTCGACGAGCTTGGGCATTCCTGACTTTAGAAGTAAAGGCAGCGGCCTGTACTCGCGCTTGGAGGGCCTGGGGCTGAGCGACCCCCAGGAGGTCTTCGATATTGCCATCTTCAAGGAAGACCCTTCGTACGTCATGCGTTAGCCTTTCGGATATGCTAAGGTCCCTATATCTAACCGTGGTGGTATGCTTAGCATCTTCTACTCAATCGCCAAGGACATCCTGCCGACTACGAACAAGTACTCTCCCACGCACGCGTTCATCGAGCTCATCCAGCGGAAAGGAAAGCTTCTACGAAACTACACACAGAACATCGACAACATCGAGCAGCTGGCCGGCGTCATTCCCGATAAACTGGTCCAGTGCCATGGATCGTTCGCGACGGCTTCCTGCGTGAAGTGCAAGTTCCAAGTCTCCGGGGAGGAGATATTCGACGACCTGCGAGCTGGAAGAATTGCCAAATGTCCCAAATGCGTCGAGGCGGAGATCGCGAAGCAGCAGGTGGGCAAGAAGCGGAAGAGGGGCACGTCTGCGCCAAAGAGCCGGAAGAACAAGTACAACGACGACAGCAGCGACGAGGAGGACTGGTCTCTGGAAGCCGACGTTGGAGTGATGAAGCCGGATATCATCTTTTTCGGAGAACAACTTCCGGACCGATTCCACCGCATCGTGGACCACGACAGGGCGAAAGTCGACCTTTTGATCTGCATCGGGACGAGCTTGAAGGTTGCCCCGGTCTCCGAGGTCCCAGCGTTCTTACCGGCGAATGTCCCGCAGATATATATTTCGAGAGAGGTATGCACCCTGTCTCACAACACGTGCGCGCAAGAACCAATCAACTGACTGTGTCGTGTAATGTAGCCCGTCCACCACATTGAATTCGACGTGGAATTGATCGGTGATCAATGCGACGACATCATCACCGAGCTCACGCGCCGCTGCGGGTGGGGCGACGAGTTCAAGCACGAGATGATTCCTACCGATTTCGAGGTCCAGCACTCCCCGAACCCATCAAAGCAGTCGCAGCACGTTTTCAGCCGGATCACGAAGCAGCAGACCATGCCCACCAGCTCGACGTTTTCCTTCACGATGACGATGTAACCGCGCCCTCCGACCTACGTACAATAATTTGGCCTTTTCGACACCCACAACATCTACGAACACTCTTTCCCTCGCCAACTAAGCTATCCTACATCTTTGGGTATCCACTACATGGGGCAAGGATGGCGGTTGGTAGTCTGCGATTTGATGCCTACCCACGTGATGACCTCTAATACCGACTAACGTTATAACTCAAAGCGTCTGCTTCTTTCTTTCATTATCGTCCCCACAATTGACTTGTGACGCACGCTTTATTTCATTCTTTTTATCTTCACTTTCTGTCATACTCGTATTCCTTCGATCAACGTTTAACCTGCCTGCACGATACTCATGGGATTACACGGATGAAAATACATTTTCCTTCTGGTTCTTTCCTATTCCTATGTATACACCATGATGAATTTTTCTTTTTTCTTTTCTAGGGATGCTCTGATTTTATTTTATCTACATTTTACTTGCTTTTTGTTTGCGTGGCCTGGCGTCCAATCTTTGCTGGCCGTTCGTTGATCTCATTGGTTTCGACATACGTGTCTAGCAGCGCTGTCTGTTGTCTGCGTTTCTGCATACACTGTAACGTATACGCTGCCCGTCCTTTTTTTGGTTTTACTCATCACGAATGTTTTGTAACAGCAAGCCAGCAGTGCATATGCGGTGCGGTGCGCTGTGCATTTGCGCCTTTGTATTGTCATGGTTTCTTTCTTTCTTTCTTTTCTTCCGTTCTTTCTTTCATTTGTTACGGGAGTCTGGTACTATGGTGGGGGTTGTTGTTCGGTCGATGCATATGGCGACTGTACTGACTGCCGCTGACGTTTCACGTACGTACATACGCACATGTACGTACGTACGCACGCGCGCTGCATGGCATGAATGTTTTTGATATGTTTTACTCGGTTGATTATTCTGTTTTTGCATGCTTGTCTTGGGATACATAGAACGAATTCTGAAATGATTGCAATGTACACTTTATTTTTTTTATTTTTATCCTATTTTTTTTAATTCAATACTTGGTTTTGTGCCACACGATATTGCTTTTGCGGGGGTCTGTCTGTCAGCCCGTTCGTTTGGTTCTTGGTTTTTGGTTTTCCCGTACGATTGCACGACCGACAGGATCATATCATGAGGTGGAGACGCATGTATGCATGGACGGACGGGTGCTGTCTCGCGATTGTTTCGCGGACTGACGCATGATGCCGTGTGAGGGTGAGTTTTCCAGCTGCGCGTGTCAAAGTATATACTATTTTTATATTTTATTTTTCTCGTCGTTTTGGTCTATCACAAAAGTGCGGGGCTCTAAGTTTATAATTATGTTAGTATACACGGAGAAGTAAGAGAAGTAAGTATACCTATACGGATTGTTATTCCACCTGGGAGAGATAGCGATTAGTCGACTCGCGTTATGTGGTGACATGAAAGTCTTGTAGTACGAGTGGATACGTGCGCGACGTCCCGCTGGCTTCGGTGACTTGCTGTTACCCGTAGGGTATATTCGGCAGCGTTCCGAGAGTAGCCGTTGACATTATCTACGAGGTATACTGCAATACGTGGCAAAGCGTAGTGGGGTGAGCCTTGCGTATACGCATGTCCATGTAGTCGGCCGTCGGTGTACAGGCTAGCATTGCATATGAATGAACGTTTCGAATGGTGACATCCATGCATGTCCAAGCTGGACAGCTACAAATCGATATAGTAGAGTGGATCTTGACTGTGTATTAGAATCACGCTGATAGTTCCAGCTATTTCTATAAGTTTAAATATAATATCAGCCTGCTAGTACTGGTATTCATCGGTCTGCTTAGAATGGTAATTTTGAGAGCTTGGTTAATTAGGCAGTTAGCTCAGGAGCTTTAGCCAGCTGGGTTGATGTTAAAGCTGTGCAAGGTTGTAAGTTTGCTGCGTAGGTTGAGTTTATGAATAAACTTCCTAGGGTACACGTGTGAGCGGCGTGCATTAATTGATTGCGAGTCCAAATATATTATACGGGATCTCTATTGATTTTGTCAATAGCGAGTTAGTTAGGCTGAATGGTCTTAGGCTCGAGGCTGATAACGGATTGCTCTCAGACGTTGCATGATCTAGTAACATCCTGCATATACAGAGGCGTTTATGGTTGTACGAACGCTCACAGGAACACGACAGCAACGGTAACGAACATTCTGAATGAATGAATGAATGAGATAATTGATAAGTATCGATAGCTTTGTGTACTTATAGCTTCTGATGCTTTGGAACAAGATGGAAATACCAGGCCGTGTCGTCAAGTTTTCGATCGAGCCTCAAATGTCAACGATATGCTGTTTGTGTCTATCGTCTTGGACGCGTATGGTGGCAAGGGGTCATCGTTTGGACGTTAATCTGCTCTTGGTCTTCGCTAGTCGAAACTAGACGAGGCAATGATCGGTGGGTCCAGACAGGAGGCTTGGCGAGCCTTATTGATGGACCCATCGCTTTCGCTCATTCGAGTGTTTCGAGATAGATACTGGACGTTGATTGGTTCGTACAGTGCTGTATATTACCCCGTGCCGTGTTTCTCTAGGCCTGGCCTGGAGCGCTCTCCGGACCTTTATGTCGGTGTGCGGCACAGGGGTTTCTATATTTTCGTCGATCGAGAATCGATTCTATGGGATTCGATTCCAGCTGAAGCATAGAGCCTTGCTTTGCCAGCCGTGTCTCTACAGGGCGAACTCGGTTGGCCGAGACTTATTGTTCTCGTGATCGGGTGCCTCTGTCCCTTGCTTCGTTCAGGCATTCTTCGAGCAAGGCGGCTGATGTGTGGAGGCTCCACCACGCATTGACCGGCGTGATTTCGATTTAGGAGTCGGGACCTGAGAGTCATCCCACGGATTGAAGCTACAAGAAGCTAGCTTTCCCATATGGGGTTCAGTTAGCAGCCTCCTGATCATCGTACAGGCGACTGGCTCTATAAGACTAGTTCTAACAGAAAGCTTCGAGGATGCTTTAAATACGCTCTGGACTGCCAACTGGCGATAACAGTCAGGCTTGATATATCTGGATGCGTATCGATACCTTCTCCATGGCAGGATAACTGCAGCCGCTTGTATAGATCCTGTTATATACTTCGTACTCAATTCATAACATTGTTGGTATCCTGCGACTCCAAGCCTGGCCCTTCAACTTGAGAGCGTATTCGTTTAAAAGGCCCGAGCACGCCAACATCTCTTTCACAATCCGCCCCTTTCTTTGATTATCTTTCGCCCTTCAGTGCCTGGAATTTAAATTATTCGAGAATCGCGAAATCCTATTTTGCATCGTGGGATTAATGATTTCTACCGCTCAGCGTTGACCAAGTCAACTCCATCATACATTCCCAGCCGGCGCGAAATATACTACCGGAATATCAAAGTTGAACGTTTCGCAGTCAACAGCTTCACCTTTCGAAGAAATAACCTAGCTCTTTCATACTATTTTCAGCACTACTTTATTTTGTCTTGCAACATACGCAGCACTGTCATAGACAAAGAGCCCGTCGATTTTGGTTTTGCTTGTTGTCTCCGAGAACGTGCTCTCGAAACTGTCAAAGGACCACGGGACGCCACCGCTACAAACGTCAGGCAACAAACGTTGCAGCGGCCACTATCTTAGCCCGTCGTTTATCAGGCGACGTTCTCTCCCGACTGATCTGAAAGCAAGCCTGAAGTGCAGCCGGGGTGTTTTTCTCTCTTGTAACGCGACAGCCAGCTAGCTTTCGAAAGAGTGCACGTCTACGGCGCAGGTTGTTTGTGCGCTGCGCCAGAACGACGCTGCACGCTGTCACCGGCAATTGATACGTCAGTCAGCACCTATTGGCTGCCCACGTATTATCCAAACGCTTTCATAAACCCCACATCCCCTCCTCTTTGCCTCTTTACCTGCCCCTCCCTCCTTCCTCCCATACAGCATCTTGCCCTCCCTCGCATCCGCCGTACCGTCGACGGACAGCAACGTATCGTTTTCGCACCATGGCGGCGGCACACGCAGTACACGGCCCGTCCGCGGCCGCGCTGCTGGCGACGTACAGAACCAGATTTGAAGAACTCGCGCAAACTGAGGGAAAGAAGGACAAGTTGATAGAGGTAGGTGCTCTCGCCGGTCTTTTGGCCACATGCACTTCCATGCGCACACCTGTGCTACTGTTACACTGAACAGCTGCTGATATGGATAACGTGCGCGGTCGCAGGATCTTATACAACAAAACGACAAGTTAGCAATCATGCTTGAACGCTATGAAGACGACTTGGAACGAGAGAAGGGCTTTGCGCGAATGTCGCAGAAGGAAATCAGGGATCTTAAATTACAGAATGCTACTGCTGATGATAAGCTTGTATGCGAATGGATATAATAACTTGGTTGGGGTTATCGGATGGACCGTTTGCTGACTTGTACGCCAGATGTCCTATCCTTATATCCAAGTGTTAATCGATGGAGATGGAATGATGGTAAGCTGCCCTGCCCTCTTCCGCTTACTTCCGCTACACCGTATCTGACGACCGGCTTTGCAGTTCAATCTCGATTTAATGAGAAAGAAGAAGGATGGTGGTAGCGAGGCTGCAGAGCTTCTGATCCAGGACATCAGAGAAACCGTGCGCGCCCGGCGCGAAGAGCTGTGCATCAAGGGCGATTTCGACATTCGGGTCCTCGTCTTTGCCAACTTGGACGGCCTATCTAGGACTTTAGTCAAGGCAAATCTACTCAGTCCGGGCGATTTACAACAGTTTTTCGTGGGATTTACCCAGCGACTCGAACATGTTAATTTTATTGATGTTGGCTACGGCAAGGAAATGGCCGACTCTAAGATCAGAGGTCCGTATCGTCCCGCTTTCATGATGCAGCGGTTCAAATACTGACGAGGCTCTTTTCGACTGCAGGAGAATTTTTGTTCCATTTGAAAGATCCACGTTGCCGATTGATATTCTTTGGAGGCTCTCACGACAACGGATACGCCCCGTTCTTGAAGACTTGCACGGCTACCAGCCCAGATTATCCGATATGGCTTCTCGAGGGCCCGCCGACAGCACGAGAGATTACAGCATTGAACCTCCCAGGATACAGATACGATAGGGTTTTCTCCAAGGAGTCGCAGAACGAATTGACCAGCTCCGGCTCCCCCATTTCCCCTCCGGCGGTTCTGACACCGACATCCCAAGGCACGCTTAACATGCAAGCGGGGTCCAGCACGAGCGGAAGCGGGGACTACCGATTCTCGTACGCCTCCGCCGCCGTAGCCCCTTCACCGATCACAGTAGCCCGACCAACCAGCATCAAGTACAACACCAGCCCGACCATGGAACCCTCCAAAACTATCACGGTCTCCGGCTCCGGGACAACTACCAACAGCAATGATGGCCCGCGCGGGATCCAGCATAGCATGGTACCCTCCGCGGACGCGGAGCGGGTCAACTATATCAAGAACCTGAACCCCCGCGCCTGCAACAACTTTTATCTACGCGGGTCGTGCTACAACCAGCCGTGCTCGTACTCGCACAAGTACAAGCTGCGAGCGGAGGACGTGCGGACGCTCAGGTACATTATCGAGCGCAGCAAGCCGTGCCAGCAGTACAAGAAGAAGGGGTTCTGCGACGACGAGAAATGCTACTATGGACACCAGTGTCCGTTCCGGTCCAAGTTTGAGGCCGCCGCTGACAAACCGTGCAGCAATTCGCACTGTCGCTTCTGTCAGACCGAAGAGCAATTGCATGGGTATTAGTAACACCTTTATATTCTGGTTATTAGGACTAAGAAGACAGAGATATTAACCACGCAGGTGATATTTGAACGGCGATGCTGTCTGTGGTGCATTGTTCTGTATCACGGGCAGTCGAGGTGAGGTAATGATAGCAAGCAAGAGGGAAAAGCAGAGATTATTAAGCAATTATTGCCCTTGTTTCTTTCTACGGTCTTCCGGTACCTCCCCTTGGCGATGTTCGAGTGAGTGAGTGAGCGAGTGAGTACGTACGCTTCGAGGGTACGGCATTCTTGCATTCGATTAGGATAGCCTAATAAATACAAATTTTGAAAATTCATTGTAATATAAAGATCTCGAGCTTATATATGCGGCCTTTGACAACGCCATGTCACCCTTGCGCTTATAATCATCGGCGAGTTGCGATAGCGGTATCGTATAAGTCTCAAAGAGATTTTGAAGGCGGTGTCCCGATTAGGAGAAGTGCGTAGTTCTAGAATTCAGCGCCGTTGAGAAGTGGCAGCTATCCGGGGCATTCATTATGCATACATGTGCATTCGAAAATTGTATATCCGAATATTCGAATGCTACGCCGAGGCCGGATTTCCGAGTACGTAGTATGCGAGATGCAGTGCTTGCAGAAGCCTAGAGGTTGGCAAGTGTGCATGTATGTATCTAGAGAAATGCGGGGCTCGAGCTCCAGGCCGGAGAATTATATTACGTTGTATTATAGTGCTGCGTGCGTGCGTGCACTGCTGCACTGCATGCATGAAGGCGCGTGCATAGCTATCATGTTAGTGCATTTGAGTAATTTTTGAAATCGGATTCTGCATGGAGGTTGCGTCTAGTATGCAGCTGGCGTGGGAGAGCGCATTCATCGTGCTGGGGAATATTCACCAGTGGGATCCTGGGACTTGCGAGTTATGTTGGTAGTCCAATCCCTGTGTGCAGATATAACTGGAGATGTGTTCGTGTTCGTGTGTGGCTACGGGTTGGACTCGGTGACTGTTAGATATTACACGATTGGTAGCGTATTTTGAAGAATTAGTTCCAACAATAGCCCTCGATTGAATGCGTTATCTGATATATTCTGACTCGTATACTACTGCAAGTTGGCACGTTGGGTCTGTAGACGCCGAGACTACGCACTAACAGCGTGAGACCGTGATCAGTTGATACCATCCAACACCGCAACACAGCGGGCAAGACGTCACACCTGCGCACCTTCCGCCCTTCGATTGCGGCTCCGAGGGCAATCCGATCTGAATATTTCATTTTATACGCACGTTCGCGAATGCACGTGTGGTATGATGTCCACGTTCTCGCCCGCAATCGCTGCACATGTGCTAGTAGGGGTTACGTTGCATTGGCGCCTATAATATGCGCCGGCACCCACAGCACTCGCCCCAGCCGTGCACGGGTCGGTCGGTCCTGGTACTTATTATTCTACAATAGGGATATCACGGTGAGCTCGGAAGCTGAAGGGTAGAAATATTCGATATATAACCGCCTCCGGACCTTGAGATCTGTGTGTCGACATGTCTTGCGGTGGCGTGGGAGCGCGAGCGCGCATTTGCGGTCGCAATTGGATGAAATGTGGGCTGGTCATATATGCTGTATCTACAACGGTATGCGGAGTGCACGTTGCGGTGACTTGCCATCTAGTATGAGGGTTGGTTTTGGTATGCATTCGTGTCCGCACAGGTGATGCTTTGGGTAGATATGGGAATGGGGCGCGCGAGCGCGAGGTAGGCTGGTGCATGGATAGGTGTACAGACATGTACACGGATTTCCGTGTCCTTGGCAGGCTGCATACAGCTTAAGACCATACCCGTAGCATATGCTCACATCGACGAGCTATCGATATTATTAGCTATCGATAGAGTCGATCTTGAAGCTAAGGATGCATTCTTAGGAATACCAATGGAACTCACTGTATCTCATATAGCAGCACATCGACGTCAAAGCTTGCTGGCACGTTGGCGTTAGCTAACGTTAGTCTGTTAAGCTAGGATATAATAATCAGTGCACACGTGCATGCACATGTTTATGCATGCGCATATATCGTTGCAGTTAAATGGAGCTTTCGATGGCAGACTGATATGTACGTATGGCATACACCTAATTCCGAAATGCAGGGGTCCAAGTTAGAGTTTCAGATCGATTACACAAACGTACATATATATTCGAGAGAACCGTAGGCCATGATATCGATAGCAGTTCGGGTATATATCTTATAATAGATTCCAGGAGATTGTGTAGCATGCTTCTTTAAAGATAGTATGCAACATGTATAGACAGTGTGGCATCGAGGATATCGCTATCTCCCCGATACTATACTGCCTCCGAGCTTTGCGCCAGGCTGTACAGCCGTATGAGTCCTCCTGGGGGTGGCGTGGAGTGTCAGCCTCGGGGTCCTTATCAATTGACGTGATACGGAGGAACTTCGCCCCTGACTCCGATTTTTCGACTTGGACACGCTGCGCCGACCTTAGAAGGCTAACTAGCCGCCCGGGTTCCCGAGCCACCGAAGGACTTACACACAGCCCTACCAGTGCCATCCGGCGAACTGTCCCAGCAACTGGCAGATAAGCTGGGCGATCGATTCTATCATATATATGTATCACAAGGTGTTATTTCGTCCTCGAATCAGGGTAACGAACGTAAGATAGGATAATATCCACCGATAGGAAGCTTAGGACAGCAACGTACGCACGCGAATAAAAAAATAGGGTTGAGAGCTAGAATTTTACTAGTAGCCTCGGAAACTGGAGAGCTAGCGGAGCTCGAGAGAGCCACAGTCAGCTAGACGCATGCCGATTCAGTTCGATAATTGAAAACTCATGACATTGTTTCCCCGGAACAGCAAATGATCAAATTATTTCGTTAAATTGCTCTCGCGGGGCAGCTAGAACCGCTAGCTCGTTCGTTGGTGGGTTGGTTACTTAGCTAGTTACATATGATTGAAATGCTCCGTTACCGCCGGCGAGGACGCACGCCAAACGCATGTGCTGATGATGTACATCCTTAGCACATGAAGGCGTGCACGAGGCGTTCTTGACCTGTGCACGCCAGGTTGGAGCCGACGGTCAGCAATGTATGATTGACAGAGAGTGCGTGCGTGCGCGTATAGATTTTGAGTGAGTGTTTCCTGGGTATGGCATCGCGAAAGGGCGAAACGGTCGTTGTTGCAGGATTCATTCCGTATGTGGTTAGCGGTGCGTGCACGATTATTCAAGATTGTCATTATCATGGGAGGGCAAGCAGCTGTGTGGCGAGACTGTTCATTGTCACGTTTCCAGTTAAATTAATTTTGTCGAGTGAATATCAAAAGTTGGATGCAAGAATAAGTATATTCTCATCGGGCTGTAACGAGAGGCTCTAGTTAGGATTCAATTTACGAGCTGAGAAGACGCTGTGGCAGAGCTGGCCTTTAGATATCAAAGCGGGTCTGATTCCGATCCTATTAAGCAGCACTATGGAAACATTTGTGACCACGTGAGTAATATAATACGTCTACGCGATATCGCAGTTATAGCCCCAGTTGACACGAGATGGTGCTATATATAATATCTAATACAGGTGTTTGCATGTCGTCGACGCTGTCAGCAGGGGCGTTATACTGTCTGACCTGGTCGGAGTCTGTCACAGTCGCTTGACTATCCTTTATCGATTATAATTTTGCTTACGTATATCCGAAGCGACGCCAGATTATGGATTGGCGACACGCACGGTCGCCGCTGACTGCATGCCGCGAGCAATTGCCTGATGTCACGGAAGCAGAGGGTTTCTGCTAAATTGTGGATGACGACGGACGGCTGGAGTTTCGGCAGTCAGCACAAACGGCGGGCTAGCGGGGCAGGCTGACCTTTTTATCGTGAAACATTAGCCGGCCGGTCGGCCGCTATTGCCCTTGCTAAAATGCACCGGGGAGGGGCACGATATCAATCGATCGGGGGATGCATGCATACGTCTCGTATTTGTTTCTCGTTCTGGCCCGCGCTGGGCGCGCGTGGGTCGGGTACGGGCAGTTTCCCTTGCGGTCCTCGTCTCCCGCCGAGATATTATCGCGATTGATATACCGCATTTGCCTTCGTTAGGCAGTCGGGCACAATTGGGGCAAACTCTTCCTTGCAGCCGGGAAGGGGAGGGTTACCAACCACTGACGCAAGGAGATAATGAAGCGTCAAACAATCATCAGACGGCGACGGGAGGGATGAGAAAATTTGACGAAGGGAGCACGCGAAATTCCCGGGTTCATGCCAGTTGGCCGACCGAGGGCCACACCCACGCCGAACTGCAGGCGGGCCTTTGCTGGCTGGACTGGTTGCCAGGATGTTGGTGTGTTTCAGGGCATGACAGGCGGCGGGGACGAAGGGACGCCGAGACCGAGTTTCGTTCCTGAGCATTTCGAGAAGGTCCAATCGAGGCCGCGATATTGCGCAATTCAAAAGCCTCATGCATGAGCATTGCCCGGACGAGGTGCTCCCCCCGCAGACTGCATTGGGAAGAGGCTGCCGTGGTCAAGCTTTTTAATTCGTTTGTGGCCATCGTGCTGATGGGCTGCATTAAGGGTGTTCATGCGTCTATATATACGCATGGGGCGGGAAATCCGGAGGGCGGGGCGAGGACGAGCTCGCATGTCTGACATCGTAGGATTTCGACCACCCCGGGCGATCGAGATAGGTGGTATCGATGCAGCCAGCTATGCGAGCGAGGATGGTATCTGGCGATGGGATTTCGTCACGCCTAAAGCGGTGGCTCAGGTGGCTGGCCATTCGTCAATGTGGGTTTCAACTCCAGACAAGGTTTCTGTCCCCGCGTAATATTATTATTAGCACTTGCATGCGGCCCGACGTCGTACACACATTCGTCGGTACATACTCACAATCACCAGAATGCCGACTCGTGTGTACAGTACATGCATGTACTTTAGCAGATTGCAGCGTGTTATATTCTGAACGGGAGGGTTGGACGGACCCGATGGAAGCATCCTGCATAGCTGTTCAGCGTCCCCGAGACTAATAGCTGTTGGATGTAATAAAACAGCCAGACGGACAGGCTGGCAATGCACGGGTACGTACTTGTACGCGAACGAATTGACGATAATGTCTCGGTGGATGCTTTCTCCCAGCGACTTCCCGAGCAGGACGCCATGGACGGGATGGGCGAGGCCGGACCAGGGACCTGCTGCTGGCAGCATTGAATCGAATGCACGATGCTGCAGAACGAGATGCAGCGTGCCTGGAAAAGCTCCGTGGAAAAAAGAAGGGCTTGAGCTGGGCCGATTAATGGGCAGCGGACGATGCATGCACCTCCCCCTTCTCCTCCTGCTCCGCTCTCTCCTCATCTTCGCTCTTATACGGGCCTCCCATCCAGCCCGGCTCTTTTCGCGGATTGGATCCATCGATCTGGCATCCTTCCTGCTCCTGTTCTTTGCCTCCAAGTCTGCTCCGTCCGGCGCGGGCACGATCGAATCTCCACCTCGAGTCTCTGTCTACAACCGTCGCCCCATCGCCCCGGCATCCACGCCCACCGGCCAACCATCGACCACCATTCCAGATCTCCACTGACGACCAGCCAGCTCATCCGCGTAGTAGGTTTTGTCTTCTTCCTGGGCTTCTCTTTATCTCCATTCATTCCACCGTCCAAGCTTGCACCGTTGCGGCAGGGAAGGGGGGCAAGCCCGCTATTTTCAGCCACCGAACCGAGATATCGGCGCAGGGACGAATTGAATGATTCGCTGAGCCGCCAAAACCACCAACCTCGATCGGGCTGCTGAAAAAACAATATACGCCCCCAAAGTAACCTACATATATCGGACGGCCGTTCGTTCGCTCGCTCGGCTGTGAACTAGCAGTAGTTGGGGGGCAATCAGTAGCAATTACTATCCAGACCCTTTAGCCACTAGCAGTTGGACGTTGCTTCTAATCGCCCGACTACTAATCGCTGATAACGCGCGGACTGCCCTGGGGAACCTCGCCCTCCATCATCACCACTCCATCCGACTGAATACATACTGCTACACACATCCCTTACTCGACCAGGCCCGCCCTAGCACCGTCTCCAGCTGCAACCAGCTCCGTCAACCAGGCTCGCGGTCCTTCATCTGCACGGGAATTCAGGAATTCTCTCCAATCCAGGGCTGCTTCACGACTCCGTTCACATTGCGATTCCTTTCCCTCAGGACGATCGTTACACCCCGAGAGAACGTGAATATCGCTGCCAACCCACCACCAAACCGGCACACCATCATCACTCCCTGCTTACTCTCTCTAGCGCATAACTTGTCTCGACGAGCGAGTCGTCTTCTGCTTCTGGCCCGGACTGGTTCCTGACCGGTTCAACATTTGGCTCCGGATTTGCACAAGTGCGGAATTCTGTCTCGAAGCCGAGACGGCACTATCTCTTTGAAGATCGCGTTACAAGGCTTTTTTGGGGTGGAAACCCAAGAGCAAAAGAATTTGCCTGAAGAATACCGTGAAATTTCCCGCTTTGAAGTAAGTGCTTTCTTGAATGTCCATTGTCCTTCTTGTGGTAAAGACCCACTCGGCGCAAAGGGGGGTGTGCGCAGTGGGTTCGTGCCTCCTGTCGCCGCCTTTCGTTTAGCGAAGTGCTTGTGCCTTGTCAGAGATTGAGCGGGCATCCCACTCCAAGAAAACTTGAAGCAAAGAACCAAAAAAAAAAAAAAAAAAAAAAAAAGAACAAGAAGTCGGGAATAAAGGAAACAACGATGAAGGAAACATGATGCTAACGGGCTCTCCACTTGGATGAACGCAGTCTCGTGCAAACCAACAGGGCAGCGGTTCCTCCTTCCTGTACCTGGCTGTGAAAGCTTAAAAAGGGCTCGACGGTTGGGATGCGCGACACCCCCTGATCAGCCCCCCCGGACCTTACGTTATATTCCCCTACCAGTTTTTAATTGGAGGACCATCGACCCCATTGAGTGGATCCAGCGTGGTCCATGGCCCCAGCCATCGCAATGGTTCCAGCACTCCTTACCTCGACTCACTACACCACATCCACCCTATATTCTACCTATCAGCCCGAGCCCGCGACCACTTCCAACTCTCTCTCCTTCCCTCGGACAACAATCTCCCCTTCTCTACCATCTCCCGTCCTTTCTGACCACTCGTCGAACTCCAATGGCTCCGGGTCCGGTAGTCTAACGCCCACCCAGTCCAGACTAGCACCCCCTCCGAGCGCAAGCGCGCTCATGTTTGCTCAACGAAAGCTTTCCAGAAAACCAAGCAATTCCACATTACGAGTTCAACCCTCCTTACCCGACATACTAGAATCACCAAAGACTCCAACGATGGATATGTCGACGATCCTGCGCGTGCCAGGCACCGGCCGGCCCCTTTCAGTTCTATCCGAAGTCTCCGTAGCGTCTGACGGGTCTGACGGGTCACTGGCAACAATTGACGCATATAAATTCAGATTTCTGGACGACGATAGCGAATCCGTTGTAGAGGGGAGCATTTTTGATGGCGGAGATGAGGAAGAGGACTTCAAGCGCGCCGAAAGAGCGTTCGCCGGAGTGAAGCAAAAGCTCTGTGTAAGTGAAATTTCTCACAATTCATTATATCAGGAACCCGAGAAGACAAAATTCTAATGATCTCGTTAAAGGCCTTTGAGAACAATATTGCCAAAGCGCGAGATGTGCTACTCAGCCCCCCTTTGGCTCCAAGTCCTACACAGGTTTCATCTCCTACACCAACGCCCAGATCTGTTCCTCAGAGCTCGAGCTCCGACAGAGCTCAGCCATCTGGCATCAAGACACTAGGCCGGATACCACTTTCTCTGAATTTCCACAACCGCACAGTCAGCGATAGTGCCAGCTGGCGATTTGCAGGCGCCCATCGCAGGAAAGACAGCAACTCTACGATGACGTCCAGCGCATCTGACCACTTCACCGACGCTCATACTACATACCGTGCCAATTCGGCCATGTCCAACCGTTCGCGGTCTTCCTCTCGTGCGAGTGCTACCCAAGTCAAGGAGTTGGAAGATCAGATGAACTCCCTAAAGGGGCGGTTGACACAACTAACGGAGAAAACTCGACGGGAATCGCTCAGAAGACGGAGTATGAACAACCTAAGGACACCTCTAAACAACATTTTCCACCAACGCGAGCCGGCTGCCGCCCCGACCAACGATGTGGCTAGCCCTGTCAGCTATCACACGGCTCTGGACGATGGGTCAGATGCCGGATCGGATGAAGGCAGCCGAGCTGGGACGCCCAAACCCTACCAGACAATTCGCAAAACCATGTCGTACGAAGAACTAGGCTACGATATTGCCTTCTCAGCACCTGGGGAGGAAGCTCCTTGCCTGATAAACAGCCCCAGAAGGAACAGAGTTCAGGAGTACAGATCCGCCAACAGTTCCGGATCGAGCAGATCTAGTGGAACCAACACGCCTGTGATGCCGTCGCACCAGAAAACCAGGGGTGGATTCCACCGGAACAACAGCACCTCATCCATCGGCAGCTTCGAGACCGCAATGGAAGACTACGAGGAGCCAACTGTGATGACCCCCCTGACGCAGAGGCCGCACCATCGACGAATCGCAAGTATGCCAAAGACGGCGGCTCCTCCTGTTGTCACGAGAGACCCGATGAGGGCGGTCGTCAACACGATTACGGGCGGCTCGAACTCCCATGACGACGGTTATCACTCTGGGCCCTCCACACCACAGGGATCGGATGAAGGTGTCTATTTGCACATACAGGGCAAAGACGAAGTCAAGACGATCCCACTCACGAAAGAAACATTGAGCCAAGTAGAGCCGGTGCTGCCGGTTCCAAGCTCAGCGTCGCGAGCCATGTCCGCGGCGAATTCCATAATTGGGGCGGAGAACGACGAGCTTGCGTTGAAGCTGCCGATTGAGGACCGCGAATTAGTCGAGAGCCTCTGCGACCAGCTCGGCAAGGTGTGCTGCAAGCTGGAAATCGCACGCGCTCCAGCTGAGAGAGCAGAGATCCGTCGACGGATGGAGGTTGCCTTGATGGTTCTCCATGGGACGACGCACCTTTTGAGTTAGATGCGAACTCCTGTGCCCCACTTCTCCTTTGTCTATTAAAAAAATTTCTTGTCTTCTGTTACATATTTCCTTTCGGCTTTTTCGTTGCATTGCGGTTTTTGACATCTTTGTGTTTTCCTTTTCCTTCGACATCGTCTCTTGATACCCATTATTATATATCGCTTTCTTGCTGGTGCCAGGGCCATGACTTGTTTTCATTCTTTTACGACCTACTGCTCTAGCTTAATTGGCTGCAGGCTTGACGAACCGACCTCATACACACTTTCCCTACATTATTTGATGCCTTTTGTGGGTTTTTTTTACTGTGAGCGCTTTTGGTTTTTTTCCTTACTCGAAAAGTAAACTTGCTTTCCATTCTCTTCGTACGGTATATCTTGAGACCCTTGGATTCTACAAAAATTCCTTCTCACACCTCTCTGGCGCTCTGACTTGGTTGAAATCCGCAAGTTGCCGTTTCAGGCCACCTTCATTACTTATCGGTTTCTTGTTTATCGCGTTAGCCGCATGGCATGGCGCGGCATTGTAGCCCACCTATTAGATGCACTGTGGCTGGTCATCTCTGGCTACTATACTATACTTGCTTCTTTGTTTTCGTACTTTTAGAGAATTTTGACTTGGAAACGAGCTGGTGGTTCGTTTCACACCTATTCTTCCACTTGAAACATCACTCTTTTCCCTTACGTTATCTATACAGACCGGCCGGCTGGGTGAACAAGAGGCGCACTATCTCGTGCGCGTTTGTATTAGACATTCCCCGCATGATAGATACGTAGACACCCTAGCACCGGTATACACGAACGCATCTACATGCACGACAGACACTAGCTTGATCGATTTTCCCGTCAAAAGTTCTGAAGCTGGGCATCGATTCACAAGACCTTGAGACGCAGGTGCCGAGAAAACAGCTAAATTATGGTTGTGAAACAAATGCGACCTGTTGCATCTTGGGTGGAATCGAAAGCAGGACTCAAGTATATATACTTCTACGATGTATCGTATGGATATGGCCTGATACTCCCCAGCGTACCCCCTGCAGACCCGTCTGCGTGCATGCCCAGACGACGTATCATTGGACGTGTGGACGCACTCGCATCCAGAGTTAGTCCGGATGTCAAGCGGCATTATAGCTAGCACTAGCGCTATCCAAGTATTGCTCTCTCAGCCGCAGATATGTATCTCAGGGGAACACAGAAACAGAAATCTTAGTCACAGAAACATACCAAGCCTAGAAGACCTACGGCCATCCATACGTAACAGCCGGCTGGCTGCCGTGCGTTCTGCGTACTTATATCCAAGTAAAAATGCAATCTAAGTGAATACTTGAGTATCTCTGGTCTCGCACCCGTATCTCCATATTTATAAAAGTTACCAAGCCAGGTATAGTATGTAAGAAGGTACATGAAGTTAAAAAATTCCACCCAATCCAATCCAACCCAAATACAACTCCAGTCATCCGCCCCAGCCGCTAATACCAGCGCCAACGGCACAATTTTTTTGTGCAAAAGGGATCCAGGCAAGTAAGTACACTATGTACGAAGTAACGTTGCCCCCTCTCCTTCAACCAGGCCAGCCTAGACTGTTCAAATGCGGCAGTACCTCCTCGCACGTCTCAGGTATACCGTTATACTCCTGACCCTCCTCGTCCGCATCCAGGGACCGCAGGAGTGCACCCAACGCCACCTCCTCTGGTTCGTTCGCGCAGATCTCGAGACAAACACCCTCCCGCATGTTCGCCAGCGCCGCTTTCCCCTCGGCGTACAGCATCCGCTGCCCGGTCTTCGCATCGCTCGGCGACCAGTCGACAAAGACGATCGCGCTCTGCGGCGCGCCGTCGCGGTGAAAGTCGACCGTGATGACAGCGTACCGACACTCCGTGCTGAGCAGCTCGGCGGTGAAGTCGGCGTGCGAGGCGTGTCGGGGCCCTGTTTGGTCGACGATGATTTCATTGTGGTCGTTGATGGCGTAGATGACGTATTTGTAGACTTTCCGTCGTGTGAAGTCTTCGTAGGCGGCGCGGCATTCGCCGGCGACTGTGGTGCCTGTTACCGCCATTTTCTGTGATGTGGTTTTTGTAGACTCGAGAGGATTGAGAGGTGTGTGGGTAGGTAGGCGGGTGAGGAGACGAGTGGACAAGTGATTGGTTGGTTGGATGTTTGGACTCGATGGAGCCAGCTAGGTCCAAATGGACTCCGGAGAGTTTTTGCGGCGAGGCAGATCTTAAGAAGTGGAGAGTGTTCAAGAAACGAAAAGGCGGAAGGGGGTATTTATAAGTGAGGTGTGTTAAGTGCGCCAGCCCGGGGGCTAGATCCCAAGATCTTGGAGTCCGATCCGGATCCATCTGTGTAGGCGGGGGCGCGGGCGATCAGCGTCGACTGGCGAGGAATGCACCATCTCTGTAGCTTAGCAGCAGCCGTACACGCTAGCTAGGCGAAGGTGCAGATGAAGTCATAAGAGTTCGCGAGCCTGGGCATCGCGCTGAGATCCGTGCGCGCGTCCGTGTCCTCGGTATCCGTACACACCGGAATGTACCTGCAAATGCGCCAAGCATCACATTCCACACCGCCTGCATACGTACAAAAGGCTAAACCCTACCAATGTCTAGCGTAGACGATGTACCGGTTCATAGCGTTCAGCACTCTCTTCAGCTCCCGCCGCGAGATGCACTCGCGCAGCGGGATTCCCTCGATCGCATGCTGCCCGTCCATGTATTTGACGATGCGGTCGAACAGGGCGACGATGTCCGGCGGCTGGCTGTCCGTCAGCTGCTCCATCCACGCGGACTCGAGCGGCGTCGCCCGCGATGGGTCGTACAGGATCGAGTCTTCCAGCGGCGCGTTGGCCAGCGGGTCGAGCTTGCTGTTATCGAAGGGTGTGCTACCACCACCGGCGGTGGTTGTCGCGGCGGAGGCTCGCGATTGCGCCGCGGTGGATGCATCCGTCATATCTGACCAGCCTGTCTTCGGACGGCTGGTCGAGATTGTGGTGGCGGCGTCGTCGCCGCGGCGGGCTGAGACACCGAGCTTGGATAGGTCTTCGGCTGCGTCTCGCGGGCCGGTGTTGGGGATCGCTGTGCCGTTTGCAATGCTCTTGCTTACGCTAGTGCTGATTGTGCTTGGGCTGGTGCTGCTGGTGGCCGTGATGCTGGCTTGGATGAGTTCTACGGCGGTTTCGGCCTGCTCTCGCGCTTGTCGCTCGCGCACGGCGGCTTTGATGTCCTTGGGGATCTTGAGGTATGCGAAGGTGAGCAGGTTGGTGACCCACCCGTAGCGCATCAGCCAGGCGAGCATGTCCATGTATGCTTGCCGGTGGTCCTTTGAGGGGATATACGCAGAGTAAGGTCGCGGTTTCCCCGAGAGCAGCGACAGCATCTTGGGCAGGGGAGGCAGCGCGGGGAAGAGTCTGCTGAACACTAGCGACTGGGATACGAGGCGCTTCATGTCTGCATTTGGCGAGACGATGTAGTACTTGCGGTAATGCAGCGGCATGATGGCGCGTGCCTTGCGCCAATATATCAGATGACGGGCAAAGTATTCAATGTACTGGTACTCGGGGCTCTCAGCGTTCGTGGTGCCATTCGACGTTGGAGTCGAGAGCATCTGCGCAAAAGAGATAGTAGGCCGGCAGTTCTGGATGAACTGCACGAATGAGGCGCTCAAGGACGTCTGGTCCTGGTCGAGGATAACTTCCTTAATGATATCCTCAACGTCCTCCAGGAACAAGAGCGTCAAGTGTGGCGTCATGAGTGCGTCTTCATCCTCGCTCGGCATCGCGCCGAGGGTCTTCAGTGTCGTGAGGTGCATGCCCGGCAGCTGTGGCTCCGATATCGACGGCAGCACCGCCGTTTCCATCATGACGGGTATCTGCAGCGCAAAGTCAAAGTCGTTAACCTTGACGTGCGCGATCTTTGATGCGGAGATACCCTGATATAACGTTGCAATCGCTGTCGCCAGCGTGCTCTCACGGAGTATCTTGGGCCACAGATCGTATATGGAGTCGCCGCGTTTCTCGCCGCGCTCCCGCATTTCGAGTATGAGCTCTGCTTCGCGGGCGACGTAGTCGTCTTCGGCCTGTTGCGTCTTGAGCGCCATTGTGAACTGCTTGGCGACGTCGTACATGTCGTTCATCCGCGAGTGGTACTCTAGCTGCGGCGGGTTCATGACGAAGACGATGTGGAACATGGTCAGCTTGCTTGGTGCCCGGTTGACAGCCCTGGGTGGCTCTCTTTTGATCTTCTTCCGCTCCGAGGGCGGTGGATTCGGACTCTTTGAACGGGAGAATGCGGCGGCATCCGGGTCTTCGTCGTCTGCGTCGTGGCCCTTCGAGTCCTCGTCATCGTCGTTGTTTCCGTCGCCGCCTGCCGCTGCCGACTCGCCGTTGACTGCCGGGTCCGCCTTCTTGGGCTTCCGTTCTCGCTTCTTCCGCTGCCATGTTCCATCCGCCCGGCTGTGACATGGGTATCCGAGGAAGACGAAGTGGTCGACGGATAGCTCGAATCTGGTCCTGGACAGTGCACGCGGGACGCTTAGCAGCCCCGCTAACACGTCGTGCTTGAAACCGAGGACATGTTCCCATTCCGCACCAGCTGCCTCTACTGATTCATCTTCGTCGTCCTCCTCTTCGTCGCCCTCGTGGTCCGAGTCCCGCCGGCGGCGCGACGACCGTTGATCGTACGACCGGCTCCGCTGCGAGGTCACCGCGGACCTCTCGGTGGGCGCGCCGCCAAACAGTCTGACCGTCGACCGGGACCGGCGGCCGTCGTCATCGTCGTCGTCATCTGAGGAGGACGAGAAACTCGAATTCGAGGACGTGTAGTCGGTGCTGGTCTCGCCGACGCGCCAGGAGGAGGTATTGTGCGCGCCCTCGGCGCGGGGCTGTGGCGGGTAGTGGAAGACGAGGTTGCCCCAGGAGGTGTCTCGGACCACGAATAAAATGGCGATGAGACAGGGGTTCGGGATCGAGGACCGCTCCGTCGCCATTG
The DNA here is from genome assembly GCA_020064725.1 of Drechslerella dactyloides. Lineage (NCBI taxonomy): Eukaryota > Fungi > Ascomycota > Orbiliomycetes > Orbiliales > Orbiliaceae > Drechslerella > Drechslerella dactyloides. Next base: position 1,558,685 of record JAGTWJ010000019.1, read on the forward strand.
TGAGTGGTGGTGTAGAGGTTTTCGTCTAGTGTATGCGGGTGCCGCTCGTCATGTTTGGCTGGAGTGTATTGGCGTGATCGATGCGGCCGTGCGCATTTTGGTGTAGCGAGTCAATTTGCCTGTCCCACGCGCTGGCCTCGTTCCCCGCCGTCCTCTGCCGGTGCTACTCCGACTGCGATTGTCGCACCACCGTGCTGTGGCCATAGATCGGGTGGTGATGGTTGTGGTGGTGGGTGGTGATGCGGTTCGCGGGGTTTACATTCGCGTGGCGGCGGGTTTTGAGGCGACAGCTTGCGCCAAGACCAACTTTTTAAGCTGGTAAACTCGCGCCGGCAAGCTTTCCTTCTCGACTCATCACACTTCATCTTTCCATCAACCTCATCGCCATCGTCCGGCACAACGTACTAGCATCCTCTCGCAATCATGGGTGGCTTCGATCAGCAGAACCGAGTCGTAAGTGTCCTCCCTTCCTCCATACCTCCATCCTGTAGTCGCGCGCACCTGCTTACACTCGCTCTCTCGTCGCGCTCCAGGGCTCTAAATTCGGCGGCGGCGGCGTCGCCTCCCAATCCGCCACCAATGCCGACCGTCGCGAGCGTCTTCGTCGCCTCGCCCTCGAGAAAATCGATCTGGAAAAGGATCCGTACTTTTTCAAGAACCACGTCGGCTCCTACGAATGCCGCCTCTGCCTGACCGTGCACCAGAACGACGGCTCCTACCTCGCGCACACCCAGGGGAAAAAGCACCAAACGAACCTCTCCCGCCGCGCGGCCAAGGAGCAGCGCGAGGGGAAGAACATCGATCGCATCACGGGTCTCCCCGTCGGCATGATCGGACAGCAGATCGCTGTCAAGAAGAATCTGCTCAAGATCGGCCGGCCGGGGTACAAGATCACCAAGTGCCGCGACCCCGTCACCCGGCAGCAGGGCTTGCTGTTCCAGCTGCAGTATCCGGAGATCGGGACGGAGATCCACCCGCGGTACCGCTTCATGAGCGCGTTCGAGCAGAAGGTCGAGCAGCCGCCGGATAAGGATTATCAGTACCTGCTTGTCGCGGCGGAGCCATACGAGACTGTGGCGTTCAAGCTGCAGGCGCGGGAGGTGGATCGCAGCCCGGGCAAGTTTTGGACCCATTACGATAAGGACACGAAGGAGTTTTTCCTGCAGCTGTTCTTCAAGACGGAGAGAGAGCAGAGATGTACGTTGGCCCCTGTTCCCGTCTTCCTGTTATGTTTGACTTTTGAATAAGATGCTAACGGGATGTAGATGCCGGTGTGCCCGGTCTGGCGCCGTCGATGATCGCTCGCAAGTAAGCGTCGAAGATGCGCTTCTCAGAATGATTCGGATGGACTATATATATTATATGTTGTATGGAACGGTGTTTGGTGTTTTACGAACGTTTACAATGGAAAATACAGCCTAGGACCCTCTGCGAAGGTAATAAAGACACACGTGCCATCGGTCGCTGAAGCATTGGCTGACTTTTGATTTCCTTCGCAAAGTGCTCGCTTGGGTTCGGATGGGAGAGATCAGTTCCGTTATATCAGTTTACGTACGTGCTGGTGCGGTGCTGTCGGGATTTAGATATGTTCAATGCCCGGATTGAGAACCAGGAAATTTAAAAAAAAAGTGCAACGTGCAGCCATTTCGCCGTGATTTGATAGACAAACAGAAGCCAGGAAGGTAGCAGCGATATTGAAATATCTTTCGGGATCATATGAAGAGCAGGATGGTCGTAAAACAGGAGCCAAATGTTCCGAGAACTTAACCAGTCAGCTTAATCTCCGGCTCAAGCAAACTCGTACCCATCCTCAAGGCCACCGTCAGCAGGGAAGACTCCATCGTTAGAGTTGGCTTCGTCGTCATCGGCATCATACTCAGTAACTTGGCCTCCGCCCTCATGCTCAAGATCGTTGTCGATGTCAACATCGAGATTGATAGCGGGCTCTCCAAGATACAGATGGCCGATTTCAAGAGCGGCGAGGAATTCACGGTGGGGCTCACGCCAGCCGTCCGAACGCTCCCTCCATCCGAGCATGCGCATTGCCTCGCGACGTTCCTTCTTCTCGCGCCTGCGGGCTCTCTTGACGACTCTAAAGCAACAGCCGTCAGTTAATCTCCATCTACAACACCAAATATCCAACATTACATTGATAGTGATAGAGAATACGTACTGCTTGAAGGTACCTCTAGTCCTCTCGACAAGCCCGTCCAGCCAGTGCCCGCCAACGCGCACGACACCCTCAGTCGCTGTCAGATAGTACGCGTTCTTACTATCCTTCTGCGACTCGCGCACGAAGATCTCCGGCGGGGCATCGAACAGCCAGCACATACCCTCGTACAGCGCCGCGATCTCATTGCGGAACCGCTTGTCGCCGTCCTCCTTCCCCGCGTCATATGCCGCGAGCATCTGGCAGAAACGGAGGACGCCATGGCATGCGATCCATGCGATTTCCTTCTGCGGGATGACGACGGGGTTGTCCTCTGGCAGCGGTTCGAGGAGGTACTGCAGCTGTTTCTCCGTCAGCGCGGTTTTGAGGTCCGCGCGCTTCTGGGGTGCGGCTTCGGGGAAATGGTGCGCGACGCAAGCCTTGACGAGGGCGACGTGGGCGGGAATGGCGTCTGTGATGCGGGCGTGGTGGTAGAGGAGGTCGCCTTGGATTGCCGCTTTGTCAAAATCGAGGAAGCGGGGGCCGTTGAGGCGAGATAGGTCTGCGTCGGCGTTCTTGCAGATCTGGGCCGTCTCGAGCGGGTCATCAGAGGAGACGGAGCCGCTGTCGGTGGAAGGCGGGGAGGCGATGTCGACGAGAATGGAACCGGTGGGGTCGTCGTCGCTGTAGATAGATGAAGGGCTACGGGGTTCTTCGTCGGCGGCCCCGGTGGGCGGGCTTACGGCGTTTTCGTTCTCGTCTGGCGCGTAGACGCGGCGTTCCATTTCTGTGGTTGGGATGATTCCGGTTGTTCTGTAGAGAGTCTTGCGGAGGGCAGCGGCAAATGGGGGCTTGATGAACTTCTTTGGCATGCTGGGGGTTGTAGGAGGTGTATTGAAGAGTGAGGAGGAATATGGAGAAGAGACAGATAGTATGGCTCGTGTGGGATGAATTGAAGGGACGATATTATAAATTGGTGACCGATCGAGTGTGGAGGATCCAGGTAATTATACATATGCAGGTGCAGTTGCAGGATGTCTTACAGCGAGCGTAGTCAATGATTTCGCAATATGATTTCAGTGCGGTGGAAAAGCGGTTTTGTCATTCAGGAACCTCAAACCGAACGCTCATGCAGGCTAAGAAGGAGATGCGAGCTCAATCAAAAGTCTAATGCAGCAGCCAGATCCTTCATATCCAACTATACCACCAAGTCAGCATGATCCCATCTAGAAAGGACTTGTTCCGTACCAACCTTCATTTCATCCAGCACCTTCTTGACAATGACCACCAATTCCGCACGCTTGGGAACCTCGCCGTGCTTACCGCCAACAATCTCCACATCGACTCTGACCCCCTCTGCCTCCAACACCCTTACAAACCCTGTCGCCTGCCGCAGCGACAGCAGCTCGTCCTCGGTGCTTTGCACGACGACGATCCGGCCATCATACTCGCTCTTCCAACCGGGCAGACAGGCCGGGCTGGCGTCGAACCAGACCTGTGACGGTGGGCCGAACGCATTCGCGACGAAGGAGCCGTAGGCCGGATACTCGTCCACCAGGTCCGGCAGATTGTATATCCCCTCCGTGCAGATGACGGCACTGGGCAGTCCACCGGGGAGATATCCCTCAGCGCCAGGAATGACGGAGTCGATATTGCGGCCGTTGAAGATGGAGCGTAGGGACTGCAACGCTAGCGTGGCGCCAGCGGAATGTCCGACGAGGATGTACTTCCTGCCGAACTGGTAGCGGTGCTGCAGGAAGGTGATAGCGGAGAGGATGTCGGCGACGTGGTCCGGGTGGCGGGCGGTGTTCTCGGGGCTCTTTTCCGAGGGGGACAGACGGTAGTTTAGCGTGGCGCCGCAGATGGTGGTGTTATGCGGGGTGTGGACGAGGGCGTGGAGGAGGTGGGTGGCGTCGGCCTTGGAGTTCGCGGGGTCCCGCCAGGCGCCGCCGTGGATGAAGCTTTCTTGTCAGCGGCGGAGAAGATAGACTAGCGGACGAAACGGGCTGGGCTGGGCTAACATGATCCACGTCTTGTCGTCGAGGGAGCGCAGCTTGTAGGACGGGAGGTGCAGGTCCATGGTCTGCAGCGGGTGCGGGCCGTAGGGCTCGCGGAAGAGGATGAAGCCTGGCATGAGAGCGGCGGTGAGCAGGCGGGTGGGATGGATGTCAGGAGTCGCAAGTACTTGACTCGGTGATCTGGATCATGGCGGTGATTGGGACAAGGTTGAGGGGCTGAGGTGGGATGATCGTTGTCCGAGGAGGGGTAAATTTTAATTTGTGCGTTGTCGCTGTTGCAGTTAGCCCGGTGTGACACACTACCGGGGAGCCTTACCGGGGGCTGTTGCAGGGGTACCCCGGGTATCGGGGGGTGTGGCGATGTGTCCGGGGAGGATTAGTCATCTATCAACCTCGTCTTCTTTGACTGCAATCTGTCTCACAGCTTCGAGGTGCGTCTTTCACCCGCCGCTCTCCGACGACGAGAGCGCCAGCGCCTTCTTTCGTTCTTTGTCTCCTTCTTTCCGGCGGTCTGCAAGTGGCTGTCCGCACGTTCTCCGCGATGAGGCTGTCCGCCTTGCTTTTCTCCTCGCCCGCACTTTCAGCCAGCCTGGTTGACTGAACTTGGCCCGCCTTGTCGACACATATTTCTCTCACTGACCCACATTAACCAAGTATTCTACCCACTCGAGGACGCACCGCCTTCTCCTCTCATCGCTATTACACCGAGAGTACGCGGTAGTACCTCGATACAGCCATGTCGGACGGCAAGATTCCCCCAGGCGAGCGGTACGTCCAGCTCAACCTCAAGGACATGTTTGGCCGACGAGGTAGCAGCAACAGCAACAGCAACGGAGGCTCCGGCAGCCGGCGAGAAAGCAATGACAAAGAAAGCGGCGGCAGCAGTTCGAGCCGTGGTGACACCTCCGAAGGCCGCGGCGGCGGGCCGATTCGAAGCCGTCCCAGCGGCCGCAACAACGAGTCCGGCTCCAGCTCTGGCGGTGCCTTCAGTGGCTTCCGAAACCGTGACCGCGAGCGTGAACGAGACCGAAATGGACGTCGGGACCACGACTACGATAAGAGCAAATACCAAGGCCGCGGCCACCGACTCGGCGGGGATGAACGGCCGGCTGAAAGGCCTCCCCGGAATGCGGATGCAGGACCATCGGATGCGCCAGTCCTCTTCCAGGGCACCTCGTCTATGCTGCGCGCAGCCGGCGGGAAAGCCTGTAAGCTTCAAACTCTTCCCTGTATAACTCCTTACACTAGATGCAAAGCTGACATTCATACGCGCACCAGCGGGTCTGGGCGCGCTGAACGCTTTAAACGCCCCGCGCGTCATTAAAGAGAGCCCCGTCATCTCCCGCTCAATCTACCCGGGAAACACTCAAGGCTACCTCTATAATGCACTCGACATCAAACCCCTCGGTGCCGCCTACTGTCCGCAGTACCGCCTCCCCGCCGGGGATCCGGAAGCCGGCAAGATCGGATGCCGCATCCGTGTGATCAACTGCGACACGTTCGCCTGCGCGGAGGACATGCTCTCGCGACATAACTTTGAGCAGAGCCAGATGGAGATCGCACGGCAGCAGGGCAACAACGAGTCGGACATGCACCCACCGGATAACGGCATCATCTGCTTGAACATGGCGAACGCGGGTACGAAGGGAGGCGGTTTCAAGAGCGGCAGCGTCGCGCAGGAGGAGGCACTCATGCAACGGTATGTTGTTATCCCATGGGGCGTAAGCTAGGCTCGAGCTGCTGGTCAACTAACTTGTCATCTTGAAGGTCTACGTTATGGACGACGCTCCCGGAACACTACTATCCCATGACGGAGACGGAGGCAATCTACTCTCCCTTCGTCGCCATCTACAAGCAACTCGTCCAGGACGCCGAGGGCCGCCTAGACTACGTCAACCTCGCACGTGCAGACGCAATCCTCGCCTCTGAAACACCGATCAAAGATGCCAACAAGGCCACGCTCCCCGGCCCGCCGCTGCCCGAAATCGCAATCGTCACTATCGCAGCAATAAGCGGTCCGAAACTTAAGGACGGCGGCGCAGACTACCACCACGACACAGACCGGGCGCTGATGGAACTCAAGATTCGGCAGATGCTGCGGATCGCAGGGCTGAACGGGCACCGACGACTGGTGCTTGGTGCGTTCGGGTGTGGTGTCTTCGCGAACCCGAAGGAGCTGGTGGCAACGATATTTCTGAAGGTGCTGCGGGAGCCAGAGTTCCAGGGTGGGTGGTGGAAGGAGATTGTGTTTGGATGCTATGATCCGCCACGTTCCGCGAAGCCGAATTGTCCGATCTTTCAGAAAGTGCTCGACGGGCAGGTTGTGTAGTGGAAAAGTCAGATCGAGGATGAATGCAAGCTTGGGAATTGTTGGACGGCGTTCGAGGAGTTGGCATAACGAATGATGACGAGTGACTGTTTAACTGGAAATTTCATGCGGACGGCGACAGATATGACTGATGCAATATATATTGAACGACATTTACTGGGATGGTTTCTTCAATTGTACGCAGATGAGATCTAGCTAGCTAGTATCTATATCAATCAAAGATAATTTAACGGCCAGACAACTCGCTAGGCTAATATCAGAAATAACCAGAGTAACCCCTAAACCCCACAAGCTAACACGCCGTAGATGTATATAAACCCGTACTGAATAGATGGAAGAAATGTGTATGTACGATATCACCGCCACCCGCCGACGCGGTTCTCGTCCCACCGCTCCTTGCGCTCCTTCCGCAGATGATACAGCGCGCGTACGCCTCGGTAGCTCTTGACGAAATTATCCACATCCTTCCCCGCCTTCACTCCTCCTACCCCACCTCCACCTGCACCTGCACCACCAGTACCACCAACGGTAGCCGCGATGAATTCACCCTCTGCATCACCGAGGCCATCGTCTTCGAGAAAACTTTCCTCCAGCGCGTGACTTACCGCATCCGCCTCGCCGACCGCTTGTCCGAGACGAGCGTGAAGCGCGCGCGCGGAGAAGCGGGCTAACGCAACGTCCATTTCGTTCTCCTTGTCGCGCCAGGACCGCTCTAGCTGTCGGGTAGATAGCAGTGCAGCGGAGGTTGTCGCGCGCTGGTGGTCGACGCCCGCCGCGAGGGCGGTAAGGCGGGTTGCGTGAGACATGTTGGATCTGAGGGCGGATGCTAGGGCGGCGGTGTTGGCGGTGGCGGAGGGGTGGTGGGAGAGGTAGAGGGAGTCGAGGAGGGATTGCGAATGCAGGATGTGCAGGAGGTCGTCGCGGCTGTATATATTATAATACCATATCAGTACTCTCGTCTGCATGTAGGTATGGTATTGGGGGGACGAGGGTATGAACGTACGACTTGTCTTGTAGGACGGCGGGGATGAAGAGTTCCGGCGTGGAAGATGGTGCGGTGTTCTGCGGTTGGAGGGTCTGCGGCGGGAGGAACTGCGACGGATTGTACGGCGTGCCGGTGCGCGAGGCGTTATTCGAGTTCGGCTTGGGCGGCGGTGGCGGCGGCAGGCCGGCCGGGTCGTAGTACGGCGGGACGGGCGGCGGGCCGTGGTACGGCGGTGAAGCCATCGTGATGTTGGTATGTGGTGGTGGTGATGATGTCGTGTGGGGTGGTGGTGATGTTTCGCCAAAAGAGCAGCTGTACAAATACCCACCTTAGCTTCTCAAGCTCCAAACAACCTCACCGCGTCATTATCACCACCACGAACAGTCCAGAACATCCGCCATCTAACCCTCCGCGATGTCGCGAAACCTATCAGGTAGCTTCACATCTTCCATACTAGCATACAGCATCGCTAACAGATATGACAGACGACGAGGACATGACCTCCTCGACCCCCTCCTCGCCATCCACCCCCGTCACCGCCTCCGCAAACCCACACATCCCCCTCCCGCCCCTCCTCGACCTCAAAACACCCCCGCAATCGCAAGACAGCACCCCCTACGCCTCCCGCACCGCCACCGGCTCCCTGAGCAACCCCTCCGGCGTGCCCGCCTCCGCCACAAGAACCGACTCCGTCAGCAGCGCGGCCACAGCTCCACCAACGCTACAAACGGGCACTTCCTCTGCTTCCGCCGCCGGTAATGCAGGCGGCGGCAGCTTCGTCGATGAAGGAACGGGTGATATAACAGCCAGTCCGACGCGGCGGCGGCCGTCAGGCGCCGTACCGTTTGGCAGCGGTGGTACTGCGACGTCGAATGGCGTCAGCGTGATGCCGAGCTCGGAGCCTGGTGTGCCGGCGTGGTTGACGAAGCGGGGGCTCGAGGAGATTGCTAACGTTGAGGAGCGCCTGCTGGACCGGCAGTTCTCCACCCGTATGTACCTCACACATCCATATACACCTACACCTACATCCATGAAATCCTACAACCAGCTCTACGATTTACGAAAAATATAAGGAGAGGGAGGGAATGCTAACAGGAGTATAGATATGTACGCTTCGATCTTCAGCGATAAGGACGTGACGGGTCAAAAGTGAGATACATACGCGTGCATGTTTACGGTACGCACGGGGTTACGAGGTATCATCGGTATCGAAGGGGACGGTTACAGGTATGCTATAAATACGGTGTACTGGCGTTCAGGGCATACAATACAATACGATACAATACCACACGATCGATCAATCGGTGCAGGTTATATATTCACGATATACGCACAGTAGATACGTAATTGCAGAATAGAGATGCCGGCATCCTTAGGAATATAATTATATACTATAATATGATCGTTGCAACCGGCTGTCGTATGATATGCTAGAATAACGCGTACACGCTACACAACAGTCAGCACGGTGATAAAACAACGATATCAAAAGTGAAGCGACTGTGCAGAATGTGTGGGAATATAAAGGTACATCAGTTCTCCAAGGTGAATTGTGATATTTAGTTCTCTCCAACAGGCCGCCGTTTGGCAACAGCCGCCCTCCAGCAAGAACGCAGTAATAGCTCATCATGTATACATCGGTATATATTGCAGCAACGAAAGCGACGGGATCACACGCTTACCTGGTATATATGGGCGATATGCGGATGTACCTACGGACTTTTGCGCAGCAAACGTTAGCAGTAGGCTTTTGATAGCGTGGTGATACGCGTTTGCAAAGTTTATGGAGGAACGTTGATCAGGCTCATTAAATCAGATTTTTGTTTTACCGTTTCATGGACCCGCAGGCCGTCAAACAGTGTGAATATAAAAAGATCATCATCTCAACGGAGCACATGCTGCTCTCACTCCAATCCCAATGAAGAGATAAAAAAACGGTAGATACTCACATTTTACATTGTATGATAGACCTGCCACGGGTCGCTGCAACCACCTAGTGGAATACCGCCGTCAGTATATTTCCACGGTAGATTATATGATAGTGTCCGACGCGTGGAGAAATGCGGCATGTAGTCTCCGATATGTGTGGATAACATCGATCAGCTGACGACATCTCACCAAGTGCCGTCGCCCAGCACGCCGAATTGTACAGGTGGCGTGCGGCTCCCCGAGGGGGGGCAACGACATGCTGTCCGCCCGTTCGTTCAAATTTTCTTCATATAGTTGCACGCATCACTTCTTTCATCTCCCTTTCTCTCTCATCTCCTGCGCGTGGGAGGCCGACGGGGTGGAGGGTGGTTACCTGCACGCGGATGGTTAGCCGTGCACCTGGGATGCTGAGGACATCAACGGGCAAATGCGTGTAAAGGGTGTATGCGATCAGACAAGGCTGAAACTTGAGTAAAACATGGAATCGACAGTGTGGTTCCGAAGGAGCATAGCAATGTACAAGTACATTAGGTGTCCTTTATCATCATATACATATATTGATATAGCGTGTGCAATTGGTATGAAGAGGGATGGGTGACTTGCCTTGTTAAAAGATGCGAGGGTGTTCATCTAGATTACTAACTATCTACATCTTTAAGATGGATATGTTAGTCCAGTCGTATATGAATGCAATGTATGGTGCGTCGAGCGCGAAGAGAATGAATGGATGCATGCATCAGGGTAATTCTAGAGCATTCTTTTCCGGTCCTCAGGAGAGATAGGAGTTGGATTGTTCATTGATGAAAAGAGGTATCATCATAGCATGGCGGTTACAGAAACAAGGGCGGTGGAAGTGACGACGTACCTTTTGCAACCGTGACGGTTCGTGATGCGTGATGATGGGATGAAGTTTCTGTGGGAGAAGAAGAGCGCGGTCTTTTATATCCGCCAAAAAATTTCCGGCGACAGAAAGCAGACAAACCTCCCTCTTTGGGGAATTGTCCAAAACACAACAGACAACACAAAAACGTGGAAAACTGGCAGCCTCGGCTGAAGTTGTCGAGCTGTGGGGCCGTCAATTCACTTCATTGGCTAGTACAATCGATGCAATCAGGGGGCTGGCGGCCGGGCCTCCGATCGTCGCCAACTACACTTGTACCCAAGTACATTCCATGGATTCATCGATTCACTTAACCAAGAGTGAAGCCCTATCCCAACACCTCAACCCCTACTTTTTTGACCTCGCTGAGGATCCGGATGATCACCAGATTATGAGTAGTCTTTCCATGTGGCCACCAGAAACAAATGGAGGCACCGTGACTTCATGGATACCACTCGTGACAGCGTTCCCCTCGTCAAGCGGCTGCGAAAGCCTCTTTTGGTCGGCTCAAGGCACGCTTGCTGCTTGGGATCCGAATTATGGTATCTTCGTCAACACCAGCGTCAAATGTCTTCCTCCCGCGGCAACCACCTGGTGGGCTCAGGACATCTTGGGCCAAAACTCTCTCACAAAGCTCAGCCTGGGCCCAATTACATGTCCAAGCGCCTACAAAACCGTGACGACAATTAATGTTGCCAACATTGGCGGGACCAGTACCTTCGTAGCATGCTGTCCACTGTACGTTGAGAATTGATCAAGACATCATATGCATATCAGATACGTATACCCTTGTCTTCCAAGTCAAAATTGCTGATAGTATTGTGATCTGCATGTAGTGACTACACGTTTTACGAACTCAAAGGTCCACGTGTGGGTTTAACTCGCATTCGATGCTCGTCCGACGTGCCCGCCGGCAAAGAAATAACTTTTGCGACTCGGAACCGACAAGCGTCTTGGTTTATCACCACCACTTCCTATACGACCGTTACCCAGGCGTGGGGTGCTCCGATCAATGGGTATTACATTGCGGCCAAAATAACGAGTTCCGTATCCACCACTTCGACTATAGGAGCTAGCTCTACTGCTAGAACTTCACTTACCACACTTACCACACCTACCACATCTACCACATCTACCATACCCACCACACCTACTACATCTACCACACCTACCATTAGTACCACACATCCATCTTCTGGCACCACACAGCCATCTTCTGGCACCACACAGCCATCTTCTGGCCTCTCTACTGGCGCAATAGCGGGAATTGGAGTTGGGGTTGCCTTTGGGGCGCTTGCTTTGGGTGCCTTGATCACGATTATTTTCATACAGTTTCGCGCTAAGCGGAAACGTATTGGTGGAGGCGAAGATTGGGTGGGTCCGATATGAATAATGGAAAAACTGACACCCTCACGGGTCACTGGCTTGAGGGCTGGCCGGGGATTAATGTATTTGGTAAGGACTCAGGAGAATATAGGATTTAATTTATAATTAACGATATTTCGATTAGAAACGTATGTAGGGTGTATAATGGAAATTGTGCTGCTTGTTTTCCAAGTATATATTATTTTATATCCGCCAAAAAATTTCAGCAACAGAAAGTAGATAAACTTTCAGTGTCGAGGCTGGTAAATTTCAGTCTCGACACTCGCAAAAGCCTGGCTCAGGGAATTAATTGTTTAAAATGCAACACACAACATATAAAATGGGGTAAACAGACCGCCTCGGCTGGGGTTGCGCCTTTCTTTTGCGCTGTCCTAATGCCAAAGTCACGGGACTATCGCTGCGGGGCTGTTGATCGAATCTTATATAGATCAGAGAAATTCAAACTCAAAGACACTATTTTCATTGGAAAGAAAGCTGGGACATCAATGTCTTTGGTGCATTACATCAGCGACAACAACCATAACATCAAAGCGGCAGATCATCAAAAGCGGTGGAGGAATTTTGAGATGCCAATTGATCTTGGAAAGAAAAGAAAAACAATGATCGAATGAACGAGTTAGTATTCTATATACACACGTTTGGCTTGTCATTCGATCCGTAGACTGACAGGTCAAAATAGCGGTACAACTGCACCCTATGAATTGGGGCGAATGGGTCTCGACACTGGGTATCTTACATAACATGAACGGTAACACATTGGGTCGTGACTTTAGGACACCCTATTAAAATCTCGTTCCTCATCCAGCTATTGATACCTCCACCAATAAGTTAACTTCAATGGCTCCGTGGGAGCAAAGCGATGCTCGACCACCCTTGAAAGCCTTCCGGTGTACAAGATGTTGAATAGTCGGCTCGCGGGGCAGGCTTGGTAGGTCGAAGCTGGTGGCTACCTAAGAGGCTATACTCGATCCGTATGTTGTGTAACTAGACGAGATTTATGTCTTGTGTCTATCACACGAGTTTTCAGGATTATATAATATCGGCATTATCATATACCAATCCTGGCAAGCCATCCTTATCAGTTGCTCAGCTGGTGTCCTAAGGTGGACCCTGGGTGATGCAAGCGGTATAGTCCATCTTTCGCAAAAATGAAACGGCTGAGATCGTAGCCTTCCCTCTCGCATACCAATGCCTTAAGGCTATGCGTCGGTAGCGCAATCATGCTGGATGACTAGTATAGACTGTTGCTTCAATATTGCAGGCGCTATAATCAGCTGGATCACTTTTTTTTAGGCAAGAATTTATCCGCCGATGCAGCTTCTTTTTGAATGGAAAGACGGCGTTCCTAGCTGAGTAGGTTGAACCGAGAACACGACCGTTTTGGCCATTACCTATAGACCCGGTATTATAGGAGGCGTAAGTGCATCTTAGCGAAGATATATATCTGCGCCTATTCCTGACCATGTTTTAGTAATATAAGCGTGATATGCATGCTTACATACTCAAAATTAAAGGTTAGCAACAGCTGAAGTGTCTCGTGCAACCATAATAAGGACTCACTGTGGCGCACATGCACGCCTCAAAACTTAAGTGGCAGACTTATTAGTCCTAATGGGGTTATCTCAATGCGTGACCCTGCAGTACTGCCCCCGGGGACTGGACCCTGCCACCACCATTTGATGTATACGTAATCACTGCTCTTTCTGTTTTACATTGTGGCGTTGTTTCGCGGTTACATGACAATGCATTTGATTAAGATCAGATTTAGATTATGATAGTTCTAAACTGTCATGTTACGTAAGGAAATGTATTATAGGATTAGTTTCATTTATCCCTTGGTTTTTTCCAGAATTTTTTTGGATTGGAAACAAACTGGGCGATAGGCGTGCGAGAACACTACGTTTGGGTGTAGATCATCGAGTGATGCAGACTCCTGACTAACGAAGCAGGGCTGGGTGATAGAATATTTTGTGTAGTATATCGATTGGAGGCCTGGGCGTACCGATACGAGGATAGTCGTGTCGGTAGGTGCTGAGAAGGTTAACAGCACCAAAGTTGGCAGCTGGTACCAGATCTGGGTAGCCTAGGCTAGACAGGGCGGCCGATAGTTACACAATGCAATCCCCACAACTAATTTGGGATGTCTTGCGTTGTAGATGCGATTCGCCGGTACGCAGGAGACAATGAACATTGCATCCAAGATAATTCGTAAATGCACAGGCCTGGATAAATCGTGGTTATAGCCTCGGGCCTGCTACCTTTCGACTATAAAGCCAGCGTGATGGAACGCGATTGTAAGTCCAAAATCACAGCCCTCACCATCATCGATTCGATTCGCATCATTCTTTTGTTTTAGATAAATTCGTATTTTATATATCATAAACCAGGCTCGCGCGAGACCAAGGTTTACACTCAAAATGGCGTCCAATACCCGTTCAGCCAACTTAAAATCATGCCTCCTACTCTTTCTATCTTCCGTTTCGCTGGTAGCAGCACAACCTCCGCCACCAATCTCCTTACCATACCCAGATGGAGATGCGCGCCTTAGAACCGCTCTTGTCAATAGCCAGTTGACGGACGAGAGCCGGACCGATCCCTGGGCACCGCCTGGTACTAAACGCAAGCTGATGGTGTCCATGTTCTATCCGGTCCCTAAGGAACGGTGCGAGTCCGCCCTCGACCAAGTCGAATACATGCCACCGAGCACTGCTACCGCGTTCTCAGCGTACCTTGGTATGCCGGACGGTATTTTTCAACTTCTCCGGCTGCAAGTTTGCAAGCCAAAACCGGGCAAGGTCGACTTGGATAAATATCCTGTCATTCTATATTCGCCGGGGTTTAGTTCCAGCCGCCTATTGGCCAGCGCTCAGGCTCAGAAAGTCGCGAACGCTGGGTATGTGGTTGTGACAGTGGATCATCCCTACGATGCGGTCTCCGTTCAATTTCCACCCTCGGAACAATTCCCGAATGGCGAAGTCGTCGGACATTCGACCAGTACCGACAGCCCACCCGCTGCACTCGACGCCACCATACCACAGCGAGTCGCGGATGTGCAATTCGTGCTCAACACGCTCTCTTCGAAAGCCGGGCTGGGACTTTTGATCCCAGGTGTATCCAAGGGGTTAGACGTCAAGCGTGTCGCTATGTTTGGACATTCACTTGGGGGCGCTACTCTCTTTGCTGCCATGTTTGCTGAGCCGCGGATCATGGGGGGTTTCGATCTGGACGGCAATCTTTATGGATTCCCTCAGTCGAAGGACCGGAAGCTCCCTAAGGAGAAGTCCCTTGCACTTTTTGGCAGACCGGACCATAACACCACCGACGATGCTACATGGCGAGAGGGTTTGAGTCGAGTTGAAGGGTGGAAAAGGGAACTAGTCCTTGCTAGTTCTGGCCATTTTACATTTACCGATGGTCCACTTCTGATCAAGGCGCTGCAGGACAAGCAGATTTTGCCAGAATCTCTGCCTCCACCGTTGGTGGCAATGTTGGGGTCACTTCCTGGTGATCGTCCGTTCAAGATTCTGACCACTTATGTCATCGCGTTTATGGACTTTGTCCTGAAGGACAAGTGCCCGGGACTGTTCATGGCTCCGAATAGGGAGTTCCCGGAGGTCACTCTTATGAACACTGGCTCCAGAGTTGGACCTTGGTGCCGACCATGGAGAGGTTGATACCAACAGTGCCAGATTTGTCACCTGATTATTTATTGTGCTGTCCTTCGTGTATTAGACTAGATATTTGTAGATGAAATAGAACTTTGGTATATAGAGATATTTTTATAAAACCCCTATAAAGTAACACTTGACAATCAGAGTATGGCGTGCAAAAGTGGACACAAGATTATACATTCGCCTTCACAGTAGTCTACAATACTTTCAATCCTGTATAATATCGCGAGATTGACGACGTCTCCAGCGTCAAGACAGCCTGCCAAAAATGCAACAGGCCAACGCAGAAAACGGGGCAAAAAGGCCGCCTCGGCTGAAGTTGCGTCGTCATCGCGATGCCTGCTGCTGACTCAGCTGCTCTCCCTATCTCCCCCGACGCCTTCCAACGTCTCACCTTCCTCCTCCTCCTCCTCCCCAAGATATCATCACCACCTCCACCTTCAGATGACCTAGCCGCACTCTCCAGCTCCTCCCCGCGATGGCTGCCGAACTGGTCATTCCGACCGCCATCCGGGCCCTGCGCTCCGTGATCAAGAAAGGCATCGCCGTCGTCCGCGACCGCCTCCCCCAGGCCGGCCACGACCTTGCCTCCATCGAGCCCGCCCTCGCCCGCAACTCCCAGCGTCTCCAACAGCCCGCCGCCCGCATCCGCCAGCAACAGCAACAGCGCTCCTCCCACGCCTCCAGCTTCTCCACCAGCTTCTCCACCAGCTTCACCCGCTCCTTCCACAGCCGCACCGCCAAAGATGCCGCTGCCGCCGCCCGCGCACCCGTTCGCACGGCCTTCTCGCGAGTCACAAAGACGACACCGTTCGCCTCGACGCTTCGCCCAAAGCTCTGCGGCGCCCTCCCGCGCTCCATGAACGGCTACTCTCTCGGCGGCAACGCCCGCTACTTCTCCCACACCACCGCGCCCGCACAGGTCGTCCAGCAGGTCTCCGCTGCCATGCGCGCCTTCCTCCTCACCTCCCAGTCCGCGGCCTCCAAGCGTCGTAACCCGTCGGACACCTACATCCGCGGCCAGATCCGACTGCACCTCGCCGCTGCCAACACCGACCGTCTCGCGCCCGGTGCATACGTCGACTTCCACCTCACCCCGCGCTTCACAGCCCTCTCCCCCGCCGATCCCGTCGGGTACACCACCCTCGACGACACCCGCGGAGGCTTCCTCGAGTCGCTCTCCGAGGACTTCTCCTCTGCCGTCCGCGACATCACACGCACCTACGCTGACCTCCGCCGCCTGTCCGCGCTCGGCGAGTTGCCCGTTACGCTCGTCGCACCCGCCACGTTACGAGTCCACTTCCGCGGCTGCGACGCCGCTCTCGTCACGGCGCTCTGCGATGAAGTCGGCGTGACGAGCGGGATAATCCACGAAGACGAGCGCTTCGCGTACGACCGCTTGTTCCCCGCGCGTGATCCCGAGAGCGCCGTCAACTGGAGGGAGATGATGTCCTCGTCCGCCTCTTACACGGACGAGGACATGGTAGATTGGGACGCCTACAGCCGCATCCCGTCACATGAGGTGAACAACAAACTTGACGCGCTGTCCTTCAGCGATGAGGGGGCGAACCCGCATTGGGAGCAGCAGCCGCGGCGGGAGGATGACTACGAGACCTTCGACGAGATCGACCCCGGGAGCAGCGATGAGGAAGTGCTGTTTGGAAAGGAGGAGTGTATGGTTGATAGCGGCGGGTTTGTAAACCCGTGGGTTATGCCCACGCCGGATCGTACCGGTTTATTCACGTAGGTTGCTCGTTGATTGTGGGGTAACGTTTTTGTAGCGGGGTTGGGGGGTTCTTTTTGTGAAGCTGCAGAATGCCGATGGTGTAATCGCCACTATAGCGTCTTTTTTTCCCCTTTGTACATGCTTTTCTACTATACTATCACTGATATAACACTACACTCGCTGCCATCGCGCGAATATACTATACTCAAATATGCATAACCATAATAGTATAATTATACTAGTGCAGTTCTCAGAGCAATACAAGACTATTCTCGGAGAAGTATAATATGTGTGAGGAGACATTATATTAACGACAATGTATCTATAACCCTTCTCATGCAGTACAACTTTTGACGTCTTCAACCTATGCTTCCTTCCTTCGCATACCTGCTTGATGTGATCTGCAGGTACGTATGCCACGCAAATAAGTATACCCACCTCTCTCTCTACCCCGGTAAGCTATATAGATGCGACCATCCGCATCGCTCATGCATGCACAGGTGATATCCCTCCACGTACGTACAAGTAAGCACAGCCATATATAATGCCATATTCGCAATCGGAAAGTACCCTCCACCTTATCCGGTATATTCAACTCACGCCTTGGCCTGGAAAATATTCGCCAGCGGCCACCGCGCTCTTGCGGCAGCAGTATACGCTGCCACATCGCCCTTGACCTCCTTCACGACCGCCAGCCCGTCCACCGCATCCTTCAGCGTCGTCCCTTCCTTCGACAGCGCATCGACAAGCAACGCCTCCGAGTCTGTTTCCACGGCAGGCGCGCTCTCGCCTTCCGCTGCGGCGGCGGCGAGGACCTGCCGTGTTCGGACGACGGAGAAGATTGCGCGGCCGCTGTCGGCGTGGGACTTTAGATATCCTTCGTTGAAGGATGGCAGTGGTGTATCTCGTGGCGCGAGGGTGAAGGTTTCGTCTATTATCGACTGTACTGTCGGTGATAGTTCTGGCTTCGAGTCCACTAATCGTCACACTGTCAGCGTCCAGTCTACGGTTGTATGACTAAAAGGAAGAAGAATAGCAGGAAGGGGATACTCACGGAAGAGCTGGAATTTGACAATCTGTTCGTGCACAACCGGGTCTTCCGGCGCCAGCGCATGTCCCGCAAGCAGACACTTCAGCGCCAGCAAGTATTTCCCTGTTGCATCCCGTTAGCGCATATAAACCACGGCGTACGATGGAATAGTAGAATGGACGCACTCCTCTTCATGTACACCTCGAATCCGGCGGTCTGTCCCTCTAGGAAGTTCGGCGAAAACTCCAACAGCGGCTTCAACCACGCCAGCGCCTTCTCAAGCGGCTCCGCCGTCTGCGCCAGCTTCGCACCCAGCGGATCGTCGTCCTGCCGCTTCTCCTCCCCGCCCCGCCGGTCATCCTTCGCCTTGGCCGCCGCCTCCGCCGCCGCCTTCTCCTGCCGCTGAGCCTCGCGCTTCGCCTTCTTCATCGCCTTCTTGCGGTCCGCCGTGCTCAGACTCTCAAAGTCGACGCCCTCCTCACCCGTCCCGTTCGCTAGCGACCCGTGCGCCAGATGCGGCTTGTCGTTCAGCAGTAGGTAGATTCGGATGGCGTTCGCCGCCGCCCGCCGGAAGAACGGGTGCGCCCAGAGCGTGTCCTCCCACCGCACCATGTCGACGTACGCCCGGATCATCCCCTTGCGCAGCGAGAACGAGTGGAAGTCGAACTGGTCGTCCGTCCAGTCTTCGAAGATCTTGAAGATTGCGTGGAACCGCTTCAGCGCGAGACCAAGCTTGCCCTGTCGCGCGTACGACTCGCCGTCCTCCGTGATGTACCACACGCACTGCATCTCCAGCAGGTCGCCCAGCGGGCCGTTGACGTCGTTCTACCGTCGACACATAATCAGCATTTCCTCACACTAAAGTTGATGGTGGTACAAGTATGCAGGAGAGGGGAACCCACCCGCGTGAAGAGTCCCATCGTCTTGATCGCGTCGTCGTTGCAGTCGTTGCGCAGCATGTACTTGGCGCACTTGGTGTTGTAGTACCGGTCGCTCTTGTCCTGCTGCCGCGCGTTATCCATCTCCTCCATCGCCTTGCGCACGTCGCCCGCATGCTTGAGGATCCGCGCCAGCCCGAGTCGCAGCTCGCCCTGGTCCGCGTTGTCAGCAGCGAGCTCGAGCGCCTCGTTGATGTATTTGAGCGCCGTGTCCGTGTTGCGTATCCGCCAGTGGTCGTGATGTTGCGAGAAGTAGTACAGAGTGTAGACGAGCACGCTGTTGTTGTTGTTGCTGTTGGCATTGCCGCTGCCGCCGTTGGTCAGCTTGTCGCCGTTGGTGTTGGCTTCCGCATCGGCGGCGTCGGCGGCAGGTGGGTTGGCGTCCTTGGCTTCTTCACGGGTTTTCGCGAGGAAGTTCTCCACCAGTTGCTGCAGGCACTCGCGTTTGGCGACGTCGCTGTAGAGCGCCTTGAGGCTTGTGAAGGTGGATGGTGCCGCGCGCTTGAGTCTCCAGTCGAGGTACCGCTGCGCTGCCGCATGGAAGGCGTCGCCTGCAGTTGCAACGTTAGCAACCAAAGAGAAACAATAACTTCGTCGACGGATTCCTACCTTCTAGAAAGTCGAGGGGGATGCGCTTGGGTGCGTCCGCGCGAGGGTACTGTGTCGCCAGCTCCTCGTATATCTTCAGCCGGTCGTCTCCTTCGATGCCCAGACTCTTCTCCAGCCCAGCGTAGTAATCTCTCTTCTCCGGGTTTCTGTCCAACAGCGTGCGATAACCCTTCTCCGCAAGCTCGCTCTTCCCCAGCTTCAGGTGGTACTGCGCGCGGCCTTCCAATATCGCCACCTTGTCCAGCGCGGTCCGTGCGATCAGTTCTAGATGGTCCAGCGCCTTCTCATAGTTGCCGCTCTCCGCGATGATGTCGTTCTTGTACAGGATCGCCTCCGAGTTCTCCAGGTCGGACCGCGGCGGCGGCTGCTTCAGCGTCTCCTCGTACTTTGTCAGCACATTCTCGGCCTCGGCGAGGTTTCCGGCGAGATGGTATGCAATCGCCAGGCCCGTCCAGTTCTGCCGGATCTGGGGCTTCGAGATGACCATCAGCCGCCGGCTCTCGATATAGCCCGGGTAGTCGCGCATCTGGACCTGAAGCAGCGCCAGGTCGCGTAGGATCTGCTGGGACTCGGGCTCGAAGCGCAGGGCCATCTTGTACGCCTTGATCGCCTCGTCAAAGTTCTTCTGGCTGCGGTAGAGGAGGCCGTAGACGTGCCAGCACACGTGCGACTTCATGTCCTGCTTGAGGGCTTCTTTCGCGATCGCAAAGGCGTCCTCCGTCTTGCCCTGGCAGTTGATGAGCAGGCCCTTCATGGCGAGCGTTTCGCCGTGTCGAGGGTTCTTCTTGAGGATCTGGGGAGACGTGACGCGGATGTTAGCACGCATTCAATGAATCCTATTGGGTGTGTGGATAGCAGGCTGGGAGGGGGTGGGGAGAGCGTGCCTGTTCGGCGGCCTTGAGACCCTTCTTGTACTGCTTCGTCTCGTAGAACTTGAGCACATTGCGGAAGAGGGAGGCCTCTTTCGAGGCGAGTGGCTGCTGGCTCGGCATGGTGGGTCGAGGGATGTGGGCGTCGTCCGTTCGCCGCGGGAAGGATAAAAGTCAGGTAAGGTGAGTAGCTAAGGTAAGAAGGTGGGTATGGATGTCGGTTCGAAGCGGGTGAATCGATGGATGGATCGGTACTGAGAGGGTCGAGGAAGGAGTATTCGACCGCGGACGCTCGTTATATCGTGGACATATACGCGGTGTTCGTTCCTGGCCGGTGTGCACCCGTTAGCTTAACTCCAGGTCCCGTGATGCACGGTGTCTCTGTGGTGTTTGTGGGAGGTAGTTTACCGTGGACGGCGACTGGATACGGCGGGAGCTCGTCAACGAAGCTTGACACCGTGGTGACAGCGGCCAGAAGAGCGGGTTCGAGGTGGTTGTGGAGGCGGTGGAGACGCAGCCGCGTGGAGGGCGTCGTCGTGAGGATGGTCGAGCTGGAGTTTTGGCTTTGTGGCCCGGCAGAATTAATTTGTGCCATTCGTCTGTCTTCGTGCGGCCTCGTCGGCGACCCACGCACACCCCACCACACAACACATCGCCGCCCAAAATGCAACCCCTCCACGACTTCACATCAGCTGATGAACGAGAATGAAGACGCCGGATGCTGTGATCGTGATATAAGATGCGAAATCACAGTATCTGGCTCTGGTGTCGGTGCAGAAGGGCGTAGAGTACGTCTATATTTAGGTACATGCAGGGTTGCCTTGCCCCGGAATATGTACACACCCCGGTCGGCCTCTATCGATAGGGCTCTCGCTCTTTCTTATCCCAGTCCATTTCATTCACTTCTTCGGCCGGCCAGACCGACGGCCTGACGAGACCCCACGATCAGTCTTCCCGGTGGCCACAGGTTCTTCTTCCTGGTCCTTCTTCGATGGCCGTTCTCTTCTTGCGCTCTTCGTCACCACGGGCTCTGGCTCTTCCTCGTCCGACTCTTCCTTCTTCACGCTCCTCCTGCCCCTCTTGGCCGGTGTCGGCACCTCTGCTTTGACGACCTTCGCGCTTCTCCTCCCCCTCTTCGCAGGCGTATACTCCTCTTCCTCTTCCTCTTCCTCATCTTCTTCTTCCTCTTCCTCCTCAGCCTTCACCGCCTTGCGCTTCTTCGCACTCTTCTTCTCAGCCCCGCCATCGTCAGCTCCCGCCTCGCTCTTCACCGCCGTCCCACCCGTCGCCTTCTGCCGCGTCTTAACATACGCGCTCGTCCTCCCGCCGACCTTGACGAAATCAATCTTCTCCCCGCTGGGTAACTGGTTGCCCTTCTTCCCCTTGCCCCACCGGTACTTGAACAGCCAGTCGGACGGGAACTTGGACGAGTCGCCGAGCAGGTCGCATGCTGTGGTGCAGATGTGCAGCGTGGACTCGTACAGTTGCTTCTGTTGGGCCTCGGAGAGCGTGTTGGTGTACTGCTCCGGGTGGATGCGGGCGTGGAAGAGGATCTCATCGCCAACCCAGTTGCCGACGCCGCTGATGAACGCCTGGTCGAGGAGGAGGGCCTGTATCATGTCACCAATATTACGTCAGCATCGTACCGTGTAGTAGCATTCGTAGAGCACGTGTGGTTCTCCCGGTGGTTCGGGAATATATGTTGGTGGATGTAGAGTGGATGTAGAGGTACGCACCTTAACGGGCACTTTGCGCTTCAGCAACGTCTGCGAAAACCACTTTTCATCCAGCCCGTCCACCACCGGATCCGGTCCGTTCTCCTTTAACGGGCTGACCTTGCGGATATTATCCGCAGGCGTATCGATCAGCCGCACCCGTCCGAGTCGACGGGGGTCCGTGAACGCGACGCGGTTGCCGTCGTCGTCCACCTCCAGCTCGAACTTGAGGAACCTGGGCGGCCAGACGACCTCTTCCTTGGTGTCCTCGTCAGCCATGTCGGCGCGGTAGTGCGCTTCGGGTGCCTGACTGAACGTGATCCAGCCCGTCATGCCAAAGCTGCACCCCAGATTATGTCATATCAATCATAGGCGCCTTCGATATGAGAAGTTTGGGGGAAAGGACCACGTACTGCATGAGCGGATGCGGCGGAGAGTCCATGACCATCCTAGAGTTTGAATTAATCTTTTAACATTGTGCAGATATGGTATGTGCGCATTCCGGCTCTATGTGTGAGCTCACCAGAAGTATTTGCCTTGCTGTCTATCCCCTCGTCAGCTCTATATTCAAGATCATTCTCGTTGTTGATTACGTGACTGGCAACATACCGTGCGTCAACGATCTTCTTGCCCTTCATCGCCTTCATGAAGGCCGCGTGCGTGGTATCCTTGAACACAATAGCATCTTCGTTCGCCAACACCTATACGCGTCCAAAGCAGCACCGACATTAGGTTATATGATAGCAAAGCGAACGAAGGTGAAAATTATTGACGCACGTTCGTTATCGTCTTCCCGGCAAGGTACTTTTTGATATAGCTGTTGCAGTTCCATTTGCATTCGGCAGTGTCGAAAGCGCATACAATTAGCAGCCACACTCGCCAAGCTCCAGCCAAGCCAGGAGCATCAATCAGGCCGGAAAGGAAGGAAGGACGTATAGACATACTGCACTATCCGTGCGATCTCAGCGATCTCCGGCATCGTGAACGTCGTTTGACAATATTTGTATGAGTTATGCGGTTTCTGTAGGAATCTCCGCGTCGCAAGGTAAAAGTTGAGAGGAGAAGGGAAGCTCCGGATCGAAACGCGAATGTGTCACGTCGTAATGTGATTTCCGCCGCTGTCCGTCAGCGAGGAATGCAGCATTAGTAAGCAACCGGGCGCTAACGTTATGCACTATCGATATCTTCACCCACCGAGCTCGGCGCAGGTACGGCAGCGGGCTATCTTCGCTCCGAGGTGTCGCGCCGACGGCAGGAGAGTGTGATTTTTGCGTCGGTACGCTTGCTGTCGCACAAGTATCTGATGTGAATTAGGAGCCGAAAATGGGGCCGGGATTGGGAGCGACGCCCCGGGACTAGGGACGACGCGTGTTTGGCGAACGCACGTTGCACAACTCCAACCACTGTGATTTGGAACGGCTGCACGGCGGACTATTCATATGCAGCCCACGCCCGGCCGACTCTCCCACCTGGTTAATCGGTCGAAGCTCCAGGGCATCCAGCTGGCCAGTCGCGTTTACGCCTATCACAAATAAAATAGTACATCGGTAGATACTATTCCGACGAAACCCCGTCTTTATGTATCCTTGCACTTTTGTGCTTACTTGCTCCGATTGCCATTTCTGAATATTGAATTTAGTATGTCACCAAGAGCTAGGCGGCATCCAAATAATACCCCGTAGATTTATAAATGACTTTTGCAGTTCTGATACGCAATTTCTATATAATGGGGAATCGCCTTCCAAAAATATAAAATTCCCAAGTATCTCTATATAGACCGAAATATCTTATAACAGCACAACTTCTCACGGATAGTGTGCCCTGAAAAATGGACATATCCAACGTATATGCGCATGGCTTCGGCTCCCATTTGAATTTACGCATTGAAGTCGATAATCTTACTCTCAGCATTGACTTCCGGCGGTACGTCCACCCCGGATCCTCCTTGCGGCGACAGCTGCTGCCGGCGATAGTCCGAAACCTTGCCATCAGGAGGAATACTAAACGATCAATCACATTAGCCAGTCTTCGTATATCAACATCACGATGCCAAAATCGTGCACCCTGAAAAGGTTAGTAAAACATTGATATAGTACTGACCCTTTATACCGCAACTCGACCAGCAGATCGCCTTTCTTCGTGAACACGGGATTCTTCATGTAAAAGTACCCGCCACCAGCAAGGATAAACTGGTGTTCCTTGAGCGTATTCTTAAACGTATGCTGCAAATAATCTTTCAGGCCCTCGATGTTTTTCCGCAGCTCGTCTTCCATCTGCGCGATGGCTTTGTGGCCGTCGAATCTCCACAGCTTGCTTTCGCCGCCTTGCCAGTGGGTGAAGCTAACGGGGCTGTTGTTGGGATAGACGACGTCGACGTATAAACGGCCGTCGTCTACGGCTTTGACTTCCATGGAGAGCTCCCATTTGCCCGTTGTCGCGAATCTATTGCCGGAAAGTGAGGATTAGCCAACCGATGCTTTAGAGTAATGATAGGAGTTCCGTCGCATGCATACCCCATGCCTTTGCCTTTCTCGGAAGCGTAGATTGCGATTGTGGTTGCGCCGCTGATTCTGACTTTGTTTTCGCCGCGCTTCGGGATGACTTGTGAGATAGACCTTGCTGCATAGCGATATACTCTGTCAGTTCCTTTACTAAAGGATAATCTTTATTTCCAGCTCATGAGAAACAGACGAACCTTTTAGTTCCAAAGTCAGTCTTCTGCCACCTGCGTCATCTTCCTTCCGCACCTGCTGCGTATCCATTATCCAGCGATAACCCCATTCGTTGCGCGCCTCCGGAGCGTTCCCCTTCTCAAACCACGTCTGTTTATCATAAACGTCATCGCGGCCCGTCATCGGCTGCATCAGGAAATAGTTATCGTCAGAGTTCGTGTGGACGCCGTCGTCACCGAACGCCAGCGAGAACCGGTACCGCTGCTCCGAGTCCGGGTGGATCTCGCAGTTTTTCAAATGGACCTGCGTCTGCTTGACGATAGGGTTGAGGTATGGGATGAAGTGGCGGCCCCATAGGACATTCCTGTCCAGACACATCGTGCCGAGGATATTCGTGTCGTCGAGGCCGCCGTCCGAGCGGCGGGTGACGGGCATGTCGTCGGTGACAAAGTTGCCGTTTTCCTCCGTGAAGAGGATGGGCGAGGGGAGCTTGGCGTTTGGACCGCACATTTCGGTGTAGAGGAGGCAGTTTCTGTTGGTGGTCTTGAGGACCGATTGGTCTGGTCGGACGAATTGGTAGGTTTGCTGGACGACCTGTGTCGGGGGGATAGTCGGCGCGACAGGGTTGACTATAATAAACAGTTAGGATATTTCACTCTAGTAATATAATGCGTGTAGAGTCGCGATGTCTGAGAAATCTCGAGCTATATACCTGCTTCTGGGTTTGGCGCAAGGGCGTGGTATAGGATTGGGCAAAAGGCGTCTATCAAGGTTGACTCTCCGGTAGAAGAGTCTACGATCCTCGTCTTCCCTTGCAGTCGGTCTTCGATTTCGTTGAATGCTGCCGTCCACCCTTTTACCCACCCGCCTAGGGCTTCGATCAGCCCCTGGGGCGGCTTACCGCCATCGGGCATCTTCAACCTCGACAGCTCAGTCACAAAATTCGACGTGTCCGCCACTATCAAAGTGTTATGGAATGTAAGCACTCGTTCGCTCGACACTCAATTGCAAATATATAGGCACGAAAGTTCGGGCTTACTTGTAAAATTCAGCAGCAGTCGCTGGATAGAATAGTCTCCGGCCACGCGCAACATTGCCTTGACCTCCTCCCTCTGCTCTTCCTTCACGTCCTTCATTTCTGTTTCAAATAGCTACCGTCAGCCTTATAACCCAAATATCAACTCCCACACGTAAAATCTCAGGTGAAAATACGAATTTCGGATAGTTACTGACCCAATGTGACTTTGAACACAAATTCCCAATCGTTAACTTCGACCTGGGCGATTCCAGGCCCGCCAGGTCTATACTGATAAAACGGCACGCTTAAATACCCAAACTTCGCCTTCTTGAACCGCAAATGATAAAACAAGCTCGAGCGGTCAGCCTTCTGTCGGTCGACCGGAATCGAAACCCTCGGCGGCAGAAGCTCGGCGTCGACCGATGTGCCGATGTATACGTTCTTCTCCTTCATGACACGGAGTTTGGGTTCGATGTTGTAGTAGGTTTCCAGCTGTGCGTTTAGCATTGCTTCTGAGATCGCGATGATTTGGTCGTATTGGCCGGCGCCGCTGTCCAAGCGGGAGTTCTGGTCGGCGGTGACCATTGTGATTTGTTATATATGGCTACGGGTAGTTCTTCTGCAGGTTAATAGTGGGAAGGTTGCGAAAGCCGATATAATTATATAATACAGTTCTGCCAATTCAGTTTATGGATAGAAATAGAATGATCAAAATAATATATGCAAGGTCGTGATCGTATTAAAGAGTTATGAGGAGAGAAAATCTCTCTGAGGATGTCTCGAAATAGCGTTCTTTAAGAGACTTGAGATCAAGGTGGTATTGCGGTGTATATATATAAATTATGGATCGTATGAAATTTCTGCCGCGGACTGTTGCTAAATATTTCGATGAGAAGTCATTGAAAACCCCCGCTTGAAAGTAAAATGTAGAAGAAACTAACCAGATATATCTGCTGTCATTGTTTTGTTCCGAGATGTAGATAGGCGTCAACTTCTCGCTAAGATGAGACTCTATTGCGGTAGAGGTCAGCTCTGCTCAGGGGAGCCTAGGGCAGCTGTGGGACCTGGGAGCTCTCAAACGGTCCATTAGTAATTGTAATCACCAGCTGATAGCTGGGATGCATGCTGTGGGGTTTTCATCTTTGTGGCGGCCAGCAGTATTAGTCGTATATATGTATCTGCGTACGCGTACGGTGTCAAGACCAGGGTCTTCAGTATCTTTACAGTTCCGGAATTCCTTTGCATAAGTTGCAAGTTGCAAGCTGAAGTCATTCGCAAGACGATTGAACGCCACTCGGGAACCCTGTCAACTAGAGTCCAACCCGCGAAAATCCAGCGTTCACACTTCGTTGTGGAGGCACGGCTTATTCCGCCTGCAGAATCCGACAGGGTTCGCACTTCGGAATGCAGGCGGGGCTGCGCGACCTGCAAGCCAGAACGCCACGTGCAGCGGTGAAGCTTCCCAGGATGGCAAACGGCCGGCCGGCACGGCAGCGGCTGATATCGCGACGTGGATAGCGGGCGTTAATAACGGAGGCTAGAATGATGTTTTTTTATGTAACGGAGCTTGGAAATGTGGGTCGCTCGCAACATATATCACGCAACCCAATGATACAAGACTATAATATCAACGCCACCTTTGAACAGACGGAGCTGAAGAGCTATGTAGAATACTGAGCGGTACATTCTTTGTGAATATATCTGCCGCCAAGGGGTTGAGGCTGCCGCCATGTAGTTCCGACTGCGGTCATGTATGGCGGGAGCTGAGAAGTCGCATGCCGGTGTTAATGATACCAGGATCAGTTGGGGCGCATCATGCATCAGTTGTCTTGCTAAGCTAAGCTTATAAGCTAGCTCAATTGACGATTTTGGAGAAAACTGTCGCGGCTGAATCTACTGCAGGTAAAAAAAAGCTACATTGTGCACCATCTTGTACTGTTTAACATGGCTTTATAGATCTTGCTGGACTGCTATCTCGTACACACTTATACTGCTACTTTATATTAAATTTGCCCTCGAAATTAGATAAATCTCCCAGTCAATCACCGGCCGTGCACCGTGCGCAAAATTGGAAGCTATCAATTTGTTTACTACAAGAGCTCGCCAAAACCTTCAATAATTTCTGCATTG
Organism: Drechslerella dactyloides; assembly: GCA_020064725.1. NCBI lineage: Eukaryota > Fungi > Ascomycota > Orbiliomycetes > Orbiliales > Orbiliaceae > Drechslerella > Drechslerella dactyloides. The sequence goes on from JAGTWJ010000019.1 coordinate 1,586,739, forward strand.
TTTCCTAAATTTATACATTCATATATCCATAATTGTGCCCCAGCTGCTTATTAAAGGTCTGTATATACCAGATCTTGCTATAGCAAGCGTCGGCCCCAGATACGGTGTAAAGATGGCGAAATGGTGCTTTATACGCCCGCTTGACTACCTCGAGGACAAGCTCAGCGACCCCTCGCTGTCGGAGGCCCAGCGCGCCAAAACAAAGAGAGACTGGAAGTTGACCGAGCAGCTCCAAAAACAAGAGCACGACGCCTGGAACGACGCCTACAGATGGCGCCAGGACCGCATCAAAGCCGGCGAGCCAACCTTCGGCTACGCACCCACCATGCGGCCGCCGGACATCGGCCAGCTGCCCAAATCACCCAGTCCGGAGTTCCGCTGCCAAATCTGGGACGTCGGCCAGAGCTTCAACGTCAAGCACCCGGTCACGGGCTCGATCCGCTACTCGACATTCGAATGGCCCGAAGGACAGGCATGGAACGACCACGGCGGCGACACGGAGTGCGAAGCCGCCGTCGACAACTTCAAGGCTGTCTACGACGTGATTGGTAAACTTTCCACGCGCGACTCCTACGACGGCATCGGCTCGTCCTTCATCGGGTGCATCCACATGGGCCATCCCGACGGCGCCGTCTACAATAACGCCTTCTGGACCCCCTCTCTGCGGCGAATGTACTTTGGCGAACACCAAACCCGCATCCCGGACACCGTCGGCCACGAGATGATGCATGGAATAACATCGACGTCCGTACGGCTCCGCGACACCTTCTTCAGCGGCGCGCTGGACGAGTCGCTGTCCGACTGCTTCGGGTCCATGGTGCGCCAGTGGACGATACCACCCGGCCAACACGGCCGCAGCGTGGAAACAGCGGACTGGTGCATCTGGAATCCTGACGACGACGGGAAAATCACAGAGAAGCTGCGTTCGCTAGCGGACCCACCGTCGTGCGGATATAGACGACCGCACCCCAAGCATATGGATAAGCTCAGCCGGAGCCAGAACGCACAAAAGGCAGTCGATGACGACGACTACGCGTTCATCCACTCGAACTGCGGGATACCCAACCACGCATTCTACAGCGCGTGCAGGGAATTGCAGAGCAGGTATGCATACAGCTGGGACCGCATCGGCGTCGTCTGGTTCCGTACCGTAATCGACGGATACCTGCGCGACGACTCCAACTTTGCGCATCTTGCAAACATGACCTGCTACGTCAGTCGGAAGCTGTACCCACAGGAACCGGCGGTAGAAGCCGCGGTGGCGGCCGCGTGGAAGAAAGTGGGCATCACGCCGGCCGTGCAGGTTGCCCGTGGCGTGTCGCGGTTCAAAGTCGTCCTGGAGCAGCGGGAGAGCGCGAACTTTATCGCCGGTCGTAAAAGCAGGGACTTCAACAGCGCGTTAATATTTGCCATCCGCGATTATGGTGCTGGCAGCGTCGAGTTTGGCGTGTATTACAAGAACAGCGATAGCGATTATATATGGCAGAACCTCAACGCGGCGCTGGGACTCGTGCCGTCGGAGTATATTGTGACGTTCGACGTCGTGCAGGATAGCGAGCTGCAGACGTACGTGGTTTGCGGCTCGGCGTATGCAAACGATGCGACGAAGGGCCGGCTGTTCGTCTGGAAGCCGTTTAGGGCTGAGAATATCGAATGGGGGAACCAGACGGCGATTTCGAGTCTCATCATGCCACAGATCCCCACCTTGCCTTCGCCTCCGGCACGGAAAGTCCTCATTGTAAGTTTTACCCGCATGCCTGCACATCTAAAAGATATACCGCTGACTGATATCTGTATGTGTAGGGATCGCTGGACTCGAAAGTAAATGGAGTGTACCCCTCCATCTTCCTCGCTCTGCGGAACGCCATCGCGCGGGTAGAAGTGAAAGCGGATCGTGGGTCCTGGACCATCGCAAACGACCTGAACTTGCCGAACAGCGTCTCGCGTGTCCTAGATATATCCTGCGGCACAGCTGTCGGTTCGTCCGGCATGTATGTTCTGTACGAGCCGACGGAGGGTGTGCAGAAGCTGCTGTATACCGCGTCCAGCCGGCCGTTTGAGGCGCCGATTCAAATTCCAGCAGGTAGGTCTAATGTTATTTTCAGAATGATATATAGCATCACGGCCTGATTCTAACGGAATTATAACTATAGACACCAAGATTACCTGTATCACAACAATAGGTCAGCAGCTTATCGCCGGCGGAACGGGGCTGTGGACCGTGCCGGACTCTGCAATCGGCCGCTCGACAGCGACTCTGCAGCAGATCGGAACGGGGATCAACGCCACAGAACTCCGCACGGAGCAGATTAGCGGGTCGGATGCGTTCGTGCATGTTCTAAGCCAGGACGGCAGGTTGTTCAAGATGACGGGGGGACCCGGCGGGTGGCAAGTCAAGAAGGTGACCGACGGCGCTCAGGGGTTCGGGCTGTGCAACGGGAAGACGGAGGACGGGACGGGCATTCCGCTGATCGTCAAGGATGAGAAGGGCGACTTTTACGAGATCGATGTGAGCAAGGATGTGGGTGACTGGCAGAAAAAGCCCTTCTACTAGATCGATACTGCCTGTACAAATACTACCTACAGCTTGCAGTACCGGAAGAGCTATGTTATTCGGTATGGTGTGAACATATATACTTCCTGGTCGTATATCAGGGCAGGACTTGTACTTTCTCACACTGGATTGACAGTCCAAACAATAATATTGTTTAACTACAGATGAAGCTGGTAACTGGAACAACTCACCGCGAGTTTGTATACAACGAAGGGAGTACTCGAGTGTTGCATTTTGGTGACAGCTGCGTTGCGTGCAGGGATACTGGTGCTGCTATTTTTGGCCGCGGACAAACGTCTTCTCATCCACGTGAGTGAATCTCGAGATAGTTGTCCTCGCAATCCACCATCTCCACGGACTACACAAAGTCTACCAGTTAGTGCGGATGTCAGCCTCATCTCCCACCGCTCGACGGAGTCAGCCCAGCGCCCTAACGGACACCGCCGTTAGTAATCCTCAGGAATCCCGCCAAGGACGAGGTGCACGCAGCGGCAACGCGTTTGACGGCCGCCGAGACTGCGGCTGAAGCTGTCCCACGACCTTGACACACAGCCTCACCGCGGTCCACCACCATCGACAGACACGCTTGAATTGAACGAGCTGCTCAGCTTACAGACATGTCCCCATTCGAGCTCTGCTGGCAGGGGCCCCGATGCCCTAATTATACTTCCTCTGATGCTATTCCAAATGCTGCGTCGGCTGCAGTAAGTCCAAGCTTGCTGACACTAACGACCGACTTACTCTCCGTCGTCCCGCCCTCCGTCGCCCTCAGCCTCGAGGAGCTTCCCTCTGCACAATATCTCACGGGCGACTAAATTCCTAGGCCAACCTTCTCCTTCTCCTCCCTCTTCTTTTTTCCCTTCCCTTCTCCTCTTTTTCTCATCGTCTGCTTCGTTCCTTCTTTCCACCAACCAGACGACAGCGGTGATTGGAGGCAGGCAACAGCTTGACGAGCACGTCTGTACGATATCATGGCTTGAAGCTTCCAACTCCAACATCCACAACACCCCCACTACGGCGCCAAAAAGTAGAACGGTGACGGATACCGATAACATTCCAACCAACCGCATCTGCAACCACCCAATCAGCTCCGCCAGCTGCTTCCTCGCAGGATACGTCCTGCCGTCGAGTATATAACCCGTCTATCTGTCTTTAAAATGGCGGACACGCACGCAGGCCAGCTCGCCGCCCTCACCGCCATGCTCGCCAAACGCCAGGACGACCGCAACATGCCCATGCCCGGCGGGGACCACTTTGGCCGCGACACTTGGACTGTCCCCCGCTGGGCCATGATCCTCATGGCCGTCATCCTCTTCATCCTCTTCTTTCTCCTCGTCGGCATCGCCCTCCTCACCGCATTCCGCCACCGTCGCTCGGGTACCTCCTCGTCGGACATCAAGCGGTCTATCGCCGCCGCGGACCAAGCTCGCCGCCGCTCCAGCGGCATCTCCGACGACGATCCCGATGGCATCAAGCCCATCAAGCGCCTACGCTCCTTCCACATGCGCGGCGCAATGGTCATGTCCCCGGAGGCGATGTCCCCGCGTACCCCCAAGACGCCCAAATCCGCAGGCCTCTTTGGGCGGTTCTTCCGCAAAAAGGACGGCCGCCGCCTCGCACCGCTCGACGAGGAGAAGAACGACAGCTACGCTTCGCTCAATAACTACCCCGACACGCCCGGAATCGACGAAAAGATGCTCGAGGCCTCCCCGCCGCCGACCCCCGCGCCGGCATTCGGATGGACGTCAAACGTCGGACCGGGCAACAAACGCCGCAGCTTGATTGACAGTCCCGGCGGTCCACCGCCGCTACCAGCGTATCCTGGTGGCCCCGGCGAGCAGAACACCGCGTACAAAGGCGACACGCGACCGCCACTCGGCCAGCGGGAGAGCGACAGTTTTCTAGCAACATCCGCCCGTCGGATGAGCCGCGACGCGAAGCGGCTGAGCACAGACTATAACGAGAACTACCAGAGCCGCCCGAGCGGCGGACTGTTCGACGACGACGACGACGAGCGCCGGCCGCTGGGGTACGACCCGGACTCGCGGAGCGGGCATTGATAGCGTGAACGGATTTCATTGGTATTGGTACCATCTTAGCATTTACAGGAAAGACTCGTAAAGTATTACCCGCATAAATACATAACTACATTTCCTTGGGTTACGGAGTCCGTGTCGTGAATCAGCAACTGGGAAGGGCAGCGGTGTAGTATCACCCACTGTAGTTACGGGTCAAATTTCCTTGGGATCTGAAAAGCGATTGATATAGTGTGGGCAGGGCGGCGTGCGTGCGTGCATTCATTTTATAAGATTTCAAGTACGAGGTGCGAGCAAGCGATCGATATACCGGGTAAACTGGCCGGAGTTTCATCATATCATATCACGCTGTAATGCTGTTGGAATCGACTGAGTGCATTTTCTTCATCTGTCTCTTCTATACTCTCATTGTCAGTCCATATGTCGCGTTCGATCTAGCATGCATAACCTAGCGTATTTAAATTACAATCATCTTCTTCCTGCTATCTTTCTAGCTTGATACCATCTCTCTCTATCTCAATTGATTTGGCCGGCTGGCGGTAGCCTCGAGGATTCAGCGACGTACGTGGGGCTACCGATACGAAGCTGACACGCGTCAGATAAGTCTATGATATCACTAATATTATAATCCTGTTTCACATTGTACTCTACGAATGAACGGACAGAAGAATGTTTAGTTGAGAGAGTCCATTTCTTTTCCTCCCGGTAGTCAAGTGGTTTAGATTCTCTATACCTCCCTTCTGTGTTGAAACAGAAATACAACCCCATCTGTACGCCGAGTGTCCCATGCATGCAAAGTACGTACATTTAATACGCCGAAATTGTACAAAAAAAGGTTCGTTCGTTCGTTCAAGACAGGCAACTATCTGAAAGCGGAAATATAGCCTGCCGCCTGTTGCTGTCTGTTTGTCTGTCTCGCTGATTGGTGTATAGAAAATCCCAATGTTGAAATTTTAGTACCGTAACGTACGTTGAAGTGTCGCTTTTTCCCTCTCCGCTGCGTTCGTGCCGTTGAAGACAAACTTTTTCTTTTATTTATCTATTGGATTCGTTCGGTCGACAAAAGCAGAATGTGCGAGCATGCGAGAGTACCGTTGAATTGCCCTCGCGTCCGTCATATCATGAATAAAACATAAAAATCAAAAGGTTAAGAGTAAAGGTAGAAGGGTAGGAGGATGTCTGTCGAGACCGTGTTGAATACGGTCAGTAGAGGTGGAGAGTGAGTGGGTGAAAGGAATTAGTAGCGGTAGATCTCCGCTTTGAAGGGCCCTTCGACGGTCAAGCCGAGGTAATCGGCCTGCTTGGAGGAAAGCTTGGACAGCTTGACGCCCAGGTGGTCGAGATGCAGTCTGGCGACCTCCTCGTCCAAAATCTTGGGGAGCACGTAGACGCCAATCTCAAGCTTACCCTGCATTACCGTTACAGATTATCAGCATAATTTCAATGTACTACGACGGGGAAGGAGGAGGACGTACGCCCTTGCCGAATTCGACGTGCTTGCGGCGGAAGGCCTCGTCGTCCTGCTTGTAGAGCAGGATCTGTGCGAGGACCTGGTTTGTGAACGAGCAGCTCATGACGAAGGACGAGTGGCCGGTCGCGCAGCCGAGGTTGACGAGGCGGCCTTCCGCGAGCAGGATTATGTGGCGGCCGTTCTTGAGCTCGAAGCGGTCGACTTGCGGCTTGATGTTTACGACGTTCTTCGCGTTGGCCTTGAGCCAGGCGACGTCGATTTCGATGTCGAAGTGGCCAATGTTGCAGACGATCGCGTCGTTTGGCTATACATCTCAGTTAGCATGTGTTCAGTCATATCTTACACCTTAGAGGGTGAATGGGCAGGGGTGGTACGAACCATGGCCTCAAAGTGTTCAGCGGTCAGGATGTCGCGGCAGCCGGTCGTCGTGACGAAGATCTGGCCGATGGATGCGGCCTCCTCCATCGTCGTGACCTGGTATCCGGAGACTGCAGCCTGCAGCGCATTGATCGGATCAATCTCCGTTACGATGACGCGGGCGCCCATTCCGTGCAGCGCCATGGCGCAGCCCTTGCCGACGTCACCATACCCGGCAACAACGGCGACTTTGCCGGCAATCATCACATCCGTCGCCCGCTTGATGCCGTCGACCAGCGACTCGCGGCAGCCGTACAGGTTGTCAAACTTGGACTTGGTCACGGAGTCGTTGACGTTCACAGCGGGGACGAGCAGCTTGCCCTCCTTGAGCATGCGGTACAGATGGTGCACACCCGTCGTCGTCTCCTCGCTGATGCCGTGGCAGCCCTTCAGCATCTCCGGGTACTTGTTGTGCACGAGCGCTGTCAGGTCACCACCGTCGTCGAGGATCAAGTTGAGGCTCTTGCCATCCTTGAACGCGACGAGCTGCTGTTCCAGGCACCAGTTGTACTCGTCTTCCGTCTCACCTTTCCACGCGAAGACGGGGACGCCGGACGCCGCGATGGCAGCGGCAGCGTGGTCTTGCGTGGAGAAGATGTTGCACGACGTCCAGGTCACCTCGGCGCCGAGAGCGGTCAGCGTCTCGATGAGGACGGCGGTCTGGATGGTCATGTGCAGGCAGCCGGCGATGCGGGCACCGGCGAGGGGCTGTTCGCCGGCGAACTTGCGCCGCGTGGCCATCAGGCCCGGCATCTCGTTCTCGGCCAGCTCGATCTCGCGGCGGCCAAAGGCGGCGAGACCGATGTCCGCGACCTTGAATTTCTGAGCTGGTGCAGCCATTGTGGTGGAATATATGCTGCGGGGAAAACAAGAATGTTACGTTAGCGGCGGGGTAAATATAGTTACGTGTGGACTGAGACTCACGAGCGACTTGACGGTATTGGAAAGACGATGGATGAGACGTGGAGAGACAGCAATGGGTGGAGGAGAGGAAGGAAAGGAGGAGAAGGAGGAAGAACGTGTACGACGGAGCAGGGGAGAGAGTTTTCTACTACTCCACCAAATTTTCACTCTACGTGAGGGACAGCCAACAGTGCTCCGAACACAGACTTTTTTCTCGGCTGCTGCCGGCGTTTCTGCTCCGAAGATACGCAGGCGAGCTGCTCAGCATGCCTGTTTGGTTGGCCGCTGGTGTCCGACACGCCGAACATCGCTCGCCGCCTGATCGCGTTAGCCAATTGCAATCCGGATTGGATCGAGACGTCTTGCATCGTGCTGTGGCGTTTGGCGGTCTCGATCCGTGGCCGTGATTGCATCTGGTGTTGACGTCGTGACTTTCCTCCCAACAACTTCCTCCTCACAGACTACCCCGCGTCCCATCCACATCCATCACCACACCCACAATGCCGCCGGGAGACAGCACCAGCGGTCGTCCCGAGAAGACCTACTTTGAGACCCAGCGCGAGGCCCTCATCGAGGAGATTTGCAAGGTTCGTCGGCGTTCTCGTCCTGTTTTCTGTCCATCGGCCTCCACGCGATGCAACTGCGATCCCTTCCGTTCAGGGTGGTCATCTTAGCTAATACAAATCGAATCCACGACAGGCCTTCGACCAGGTCCTCCTCAACCTGAACCATCTCAATCGGTCGCTCGAAGGTCTCGCAGACGTACGTTCCACCGATTTCCCTCAATTGCAAAGTTCGTGGCCACGTAGCACGCGTGCTACGCCTGGCGATGGGTGCCTTGAGTGGGGCTGACAATGGAATCTCGGCAGGTCGGCCAAGAGTTCACTGATATCGAAGCCCTCTGGAGCAAATTCGACACCGTCATGTCGCAGCCCGTTAAGGACGCCGGCGCGAGCTCCGGCGAGAGTGCCCAGTGAACACCATTGGACTGCTTTACGATAAATTCACTCTCCCATCAGACATCGATCGGATTTAGAATATGGAGGTCGCGACGACAGGCGTTTGCCAGGGTTCTATCAGAAGTGCGCGTGCTCTAATTTTTTCTAATACACGAGAATGCTAAATGAAATCCACCTCTCTATCATGCATGCATCCCTTGCAAACTATGCTTCGAATGTGGCCGACTGAGCAAGAAAAGAAACAACAAGAAATAAAAATAAAAAAGACAAGGAAAAAAAGAGAGAAGAGAGAGAGCAAGAATATAATCTGAAACATATGGTGAAAAGAAGAGGAAAGAAATAACACCAGCAGCAGGCTACCCTGGTATCGTACAAAATGAATCGCCATGATGACCGCCAGAATGGCTCCCAAAAACGCCGGATGCGATGACAATTTGCTGGAGAAATGCCGCCCCGAATGGATTGCATCGCCCTTGAAAAAAATACTTATGAATGGACAGTCGAAATTGCAGCAGCAGTTGCTTTTCTAGTCGACCCACTTGTCGATGCTCCAGGAGCTGACGTTCTCTTCAACAACGAACTTCAGTCTCTCCACCCTCCACTCCAGATAGATGCTCCGGACGGCCTCCATGGCCCGGATGTGGCCCTGCACGAAGAAAAGTTCAGTTACACAATGTTCTCGGAAATACACGGCTGCGGTGAACTTACCGGCCCGGAGCCGCCTTTCTTTGCGTCGTCGCGGTGTCGCCACACGCAAGTGGCCAGATTTCTCCCCGTGTCAGGATGCGGTGTCCCAAACCAGTACTTGAGCAGCTGCCCGCTCTCGACAGCCTCCAGATGCGCATCCTTATCCAGCTGCCCCAGGTGCTCTCGGTCCGCGTCGGGCGGCAGCCTGGATCGGAAGACGATGATGTAGAACTCGGACCGCGGGTACGCGTAGCTCTCCCGCCTGGCCAGCTTGCGGAGGGCGTCGACCACCTCGTTCCAATTGAAGGCTTCGACGTACGGCTCGACGGCGTACTCGCGCGTCCGTGCGTTCATGACGGTCAGGGCCTTGGCGAAGAGTTGGTTCGGCCGGCTGAGGGTGTCGAGGTCCAGCAGGTGGTCTTCGTCAATGTACGGCGAGGCGACGAGGAGGTGATTGTGGTGACCGTGCAGCCGGCCCGACAAGTCGGTCTCATCTATGATTCTCGGGTCGACGGGCTCGCCGATGCCGGGGATCTGCCTCGACGCCGCAGCGTGGAACTTGAGGTCGTCCGCGGTGGCGGTCCTCACGACGTCCGGCGGCAGGATGTCGGCAGTGGCAGCAGCGGACGTGGGTTCGAGACCGTCGTCGGACGGCTTCACAGCGGCGCCGAACGGCCATTCCGGGACGAGGTTGGATAGGAAGTCCAGGGCGCCCATTTCTTCCAGACGGCGGTGGTGGCGATGGCACGGTGAACGGCTACGGAAACTAGATGCAAAGATGCGATACGGCAGTGGAGAGAGAAAGAGAGAGTTTTACAGCAGCGGTCCGGCTTTTGAGAATATAAAACAAACTTCGCCCGATGGCGTGCTCGCACGGCACTGCAGCGTTGCAAACCAACAGAGCGGAGGCGAAACGCAAAAAAGTTGGAGTTAGACCACTGCGAATCGCGAGACACTACGTCGAACCAGGCTGGTGCGGAGGAGGAGGAAGGATCAAAAGTTCAAGGGGGAACGCTGTGGGAATCGACGCGCGGCGGAGGGAGCTCGAGCTCCACGGAGGAAGGCATGCAAGCTCCAAGGCGCCGACTTTATAGCAAGCGACGCTAGCCTGTGCGCGAGCTGAGCTGCCGGCAGCCGGCAAGGCCTAAGGTGGTGCCACGCCAGCGAAGAAAGCATGTAGGTCCCGTCACAGGTGCCGGAGAGCCACTCACGGGCAGCGCCCGCGCGAGGACGCACCCTTCCGCTCGAACCTGCAATTCCATCTTCAGATGTCTTCACCACGATATCGCAATTCGATGGCAATCGATTGTGCCATCGTGAGGCCGAGTTGCACCAGCTGCGCGGAGGGTGTCATGGTGCATATGCGGGCGGATAAGCTTAAAAGGTGCCTGCGCGATTTTGAAAAAATCGAAGGAAGCGATCCGCCGGGGCATCCTGGTTCGCCCGCCGTTTCGATTGGCAAAAAAACACCCGGCCAACGCGCTGAAGTTTTCAAATTGCAACATTCTCCCTCTTTCATTGCGTGCTCGAGCACGCCATGAAAACCGCACTCCGCAACATCCTTCGTATCCGTTCAGAACCATCGCCGCCAAAGGCAGTATATATACCCTGCCGCCGCTGGGCCCTGGAACCCGTCGTCTGTGCTATTCTCCATGTATACTCGTCGCTCCGAACGCCTGCATTGCATCGCGACCACTCCGTCCCCGCGCGCGAATTTATTCCCTCCCTGCACTCACCTTCGTTTCCACGCACCCCGCTGCTGCAGCCGAACCGGCGGAGCCTAGCTGCTTTCGTGCTCGAGCTACCCTGCCCAGCCCTTGGCCGGCACCGCCCTACCCTGCCTGACCCTGCCTTACCAACCCGGAGCGCCGCTGCGTGCGCTGGCGATTGCGAAAGGGAGCGCTGACGAGTCCGTTTGTGATCCACTCCTGCTCCAAGAGTTCTTGAACCCTTGGAGACGTCGCATTGGCGCGGTCGATTGTTTTGTTTTCGGTCGACGGCTGGTTCGTTTTTTCGCCAGTCGATTGCACCTTCCAGCACGCCTTTCTGCGGGCGTCTGAGGCCATCTGCGAGGTATCCCTGGCCAGAACGTTCGACTGTCGAGTTCGGCTGTGTGACACCCCGCATGGAAGTGCGGCAGAACGCCGGACGAGCTCTTGGCGCCCATCTCGGTCATCCCTTACAGGCGTGCATACGTCCGCGATCGGGATGATGAAGCATCCGTCACGGATGTCGAGAGGGGCAGAATCGTGGTGGAGCTGGGGAATGTGCAACCGACACGAGCAATGGCCGTTTGCAGAACGATACCTGATAATACGTTGACTGTGGGGACTGATTGATGTGTATATATGTACAAGAGGCCTGCATCGGCCTGGCTGATTCGATATATAGTACAGATGGGAGATAGTATATACAGTGGATAATTCAGGATGACAACATCAGATAACGACAATAACAACCGGCCGTCCGAGTCCGACCCAACGCCAAATACCGCATGCTGGCAATTACACGTAGAGATAAGAGTCTATAGGGGAGGATATCCGCGACCGCTTATTGGATGGACGGATGGCACCCTGAACCCGGCGGAGGAAATGAGAGGCGAGAGGACAATGTTATCGTGTTGTATAGATGGTACGATTCCCGGGAGATTGTGATGTGATTTCGAGGGTTTCCCGCAGGTCGTTATGCTGCTTGTTCGGAGCGGGTTTGCGCTATCGTGTCATGTTTTCTGCTGCCGCCAGCGATCGTAGGCTTCCTGCCATGTCAGACCGCTCATGCCGTCTGTGCTTCTGCTCTTCACCACGTCCCACGTGCTATACATATAAAACGCCACCATCAGCCACGACTCGTAACACCTCTTGCCAATCGCCTGCACATACACGATATGCGTATATGTATAAGGGTATCGAGCGACAATTGGGGGCCTGCGCTTACCGCTCGCGTATTATCGCCTCTACACCGCGCTCATTCCTCACCACGCCAGCGAGCACCTCTACCCGCGACTCCTTGGGAAAGTACCGCCCACTGTACGGATCCAGTCGCTCGTCTACAGTTCGGGCACCCTGGACTTCGTTGTCCTGTGCGATTTCCGCAGCGGACGGGTCGTTCGGATCTGGCTGCGCTGCTACCTGCGCGCAGTAGCTTAGCACTTCCGTCCGCGTGGACCAGGACGGGTACAGCGTCGAGTGCAGGAAGGCGGTGAGGGTGTTCGGCGGGATGAGGCGGTGGGAGGGTTGGCGGGAGGTTGTGGTTGTCGGGTTGAAGGTTGGCGGGCGGGAGAGGGTGTTTAGCTGCTGCGAGATCGTATCGTCGGTTGTCGCGCGGGAGGTTCGCAGGAAGTCTAAGAACGACGTTAGTTAGTGGGTATAGTGGAGAATGGGTCCGTGGGTATTATACCTTTCAGGGTGGATGTGGAGAAGCAGAAGGCGGGCGTGAGAGCTGGGAGGTTGTCTGAGTGGGACTTCATGTCCGGGTGCGGCGGGAGGCCGGCGGGGACACCCTCGTCGTTGTCACCGGGCTGCGGGGCCTTCCACATTGACGGTATAAGCGCTTAGCTGTAGATGTCCTTGAAAACTGGAGTTATGTTAGCTGGAGTGTAAGCTTGAGGATGGTGAAGAAGCTGAACGTACCTGCGCGTGGGAAGTGACGTTGGAGATAGCTGCGGGATGACTAAATGCCATTTTGAGCGGCCGTTCTTGGCGCGGGGCCTTCCGTCGCCGCAACTTTTTTTTTTTCGCGCTTCACGCTAGGTAATCTGCTATCACAAACCTCACAACCTCGCAACTGCGATCACAGATAATATTATCACCACAATGGCGAAAGCAAAGACAAAAACGAAGCCTTCAAAGAAATCCCGCCGGAAAGACGCCCCGGCAACTCTTGCATCCGTCCTCCAGAATATCGCGGCGCACTCGACCTCCCAGCAATCAGCGGTTGACATCGACACCCTCGTCGCCCGCGCCAACTCGCTCCTCCACGAAGAAACCGACCCACACCAGGCCCTCGCCACGATCACAAAGGCCCTCGCCAAAAACCCCACCTCCCTCCCGGCACTCGAACTTGCGGGTGAGATCAATGTCGAGCTTGAAGATACGGAAACCGCGATCCGCTGCTTCACCGCTGCGACAGAGCTAGACGCCGATGGCAGCGTGAGCGGCGTGGAGAAGTTTCTGTGGCTGGCGGAGCTGTGTGAGGAGGGCGGCGAGGTCGCGATCCGGTGGTACGAGCGGGCGGTGGAGTATCTTCGGAAACGGGTGTCTGAAGTCACCGGCGAGGACAAGGCGACAGCTGAGCAGAAGCTGTGTTCTGCGCTCTGCGGAATGGCAGAGCTCTACATGACCGACCTATGGTACAATCCCATAATCTCACTATCACAACATCACGGATCACGATTGCTAACATATAATGCTGACTAGCATGCAACCGGACGCCGAATCGCGCTGCGAAGCCTACATCACCGAATCCCTCCTCATCGCCCCCACCTCCCCAGAACCCCTCTCCACACTCGCCTCCTTCCGCATCTCCCAATCAAAACCCGCCGACGCCCGCGCCGCGCTCACTCGCTCCCTCGACGCCTGGAAGCACCTCCGGCCCACCGACGAGCGGATACCACCCTACCCAGCCCGCATGAGCTTCACCCGCCTGCTAATCGAATGCGAGCTCTACGAAGAAGCAATGGACGTGCTCGAGGGCCTCCAAGCCGAGGACGATCAGAGCGTCGACCTGTGGTATCTCGGCGGCTGGTGCCTCTTCCTCATCGGTGCCAAGCTGAAAGAACTCGCTGCGAACGGCAACGGCGGCAGCACGGACGTGCAGGTTGAAGTCGAGGATTGGCGGGACACCTGGGCGGCGGCGCGGGAGTGGCTGTGGAATTGCGAGAAGCTGTACAAGGCGTTCGAGTGGCAGGATGCCGGTATCGCGGAGCATGCGAGTGAATTGCTCGCGAATATAAACGGCGAGATCGGTGAAGCTAAGCCTGATGACGAGGAGAAAGAGGGCGAAGATGTTGAGGAAGGGGAATGGGAGGATGATGATGACGACGAGGATGAGGAGATGGGGGATTCGTAGGGATGGTAGATATATTTGATGCATGGTTTGGGTGCATGGCGGTTGAGGGTACGGAGTTTGAGGGACCTATCTTGTATATATGTTTAATACCTATCTAATAGACAAAAGTTGTGGCATCAAAGTATGCAATTCCTGGTCGAGTCTCTTCTGCAGCCAAAGGAAGGCGTCTGGCTTGCGAGACAAGTCAAGCCCGTTACTCCAGAAGGGCACTCTAGGCCGGAACAAGCAAAGCTCGACATCCTGACAACCTTGTTGCAGACAACACAGGGCTTGTGTAACCGGGAACAATCTGGGATCAAGTCATCCAGATTCTTACTCCTTTAAAATTAAGGTACTCTAATCTCGACTGGTTCGAGAACTAAAGACCATGGATTATCGCTAGATACATTCTGCGACTACAAGAAATAGAAGACTTGAGTCGCCGCCGCCAAACCCATTCCAGTTAGGTAACCATTTCCACGTCAAAGTTATCGTCGCCCACCTCAGCCTCGGTGCTCGTGTCATATTGCATCGTACACATCATAGTCATCGTCGTCCGCATCGTAGTCATCATCGTCCACATCGTAGTCATCATCGTCCAGCTCATGAATCACTTCAGGCTCCTCAGGTGTAATTCCCTTGGCATCCATATGATCCTTAAGCATCTTGCTGATTGCCGGGAATCCGTTCTGCGCCCAACTCCAGGCTTTACCTGCTTGTGTGGCTCCTGCATTCAGAAGCAATCGAACCGTATCCAATCTTCCGTTTTGCACTGCTGCTTCTAATGCCGTAGTGGTTTGAGGAGTGGAAAAGTTCACATCCGCCCCTTCAGCAAGGAGGATAATAACCAACTCGAGAGAGCCGTATGCAGCTGCCAGAACCAGTGGAGTCACGAAAGGCTTGCAGCGTTGTTCTCTGGTTTCAGGACACTTTCGGTCTCTGCACACGGAGTCGTGAAGGTCGCCTACTTTTAATCTGTAGGGTGAATTGATCAATTTCCGTCCTCCGTTCGCCAAAAGAAGCTTAAACGCCTTGGAATTCCCGGCCTTGATGGCTACCAGAAGCGGTGATTTCTCCGCTGCGGGGTTGTAGACCAGAACACCAAAGCCAATTATGCTCTCCAGTAATTCATACGATCCTGGATGGTATAGCTGACAGTTTAGCAATAGAAATTTGCCATCTTTGCCTTTAGCGTTAAGGTCCAATCCATCACGAATAAATTGCTGTAGCCGTGAGAGGTAATAGCTGTTGCAAACTAGTCTGTCATACCAGTAATGTATCACATTGTATGTGCAGAGGAAGTTGATATGATTGTATCCATACTCTAGAAGTGCTTGTTCAAACTGCTCCATCAAGTATGTGAAGCTAGTGGTAGCTTTCAAGCATTTCGCCCGTTCTTCATCGCAGCAACCATTACTAGCAAGGCGCCTGAATAAGCTCCAATGCAAACAATGTCTGACCGCGGATATATTGCTAGAGTCCGGTCCCGGAACAAGGGTACTGGTGCGGTCCAGGAAATTTTTTGCTCGATACCAGATACGATCAACATCAGTCTTCCCGCCGAACATATATTTTGGCCAGTCGAGATCATCATAAAAGTTTAAGAGATCATGACGTCGAACATAGCCCATTGTAAAAGCTCGTATGAGAGTCCGCAAAGCGGTCGAGCTGAGGCTAAATTTCTTTGTCAGTATGTCGAATGTTCTCAGCTTGAGATGGTTGCTGGCATCCCCCCCGAGGTGCCCATATTTTAGTAAGAGGGACAGCTCATTCTCAATCCGATTGTGATAATAAGGAAAGCAGGCCAGCTTTTCTAGTAATTCATAATTATTAGCCCACAGGCATCCAGCTATAACGCCTTCAATTTGGAAAGCCTTTTGTAAACTACTTTCGTTGTTGAGATCAAGTAGTCGAGATAGCGCGAGCGCGCTTCCTTCATAGATCCTCGCATCCGAAGTAGCGATTATAGCTGCAATCAAGAGCCGTTCGTAACTACTGGACTGTTCCATCTTACTGTTCATGATCAATTCGATCATCTTTGGATTCCGACACAAGATTGCCATCTCTAACGGAGACAATCCGTTGCGTCCATCGGAATAATGCGAGGAAAAGAACGACTTGACAAATGTTATGCCGTCCGGTAGGGTCACCCTTTCGCATTTATCTCTTCCGCGCATCTCATGGGTCGCGATGGTAACCGTTAAATTTGTATTTGCACCATGATCGATTAGGTACTTGGCAATCTTGATCCCAGTCAAGCGACAGGCATAGGTTCCACCAGAATATATAATAGCTGTGATCAAAGGAGTGTTGATTGTAGCGGTTGCTCGTCCATTGACGTTTGCACCAGACGCAATTGATGCCTCGAAGAAGTTCCAATTTCTCCATTTGATGGCTGCCTCTAAGAACTGTGGTGTTTTTAAAATTGGTTGTACCTCAGGCAATCTCAAGAGAAGCTCCAGGATAGGAAGATCTTGTTGTGAGTGTCCTGGACGTTCCATGAGATACTGAGACACCCAATCGCGAGATATAGCGCCTGATTTGAGCCATTTAGATAAAATCGATTCAATTCGTGTCAAAATTTCAGTTGAATCGATTTTCAACAATGTATTCAAGATGCCCGTAATAAATTCCAGCCAGGTATGATCGAATAGTATATAAGGTGGCAGCCTAGGGAAATCTTCACCGTCTATGGGCCAGGGATGCTTGGCAGGGCCCTCAGTAATGTGTCCAAGTAGCCCGAGAAAGGCAATCTCTGGGTCCCTCCTTCTATCTGAATGCTGGGCGTAAACCTTAGACATGAGATCCAGGAGAAATTGTATAGTGTCGATATGTAGGTCGGCGCGGGAAAAAGCTTCAAGGAGTTTTGAGGTCGGCAATTTTATTCCAAGGTCGATCAATAAGCGAGCCAGGCGGAGATTCTTTGGATCGTTGGATTTGATTATCGCTTGCAGGAAGGTCCGGCCAAATGATTCCGCTGTTTCACCTCCCTGCCTAATGATGCACCGAATTACTCCGTCGAAGCCATAAGTTTCAACGAAATTGATTATGTAGTTAATGCCATCACTGCCAAACATATTGTTGGATGTTCTGTAAACAATAAACTGTAGTAGCTTTAGAATCGATTTCGTGTCCGTAGGGCTGATTATCAACTGGTGATCGATCGGCCCTCCTCTGGAAGCTTCGGCGAGCAGATAATGCAACTCTTGGAATACGTTTAGATCATGTTCCCAGCGAGAGTCCGCAAAGAATCCGCCGTTGTACTGCGTCTGCCGCAATTGTTGCTCGAACCCGTCTCGGGTTGTATCCAGGGCACAATTATCCGTCAATATGTTCACCTCAGCCTCGGTAATGAAGGAGTCACCAATCAGGGTATTTGAGTGCACTGTCAGCAGCAGAGATTGACAGTCAGTTAGCTTTATGTCACCTGAATGGATACTTGGAGCGAGATATTCTGACCTTTGATCAAGTAATCATCCAAGATGTGTGGCAGATCTTGAGAAAACTGGGCTATGGGCAGCGTTTCAAGCTGGAACGCCTGAAGGTTCGACATGTAGGTATCAAGTTCGTGGATGGGAGTGCGACACCGAACGACGGCTCGAGAGTCCGGTTCCATGCTTAAATCAGATCTTGATATTTCGACAGCTTCATGGCCAATGGCTATCGCTTAGGGAAGTTGCTCATTAGTTAAATCTGCGAACGCCACAACATTCTTGAAAGGAAGGTGCCTATAGTGTATGATGATAAAAGTCTACGGGCGAATGAGATAACACTTACAAACCACACCAGTCATCCTGGCAATCAAATCAGGTGGCTGGTACCCATAACGTTGGCGAGCTTTCTTGAGGATAGTTGGAGATACTATCTTATCTCGGAAGCAAACTTCAGTCTGGCTATGGGGGTTGCGAGCAAGTCGAGCAACCTGTTCGAGGTTGATTTTCTCGTAGTCGGCTTTTTTCATGTTTTTTCGCATCCCCCAAAGCCGGAGTCGAGCTTCCAGCTGCTTTTGAGTGACACTATGACCGACCGTGTCTGGGTTAGCAGCCGTAGGACTCGATTATATATGTCACGTAGGTGATAAAGGAGCTTCGACTTACTCGCAGAAGTAGGGCTGGCCTTTTAACGAATCGCAGATCTGTTTGTTGGATCTTCCTTCATCTAGATACCACACCTTTATCAAGTCGCGGTATTTGTCTAGCTTGTGAGGAGGTCTAGGGACATTCGAATTTGTTGAACCTAGTGGCATATTTGATAGAGCTCGCGCTACGCGTTGGACTGATAGAGGGTCAAAGGGATTACTTTGATGAAGATCTTTGGAAGTTTGAATCAAGAAAATTTGGGATACTTATGATAGTAGATAGCAGGAGGTAGAAGAAATGGGTATTTAGGAAAAAAACTAAAGAGGTGAGTTCACCGAGGGCATCAGGACGGCTGGTCAGAGTCCGCCTTTATATAGGCGATTCTCAGGACGCAATCTGCATGTGTACAAGGCTGGCGTTATTGTCATAAATCGGGGTAATTCGCAAACCTGCGCCGAAGTAGAAGTACCTGCCGCCAAGCCCATGCTTGACCGAATGAAGGACGTCCAATCATATCAGCCCTTTCAACGAAGCGATCCACTGAGAATCGCTGAGGGTTCTTGATCCCTGCACTTGCATGGCGGAAATACATGGCTAGCACTGCCTGCTGCAGGGCGACGGCATGCGTACAATGTCGAGCGGACTACACAGCTGTAATGTTTGATTGGCTCTCGGACCCAAAGGAGTGATAATTCTGGTCAACCCGATGGCTCGGCCGTTTTCTCCAAGACTTGGATATTTTAAACAGGGTGGATACGTGTGAACGCTCTTGATGTTCAAGTTAACTGACTACCCACGAAATCCATCTTTCTGGCCCGGGAAGACATTGCATCGCATACTTCAATATCTCCTTGTCTTTTCTAAGCGAAAAATCTATCCAGACGCTGTTCTAGTTGCCGATATACTGAAAACCCCACAAACTCAAGCTACTCGAGCCTGGACTCAAGAGAAAGAGACTCTTACAACTCTGGCTTCTCAAACGGCTTTCTATCTCGGTTAAGAGTATAAACCACAGGCTTCCAGGGGGCCAATTTTGCGTTTTGGTGTGTTACTCGAACAGTACTGCAGTCCGAGTCTCCAACTAGCACAATTACGAGTGGGTGAGATTCTTAGTCCGGGATTCCGTTATAGCATTGACACGAAGAGTAGAAACATCAAGAACAGGAAATCCAGGAACAAAAGAACATCAAGAGCACGAAGTGTAGGAACATCAACAGCGCGATGGCGTTTCCAGCAGAAGCTATCATAGGGGTGTGCGCTATCTTCGTCGCCATTGTCCCAATCGGCCTCGGATTTTACAAGCTATACTTGCACCATAAAACAGTGAAGAAAGACCAGGAACACACTAGTAAGCCAAGGGTCTACCGAGATATAACATATTACTTCTGAAGTTCTGCTAGCTAATAATATTTAATCATGTCTATCTGGATACTCTCTCTTACATTAGTCCTACCAATCTCACATCGAAGAGCACACCCACCACAACTTTACTCCAGGCCTCGAACCCAAGCTCGGGTGGGCTTACGAGCCACGATAGACTTACGATATATTCAGCATCCGCGCTCCTGAGAGCTGCAACATTTCAGAAAAGACATTTGAACTTTTGCAGACCGATATCGGCTTGATAGAATTTTTCGAGGGTTGTCGATGCTATGGCATTATGGGGCTGGCGAACGCGGATTTACGATATGTTTATATTTGATGAGTACTACATATTATGGTCTACAAAGTTCGCAAAGGCCATTGTGTCATAAGCCTCGTGGCATTATTGATAAAGTTGGGGGGCTACACGGTACATGTACTTGTTGAGGTTTTTACCGATCAGCTGAGAATACATTTGGAGAGCTTGGATCGGGGAAACTTGAGATGCTGAGAATGGTAGGTAGTAATGGATAGCAATATGAATACATGAATGATGAATTTCGTCAATTAAGCTACCAGAACGGCAGACCAGAGCTCCGCTTTGTATACACGTCTTTGGGACTGCATGCAGCTTGATACATGATGGTTTTCGAGGCTGGCAATATGTTTAATAAATCGGAGAGTATTTTGTGAACGTCTGCCGAACATTAAGTACCTGTTTCCCGCGCATGCTGAACTCGACGAATCAAATAGTTTGCTCAACGAAGCGATCCAATTAATTTTCATATGGGTTTCTGATCCCTGCACACCTGCGGACAAGAGATGGCCAGCTAGCACAGCCTGCTGGCTGCGGGAAAACTTGCGCTGAAACCGAGATTCGCCCGGAGGTTAGGAAAAGTGACAATGCATATATATCGGTTCCGGATGTGCTGGTTTTTTGAACTTCCGTTGAAATTATTCTCATCACTCCTAGCTCTACAGCGACAAGGCTGTATCCAAATTTCCGCACACCTCTCATTTGCCTCCGGTATACTATATTACCCGTTATAGATACTTTACTGCAAAAGGTTACCCGACTAGATCTTACCGGGAATCAGAAAATATCCAGCGATTTTATCTTTATAGTTGTAAGTGTCTTTTGTCTTGGTGAAGTTTCAAGCCCTGTTTGTGTAAATATCGGATGCGCTGCAGCTTAGCTGTAGCATCCAGCTCTATGCGAAGCGGTTGCTGGTGAGACCCGATGGCATAACCTCCTTCGCAAAGCCAACTAGCGGCTAACATGACTAAATGGGATTCAGGGCGCAACTTGAGGATATTGATTTCGCAGATCGATCTCCGCCACAAGTACGACATATTGAGAACGAAATGGTGTTTTCGACGGAAGCTATCATCGGAGTGTGTGCTGTCTTCGTCGCAACTCTTCCCGTCGGTCTGGGGATGTACAAGTTATACTTGCACCGCAAGGCGGCGAGAGAGCAGAGAGCTACTCGTAAGTTAAAAGGCGCATCTGTTACTATACATACTCTACAGTTCACACTGACTAACCAATATGCTATCAATCCGCATGTCCTCCGTTAGTTTTACCTACCTCGAATCTCTCCACGGCTTCCACGACGATCGCGACCGTACCCAGACTTCAAAGCCTGGAACCGCATGGGCTAGCAAGCCGCAGTGCGAGCAACGCATCTACCGAGTCCAGGCTATTGAGAGCCGCAACATTGTGAAAGTCGTATGAGTGTCAGGTCTTGGATGTACTTGATTCACCTGTCCGACTTACTTTTACAACCTCCCGATGTGCCGACCAATCAGATGCAAGTTAAGACTACTTTGACAAAATCCTTTGGTCGGTGGTATTCTTCTGTGTATGTGCACGGTAGCCTTCGGGTCAAACTAGTATACAAAATTCCATTCGGCTTTTGCGCAACTTTCAACCAGGCCGTTATATGATCACCACCAGCGGCGTCGACAATGGTCTTGCCGCGTAGCTGCGCCTAACTACCACAAAGCCCGTGTTGTCATTTAGGCGATTAACCGATGGCAGACCTTTCTTAAGTAACGTAGCATAGATTTAGTCAATTTTCTGAATTCAGTTGTAGTAGCTGTGGGCAACATGCTGGCCGCATATAGGTCTGGAGGAAAGGAATGAGCAAGTCTGTAGCCAAAATTGTATTAAGTGTATTATCTATTGAAGGAAGCCTAGGAATAGGGCATCCAAAAGATAAAATCCTGTCGCACCAATGGGGCCAAGGTCTATCCATTTCGCAACACGCCACTTTTGGTGGGCTCGCTTCGCGCCGTCGTGATTTCTCTTCGCTCTCCACCCCACCATCGATGCATCATGTCGGCGACAGAAGAGCAGGAGCAAGAGCTGGAGGTGCTCGAGTCCATCTACCCAGATGAGCTGACCAGTGCGTACCTCCATGTCCGCCTTAGCCGCGAGATCAAGCTGACAGGATGGATGTGCAGAAATCTCGGACACCGAGTTCACAATACGGTTGGCACTCGAGGAACCCGATGTCGACGTCGATGCCGAAGAATATGAAGCTCGTGAGGCATCCCCAAAGCTATCTTCAGATCACTTAAACTACTAGCTAACACTATGATACAGCTGCTGTCCTGCTGCGGGTGACGTACACCCCAGACTACCCGAGCGAAGCGCCGACCCTCGCCCTCTCACTCCCCTCCCTCGACTCCGGCGCCCCGCACCCGCTCGCCTTCCCCGCCGACGAACCCCCGCTACTCTCCGCTCTCGCCACCGCCGTCGAGGAAAACATGGGCATGGCAATGGTCTTCACGCTCGCCACAACCTTGAAGGAAGCAGCCGAAGACATCCTCCGTTCGCGCGCCGAGGAAGCCCAGCGCGTCCGCGACGAAGCCGCACGGATCGAAGAAGAGAAGGAAATGGAGAAATTCCGCGGCGAGCTCGTCACCCGCGAAGTCTTCGAACGGTGGCGAGAGTCCTTCAAGGCGGAGATGCGCGAGAAGAAGGAGGCCGAGGAGCGCGAGCGGGAAGAGGCCGAAGCAAAGTCCGGCAAGCGGAGCGGGAACGCCAGCGGACTCGGACCCGGCGGGAGAAAGCTAACAGGCAGGGAGCTGTTCGAGCGAGGATTGGTTGGCGGCGCAGACGACGATGGCGAGGTGGACGAGGACGAGGCGGCGACACCTGACGTTGGCAAGTTGGAGATTAACGCGTAGCCTGCCTTGCGCATGTATGTATGTATGTATGTATGTATGTATGTATGTATGTATGTATGTATGCACTGTATGTCTGTGTACTGCATACCTACATCTGTCGTACGCGACGCACGAGGCCCAATGGATCAATATATGCACAGTCACAACTGCAGACGGGTGGTCAGAGCCGAAGCTGAGGCGAATACTTTCTCGTAATGCGTATTCTCAAACACGCCGACGTACGTCTCGAGCGTCGGTACGCTTCCGTATCATGATAAGGGTGGGGCGCCGGCATGCATTCCGTGACGGCTCGGCCGCCGCCAACATTTGCCCCGTGTGGCCTGTTCTGTGGCGGTTTCCCGTCGGAAAACAATTGACCCCGGAACTGGTCATCTACGATATCGACAGGTATGGGGTAGAAATTTTATTTTAAAGCTCCCGATATTCCTCCTATCTGTCTATATCGCTCTCTATCGCAGTCTCCTACGCCAATTGTCGGATAATATCGTGGACTGTTCTATTAAGCTTGTGCTGCAGTACCTTTATGCTCGTCTGACATGGCACCCTGCACCGACCCCACCAACCCCACGGGCCTCGCTACGTCGGCTCCAGCCGACAGCGACAAAATAGACCAGGCGCAACTGCAAGCCGATGCCGCAACCACGCTAATCGGCATTGGTTGTGCCTTCCACCGCGACATCATCGTCCGCGCGGAGGGCACAAACATCTACACGGCCGCCGGCCACCGCATGCAGGACTGGACGTCCGGACAGATGTCATGTCTGCTCGGCCATGGCAACCCTGAAATCGTGGAGGTTATCGCGCGGCATGCTGCTACGTTGGACCACCTTTTCAGCGGCATGTTGAGTCCGCCCGTCATCAACCTCGCCAAACGGCTGACGGGACTCGCGCCGAGAGGGCTCGATCGTGCGATTTTCCTGAGTACCGGTGGCGAGAGTAATGAGTTTGCGATACGAATGGCGAAGTTGTGTACCGGGAAATTTGAGGTTGTCGGGTTAAGCGCGAGCTGGCATGGTGTCACAGCGGGCGCTATCGCGGCGCAGTACCACTCCGGCCGCGCGGGATACGGGCCTGTGGTACGTCTATACCCCTTCAAATATCCCTAACCCCAACTTTTATTTTCCCGCGTATATAAAACATAAAATGCTAATGTATGTGTATCAATACCAGATCCCAGGCAACTTTGCCCTCCCCGCGCCAAACGCCTACCGCTCCATCTTCCGCCACCCAGACGGCTCCTACGACTGGCGCACAGAGCTCTCCTACGGCTTCTCCCTCATCGACCGCCAATCCTGCGGCTCCCTCGCCGCTGTCATCGTCGAGCCAATCCTCAGCTCCGGCGGCATGCACCCGCTGCCACCCGGCTACCTCAAGGCTCTGAAAGACCACTGCACGGCCCGCAACATGCTCCTTATAATCGACGAAGCACAAACCGCCATCGGCCGTGCCGGCGACATGTTCGCCTTCCAGCACCACGCTGAAGACGAGGGTGTCGTCCCGGACATCCTGACGCTGAGTAAAACCCTCGGCAATGGTATCGCGCTCAGCGCCGTCCTTGTCAGCGAGCATTTGGCCGTGACGGCCGAGCAGCGTGGGTTCATGTACTACACCACGCACATGAACGATCCGCTGCCTGCCGCCGTCGGTGACAAGGTGCTCGAGATAGTCGTGCGCGATGGCCTCGTCGACCGTGCGCGCGAGCTGGGCGAAGTGTTGCATGCCGGCTTGCAGCAGCTGAAGGAGCGGTATGGTTGCATTGGCGACATTCGCGGGCGCGGGCTGATGGCTGGCGTGGAGATTGTGACGGATAGGGAGAGTAAGGTTCCCGCGATAGAGCTGGGGAACGCGATTGGCGAGAAGTTGGCGGCGTTGGGCGTGTGGGCGCAGTTGAGCACGCATGCGAGTTTTGCGGGTGTGTTTCGAATTGCCCCGCCGATTACCGTTGCGGAGGAGGAGCTGCTGGCGGGGCTGGAGGCTATGGAGGAGGCGTTTAGGAGCACGGAGGGGAGCTTGCCGCTGTATTGATGAAATTGCCGTGGTTGACTTGATGGTCGAACAATATAAACTTGGCGGTAGTGCTGCTGTATAACCCGCGTCCAAACTTATGATAGCCCAGTCTCGAGATCTCGCCATCCTAGGATCCGGTAGTGTTATATATATATATATATATATTATGACTGGCATCTTGTGCCCAATAAAACCATGTCGATGCATCCCGCTGTATTGATTAGATACCACAAACACCATAAATCGCACATATAAAACCCAAAATTCCCTGTAAAAGACCACTATACCGGCGCAGCAGGCAGTAGGTCGGCCGTCGTACTCCCAAACAAGCTCTGCCAAATATCATCAATAGCATCGAACCCTCCCAGCGTATCAAACGGCATCAACGACGCCTCATTCAGAAAATGGAACGCATCCCCATCTTCCGCCACTACACTCCCCGTCGGCGCCTGCATACCAGACACACCCGCACCGGTATTATCCATCGCCACTACCGTCGCGGTAGGTGCCGGTGCAGGCGTCTGCGGCGCCGACGACGAGCATTGCACGCGGGAAATCAGCTCCGCACATCGTTCCAGACATAGGTCGCCGAGTTCCCACGCGTGGATGTCACGGTGCAGCTCCAGCGCGTCCTTGAGTGAGATTAAAGTTGCCGCACAAGCTATCTTAATAGCCTGATTCTCTGTCTCCACCGCGCATCGGAGCAGGATCATTGTCGCCACGACGAGTAGGTGTGATGTATACGGCAGCCAGAATTCCTGCAGTTGCGATGGTGTGAGATTCGTGACGAACTCGAGAACCTTCGTCGCGGATATCTGCAGGTCTTGGAGTCTGTTGCTTATCGATATCTTGTGCTTGAATTCCGGGTCTGTAGATATCGTGGCATTCGCGGCGACGCTCCCGTTCACGCTTCCTTGATTCTGCAGCCATGCTGCACGTAGACTCAACCGACTGAAGACTAGCTTGGCGGAGAGATAGCAGAATTGTAGATTACTCTTCGAGTTATCCTTGTCTGCTGCAGGCTCAGGTGACGACGCCGCGGCCATCCCCTCCTCCCATTCCCGTAGCATTACCGCTGTCGTAGCCAGCGTGTTCTGCAGCGTAGCCGGGTCTGGATCGAGATGGTACACCATCGGTAGCATTTCGGCTAGTATCCGCGTGAGCGAGCACAGCGAGTAGAACGATCCTGAACAGTTATAAGGATAGTGCCCGCTATTACCGTTAGTCGCAGTGCTTTGCGAGTTACCAGTTTTCGGACTACTATTTGTGTGCGCGTGTCCTGTCGCACACCGCTCCGGCAGCTGTACGTCGTAGCAACCCTTTGCGATGTTTGGCGGCGTGCCGTACGACAGACTCGACCAGCCGTCGATTATGAATACGCACCACCACATCCGTACGCGCATCTCCTTCTCCGCTGCTGGCTTGTTCCACTTTCTCGGATCGCGGTGCAGGCCGAAGCTATGCGCTAACGCTACTACGCGGCTTGAGTTGGCGATATTGCCGACGTAGGATAGCGACGGCCGGCCGATGACGTTTATCCCGCAGAGCAGGATGGTCGCGAAGCTCGGCGACGTCGAGTCCTCTTGCAGTGCTGATACCGTCAGATTCCACACATAGTCCGAGTCAGGTCGCGGGTGCAGCCTTAGGATCTCACTGCGACTCCATAGCGGTACGACGCTAGCGTATATATTGCAGAGTAGCGCGGAATTGACGTCGGCCCATCGCGGTCCGAGGAGTTGCGCGCGCAGTTCGTCGCCAATAATCGGGAAGCAAGGGTGGACGAGCTCAAAGTATAACCGAATAGCCTCCTTTTTGAACGGGCCGAATATCTGCTCAATGATCTCGCGCTGCTTGTCGCCCGTGTCAGCCTTTGGCCGCACCCCACGCCGATACTTCGGCACGGTGACATAGACGACCGAGGACGTCCCGCCGGGGTCTTCAGTCGCGTAATTCCCGCTTTGCGGACGGGCAAAGTGCGATTGCGAGGCATTACTCATATGTCGCTGGACGATTTCGACGTCCTCGGCGACAGCAGGTCCGACAATGATCGCGGACTTTGAGATCCCAGTGACATTATTACCACCGCTGGAAGCGTCAATGGGGATAGCGGTGACGGGTTGTCGATTGGGGATCGGGTCGATATCGTACCGCCGTCGCTTCGCGGGATGCGCGGAAGCACTCGCGTGGCTGACGGCAGCGGCGTCGTCCGGCGGCGAGGTTGGAATCAGACATGCGACGCCACGCTCGCGGCAGAAGAGGCACGGCTGGCTCGGGAGGTCAATCTTGCAGCGGATCTTGCGCTGGCGACAGCGGGTGCAAGCGGGCACCTTGTGCGATCGGTAGGGCCGGTGTTCCATCGTGAAGGGATGCATCGTGAATGCGCATGTTCGACGGCAGTATTAAGATTGGAAATATACACGCGTGTTAACTTATCGGTAGAGTCGGATTGTATTACGCGAGTAGATATGCACACATCTACCGGCGGTCTTGATACAGAACATGGCGATGCCGTCGGAGCAGAATTGGAATGGATGCCGGATCATGTAAGATGTATGCGCATGCACGATGATATGATGTCAAGGGCTGCCTGGCGGCCAACATGCTCCCAAGCCTCAGCTCAGCGCGCCTTGGCGCGTGCGAATTGCCGAATCTAGCGCCCGACGTCCGACGCCGACACTATACCACAAATGAGAACTGAAACTGGCTAGCTGCTTCAACTATGAAATTAAATATACAAAAAGACAACAAACATATCAGGTAGAAAAAAAAAACTGTATGAGTATTCGAGTGCAAACTGTCACATCGATAGTCTAATGAGGCTAATTGCAAAAAGCGATAGAACACAGCAAAAGATTAAACCAGCGGTATCCGGGATTCGCAGCTCATCGCTGACGCTGCTACTGATCGGACCCTACGAGGCTTGAGTAAGGCAGAGCGGACGGGATACCCTATTGACCGCGTAGTGTGACCGCTGATGCATACGTCTTCCCACGCGCACTACATCAGGTCCCTGTCCGGACCTGGTAGCTTCCAAGACGGGCAGCTCACCGGCGATATCGCGACACAGCAGGCCTGTATATATTATAATTATGGGCACAGGGCCTAGGGATATCCGGATAAGATCCTTTATTCTAGAAAGACATTCTCATCACTCGTGGGGACATTGCCACTTGATTGCTCATCTCCGCCTTGAAGGGTCGAACGGTACCACGCCACCTCGGGAGGTCGGCCTGCTTGATGCGCAGCAGCATCGTCAGTTGCGCCTGCATGCTGTTGTCGCTGGACATTGACGTCCTGCGGCGGCGGGGGGATGCCGTCGTCCTCAAACGTCAGCGCAAGTCCGAGCTCTTGTACGCATTCTGCTGCTGGGAGTTCTTGACCGCGTCACCATCAGGATTTTGCGAATCTTGGTGCTCTCTTCGTATGTGTTGTTTGGCCTCCATTAAGATCTGGCTCTCGCGCTCGCAGCCTGGGACCGGGCAGAAATACGATAACTCTCGAGATTCACTTTGACGGTCGGTCTCCTCTTCAAAAGTAATCGCGAGATCAAAGCCTTGCAACGTATTGCCAGGCTCAGCTTGTGCCGAGGCTGGTTCAACAGATGCGTCCAGTTGCTGGTCAAACAGAGCATATGCATTCTATGGATCGGTGTTCTTTCGTGGTCCAATGGCTGGATATTTTTGCTCGTAGCTTTGAGGGAATCTAGACATTTGCTGCCTTTCAATCAAATCATCGATGACGCCGTGGGTCAATTCCCGTAGCGGCATGCCCCCTATAGGTTGTAAGACGTTCAATAGTACTTGTTCTTCGCTCATGTCTGGAAATCGCTGCTCGATCCGCGTCACTGCCTCTTGGAAGCTGATAACGACATTTTTGGGGTCAACGGCAGCGGATGCGGTACCAGTCGTCGCAGCCGAGCTGCTGACAATCTCCTGGTCTTGGGTAGCGCTATTATGTGCCCCTTCCGCCGGACTTGAGCTCGCCACGACGCTCTTCTTGCCGGAGTGCAGGCTTTCGTGGCGCTTGCGGTCGTGCTGCCGAGCGAAGGCTTTGCCGCAGACGGTGCAGACGAACGGGCGCTCGCCTGTATGTGTACGTAGATGCGTGCGTAGATTATATGCACGAGTGTAGCACTTATCGCAGAGCGGGCACTGGAAAGTGGCAGGGTGCTTCCGCACACGTTTCGTGTCTGATTCGGAGATGTCAGGACATTTTGAGTCGGCGAGGTCGAGGGTGTACTCTCGCATAGCCAATTTGGCTTGCGCCTTGACGTCTGCGGCACCTTGTGCTTGTGCCCATGTCTGTTCTTCCGAGATCTTGTTACGCTCGCGAAGAATTGACTCGAAATTGAAGTTCATCGGTACCGGTTCCGCCGAGCTAAGGAACGACTCGAAATCGAATTTCATGAGTTCTTCGACTTGGTCCTGATACGACAGGAGATCGTTGTTGGAGTTCCCTACGTCCACCAAATATTCGCCTCGAGGGGTCTCCGTATGTCCATCCACAACGGGGAGAGCGGCTGTCAACATAGCAGAAGAATGGGTTGGCCGATTCGCCCTGAGCACTTTGCCCTTGTCCAAGGTACCCGGGACGAATCCTTTGCTGTCCGGGAGGAGCTCGGGATTCGCGCCGTTGATTATCCCTTCTGTAAGGTGGATGTCTTCCGAATCGCTATCAGGGCCAGAAGAGCTAATCTCACTTTCGTCGCTCCCACATCCCCTATCATCAAGCTGGGACAATATTGGCAGTGCAAAATCTTCCAAGTGTCGCGCGATATGTGAGGCGATGCGAGATGTTCGGTTCGGGAGCTTTAGTTGACAGATCCTGCAGAACGATAGACTAGGGTCAAGCTCCGCACTTCTCGAGGAGTTCAATAGATTTTGAACAATTGACTGTTTGGTATTGGATGTAATGCCGTGACAGGAAATGAAGTGGCTCAAAAGCTTTTGCTCTGTATCAAAATTGGAATCGCTCATACAAGGATCAAACTTGCATCTCCACAAAGCCCGGAGCCGATGTGAATTCACCTCATGCGCCATCCATTCCGTTCTCGATTTGTATCGGACAGTCGATTCCTTGCAGTTGGAAAAGGTGCAAAAGTACGGGCGTATGTCCGCAAGTACGTGTTTCCTGGTTATCGGGCAATATATTACTACACCATTCCTAGAAACGGGGTACAGGGAAAAATACCTCCACTTCCTCGTACTGTCGATATCAGACAGAGTCTCAAGACAGAACTGACACTGAAAACTCTGATCCTGGCCCAGCTGTACTCCTTCTGGGGGTGGAGGGACCTGGGGGCGATCCTTCAGTTGAACCGAGCCGGTCGTTAAATCGCTTGCAATATCACTCCAAGCTATTTCAAGTTTTCGAGGGGCTGGCCTAATCATCGATGCTGCTAGACTTTGCATAGATTCGTATGTTGAGTCGTGCCCGATGGCAACCTTGGCTTTTATTGGGACGCTCTCTTGGTACAATGTGGCCTTGACGTTTCTGTAAAGCTCCCAAAGTTCCCGAGCAATGATCTCGGAAATTTCATCATCGGCTGCAGGGAACTTTTCTCGTAGGCTGTTTCGATACCAATCTTGTGGTTTCAGATCTTTGACCGATTTGAGACGTTCTTCGTGAATAATATTCGAGTCGCCGTCAAGTTCTGTATCTCCATACGAGAACCCGGCTTCCTCCTCTCTTTCACAGTCTTTCAAGATATTCATGACAAAGGGAGCTATCTTGGAAAGGCGTTCTTGGAGCACCTGAAATTCACGGATAAAGTTTTGAATTTGTGCGTCCAGATTCTGTCTACCGGTATGGAGGGGGGCGTCAGCCGCCACTGTCACGATGACTTCGTCCAAAGTAACCTGATGTGAATAGTTAATCTTTTCTGTCAACGCGACGATTCGACGAAAATGGTTTGCCACAATCGTATTATAGAGTTCCGTCGTCTCTGATGCAGAGTATTCAGAATTTAGCCGGCTTGATTTCCATGTGCAAAGCCCTGTGGGAATACTCACTATCTTTTGTCAGATATCGAAAGAAAGCGAGCCATATCATAAAGATCGATTCTTTGAGCCCGCTAGACTCTTTAATGACTCTTTCGAGCCTGCCGTTCGTCACTTCGACACCATTTGCCCAGAGGTCGAGCTTAACCTGGATCTCTTCTAGGTTGCTCAGGTTTTCGACTCCGGGAATATCTAGTACATCGTCGACAATGTCGCATATCAGGTCTACGGCATCGGCGAGTACACCGCCCGTATTCGCGTTCTCTTCAGCAGTTGTGGTCTCGACGGGTTCATGGACCAATATTGGAGCATCGGTGATACTGGTTTTGGCAGTCGCTGGCGCCTTCGCAGAGGGGCCGGCATCTTTGTCGAGGTCCCCAATGCCCACCCTTTGCTGTTCTTCTGGATCCTGGAACTGGAAATCGGGCATGCTAACAGACAGGCGATAACGAAAGTTCGCGTCCGGGACCAGTTTAAGACTTATAACATGTTCAGTTCTAGTCAACTGCAAGAGCTCTAGCGGTCTGCTCGCGTATGTAACTGTCGGTGTCGCAGCCCAGTGGATAGTGCTAAAAAACAGAAGTTGAAGCGAGGTGTCGTATGTGTTGATAGTAATACTACGTACACGCGTATGCATGGACATAGAGCGATTTCGAGCGCAAGTCAAGACTGTATCCAAATCTGTGAGCCTTACTTCATGCCTCAAAGAGTTTCCCGCGGCTACCTGGGGCTGTGCCACATCGGTGCATGAGCGGAGTAGTACTGCTTCGTGTGATTTGACGGTGGAGTGAGGCTGCGAGAATTGGCATGCAATGTTTGCCCACTATCCCGATTGCTTCGAACTTTCGCAGCCTTCAGGCAGATAGTTGGGCTGTAAGGCGGAATTGATCTTTTGGTTGTGAAGCTATAAACATTTCCGTTCCGCAATCGGTTCCTACACGGCTTGACAACTATACGCCTGCAAATATCATAAGGTCCGCGGACCGAACACTGTACCCAACCCCAATGGAAATCTTGAAAGGCTGACAAGTTGACCGAAACCACCTCCTACGGATACCAATACTCTACCCTTAGCCTGATACAAATCAATACTACCCACAAACGATTTGATACCGTTGAAAACGCCAGGGCTCGAAGAATATTAAGACCAGTGAACTTCGAGAAGAATGGTTTACGAGACCAATCTAGATCTCGAATCTTTCGCGAAGGGTTCCAGGATCCTTAAAATCAATACCACGAGATCATCACTCTGAACCGAGCTCGTTATTCTTCACACTCCTATTGTTTCGGTTCTGCATCCTAAGCTATGTCAGGCGTAGAGCTCGTTGGTCTACTCCTTGGGGCCATAGCTCTGATAGAGCCTATAGGCAAAGGTCTCAAATCAGCCAGCGGTGTTATGAAAAGTTCAGCTTCGTTTCAAGATTATATACTCGAAACGAGCTTAGAGTACCATTGCAGCGCACGAGCATTCAGGAATGAATCGAGGCGAATATTTGGCGCATTTTTATCAGAAGACCAAGTTGACCACATGTTTGGGGACAATGGTAGCAACGACCCTCATTGGCAGGATCAAGCTTGGAAAGACAGCGTCAGGGTGTACTTGGGCTGTTTCTACGACGAAATCCCATCCGCCATGCAGCTAGTCTGCCGAACGCTCGAGAACTTGAACGACGATATCGCCAAGCTTATCGCTATCGTAAGTGAGAACCGGACGATGTAGCATAGTTATTAAGGATTTAGCTGACCAAACTGATCGCAATGGTACTTAGGATGACCTTCCCGAACCTGGCGAGCAAAGCGGAGATCATAGATCAAGCACCTCTTCTAAACCAGAATCAGTTCCAGTAAAGACAAAGTCGAAATTAGAGATCAAAAAGCAGGATATAAAGTCGCACTTCGATAAACTCCACCGTTATAATCTTTTGTATCAGAGCGCCGTAAACCATTTCCTCGAGGACCAAAAATGGAAGTCGAAGGCTACAACAGCAATAATGAAGGCAGGCAACCGCCGATACCGCCCCAACAAACCCTCAAAGGCCGCACCGTGGACGACAGTATCTCAAGTAATCGACAACCTTCATGAAGCGACAAAAAGATTGTCGTACGCCCTACAAAAAGCTGCAAGTTGCTCTTGCCATACCTTTCATCTTCGACTGGAAATGACCTCCTCTTTCGATCTATCCATACCATTGAATGGACCCAACCCTTGCTTTAACAACAGAGATCCACGATATCAGACAATAAATTTCAATTTGATCACGCTAGGGTGTTCCTCCCTGCAACAGCCTGGAGATTGTCGTCAAATGCTGCTGGATGATACGGCACGGCCCTCAAACCGTCTGTCTTTACGTATTGAACTCAAGCCATATGCAACTCCTAAGCCAAAGACAATTCAGACGGCACCCCTGGTGTCTGCGTCCGCACTCCCGAACCCGGGAAAACTTTCCTCTTGCCTCAAGAAACCATCGACGCCAGGGGCTGTGGCCCAGACCATAAACGCACAAGCGGCAACCTTGCCCTCTTCGACTCCGGCGAACTCGCAATCAAAGTTCCAAAAAACTGTCGCCTTCGCCCATAATTCCCTGATGGCAGTCGTACCAGCTTCAGACAAAAAGAAAAGGAAGCAAGTGGGAATACTAGAAAATCCCCGCCTAAAACCAATTCCGAATCCAGTCATCGATCAAACACCGACGATCGAAACACCGCTCATGCCCGAAGAAATCTCCGACTTATGCGCCTGGTTAAGGCGACTCGGATTCTCCTCAGGGACAGCAGGTCGGGCATCATGTTGTTCGGGCGTCCTCAAGGCGGACGATGACGTTCAATACCTAGTCCACACAGAAAAAAGCAGAGATGAATCATGGAACGATGAACATAGTGCCCACAATTACGCATCTTTACTACATTATCTTTCATCCGATCAGGATATCCTCTCTATCGCTCAGCGCATGGAACTGGCTCATACTCTCGCCATATCTCTGTTACGACTCCATTCCTCGTCCTGGATCCAGAGAAGCTGGAGTAGTAAAGATATCATACTGTTCCTACCGCCAGATGCAACCGACGCCGAGCGGCGGTGGTCCCCATATGTGGCAGCAGCTTTCAAAGATCTCCGGGAAATCCACGAGATTGCACAGGCAGAGAATGAAGACGTCCCAGGTTATAAATTCTCCTATGTCGTCAGCCTCGGCATAATATTCCTCGAAATTGGACTATCAAGGTCTTTAAGAGATGAGTATGTCGACAATACGGCAACCGGAGACCCACATTTTGATGCATATATGAAGGCCTGTGGAGAAGTAAAAATACATTCGGTAAATATGTCCATGGGTCCAACGTACGACCGTGTCGTTGAAACTTGTATCAAGTGGATGGACGCGGACGAGCTGGATGAAAAATCTGTTCAGCAGAAGTTTTATGAAGAAGTTGTTTTGGAATTGGAGAAGTGTATCAAGGCTGCCAATTCGAGTCAAGAGAGGAGACGGCAAAAGAGGCAGAATAGAAGTTGACACCTTGCTACACTGTATTATTACTTCTCATCGTCGACATCTTTCGATGCCCTCATGTTTACACACGACAGCTAGATCTAGAGATACAATTAGATCTAAAACACCTAAGTTTTGGGGTTTTTCTCGGGTATTACAAGGGGTTATCATGATCGATTCAAATCTTAATTGAAAGGCATCCCTCTTGAGATCTCACAGTCTAACAGCCTTGTTGAAATCCAATCTAGCTTTCTCTGATCCGCGCCTAGAAACTGTACTCTGAGTGAAACTGATGTTGAGATGTGAGGAGTCGACTCGAGTTCGAATATTCGAATGCTCCGAAATTTGGAAGCTAAGCAAGAAGCTTACCTACCTACTTACTTAAGTAAATACCTATTGCATACCTACATTGAAGGGCTTAATAGGCTACTGATACATTCATTGGCCAATACGTATAGAGCATATGGGCTTCAAAATAGTACAGTATTGTATATCTTGGCTATACGCCGTGACTGACCTTCGTCCATCGATGTATTCAGCGGGTACCGTTGCATTGCCACGACAATCAATGCAATGCGTTGTCGACATGTCCGTTATGCTTTATATTTCTCAAGTGCTTCCAAGGACCCTCATACCTCTTTCTCCTTCATCGCATCATCACTCAACCCTACCCCAGTATGTGCCAGGATGCACAGACTAAAGCCAAATTTTCAGTACCACGAGGCGTTAAAATATTCCAAGTCTGAAGCCC
This sequence comes from Drechslerella dactyloides, assembly GCA_020064725.1. Taxonomy (NCBI): domain Eukaryota; kingdom Fungi; phylum Ascomycota; class Orbiliomycetes; order Orbiliales; family Orbiliaceae; genus Drechslerella; species Drechslerella dactyloides. The sequence goes on from JAGTWJ010000019.1 coordinate 1,621,690, forward strand.
GATACTAGAGTTTCTGGAAGCTACAACCGTCAACAATGCCAATGCGGATGCACGAGCCACTCGGTCTCTCCAAATTCACAAGTCAAGAAGTTAGATTGGCCCCCAACGGAAAGGACTTAACTGTTATAAAGATAAACGTTCTCGGAGTTGAGATTGCAGTCGCGTCCATATCCTGCGCCTTAGCAGCGATTCTCACGCTCATTCTACCAACTGCGAATGTGATAGAATATGAACTGCTGGGGTACGTCCGAACAACAGCTGCAGTATTCTCGAGATGTAAGTCTATTTACGGCACTTTCAATGGCCAGTGTAATGACAGCTGAACAGGGCGTAATCGCTACGCCGACTAGGGATGCAGAACAGAGATGTGTGCTCCGAAATACAAATTCGCATTCAGTGGAGCTGACGACGAACTTAACAACTCTGGGCTCGGAGGCAGCAAACTTTACCTTTGACAAGCTATGAGAGCAAGAAGGCTACTGGGAAAACAAACTGGATGTGGCTTACATGAGAGCTTTGCTCAAGGATAGCTCTCATTTGACAAAACATTGACCAAAGGCTATCAACAAATTTTTCAACTGCATCTATCAATCTGGTGTCAAGTTTGAAGAGGTTGCCCAGGCCTTCGGCGACTATTCTGAGACCATCCACTGGGGATTTTACTGGAAATTTCCCAGGGCAGCGTCATCTCATTTTGCGTGATGCCCAGTCTGAGAGGTGAAGTAGATTTCGTCTATGCCAGCCTCGAAGTCGTCTTGGACATTCAGCCAATTCCGGGATGTGCAAATTGCACCTTGCTCCTTGCACTAACAAGTTGTCCCGTGAACCAGAAGCTGGACGCATATACGATACTTTCGACCATGGACGCATTTTCAGTTCGAAGCAAGGTGTTTTGCCAGATAAGCACCAACATTACCAAGATGTCCTCGCCAGAGGCTTACCTTGAAAGGCGCCGCACGCGCGCTAATTTTGCGCGAAAATTTAGAGAATGACGCATCGATGGCCTCCCACTTCTACTAGTGTTTTGATTATCATGAGGAGGATAGGTAGCGCCTATCCGGGTCTCGGTCTCTCACTGTGTCTGTTCCGGCTACACACCGGCCAGGTACCCCACTATGTAGTGACTGAATATTTTCGTCCTGTTAACGGTGCGCTCGAGATTATTCCGTATCTGGGATTTTAGGATAGGGCCATTGAGACCCGTCCATCGCTATGTTCTATCAAATTGCAATTTATACCAGATCTGGTCTCGCGAGACCATATAGATCCATAGACTGTGTCTCCATGCTAGTTTCCAAACAAAGCTACCTAGGTACTTAATCAGCAAACACCCTCTTGTACTACAGAAGGACGATAGTTGCCTCATCGGAGCATTTGAAGCCATAGTCCTAGCGGATCATGTTTTTGCAGATAAGAACACATAATGCGCTCAGCCATGCTCAATGAAATTAAAACCTCCTCATCATATCTGATCGCCATCCACAGTAGAGATAATCCAAAGCCCCAGTGCCCCCGAACTTAAACTTTGCCTAGTTTATAGCTTCGTGCCGTTAAATATATCATATGAGCGTCTCTTCTTCCAGGCAAAAACCGCGTGGTTTAATAGTCATTGAGGCTTAGTCATCGTTAGATGTATCCCGTTAAGGTCCCACCGTTTGGTAAATCCCGATCGCACAACCAACATCTTCGCCTCGTTCACAACTACTGTGAATCACGACCGTGCTCAACGAGGTAGGCTCCTGACATTTCCATTCTATCCGTTCGGGTGTATACCGTCTGCAATACTTACGAAATTTCCACAGAAGACATCGAACGGTCGAAGTATCGAGCACCGGTTGTCCGGCTAGGCCAGAAAATCGATTAGAGAATGTCTCTCTCAGAGAATGAGCAGGATAGGACGGAGCGAATACTCAAGGATCGTACCGCTCTAATGTTTGTCCAAGGGGATGTCTTATCGCTAAGTTTAACTCGAAACAAGTGGAAACTTATCAAAGAGGCTCCACCCGGTAGCAGTGCGAACGAAGCCTACAGACGGATCATTGCGCACCGATTCTCATTGACAAACGCCGGCAGCCAGGGTCTTTGGATGGACCCGAATCACACAATGGCTTGTCACTGCGATGAGGGGTTCTTCATTTTCGACATGGATATACACATGGCACGACTAGTAACGAGAAATGAAGAGTCCGTTAAGCAATTCTTACATTACGGCCAAGGTGTCAAATACGAGGGACCCTGGCGGGAGGCAAAGGTTGCGACGCCATACGATCAACTTGAACTGGTTGAAAATCCGCCCTACTAAGCTGGTGTCTGGAATTCAGATCCACTGGGTTGTCTGCAAATACAGGATCATTACCGAAAGCACCCTCACGAGCTCCTGGAGCTTCAAAATACTGGTATCACTGCGCTGCCTCATGTCGCAATCGCGTTTCCGACGCCCCCTTACCTTTACCAGCTCCAAATATTGATAGACCTTCTAGTTTATTTATGAACATAACTTCTTCTTGAAGTCGAAAGCGAACTTTAGCCCTGTTTAGAAGCCAGGAGCTTACACTTGTATTTAATTCCGCGGACCCGTCTAAACTAAGAATCAAAGCAGCTATCAACTGAAATAGATTACTGAACCTTCGCCCATTTCATTCCTAACATACGGAATAAAGGTACTCGATAATAATATTGCAGAAAGTCGGAGAAGTCAAGTTGCTGGAACTTTGGATATTGGTTTTCCGCGCGGTGTCAGAACTGAGTCCCTTAATTGACAATCCAACAGGCCGAAATTGTCGCCGGATTCAATTGCCCAACAGCAACGCAAATGACTAGTTCTGAATGTTGGAATGGGTTGAAGCAGGCCTAGCCGCGCCTGATACGAGACCAGGGAAAGCTTTAGCCTAGGCACGCCGGAAATCTCGACCTTATATAAGACGCTTTGGTACTCAGGGCCCTTGAAAGGCTGTAGTATTTGCTTCAATCGGTGTTATTCCTACAACGTCCGGAGATTACTTGAGTTTTGAAGCGCAGAAGTTTACTTGGTTACGCAAATACTGTCTTGCAGTCGGATGATGTCCTATAGTTTCTACACTACTTACTACCTAGGTAACGGGTATATCCAGCATGAAATGGCCTCCAAGATCCTGGCGCCCGAATATGCTCTAGACTTGGACTTTGCGCACCTAGTGGTCATATGGTCATAAATACAAATTGGGAAGTTCTTTTGGAAGTTTTCGCAAAGGGGATTCTACAACGTTGTTTATGGATCCATGGATGCACTCTGCCTCGAACTCGCTTCATTCTAGGATGCCTCCAAATAAGGACTGGCTCCCTCAGAAACCAACTCACATGTGCACATCCGATTTATTTAAGGAATAAAGTATTAGGATAACATTATGGATACTTCGATGAAGCCTACGGATTACGGAACGAGGTTATTCTCGTGCATATATAATATCGGTTTCAAATGTACATACAAGAATGAGGCAGCGACGGGGAGTGATGATGTGATGAAACAAGAGGAGATAGTCCCCACTGCAGAAACTTCTGGCTCGCTGCTCTCGCTGCTGCACACTACAATCAAGACAACGCATTTGATTTCGCGGCACATTCACAAATCTCAATCTGTCAACTCCACTACACGATAAACTCTAGGCCAGAAGCCCAGTCCGTCGATCAGAGCTAGCTTCTTAAGGAGTGGGGGCGTTATAACCATTCACGGTCACGGGAATATTGCCAATCATATAATTGCGACCCTTGAAGAGCCAAATCAAGAAACTGGGAAGTCCCCATCCATTCACCGCACCCACACCCCTCGGGCCAATGGGGACAGCTTGAGTTTCGGAGTTATTCGGAGTGAATAGGCGGTCCGGACCTTCGGGTTTAGCATCAGGCTCGCTGGAAGTCGCTGCTGCGTGCAAGTCTCGCTTGATGTTAGTGACGAGGGTGGGGATAGTGGCATAAAGATTGTGAAAGCCTCCACGGGAATAATCGCCAACATCGCCAGCCACATAAACGCGGGACCCCGCAGCATCTGCACGGAGGGTTGTGCCATTAGTTTTGATATAGCCCCGGTCGTTCTTGAGATCCGCGGGAACGTAGTCGCTATTAGGGGTGGTACCCCAAGCGGGAATGTGCACGTCGGCAGTCCATTGTTCGCCGTTAGAGAGATTCAGGGTGATTTTGCCGTCGGCTTCGTTGACGGAAGAAAGGACTTTAACGTTGTACACAACGTCGACGCCGACCATATTGAGGAAAGTTTCAGCCTTAAGCGCACGCGGTTTGCTAAGGACAGGCAAAAGCCTGTCGGCATCGGTGATTAGGGTGACTTTAGCCTTGGGGTTGGAGGGACGGTAGCTGAACCATCCCGCGGAGCCGTTGAGAAATTGACCAACTTCGCCTGCTGTTTCCACGCCGGTCGGTCCACCACCAGACACGATGACAGAAGTGGCCGAAGCAAGCTTCGTGTTCAGGTCAGCGATGGCAGCTTTGCTGATAGTGTAGTTGCCATGGAGGGAGGTGGCGGGAGATGGGGTTCGGGTGCCAGTAGCAAGAACAAGCGTATAGTATGGAAGAGTCTGAGTATTTTCGCTGTCTGCTAACTTGATCGTGATCGTGCGGCCTCCGACGTCCCAGAACTCGGCCGTGCCATGAATAACGGTGTACAATGAGGCATCGTATGATTTGAATCCATCGGCGATAGGAGCGAAGAGCTTGTCGGCAGGAAGAAGAGTAGCTGAAACTAAGGAGCGTGGGCTACCTGTGTTCCAGAAGAAATGTGAGGAGCTGTCGACGATATACACATGGTAAACCTTGCCCAACTCCTTCAGCTCCGGGCCAATGTGCCTGAGGAACGAATGAGCAATATTGAGACCAGCTCCCGATGCGCCTAGAACGACAAAGTTATGAGTTTCAGACATGGTGATCGTAGAGCGCAGAGGGTGATAGACGATTTACAACTTCGTAGGGTGTAAGCAAAAGAAGGAGTCGCCGGCGTAGTGGAATCAGAGATTTCAGTTGGGCTTCACTGTTAATCGGAATGGAAAATTGAGGGTAAATGGGTAACATTTGGTCTCGCAAGCCAAACCCGCATGGAAAAGGGAGGGTTTGGTTCACGAGACCAGACACATTTCTCCACTAGCCCTTATGGAAGTTCTGTGGCAGGCAATTGCAAACTTGAGAAACCCGGAGATTTCAACAAACGAGCTAGCACAGGTAACAGCCATGTTCCGTGAGCAAGATACTAAATCAAAAGCAATGCAGGACACGTCTATTCTAAAAGCTTTTTTTTTTGGCAAAAGTAAACATATATTTCCCACACCTCGCTTTTACATACACATGATCCCTATATATCGTGCATTCCTAGTCTTGCAATATTGAGTGGGTGAAGGAGCTGAATATCCATGCAGGTTCAATTCTTGCTACTTACTCTCTTAGTAGATGCTGTTCCAATTGCTTTTGATATTATTTTCCCTTCCACTCACTTGATGCCTATTTTATGGTGAGTTTTTTGCCTGTTGCTCAATACTTATGGCAAGTCACTGTACATACATGCACTCTACGACCGAAAAGAATCCAGTTTGTAGACCTTTTGTTTTTCTGGAGAGCCGTGCACGCTGTGAAGGGTCTCAAGGAGGTCTATTCAAAGATCCGAACTGCGGGCGAGGGTGTGTTCCGAAGGTCTGTGCGAAGCGATCCGAGCGCGAAAAAGCAATTTGTATCGCACGGACCGCTTGGGACAACTTTTGGAACGCGCATCCGTAAACATCACAGGGATTTTAGTGCGATATATTTCTTTTTGACGCCATTGCAAAAAGCATGGTGAACTGAGTGAAGACCTCCCGAACGAAAAACCCACAATTTCGATTCTTCTGGTGGTAGAACGCACGGAAGAATCGCCCAAAAAGTAAGGTCTATCAGTCTCGTTACAAATTGGTGGGTGGGGGAGTAACACGACTCATGTCAGGTCGGTAGTCGGCCGATATGCTATCTCGTCTAGTGCAAGCGACCTGTCATTACCAGAGTTGGAGGCTCGAGATATCGAGATTCGGGATACAATTCCAACTGCGGGCCGGGAACTACCGGAACATGAGTGTACTTCTTGTCGACTTTTGGTTCAAGAAACCGATGAAGTCGAACTACAAAGAAACGGCCTTGCTCGATGAGATTGAAAACGTTAAAAGCTCCGTATTTGCGGCCATGTCCGATCCACTGAATATGGAAACGCTGATGGGGCAGGGAAACACCCTGCAATGGAGCTACGGTTTGATTTTTTCGGCAGGTAGCCTAATTATGATCAATAACGAACAAATTAACCATGTGGCTTGATCTGTCCTGTCTACATAGAGCCCTGGAAAACTTTCGTAAGAAAGTCGAAATCAACAGACTTATTGAACCCTTACCTCCAAAGGTCAATCGAGATGATCATGGGGGGGTCATATATCTGGCCTGAGCACACTATCTGGCCCTGAGCACATTTGTATATAAAAAGGGACTAGCCCTGTCGAGTTTAGCGAATCATCATCTCTCCCCATATCCATAATACCAAAAGCTATCAGAGATCTCGCGCTATCTAACTAAAATTCCACTAGACGATAATCACTATACAGCTTCCCGCCGGCGACTGACGAACCAGCTATTGCACAAAATTTAAGCTTCGGTCCCGACTTCCGCCCAGATTGATTTCTATCCCTTGCCGCCATCATCTTGAACCGTCTACAGCAATGTCGCCGTAAACAGTGCTCATCACGGGAAGTCAATGAGACAGCAACACTTAGGTCTCCATTTGAGAACAAGACAAATTTTTCCCGGTTGCTGGTCATCTCTCAAACCTCTTCAAATTGCAAAGCGGTTCAACTTCCATGGCAGTCGAGAGCAGTATTGAATTAATATTGGTGCACATCTTGTCTCGTAAACCAGCCCAACCACCTTTTGCCTGCGAAGCAGGCCGCCGGAGGCGCTGGCTTGCGAGACAAGTGCACATCGTGTCTGGAGCTATTGAAGGAGCCAGGCAACGCAGTGTCCGGGCATTTGGATTTGGGGGTTTCGTAACCAATAAATGGCAAATAACAACAGCCAATTGAAGAGAGAACATTCGTCCCTACACATGAATTAGTAGGCCATTCTCGACTATCCTGTTGCATCGTCTTCGGATAGATTTATTGGAGTCTAGAGAGCAGTTTGAGTGGTTATGCGATTCTGAGACTGACACCAATATCAGGTAGAATATATAGCTGCAGAGAGTGGGAGAATTCAAATACGAATAAAGGGCGAAAGGGATCGACTGGCTGGGCTAGGAGTGTTCGAGTTTGGGATATGCTTTGGCCATGATAGCGACTTTAAATTCCTGGTCAATTACTCGATCCATCCGCGCGCGTGCTGTCGTAACAGCTATAATTCTATCGGAACTACAGTAAATTGAATCATGATAGGTTTATAGATATCAAAAAGGAAGAGAAGATCCCTAGGCCAAGATTACGTTGAAGCCATTAATATTATTGTATTCCTCCTCCTCCGCAGAAGTCTCGTAGATACATATCGAAAATACTAATGACTAAAATAATCTCCGGCTAGGAAATAAGTTCAATGCATGTAATGCGACGCTCCGCAGGTCCAACAGGCAATCACATCCCCCAAACTTCCCAAGCAAGACGCGCTATACTAGCAAATTAAACTAAGAAAGCAGCAGCGCCTACAACAGCGCCGACCGCCCTGACAAAACCGCCAGCCAGCGATGCCGCGCTATTACCGGATGGCGACGGTGCAGAAGCCGAGCTGGTAGTAGTAGAAGCTGGAGTGGATCCGGAACTTGTTTGGGTTACAGCACCAGGAGCAGTCGAAGCTGGGCTGCCCTCGACAGATATGACACCCCCAAATACGGCGGAGGGTGTCGATCTTGTGTTAGCGGTCGATGCAGCCCTCCTGAAGGCCGCAAGAGTGTTTCCGGAACTACAAAACTCATACATTAGCACGATGGTATACTAATATTAATTTGGAACTAGATGAAGAGTGATGGTACTCACGAGGGCGGGTTGATTGCCCCAACCATACCAGCTTGGCAGTGGCCAGGCTGGGCGCAGTAGAACCACACAGGATCGGTGGATGTCACGATTATAGAAAAGGTGGTCGACTGCATAACGTTATGCCGCAAAATTAGCAAAAATACACTTCATAATTTTAAGTTGCCTTCATCAATCCAGTAAAACCACTCACATCGGACCCTGTGAAGCCACTGGAGAATGCATTGGTCGAAGGGTTGCATGGATTATTGAAAGCTGCCTGTGTGACAGTATGATTTCCACCATTGAACACGAATTGGACAGTGTCCCCTTCGGCCGCATTGATAGTATCGGGGCTGAAGACAAGACCTCCTGAGCCGACGCTCACCGTATGCGTGGATGCCGCCGCGCTGCTAGACGAGGAAGTTGTCACTGCTGCCGCTATGACCGGTGTCGAAGAACCGCCGGAATTGCCAAAGTCGTACTGAGCAACAGCCACTGAGGCGAGAGTAGTAATACCGAGGAAGCGCATCACGAAAGCAGACTTTTGAGCTTTTTGATTGAGGTCAATTGAAAATTGAGAATAATATATTATGATAGCCAAGCAATGTGAATCTCTTGGTCTTCCACCTTGATATTCTCGCTTCTCATCGTGGGCGCGCCGTTGCTTATATATACACACCTCCGTTAGCCCTGCCAATGGATCGAGGGCCGGTGTAACACAATTTACACGTACGTTACAGGAGCCTTTGCATGTGATCGATACGCGTCTCCAGTCAGCGTCGACGTTGTGAAGTCACCGCCCCATACCGGATGCGGATACGCGTGCGCATTTGTCCAAGTCAATGAGCTAGCTGGAATCCAACAGACATGCAACAATTGCAAACGCAAGCGCACTCCGCCCTTCGCAATTGCTAATTGCCCTGATTACCAACATCAAGCAAGTGCTGACAAAGGTCTTCGCAAGCCAATGATGAGCTAGGGAAGATGCAAGTGGCTGACCGGATATGCTGCCGGTCGGCGAGCGAACACGGTCCAGATTAACGAAACGGCTGGAGAATTGGAGATCAATGTGTGAATTTGTGGCAGTGTTGGGAGGCCTGTTGCTGACTGGTTCCTGGCAGCAGCACTAGACCGTTTACGAAGAAGCTGCAGCTGGGCTGCAGAGCTGGTTACACTACAATTTTGGAGACTTGTACAGCCACGCTGGTAGGGAATGCAGGTGCGGGATCCCAAAAGATTAAGTGGTGAGGACCAAGTCCAAACGGCGTGACATCACGAAGAGGAGTGTACGGAGGGATACAATATCTATTTTCGTGATCGCGGTTCGTAGATTTTCTGTGGAGAACACCGACGTTTTGCATTTGCCGGATTACAATTTGATTCAGGAAGATTACGCTTTCGTCAGCAGAGATATACCGGAAACGCATCCGCATTTAGCCACCCCACTTATGCACAAGAGGCATGGTTGGGAGCTCTTGCACCAGGCGAAAAAGACAAACGGGAGTCCACGCCGCCGGATAAGCTAGGCGAACCTTCGTCTGGGCATGGAACTGGCGAAACGTTTTTAAAATTTTGTGGTTGCTCATGTCTGAATTTATATCTTCTGATAGGTATGACCTTCAAAATTATGTCGACGATCAGCTTGTATCCTAGCACTTTGTATGCTTGTCTGAATTAACTGGTTGCAGCAGCGCTGTTAACCAGCAGGTGTAAGAAATCCCGGGTTGATTCGACGGAAATATGGAGGATTGCGTTGAACGGAACATGCCGTCACTAGCAACTACGGTTACGCCTTGCGCAAGTTCAACAAGAGTGATGAGCCAATGGTAGTTGACCAGACTGAACAATACATACATGTACTTCGTAGGTCCAATACCAAGTCAAGTCAAATCAGTAATACGGAACTGCGGAGTACTCTAACCAAAGTCGAAACACCAAGACGCTGTCTAGATGTCTGTGCAACCCAAAGTTCTAACTTGGGTTAATGGGGCAGCCGATCCACACCGTACGAGGATGTCAGCCACCCAATGCCTCAGTTCTCCGCTTTCGGCCGATTGATTAGAAGACCAGTCAAGAAATTAGACGAAACATTTCAAAAAGCTTGTCTATTTTACCCAACCTTCCAAGCGTTGTTCACCAATTGCCTCAACTCCCCGTTTTTCTGGTATTATAAGTTTTGCCTTGCGAAGTCAGCCCGGCCGACCTTTGGCCTGACAAGCAGGCACGCTGGAGGCGGTAAGCCTATCTACATAGCTCCACCGCTATTTACAACAGAAGCATCGATCATGTCAATATAATCTGTGCACGTGTAGCTGTGAATTTTACAGCCAACACTTAGACCGCGTTAAACGGCGCGCATGGAGGTCGCGCACGCATTGCATGCGGCTTGCGACTTGCGGCCGGCGTCCGAAGCTGCGCGATCGATCAGCCGCCATGGCTGGAGAACGCAGAAACTTATATGCCGAAAGCTTAAGATCCGGATATTCGGATGCTCTAACTAGCCATCACGGGCACAACATTTTTCTTGGAAACAAAGAATTCGGACAACTCGCAGGAGACGCATGAAATACGAGCATGGAATGGCTCGCCTGTAGCCGACGTATCAATGCATCAAGATCCATTAGTGACGTGACAGCACTAGACGGCCGCAGATCAATGACACCCCATCGTCGTGGTCGTGCTCTAACGCTAGCCCTTTAGCCGGACTAGGGGTGAAATTGGAACGCAAATGAGCAAATCACAATGCCGACTATCCATATTCTTGCACAGTATCTCCACTGTATTTAAGTCCAGCGAAGGGACGTGCGGGTCGTAGGATTTATTTTGCATTTCAACATCCTTCTAATATCTTATATCCGCAATGTTCTGTTTCGTGTTGCTCCCCGACCATATGGGACGACAAATACAAATTTCTTACTTGACTCGTGCTGGAATGATAGAATCAAACTAGAAGCGGATTCTTCCCTGTGCAAGCGGTCCGCCTCCTAAATGTACAGGTAAAAACTCGACTCACGGTTTACGAAGCCACCAGCAGCAGCAGAATGTAGGTCCCGCATAGGATTCCGACGGGACATGGTCGCAGCCGGGAGCGTCTCCCGGCGGCGAACAACCATGCGGGCGTTTGCCCAGGAAACGCCTGCAGGCTGAAATGCACTGCAACCCCAGATTTAGAAGTTCTCGGTAACTTTGTGGGTCGACTATCGGTCGCCAGTCCGCTACCGCGCTCACGTGTCGCCTTCAATTGTGATTCCATCGACAAGGGTGAGGTACTTAAATATCAGGCTATCTGCTTGTCGTCCGGCTCTCTACCTACTAGTCTCCTCATTCCCATTGCAATTATCTTCTCTCGATATTTGCAAGGAAAGTCACAATCGTTCTGAATCTACCACTCTCGCTTATTACTCTCGCTTATATACCGACGCCGAGCTTCTCTCTATCTGATTGCTCAAGTATACTTATATATAAATATTAAATATGAAGGCATTCACCACCGTCTCTCTCGTTTTCAGGTGAGATCACGAGAATTAGTCATCTAGAATCTATGCGTTCTTAGTGTTTCACTCGATTCTCTGACCGTTTTATATGTCTATAGCGCTTTGGCCATCCGCGCCTCCGCGGACCAGTGCGCCGCTACCCTCACGCCAAGCTGCGCATGGCTCTGCCCAGTAAACGGCGATGCATCCAGCGCGACCGAATGGAAATGCGCGGAAAAGACCGATAACACCTGTCTGGTCTGTTCGATATACAATGCCTGTCCCGCAACATTTGACAAGGAGTGCCCGTACTACTGCGGATATCCCAAATATCCTCTCCAACCCGGCTTCTGCTCCTACGTCAACGTTAGCACCCAGGGTTCGGTATGTCAGTTGTGCCCTGGCGCGAGCACCAATGGCTCCACGAGCACCGCACCAACTCCGCCAGTTGCGACAGGAGCAGCTTCGACTCTCCAGATTAGCGGCCTTGCCATTGGCGGATTACTGGCTGCTCTATTCGCCTCGCTTTAAAGATATGAATGGCATATCTAGCTTTATGGGATTGTCTTGAATTGGCGCGTCGAAATTCGCTGTCAGGACAGTGATGGATAATGAAAGGGAAATGGTCGGGTTGTTATGCAATGCCTTCTTTTCCCAGGTCGTCATCCTAGTTTCACTAGTACTGCTTCCATTCTTCTGGTAGCACTTCTCTCCCTAACCCACTTAATCAGCCAATACCTTACCCTGTGCTATACTAGCAAGCTTGTACGTATATGGCTTTGATGTTGAAGACGCCATAGAAATTCTTCAATCAAAAGAAATTTAATGAAGTATCGAATGACCTAAGTTCGAATAATAAGAGTAAGGTAGCGCGTCGTCTGACTCGCTCTCTGGCTTGATACGACGCAACCAAAGAAGTAGTAACAAAGGGTGGATACCATTTGTAGTACCTTCCTTCCGAATCAGTCAAAGTCTCTCGATAAAGCCTTGTACGCCGAAAGCGAGCGCTTTAATAGCGGGTGCAGTCGCATGACCTTTCGACGCATGAGTAGGATGATCCCTTCGAGGGCGAGCGAACTAGTAATTTTGAAAGTATATATCTGCTTTTTTAGATAACGAACCCGCCGATCGCGATTTAAATGTTTTTAAAAGTGGTTTATGCTCTGTCCAGTCATGCGAAGTAGTATGTATACTACAGAATTACGAATCTAGGCCCGAGACTCTCACAACCCTAGTCGGGGTTGATCACGTTAAGATAGATATCAAATCCGGGCATAGGATGAGAGAGTGGTAGGATCATGCAGGCTGAATATTCGATGTGTATGCTGATGCTCTGACGTCGGATTGCTACTAATGGAAGTTGTCATTCACAGGACTATTAAAGTTTTGATACCCAAGCTCGTTGAAATTTCAACTTTATGCTTCCAGAGCATGTGGTGGATATAGTGTGTGAGAAACTCCCGCAGTCCTGGTCTCTCAAAAGCGTGTTGTCGACGGTAAAATCCAACATTCATTCCAGCTGCGTTCGTGAGTACGCTGACCCTGAGACTAACCGGTCCAGTTAAATTCTTTTTAATTAACCTTCTGGCTTATAAGGTCGATTCGCGCAATTGCAGTAATCAATTTCACGGACAATATAAAAAGACCGCATTGAAATCGGAGAAGAATTGAGTCCATTCTGAAGATTACTTTCGTCTGGGACTTGGAATACTTGAGGTCCTGTTAGGCTTCTTGACTTAAGTTCTACCTGCCTTCAAATTTCATTACATCGCAGCCACATGCACAGAGTACCTCGACCTCATTCGATCGTACGTGCACCTTCAACCACATAGATATATGCGTATATATAGCCTCAGTGCTGCTATATGTATACCAAAGTTCCTACTGCTCTTGATCGATTTTATAGATAATTTGAACCCGCTCTATGTCAGACAGAGATCCCTTGGCACCATGGTACTAAAGTCAATACACGCGTACACTCAATTGGTCGAGCACTCATCGACTGTAATAAAACAATTTACTGTCAGCAAGATACCCATCGGTAGCATCCTGCGGTTTGTTCTACCGTCGCGGGCTACGTTCGTGGCGCCTCGCACTCTAGGTAGTATCCTTGAATTTCCGGACGAGATCCTTTTGAATATCGTACAATCGGTAAGCCAGTAACATGCCTCGAGATACCCCGCGTAATCATAAATCATTCCATTCCATTTTATGTAGTGCTGACAGTGGATACCTATCTACAAATAGACGCCGACATCCGCTTTACCTAATCTCTCATTAACTTGTACTAGATTTCACGAGCTTGTAACTGAAATACTAGCAGAGAATTCGGCTACCTTAATCTATGACGGCGGTCAAGTCCAATTTCGGCCAAGTACTTTGCCTGCTATTCGTGATCCTCGGATTCCCAGTACACAGCTCCAAGACAAGATCACTTACATACGTAAGCCGTTTGATGAGCTTCGCACTTCGACGGATCCACCTGATGTATTCCCATTCTGCCCCCGGGGTCAATACAAAGCCTTGGATATTGCCTACACGAGCGACGGTACGAAGCGGCACCCAGAAATTCCCCGCAAGGGGGAAATTGCGGCGGACGCGGTAGTCCAGCATCTCAGGGCTCACCACACCAAAGATCAAGTTCGATCGATCAGGTAGGCTGAATCTGAGAATTATTGATATCGCCGAATTCTTGTTTCGACAAGCAGCTTGTAACGTCAAGCTAACACCTCGTTAATTATCTAGATTCACGTGCCCTGCTAGACGTGATGAATTACACGGCCGTGTAGATAGTACCTCTTTGCAGAACTACGGCCGCTTTGCTTCAGAAATGATTCAACTTAATCCGAACATCACAAAGCTGAGCCTTAGCCTAACGCCGGTCCTTGCACGCGAGCAAGTATTTGCAGAATGCGTCCCTCACATCCGCCACTTGACCGACCTTGAGCTCAATATCTCTTGGCGAGGCCCTCGCTATCCCTGGGATCCAGTTCTATATCTAGGCGAATTCTGGAATGTTCTGAGGGGCAACGCTGGCACGCTGCTGTCGCTGAAGATTGATCTTTGCTACGACCACCGCGCTGAAAGCTTCAACTGTATATGGCCTCTTATGTGGCGCCGCGATAAGTCATTCAAAGGATTCATGGAGGCGTATTCGCCTCTATATTCGCTGCACAAGAAGTTTTGGAACTCCGAACTCCCAGGTACATCAAAAGAGCAACTGTCAGAGTATACTTGGCCCACAAAAATGAAGCTGAGAACTCTGTGTCTCGCTCATATCGTTCCCTTCCACGAGCACTCGGGAACGGGGGAAGCGGACTTTGTCAATAAACTGATATCCACATATATTGAACCGCAATATTTGGAAAGCGTCGATCTGATTAGACCACCAGCAGTAGATCACAGCCGATACTATTCGGCCGACATACTCACAGGCATTAAGTCGTGGCGAGTAATACGCACGGACCCGTCTGTCGTCGAAAGAGTTATATCGCCACCAAACGTCGAGACCCTCGCCTTCCGCGCTTCTGCAGAGTACCATTCCGGGCGCCTAATTTTACCGCCGGCGTTTGATCAATTCCCGTTCCCAGGAAGTGTGAAATCTTTGTGGTTCGAGATCTATGCTCCGGCCGAACATCGTGAGCTCAATTGGGCATCCGGCGCCTTAGACATCACGCTTCCACGGCTAGCGTTGCCGGAACTGCGGGAATTAGCTATGACGCAAACAGTAGAGATCATGGGGCCACTCGAAGCCCCAGTATCATCAAAAGTTCGCATACTTTGCTTCATCCAACTAGCGCCGGGCCCAGATCGGGTTCGCTATTGTAAGCTGCTATTTGCGAAATATGCAGAGCAACAGATGTCGGAGCGACAAGGGCCGCCAGCATTGGAAATCGTGGCCGTCGGTAGCCCGGCAGTTATCGGTGAGGCAAGCCCTCAAGACCTGGTCATAATTGCCGGCAAGCATACGATAGCACAGAACGGAGAGATAGAGACAACTTTGCGGTGCATCGATTTGGAGGAGGTTGATGCGATAGCTCCTTGGTCTGCCATCCTGGGGACCCGGAAAGGACCATGGGGGTGGTGGAGAGAATTGGGGTCGTGTGAAGCTCCAGAATATAAGCCCGAAGAAGAATGAAGATTCTGATTTTATACCGTTTTCAGATCGTATTCAAAAATAGGTCTCTTCCGGCACAGTATGTATATAAGTAAGTAAGTACTTACTTAGTATATAGCTACTTACGTTATTCAGTTGTCTATTCGCAAATTTGCCCATTGGTCAGCTCATATGTGCAATTTGTTAATTGGAACCGATCGATCGATCCTGCCGACTCCAGATCTATGATATATTGGACCCACTCACGACATATTTTATCACGACAATTCTTGATCATGGGATGATTTTTGATATGGTTTATGTACGGAACGATACGATGCGATGCCCAGAATTCAAGGTTTCTTCCACGGGTCTTAAGGCATCAAGCATGTGTTGGATCATGTTGGAACCGTGATGTCAAGTCGTCTTTGGAGCTCCGGAGCGTTAGAACTCGAGACAGCCTTCAAGCTTCGTATCACTGTGCTAATACGGCCGCGTCAGCTCTCATCGCACTTGCTCGCCATGATCCTTCGAAGATGTATCCGGTAGTTTCCCATGACCGGACCCAAGCGACCTTCGGATATGCATTTTGGTGGCGCCCGTGTTGGTCATCGGCCTTTTCAGGCGAACTGCCTTACCTCAAGCTTGTGAACAGCCGATGGATAGTTCTGAAATCCAACGTAATAGTCTATTTGACGTGGACATGGGACTCAGGATATATTATACATATCGAACATTGTAATTCGCGATTGCTATTTTCGTTAATTGTCCCAGCCGGCTTTTATACAAGTTGCAGGATAGCGTTCGGTCTCGTGGTGCCGCCAGAGGTATCTGCATCGGTGGCCATGATGTGACACACCGGTGGCGGTCGCAGAGCCCCGGGCCAGGCAGACAGCCGTCTCAGCTGCTGTTTTGCGTCGTCGGGTGGCTCATCTGCATGCTTTCTGCACGGCGTCTGGCTAGTGGCTGTATGTAGCATGTCATGTACGAAGTCTGAAAGCGGTTTGCTAGAGGTACTTAAGGTATAAGCCTGGCAGCTTGGCCTTTGAAGGTTTGTTGCGACCTGTCTCCTTTCCCTGCTTGCCGACTCGTCCAACCTCACCACTCCAACTTACCGAAAGCCCTCATCACCACCGCTGCGAATACCGACATCGAACTTGAAAGCTTTCATCGTACTGCTATCGATATTATTACGGCTGTCGAGCTCGCTGAAAGCCGATATCTACCTCCGAAATACCGCTTCCCGTCATCGCAACCTCCCGACCGAAAGTTTCGTCCAACCGTCGCCATGGCCTCCTCCAGCGCTGCGTCCACCACCGCCGTCTTTCACATCGCCGTAAGTTCCGGAGTCCTCCTCTCTCCGTCTCGTCGGAGGTCCAGCGAGCGACTTTGATCCCTGAAGCTAACATGATCCGCCGAGACAGCTCTATGACACGAGCGTAGACCCGCCGAACAAGCTCGCCGCCGTCAGCAACCTGAGCAGCTTCGGCCGCTTCACCCGGGGAAGGTACGACGGCGCTCCGCAGTCCTGCTGTCCGAACTGCCAAACACGCACCGTACCGCAGCCAGCTGACACCTATATCCAAACCGCAGTGTCGAGGAATTCATGAACTTCACCGCCGCCACCGTCGCCTCCCGGACAAAATCCGGCGTCAGACAGAGCGTTCAAGAACAATGTCCGTGCCCGCCATTCCCTAATCCCAAGAAGTGCAACTGAAACTAACCCTTCCCCGCTTCAACCAGCATACATGGTCCACGCATACACCCGCCCAGAAGCCTGCACAGGCGTCATCATCACCAACGCCGAATACCCAACCCGTATCCCCCACGAGCTCCTCAATCGCGTCCTCGACGAATTCATCACCGCCAACCCGCGCACAAAGTGGGCGGGCATCACCGGCCCGACACTCAGCCTCCCGAACCTCGACGAATACCTCTCCAAGTACCAGGATCCCACGCAGGCGGATAACATTTCCAAAATCCAGCGCGAACTCGACGAGACGAAGATCGTGCTGCACAAGACGATCGAGAGCGTGCTGGACCGTGGCGAGAAGCTGGATACGCTGGTGCAGCGAAGCGACAACCTGAGTTCTGCCAGCAAGATGTTTTACACAAGCGCGAAGAAGCAGAACAGCTGCTGTGTGGTTATGTGAGCGTGGCGGATTGCGAAGTCAGCGCGATGGATGTGGATAATGCCCGTATGGCGGTCGAGCTCCTTATGGGGGGGTTTTTGATAATAGCGGTTGGTGAGCGGTTGGTGAACGGATGGATGGACGGATGGGTTGGGATTGGTGGTTACCCGGCTGCTTATACCACCAGTTTTGACTTGGTCGGATGCACATATATATTCTTGTTCACGCAAGGCTTTTTTATTGAACGATAATATTATATAATGATATACCTCGGTCGCTCCAATCTTCGACCCCCATAGATGTTCGTCAGACGATCTATACGTGATTTGATTTATTCTATTATAGTCAGGGTCGGGAGCGCAGCGCGCTAGCTAGAAGCCACCTTTGAATGCGGTCATATCAGCCTTCAAAACGACCATGTCGACAAGTAAGAGTATCTAGAATCTACCCCATAGATCTAGAGTCGTGCGGTTTCCACCATATATGTATGTCTATCAGAACGCAGCATGATAAATGGCCAAAGAAAGCGCGTGAAATGCATCCAAAAAGGAAACATGCAAAAGCTGGTGTCAAGATCCTTGAAGTGAGATAGGGTCAGTATGTGAAAAAATGCGTTCCATAATCAGGAAATGCACGTAGTCAGATGGTTCGGTCAATCCCAGTCGGTGATGTCCGCCTGCTCGGGGACGGGAGACTTCAAGTGGCCCTCCCTCAAGGCCATTTTGGCGTTCTCGATGTTCCAAACTTCCATCTTGGTTTGAGTCTAATGCGAATTTTGCGGTTAGCAAGTGTAGAACTAAGGGGAGATTTCAATCGTGATAGATAGCATAGTAGTAGCATACCTCGACGGTGAAGGTGCCCATGTGCGGGATGAGCAGGACGTTTGGATTCTCCAACAAGCCCGGATGGACAGTCGGCTCCTCTTCAAAGACATCCAAGCCAACGCTCCGGACCTTTCCACTATTGAGCGCTTCCACCAGCGCGGCCTCATCCATGACGGCGCCGCGAGCTGTGTTGACAATGACAACCCCGTCCTTCATCTTTGCGAATTCCTCCGTTGAGATTATATGACGGGTGTGAGCCTATAACAACTTATCGTCAGCTATATAATCCCTGGCATTGGTATCAACAACATCCTCTAGTGCCAATTGAAATTGAAGGGTATGCGCAGCGGCTCCACTAACATTCAATGGAAGGTTGAGGCTGATGACATCTGAGGTTGCCAGCAGCTCGTCAAAACTGACGTACTTGGCACCATCCTCCTGCTCTGGATCCAGCTGGCGGCGGTTATGGTACTGGACAATCATGTCGAATGCGTCGCAGCGACGCTTTAACGTCTTCCCGATCCCACCCATGCCTAGGATACCGAGCACTTTGCCCTGGGGATCGTGTCCCAGCGTCGCCTCCCCTCGCCAATCCAACTTGCGCAATGCCGACATTCCTATGTTGAAGTTGCGAAGGGCGCCGATGATCAAGAACATATTGACATCGGCCGTGGCGTCATCGACGGCGGTGGGGACATTTGAAACGCGGATCTTGCGGTCCGTGAGCGGCTGGATATCGAGCTGGTCGTAACCGGCACCTGCAATGTTACACAAAGTCAATTACTCAATTCCAGCAGTACAGATCGTAGCCACATACCATTGTGACAGATGAACTTGAGACTCTTCGGCAGGACTGCCACCAACTCGGCGTCGATTCTCCCTGTTATGGTGTAACTGGCAAAGGTGCGGTACGCGACGACGACGCCCTCCAGTGCGCCGGACTGGCACTCCTCGATGAAGTCTGCCCGGTTCTTCGATGCTGGTTCGACCAATTCGGCGAACTCGGATAGTGAATTCCATTCATCAAAGGCACTATGTTCGAATACGACTTTCGCGTTAGTGCCATGTTCTTTCGTTCGTTCGTGCCGCTATCGCTACGCTTATCTACTTGCCGACACAATTTGCCGTTATAGAGGCACGCAGCGGCGCATAAAAACGACACGAGACGAGATCCTCGTGACAGGAGGGGACGCGGTTGGCCTCCAGCAGCCCCAACTGACACGCGCAGGAGCTTCCGGGTTCATAGTAACACCGCGGTTAAGCACAAATTTGTGCGCGCGTGCGCCTTCTTGACGGCGCCGCTGTATCAGAAGAAAACTTGTGGAACTCACTGCTCAATTTCGCCCAAAAGAAGGCACTTGGGACGTTGCGTTGCCATGCCTCGCTCGGGAACTTGGATCCGGATTCGGCTCAAAGTTAACAGGAAGGATCACGAACGAGATGGAACAGGTGAAACGGCGTCGGTGAGTGTGGCAATTTGCTGGTGACCGGTCGATTAATCGGTACCAAGGCTGCTGGAGTCCAGGAAGTGGTGGCAGAAGAGAAGTGACGGAGAAAGGAAGGAAAGAAGGAGGAGAAGGAAAGATATCGAAAAGAGTTACTAAAAGGAATACGTAGTAGAAGCCCGCTAATGTTATATCTCGTCCGTCCGTCGGCCGCGCGCGAAACACTCGACTCGACCGCCTAGTCCATTATGAATGATGTCGCAGGAAGACACGCCAACTATAGGAGAGGACAGAAAAGACCGTTCCGGCGAAGGGCGAATCTTGGAGGCTCCGGGTATTTACATCGGAGCTAACTGTCCAAGTACTACTGGCCGTCGAAGCTATCGAGCTAGCTAGCTTTAGCTCAACATCAAGCTTCGACCGGCCAGCCGATAAGAAACCGCGGCCGCGGAAGGATCAATGATACTTGTCAATTGCGGCTCGGGCTGGCTCCAGAGATGCTCGATTTCCAGGGGACACCCAGGCTGCCGATCGAGCGGCGGACTGGAGCTACGTATGCTCGCATTGCATTGACGCCCCTCAGTTAGTCGACATTCGAGCCGGAGAGTCCAATTCGAGCATGCACTCGACCTCGCAGCTCGGGACGCCTGTTCGGTGCCAGCTTCCAGTGCGGTTGTATTTAAGTTGCTCGATTGGCGAACCTGCTCCACTCGAGAGCCGATACGGAGCCAGCGCGACCTCGTCGGACGGACGACTGAAAAAAAAAGCTGGAGAAATCCTGGAGCACGCCCGCCAGCGACCATCAGCAACCGAGCCGGTCGACAGCCTAGCTGCCGCTAACGGAACATCTTCTCGGAGAGCAGAAGGGTGGTAGACGAATGGCGAACCATGGCCTGCGAGCGAGCCAATCGTCGTTCAGACGTTTCGATTCGAGCCAGCAAGGTCGACCTGCAACCCAATTCGAATTCATCCGGACCTTGCCTTGAAACGAGCCCCGGTCCAGACATCCAATGTCATCCAGTTCAATCCGAGAGCGACGCTTCCCAACCGTTCTTGCATCAGCATTTGTAACGGCCGCCAAGCAAGCCGCACTCGCAACTTGCCTGCAGACGCGAACCGAGGCCGCAGCGTCGGTTCAAATTGGTGATCAGGTTCCTGAATCGACTGTCCCGATTGACAAGCAATCTCAAAGCTGTAGATTGTCAATTCAATATTAATGGTTGCCTCTATCCAATGCTCGTTCCGGCGGGTACGGACGCACGATGGCGTCTCTTCGGGTCATGTCTGCGGCAACTGGCGTGTCTCGCAGCTCGTAACGAGCCCACCAGTTCGTCTAGCTCGGTAAGTAACCGCAGACTGTTCATATAAATTCACGGAAATCCCATATCAATTTTTGAAGGTTTGGATGCGAAACCAATTTAGAATTTTTACGATCTGGCATTCGCAGGTTATAAGACGGCGTCTGGTGTCCCGAGACAAGCGGCCTGTACTAGGTATACCAGTCCGCCGCCGGAAAGATGCCGTGGCCTAGATCTTCTTGCCTACTGTCTAGTCCGCCGAACCGGTATTCTAGATGCTTTTGCGGTAGCCAAACCGCTCATAACCAGCCGAAATAAAAGGCCGAATTGAAGAGATTCAGCGGTTCCTCATGAGGTGAATGCTGAGGCAAGTTAGAATTGAGAACTCGATATATCGATACGACAAATATTGGTTGATTCCCTGAGTTCTGATTTGATTTCAGTATACTAGAACCATGTATCTAGCGTATACATCGCCTCTCATGCTTATATGAATCTCTAAAAAAATTATTCAGATATCTTGTATATGTGGGCTCTCACGAACTCACGAAGCGATCCTCGTACTGCAATTATATGTAAGTCTTGACCGACAATACTAATTTTGGTTCTAGAACTAGATGGCCAAAGCCATGATCCTCCTGCCAAAGTTTCCACTATACGTTGCACTAAACGAGCACAAGTGACCCAACTTTAAACGCACTACGGCCAGATTGTATAACAGAGGTAATTTGAGTAGCTTCATATAACGCATTCGGAACCATTTCGACATCAACAAGTGATACCGGTCGCTTAGCTCAGTTGGTTAGAGCGTGGTGCTAATAACGCCAAGGTATGTACACTTCAACCGTCTATGGTAGACATCTACGAGTTAGTAACTAACTCATCACAGGTCGCGAGTTCGACCCTCGTAGTGACCATATCCGGTGACAACCAAATTTTTTGAATTTTTGTCCGCCGATTCCGCATAGCATTCTTGAGGGAAGGTTATGATCCGGACACCGCTTTTTTGCAGTACAGAGTGCTTGTATTTGCTGCTGTCAGTGCTGAAGTTTTTTGTCGGTTCTCAAGAAGTTGTGGTCGGTATATTTCCTATTTCGGAAATGGAAATACCCGATTTAGAGATATAACGTCCAGTTGAGGACGATTTTACTGATTCCACAGCTACATTAAGGATATTAAATTCCCTCTTTGGATGGAATTCTCTCTTCATTAGGAAGATTCGGATATTTCAATGCAATGAATCGGTCCATTCGGGAACATTATAATACTTCTCTGGATGGAATTTCGTCGGATCTGGTAGATTCGGGCCTCAATCGGGAATGCTTTGGCTCTTTACTGATCGGTTCTGATACTGCGATATCGATGGCGCCATGATGTAGGTATAATTCAGAAACCATCTAATTTAGACTGTTTCCTGAGGCTATACACAGAGTATTTGGTTGGTATCTGTAAAGTAGATCCAGCTTCTCCAATCTCGCGCGCGATCGGTGACATCTTTCGCAGCTTCGTCAGAAAACACTTTAATTCATATATAAAGCTTTGCAAATTTGCCCTCACGCTCGGCATTGAAGCGGAACCCATAAACGAATCGAATAATCACGAGGTTTTGACTTAGGGCATAATTGTCGCTATATATACCATAAAAACGTCTAATGATTATATATCCTCTACCAGGACACCAAGCTATAAGCTCGTCTGAAACCTAGGCAACCATTGGTTAATCCACGTCGAATCGATAGATCTAACCGGGTTGAGCAATATACTGTGGAATCTCAAGATCTTGGGCCTGTGGCACCGCCTCTTAGCAGTGCATCTCATTCAACCCCGGCAGACCTCGCAATAGTACTGCAGAGTGAACAAATTTCTCAAATGGCATTTCGAGTTTCTCAGACACTAGGCTAGCAGAACTTCGGCCCGACTCGTCTTCAGTTGTTTGTATAAAAGGACCATTGACGCGTCCGCTCCACTCCAGGATGAATGACCGATCTTACCAATCTCTGACTTTGGAACTCACAAGATCAAGACAGTATAAGAATTGACGAATATTGGTGACTGTACATGTCGATGGGACGAAAGTGAGAATTAGCTAAGCGTTATCGATCGAAGAATGCAGACAGTTTATGCAGGAGTCGTCTCTTCTGCAGACCTCCGGGTGTAAAATGCCGAGGCTTCTTATATATAACCCACTTCTTCAAATGTCGGAGTGTACCCCGGATTTGTCGAATATTACAAAGGTGGAACTCAGCGATTTCTATATAGGTTTCGGATACTATAATCAGACCCCGACTTATTCATTGGTCGCTTAGTCCAGTTGCGCGAGTCGTGGTGCCAATACGCCAAGATCGCGAGTTTTCGGGACCGTCGTCGGAGGCGATTCCGCCTTTTTTTTGTGGTTTATTTTAATTTATATGTTCCGATATCTCGTATTCTCTATTTTTTGTATTTTGTATTTTGGGCCGGGAGTTATCCAGATCATGTGTACAGAGTCTACGCCGGGAATATGGCGGAAGACTCTCGAGCCAACATGCGTTCAATACTCCTTGGTCCAATGGCGGGTTTTTGGCTAGCCGAACCACCAACGGGGCCCGAGAAAAAGAAACGAGCGCTGTCTCCGCGATGGACTGCCTAGTGAAGCCGGCGAGTCTTTGCCTTCATCGGGCGATGGATTGGGAGCGGGGAGCTCGACTGATAGGCCGGAGCCAGAGTCGGCCGCTGTTCCTTGCGTGGGTTGGTGGGATGGGTGGCCGCCCCAGAAAATTTAAATTTTTTCCCGCCCGCGCGCCGGAATAAAATTCTTATCCACCACCTCTTCCACTTCCTTCTACCAAAAGGAAACTCTCTCTAGAAGAAACAACATGGCCTTCGTCATCGATTGCCCTCATCCACCTCTCTCCAGCACCCACTCCCCGCCTTCATCAGCTTCAACTCTGTCAGGGCAGTCATGTGGAAGCTGCCCCACTGAATCCCCCGTCTTTTTGCATGCTTCTGGGATCTCGCTGTCCCCCCGACTCCCACCAACAAGCAGCCGCTCAACGGCCGTTGGTTGACACTCGTGCACTCTCGAGCTCCCAAGCTGAAACATCCAGTATTCGGGACGCTGACTAAAGCATATCCAATCTTACGCAAACCGCAGTCATTTTTCTCCACTCTATGCATCTCGATGGTGCATAGCCGGTGAAGAGTCTGATAGCATACATTCTTGCGATCTCGCCTCGATCGTGGCTGGTTCCAGGGCCTCAACATCCCGAACCGCTATCCGAGCGTAAACTGCAGCCTGCAGCTGCAGCTGTTCATCCAAAGGTCAGTCAGCATACAGTCCGTCATTACGTTGCAATATGACCCAATAGCTTCACCCAAATCAAATCTACTTTCATGATGATTTTATATCAGATGTTAGACTTCCGAGATAATTCTGCGGACACAACATTATGCATGGCTTTCTGAACTTTCACACCAAAAAATATCTTCATTCCCAACTGCCTCAATGTCACTCTTTTCAGCACAGACACAGTTGCTAACGGAGACACCGGGCTCAGAACCAGTCTATAGCTCAAGAGAGCAACAAGCTACAACCGCCGTAGTCATGTGCGGCATCCTCGGAGTTCTGCTGGCAGACATGAACGCCTCTGCGGCGTACGAGCTGCATGAGGCGCTCTATCTGCTGCAGCACCGTGGTCAGGTCAGTCAGCGATGCATTCTTACCACCTCAAGTAAAACGAAACCCCCACTAACTGAAAATGCATACAGGATGCATGTGGGATTGCTACCTGCGCCCATGGCGGCCGCATCTTCCAGTGCAAAGGCAACGGCATGGCGTCTCGGGTGTTCCAAGATGGGAACAGAATCACCGAGCTGCCCGGCTTCATGGGACTCGGGCATCTGAGATACCCCACCGCCGGCAGCAGTGCCAACTCTGAGGCCCAGCCGTTCTACGTCAACAGTCCATACGGCATCTGCTTCGCTCATGTAGGTTTTCAATCGTTAGAAACAGAGAGGGAAGTACCTCGCTAACAGGTCGATTCACATCAGAACGGCAACCTCATCAATGCTGCCGAGTTGCGCAAGTACCTGGACGAGGAGGTCCATCGGCACATCAACACCGATTCCGACAGCGAGGTGATGCTCAACATCTTTGCCAGCACGCTGCAGGAAACCGGCAAGTTCCGTGTAAACGAAGAAGATCTCTTCAGTGCCCTCAAGGGCATCTACTCGCGATGCAAGGGCGCATACGCATGCACTGCCATGCTCGCCGGGTTCGGCATCATCGGCTTCCGCGACCCATACGGCATCCGCCCGCTCGTCCTCGGCGAGAAGCAGAATCCCAACGGCACTTGCGACTACATGCTTGCCAGCGAGAGCGTCGCACTCGACATTCTCGGGTACGGCAACGTCCGCAATATACAGCCCGGCGAAGCTGTTATCATCAAGAAGGGAGCAAAGCCGGTCTTTCGGCAAGTGCACCCGCAAGCCGCCTTCACCCCTGACATCTTTGAGTTCGTCTACTTTGCCCGCCCAGACTCTGTCATCGATAATATCTCGGTGCAGACCGCGCGGCTAAAGATGGGTGAGCACCTCGCGGAAACCGTACGTACCATCCTCGGCGAAGCGGCCATGAAGGCTATCGACGCCGTCATCCCCATCCCGGAAACCTCCAACACCTCCGCCTCCGCTCTCGCCGACCAGCTCAACCTACCCTATGTCCAAGGGTTCGTGAAGAACCGCTATGTCTTCCGCACCTTCATCATGCCAGGCCAGTCGTCCCGCGCCTCGGCCGTCCGCCGCAAGCTGCACGCCATGTCGACGGAATTCCAAGGCCGCAACGTGCTGCTCGTCGACGACAGCATTGTCCGCGGGACCACCAGCCGTGAAATCGTGCGCATGGCCCGTGAAGCGGGGGCCAATAAAGTCTACCTCGCAAGCTGCGCGCCGCCGATTCGTAACGCGCATATCTACGGCATCGACCTCGCGGACCGCAAAGAGTTGGTAGCGTACAACCGCTCCAAATCTGAGATCGCCCGCGAGATCGGTGCCGACGAGGTGATCTACCAGACGCTGCCAAACCTCATCAAGGCGTGCGCGTCAGTGAACCCGGCGATGGGGCAGTTTGAAGTCGGCGTTTTCAACGGTGAGTACATCACCGGCTGCGACCCCGCGTACTTCAAGCACCTGGAGGACCTGCGCGGCGAGACGAGTAAGGCGAAGCGCAAACAGGCCGCGATGGAAGCCGTCAACGCGGGCGTAGCGACGGAGCACGACGTCGGGCTCGTGCTCAACAAGATGTCGGCGGTCAACGGGCACGCTACTGCTGCCGTTAATGGCGGTAATGGTAGTGGTAGTGTTGGCGGCGGCGGCGTGCAGGCTAAGATCCAGCAGCCGAGCCCGAACGATGTAAGTTTGCATAATATCTACGAGAGTGGGCGATAGTAACGTCTTTCATTTCTCTGTGTGATTTTATTCATCCGTTCATTTCTGTGTTTTTGCAGCATGGGGCGGTGGTGATCGATTGCTTTTTGGTAGAATTGGCGGGCGGGCGGAGTGCATATATCTTGTGTACAAATCTTGAATTTTCGGCGTTAATGTTGTTCGATATCTCGCGCGAGGGTGTCTACGCGTACAAATGTTCATTTGAGAATAAAAAGCGTAGCTTCGGCTCATGTATGTCATGGTAACGCTTACTGCTATATTATATTAGCTAGGCAGAATTATTCACTACGAGTTCTGAAATTTAAAGGTATCACTGAGCGACAACTACAGGTGTATTAGGATACCACGGAGACGTAGTGTATCCGCCGTTCTGGTCACACGACAATCTATGGTGTGTAGATAAGATAGTACATGAGGGTCTGCTAGCTGCAGTCTGACTAGCCCTTTGCAGCACCGGCCTTGATCAGAAGGCTAGAGATGGTTTGTTAGTGACGGGATTCAGAACATGAAACTAACAGAGGCAGCATGGAGAAGGTAAACTTACATATCGCCGTCTTCGACGACATATTCCTTGCCCTTTGTGGCAATTTTCCCTTTGGCTTTGAGCTCCGCTTCGCTGCCCAGCGCGACTAGATCCTCGTACTTGGATACCACGGCCTGGATGAATGTCTTCTCAAAGTCTGCATATCTCGATTAGCCTTGTTGCACCACTATGACGGCTGCGTACGATGGCAAAAGTGCAACACGTAGGTACTGACCAGTGTGGATGACACCTGCGGCCTGAGGCGCCTTGGTGCCCTTCCTGATGGTCCACTGCCGCACCTCGTCGGTACCGCAGGTGAAAAAGCTGCCGAGCCCCAGCTCCTTCCGCATGTTGACGACCAGCTTGCCCAGCGCGCTCTTCGCGCCGAGCGTCTCCTGCTCCTTCTTCGCCTCATCATCTTCCATCCTGGACAGCCGCTCCTCGTACGCGACGGACAGCGGGATGATCATATCGCCTGGCGAGTTCTCCTGCACCCACTTGAAGATCTTGGGCAAGTGCTTGTTCTTCTGCCGGATGTAGTCCTTTTCGCTCAGATTGACGACGTAGATGACGGGTTTGGCGGTCAGCAGCAGCAGTGAATTGATCACCTCGACCTCCTTGTTGCCCCAGTCCTTCTTGCGGACGTCCTGCTTCTCTTCGGTGAGACACTTTAGGGCGGCCTCGACGATCGACTGTTCCTCGCGTAGCTTCTTCATCTCGAGCGTCTGTCCGCCGCGGCCGGTCTGCTTCTTCAGGGCCTCGAGCGACTTTTGCACGAACTCGGTGTCCTTGACGCGTAGCTCGTCGGCGATGATTTCCAGGTCGCGGATCGGGTCCACGTCGCCTTCGACGTGGATGATTTCGGCATCGTCGAAGCAGCGGACGACCTGGAAGATGGCGTCGACGGCGCGGATGTGGGAAAGGAAGGCGTTGCCGAGACCTGCGCCGGTGGATGCGCCGCGGGTTAGACCGGCGATGTCGTAGACTGTGAGATGGGCGGGGACGCGGGAGGCGGGTTTGTAGTGCTCGCAGAGCCAGTCATAGCGCTCGTCGGGGACGATGACGCGGGCCTAGAGGAATGTTAGCGACGTCTGTTGCTCAAGAGGTAGAATGGGCGACGTACCTCCTCAGGGTCGATGGTGGCGTATGGGTAATTCTATCAACGGACGAGTTAGCATCTCGCGGCGAGATGATGGGGCTGGACGGATATGGGATGTACCGCTGGGTTTCCCAAAGGACATCTTGTAACGGCCTAGATGAAAAGGTCTGTTAGCTAGGATTCAAAAACGATCGAGCTATTATATCAGACTCTGTGTGAATAGATACCTGGAACAATGTCGATTTTCCCACGTTTGCCAGTCCAACCTATATCGCATAAGTCAGAAGTGAGACTTTTTGATATTCGCAACGTAGACGTGAAGGTGACACGAACGATTCCGCTCTTCAGATTATTGCCGGGCCGCCCCAGCATAATCTTCTCCTGCACGGCTGCTTTCTTCGGTGGCATCTTCTTTTTCTTCGCGCAACAGGCGGTGGTGGTCGAGAAGGCTCGGAGGGGTAAGAGGAGGAGGGGCTGTGGCGTCGGCGGCACACACAGACAAGGACGGTATAGTTTCGAGGTGTTGGATAATGGCGCCGAGACGGTCGTCAGGCGGCGTAGAGCGCACGGAGAGCGCACGAGCAGCCGGCTGCTGCGAATTGCGAGGGATGCGGTGGATGGCGGTATCGTGATGGTTCGGGCGAGTCTTCTCGAGGTTGATGTTCGGAGGGGCATTTGGGCGGTCGACTTGTGCGGACGGTGCAGCCAGAAAAATTTGAGGCGTTGATTTCAGCTGCCCCGCCCCGGAGGCCTCGGCGTCTCGGGAGGCCCCCCCGGAGATAGGCTCCGGGGTCTCGGGGGAAGCTGCAACCTTGGCGTCATCCCCGATGAAGCTCGCCACGCCATCGTCACAGAGTCCATCTCATCTCTCTCATTCTCTCTCGCACCGCCCACATTATTATTCTTCTTCCCCCATCATCGCACCTCCGTCAGCTACAACGTCGCCATCCGCCCGCTATTATACCCGCGATCATAAGTAATAGCACACGGTCCGCACGAACATCCGCAGCCGTCTCCACGTGTCATCGACCCACGCGAAATCGCATCCACTGATAGGGCCGAGACGGGCTCCAAAACAAGGCTCCCCTTGCTCCGTCACGACACCTCTCCGTCTCACCCCGGACTTTAAGTCCCAAACCATCACGACACCTAGCCTCAACGTGACCTGCGTCCTATCTGGGCTTTCAAAGACAGCTCTACCTTTTCGCAGGTGTCGAGACATCCACAATTACCTGAAAAGCTTCCTATCCCCCTTACGAGATGTCCTCGTCACGGGATGACCGTCGCAATTCCGACGCGGCTGGCAACGATGATTCGACAAAACTGATCGGGGGGCGAAACTCGAACGACAATGGCACAGCTATCACGATCAATGTCTACGATTTGTTGCCGGTAGGTCTCATTCGTCCCCCCCCAGTGAATTCCTCTGATATTCGACACATGCTGAAACCCTGCGATTTCGTCACAGCCCGGCAAACTCTCAACCGTCTTCTGGACTCTCGGCGTCGGCCTCCTCCACACCGGCGTCGCGATCAACGACCGAGAATACGCCTTTGGCGGACACGACAGGCGGTAAGATCGCTACCCACTTACGACCCCCCAACCGCAACAACTACTAACGTTGGAATGTAACAACAGCGGCGTCACCGGCGTCTACTGGATGAAACCACAACAGGAGCCACCCGGCGCGACCTTCCGCATGGGCTTCATCCACGCCCACACGTCCCACACGCCCGAAGCGATCCACCAGATCCTCGTCGACGTCTCCCAGGAGTTTCAAGGAACCTCCTACAACGTCCTCACCCGAAACTGCAACCACTTCACCTCATACCTCTGCGAGCGACTGACCGGTAAACCTGCACCAAAGTGGATCAACCGTGCCGCGAGCATTGGTGTCGCGCTGCCGTGCGTTGTCCCACAAGCGTGGGTCAAGCCT
Organism: Drechslerella dactyloides; assembly: GCA_020064725.1. NCBI lineage: Eukaryota > Fungi > Ascomycota > Orbiliomycetes > Orbiliales > Orbiliaceae > Drechslerella > Drechslerella dactyloides. The sequence continues at coordinate 1,651,928 of JAGTWJ010000019.1, forward strand.
CCGGAATGCGAGGAAGAAGATCAGCTGAACCCTGAGGACTTTGCGTCCGGTGATGACGAATGGGACGACGAGCTCGACGGGCGATTTGGTATCGAAGAAAGCGACGTGGAAGAAAACGACGAGAATATCGAGGTTGTTGAGGTGGTCGTTGGGGACGACAAGAGTGAGCGAAGCAGAATGACCACCAAGAGCAAGAAGAGCGGCAAGGAGAATAAGAGCAGAGCGTCGACGGACGAGGCGGGGAGACTGTTGCCGGCGAGTGAGCGGGCCAACCTGAGCACGACGGTCGACTAGCATTTAGACCGGTGCAGGTGGGCTTGCGAGGTCCCGGATGACCGCGAGTTTTCATTGCAGGAGTTTCTGATGATGGCAGGCTAGCAAGTGCGGTGTATGGAAGGAGTTTGTTTCGATGTTTGGCGGGCATTTCGATATACTGGGTGTGAATATGGGTATGGCAGCGATTGCCGGAAAGAGTACATTACATTTCTCTGCTGGCGTCCTTTCTTTTCGATCTTTCTTTTCTCGTCGGGGTACAGTGTGTGGATATCGCGAGATCTGGGAGTTTAGTTTTTACAGCTGCTGTTCTGGATAGCGAGGTGTTCTGGGTCGGTTGGTGGATTCATTCATCGATAGTGTTTTATAATCCGAGGGGGTTGTTGGTTTACGAGACACTGTGATTGCATTCATCATGACTGTATACTACTCTAGCATAGATTGAATCCGTCTCAATTTTCTTTTCTAGTAACAATAGTACGAGCTACTTGACATGTAAGATAAGAGTAGTAGTGTCGAAGCCACAGGGTGGACTAGTCTATCCAAAGGTGATATGAGTGCAGCGTGCGTCATCGTCGACATGAACATTCAATCTATCGACATTTGTTTGTCAGTACCAGATTCTCCAGATCCTACACTGTAAAAGAGAATAGATATATAGTATATGTGTACATACCTGCTGGCTTGGTAGTCTTTCGTGACCATCGCGCCTGGCGGAATGACGCGGTGGGCCTGAGTGCCCTGTGGGAGGTCCCGTTTGCAGAATACCTATTCACGTTTTGCCGGAATTTAGCACCTTCTACACACATGCACACACGTCCGCAGGCCGAGAGTGAGGTGGTTGTAAGAGTGTACGCACTCCTTCATCGTTGGAATGGTCATCCACGATCTTCTTGCCGACGAGCTTGCTTTTCCATTCCTCCTTGACGTGTTCCGCTGGTGCGTTTGGATCCATCATGAATACTAGATTACGGATGATGTAATATTATATATAATATAGTTATAGAGCGGCCGTGATAGCAAAAGAGGATAATGACGGTCTTTGAGTGTAGGAAGTTGGAGCTGGAAGAGATGAGTTCGATCTGGCAGGTGTGGGGCCCGGGTTTATATACGCGGCAACGTCGCACAAGATGACGTCGACGGTGTTCACGTCCATTTCAGGCGGACGGACTCGGGAAGGCTTCCGGGCCCCGGGCTGCGGCTCCCGGGCCTCGGGAACACTCACCCGCCGAGCGCTGCTATCCGATGCCGATGCTTCAGCCAGCTGCTTCCTCTTCTTCCTCTTCTTCCTCCTGCCTCCCAGCATGACATAATCCCATCGCCACTCCTATCGACAGCATCGCCTCTCGTCCCTACCTGCTTCCCTTCTGCTACAACCTCCGGCGAATGCAGTCGCACAAACACGCACTTCCCACCGCTGAACTCGCAGACTAGTTCAATCCGCCAAGTTGTCCTCCAGAGACAGGTCGAGATATCTCGCACCCCAGTTCGACCGACCCGACCATTTAACCATCGCCAAATCGCCGCCATAGCGCCGCTCGAAAAAGCCTTATGAATGCCGCTGAATCCATTCCTCCGCGCCTTCTTCCGGAGCACCATCCCCGCCCACTGCAGTCCCGTCACCGACTACATCCTCCTCGTCCCCTCGACTGACGTCCTCCTGCACTCGCGCGACCGCGAGACAAGCCAGCCCTACGCAGAGCTCGTCCAGTCCGAGGAGTTCCTGGGCAGCCATGTCCTTCGCGCCCCGAAAGACGACGTCGCGAACGGTGCTGCCATCGCTGCTGCCCGCGAGAACAGAGGCAAGGCCCGCCAGTACAGCACCAGCAACGGCCGCACGGTGATCATCAAGGAGACCTGGGTGTACACGCACAAAGGTGGGATACAGACACACACGCACCCCAGCGCACCTATCCTCAGGGGAGAAGAATGACATGCTGATAGACTTCCGTCCGTCCGTCCAGGCTTCCGTACGCTCAACCAAGCGCAGCTGCAAAGCGACGTCCTCTACTGGCCAAACTCAATCGACTCCCAGCCATGGCTCATCTACTATATCTCCCGCCCTCTCGTCGGCTCTATCGAGCACGTTCCCCTGACCGTGAAGCCCAAGCTCCCGCTTCCACCTCTACCGGCGGAGCCGTCGTCCGCCGCTGCCCACGTGATGCCCAAGAAGAAGGAAATACGGGACTTCGTCGACCTGCTCGAAGCGTTCCCAATGATCGCAAGGCAGCTCCAGCCGGGGCTCAAGTCCCTGTTCCACGAACTTGAGATGTCCATACCCGAGCTCGCCGTCACCAGCACTGGAGCATCCTCTGTCTCCTCCCCGCGACTGGGCAGCAGCAATGGCGGGCCGGCACCCGCAGCCACCTCTGCTCCAGCTACTGCAACTGATACAACTGCAGACACCGACAGCGACGCCACGCCGCCGCCACTCCCAGCACGGCCTCCAGGATGGGACATACAGGCCGCTGTTGACGAGGCTACCATGCGCACGACCACCGAAACCGCCATCATGGCTGCAATCGAGCTCTTCCAGCGAGTGGATCAGTCGCAGCTTCAACTTCTCGCCACTACGACCGACCTCACCGGCTCGAGCATCGAACACCTGATTGAACGGTACATCTGCGAGCGGTTGCACGACACATACATCTTCCCGCGCCTCTTGAGGCTTAAAAAGGAAGAGAACGCAATACTAGACGAAAAAATCAAAGAGATGGAGCACATTGACATCGCTCAAGTCGGGATCTCCGTTCCCGATAACGACACCAGGCGCAACCTCGCCGAGCGAGTCGTCCGTGCTGTCGACAAGTTCGAGCGTATCTGCGACGCCCGCTCCCCGCAGGAGATGCTGGACATCCTCCTTGAAACCGCGCAGGCGCTCACACAATCCGAAGAAGAAGTGGCGGCGAAGAGGCGTCGAGAGAGCCCGAACAGAACGCCACCGACACTCGCAGACGCACCCGCGTCATCCGAGAAGCCTAGCGATGAGACTACGAATCCCGTGCTTACTATGAACGCGGACATGCTGGTCTCGCTGCTGCTGATTGTGGTGATCCGCGCTCGGGTGAAGGGCCTGCAGAGCTACCTGAGCTACATGCGAAACTTTGTCTTTGTCGATGATATCGAGGCCGGCGAGCGGGGCTACGTGCTGAGTACGCTCGAGGGCGTGCTCTTCCATATCACGATGGACAGCGAGCATATGGGCAAGGCGAGCAAGCGGAACGGCAGGCTGTGGGATCGGATCAGGAAGGGGAACGTCGGCGGCGTCAGAGATCTGTTAGAGAGGAAGGGGGATCTCGCGGAGCTAGACAGTGCTGCGCTTTCGCCTGTGAACGACATTCCTGATCTCAGGTTCGTCGGATTCGACGACGAGCCGGGCACCAAGAATCGAAGGGCGGGCAAGAAGAAGCAGGAGAAGAAGCAGGGCGAGGTCAATGGCGGACTGAAAGCCACAGACGCAGAGACCAACGGCGTGCTGCTTAGCCCAAACCTGGACGCTCCTGATACGAAGCTAGTGCCTGAGATTTTCGCAAAGATTGAGAGTCCGAAAGATAAATTGCCGGAGCTGATACCGGAGCTGGAACTACCTGAGAATGAGGACGATGATGGCGGCAGCGAGCCACGGGTGTTGCGGGTGGACGAGAGGGATATGGGGATGGACGGTCATACCGATGATGAGATGATTAAAGACCATCCGATCCCGCCTGATGTTGCTCTTGCCGCGGAGGAAGTATTCCAGGAAGCCCAGAAACAAGAGGAACACGAGGCAGAGACGGAACACGAGGGACACGAGGAACTTGGAGAGCATGAAGAGCATGAAGAGCATGAAGGAGATGAAGAACTTGAAGAACATGACCAGGAGGAACACAAGGAGCAAGATGAGCTGGATGGACGGGGGGGGCAGGAGCTCGAAAGCGAGGAGACAGTGGCCGAATCGTCAACAGTCGCAGATGTCGCAGAGAAACCTGAAGAAGAGGCCGAGGCCGAGCTGGATGGCGAGATTGACGGCGAGATTGACGGCAAGGTTGACGGCAAGGTTGACGGCGAAGTCGATGGTGAAGTCGACGGTGAAGTCGATGGCGACGAAGGTCTGGAGCTGGAGAGGGAAGTTGATGCGAATTCAACGCTATCCGGCGAAGCCGCGGAGTCTACCGTAGCAACCTCTATCGACAGCGAGACAACGCTCGAAGAGCCACCGAAGCTTAAAGCCGCAATGAAGGCGAAATTCAATGCAGAAGTTCTATTCGAAGGCCTCCCTACTATACGTCCCAGCCGGAGGTTGACCCGCTCGACATCCGTAAGGAGCGACATCTCCCGCAACAGCTGGGCTTCATCCTCCTACCACTCTCTGGATCATCTCTCCCACTCCGCTGTCTCTCTTTCAGAAGACCTCATGTCTGTCGATGTGCTCTCGAAAACTCAGAACGTGCGGGGAGAGTCTATTGTCATGATGGCGGTGGTCAACCAGCAGCAGGATGTGCTGGAGTATCTGATTGACGAATCGACGTATTTTCCGCTCATGTGGCTGCTCCAAGACCGTAGTCATGACGGTACGACGCTGCTCTCCGCGGCGATACAGGGCGACAACTACGATATCGTACGAGTCATCATGGAGGAAGTGATGAAGGCACCTGAGGAGGATATACTCGAGTACATGAAGGTTGTGGACAGCAACGGCCGGACCGCTGGCCACTATGCTTTCAAGTAGGTACCCTCAAATGCGAATAGGCGAGCGATATTGGTGCTAATTTGCTATTTTCCAGTCAACCGACGTTCCTCCGCCATTTCGGCCGGCTGATACCGTGGACCATGCGCGATAAGAATGGCCAGACGCCGCTCTTCGCGCTCTGCCGCTCCTACGACCACTCCAGCTACAAAGACATGATAGTTCTCGGTATCCGCGCGGCGGAAGCGGCGCAACTAGATGGTGATCGACTGCACCTCGACGACCACGTCGATCGGAAAGGCAACACGCTGCTACACATTATTCATGACCAGCATATCTTGCGGATGTTGCTACGGCGGGACGCAGACGTCAATGCGGTCAACGAGAGGAACCTGAGCCCCCTGATGTTGGCTAGTAAATACGGAAGGGTGGAGAACGTTCGGACGCTGTTTAGTGACCGGCGGGTGGACATATACGCTCGAGAGTCGCGGGGACTGACGGCCGTGGAGCTGGCCAAGGACGATGACGTCCGGAACAAGTTTGACGGTATGCAAGAAACGCCCGTACAGATACGCGATAGCATGCTAACTGAAAGTAGACATGGTGATGTTCTCGTACCCGCCGCAGGCGGACGGGCGAATAACGGCCGTGGTGCGCGGGATCTTTGTGGAAGACGCAACGGTCCGGCTGGTGCTCAAGAGCGGCATGCCCTCCACGGAAATGAAGTACACGATCACCACCTGCCGCCGGCTGCTGTCGGACTTTGAGTTCTTGGCCTACTGGCTCTCCTACGAGCACCCGGCGTCGTGGCTGCCGAACCTCACGGTTGCGCGGTCGCCGTTCCAAATCCCCTCCAAGCCGTCGCGGGCCGTCCTGCGGGACATCCAGACGCAGCTGGACAGCTTTCTGCGCACGCTGCTCTCGCACAGCACCTTCTCGACGCACGAGCTGCTGTGGGAGTTCTTCCTCATGCCGGACATGCAGCCGGAGAGCATGATGGAGCGGTCGAAGCGCAAGTCCGAGATCCGGCGGGAGACCGTCCAGGAAGACTTCGAGCCCGTTTCTAACACCAAGGACATTGAATTCTTCATGGCGCACGCGCGCGACACGGTCCGTGCGATCAGCGTGCACACCCGCAGCGTGCTCCGGCGGACGAACGCCCTGCTGCAGGCGTCGCGCGACGTCGGCGACGCGGTGACGGAGACGCGCAAGCAGCTTTCCGCGTGCGACTTTATCACGAACAGACATGTTGCCGCGGTGGGCAAGTACGCTATCGCCATTGCGCCCAACGACTCGTCGCCGCTCGCGCACTTTCTCGACGACTTTCGCAGCATCAATGCCGCGCTGCAGGGCGTCATGACGGCGCTGGAGCGGCCGCGCAAGATCGTGGCTGAGATGACGGGTTTGCAGCGGGAGATCGAGAAGCATATGGTCTCGCTGCGGCGGTCAGACCGCTGGCCGCTGGGTCTGATGGACGAGACGCGAGCGAAGATACATCAGGGCGCTGCGGATAATATCCGCGCGACGCAGGCGCGGCAGGAGGCGCTGAGCCGCGAGCTGCGGTACAGCCAGTCGGTTGCGGCTGTGGAGCTGGCGAGTTTCCACGAGATGCACGGACGGTTCGCGAGGGGTGCGGTGAGGCGGCTTGCGAGGAACCAGGTGCTGGTTGAGCGGGAGCGGTTGGAGGCGTTGAAGCGCGCGCTGAGGGTTGCGAGGAAGGAGTAGTTTCGGCGTGTATATGAAGAGGAGAAGCGGGCAGGCATTGCATGGCGTATGGTGGCGTTTCGTCTGTTGGCACGTTTTGGAAGAACTATCGCGGCTGCATGCGGTGCGGCGGCCGTGGGTATATCTAATCGGTAATATCTTCACTTCGAGTCAATACTATCCCCGTTGAAGGGCTTCTCGTGCACCATTCTGCATATTCTTGTTTGCGGACTGTCCGTGCTGTAGATGCTGATTGTCATACACATCCACGTTAATCATCGTAGGAGGTATATCACTGATATATACATTGCGTATACGACTGTCATCTAATATACTGACTATCAAAAGCCAAATGCCTACAATGCAGCGACAGATATCATACCACAATGTCGTATATCCACGCAGTCGTATGTAGACATTCCATCATTCTACCGCTATAAAACTACGTCCAGCGGCCAAAGATGGCAGCCCTATTCAATCCTCTTTATCAAGCCACTTCCGCTGCCAGCAACGATAACCCATCGTCGTACCTCCACACCTGGAACGGGACCATCGCACCCTCACAAGCCCTAACAAACGACACCAGACGCATCATTTCCGACGCCAAACGCCAGGGCATCCGACTAGCAAGACCGAGCGACGCGCGCTGCAAACCCGTCGTAACACGCACGAACATCTCGTTAAGAGACAAAGCTAAAGCTAAAACCAAAGGGAAGGACAAGTCCGGCCTATTTATACTCTCCCCGGGCGTCCCGGACACGGGATTCTGTAGGACGGAAGGGAAGGCCTACGATGCTGTTGTCTGCGCTATACTGTTGCGGTGCTGGCATTATAACCGTGCGACGTTCCAGGTGTCCAGTCGCCGCGCCTGGGAAAATTGGACGGAGGGGCGGCGGTTGTACTTTGATACGTTTAGGGAGGAGGCGGTGATGCCGTCCGGTATGCTGGACCGGGCTCGGATTGAGCAGCGGAGGCGGCTTTCGACGCTGCGGAGACGTAGTCGTTAGAAAGGGTGGAGTTATGTGCGTGCATGCGGACACTCTGAGGGCTGAGTGGTTCGATTGGTGGGATATGTATGACGGCCAACGGGACAGCGAGATAGCTATGCTACATCTAAAGATGGAAGAGAAAGGAAAGCTTGGTGAACCTAGTCAGGATGCTAGTAGAGCTATAGAGTACCTCTGCTACCGTCATGCGATGCATGGATAGCATGATATATGTACAAGCATGATCAATCACCAGGGTAGTCTTTAGATGTATGAATACGTATCCCGATTACGAAACCAGCTATCCATTTATTCCCATTCGCAAATCTAAGTACCTAACCATATAAACGACATTACCACAATCGAACGAACCGTATCAGAAAACAACTAGAAGACCTAAAAGACGTGCATGCCTGAAGACAACCATACGAATATAATAGAAGGAACCGTGAACGTTCAAAAGGGGAAAACGTTAAGTAAGGAAAGGGATAAGTTGTTGTAGATATAATAGACAATAGTTACTAAACACTTAAGCGTAGTACGTACCAGGCAGTACTATATATATGTGCGGCCGCGAAGAATGAATATCTCAAGTAATAATTTAAAAGTTAAAGGAAGAAACAGACACGAAAAGTTTATACAATGAATGAGAGAAATACCCTGGGAAGAACAATAACAGCTTCGACCAGCCAGTAGTACATACATGGCCAGCTGACCGGTCTGCCCGCCACCGCCTTCCCAGCTCACAGAGAAGAAACAGAGTACGAAACTTAGCAAACATACCAAGCAACTAGTTGGTTAATAATATCGACAGTTAAGTGTGGACGCGCGGATGGGATAGGATAACATGCCACCCACGGCGTCGAATCAATTCGGGGGGATGGGGAAAAAAGGGGGGGAAGCCCGACTCCTCTATGGTTCGAGCCAGCTGTAAAAGCAAACACACAGGAAAAGCCTCACAAGATCAGGAAGAAATCACGCAAGTCGGATAGTTAGAACGAGAAAAATAAAAGTAGTATCATCACTTCATTCCCGTAACAACATAGGGAAAGAAACGTACGTACGGCGGATAGAGGGGGGAAAAAGGAGACATGAATCGGTGTCAGTATATCGATAGTAAGTAAGTAACTAGTGCAAACGACGACGAGCGAACCAAGCGGAAGTAAAAATAGAACCAGAAACGAAAACGAAAGAGGAAAAGAAAAAAGCCAAACCTGAACCCCGGTTGTATGGATAGCAGAAACATTGATAAAGCCGCATGTAATCACAAGCAAACAGGAGGAAGTGTCAAAAAAAACCAAGAGGGTGAGGATAGTAGAGGAAGGAAGGAAGGGCGAGAAGCAGCAGTCTGATGTTTTATATTTCCCAAATCAAGCATCCTTGTTTCGCCGGTTCATGCAAAAATATGTGCCTTAAGCAACGTGGTTCCGAAAGGAGCGGCGCTGGGGACACTCCCCCCGGAGGGGAATAAGTGAACAAAAGAAATTGCGCATCCTGCAAACGAAGTTCCGTTCCCCACCATTTAGAGGGTGCCGCCGACTTTGCTCTGGCTGGCGTCTTTCCGCTCGAAGAGCGCCAGCGCGCGAGAGCATATCCGTCGGAAGACGCAGTTCGTCTCGCCGGAGGGTGTCCGGGCCTGGCTTTCGATGTAGCCCTTGAATTCGTCCAGGTTGGTGAGCTTCCTGCGCTTCTCATCCGGGTCAGGGTAGGTATCGTCCCTGCCGTCTCGAAGAGCGTCCTGGATGTGTCGGATTGCTGCGATGGCGTAGATGATATCTCGGTTATCGAGACACCCCTGCTCCAGGTACGGCCGGCAAGCCTCCAGGATATCCCGGGCAGCCGGAGAGCCGAGATCTTGAAGTCTGAGGAACATCTTGATCGCAGCCCAGAAATTTTTCGATCGATCGAGCGGCGACTCCTCGTCGGGGCGGCAGTTCGCCAAGACGAACCCGGATGGCTCGTCATCGTCAAGCCGTCTGTTCATGACCAGGGCGTCAATGGCTTTGACGCGGGACAGCGTTTCCGAGATGTTATCTTCCTTCCGCGAAGGGTGGTATCCGAGCATCGAGCTGTCGCTTTTTCTGCCGAGTCCGTATAGCAGATCCATCACGATGTAGAGGATCAGAGCGGCCTTTCCAGGAGGCAGGTGATCAACTCCCATGTCGGAATCCGACGGCGCGTCTCCCGAATTCAGCCTTTCGAACACCGTGCCGAGGAACTGTACGAGATCAATGTTGAGAGACATGATCGAGTAGCACTCGTCGTTGAACCAGCCGCTCTCGAAAAGCTGGTCGAGAGCAGGCGCATACTTGTATCTGTACAGTTCCTTGACGCCCTCGTTACCAGGAGCGTAGGCATTTTCGCTAGGCGGCGGGGTCGGCGGGGGCGGGGCGGCTCCGACGATGAGGTCATCAATCTTGATCCGCTTGGCGGGGTTCCCACTCGAGAGATCGTCTCTGAAGCTGTGATAGCCAGACGCGCCGGGTGTAGCGGATCGCGGAATCGGGGTGCCAGAGGTTCGAGGGGTGTCCGAAACGGAAGGGTAGGGGCTACCGCGATCGTAGGATCTCTTCAGGTCACGAAACCCGTTGACATCCGACTGCAGGATTCTCTCGCCAACCATCGGGCTCAGCACCGGAGGCGGCAAGGTCGCGCTCTCCAGGCTTGGGTCGATCGCGGAGTAAGGGTCGAATTCGTACTGCGAACGGGGGGAACTGCCGTTTGTGGAGAGGGTGTGGCTGCTGGTCATGTACCCCATCGGCACGGACGTTGGCATCTGATGGTGCTGCATGGATGGTATCGGCATCGGCATCGGCATTTGGTGTGGATGCGAGTGAGGCATTGGAAGCGACGGACCGGGCGACACTCCGTAATTCGCAGGAGCCAGACTCGGCGGGGTGCTGACGGGAGCCGGCTGGATGGGCGGCGGGCCCTGCGCCGCCTGCTTGAATATGGGATCGTAGCCTAGGCATTCGCGTTTTGATTTCGCGCAATTCTTGCACGTGGGATGCGCTTCATCGCACTGTTGGTGTTTTCGCCAAAAAGGTGTACACGTTAGCAAGATCGCCGCGCGAGGATTCAAAACGCTGTCGACGAAGGGAGAATGTCACGTTACCTTGATTCTTCTCTTCCGGCAGGTGAGACATCCTGTCTTGGTTCGCCTCTTGATCTCCTTCTTGTGTCTGCCGCCGGACATGATCCGTTCGGAGGGCTGCATGACAGAAGGGAGGGGATATCGCATGTTTTGTTGATGGGACGGGCTGCCCAGGTGCGGGGGGCCGCCGGCCATGGAGTAGTAGCCCTGCATGCCGGGTAGCGCAGGAGCCGACTGCGGCAAGGGAGATCCTACTTGCAGAGGAGGTGGGACGGGCGACGACGTCGGGGGCGCCAATCGGATGGGCGGGAGGGCGAAGTTGGATGATCCAACGCCGGGCAGGGCGGCGGACGTGTATGTGGGCGAGTCTCTGGCGGATCCTGGCTGCGGAGGATAGGAGGAGTAAGATGACATGGAAGGGGAAGGGTAGGAGCCGGGAGACGGGTAGGAGGTGATGTTCTGTCTGTTTTGAAGGGGAGGCTGAGCGTAGGAGAATGTAGGGGAGGGAGTCGAGTGCGGCGAGGGCCGGTGTTCGAGATGTTGGAGATGGGGGGATGAAATATGCGGCTGGTACCGAGACGAGCCATGCACGCTGGCCGGCCGGCTGTCGGGATGGGAGCTGGTGTAATCAACCATGATCATACCTGAGGCCAGCAATCACCGCGATCGAGGATGAGGGTGAGGAGGAGGAGGAGGAGCCTAGGAGGAGGCAGGGAGGGGCCTGGTCGGTCGACTCGACTCCAGCTCCGAGGAGGGCGGTTTGGATTTGGCGATGCTGCTTTCGATCGCGAGGTCAGAGTCAAATCTCGGGCTCGAGCGAGTGGCTGCTGCTGGTAGTGTCCTTTAAGACGATAGAGATCCTGTCAGTCGCTTCGTCTCCTTATTTTAATTTTTCCTTCCGTGCTTTACGAGGATGGTGGTTTCTTCTTCTTCCGCGAACGTCGTCCTTCCCCGCCGTGTTTCGGCCGGATCCTCAGGAAATTGGATACGGGCAGCGAGCAGGAAAGCGAAAAGCAACAGCGGACGGCGAGGCGAGAAGAGCGAAAGGGCGGTGGAGAAATCCGGTCTAGTGCTGGACGGGGTTCGGCCCACCAGAACTTTGGCCAGAAGGGATGATGATGTAAAAGGGTTGCAAAGGAGAGAAATGAGACGATGGTTTTTACAAGGTTTGCCTGCACTCCAGAACTGAACCCGAATGGAAAAAAAAAAAAAAAAATCGATGCGGAAGTGAGTGGGAGCAGTACAATAAGAAAAAGAAGAACAACTTGAAGAAGGACAAGAGGAAGTCTCCAAGCTAGCGCGCCTCTCACAAGCCGGCCAGCTTTCGGATTCTTCTTCTCACCAGACGGAACCCGATCGGACTCGCCCAGGTCGCCCCTTCTGGTATGGCAACCGCCCCCCGCCGCCCGGCAGAGAGGCTCAGAGTCAGGAGAGTGGAAGGGGGGCGACCGGCGACGCGAGGAATGGACGATGGGGGATGAGTGATTGATTGATAATGAACGAACGGGGACGGACGCTGGTGATAATGCAGCTCTCTCTGACGAGGCCGCTTTTCTCGCTTCCCTGGATCAAAAGGTTTGCCTTGCCGAAAATGTTGGTTTCGAACAATTTTTAAACGGAAAAGTGTCCGAGTCCAGAAAACGAGCGACCGAGCGAGTCGCCTAAGCCCTTAGGCATGCGATATAAAAGAGGCTACTACGGTGTTCGGGCTGGCCTCTCTCTTTTCTCGGCCTGTCCTCGGGGGGATATGCTCGATCATATGAAAGGCCCGACCACAAGCTGACCAAGACAAGAAGATGCGGTGATAATAACAAAAACGGGGGGGAAAAGTTCAAACTTTGGTAAATGAAAGTTTGCCGGCGTCACCCTTTTCCCTGTTACTTTTCCTTTTCCTTTTCCTTCGCTTTGAGCCGACGCGGACAGGAATGCTACGTACCGCCGCAGCATTAAGTATGCATTGCAGATTGGCACAATACAAGTCGCAGTCGCGGGCTATACGAAGATGGAAAAGACAGAGAAGAACAGTTCGAGTGAAACAATCGGGCTGACGAATATCAGGCAGATGAAGCGACTGGAGGCTCTGGAGAAACACACACGATCTCGGAATATTGCAAAAGGATCATGAGGGGGGTGAGGGGAACGCTACCGTACAGATCTGGAGACTAGAACGTCGTCGTCGGCGTCTTCCTTCTGGTGTTTCGACAACTTGCCGGTTTGGCCTGACCCAAAAATAAAGAATGCGAAAAATTGGGGAAAATCCGGCTACGGCGAGATAGCCGGGCGAGCCAGATCTATTTATGACTTGGGTCTGTGTCGTAAGCCGTCAGTAATCCCGAACGAAATTTGTCGGGGACAGGCACGACAGGCAGGCAGGCAGGCACGAACGACAGGGCAGCAGACAGGCGAGAGGGTGGCACGTAACCGAGCTCCTTGCTCACTGGCTCGCTCGTCCTTTCTCAGTTTCGCTTGGGTGCATGGTGACCTGAGCCTGACTGTTCGGTTGGACTGCAGACTTGGCTCGTTCGCCTTGGCCGGAAAAGAAGTTTTCTGGAAGAACGACCCCGAGGGCTTCGGCCAACGGGAATCGCGGACGCAAAAGAAAAAATAAAAAAACGCACGCACGCACGCCGGAATAAGAAAAAAACCAGAAACAGGCGGTGTGGATGGGAAAAAAAGCTGTGCGCTAGGAGACGTCAAGTCACTCACTTCGTATTCTCTCTGCTTTGCTGTGTCCGGAAACTCGAGCTCGAGCCGTCCGCCTCCTTTGTGGCTAGCGGACAAGCGTCAGGTCACTTCTGGCCCCCAGTCCTGCCGGAGTCCGTATACGTATACCAAGCAGTTCGTTCGCTCCAGGCAGCGGGATTCTTCTGACGGCGAGACAGCGTCGGCGGGTGTTGGCGTCGTTCGAGTCGATTTCGGGTCGAAAATTTTCTGGTCTGAAAAAAGTCAAAAGGCTGTTTCGACAAGGTTGAGACTAAGCACAGCAGGCTAGGCGGTCGGGCTAGCAAGCGAGGTTAGACAAGGGATCTTTCTGGTAATCGCGCAGCAGAGCCAGCCGAATTTATCTGGCGGACAGGAAAGGCTGCCGTCAAAGAATCAGAAAAAATGCGAAACCAAGGCGGCCAGGGTTTAAGATAGCATTGGACACTCTCGTGTACCCTTATGTACCATGTCCGGCCGCATGTGCTGCTGATAATCAGTCCCGGCAATGTAGGTAAACGTAAGAGGGGTAGGATGCCCGATGGTGGCAACCGACGCTAGCCCTGCCTGCCTGCCTTCCTGCCAGCACGAGCAGTCGAACAAACAAAAAGGAACTGTAGGATTTTTTTCTTTCCTTCTTTCCTGGCAGTGCGGAATCCGGAAAACTAAAAACTAAACTTTCCAAAGTGTGTTTTGCACAAGGGGCCCAACAGTCTGTACAGCGTCGAAAAGAGGACGTAGCAGGAAATAAAAAGCGAGAGGATGTTGAGCCTTGGTATGTCTCAAAGAAGAAGGAAACGTGAACTATGAGATCAAATGCAGCGCGAGGGTTCTGGCGAGAGGACAAGAGTCGACCGCTCTCCCATTTTCTTTGGCTATCAGCGCACGCCGAAAAGAAACCTTCCGACCAGCGGTGGCCGACGCCGAGGCGCCCTTCGCCCCTCTAGCGGAGAGTTAAATTTGCCGGGCTTTGGTGGACCCGTTCGATGACAGACGGTCTTTCCAATAGCGCTGGCCGTTAAGGGCCTGACGACGAGGGAGGGCATCGTCCTATCGGAAAGACCGACGCGCAACCAGGGCCTGTGTTTGCATTCGCATTTTGCAATTTTGCATCTTGCGCTTGATCAAATGCCCTCGATCCTGACCCGGATCCAATTATAGCCCCGATCATGATCGTGATCCTGCCCCTCGCCCTTGCAATGCAATGGGCCCGAATCCCAGGGACGCTCTCGAGCGAGCGAGCGAGCGAGCGCGACGGCGACGGGATGCTGGGTCGAGCATCACGGCCTCTGCGCCTGGAGCCGAACTCCTACGCGAGAAGAAACGTCATCTGTCTGATCCCCGGGAAAAAGGACCAAATCTCGTCTATTGCCCCTGTTGAAGCGTGGCAGCGGACGGGCAGTTGCACATTATGCGTGTGGTCGCTCGCTCCTGCTGTTCCTGTCCTGGATTGGAGGCATGGCGCCCCACCCTCCGCCGTTCCTTTTTCTCGCTGGCGTGGGCGATGCAGCATTCGGAACTAATAGGCGATGGAGCTGAAGGGGAACCCACCAGAACCGAAGCCCGTTCGTTCATCCTTCCTCCCCCCTGCAGTGGGTTTCATTGGAACCCAAAGACAGAAGCTGAAGGCGTGACCACGTTGATACTTGTACTCCAAAAGAAAAAACCCCAATACAAAAAAAACCACTAGACTCGATCGAAAGACGGCGGTGGGAAAGGGAAAGAAAAAAAGGAGCTTACCGAGGTTCAACCGGGGGACCGTGTTGGATAAATCGAGTAGGAAAATTACACAAAGGTTACCTGCGACAGTGGGCGGTTTGCCGAGTATCTCGATAGCTGATGGCCGGAGAGCGAATGGGCAAGCCGAGTGGGCGCTAAACAAATACAAATCTGTTGCCGTTGAAGAAGGTTGCTCCCGGTGTCGGCAAGGGTGTCGGCAGGCGTCGAGGCTGGTGAGGTTGGAGGAAAAGATCGCGGAGTTTGTTGTTGCTGAATGGAGCTATATATAGACGGGGCCAATTCTATTCTACCACCAACAAGGCCAGCCAGCGTTAGTTAGCAAGCACCCCCAAATGCAACCTGCCCTTCGGCCTCCCGGTCCTCGGCGCGTCAACTTATTCTTATTAAGCTAGAATAAGCTAGTAGGACCGTTCCTGTGACAGAAGAGTTTGCCTGCTAAAAGTTTCAACAAAAAGCCAAGAAGAAGCAGCGCAGTATCGAGCAAGGGAAAAAAAAAATTAAACAGGAGTAAGGTTGCAGGTTGGTTGTTTTTGCGAAAAAGGCTCGTCAGCGAGGGGAAAGACAACCACCTGCGAGTATACACTCGAGCCGAAACGAGGCTGCGAGTTCGAAATGCCAACGTCTTTATGCCTGCTCGGTCGACTGTCACGGTACGTGCGCCAGTTGTAATCCGACGTCGCCAGTCGGTGCCTTGCCCCCATCCGGAGACACAGGCTTAAATAAAGGAGGGGGCGTTCTGTGCGATGGAAGGCGGACCACCAGCCTTCTAGAAAGCTAGCATGCTCGCTCCGCTGGAACCAATCGAGCGAGACAGCAAACTGGCACGACCGGACTGACTAACCGACTGACGGCTTCGATCCAAGGGAATACAACAAGCTTGCTCAAAACGCAGGCAGACAAATGCAACAGTCCGGCGCGGGCGAAGGAGAATGAGCCAGCCAGCCAACGAGACGACCGGGAAACCCTGACCGTCCACTGGCACGACTCGCACTCACTCACTGCGAATCCCAATAGGCTCTCGACAACAGAGCCTACGGATAGCTGCAGGAACGCCGCACGCTGGAGAAACATGCACGGGGGGAGAATCTCAAATGGCCACGAGGGACTATCTTGCGCATGACAATGAATCCTTACTTACACAGCGTATCAGCGTATGGTCACTAGTGCCTTCCCGGATGCGATGGCAGCGTTCTTGTAGCCGTCTTCTTCGATCTTTCGTGTAACGCCGGAGGCACAGTGAGATGTTTGCTTAAGTGTCTGCCAGCTGTTGACGTTCGTACAGGATCCTTAGCGGCCGTGATTCTGGTTGGTCGATAGATATGTCGGATGAAACCAAGGCTGTTGGTGGATGTGATGTGATGTGATATGATTTACTGGACGGGATTTTGCAAGCAGTGACGCCTGATAAGTCGGTATGGTTGCGTCCTGGCAAAGACCAAATCTGGGGGGGTTTTCAGGGCGTCCTGGTCTTGATAATTATATCAATTACCGTATATCAGTCTGTGACGTTGTTGCAATATGTAGTCCCAGACGTTATGGAGAGTGCCCTAGTGTCGGATTCCCGTCGAAGCCAGATACTTAAAGGAGAAACTGCAGCTGCCGTTCCACTCCCGGTAAACTCTGCCCAGGACTCTATTGAAGGATAGCCCGGCTATATAATTTGTGGATATACGAGGCTGTTGGTTAGAACGACGTATCAAAGGCGCAACCGTCGCTGTTTCTTGCCGAATGCGAGGACAGCGGAAGGTTAGGGGGCCTCAGAGGATTCTCCAAATTCGACGATAACAATAGACTAGACGGTAGTAAGGAGCCGAAGGCGAGTTGGGGTTAGAGGGAAAGGATCGAGTCGAGTTAATCGAAATGAGAAAAATCAACCTTGAAACTGGGGGGGATGCGAGGAACCGGAAAAATAGCTTGCTGGCAAAGTTGACTGCACAGGTTCCTCTTCTACGGGATGGGATTGGCGGTGTCGACCAAGTGGCTGTCTTGTCTGTCAGGCCCTTGTTCGATGTTCGAGTCCTGGCCAGGGTGATAGCGTCAGATGCAGGGGAGGGGGGGATGCGAGAGCTCGAGGGTAGGGGACGAAGCCGAAGGATGTCCGTCTTGTCTCTCCGTTGCTTCTTATATAATAACTATCGAGTAACGCAAAAGGTGCTTTTTTTCTGATTTTTCGTCTGGAAACGCTCAGATGCAAACTGTATCCGAATGCGCTACAACGTTACCATACCCGTCCCTCGAGATGTCGGTCCGGCCAATGAAGGGGATTGGTGTGACTGTGCTCGCTGGTTCTTCTCGCGGAGAGAGAATTGTGCGCTGGAGAAGAAAAGCGAAGTTCGAACCGCAACCGAAGTGCGTCTCTCGAGCTTGATATAGAGGAGGACGCTGCACTAGGACCGTGCTCTCACTAAGCCTGGCTGAAACTGGGATGACCGTATAATGCACCCGCAGATATAGTCTCGCAGCGCTGGGTCTGATGCAGGAACGGGAGCAGAGCTAAGCCTGGCTGATATCCGACCGAAAATTCAACAGCTCCTCGCGCTCGGCTGGGTTGGGTCGGCCGCGCTCGAGTGACTCTGGAAATCTTCGGCTAGCTAAGACAGCGCTCCAGCTGATTTCGACGCATGGGAAAGCGGAGTCGAAGAGCGCTAGCTAGCAAAGACGGAAGACGAGTTCTGTTCCTCTCGATATCGGCCGTGACAAGATACCTCGACCATACGCAAAAGAGGCAAGTCGTAAGGGTTTTGGGCAGCTGGCTAGTTTAGTCGAAGCGTTGCAATATCGATTTTAAATTGGATCAGATGGCCGGACGGGCTCACGTCAACCCGCAAGAGTTCAGCCCGTGCCTCATGCTACGCATCATGTCACAACTGTACCAAGCTTTTTTAGTCGGCGCCCAACCTTGGGACAGGAAGCTGTGATGCAATGACCCCATGCAACCCAGCGCGCAACTCTATCTACTATCGATAGCTCCTCTATAGCGCGAGACCTCGCAGCTGAGATGTTGCGTCGAGGTGCGGACTGCACTAAGATTTGGGTTTTGTCGGCAGCAGCGCATTCGCCGTTAGCGTGGAACCTCGCCACACTGCCAGAATATTCGAAATCCAGGGCCGGCGGGACAAGACAGGCTCGCCCACCACCTTTGAGCATCGAGGCTAATGCACCTCGTATTGCGGGCATTGGGGCTAGCTCGCGGTGCAAGCGAGAAGAAAAGAAAATAAGAGAGAAAAGCGATATGCACCCACATATCTGCATCTGCATTTTAGTCAAACCCACGGCCAGCGTCTATAGCATAGACGACTGCTATAGCTGTAGTTTGTAAACGCACGTGGATGAAATGGCTGCATGCAAAGGCAATAGTGTAAGGAAAGTCTGATCATAGTGCAGTTGATAGGAAGGTTCCGCGAATGCTTCAGTGTGATTGATCAGTCTCATGTCATTGGGATGAATAATTCCTTACGAATGAGCGCATTAATCTAAAGACGTTGCCCACAGCGGGCTCGAGCTTCACAGAGTCGAAAGCACAAGTATCATGCTTATGCTTTATTTTAAGAAATATAACGGGCTTATAAGCTTGATCATAGAGCCCGCAAAAAAAGTGCTATAGAAAGCGTAAAGTCCGATAGCAAGCTCGTAAGATATCCAGATACCATACTAGGCAAGCAGCCCCGTTCGACGCCGTTGCTTCATGAATTCAATTTGAGAGCACGCGTGCACGAATGGAAGGACGACCAACCCTCATCGATTCGTTTCCCTGAATGAATGACATAATTGATATACTGCTTTGGCCTCGCCGGTATACAGACCGCTATCATCAATTCTCAGCTCGGAGTAGCCGTCAATGACAAAAGCTATCTTTTCCCGCGGCAACCAACATTACGTTTACTATCAATATATCGTATTCTATACCTTCCACATCGAACCTGTATGCTGAGAATCAATGATCAAGATCACCGGTGCTTCTGCCATTGTTGGCTTAGGGTGCAAGATTAACTTTTTTGAGAAATGCATGTCCATGCACACGCCATAGGACCTACGGTATCGACGACACCCCCTCCCTCTCTACTGGCCTCATGATTCTTCCATCCGCATTCTAGAAGGAGGGCAGGCGTAATTAAACGGGTAATAATCCGGACTGGTATTATAGTACAACGGCTATAGACTAGCTAACTAATCGACGACAGACGCCCACACAGCTGTGACATATGGTTTGGGGGTCTCACTGACACGCACCCACGATCACCACTAGTTCAGATGCTCGGGCAGGGATGCCGCTGACAGAGCTTCTCGATATCGCTCGTCCTTGCATCGGCCTCTATCGTGCTAGCCGGCGTCCACACCACCCCTGCGGGCGCAGGCGCAGGCACCCTTCTCGAACGAATGAAAGCTCAGGGCACCGGGAGAAGTATCCAAACCATGCATGTGGCAGAAAGGGGAATGCTTCCAGAAGGCAAATGGAAGTCTCGCGGGTGAGACAAAAAGGCACCAAGAGTTCTGCGACAAGTTCGGCTCCGCTTAACGAGTGAGGAAGCCAAAACGCAGCACGATACGAGATTAATTCGGGATCCGACCAACATGTCACATTTTGGCCCCCCTTTGGGATCCGATCGATCGCATGCGCTGTACATCAGAGTACGGGATGGTACATCATGCGCATACTACATACAGATATGTGACAGCTTTGCAAACCTGTCTGCGAATTTTCGCCGCCGTGTTTTCCCCTTTCCAATTCGCGCACCATGCAATGCCATCCCGTCTATTCGCTGGCAATCTTCCCAGACGACCTCGATCTGACCTGTCAGAGAATCGCAACTGGAGGACTCGCAGTTTGCAGCTGGCCAGGGTGATGGAAAGTGTGGAATGTTTCGAGAAGAGACCGGATAAACCTCCCCTGCACAGAAATTTTCGCAAAGAACTCCCCTAAAATGCCCTCACAGGAGTAAAAGTAAAATAAGACTCGACCGCCGAAGGGTGCCTGCAGACAAGTCCGAATTGGACGGGACTAGTCGACTGGGACAGGAGGGTCGGATAGGCCCAGTTATTCCCTCATTTGCATCTACTGAAACGGCTTAGGTGGGTCGTCAATCAGCGATATCACATATATTATATAATGTTAACAGGCTGTGTTAAGGAACTAACACAAGCGTCGCCTGCTAACCTTAGCGTTAAGTGTGTAATGCTACGCGTTTATTAGCTGCAGTAGAGGCCCCATGCAAGGCACGACCGACGTCGTTCTGGTCGCTGGGAGCTCAGATTAGGTCAATTCAAGTCAAGTTGAGCTAAACGGAGGCTCGATAGGTGACGTGCCCCGCTTAGCGAAAGCTGCTAGTAGGCCATTTAGTCTGATTCTCATGAGGAACTCTCGGCTCGTGTTTCGATGTTATCACGCTGCAATACCCACTATGCGCTACACCGGCTGGTCGATATCGCCAGACTACTGCGCTAGGGCCACAGTCGCCTCTGACTAACCACCCCAAACGTCGGTTCCTTCAGCTACCGAGAGACCCGACCCAGAAAAATGGCCTTCTAGAAAGGGACCGTTCAACGTTCACTCCACACAGTCGCTCGATACGAGGCGGAGGGGTATTTTTAGCATGGGCCTAAATGTCGATAATGGGGGAGGTGCTGCGCCAAGGCAGCGTACTCGACATTAGTGCTGCGATAGCGTGCTTCCGGAGGTACTTGTACAGCTGTAGGGATGTGCTGTTGGAGATAATGCAATTGCGTAACGTGAATGCTCGGACGTCACCAACCTTGAATTCGAAACCAACCAAGAAGCACTAACGTAACATTAACGAGCCAGTATGCAGTCATTTCCCCCGCAAAGATATCACCATACCTGAAGGATAGTCCCATCAGTCTGAAGCCTTTGATCGATTTGACAAGCTATCAGCTAACCCCCTCGGAACAGACCATCGTAATTCCCGAGCCAATGTGCAGGGAAATCGATCCAGCAGGACGCCGGAGTTTCGCAGCAGCATACTAGCAAGGTGCCTATCGTCATGCGATGTTTCATGTCCAAGGCAGGTTGCCGTTACTTCCGGAAGCAGCGCATACGTGGAGTTATTGCCTGACAGCTGGAGGAGACTAAGCCCAGAATGCTAGTTCGATCGCATCATTCTATCGTCGGCTGTGCCACGTGCCGCTTTGTCGATATGTTGCAGTTGAATATATCACATTGATGCTATCATCAGCCGCTGCTCGTTCCTTCGCCACGTTGGGCCACGTTTGCCGTCGTCGTCTATCGAATCAATGTATCACAACTTAGCTAATGTTCCGTTCTTCTCGGAGAACGCGCGAGATCGCAATTTCTCAAGTTTACATGAATCCATACCTCCGTCGCAAGCTGCAACAGCGAGCGAGCGGGGGCCTGTTCTCATCGACGAGTCAGAACGCCGCTTCGAACGCCGTTGACGAAGCCATCCGGATGCCTTTTCCTCATTTGGCTGACGTGAGGCTGAACCAACCAAACTAGGAAATCTTCTGGAAGCCTGCGATCGAACGACCGGGGACCACAAAAAACTCTCCCTCGAACAGGGGTCATCCCTACCTTCTAGAAGGCTTCGACGAACCTCGCATGCGAAAAAGCAACTTTTATCCAGGGAGCCGAAGGTGGGAAGCGGGCATCCCATCCACCCACACCCTTCCGTTCAATTAGGCTCCCAGAATTTTGCCTATGTCACGAAACAACTGTGTCTGTTCGTTTCCTCTGTGCGCCCTAAATGCAAGGTGCATGCATATGTGTGTACCGACGGCGTCTTCGGGTGTGCGTGTGAAAGTACAGACATACATACATCATGTATGTCTTTCCTTCCACGCCCCGTCCACCATGCACATGCAGATGGCAGTTGAGTCTCCCAAAAATAAGGCGAATGTTATGTTCTGATTTGGCCGACCGATCGCGCAGCCTCCACTGGCAACAATTGCATGCGTGAACCAGCGCAAAGCTTCAAATGAAGTCATGACACCGAGAAAAGCTAATGTGTATGTACAGTACCATAGCCTCGCTAGCTGCAAGCCATCAATGCTTCCCACCGGACGAAAGAATGCTTCCAGACGACTTCCTCTCGGGAAACGCTAAAGCAGCCTTTTAGCTCCATGCACCGTGTCGATCTCCAGCCTGCGCTCAAGCGAACGAATTCCCCTCCCCAAAGAACGAAGGTGCTCGATTCGGCTACTTGCTTGTTTGAAGTTATGCAGCTTTTATCAGGGTGTCACACACCTTGTTAGCAATTGGCGGTATCAGGACATCCCGCTCCAACCGCCGCCTGGCCAACAATCGTCGACGGGAATGACGTTGCAACCATGGCCAAGGTTCGCCGACCTCCTAGATTTGCACTGAGTTGCAGTATCAAACCATCCGTCCATCCAACCAGCTGGGCGCTCGCACGCAATCCAACTGCCTTGATCCGCCCGTGCTCAATTTCATTAACTGCAAGTGCATCCTTGAGGCTACCACACGCGGGATGGCAGGAAGAAGACTGGAAGGCAGGAACCGCAATCAATCCAAATTCCAATCCGTAATCTGCATGTTTCTTTCTGCAGCCCGTCCTGTTCGAAATTTCCTCCCACTGCTCTGCATCCATGTATCCAAGCAAAACCTTAAAATCCCGCATGCACAGTCACATGCACCATGGCTTAACAGGTTGGCAATTCGTCTCGACCTTTCCCGCGATCGATTTTGCATGATGCTGCCGGCCGGCCTAGGCTGTCATCTTGGGTACCGAGGAGCTAGGTACAATCTAGCAGCTGGTCAATTGCCACTCGTATCCTTTCGTCCCTCCAACACTCTCCCAAACACAAAGCCAAGTCCGAGCCAAAAACTCGCTGAAACACTGTCTTGTTTCTATAATAAGGGCTAACTGTGGCATTTCAATGATAGCCTATTGATGTTCGGCTCGCGCGAGCGCCGGAGACGCACATTTCCGTTGCGCAGGAGTGCCATCTGTAATCGAAAGGGAAAGTGGTAGCATCGCGGCGCGGCAGACTCTCAAGATGTCGTGCGAGCGCACGCATTGCAAGATAGATACAATGTCAAACATCAGTCTTTTTAATTTCGGTCCGAGATTGGATCGGAAAACTCTTCTGCGGCCAATGTTTGCATTCATCGCATGCATGTCCATGCTCGATCGTGCGATATAGTATCACCTCGGAGATAAACCCTTCGAAGGCTCTTTGTGACTCGATACTGGCGCATGTGCATGCATGTGCATGCAGATACGGCCATTGGGCGTCACGGACGGAACGAACGACATCTTCTGGAAGCCAGGCTTGCCATTCGCGAACTGATTCTTCGGATCTGAGCTGGGCGAGTTAATTGGGCGACCGCCGCCACTGCACCTACGCTACCGGGGTTAAAGGCAGTACGTAAAATACTATTGTCTGTAGGTCCGCATGCGCATGCCTGCAGCGGACGGAGATATAGCGATCAGCAGGTTGTTGGTGCGTACGTTGCAGTTATTGATGCATTTTACCCAACATGCATATGCACTTTTCGATCCAGCGAAGGTTCGGATACTCATTCGGACATCGTTGATAGCAATCGATAGTTTCCAGAGTTTCGGCTCATCTTCGCTTGAACTCGTCCGCAGTAGTCTGCAAGGCATATGCAGCTCAACACGTATACGAGTCAACTATTTCAGGTATCGAAGCACGTGCACGGTTGTGGTATTTTAAATTCTTGCGATAACTTGATTGCATAACTTAGGTAGATATCGAGAGCTGATATAATGCATGCCGGTTAACAATGAGCTGTAAAATCAGGCTGTACAACCTTATATACATGTATATAGGTATGGAGGCTAGAATTCATTTAGCCAACGAGTCGTTGCATGCAACTGCAACTTCGACGACCGGTATTCACTTCGATTTTTGCATTCGTCTATGGAATCTATTTAGGATGTACTTTGTACGGTACCCGCATCTATGTATACCACCATCTAAGCCAAGACTAGTGCTACCGTGTGGACCTGGGTTATCCACATCCAGATCTTCCACCAACCGGAGCCTATCTACGTGATCTTGGCTTTGATCAGTCAAACCTGGTTGACGGTTCTCGTTTGGGGGAAATTTGAAATGGACAAGGGAGATTTATTATGCCGAAATCGCCGCGAGGAGTGCGATATATGCTCACTAGTACTGTGTCCTTTGCAAACTTTGTCGATACTTGTTTATTCAACATCCGTTCATCCGGCTGCTAGTATGATGACATTATACCTTAACGTTATAGTACGAGCTTGATGACAGTGCATATACTAGTATGCTTTAGGATCGGCCTGGAGAGAATTTAGTCGGATATCAAGACGTCTATTATACCCCGAAATCCCTATTCACATTGCGTTCGTATTGGAAAGCTCCACAAGGTGTCTCTATAATTATATGCGTACCATACGGGCCGGAGACACAATCCACGAAGTTAACGTAAACATCGTTCACAACGTTGCACTACATGAAACCTTGAAATTTTGGCCAGTGAATTCCATTTGTATGCCTGCAAAAACCGAGTACTCGGAACAGGGCCGAGAACTGCAAAACTTGACTGTCGCATCAATTTAGCCATGTTAATCAACCAGCAGCGCACGACTCTAATACCAGGTATATATTTGATAAGAACCAGGACACTGAGTCTTATGCTGACAGGGTGCGCACGGACACATTTCAAACATAACACCTTAGGTGTCTTACTGTGCTGGATGCAATGAATTGCGCGTATTCCGTAGAACCGATGACTTGTCAGTACATTTAGATCCGACATAGGGTTGCGTTACGTGGCTGTAGTAACGTCGCGTAGAAGCGGATACGAGGTTCCACCGGCATTTAGACACGGATCCAGTCGTGTCAAGGCTGTCCTTTCCTTTACATGTGGGCTACCATATCCTTAAATCGCGGACCTTCTTGAATTCAGCCTTTTGGTCAATGCAAACTATCGTTTGATCAGTTTGATCCATCGTTATTACGCAGTATGGTATGGATTTTGCCGGAGCTATACCGACGCTGGGACCTCATTTTACGATGATTGCTTTCGTGCAATAAACTTAAGTTTATATGTCTGTGCTTGAAGATGCTATATAACTAGTTTTAAATACCATCTAAACGAGGTCCACTTCTCGAGATTGTGCCTTAATATATCTCGGTCGAGGCAAAAGCTTGATGCCAAAGGTGAATACCACGCCATCCATGGAACCTCCAGCGTCAGAGCGGATAGCTTAACTAGCCCACACGCTCAGCCGGGCCGGTGGAGGCCTGATCTGAAACGTATCGCCCTAGATTTCAGACCCAGGCGATCCCCTTGACGATGGCTTCAAAAGTGGATGGGGTCATTGCTAAGCCCCCTTTGGCCGGGTTTGGCCGTCATCAAATGTCCTCAGTCCGTATCGAGTGCATAAACATACATACATTTGATCGTGCCGTCTTTGTTCTAGAAGGTCGTGTATGCGTGGCGTTGAGGCCAATATGGAATTTATCCGCTGCGACGAATCGGATTCATTGCAAGAAACGAGCCGGGATTTGCAAACCTGGAAACAGTCATTCAAGACAGCCCACCACGTCTGGTC
Organism: Drechslerella dactyloides; assembly: GCA_020064725.1. Classification (NCBI taxonomy): domain Eukaryota; kingdom Fungi; phylum Ascomycota; class Orbiliomycetes; order Orbiliales; family Orbiliaceae; genus Drechslerella; species Drechslerella dactyloides. The sequence continues at coordinate 1,677,641 of JAGTWJ010000019.1, forward strand.
CCCCAATCTTTGCCGTTTCGCGCATTGCATGATTATGCCTGTAATACTCGTGCTGAAGGTCCCTGAGTGTTGTCTCATCCCCCTTGGGCCAATGGGGTCGTATAACGTTCGCAATTTTGTCTCGCGCTCAGATGCATTATCATTGAGTACGACGCTTCGGCAGGCCGATACCCGTCGGCAAAATGTCCGGTGGCATGTTGGACTGCTCGGGTGGCAGCTGGCCTTGTCCTTGGGGAGCAGATCCTCAAAAATTGGAACCCAGCAGAGGCTTGGAGGGGGCATCCCGTGGTAATCGATGTGCAGATATGGAGCATACATTTCATTACCTGTGGAAAAGGCTGAAATGGTTACCCGTCCAGCAGGACTCTGGTCCAATCAAATTTTGTCCATACTTTCCGAAATTCACCCTCCCTTCGATCCTTACCTCTATTCCATCTCCCTTGTCTTTTGATAATATCGGGTTCGCAGTCCAGCATCCCTCCAAGTATCTCTCTCGCAAAAAGGTCTCCTTTCGGCCATTTGTTCTCATTCTCGACGATATGGCCCATACCCCCGTCAATTTCGAACCATACATGGAAATACGGGGCTTCCTTCACCATGGACTTCCGGAAGGCTTGTTTACCCAAACCTTTCCGGGACAGCGCTGTGGTATCGATGATTTTTTTGTGCTGCGACCATTCTTCGTCAGTAGAAAGAAACGCTTCCTATTCGATTGTTAGCATGCGCAATCATCTTTTATTGTTATGGGGAAGTTTCTGTACCTTGAAGAACGCAGGGGCCAATCCACCCTGCTCGAGCGGGAGAGGGACGGCTTCGATAGCAGCATGTCGTTTCCGATGAGGCGCTGCCGCATTCTCGTAGAAGATGACATCTTGGCCGAGTTCATGATACATCCGGATTAGACATTTCATAAAGTTCTGCATGGTTGTTAGCTGGCTTCTTCTGAATCACAGTGACAGCATGCTACACGTACTCGAATTTCCTCCCACTCGTCATCGTCGCACTCCAATGTGTTCGTACGGTGCTGTATCGGGACGATCATCGCACCGCCTGATGAAAGCTCTGGTTCTGTGGGTAATGTCAAGAACACGCGAGTTCCTAGCGATATCACAGGCGCAATCGGTTGTCTGTCCTCTTGCGAGCAAAGCGGACAGCTGTCTAAAATTCGCTGCTGCCTCTTGAAGTCGTTGATAGCCATATTCTTGATGTCGATCTCGCTCTTCTGGATACGGGTAGCAAGCTTGCCAGCATTTTCATCCATATACTCGAGATCGTTCTAAAGAGCGATTGGGTTAGCAGCTGTTTCTAGGTGAAGCGGGGCTTGGATATTGCTTACGTCGAACTTGGTATCTTTTGCTATCCGCTCTGCAAAGAGACGGCCCTCGTTGGTGTGTCCCCGGGTCCGTTTCTCCTCTCGAACCATATCGTCGAGTGTAATATCTTCGTTTGCTTCCATCTTCCCCTTTCTCCTCCCACTTGTGATTTCTTTGGCCTCGCTGCTCTTTCCACCGCCAGCAAGCAGTCTGGAGTCCATTGCGGAGAGAACCACCACTTCGGATTCCTTCTGATTGGCGAAAGCAGCCAGCGCTAGATTGTACTCGGCCTCGAGCTCCGCGGCTTTTGAGTCGCCACGTAGTTGCGCCTTGAGCAGGCTCGCTCTTAGCTTATTGAGAGTAGATTGATCGATAATCTTGGTGACGTGAGGGTTCGGCTGGCTTGGAGTCTTGATGATCTGAGGAGGCTCGGGCGATGGGGTTCGTCGTCGTTGCGTATTCTTAATCTTGCGCTGGGCGTAGAGATCCCCGGTAGGATGCTCTTTATAGTCTTTGTGGTCTTCGCCATACATCTCCCGTCTATCCAGCTCGAGCCTTTCCTCTCGAACTTCGTCGAAACTCTTGAGATCCCCGAATACCTCGGCTCCCACGTCATCCACGCTTCGTTCCTCCTCCTCCGCTCTCGTGTAGGCATTTTTGAGCTTCCGCATCCGCCATTGGGAGCCGCCGTCGCCGAACGTGAATGACGGGCCGGTGGACTTTGGAGGTTCATAGGTATCTAGTGAGACGCCTTCTCTAAGCGGGACGTTCAATTCTTTGGACGAGACGTTGAGCTGGTAGTCCTTCACGGTTTGCTTGACCGTCGCCGAGGTGTCCTTGGGCTTCTTAACTCCTCTCTGTAGATACTCGACATCTATGCCGGATTCCTCCATCCAGGCATCGCGCTTCAATGCTGGCCCATCGGAAGTAGGTTTTGCCGAATGGGTCTCCACGGTCGATGGCGGAGTAGCCGCCTTTTCTACCCACATGCCTTCGCCCTCTTCCAGTTCTTCTTCGGCTATATCGTCGGCTTTATCATCATCCCGTTTCCGCCTCTCTCGCCGTCGGGAATCGTCATCGTCGTGGGAATGCCGAGAGCGCTTGCTGCTATGATGGTGCCGATGGCGGTCGCGGTCGCGGTCCCTATCATGTTTCGAAGATGATGAGCGATGGTGATGCCCGTGCCTGTGGTGCCGTTCTTCAGAGTCACCTTCGCGATGGGATCTGTGCTTCTCCGTGGCACGGTCGCGTTCGTCCTCGTTTTCGCGCTTCCGATGACGTCGTTCGCCGTTATCGTCGTCGCGTTCGCGGTGTCTCTTTCGGTCGTGATCGCGATGCCGGGAATCGCTGTTTCTACTGGATGTAGACTCCATTGTTGGATCGCGGCGTGGGTTCGGCAATCGCTGAGCGCGTTTGTTGCTTGGTCTTGCGAGGATGTAGTCTGGGGTGAGGATGGATGGTACGATTTTAGAATCCTGCAAGTCGCATATGCAAACCCTCTCACACAACCTTATCTGGATAGCTCTGTCACTAAAACCTCCATCAAACTTCAACATCGCTACAACTATCAAAGCTGCACATACCGCCATTTCACATTCTGGAGATCCAGAAGACCGACCAACAGACGTCCACAGCTCCTCGCCTGTCCTTTCCAAAGCACCGAAGACAGCCTTCGCAACATGTCGCAACCTCCAGTGATCATGGTAGTCGGCATGGCCGGGTCTGGCAAAACCACCTTCATGCAACGATTAAACGCACATCTGCACCAAAAGAAAGACCCACCCTACATCGTAAACCTCGATCCCGCCGTCAAGAATGTCCCGTTCGATAGGCATATCGACATCAGAGATTCAGTCAACTACAAAGAGGTCATGAAGCAGTATGTGAAGGAGGATCCACCCGCTTAGAGAATGCACTGCTAATCGGCCCTGTACAGATATAATCTCGGTCCGAATGGAGGGATTATGACTTGTCTGAATCTGTTCGCAACCAAGATCGACCAGGTGATCGGCATCTTGGAGAAACGGGCGCCGACGCTATCGAGAATACTAGTAGACACGCCGGGACAGATTGAATGTTTCGTTTGGTGGGCTACACTCGACACTACAGACCGAGGGGATTACGCTGACTCAGGAAATATAGGTCGGCTTCCGGAGCTATCGTAACTGATGCTCTGGCCTCATCGCTCCCTACCGTTCTTGCGTACGTCATCGATACACCGCGGACGACTTCCACGTCGACATTTATGTCCAATATGCTCTACGCCTGTTCCATTCTTTACAAAACAAAACTGCCGATGATCATAGTTTTCAATAAAACCGATGCGCAGGACGCCGCATTTGCGAAGGAGTGGATGACGGATTTCGAAGCGTTCCAGGCTGCTTTAAGGCAAGAGGAGGAGAAAGGAGAGGGCGTCAACAGTGGGTATATGGGAAGTTTGATGAATAGTATGAGTCTAATGCTAGACGAGTTTTATAATCATCTGGATGTACGAGCCCAGCAAACACCCTCCCGCCAAGCTTATCGTGGATGCTAATTCGGACGCAGGTTGTATCGGTGTCGTCTATGACTGGAGCCGGCATTGACGACTTCTTTAAAGCAGTTGATTCCAAAGTGGAGGAGTACAAGAGAGATTACCTGCCAGAGCTTGAGAAAGCACGGAAAGAAAGAGAGAAGCAAAAGGCTGATGGCCAAAAAGGGCAGCTTGACCGCCTAATGGCTGACATGAAGATGTCGGCTTCGACGTCACGAAAACCGAAGAAGGAGAGGAAGATCACAGCTGGCGAACCAGAGATTGACACCCTAAGCGACGCCATGGACTCAGATTCTGACGAGCCGATGGAAGGCGACCCTGATGTTGAAGACAACACGAAGGACGGAAGGATGGGGGATGACAGCTTGGTGGACCGGTACGAAAGAGCCCTGCATAAAGACGCAGCAGGCAAAGAAGATCCCACAGAAGAAAGCTTCATGAGATATCTCAATGCCCCGAGATAGTTTCTCATTTGAGCGCACTGGCTGCATGTTCATAGGCGTATGTTCCTGGGTTATATCTACGATTCAGCATTGGGTTGGACAAATAAGCTATTTTATCAAATTTTAGGAATCTCGTTATACATCTGTCCTCAACAAGTAGAAGCTAGATTCAATATATATGTGTGTAAACCCCAATATATCACGGTGCTGTCATAAATTGGCTGCTGTCCCGCCACATGTACACATAGGATCGATGTTAGTTGATAGTATCAAGTCTGTAGATTTGAGCAATGCCCCATGAGATAACGCTCAAACAAGGGTTTCGGGGATTCCTCAAAATCGGGTAGTCGTCCGACAATAGGCTAGCCTTCTTGTCTACGAAAGTGCTTAATCGAAGCCCAGCGTAGTCGCTGACAAAGCTTCCTCAAACTCCATACGAAGGGATTCCGTCTACGTTGAACGGAGCTGCAACAACACACAAGACTGGTGGGTTCTATGACTCACGTGACTTGGACCCCGTCGACTTTGTCGCGCGAGGAAGCATCCTTGACCAACCTCGACTCGTCACGACTCATCAGCGACGCGACGTCGACAGCCATATCCATTCATCTTCGCAACAACCCCAGAAGCACGGTCGCCCGTCCACCGCCATCATGACCTCCGTCGAGAAATCGCGGGGCCCCCCGCGGGTCAAAAACAAGGCACCGTCGCAGCGTCAGTATCCACCTCCGTCGACCCATTGGAAAGCCGCGCTGACATCTCGATCCACTCCACAGAGCAAATATCCGCCGAACAGCTGCTTCGAGAAGCCTTCGAACGACAGGAACCGGGCGTCCAAGTACCCACCCAGCGATTCGCCGACCTCGAAGAACTCCATGAATACCAAGGCAGGAAACGGAAGGAGTTCGAGGACTATGTCCGGCGGAACCGGATAAACATGAACAATTGGATGCGCTACGCCGCCTGGGAGCTCGAGCAACGAGAATACAACCGGTTGGTCTTCCATACGCTGCGTCCAGTGGGGCGTAATGATGACGATGATGCAAGAAAGCTGATGCTGACCGCAGAATGCTGGTGTAGGGCGCGTTCCATCTTTGAGCGAGCGCTCGATGTCGATCCCACCGCCGTCCCGCTGTGGCTTCGGTATATCGAGGCGGAAATGAAAACCCGGAACATTAACCACGCGCGAAATCTGCTGGACCGGGCCGTCACCGTGCTTCCGCGGGTCGATAAGATCTGGTACAAGTACGTGTACATGGAGGAGATGCTGGGGAATATCCCCGGTACACGACAGGTCTTCGAGCGATGGATGTCCTGGCAACCGGATGAGGCAGCTTGGGGCGCCTATATTAAGCTTGAGAAGCGATATGGGGAGCTTACGCGCGCGCGCGCGATCTTTGAACGTTTCACACAGGTGCACCCGGAGCCGAGAAATTGGATCAAGTGGGCCAAGTTTGAGGAGGAGTACGGCAACCCGGACCTTGTCCGGGAAGTGTTCACCGCCTCGATTGAGCATCTGGGAGACGAGTTCATCGACGAGAAGCTGTTCATTGCATTTGCGAGGTTCGAAACCAAGCTCAAGGAATTTGAGAGGGCGCGCGCGCTTTACAAATTTGCTTTGGATAGGCTGCCTCGCTCGAAATCTCAGCAGCTGTATAACAACTACACCACCTTTGAGAAGCAGTTTGGCGACAAGGAAGGCGTAGAGGATGTTATCGCAGCAAAGAGGAGAGTGCAATATGAGGAACTGATAAAAGAGAATCCCAAAAACTACGATGTCTGGTTCGATTATGCACGGCTCGAGGAAACGCAGGGTGATGTGGACAAGGTTAGGGATGTGTACGAGCGGGCGATAGCACAGATACCTCCGACGCACGAGAAGAGGCATTGGAGAAGGTACATATACCTATGGATAAATTACGCCCTATACGAAGAGTTGGAGACAAAGGTACGTGACCGTGGTTTGAGAATCTTGCGGTCTCAGTCGAAGATGCTGACATTGTGGCAGGACAAGGAGAGGACGGGACAGATATACACAGAAGCGCTAAAGCTGATACCGCACAAAACATTCACTTTTGCGAAAATCTGGTTGATGGCTGCCCATTTCCACATTCGACAGATGGATGTCACAAAAGCCCGGAAGACACTAGGTACTGCGATTGGGATGTGCCCGAAGGACAAGTTGTTCAAGGGCTACATCGAATTGGAACAAAAGTTGCACGAGTTTGTGCGCTGCAGGACGTTGTACCAGAAGCATATCGAATTCAACCCGTCGAACAGTCAGGCGTGGATCAAATTTGCAGAGCTGGAACGGGCGCTGGACGACTTTGATCGAGCCAGGGCGATATATGAACTGGCGATAAATCAGCCAGAAATGGACATGCCCGAGCTGGTGTGGAAGGCGTATATAGACTTCGAAGAGGAAGAGGAAGAGTGGGAGAGAACGAGGTCACTATACGAACGGCTGCTGGAGAAAACAGAACACGTCAAAGTCTGGATTAGCTACGCACACTTCGAAATCAATGTGCCTGATGATGATGATGCCGAGAATGCCGACGAGGACGCGGTCAGCGAGGAAGCCAAGACGAGAGCGAGGACAATCTTCGAACGAGGCTACAAGCGGCTCAAAGACAGGGGTCTCAAGGAAGAGGTTTGTGCATTACCCTTGCTCCACACGGTCATTAAGTACTTGAGTAAATGACTCGCTAACTCTTGCCATAGCGTGTGGTCCTCCTTAACGCCTGGAAATCGTTTGAGCAAACACACGGCACAGCAGCCAGCATCCAAAAAGTGGAGGCACAGATGCCCCGCAAGGTCAAGAAGAGGAGAAAGCTCGACGACGACAGCTTCGAGGAATACATGGACTATCTCTTCCCAGCGGACGAGGAGCAGAATGCGGGAGTGCTCAAGCTGCTACAGGCTGCCCACAAATGGAAGCAAGAGCAAAGCAACGCTGCCTAGCTACGCATTATGTCGCACATGTAAGCGTTCTGCGAGTGGTGTCCACCCGCCCGTTGACAGCCTCGTGGCAGGCAGGCATACATGCGTATCTGTTTCCCTCCGCCACGGTACCGTTTGGTATCAGCTTTCCCGCCGTTTCCTGTTGCTGCAAGATGATTTGCGGCAGTTAAATTTGTACGATAGGAGTTCTACGTTTATGACATTATCAGGATATGAGGTCAGGATCCGGAAATGTGGTCGAAACGGAAGGTGTCGATCTGGCACTTTTTATAGCGCTTTGCGAGCTTGCTTTAACACATACGATCAAGGGGAAGTTTATACGAATCCCATTACCGCTGGAAAGCTAGCATCGCCACTGCGGGTATCTATCTATACTTTACAAGCTATGCCTTGAATGACTGAACAGGGTGCTGATGTGCTTGAAAACGGCACGGCTACGAGGATTGGGTGAGCCGGGTTGCAAGGGGAGCCGAGTGTTGAGTGTAGAAGGAGCTCAGATGGAGCAAAAGCGAACTAGCGCCTAAAATTCATCATCACTCGTGTCCGTGTCGGCACTCTTTTTGTGCGGGATAATTGGTATACCCTTGCGCTGGTTTTCTCGCATTTTCAGGATCTAATCATGCAGCCAATGTCAGCACTACTCGTCTGCACGTGTAATTCTGGGCATCTTATATCTGACGGACGTCAAATGGCCTGATATGATGCTCAGAGCGCGGGCCCGAAAGATGTCTACGAACCCGTTGCCTGATTTCTCGCTCCTCCTTGGTTATCGAGACCTTTTTGACCTTGCGCGCAAGATGCTTATTGCTCCCGCTGGGGCCGGTAGAGGATTTTGAGTTGGATGCTGATGCATTCGCACCTTCGTCGTCGGAAGCAGCTGCGATGTCAGCATGATGACGGTGACTTTTCGCGCGCTTCCTACGTTCCCGCTGTTGCTTCCGGCGGAGAGCCCGAGATGCGTCACTGGTCGGAACCTCAGTATGGCGGTCGCGCAGGAACGCAGACAAGGCTGCAGAAGCCATCTGTCTGGTCGACTGGGTGGCTGAGGATGCCATGTTTTGTGATTTGATGCTATGGGAGCTAAATAAAGCTGTATTGTCGCGGGATTGATGAGGCTCCAGCGTTTGGGTCCCGGGGAGCGGTGCAAGGGCTGCGGAGGGTGCAGTCGTGTGGAGTTCGAAATAGAAATCTCTAGCTCGTTTGATATGAGTTCTCGAGTTCCAAGATCCCTCCAAGATCTTGGTTGGTGTCGTTAAAAACTTCCCGATGCAGGCAAGAAATCAGGACGGGCAGCTTGCCAACAGCGCAGGCGCCACTAACCCCAACTCGAGCCTGTCACAAACTGTCGTTGCATGCATCCAAACGTCGAATCCAAACTTTTTGGCCGTAGGCGACAAGCAAGGTCCTGCCCTGCCCGTCCGTCGGGCCCAATGACCGCCTGGCCGGCGCCTGGAGATGCTGTTGTCATCTTCACGACATCTCAATCGATCGAGCGAATCAGGAATCCTCAAGAGACAGCCGTGGCAGTTGCCTGTTTGTCGTGCTATCGACGACCTTCTCTCGACGACGTGACAGCCAGCTGAGCCTGAGTCGTCGCACAGCCTGGCAGTCAACCCGGCTCAAGGTTCTACTTGCACGACGCTATTCTTTACGTGGAGCAGGGTGGTGGGTCCCCCGGCATTACCTAAGTCACTTCCATGGGCCGTACGAGGTGCTGCATCGTGGGGTACGAAACGTGACGTGGGTGCTGATGTTGAGCCTCCTCCCGACACCGATCTCTTCCTCCTTCGCTCGAGAACGCGCTGGCCTGGCTAATATCAATGACGCCCAACTCGACGCTAGCATCATAGCTCAATGCTGCTCTCGCCTCCAGGAAGCCAGAACCGGATGATGGGCAGGGCGATGCGAGCGAGCTGACAGCCCAGTCCCAGCTAGCTGCTGGGCAATCCATCGGTCACCCTTCCATGTTTCCCGAGCCATCCGGATAAAGATAGCGGACTGGGTCCGGAATACTAGTCTCGATCGCTGTTCAAACTTCAAAGAAGGCCCGCCGTTCCACGAATTCCAAATTGCCAAGTCTGAGGCCCAGCCCATGTGGGGAACAGCGGGACAAACAGTGCAGGGGAATGGGACGAAGACCGACAGCCATTGGCCAGACGCCTGCTGCTGTCACACAAGGCTGAACAGGCGCACTTTTGTCAACGGAGAGGCTCAAAATTGGCGAGGGGCTCAGGCGACCCACTTCTCTGTCGTCCATTCGTTCTTTCTCGTCGGCCGACTCTTGGATCCCGTCAAGTGTGCCATTGGCAGTGAGCCGATTACTCTGTTGCCGGCCTATGCGTCGCAAGTTCATGAATAATGCCATTTCCCCCCAGCATGAGGGAATCGACGGGCCCCTCAGCTGCGCTTTCGTTCCATGATATCGCGATCCATGTGCTTGGAGGGCCGATGTTACCAGAGGTCGATATGTACCAAAGCAGGCAAAGCAAAGCACCATTCGCTTAGGATTTGGATCATGTTATATCCATACATCGCATGAACTATCGCCCACCCAACCCCTCACTCGCGGGTTTGATAGTCGCCCTTCCGTGCTAAGACGCGGAAAGCGACGATGCAGCGTTTCGGATTTCAAGTCAAGGACTCGCTCCGTATTAAATTTTTCGTCTCGGTGCCGCTTTGCAACCGGGTACTGTGGTCCGAGAGGCCCTACGATAGCGAGAACGAAAAAGCCGATTGCGGGCGAGAGCCCAGACAGGTTCGGCAATGCGAAGCCAAAAGCCCAGCCCGCATAGCCTCTCTGCTGCTGCTAATTTGAACGAGAACGCACACAGTCACGAAACAGCCGGAAACCAACTTCTTGTACGGGATCCACCTTTTGGCAGCGCGCGAAGGGGCCCATGACAAAAAAAGGATGGACCAGGGGTGAGGATCGTGGCTGTTGGAAGCCGCCTTCAGTGTCGTCGCCGGACATTAGGGGAGCCGCCTTTGGACAGCCCTGCTGCAGGACGGCTCAGGGCGGTGGTGGCAGGAGCGCACCCGCAAAAGACACACTTGCGCCCGAAACGAACCGTTGCGACCTCGTTCGACTTGCCTCTGGGACGGTCCCGTGGAATCTCGCACACTATCCAAGCTCCAATGTCAAGCAACCCAGACAAACCGTGGCTGGCTTGGAAGTGCATGTTATGAGCCTGAGCCAGGCCCTCCTCCTGCGGTTTCAGCCCTTGCTTTGCCCGCTGCCCATGCTCAACAGCTTGGTCATACATAAACAAGCAGCTTACCCGCCCGCTGCTCTGGCGGAGAGCCTTTCCAATTGTCTTTCTACGTACCCTGATATCTCCAAACGAGCAGCTCGATCGATCGGCCTGTTAGGGCTTACATGACTCTCTCAGACTGAGTAATATTTTCTCGTTTCTCTTTTATTGTTACTCCTTGTGGATCCGTCGAAGCTTCCCTGGATCAGTAGTGTGTATCACCAGTGCATGAGAACATTCGACCGGCACCGTTGTGCCACACCATCCAACACGCGATATCTCACTCCTTGAGCTCGGTTTCTTGCTTGCGAGACGGCCAATAATATCGATATACCAACTGATATCACACATAAAAGTTGAATTGGAAACTTGACACGATGCGACTGTTTACGGTATTCGCGCTGGCCTTAACGGCAATTCAAGGTGCCTCAGCGGTCTGCAACTGCCCGGTTATCGCTGCCCAGGCTTCGAACTGTAATCCTTCGGATTCGGCTTGCCTTTGCGCAGCCACTTCTTACTTGACAGCATTAATATCCTGTTCCAAATTCAGAAAAGGCGAAGACTGTTCCGACCAAGACCTGGCAGATGCAACAGATGCCTACAACAGCCTCTGTGGCTCACTCTCCACTACAAGTTCAGAAGCTACCTCCACATCAACCTCGCCCTCAGACTCCACCTCCACTAGCGATAGCTCCACCTCTATCGATTCCGATATTTCCACTGATTCACCGGCAAGAGCAACTCCGTCCTCTCAAACATCAACATCCTCAAGCAGCAGAATGAATGCGACAGCTGATACCGGCGCCGCTTCCAAGAGCGGCGGCGGCGGCAACCAGCCAGTCCTGACAAAGGCACAAATAGGAGGAATTGCAGGCGGTGGAGCAGGCTTGATCATTTTGGTGATTCTCCTGACGGTCTTCCTCACCTATCGAAAGTACAAAAAGCTCGACGAGAAGAAAGAAGCACAGCGGGACGTGGAGGCCGAGAAGTTTGTAGAGGGCGGCAGGCGGATGCGGGCGGCTTCGATGCAGCTCGTCAGCGATCGTCTATACAGCACCCAGCGGCCGCTCTCCTACGCTCTGGGAGAGTACGACTCGTCGGCATACGAAGCTCACGAAGGCCACCACCACCCGGAGAGAAGAGATACACCGGATAGCACCCCGCCGGACTCGATTCACGGCAACTACTTCAACCGGTTCAGCGGCAGCCATGTCGAGGATTCTGCTCAGGCGTTCATCAACAATAACCCCCAAAGATCATCGCAATACGGCCCGCCCTCCAGCTACACGAACCAGAGCAATCGACGATCGCTTTCCGTCACGGTTCCCAGTCCCGACCGGCCGGGACCGCATCCTCTGCCAGTCGCCTCCCTAAGCTACGAAGATTACCGCAACCCCCATACGGATATAAACCCAGGCGACGAGCAGTCCAGCTTGATGTCTTCACCGCACCGATCGGTCTCGGCCCCGCAGAGAATCAACCGGAAACCCGTCGCCAGCCCTGTGGACGAGCGGTTATCATCAGAATCGAGTCGGCAGGGCGAGGAAAGCGAACCATACAGCAATCCTTCGACACAATATCTTAATCAGCCAGGCCACAGGTGATGGCGGCGACGGCGAACTCTCATTCTATGCACAATCGTTCAGTTCTGAAACTCGGATACACCGTCGCATTCCAGCGTAATACCCAGCTTATTCACGCTCGTTTTGTATCATATCTTTACGCCATAATATCCTTGACGTTTTTTTCCCTTTATTTACTCAACATTATCGCTACGGATCTGGGCTCTTTTTTCGAAAAAAGAACTTTTCCTTGTTTTTCTTTTCCGGGCTTCTTTGGATATATGTTTACGGCGTTAATAGCGGGGCAACGTGCGGGTTTGCATGCATCTTTTCTTATTTTATCTACATAGCTTTTCCTTTTTATATATATGGGATATATATCATGAATATAGAAATCTAATCTGTCAGGTGTAAAAAGTACAAATGGCATTTCCTCTGCCTATTGTGTACCGACGCCACAGAGTTACACCGTCCAGTACAGGGCGGATATACATAGTATACTATAGTACTCATACCAAAATGTCTACAAAATATTTTCACCTTTCCACAAAACAAAAATCCCATTCTGTACATTTTTGTGCATCTTTCGAAACCCCGATCGCGAACCGCGGTCGGCCCTGCAGAGCTCAACGGCGGCCTGCAGGGGGCGGGGGGTAACTTTGACGGGGCGCCACCACAGGGACAGTGTGTACATACATATACACTCCGGATACGGAAAGATACATACTGAGCGATCGAAGTCTAGAATAGAAGCAATGAGGAAATCAGCAGGTATGTATACGGTACTTATTAAAAGCTACAAAGCACATTGCTACGTCTACCGGCCCGTCAATGGCACCGCTGTAGAGGGTACCTGGTCATCCCTGAGTGCCGTTACATCAACGAACGTAACCCGCAAAGATCTTCTACCCCATACGGACGATGCGAGTTCAGGGAAGTAGCACTGGGTAGTGTCCTGAAACTAGAGCGCAAGCGTGCACGCTTTCAGAGCCCGGTAGGCTGGCTGACTGGCTTGCAGTGCACTTGCCAGCTGGCTGGGCGGTTTGCGACATCAGCGTTGCCGCAGCCTGGCGCAGGCGGCCGTCGTCATAGTGTGATTCTTGGAATCTCTCAGCATAGCTTGGCCTGGACGGCACTACCCTAATAAGCTCGCGGGATCTACCGAACATGACTAGCAGCTCTTTGTCCATCTTGGTGCTTTATTTTCGTCGCTGTAGTGCCTTGGTTTCTAGCGACTGCGATGTTTGAATATTTCGCCGCCCAAGAGGGTCGGTGGCCAAGACGGTTGTTTGGAGATCTGAGCAGGTGCGAAAAATAGCAACATGTTACTAGTTTCTGTGATCCGGATCCGAAGTGACGGGCCGGCACACATTTAGCACTGTTCTGCGCCGGAGTTCAGATTTTGGACCCGGGGAGGGGTCCCCGGTCACGCCATTGCCATTCGCGACCGTTGCTTTTTGCTTCCCGGTCCCGAGGCATGTGTGCATGGCTCGAGGCGACTGCGGATGCAAAGTGGGTCCAGAATCACACATCTTTTGGAATATTTTCAAAGCAAGATTGATTTAAATTTTTTCCATGCACGATCTTCCTTCCCACAAATTTAGGACGAGAGGGACTTACTTCCAAATCATCGTATCGTGTATAGTGCGCACAATCATCCACACTCGCTATCCGCGAACGTGAATGCACGATGTGAAAGAGATTTTTCGACCCTTTCAGCGTGCATATGCTTCGGATTGATACAATTCAGCGCGGCCGAGCGCATGTCAGGTCTCACTGAAGACTCCCGTACGTTTCAGAAGTGCGAAAAAAGAACAGCAGCCTTACATTCAGATCGGCTTATATTTACAAGCAAGGAGATCCGGAGCGAAAGAGGTCGAGTTAACCCCTCACTCGAACATATGTCTGTATGCACTGTACGCACAGCTGTAGCCACGACCAGGGAGTCAAGCGGCATGCACACATACGTGGAGTCCTACGTATGCAGGTGCTGCGGTTTGAGGTTTCAAACACCTTTCCACTGGAGCCGTGCATGCTTGCTGGGCCCCGAAGTCCTCTCGCCGCCCAGTCGGATCCAGCGGATCCGGCTCAAAAGTTAGCCAGCCTGCCCGCCCGCCCGGCAGCCAACTCTGCCGTGTCGCCAGGAGCGCGAACATTGTTCGCAGATGTTAATGTTGAGACGCTAGGAAACATCGAAGTGGAGGTTGAGATTTACTGCGGCGTGCGTCCGAGCTGCCTGCATGCAGGGCAACAGCAGGGCAGCTTGGCCCGCCAGCCAGGAACCAACCAGCGTCGACAATGCTGGCATGCGTGCATGCACATTAAATTAAGCGCAGCTGAGGCCAAAAGCGGGTCAGAAACTCTTGCAAGCTTGTCTGGCCTGGACTATCATCACGAAGAGGGGTTTTAGGATGCAAAAGGTTGCTGCATGTATGCACGGTCGACTCGATTGCACGGAGGAATCGAGTGGCTGAGCTTTGACGTTCGGGACCGACGCCCGACTCGGGTTATAAATCACAGGCAGCGCGTTCGCTATACGTATTATATAATTTGATCTGCTGAGCTTGCTTCCTGTGGGCTGTTCACTGCATTTGAATTCTCTCGCATCATATCAGAGACAATAATCATAACATCGTTGTCCTCGGCTGGCGTACATACAGTACCGTATACTAGCGTATATGTACGAACGGCACAGAGATTTGAGTACCCCGATCCGTCCGACCGCTCGTGATAATTATAGCCTTCCATCCTGCGAGCACCGGACCGATCACGACGTCAGAGTAGTAATATATCGGCAAAGCCGCAACATGTGCACCATACATCGTAATGAGATTCTCGGCATCGGTATCGTCTCTATATATATAAAGTACGTATAGAATGATGCCAAGCGCGAGCTCGCGCGAGGACTGCCGAATCCTGCTACTGCTAGCCGGCCGGCATGCCGTTGTTATAGCTATACGAGCGATCTCCAGGCCGATTTGCAATGCGTGCTTATAGGACTTTCCCATGTGCGCGAATGCATTTGTATGTATCCCGTATGCATCCGTGTCTGTTATGTTATCGATCCGGACGCCTGTAACAAGCCGTCTGATCTGGTCGGTACGTCTGGCGCGTACGTTGCAAGGTCACATTGCATAGCCCCAGCGGGATTCTGGACGTTGGATCCAAGGTCTCGGACGGACGCCTCCTTTGTATTTTACTTCTTTAGTTAGCCAGTCGACTGGTGGCGCCCTGGTGGACATATACATACACGTACATATCGTATCTAGCTGTACTTTACCGTCTGTTTGGATGCTTTTTGTCCGGACGGCAAATATGTTACGCGCCCATGCGACTCTGTTGGCGCTCTCGGGTAATATTTGTCGACACGACAGCTGTACGCACAGATATGATCCCGTCAATTGTAACTATTGACGTCTGTCTGGGTGTTTGTCTGTATTGACATAGGTGGTTTGTGTGTAAATATGTAAATATGTACGCTTGCATTATGTATGTACAGGTTGTATCCATCCGGTATATGTACACGGTGATCCGGTGGTGCTTGCTGGTGGCCGGTGAGCTGTGAGTGGATGATGATGGCGACCGGCTGGCGGTTGCCAGAAACGAACCAGAGATGAGATGTGGTGCCTGGCGTGCAGCTCGAATCGCCTCGTCCGAGCTTTCAAACCTCCTGCTCCTCCCTTCCTTCTTCCTTCATCCGAGAACTGGACTGCTCGGTCGCATGTTCTGTTCTTGCTGGTGGTACAAGCGCAACTTGTGGCGGGGCGGATATTATATCCAAAGTGAAGATTGGTGTAAGCTCAGCTGAACGACACAGCCGGCTCGCTGCTCAACACCGAACAGCAGACCGTCAACGACAGCGCATTGAGCCTGATTGCGCCCATGACAAATACTCCAAATGATGCTCCAAAACCGCAAAGGGCGCAGTACAGCGGCGTCGACTTTATCGATAGAAGCCGCAGTTGTCGGCGTCTGGAAGAATAGCAGGTTTACACAATCACGAAAACAGGAAAGAAAGAAAAAAAAGAGCTGGGATGGTATACTTTGTCTCGTGAACCAGAAGCGGTATACTCCGCTTGGCCCGAAGCTTAGCCTTCATTAAGCATTCGAGCTGAGCCCGAGTCGACGGTTCACAGCCATGAGCGGAGACGAGCTCTGCAGTAGCTCTGCATTGACCCCACCTCATCCATCCCCATTGATGGGTGGGTGGGTGGGTGATGTCGTGCGCGAGAATGGCAAAAACTCGACCCTGCTGTCCGCCCATTAATATTAGTCCAGCTCCGGCGTCTCAGCTGCACTGCCGTGGTCTTCCGGCAGCACAAACCGCTTCATCCTGTCCACTATCCTCCCGTCGACTTGTAGCTCCTCCACAATCGTCTTCTCGCGCACAGGCTCGTCCTTGCTGTCCTCGGTGCTGTCGTTCGCTAGCCTTCCGACCCACTTTTTCGGCCAATCGGTCTCTTCGAGCTTGTAGGAGTCCGTGATGTCTTCCCGGCCCGGATATGGTTCGTGGGCTCCCAGTGCGACTGCGGCGACCTCGCGCGAGACGTGGTCCATCAGCCGCCGCTGGGTGAGGTAGCGTTGGACGCGGTACGGGGTGTTCAGGAAGCCCAGGAGATGGGGGAACGGTATCAACTTGGACGGCTGGAAGGTCGCGGGCATGGAGGGCGGGACTGTCGCTGAAGGATATTCGCTCTGGTCTATCGCAGGTAGCGGGAACAGGGGCTTTCTCTTCTTCTCTTCCTCTTTCGTCTCGCTGCTGCTATCTTGTGCACTCGCCGGTGGAACGTCTTCCCCTTCCTTCGCAGGCAGCACGTCGTCAATCGGGGAGACAACCGGCTGAGGTGCGGGCGCCAACGCTGGCATTTCCGCTTCCTTCTTCGCGGCGTCGTCTTTATCATCAGGTATATCCGCGGGTCCCAACCATCCCTCGTGTAGCCCGCGAACGTACTCCTTCCACGCATGTCTGCCCACGACGACCACGCCGCCGGGTCCCTCCTCCCTGACAACCCCAGCCGACCGCTCCTGATTCTTAATCGCGGCCTCCTTCTCCGTCCCCTCAGTGTCATCCTCGCCGCGCCGCACCCGCCTCGTCCGCTCCGCGACCTTCCAGCGGATCTCGCCCACCTTCCGGCCCTCGACAACCTCGTAGTCCACCGCTGCAGCAACGAGGACCGGCTTGACGTATTCCTTAAAGTATTCTCGCGCGCTGGTGATCCCGTCGCCCGGCGGCGAGGAGAGGTACACGGTGACTTTGCGCGGCAGCTGCGATGGCGGCAGCGGTTGTCGGGCGAGGTGCGAGACGCGGTCGCACCAGTAGGTTTGCGCGCGCTTCTTCTCGCGGCGGTCGTGCACGATTAGTCCGGTCCAGGTTGCGACGAGGCCGATGAAGACGAGCCATGGCTTTGACGGCAGCTTTGCCTTGAATTTCGGTAGGCCTGGCGCATTCGTACGGAAATGTTAGCGTGACTGCCGTATGTGTGTGGTCTAGAATGAGGGATTTAGTACCTAGGAAGACGTGCTCGAACGCCGGGTTCGGCTTCTTGGGGGCCTCCGACATTGTGGTAGTGGGGCGGTCGATGAGGTTGCGGTGGGTTGGAATTATTTTTTTATATGGTGTTGCAGTTTTTTGACCGCATGTCTGGAAATTTTTATGCGCAGCCGAGAAACAGCATGTAGCTCCAGTATTGATACGCGAGGACCTCTGCACTCTACAACCTGCTACCACGGTAAATTATTCCATAAGGCTTTAAGCTAACGTTATCATTTGAAAGCACTTTCCGCATTTCCGCATTACTCAGAAACAGGCAGGTAGCCTAGAAGTCTGGCTCACGAGATGACAAACGGCCTCCATCTTTTATGAATCCGTGATAGTTCTGCTATGAACAAGTTCGTCGAGCTTCACATTACACTGCGCAAGAAAACGCCCAATATCCCAGGACTCCGAACGACGATGCAATCAATGTATCGGTGACATCGTAAGGACAACATGAAAATTAAAGAAACGTAGCTGTCGTGGTATACAACTGTGAAAAAGAAACGAAAATGGAAACGATGAAGGATGAAAAAGCGTGATACAACGCTATCTCTAGAGAATAGGAAGACGCATGGAATGACCGCTGTCTAAAATCTGGGTATCCCGCCGTTCAACGCGAACAGCTTCGCGCTGCTCGTCGCTGTGAAACCATCGACCTGCTTAGCGTACTGCTTGATCTGCCGGGACACGAGGAGGCCGTCCAGACGGCTGGGCTCCTGCGGCAGCTTGAAAATCTTGGTCCAGTCGTCCTCGGGCAGCGGGGCGAGCTTCTGAGCTGCTCGGACGGCGTTTTCCGCCTTTCTCTTCGTCTGCCAAGTGGCGATTTTCGCCTGTTCGCGAGCCAGGGCTCGCGAGTAGTAGGCTAAATTGTTGGCCTCGGTGTTGTGGGCGTCGATGGACTCGAGCAGGAGGTCACAGGACTTCTCGAGGATAGGATCGATGGTGAGGTCAAGGGCATTGAAGTTGACGTTGAGGGGGAAGTTCGGCTGAGGAGAGGTCGGCGGGTTCGATAATGATGAAGCCGAGGCCGGGATGATGCTTGGAGGTTGAAGAGGAATGGACAGCTGATGGAGGAGGGAAGTGGCGAGGTGGGAGTTGTACATTGTGAGGGGTAGCTCCTGCAGGATATCCTTGTAGGTGAGGTTGTGCTTGGTCAAGCTGTGTTATCGGACAATCGACCTCGTTAGCTCGAATTGAAACATCAACATAGCTTGAGAGCTTGCTTCCGATAGAGGTACTCACGCGTCCAGGGTGAACTTGTTCTCCCGATAAGCAGTGATGAACTGCGAAGTCAGACGATAAGCTCGGAGAGCCATGCCGCCCTGGGCACTCCGCATCGTATCGTACACCAGGGCCACCGTCCGCTCGTTCATCTGGCTCTGGTAGTGGGCCTGGTTCTCGACAAAGTTCGTGTTGATAAAGTTGCCGAGGGTGGTGCTCTGGTACCAGCCGACATTGTTGGCGTCGATGTTGACTTCGCGCAGGCACTTGATCATCTCGTTCTGGTACCACATCACGCCCTTGTTCTTCGGCGTGAGGGCCGACGAGCCGCTGTCGTCACCTTCGGCGGACGTCGGGAAGGGAAAGGCATTCGTGATCTGCAAGACGCCGTCGACCTCCATGCCGAGGAGAGCGCCGTAGACGGTTGTGGGGTAGACGCCCGTGGCATGCTTGACGATACGGAGGGCGACGAGGGCGTCGACGCGGACGCTCTTGATGGGTGATATGTCGGCCATTGTGCGGTATATACGGATGGAGGCCGGAGGGAGCGAGGAAGGAAGGGACGGGCGATGTTCTACGATTGGCGTCGACGGTTTGATGCGGTGACGTTGAGGTGGGAAAATTTGATAGGCAGCTGGAATTTTTGGTGTTTGCAGCGGAGGGCTTTTCTGCCCTGTGGCCTGTGGCGATTGCGAGGCGTCGATGTGGCGCAGAAATGTGGCGCAGGAGTGGCGAGCACAACACGCGACAAACACCAACACATCCACTTCTTTTCCGGACAAACACCAACACACCAACACATCGACGCCAGCAGTCGCCATCACCATGACTGGCCAGACCATGACGCTTCGATCGATCGAAGTCGCATCGCCCGTAACGGAGACTGCAGCCGGGGCAATCTTACCTCTGTGCGAGCCCGATAGCTCGTAGATTGCCGCATGCTGCCCAGCTCCCTAAACAGGGCCGCTGGGATGCACGCTGATGCCGTGCGGAGTTACATCAGCATGAATTCCTGGCGGGCATGAACATCTCTCGCCAGGCACCCGGCAGAAGCGCCTTTATTCCTTCCCCGGAGAGCCTGCCATGCACATCTATACACCGCATACAGACACGCACAGACACGCACACACGTACGTATGATTCACGTATGCGCATGCGCATGCGTCTGTGCAGTTGTGCGGACTTGTGCGATGCCGACATCCGCTTATCGGCGTCGAGGTTCGGCAGGTGGCTCTGTCGCAGTTCGGTCGGCCGGTTTGGGACGACTGCTCGATTCATCAAAATGCACCAACAACACCTCGCGCCGCGCCGGGCCTTGGTCGAACCTCAACTTCATGCCTCGCACATTGCGATTGCATCTACCGGATAGTTGAAACCGCCATGCATTTCAGCCTCGACTCAGACGCTCGGCGGTCCGCTGAAGCCATGGTCACGGCCGTCCTCCTCGCCACCAGTCAGTTTCTTCCCGATTGCCGCATCAGGGCCCGTTCCCATGATTGTTGCCGCCCTGTCAGACGGTGCAACAACGGCAAGTCCGACTTTCCACCGCATTTCGTCACCACCAAACGAGCCAGGATGCGGGTCCTAGTATTTCGCGCAGCAACGCCCAAAATGAATCCCATACCGGCCCTTTGAGCAGGGACACGGAGACATCTTGCCCGATGCGAAAGGAAAACCTGAATTCAGGGCCGCATTCCACGTCCTGGTGCCCTGCGCTGCGTTTTCGCAACTTCCCAAACGATGCTACCAAGACCTCGCGAAGTGTCTTGGAAAAGTCTTCACACCGGCCCTTCGAACTTCGCTACCTGCCCCCGTGCAACCAGCGACAGCGCGGGCTTTTTGCCACTTTTCTTATCGAGCAATTCCAACCTACTCTTTCTCTCCCGCGGCCCCGTCGCTGTCTTCCTCGGCGTAAGCCTGCTATCTGGACGGAGTCAAAATTCAGAATGCTTGTGTCCACCGTCGGCTGTCATAAATATGGAGCTGCCCCCCAGCCAGCCAAACGACCTCCTCCGTTATAAGTTACCGGGCCATTGCTATTTTCGACTCTATCCTTCTCCGCCGCGCGCACCTGGGTTCGGGTTGTACACTCGCAATTAAGCGTATATCTCTTAATTCGACGCCTACTCTTGGGATCCGGGTGTCACACGACACCACCACCGTCGCAGCGAGCATGTACGAAAAACACGACACAGATGCTACCCTGAAAGATATCTCCCAAGAGGTCGGCCTCTCCAGGGACGGCCTCTCCGACAATTGCTCGTCCGGCACGGGCGAAGTCGTAAGTCCAACATCTACCTACACGACAGGGGGTTGAGATATGACCTCGAAACGCACGTGACGGACGGCAACTAAATCGGGACTTTTTCCACCAGCAGGTTGAGCTCAAGAAGCGGTTCACACTATGGAGTTGCCTGGCGATGGAGTTCGCCAGCATGGCCACCTGGGCCTGTCTTTACGTGACTATTGGTGTATGTGAGCAAATCGACATTCGTCTCCACCACGTCCAGTGTACAAATATGCAACGCAGATAAAGATGCAGCAAGAGTCTAATTCGCCTACCTCTATGCGCAGACCTCGATTGATTGCGGCGGGCCAGGTATGCAGATGCATATATACCATTTACGGTGCCTCTAAAAGGCGGTGGGAGCATGCAGGCTAATCGATAGATAGTGGGATTGATCTACGGCACGATTATTGTCACGGTGCTCAATACGCTGGTGGCCATGTCGATGGGCGAGTTCGCATCCATCATGCCGAAGGCCGGCGCGCAGCAGCTGTGGACGTGGGTCGCAGGTATGCAAATGTGTAGTCCAACATGTCAGTTTGATATCGTACTTTGCTGACTGGTACTCGCGCGTATAGGTGGGGAATATGGCCCGGTAATATCCTACTACACTGGATATCTCAACCTGCTAGGAGAAATCGCAATGTCGGCATCTTGCGCCTTCAACTCGGCGCAACTCACCGGCGCAGCGATCGAGTACACAACTGGCGTGAGCTGGACCCGCTGGATGACCGTTCTGCTGTACTGGGCCTACCTGGCAATCTCGCTCATCGTCAACTTCTACCCGCGCTATCTCGGCTCGTTCAACATCATGGGCTTCATCTGGCTGGTTGTTACGATGATCGTGACAATGATCGTCTTCCTTGTGCTCGGGGAGCGCAAGCAGAGTGCTGAGTTTGTGTTTGGAACCTTTATCAATAATACCGGCTGGCCGAATGGATTTTCCTACCTTCTTGGTTTCCTGCCCATCGTCTACTCCATGGTATGAATCCCTCCTCCCATATTTGTATCACTTCGGAAAGCCCGCAAGAGCCAAAGTTAATCGTGTACCTTGCTAGACCGGCTTTGACAACGCTGCCCATCTGGCAGAGGAGCTCGAGGACCCCGAAGTCAACGCCCCCAGGGCCATGGTCGGCTCCGTCGCCATCGGCGGCGTCAGCGGCCTCATCTTCAGCATCATCATGCTCTTCACCATCCAGGACGTCAACGGCATGCTCGCCGCCACGCAGCCGTACGTGAAGATGTTCATCGACCTCTTCAAGTCGACCATGGGCGGCAGCCTATTCGTGTGCATCGTCGGCGTGCCGATCAACATGTTCGCCGCCGCATCCATCACCGCATCCTCGTCACGGCTGGCGTGGGCGATGGCCTGCGACGGAGCCTTGCCTGGCAAAGACTACTTTTCGCGACTGTCCAAGACGCGGGCGGTGCCCATCCGCACCATCGTCCTGTCGGGCCTCCTCCAGGCGGTGCTGGGCGTGATCAACTTTGGCAACGAGATGGCGTTCGAGGCGATTCTCTCCGTTGCTGTTATAGCGCTGAATCTGTCGTACGGGATGCCAATCTACTGTCTGTGGTTCCGCGGCCGCGAGCTGCTCGACCGGCTGCCGCTGCTTGGCACGACGCGAGGGTTCGGCGTGGACAGGCGCTGGAACCTGGGGAAGTGGGGGTGGGCGATCAATATCGTGGCCGGGGTGTGGCCGGCGCTGTTGAGCGTGCTGTTCTTGTTCCCCGTGTATCTGCCCGCGCAGGGGCTGGTCACGGCGGAGGAGGCGAACTGGAGTATCGCCGTGCTGGGGGCGACAATGATCATCGCGACGGTGTACTGGTTCGTATGCGGGAAGCGCCAGTACGTTGGCCCTGTCACCTCTCACTGACCGAACGCCGGATGGATGGATGGATGGATGTTGGTGTTTGATATGTATACAACGGGTACGGACGATTGGATAGGTGGGGTGATTGGAGGTAATGATAATATATTGTAAATAGCGATACGGAGCGATGAACGGACGGACGACAGCGACGGATGGATGTGTATACGGCATGCATGGCGTTGAGCGGGCGTTACGTTCCACAAGGTATTTTTTTATAATTAATTCAGTCTTACATGATAGCAAGCTTGCCAGAGAATTTAAATTTCTGTATATGCATATTTCGTATTCCCAACTTTTTGATGCTACAGTAATTATTGCGCATGCATATCGCACGATCGTATGTTTAGCTACTCACGGCGCTCGCTCGCTGTTAGTGACCGAGCCGCCTCTTCCCCCGGTCGATGCATCGACGTCATTCATTAATATCCTTTTCTAGATGAAACGCCGGAACGCCCGGTTCAAGGAGACAGAGAAAAAAAATATCGGAAAAGCAAAAAAGTCCAAGTGGAGGATAGAGAATACAATAAAGAAGAGACATTACCCAATTCAATCGCCCACATGAACTCCAGTATATCGGTAACAAGCACGCATATTCAGATCATTCATCCTCACCTTCCGCCATCCTGTACAAATATCATCCAGCTTCTTTCCTTCGATTATCGGTAGATGAGAAATGCGGTAAGTTCAAGCTGACGGTCGTCGCCTTTATCGTGTGGCATCCTCGTCCGTCGCGAGAAAGTTCTTCGCTTCGTCCCCAAGGTCGACTGAGATCAGCCCCTCCAGCGCCATCTCCTTCTTGACCCACGCCCGGCGACGCTTATCCTCCAGCGTTTTCTTTTCAGCCTCCAGGCTTGTCTTCTCCTCGAGTGTCCAGACCATCTTCCGTCGCAAGAGCTTGTAGAGCTCCTTTGGCGGCAGCTTGATCTCGTCGAGGTCGAACCCGTCCTCGGGGCTGTAGTAGTTAACGTCATCCTTCTTCTTATCTTTGCTGCCGTTAGCGACGCCGTTGGAGCTGGTGCTGCCGCCGCCGGCATCGTCGTCGTCCTCGGACTGCGGCTGCGGAGAGGGCGAGAGGGAGGAGTATTCGTCGTCGTCTCTGTCGTGGTCGATGTGGTCGTGGAGATGTGCGGAGATGTTGAGCGGGTGGTTCGGGTGGGATTTGGGGATCGGGTCCGAGGGGCGGAGAGCCTCCGTTTCGTGAACGGTGCGCATATGCTTCGCGAGGGCGTCGGATCTAGTAAACGAGCGATCGCACTCTGGTACAAAACAAATACGGTCAGCAAATCGTCAACTCCAAAAGTCGATTCCCTTATATTCGTCACGAATCATGTGGAGGAAGACGCATGCATGAACGGAGGAAGGAAGGGGTTTCTCACCAGGCAGTGTGCAGTAGAAGGGCTTTTCGCGCGTGTGGCTGCGCATATGTGCCTTGAGCGCGTACCCGCTCGCGTGCGACATGCCCTTGCGCGTACAGTCGTCCCACTCACACGCATACTTTGCGCGGCGGGTGCCAATGTGCTCGTCGTGGATGTGCTTGACAAGGTCGTCCATGTTGCCGAGGTCCTTATCGCAGCCCTCCCAGCGGCAGACGGTGACCTGCTCGCCGTGCTCGTCATCTTCGCGGGGGGTGCCGGGGACGGAACCGGAGGTGTCGGACGAGATGTCGGAAACGGGGATGGACAGCGGGGAGCGAGGGGCTTCTTCGGTCGCATCGTCATCTGCCGCGCCGTCGCATTTGAATGCGGTGGAGGCCGAGCGCTTAACTGGGATGATGGAGTCGGCGGGAGGCGACGGGGACGCGGAGAAGCTCGAGAGCTCGGAGGATGCTGGCGAGGAGGCCATCTTGGGCGAGGCTTTGTGGTGACGGCGGCTCATTGGGAGCGATGGGGAAGGGCGTGGTGACAATTGCGGTGATGGTGATGGCGGGTGATGGTGGAGGTGGGCGTGGGAGAAAGTTGGAGGTTGAGGACGAATGTGGTGATCGTTGCTGGCCAATTTCGCTGTGTTGGCAGCCACCACAAAAACAACACGCCAAACGACGCCGGCTTCCATCTTCACCTTCGACACTCCACGATCACGATACTTCGATGTATACTCGCTCGCAGATGGGAACAAGAGGTACCTAGTCCCTGTGCATTGTTCTCTGATCGTGCTGCAAGCTAAATTACACTCGCATTCAGTATCTCCAGCGGCAGATGAGGCTTTCCACTCTCAAAGCAGCGGCCCGTCGACGGCCGAGACAAGTTTGACAGACCCGCTTGCCCACCGATGACGACAGGCTGCAGCGCCCACCAATGCAAAGACGGCCCGCCAATCCCAGCTGGCGACAGCATCAGGCATCTCTGCGCCAGGCGACCGCTCCCACCTGTCGGGATTATATATATATCGCATCTCCGTCGGTCTCGATCCACGTATACAGCCCTAGGTACCAGCTGTTCCAACAGACGCGGATATTTAAACATCCAATAGCGACCCCGCGGGCATCACTCGACCCCGCAGACGGCCCCGTTCCAACGATTGGCCAGTGCCGACACCGCATCGAGTCCATTGCCTTGTGCAACCGCATCGCATACATCCACACGATGCAGCCGCCAATCCGCATCGCCGTGCTCGAGAGCGACGCGCCCTCGCCGGCCTTCCAGTCGCAGTTCGGCACGTACGGCGACACCATCATCCGCCTGCTGCGCACGTCCTGCGTCACGCTCGACCCGCCGCTTGACCCCAACGAGCTGGTCTTCACCAAGTGGGATGTCGAGCGGAACCCGGATTACTACCCTGAGCTTGACGATATCGATGCCATCTTCCTCTGCGGTGTCCGTAAGTTCAGATATATATATATATATACATATAAATGCAAATTCTCGTCGGATACCCCAACTCACGGATACATGTAGACGACCTGCTGCCTCCCAACGCCACGGACTCAACTCCGTGGATCATCAAACTCACAGACTTCACGCGCAAGATCCTCCTCGAGCAAGACCGTGTCCGCGTCATCGGCGTCAACTTCGGCCAGCTAATCATCGGCCGCGCGCTCGGCTGCGTCGTCGACCGCACCCCGCACGTCTGGGAAGCCTCCATCACAACCGTCACCCTCGCCGACGTCGGGCAGAAAGTCTACGGGAACGACCACCTGGTGCGGCCACTCTCCCCTCCACATTAACACCCAGGCCACCGAATTATAATTGTTATTCCGCTAACACGCATGCACTATGTATCCAGAGTATAATGCATCTGCACCGCGACTCCCTCGTCACACTACCCGTCAACCCCTTCCCCCAGCTCCCCGAAGCAACGCTCGACATCGTCGGAGAAACGGACACGTGCGCCGTGCAGGGCGTGTACACGCCGCGCAAGGTGATCAGTCTCCAGGGTGACCCGGAGCTCACGGCGGAGATGATGGTGGCGCTGGTGCGCGAGCGGATACAAGGGGGGCATTACACGAAAGACTTTGCGAGCGATGCCGTGCGGCGGGCGAATTTGCGGAACGACGGGGTGGCGATTGGTGCGGCCTTCTTGCGGTTTCTTCTGGAACCGTGAGTGAACTTCAATTTCGTCCATACGGTCTGTCGTAGATGAATCTTTTGAGTGGCATTTATATCGTATCGTTATATGGGTCCGGTTTCATCAATGTCGATATATAGTTCATCTCGTCAGTTAATTGAGCAGTGGCAATCTATCGTGCACATATCCATCAAAATCACCCTGCTATCCACCATCGACATATAAAGGACTATCATCTACGCTTTCCGGTACATGCTGGCCGTCCCACCCTGATGCGACGGAAATACCAGCGTGTCGGCAATAACCACATTCTCCCGCCGCCCAGCCACAAACACGACGACCTCAGCGATATCCTGCCCCGTCAAGGGCTCGACGCCAGCGTAGACGGCGTCCGCTTTCTCCTTGTCGCCGCGGAAGCGGACGAGCGAGAATTCGGTCTCCACCTGTCCCGGATCCACAACCGCCACTCGGATTCTGCCAGTATATGACTATTAGCACATATAACCCATAACGTTGAATCGATGCATAGAGATATATTATAGATGTGGATGAGTGGGTGAGTGCATACCGCGTGTTAATCAGCTCCTTCCGCATCGACTCTGTAAACGCGCGTACCGCCGCCTTTGTCGAGCAGTATATCGAGCCGCCGGGGTACGGCTCCCGTCCCGCGATCGAGCCGACGTTGATGACCGTGCCGGTATTGCGGGCCTTGAAGATCTTGACGGCCGCTTGCGTCATCTGGGGTACCCATGCAATGAGCAAATCGATATATAAGATATGGAGCTCGCTGGCAGGGATAGAAGGGATGGAATTGTATACATACGTTAATCAGGCCTGTGACGTTTGTCGAGTACATGATGTCGACGTCCTCCTCTGCGATATCCCCAACGTGTTCGAGACCCTTGACCAAACCGCTATCATAAAATATTCGTTAGCATATGATACCAAGTATTCTACCTACAAAGTGCGAGGAATCGATAGATGGATGGATGGATGGCTGAAGATTCCACTCACGCATTATTCACCAAGATGTCAAGCTGGTCCCGCCACTCCGCCGGCAACTCCTCCCAGAACCTCTTCACATCCGCCGCATCGCTCACATCCAACCGCGCAACGAGCACCTCGACCATCGGCGCAGCCTCACGAATCTCCGCCTTGAGCATCTCCAGCACATCAACCCGCCGCGCCGTAGCGATGATTCGAACGTCCGGTGCTGTGCGCATGAATTCCAGCGCCGTCGCACGGCCAATGCCGCTTGATGCCCCGGTTATCAAAATCGTCTTGCGCGAGAGGCGCTGTGCTACGGTCGACATTGTAGCTGTCCTGATACCTCTGCTCGCGGGTCCGACGTTGCTTAATTCAGTTCTGTAGCTGCAGCTGGTATGCCGTCGTAGCAGAGCGAATGCTAGTGGTGAGATCGCAATCGGTGAATGCGAGTGCAGATGTCGACAGCGGGGCAGATTGATGGCAGCGGGGCGAAGGTGGGGCTTTGACACCGCAGCTGCGAGACGGAATAACTTGACGCGCGAAGCGGGCATGCAGCCGGTCTCACTCCTGAATCCGCGCCGAACCAACGGCAAGTCAACGATTCGAATGCCTTGACGATGTATCTACACCCAGCTCAGTGCACTCAGCTCTGGTGTTTCTGTCGCAAGCTCGATTGATCGATCAAGCCGTAGCATGGAATGCCAATTGAACCCTAAGCGCCGCTGGATACTACAACTTACTGAGGTTCCGAAAGACACGGTCCGAAACTTAGCGTTATATACCAAGTGCTTGGGTATGTCCTGCTACCGAGGTTCTCGCAGAGTAGAGTAGTCGAGTCGAGTGAAAGATGGTGGGTCTCGCAAGCGGAAAAACTCCGGCCGCCATGCATTCGGCATCGCGTAATCAATGTTCCCGGCCGGTTCAACACCACCCGCTCGCTAATCCAACATCTCCATTGCCTCCCGCAGCATCGTAGGCCGAATGTGCGCACAAGGGCTCAAGATGCGCAAAGAAGAATACACATGGCATCGCTACGTCAGATGGTGAGATATCGAAATACATCTGCAACGAAGCAAGAGCATCTTTTCCGCTTCAATTCGCATTTTCAGATCGACCAACCGCCAAATCCACACCACTATGTATACCTCACGCATGCGAATCCTCAGAGTAATTAATATGCACACGAAAAGCAAACAAGTTCCGATGCAAGAAAATCCACAAGCAGTTATGATAATGCACACACCGGTACCGCAGGACCATCCAGTGAGAAAAACAACAAGGAACAAAAATATTTAAAACCACAACGATACATTACAATATAATGAATGCGTCGTCGATAGCGCAACGGAACGAGACAATTAGCAGCCGAGCATTCAATGCCGGGCTGGTAATAAGGGGGGAGGAATCGCTAGATATGCATGCTACATACAAGTGATGAGGACATACATATCTTGGGGGTGTCCGACTCGTTATCTGTGGGGGGCGATATCATGCTGGACGGGAAATGCCATTGGCGGGATGTGCCGTAGGCGGGTAATTCCGTGGGTTAGGGTCAATGGTCGGGCACGGATTCAGGGACAGGGGTTAAGGTAAGAAAAAGGACAGTAGTACATGGGATAGAAAGAAAAAATCGATCCTCGTGAATCTGTGAGGGGGTTATGTTCTTAGAATAAGGAATTTTGCAAACCGATGCCGTGAACAACCGCCTGCTAATAGATCATTACGCATCAAAAGGTGGATATGGTTGTGCAAGAGAGTATGAGAGAGAAATATGGCCAACAGCAGGAGTGAGAGGTTAGAGCCCGCCGGCACGATTGAGCTGGTCGCTAGAGGCACGTTAGCTAAATGCGACCATCTGCTGTAGGGCCTCGCGTGGGGAACTTACAATCGTTTGTACGTGTAGCCGATAAACGGCAGGCCGGTCTCCTCGCCGGGACCAGGGGGCTGAAGAGTGCCCTGTTGCTGGGCAGCACGCATGGCAGCGACCGCGGGTGCATCGGGAACGTTCTCGAGATCGTCGGTGGGGAAGTAGGTCGTGTCCGTCATGCTCTTGAGCTGCGGCTTAAACGGTGCATCAATATTGCGAAGACTATTCCAATCGACCCCGGCAAAGAATGGATGCGCCTTGATTTCCTCAGCACCGTTTCGACCAAGACGCTTATCGGCGGATGTGATCAAGTTTCGGATGAGATCCTCGGCCTCAGGCGAGAGGTGAATCTCCTCAGGGAAATACAGAGACTCTTGCCAATTGACGATCTTTCGGTACGTTTCGTGTGCTTCCTCGGCACAGA
The DNA here is from genome assembly GCA_020064725.1 of Drechslerella dactyloides. NCBI lineage: Eukaryota > Fungi > Ascomycota > Orbiliomycetes > Orbiliales > Orbiliaceae > Drechslerella > Drechslerella dactyloides. The sequence continues at coordinate 1,707,404 of JAGTWJ010000019.1, forward strand.
AGGGCGGCCAACCGATCAGACACTCAAACATGATTGTGCCAAGGGACCACCAGTCGCATGCCTGCCCGTACCCTTGATGTATAAAGATCTCGGGGGCGATGTAGTCGGGCGTTCCAACGGTCGAGTACGCCATCACACGTCGGGACTTTCTCCACGTATTGACCTGGTTCCTGTTAGAGATGGTCAAGTGGATGGCATCAACCATGACGGAGTTCCGGTCACTCTTCGCTGCCGACGGAGCTTGGGCCTTATCGAGAAGCTTTTGGTAGTAGGCCTGGTCGTGTGTCTTGTGGAAACCAGTCGACAAACCAAAATCGGAAAGCTTGATGTGGCCGTTGATATCGATCAGGATGTTGTCCGGCTTGATGTCTCTGTGTGCCACGGGGCCTTGGTCAACGATGAGTCCCCTCGGAGTTGACATGATGTGCCACCTACCGATGAATGAAACCAAGTTTGTGAACGGCTTCAATTGCCAGAACGCACTCGGCCATGTAGAAACGAGTGACGTCCTCACTGAAAACTTCGTACTTAATCAACATCGTCATCAGGTCGCCGCCGGGCAAGAACTCCATGATCAGGTACAAGTAGACTGCATCCTGGAATGAGTAGAAGAGGTTGACAACCCATGGGCTGTCAGCTTCCGCGAGAACGTCTCTCTCGGCTTTTACATGCGCCAGTTGATCCTTCTTACTAAAGAGGAGAAGCACGAAGTCTTAGTATCATGTTGGTCCGATGCAGAGACAAGCTTGGGGGATACTTACAACATCTCTGTTTTGAGAAGGGTCTTCATCGCGTATATTTTGCCGGTGTCCTTCTTCTGCACGAGCCTAACTTCGCCAAAGGCCCCCTTTCCGATGACCTTGACCGTGTGGAAGTCATCTGGGGACATGCGGGTTCGTCGCAAACGGAGGAACTGAGATTCTTGGTGCCCGAGATTAGCGCGCTGCCTGTTCTTCCGTTCCTCCGGCGCCCTAACGTCTTGCGCGAGCCGATTTTCGAGATCATTGCGGCTGTGAAGTTGGGCTCAAGTCAGCGGACTGTCCGAGTCACCAGCGGGGTTCAAGATATCTCCGTCCTACCGAGTGTTGCGTTCGAGTGCGTGCTGGACGTTCTGCTTGTAAAACAACTCGACTTTGAGCTTGCAAGCGGTGGCTCTTTCGCGAGTGATCGGTTGAAAGTTCGACGGGTCGCGGGGGATGGTCACGTAGTCTTCGTCGCGGGTATTGCTGCCCAAGCTGCCGGCGGTTCGCGGGCGCTGTTGACCACCATTGGAGGCGCTGTTGACTGGGAGGGCGCTGCCAAAGCCACCGGACGAGCTTGTCTGGTCGATGTACATTTGCTGGGGGTTCTGAGGCATTGTGATCTGCTGCTGACCGAAGCCTTGACCGCCCTGCTGGGGGAAGTACTGGCCTTGGCCGAACATGCCCTGGTTGTTTTGGCCCGGGTTTCCATACATCGCGGCTGGAGATGGAGGGAGCGTGCGTGAAAGAGGAGGTAATAAGGGGAGAGATGGGCCTAGCGATGGAGCTTGAGCGGAGCTTCGGATGGGAGCTGGCGGTAGGGAGTGTGGAATCGGATCTGGAGGAGGGTTGATGAGGGAGCGAGCTATCGCTATAGCGATGGCGATGGGTGAGGAAGGAGGGAGGGAGAGAAAGAAGAAGAAGAGGAAGAGGAAGAGAGAGAGACGGAGAACGGAGCTGCTGTTGATATCGAGACGGAGCGTCGACGTGTGGAGCCAGCTGCCAGGAGGCCACAACACACAACACATCCGCCGCCCTCACCACCCGGCCCCATTCACGACTCCATCTCCAGCTTCATCTCCAGCTTCACTGGTCTTCTTACGTGTCCGCTAGCCAGGTGAGTACCCTGCCTATCCAGTGTCAATTCGGGCTTCCAACTGACGTGGGCGTAGGCATTTTGTCCAGCAGCCTCTGCTGCATGCACACGGGAGCTCACCGATACGAGGCCCGCCTGACCCGAGACGACCTCGGAGAGAAACACCATCACCAGCATCTACGTCGCCCTATCACGCCAATTGGCTCGTACAATCCATCGCTCGAGCCGGCAAGCTCTCGCTATTCATTCAGACCTGCCCCGAAGCTCCAGCATCACTGCCACATCTGCTCCCCAGCTGTCCGTCGTCGCGGAGCCTCAATTAACCATCTTGAACCGACCAATCAAACGCGCAGCCGTCGCTTCCAAAATTTTTCCCACACAACGTCCGCAGCACCTTCGCATTCGATTCGCCAGCTCCACGACTTCAATTGACCTCCACAGCGGGGCCACCTGCGGCGGACCGACCGCCCTCCAAACACCATGGCCTCCTCCAGGCCCGTCCCGCTGCTCCTGCGGACCGCCCGGACGGCATCATCATCTACAACCGCTCTCTGTCCGTCCTGCTACCGCCCTTCCCTCGTCGCCCGGTGGACTCCCATCCGCTCCTCGACACCCCGCCGCACCTTCGCCGACGACGAGCCCAAGCGACCCGCCTCTTCCGCACTCCGGCAGTTGATCAAGGAATTCTCACCCAACACCAATGCCTCCACCGTTGTCCCCCGCTCGTCCGGCGGCATCTTCACGAGCATGTCCCGCACGCCGGGCACGCCACATCTCCCCCTCGAAGGCCGATCCGCGCCCTCGGCGCCCTCGGCGTCCGCCGCCGCCTTCGCCGCCTCGCAGGTGCAGCGGACCCGCGCCAGCTCCGGTCCCGCAGCCGGCGCCACAATCCTTGACCCTTACATGCAATTCTACTTTCTGAACGTCTACTCCACCAAGCACAACACCCACATCACGTTCAGCGACGCGCGGAGAAACGTTATAGCAACCGGCTCAACGGGCATCCTCGGCTTCCGCAAGGCTGCGCGACACACCTACGATGCCGCCTACCAGCTGGCCTCGCATATCTTCCAGAAGATCCAGGATAAGGGCGTCGTGCCGAAGAAGGTCGAGGTTGTGCTCCGCGGCTTCGGCGTCGGCAGGGAGGCTGTCACGAAGGCGCTGCTGGGGAAGGAAGGGCGGTACATTAAGGACGTGGTCATGCGGGTCACGGACGGGACGAGGACCAAGTTTGGTGGCCACAGGAGCAAGAACCGCAGACGGTTATAAGCCGTGTCTTCTGCGTCGGACAGGCGGTATCTATTTTATGTACTGTATATAAATTGCTTTTATTTCTACATCTACGACATATCGTACGGGCGTTCATCGTATTGCGAAAGGGCTTTTGTATATAACCAATTCAGCCTAGACTACGTAACCCGATATCTACATATCGAGTTGCACCGTGACATACATAACACCATAAGAGTATCCGTCGATAGTACTAGTAGATTTACACATGGACCGCATACCAAATCAAGATGTTAAAATAAACCTCATTTAGGGCAATATATTATAATAATGTACTCGGTTTCCGCTTATTATATTACCGGTCTGCACCTAGCCTATATTCCTATAAATCCAGATGTAAAAAAACATACACGCTGGCTGGCGTCAAAAAGGATACCTATTCAAAAGAGTAAAAAGAAAAACAAGCCTAGACGTAGAGGAATTAGAGACGGAAAGGAAATTTTGAAACAAGAAAAGCAAAGGAGGGAATCGAGTTGTTTTATCTACAGAGAGAGTTTGCGTGCGTGCGCGTGCGTGTGAGAGAAAGGTCGGTCGAGCGAGCGTCTGGAATGCCAGAGCAAATATGGTACAGCATCCGAGATATGGATGCCGTGCATGTATATGCATGAGAAGCATCCGTACATACCGCGGTATAATATAATATAGTATAATATAGTAGTATAGTATAGTATAATATAATACGGTACGCACGAGATGCACACATACACGCGATGGAGAATAGTCGAGGAAGGGATATGACTGGTGAGTGAGTGAGTGAGTGAGCGCGTACAATGCAAGGCGGACCGGACCCCCTTCACAGGAAATCCATAGGGTATCGTACAAAGACAGGAAAGATAAAATAAAAGAAACAGAAAGAAAAGAAAAGTAAAAAAGAAACCCAGACAAAGAGAAAGGAAATGGATGGAAGTGATAGTGAGAGTGCAGGTTCGATAGAATATACTTTAACGAAACCCAGCAGTCGAGGAAGCTAGGACCTCGAGGCGAACGACAGTGGTCAGTCATTAATATACGGAAAGCTTAAAGAGCACAATGTAATGTAATGTATCCTCAGGCCTTCCGATATATGTGTAAGATATCAATGATACCGGAAAATATATCAAGGACACGATGGTATAATATAAAAGAAACAACGACACAAGCAACTGCATGCACTCAACAGCAATCAATCAATCGAAAGGACGAGGAAACGAAACAAGAACGGATGTACAGACGCAAACATTACGGGACTCCTTAATCTCGAACAAACCAACCAAGACCCTGGTCGCCCCGCGGCGCAACCTGCGTGCCCTGTCTCTCGTTCCCAAAGAACCCAAAGCTGTCCGTACGCTCCGTCCTCCCAAACTCGTTGATGCCAGGCGGTGGCGGCAGCGCGCTGTCCCGGTCCTCGCTGTACACGCTGCTGACTACCCTCGCCTGCGCTGCGGCACTGGGGATCTGTATGCCGGCCGACCCCGATCCGCTGCTGGCGGGGTTGTACTTGCTCGTAGCGTGCGCCACCTTCTTCGCGAAATCAGGGTGGCTGACCGCCTCGCCGAAGAAGTTTATCGACGATGCGCCCGCCGAGCTAACCGAAATTTGCGACCCGGCCGATCGTTGGAACAGCCCGGGCGCCCGCGGCGGCTCGAACCCCATCAGGCCAACGTTGCCGCCGGGGTTGCTGTTGCCATTCCCGTTCGCCGGCGCGTTGTTGTCCCTCATCACATCGCCAAACGTCGGCGTGGGCAGGTCCTGCGAGAAGACGGCGCTGTGCGACGCGTACGACGACCGAACGTACCCAATCGACGGGTACGACTGCCGCCGCTCGTCCGGCTCGTCGGGGAACTCGGAGATCGTGTACGATGACCGCGACGCGTCGCTGGGGTTGCGGTGCAGCCCGGCGCCGTTCTGCACCAGGTTTGTCGTCGAGTTGCCGGAAAAGTAGCGGCTCCAGCCAGAACCGCGGTGGGCGGGCTGCATTTCGACGTGGGTCCCCGCGGCGGGCCCGAGAACTGCGCCGCGCGGCATGTCGCCGACGTTGACGAATTCCAGCTCTTCCTTGAGGCTGCGGCCGCGAAGGCTTCGAGATTTCCGACCGGTGCCAAACATTGTGCTTTTCGACCCGCCAGCTTCCTTCATGAACGAGGCCCCTCGGTCCTTGAACGACATGCCAGAATCCCGTCGCGCGGCCGACGACATTGGATCTTGAGGTTTTTCTCCGCCCCTTGCGGCTTTCAGCTTCTTCCTCTTGCAGCGAAGGATGATGTATGCTGTGCCGAGGATCAACGCGACCAGCAGGACGACTCCAAGGATGATGAAAAGGAGCTGTGTGCTGGTTTTCAAGCCCGACGATTCGCCCGCCGCGGCGGTTGCGGATTGGGTTTGTGACGATAGATCGGCTGTGTTCGAGGCGAGGTTGATTGTCGAAGCAGTGGGGGTAGATTGGATAGTGTTCGTGGAGCGAGCGGTTGTACTGATCGGTGTTCGGGACCTGGATGCTTTCGATGTAGATGTCGGATCGCTCTGCGCGCTGACCGTCGAGTCGCTGAGTACCTTTTGAGAAGCGAGAAGGTTCGCAGCATTCAGCCAGCTGCTGTCCTTGAAGTCGAAGATGCACAGGGGGTCGTCCGCTGGTCCACCGCCGCTTATCACTACAAACTGATTGTTGGAGGCTATGGCGAAGTTTTGTCGAGTATCCTTGGGAGCGAGAGTAGAGTTGTAATCAGGCCAGTTTGTAGATGTCAGATCGTGAACCCGGGGTCGAAGTTTTGGAGCAGCAGGTGAGGCAGCACCAGTGCCATTAAACAGCGGTATCAGTTCAACATCGACGGGGCTTTGGCTAAAGTCAAAGGTGATGAACATTTTCGTCTGATCGTCTCCTTGGACCACAGTTCCAGAGGCAGCATTAGGAGGCAGCGGCGCGTCGAGAGTACTTGTCAGCTGCTTCCAGTTCTCGGTGAGCGAGTAGCTGTAGATGTGGGTATTGCCAGCGCCGCCAGATACGACCACGGTATGTCCGTCGAACTTTTGGACTATCGGGTAAAGCAAAGGTGGGGCGGCTCCAGTCGGCAGCGAAGTCACACTCAGATCGTTGATGTTTATCAGAAAGGTCATCGAGCTGGGGACGTCTTCCCCGGACCAGTTTCCGCCATATATGAATATCTGATTCGACTCCTGCATGCACCCGGCACCGTGGCGGGTCAAGTTAAGCAGCGTCGGGTCCTGGAGCGGTACCATCTCCCATTTCTTCTGGGAGAAGACGTATCTTTGCAGGCCGTTGTAAGTTGGATTCTTCTTGTCCGCGCCGGGGGCAACTTGTCCTCCGAGAACGTATAGCGCCTCATCCGCAGTTCCCTGTCCCATGGGCACACACACAGCCCCTTTCGTGGTGACCTGATTCCCTTCTATTTTGGTCCAGTTCCCGCCCTTCGACAAGGGCAGGCTAAAGAAGCCATTTTCGGTATAAGCATAGAGGACGTCGCCGACGAGAGTGGTGCAGTGTTGGCCGAGGGGTGCGGGAGGCTTTGGCACCGGCATTGGAGCTACGGTCGAATCGGCCTCGACACGCACCGACAAGCTATTTCGAGCGATGGGTGTAATATATATCCTGCGATCGAAGTAAGGATAACGAGGTTCTGCGCAGACCCCGACCGAAGACTATTTCGTAGTGAAAAGGCTATGGCAAGTCGAGTGTATGCGATTACTGTAACGCCTTCATAGTCTCAAGAAAATTCGTCGGAGTCAATATATGTCGTATTCTGGGCCTGATGTATTTTTTTTGTTTATATTTTTAGAAAACGATGTTTATTGAATGTCGTGATATCTAGGCAAGCGGGTAGATGTCAGTGATCAAGGTTCGAAGATAGCCAATGCGTATACACCTGCGAGCGTTGAAAAAAATAAAAGTATGCCATACATTATTTTTCCCTCTCGAGATGTAAAACAGCTTTTGGACAAGTTTCCAACAGACGAGATGCAACTGAGACCCAAATCGTCGAATTACTATGACCAGCGACGTCGGGTGGTGGCTGCAGTTTTGTGTTTTGTTTGATTTGAATTCGAAGTCAATGCGCGGTTTCGACGATAAAAGTCCAGTTCCTCGGCGCTATTGTGTGTATCCCTTTGCTCTTCGAAGAAAAGATCCTGATCTCTCCCGGCAACGAATCGAATGGATAGAAGCGAACGAATGTCGAGTGGTTGGGCTGAGCGAGTGTGAGAGAGGGAGAGCAATTGTGATAATTAGAAAACCAAGCAACCAAGCAAAGCGAGACCGGGTGATCAAATTCAATTCGTAAGCGTGAATCAGGAAGAAACAGTATTATCCTGCTCTTTTTCCCTTGGTCCTGCTGGATCCGTTCGAGTTCAACCGGCGGACTGTGTACTAAAAGGGATGGCCAGGGAAATGCTGAGACTCCTGCGGTGTGGACGTTGCAAAATGTCGAGTTGATGTTGTGATTTCTGCCTCAGAGCACCACAAGGCCCGGACGGAGATGGACAGAAAACGGGGTGCGAAATGAAGAAGTGAAAGTCGGATATGCAGGACGAGAGAGCGTCGTCCCCGATTCGAAAAGCAGGCTCCAAGGAAAGGAGTGTTTTTTTGTTTCTTCCTTTCTTCCCTCCAAGATGCTACTGCTACTTCCTCTTAATCACTTCGTGCACATTAACTTCGAAAGGAGGACACCGGGTCTGGGTCTTGCCCAATTTTAGACGGCCAGGAAGGGTCCTGCCCGCTGTGTCAGGACCGTCTCCGCTCTTGAGGAAGGGCCCCCCTAAAGAGCGCTAGTGCGGTTGCACTTCATTTTGCTTGATCTCGCCCGTCCGACGTCCTGCGCCCTGACGCACATAAGCGGTGAGGGTCCCCTGCCAGTCAGTCCTCGTCACCACCACCTGCGGAGTAACATAATATAACATCCTACGTCGTAACTAACCCAACGGACGCTGTCCTCCGTCCATATCGATTCGAACAGCATTCTCGCGTCCTGGGCCAGCGTTTCCGCCCTTCGCATCCTGCAGGGCGCCCATTCCTCGTCCTCTGCTGCCTGCTGCAGCGCCCTGCAGAAAAATAACGTCCGGATGATCAGAATCGACGAACAAAGAATCGCGATCCAGAAGCGCGAAATTGCCTCCAACGTCGACCTCTTCTCCGCCTCTCATTCGTTGGATTCTTGGCCTCATTTTCGACACCCGCCGGCCTATCAGGGCCCAGAGTGTCCACCATCGCTGAATCGGGGGCAAGTCAGTCTGCTTGCTCGCCTGAACTGTAAATCATTTGCGAGCCAGAGTGCCCCTTTTTGCCCTGTCACACAGCCAACAAGCTGACGGGCCTCTGCCCCAAAAGAGACAGGGGTGCCCGGCTTGTTCCTGCATTCGCCTGCAAGTAAGTCACCGCTTTTTTTGGTGTCCTTCCTGCGCGGAAGGTTTAAAAGCATGGCTTTCGTGGCCAAGGGTGGCCTGGCTGAAACGAAATCATGCAGCCAATCCTGTTTGAGGGTGCGGAGATGGTGCGGGCAGAAAAGCTCTTGGCGCGTGCTCAGCAGGGCCCGACCAATCGTAGGAGCCGTATCCCACCGGTGTGACCGCGCGCCGATAGCAATCAAGGCTCTCACGCCGCTGCGGGGGCCGGATCTGGAATACTTATCGGTCGTGTCGAGGCGAGGCGCACTCTGGAAGGTCTCACAGCAGGCTTGCCGTATATCGTAAGACCGCGAAGCTTTGGAATTCCTTCAAATCATCATCGCCATAGACGGAAAAGACGGCGGACGAGTGGACGGTTTGGCCAAGGCTTTCGTGAATATTAACTGGAATTGGTGGTGGTTGCATCAGGCCTGCAATTAACCCATATCCCAGTCCGACAAGGTCGAGTGGGAAAGTTAAAAGGCTGGGACGTCCATGCTGGGAAACCGACGAGCCACTCTAATTAAGCGCCTCTGCCCACCGCTCCGCAGTTTCTTTCTTGTTTGCCTACTCCGACCAGTGCGACGGCGGTGCCCATATCGTTCTCGCCCAATGAACCAGTAAAATGAGCTAAGCGCTTTTGAGACACGAAATGGCGTGAGAATCTTTGCCTTATTATCGCATCGCATCGCATCGCATCGCAGCTCACCGCGCCGCATCGCATTACCTCCACAGATTTATGTATATAAAAGAACCGACATCCCGCGAGGCTCCGATATTTCGTGGAACAACAACGGGTCCACACGGTACCTTGCAATATCTCAGCAACCACATCACGGGTGGCGCGGACCACCGCATTCATGCACCGAATCGTAACCAACTTATCGACCGCCTTCTGCGTGAGTCCCGGGGTATCATCATGAGGCGCCGTACCGTGAAGTTTGATGGGTATAATAGAAGCTTCGAAGCATTACCACATAAAGTATCTCAAATGTTCAGATCCTCCGCCGATTTGTATTCCTGGACTTCCTCGCTTTGAATGCGACACCGGTACCTTCCTCGACTGACTCCACCGTTGTAGGTTTGCCCTCCTCGTCAGACTCGTGTTTCGAGACGGGGTTCTCGTCAGATTCTGCTGGGGTAGGATTCTGATCTGAGGGCTCCTCGTTGTCGCTTCGCTTCAGCGATTCGCCCGCCTGCCGGTCGATTGGTTCTTCTTCCTTTGGCTCTGCTTTAGCGCCGCCCTTCTTTTTAAACACGATATCCCCGAGATCCGATGCGGATGGCTGATTCGGATACTCCATCGTGCGCATCACCTGCTTGGACTTTCCCTTTTTCTTGAACGTGATGTCCCCAATGCCTCTTGAAACATTCGTATCGCCAGGGTATTCCATCGTCCGGACGGTGAAGTTTCTTGCTTCTGCTTCTTCGTCGTCCTCTTCCCCCTCTCCCGCGTCTCCCAGCTTGCGTCTCTTAATGCGCTTCTCGTCGGACTCATCGTCCGATCCTGCACCGTCCTCCGGGGTTGCCGGCCGCTCTATAACTCTGACCGTTTCCCATTCGCCAACCAGGGCGTGCTCTTTCCTGTAACTCTCCGGCATTGCGACTCCCAAAGCTGCCAGCTCATCCAGATGCTTCTTCTGCTGTTCTTCTGACCTGAATGTGCTCGCTTTCGCCGGCTTTGTCACTAGGTCAGCGGCTCGCCGAGCCAGCGGCTTAGCTACATAGTCCGGGTTATCGAGGTTGTTGAGCCGCTCAGCCTCGCGCTTGGTGTTTTCGGCGGCAACGGCTTCTCGTTCCTTGTTCTTGTGTAGATCACGTAGAAATCGTTGAAGAGCATGCTGGTGCCTTGGTGATGCCTCGTGGTCTTTTCTCGACAGCGGCGAGTCCTTGACGAATAGTTTCTATGACCGGGGGTCATCGTTAGCTCCGTGACTCGCTACGGTGTCGCGATGGAATCCGGGGACTTACGCAACGTTCGCACCAGTACCGCTTCGTAGAGACCCAGTACTCTGACATAACTGTGTATTGGCGCCGTCGAGTCCGGGAAGAGCTTCGTGCGAGCTGATCGTGGGTGTTTTGGCGCGGAATCTGTTGATGGTTGTGACGTGATGCTGGATGAGGCTCGAAAATTCTCGAAGTCATGCTACGCGACTCATCCAAGGCTTGGCAGCAGCTGCATATAAAGCGCTTGGATGCATAAAGCCGGTATCCACAGACGGATATAAACGCCTCAAGCATCATCCCCAGCTGCAGCTAGGAGCTTCACAACCGATAGCTATTGGCCACAGCTCTTCGGACTCACCGCGCGAGTTTATTCTCGCAGACTAGAGCTACCCCGAATCGTCGAGTCGGGCTATCCCATTCAGCATGTCGGCCGTGCCACGATTTCCACCGCCACACGTCATTCCAGACACAGTGACTCAGCGTCAAATCCGAAAGAGGAGGAATCCGAGGCGGATAAGAAGCCTCTGCCGTTGCCGGCGCCCCAGCCTGTAGAATCAGAACCACCAGCCACAAAGGTCGAAGTTGGGAGCGATGCAGTCAAGCTCGACCACCTCGGCCCCCTTGTGGTAAACTCGGATGGAACGATGAGCCGAATCCACAACTGGGCTGAGATGACACCTCTAGAACGCGAAAGAACGATCAAAATACTGGGCAAGAGGAACAAGTTACGGACGGAGGCATTGCAAGCCGCAGGGGTTACTCCAAACTGAATCACCCACACGCATGGAGGCATGGAATTTGGTTGCATGTTGGAGCATCTACACGCAATCCATACAGACGAGTCATGGGAATGCAATGCTGTATGCATTGGCCGGGTCTAGGCCTAGCTATAATAGTTAATGGCACATTGTCCGTCCATCGCCGACTCATGCCACGAATGTATGTCCGTCTGTATATAGTACAACAATTCATTCATTCTTTCATTCGGTTCATTCGGAATCCAGCTTCCAGAGCCCGTCTCCCAGGTAATGGCAGTTCTCCACGCCATTGCCCTTGTTCAACTTCTTGATGTCCTCCGTGCTCATCTTCAATATGCCCACCATGCACGCGTGTTCCTTGCCCTCTGCATTGATTACCACAACCGTGCCTTCGGGTATGTTCTCATCCGCCGGAGGGAGCTTCGCACCTGGCGACGTGAGGCCAGGGCACATAAGTTGCGCGCCACCCAGGATAAACCGTATCGCACCTCTGTCGACCTGCACCTTAGGGAAGCACTGTGGATCTGGCAGGGCACCTGAGGTCAGCATCCCAGTATTTTTAAACATGGCATTGCCGGCCTTCCATCACGTACATTTGTGAACCACCTTAAGATGCGGCATTATCGCATCATCGTGCGATTGAAAGAAGAGGACCTGGTTGTCCAGGGCATAAAGCGATATCCTGTCCGGGCTGTCCATTACAGGCGACGTAATCGCCATACGTCAGCCGATTTCGAGTGACAATGCGCATTTCTCCGCAATACTCGCTGACACTATCTGGTACGAACGCTTTGATGAGATCTAGCTGTGCCTTCTTCGGCAGTATATCCTCGATGACGGGTGCTAGCAGAGGGTACTGCTCGCAAATCTTCTGGCGGATGTTTCGCTGGACTGAGGACTTGATCTTCGTCTTGCCGGACGAGCTTACTCTGGGGGTGAATACGCCACGTTAGCTGCCATGGAACACTCGCCCTAGTAGTACAGCTGTGGATACTCTACTTACGGCTTCTTGAACATGTTGCGGGACTCTCGACAGGCAGCTGGTCCTGGAGGGGCGGCGGTTGTAGCTTGGATGTGGGGTGCGCATGCACGCCCGGTCTTGATTTGGTAAACCCGCTTTTTAAGCCGCACAAAAAGCTTAGCAGACAGATCCTTTCGCGAAACTAGCTCGCGCCATCTCCATCGTCTTCATCTTCCACAGCAGCATCGCGCGGAACAGCTCGCCCACGCACTAAGATACACGCGCGCAACCCTCGAACCTCCATCCGAGAACTTTCACCCGACGCAAAGATGCAACGAGAAGGCTACGTTCCCCCCACAGCAGGTGGCGTTGCGAGACCCCCGGTCTACGGCGACACCCCGCGACAGACTGCAATGAAGTACCTCTGCGCCGACTGCGGCAAGTCTGTCACTTTGAACAAGGGCGACCCGATCCGCTGTAAGGAATGCGGATTCAGGATCCTGTATAAGGAGCGGACGAAGCGGTATGTAAACTCATGAGAACACCTCCGGATGTTTGTCGAGTAGAACTGACGGTTCTCCAGCATGGTGCAATTCGAGGCCCGATGATATCTCAGACGTTGCCATCCGACCATCAGAACCCTGTCTTCCGGACTTCAATATCCTATTCACAGACGTCTACGCGATATAATGAATACTCTCGGGCTCACTTATCCAGCTTCGGGATCGCAGACCCAATATCGCTCCCTCATACCAAACATTTGCCTACAACTCGCCGCCAACGCTGGAACGCGATAATAGACCTTTATCAATGATTTTAGTTGCGATGATACTCATATAGACAAGTGGCTCGCATGCCAGAATCGATCTTCCCGCTTTAGCCAGTGTTTCTTATCTCAGATTGTAGCATACACCTGTATAGTACATTATTCACAATCAAGAACGTCTCATATATACATGATATCTCGACTCTACGCAGCTGGAGCCTCCGCCGGTCCTTCGGCTGGAGCTTCCTCCTCGCTGCTCTTCCCATGGTCAGGGTCTAGCATCTTCCTTCTCCCATCCATCACAAACCACAGGCCCCTCGCGGGACTCTGCAACGTTGACACCAGGCTGCCGCCAGCACTCTGCATGATGCCCAGCAGTTGTCCCTGTAATGTCGTGAGGTCGCCAAGTGTTGTTATATGCTTCAGCGACTCAGTATCGATCGTCGTCCCGCCTACTTTATCCACCTTCGCACCCAGCAGGAGCAGCTTCTGGACGCCGGAGATGAATGCCGGGTCGGTTCCCTTCCTGAACGTGAACTTCTCGGGGAACAGAAGGTTCAGCACGCCCAACAGATGCGGCGGGGATACGGTAGGGAACTGTATGACACCTGTCGGTCCTACCATCAGCGGCGACAGCGAGTGCGCATTGTCGTATTGCAACGTCATATCGTAGGCTTCAGGGCTGCTGCTGGACCGCACATCCGCGTCCTTGGGTAGATATTCAGCGGACCGTAGCGCCGCCTTGAAGACCGTTGTGTTCAGAATCGTCATTTTGACTTGCTCGCCAACTGGTCTAGGCTGTGGTGTTATTGTTCCATCTTCGGTAGGCTGAGGAGGCGGCCGCGATGCCGCGACCATCGCATCGACGTTCGCCATCGCCGTCCGCAGGTCCCGCCGTATCGATACGAGCTCGCCGGCACGAAGATTGTTATGCTGGAACATTACCAGCAACGGGGTGGCCCGTAAGAGGGAGATGTAGGTTCGGTGGAGGAGGTGGCCGCGCGAGTAGTAGGGTCGATGTGACGGCGGGAGGTCGCTGCCCGGTGGGACGTTGGATGCTGAATGTGTCACTTTACGGGTGGCATAGCAGCGCTGGCTCCCGGTAACGAAGGCCTCGATGAAGCGGCAGGCATCGTTGAACGATATCGTCGTCCGCTTGGGCAGCTTGGCCCTCGTGGCGGCTCTCAGGAATATCGAGCGCGACATCTTTCAATGGCTCAATTGGCGTCGTCCACGAGTAGTCTCGGGACGGAGTTCACAAGCTCGATTATGCTGTTCCTGTTGGAGAATTATTCCGACGTTAGCTGAGAATACTGGCATGTAGTCCCCGAAGTCGCGACGTTGAAAACCCACCCGAGAGCCGTGCTTACGCCAATGCCGGCCAAAGGAGCAGTAAGACGAAGTCAAAATGTCGAATCTCGAAAATTTGAAGTTGCAACAAGTTCGACGTTGCAGCAAGCGAACAACTCAACAACACCCCGCCAACCACACGATTACAACATTGCGGTCAGCGTCGCATCTTCATATGCAGACCGCGAGCGTCGACGGCCCTCGCATGCCCCAGACATGAGCAGCACGTACTATATCGGCCAGAGGCTGTCCGTCGAGTCGCGGCTCTGCACTGTCCGATACATAGGCGAGGTGCAGGGCACGAAGGGCTCGTGGCTCGGCGTCGAGTGGGATGATCCTGCGCGAGGAAAGCACTCTGGAGACCACAATGGCATCAGATATTTTGAATGTAAGCCAGCCACTTTGTCGCACGCAGGACCGATTTCTTCATCATGACGGTCACATACTGATTCTTGACATGTATACACGTAGGCAAGGTTCCTGGAGCCGGATCATTCATCCGGCCAAACCGCCCTTACGACCCTCCAAACACGTTTCTCGAAGGCCTGAAAGAGAAATATATCACGAATCTCGAGGCGAGCGGCGTACCGAAACCTATTGTCTTCGGAAGCAAGGTAGCAGAAGAAGTTGGCTTTGAGAAAGTATCAAGGAAGTTTTCCGAACTCGATACCTTGACGAGGGTCATTCTGGATTACATGCGTCTCAAGACCTGTGACGACGACTTTGAAGAGATTGCATCAACATGCGCGAGTATGCAACCATATCCATCCATCTCTACCTCCCGATATGCTGTCATTTCTATCCGAAGAGACATCATGTTCTCATCTGGTAGCCAATGTTGCTGATGCAGTTGGTACAGATTTGCAGGAGGCCGACTTATCCTGTAACTTGTTTGAGGAGCTGGAGCAGATAGCCCGTATTTGTACCAGCCTGCCGAAGCTCCACACGCTTGCCATCAAGTACGCCTTCATATGTCACTCCGCAGCCAGAGGCATTATCCTCATACGTATGTACTTGTACTTCTCTAACATCTGGCCATCGGTAGCGGAAATCGCCTTGCAAGACACCAGGTCGCAGATCCATTTACCCGTGGATTCGCTCGCATCAGGACTCTTAGGGCAGAGGATCTTCGAATGACATGGGAAGAGGTATGCAAGATCATGCCACCCCTATCTGATCAGCCTGGTTACCGGACGGCCCAGCTAATGTCTCATATGGTTGATCGGAAGCTCTTCGGGCTGGTGAATCTGTTCCCAAACGTAACCAACCTCTCAATTGCCGTCGGAGATCTTACGAGATTGAGCCTGGCCGTCAGTCCCAGGATCTTGGAGCTGCAGGCCGCCCGTGGACTAACATCGCTCTGCCTGGAAGAGAACGCTCTGGAGAGCCTATCAGACCTCGCGGATCTACAGGAGCTGCCCAACCTTCGCAGACTGCTGCTCGCGAGGAATGGTATCAAAGAGGTCTACTCGTCGACAGATCCTAAAGCTAGCGGCATGCATCTCCGCTTCTCCACAGTTACATTCCTAGACATATCTCGTAACGAGGTTGGCGACTGGAAGTTCCTCGACGACATACGGCCTGCTTTCCCCAACCTTGAGGCCTTGCGCATCAGCCAGAACCCCCTGTACGGTACCAACGGAAACAGGACCCTTTCCGAGGAAGCCTTCCAAATCACGGTGGGCCGGTTGGACCGGAACGTCACATCGCTAAACTACAGTGTGGTAAGACAGAACCAACAATGATCTGAGCATGAGGATGGCGCGCTTCAAGTCAATATTTTGGCGTCCCAACCGCAGAATTAAGCCCCAGTAGGCTGATGACACATGCAAACTTAGATAACTCCAGCGGAAAGAGCGGATGCAGAGTTGTTTTATATTTCAACCATAGTGAAAGAGTTATCGGAAAAGCCAGCCGACCAAGAAGCCGCTATCCTCGCACGACATACCAGATGGCCTGAGCTCCAAGCGTGTATGTACGCTCCCTTTGCTTTTCTTGCTTTGTGCTCCCAAGCGGAACGCGCGCGGACACGCACGCATCTACATGCATTGCATGATGCGTGTTCGTTTCGCTGACCGACTCATTTGATACCACGCGGAGGGGCAAACAGTACATGGCGAACAAACGATAAATCGAGACCTCGCAAAAAAATCAAATGACGCGCTGGCGTCCAAGCTAATAGGTACGTCCGACCATGTCCCACGACGCTATTTTAGCCTCCGATAGATAAGTAGATGCAATTGGCAATTGAGTGGCGGGCGGATGCGCAATGTGTTCATGTACCACCTCACCAAAGTGTGGCGTGCCGACGCTGATCGCCACTCGAACCTTGCAGAGACCCAAATTACGTACGGCTCCAGGACGCTCATGAAAAAGCTTCCCCGCACTGTAACAGTCGGCAAGTTATCCGGGCTGATCGGGCGACTATTCGGGGCGAATCCGTTGGATATCGCGCTCTACCTTGTCGAAGAGGGTATTGTTGGCGAAAGTGGAATTCGAGAAACCCTGTAAGTAGTACTGCCAGCCGTTACAACATGCAGCTCTGCTTCCAACATGCATGCATTAGGCCTTCCCAGAAAAACGCACATGTTGGGTGTTTTCTAAGGCCCGTGCGGTTCATTCTTTCGGGATTTCCATGCTAACCAACATGGACAATGCGCCTTTCACGTGCATTGTCTGTTAGGCTGTCGGATGAACTACGAGAATTGGATTATTATGTCACGGACGCCACGGCGAAACTGATTGTCAGAGAGAAATAGACAGAGAGCTACCCAACAGGGACAATTGAAGTCCGAGCTTGCGTGGTCAGTGTGCGAGCAAACACAGGGATGGGGATATCCGTGCAATTGATTAGAACTGAAAGTCGAGTCCTCCCGCACAGAACGGCATCGCTGGAGCGGAGAGTCCATTACGAATACAATGCATCCCCAACCCTGATTAAGGTTTGCACGCGGGCGTTCGCGACAGCCCTTCGAGCAATCGAGACCAGCCGGCCAGCGAAACTGATTAATGCAAAACGGTTCGGCAATTGGCGTGTCCCTGGCGTAAACTCAACCGCTTTCATGCGTTGAAGCCGGCGAGGAGGCGAGGAGGCGAGCAGCTACCGCATTAGCTCGTAAGCTCCAGATAGGAAGAACCGGCTGAAACAGGGTTCGTCGATAGGTAATGGCCAAGCTAGTCTGCCTGTGGGTAAATGGCTCGGTCAGGTGCGAGCCACATCACCCTTCTCGACGACATCACTCGTACAGTGACATCGACGGCAAATGCTAGCTTGTAGTTAGGGCTTCGCAGTTTCGACGGAAGTCGAGAATCGATGCCCACTATCCCTTACATACCGCTTAGCTGGGATGGCAGTGGTACATGTTATCATCGGCTGTAGCTTAAGCTATACCCAGCTTCTCGTAGCTTGTCCGTGAACCGCTCCCGTTGACGAGCAGACGGTACTCTCCGGACAGCCATCAATTTCATGCGTGCATCTCAACGTGTTCCGTGATCCGTGCCTTGATTTTTGGCTGTGCGTTACCGAGCTGGCTGGCTGGGCGCAGTTTCCGAGCGAGCGAATTTCGCACCGCTGCAAGGGAAGAGAGGCCTAAAGTAGGGTGTTCTCCACACCCCTCACTGAAACTGGAACTTGAATTTTAGGGATGCCCGACGCTCGACGCAGAGGACCAACAGAAAGCGAATCGGTCGATGCTTTGCATCTGGGAGCTGCGGACGGCGTTCGAACTTGTTTTAATCCTCGTCCCCTGTCGCCCGCTTCTGCGTGCTTGTGTCGCTGTGGCATGGCAGGTGGAGCAAGCGAACACTTGGATAGCTCTCGCTGCTCGAGCTCGACCACGAGAGGCAGCATGCGCGCCGATACGCATACTCGAAGGGAATGGATAGACGTTCGTCCATGCACTCCTGCCCTCGGGTCAGCAGATACGGTCGAGCGAGCATCTATCTCTGTTCCCGTCCTTTTGATATCCTCGACCTGCTGCTCACCCCCATCCGGATCCCCATAGGTGATACGGCCCTGCTGGTCTTGACCAATTGATGATTCATGATTATTGATGGGCATGAACTCCACGCGCACCCTGACTTTGACGAAAAATTTCAGGTCATGCACACACGGAATGATTGAAGCCTGGAGTGCCAGTGCGGGCTAGTGCGGGCGTCGAAATCGACAGGGCCATAACGACATCCACGGTTCGGATTGCTCAAACGTCCCGAAGGTTACGCCCCATTAACTTTCTATAGACGTCGGCCGTGAGTCGAGATGTCATGGGCAGATATCCGGCCAACCAGCTTGACGGACAAGCGGGCATATATTATATTACCTGCGCAATAGAATGCATATGCATAAGAAGTCCCTTAGTTGAGAAGACGCTATACATCTGGACACCCATGCTCTGCGGGAAATCGACTCGCATATTCGCAAAGAGGGACGAGGTTTTCTGTATGGACAGACGTGCCCGCAGACAGGCATGCACGAGCCTTCGCTTCGCTTCCCCTCGCGCCGACGAAATCTGAAATGCAATAGAAATGCAATAGATTCGGAGTAAGGCCGCTATTGGCCATTGTCTTGAGGGGCTTGCAACTAACTTTTCTGCGGCATCCTGCGAAAATGTCGGTGGCGTGAAAGTAAGGCAATTGAGGAGTGCGCTGCAGCAATCAATTGTCTGTTAACTGATAATTATTCCCCATGCGCGATTGACTTTACGGCATACGTGTAATGTTTTGAACCAAATGTGGGAGTGATTAGTATCGGAAGGCCCGTGGATAGTGTGGAGTAGAGTAGCAGTGAATAACTGGGTATGAGGGCGGGCGTCGATATATGCCCGCCCGTTTCAACCCGTACATGACATGGCATTGCATTGCATGTCCACTTGCTTGACTACTAGGCTGTAAATTTGGTCTCGAGGCTAGCCGTAAATTTATCGACTGTGTAAGTAGGCCAGCTTCCGCCTGTCTGCGTTCATCAAGTCACTGGACGGTGCGCTTTCTTGGCCAGACTTTCAATTATCAGGATATGCCTCCCGACGAATGGAAGTGCCTGAGTCAATGAGCTAGCTTCTAGTATACTGCCTGGTCCCTGTGGAGGAATAATTATCTGTCAGGCCCAGATAAAACAGAAACAAGCTCACCGTCATATCGATGACCGACATAGACCGACCCTATAACACGACTCCTTCCGGGATGCTATACCCCCATCACAGCGCAGCTGCATTGGACTGGCCCGCGTCGCGACGCCAACTAGGCCATATCCGCTAGCTGCCAGCTATAGGCAGTTACTGAAACGGAGTCGGATTCCCCAAACCTCGTCCGTACGTCTAGCTTAACAGCCAGTTTATAGCACGAATCCACACGGCGCCGCGGCCCAATGAAAGTTCAGACTATGTCGAAAAGAAATATAGACCGCGCTCCTGATCGTTGACATCATTATTCCTGCAAGGGTTTTTGCAATCGGCGGCGACGCTCGTCGTACGCTGTTCTGGCCGCGTCTACCTGTTGGCGAATAAGCGGAGTCCGGTTGGCTGACTGGCCGGCTTCGCTTTCGCCATCGCATTCTGAAGCGACGCCCGCTTGCAATCTTAATGCATGATCTGAAAATAGAATGAGTGGCCAGCGGTCAGCCTTGAACATGAATTTGTTGCCTCGACTCGACATACATAAGCTGCTTTGCTCCTGGCTTTGATATCGGCTCGGGATTCGATTACCTAAAAGTATATCGTCAGTATCGATACGCCTGCTGGTAGGTACAGGTACTCTGTCGATGGGTCAGGCATCTGCCGTGCGAATTGAAAGCGAAGGCAGCATCAGCAGAAAATATTTTCAAACGCGCGAGACAAGGGACGAAGTTTCGCAGTTGATCACGAAGGCAAAGACAAGCCGCTAGAGCACTGGGACTCAAAATACCCAGCTCAGGAAGAAGTAAACAAAAAAGTATAGGATCAGGTTGCGAGCCGGCTACTTGCGATTGATTGATTGATTGAATGTGTGCTTGATGGATGCAATTCAGCCGTTCTTTCCCTTTCGAATCAGCGACATGACCGCAAATGAAGTATCGCGCCTCAACGCCATCCACACAATCCCGCGTGCACGGAAGGGCATACGATACCCTCTTGAACCCCTCGTCGATGCAATCCTCTGCATTCGGTTCATTAGTCTGCATTGCTTATCCCCCAGGATCACAAAGGGCGCTGCTGCAGGCTCGGGCCTTGATTTCGCAACCCTGTCGAGGAGCTATAGCATGCAGTCCGCTATGCGCACACAACATAACTGACTTAACAGGCGCACACATCAACAGACTGCCTGGACGTCGGGAGGTACTCCCACACTTGTATCCCACCGCAAGCCATCCACATCCATCCACATCCATCGTCCCCATCCATCCATCCACCCTTCCATCATGCCCAACAAGAAGGAAACAGAAAATAATTACACGAAAAGAAATAGCCACCAGATAAGTGAGGGGCGTGCTCGGAATCAGGAAAGAGAAAATGCCCATCAATTTCAGTCCGCATAGTAGATGGGCAACTCTGGAGCCCGCCCCAGGAAAAGCAGTCAGTCAGTCATGCCCGCCAGCAGGAGACCCGGCCGAGGGCTCCACCTGCCTACGTCTTTCTTCCATCCAGGCCTACAGGCAGACGAGACCGGACACCGCAGTCAAAGTCGTTCGTTAGTTGGCTGCCCCCGGCATATTTGTCGGCGGGGGCATGCTTCAGATCGGTCGATGAGTGTCTGCGATCGAGATCGGGCAAAAGAATTGGTCACCAACGTCTGTATGTCTCGCGACCTCGCCTCGAGGGTGTGTGATGGACAGCGCTGCAGCCGTACAGCAAACGTTCGTACTCTACCTTTTTTTTTTTCTTTGTTTTGCCCGCAGGCTAGACGCGCGGTCACACTGCCCGTCCACCCAGTGCGGTCAGTCGCCCAGCCGGCCGGCCAGTCAGCCAGTGCCGCTCGTTCGCTCGCCCGCCGTCCCGGAGAGTGAATTTTCTGCGATTTAAGCTGTCGGTCAGGGCCTTGATTGAACTAGGCAGGTCGCTAGCACCAATCGCGAAGGAGGCCCGTCGATCAACCGATTCGAAATTTCGAGATCGAGAGATTCGCTTTTTGCCCGCTGGTCGTGGTGGGTCTATCCTGTTTTCCCTAGCTCGCAGCTCTGGCAACATAGGGTCTTCCGTTGTCCCGCTTTTTTTTTTTTTTTTTTCTAAACCCTTTCTCGTTTTTTCCTTTAAGGAACAAAAAAGTTTACGTCCGATTTTGTTCTTTCGGGATCCGTGGGATGATGCAGCCTTTCTGCCTGTCATATACGTATATACAGGTAGCTAGAATCAGGTATAGTGATTTTATACACGCAGGCGCGATATTGATCCACAAGCCAAGCTTCACGTATGTAGGTAAATAGTAATCTCTAGCAAGTAATAGTATAGTAGAATAGTAGAGGTATCCACAATAACCGACTCAATTGCTCCGTATGAAATATGATATGATAAAAACCGTGGTAGAATTAGATGTAGAACCGAATACCCGTTTGACCCGTATACAAACTTTTTGTACAATACATGCTCACTTTGAACCATTTGCGAAAGAAAATGGGATTCCGAACAATCGAAGGGCCAATGTCTTTATTCTTTTTTCCCAGCCCGCAAAAATATGAATCCCAAATGAAATTGATAGTCAAAGGAAATATAATATATAGGTATAACAAACTCTTGAACCTAGGAGTTGTGAAGTATCAGGAAAAGACCTAAGATCGTCCGAGAACAAAATACCGGTTGAAAAAGAAAGCCTCCTAAACATGCGTCGGACGGACGTCAGCTGTCTGTCTGTCTGTCGGTCTCTTTGGAGATTTTCTCCTGCTGCCTTGCAGTAATTAACAGACGCCACCAACTCGCGGGTTGCTCGATAAAGAATAAGTCGAGGAAAGAACAAGGGAAAGAAAAAAACAACCCGCTGGTGTGAAAAAGCAAAAGGGTATCGTGTCCAAGAACATTAACGCACATCAGGACATGGAGCGCATGACATTAAAGAATTGCAAACAAAAAAAAGAAGAGAAGAGAAGAAGATTTCCTGCCTCCATGTGCCAATGAAAAGATAAAATAGACGATAAAACTCCCAATAAATGTGGATACCCATTCGCTCGGAACGGCGAAAAAAAACTTCAGACCGGTGGTCTTGCGAAAAAGGAATAATGCGGTAATGACGATGCGCGATGGGTGAATCATTGGCGGGTTGGGGTGTGCTCGACTGCGTAAAGATTCGGAGAATTTCAGATCTGTGAAATTGCGGCGGCGTGTATTAAACTTTCGTTCGTCCGTTCGCGCTATCACCACCAGCGCAAACCCCCCACTTCGGCTCCGGTTCGAGATGAGGATTTTCAATACTGATCCATTGCGATGCTCGCTAGTGCTGCTAGCCCGCTCTCTTGCGAGAACGTCGACTCCGGCAGGAAATGGACGGGGTGAGACGGGTACCGGGTCGTGTCAGCAATGATGACTGGCGCCTCCGCCACCTTCTTCTTCCTAGCGGATCGCTTGTTCGTCCCGTTACCCTGATGAGTTCGAAAATGCTGCATGCAGTTATCCTGTCTGCTGAATCGGGCCCCGCAACCGGGCTGCGGACACTCGTAGTTCTTCTCGCCGGTGTGTATGCGGGTGTGTCTCGCAAGGTGACCGGACGTTGTGAACGATTTGCCGCACTGACAAGTGTACTTTCTCGCGGACTTCTTGATAGTTTGGGTCGCGCTGAGGTCTTCTTCTTCCTCTTCCTCCTCGATGCATTTAGTCGACAGCACCGGCGACGCGGATGATACTGACGATGCGCAAGAAGAAGTGGACGAGCTGCGAGAAGACATGGAGGGTCGGAAGCTCTCCGGGCAATGGTGGTTCATGAGCCGGCCTAGCGAGGGGAGACTCATGCTTTCTGGTGTAACCGGGGTCCGCGGCGACGAGACATCACTGAACGTCGAACTGTAGGAATCCGAGCGTTCCGACGGGTACGGCCGGCGCCCATCAGGTGATAGTGGCGGGGTGGGTGACCGACGGCCATACGAACGGGAGAAGTAGGATTCAGTGCCAAGTCCGGCGCTCCGACTGGCGAGATATGTTTCCGTGGAAGGGTAACCGGCGGGTTGCGGTGTGTCGCACAGGATCGATACTCTGCGCCCAGTGGACGTTGTGATCGCGAGTGAATTCATAGCTGTCGGATCGTTATGAACAGATCGCAATACAGTGCAATACGAGAGTTGTGTCGACAACTTTGGGTGAACTGTATGTAAGATAGCGTGAACGACCGGAATGAGGATGTCGAGAAAGCTGGTGTTCCAGTGTCGAAAGATGCAATTGTCTGTTTTGCCCGTCGCCTCTACGAAGAGAACAGGATATATATACTGTATATATATATCCCAGAACCCGAACGAGCGAGAAGTAGTAGGTCACCGGGTCTGAGATTACTCAAATAGGGCCGTAAAAGAAAAAAAGAGGCGTCTGAGGATATATGCACTCAGAAGAGGGAAAAGACGTCGGGAACGAAGGATGCGAGATCTTGGGATTATAAATGCCCAAGCTGAGAGGAAGAGGCGTTCGGTTGCGACACCCAGGCAAGAGGGCTAGCTATGATCAAGGGAGCCCGTATTGGGCTGTGTGCGAGCGTATAGTTACTTCGGGACATCTGAGCGAAAGGTACACCCTCGTAAGAGAGTGGGTGTGTCTATCAAAAAGCAAAGACGGTGCACAAAAGCAAAAGGAAAAAGGAATAACGTCAGAGTTGACCGTATGCAGTTTATGCTTGCGGACTCCACGTTGGTACCGTCTAACGGGTTAAGAGGGCCACTGGGGTCAAGGTACCATACATGGACATGGACTAGGACCCAGCAAGCTGTGGGATAAGAGCGAGAGGTTGCAAATGGGCGAGAGCAGTAACAGATTGGGCACTTGCGTCATTGCCACCCCAGGTAGGTACAAATGGAGTGTGTGTGCCTCCGGTACCTTTTTTGGCTGGATGACCCCAAAGGCATTAGTGGGAAATCAGCAGTCTCGGATACGGAGACTGGGAATTCATGCCGGAGACGTGCGAGAAATGGTGCATTTGTTGCTTTTCCCATGTTCCCCAAAGCCTGAGGGTGGGGGAAGCAAGCACACCCAGCCTGCTTGCCTCGCACACTCACCCACTCACTCTTTCTACCATTCTGCGGTCTCCTCGTACGCACAGATGAATGAAGGCGTACGGAATAATGTAAGGTAAGGTATCCTCAAACGCCCATTACGCACGGCAGCCCGGCCGGTGACGGTACACGTCTGTGTAATTGTCCATCCGTACTCCGTACAGGGACCTACATTGCATATCCATAGAGGACAGCAGACCCGGGGTCCCATGAATCGGAAATCGACGTGAATCGACTGGCTGGATGTGAAAACTTCCAATTCTAGTTGACAAGGGTAGCTTTGAAGCCTAACCCAGAGTGATTCTTGCGATACACAGCAGCCTGTTAGCCTCCCGAAATGGCAAAGGGGGACTCAGCACGTATGCAACAGAAGGGGAGGAGGGCCACGCTAACCGACACCGACGCCCCCCGGCGCCCACGAAGAATGAGGCTGCAGGCTGTTTTGGACTTGTCTTGGCCCGATCCCAATATAAAAATCCGATTCATCCCCAGAAGCCATCCTCATGATGGTCACCGATTGCTAGTTGGGGTATCCTTTCGACTCAAAATCGACGTAGCAAAAAAGGGGAAAACTGAAGGAGATGGCGTTTTACGAGGCGATTGCAATGCAGCTGGAATTTTCGGGGACGCGGAATAGTGTCGTAGGTGGATGTGGAGATGCATAGATGGAGGTTGGAACCTTGGGTGGTCGGTGCCTTCAGGTTTCCCAGAAGATGCAGCGGGTATCTTCGCTTCCCGCAATGTGAGGTCCCCCGTCCCTTTCAGTCATAGCCTTAAACACCACATCACCAGCAGATATTCTCGACGCATCGACGTTGCTTTCCCACCCCGATTTCTGCTGTGCACCCGACTCGGCTACGGATGCCTCGCTTTGTGCGTTTTTCCTTGCAGCTGGGTTCGGAAAGGCCCGAGACTAACTTCAGACGTGTGTTCCCCATTAGAGGCAGCTGTCTTCTGTAGACTGCAACCACCTTGTCACCAGAAACCTTACCTCAGTCCTGAAGCTGTGATCTGACGTCATGTGCGAGCCTTCAAATCCAGGCTCTGGCAACTGGTGAGCTAAGATGCTTCGTGTCTTTCCGTCCGTGCATAAATTTTACAGACACGCTGCATGCTGAAAGACACTCTGGACATGGACATGCATGTCCACCACAGGCACGGGTCGCCCAGCCAAAATGCGCCCGGATGTGGCTTGTCAGACGAGCTGGCAGTCATTCAGAATAGCTCCCTCATGCGGCTACAGCACACCAGCACCTGCAGGGCAATCGGGAGATCGAAGATTTCGGCTCCTCTGATCCTCACAAAAATCACGATTGCGGAGTTGAGACCCCATGCAAGCGGCTTTTTTCCCCTCGGCTCCTGCGCAAAAGAAGGAACGAGAGCCTGAGGAAGAAGAAAAGCTGAAACGTAACGGGTCCAGGACGGGTCATGTAATATCTTTCGTATGGTCGTTAAAGATAGAATTACCCTGAGCAGCCCGGTCCTGCCCCGGGACAAGACCGTCCCTGCGGGCCATGACATCATCCTGCATTCTCGACGATACCGTGATCTCGGAGTGTGGTCGATGAGTGGGTGTCCATAATGAGGGAAGTGGAGATGATGGGGGAAATATTCCGTGAGCCGGTGTCGACTAGCCCTCACCGCGAGTAAATTGCATAAAATATCCCGTTTCCCTGCATCCAAACGTGGAGCGGGTTTTCTTGTCGATGGGGAAGGACCCGGATGGGCTTGAATTCGTTCTTTCTTTTTCCCATCTAGTCAAGTCAAGTCCGAGGACATGGTCTACAGCAAGCAGCAGGTCACATTCTCCGAACGCTGGCGACTTTTTTTTTTGGTTAAATTTCTGCAGAGTCGAGAAATGATCATCGTGACATAAGAATAGAAACGAGACCAGACCGAGTCGTCCAGTTGACGGGCCGCAACGAGCTCCAACCCTTTTTTTTTTCAGCCGGATGTAATTGACAAATCTCGACGCTGCCTTGGAAGTTTGCCGATGGGTCACTAAAATTCTGCCTTCCAAGTTTTTCCGAGTCGGCAAGACGTTTTCTTGGTTATTTTGCAGGGAATCTGGAACCGCAACAGTTTTATTTTTTCATGGCAGTCCACGACCCTCATTGATGGCCTTTGCGACCTGACTAGTATTCGGCCGATTGTCTGCCCAGACAGTTCAAACTCCGGTTAGCGGCCCATCCCACTGTGCAATCCATCCAACCCGCGACATGAATCAAAGCCCAGAGACAAAGAAATAATTATATTTTGAGTTTTATTCGCCTACCTGCATAGCGCTCATAGGAGTCAAGGTACAGCTCGTCACCGGAGGTGGTAGCTTTGATGCCGGCATGTCCTTCCAGTGCCGCGATGAAACGCCCAAATCTGCTATCCTCAGACGGCGGCTGCCATCCTCTGTATGGCTGCAGGACCCGTGAGCAGCGTAGGATCCAGGGAGCCACATTCACGTCCACGAAAGAGATCGTGCTTCCCTATTCCCGAAAATGGAGTTAGTCCACGAGCACTAGTGTCACTGCCATATAGCTGCCTCTGCTACTGCGACTTGTGACTGCTGCTGCTGCTCGCTGCAAAACATCCAAAAGCTGGCAGACACCCTTACACTGAAGAAAGGACCCGCAGGGTCTGCAGCTTCCATTAAAGCGTTCACCTGAATTTGAAGGCGCATGCATTAGCGCTGGCGCTGGAATTCCGCTCCGGGGCCCCCTGACCAATCAGCGGACGGATTGGAGAAGGCAACCTGTTTCTCAAACTCCCTTCCGTGCTCGGCCTGCTTGTCTGCGTCCTGGGCTTGCAGATAACGATAAAAGTTTGGCACAATGTTCCGCGAGACCTGCAATATAATCGACGGATTACAGGAGCTCTCGGTTAGCAAGTAGCAACACCCAGCATGCATCCATGCCGTCGACGCGCTCGATCGACCGATGGTGAAGGAGTCTCACGCACGTGGTCAGCCCATAGTCGGCTGTGCGCCTTTTCCTTCGGGTCGTGCGGATGCAGCTTGACTTGTGCAATGTCGTCCACCTGGGGAACGGGGTGGTGAGCATGAGGCAGACATTTTGGGGTTGCGTGTTAGCCAAGCCATTCTGGGACCCTCCGCATTTGCGGGTTACTTTGCGGCAGCCTCAGAACCTACGTATTCCATGAGAACGGTGGACTCGTAACAGCCCCAGCTGCTCGTTCCCAGCAGTTAGCGACACGTTCAGCCTCTCTTGGACTTCAAGGGCTCGTGCATTTCTTGGGAGCACGATCGAAGATGTTCTTGTCCAACGTACTCTCCATGTTTCAAAGCCGGGACTGCATGCATGGTAGCACAGGAAACAAAAAAGCCGTTGATTAGCCTATAAAGCTGATCATGTCCCCAATCGTCGGAGAATTCGTAGAGATAAGATGCATGTTTTACCAAGTCCCTGACGCAGAGAAAAAGGAAATGTGTGAGAGACGTCTCGATTTAGGCACCCTGCATCTCAGGAAATCGAGACATTTGCTCCATACCCTGGGATTCACATCCGTGAGTTCTTTTGGCTTCTGCAATCATTATCTCCGGCGACCCACGATGATATCGCCCAGCCAGCCAGCAGTTAGCAACCCAGCTGGAACCTGCTAGATTTGGGGACTCTCCAGAGATCAGTTACCTTGTACGGATCGACCTAAAATCTCGGGGTAATAACGTGAGCCCGAGTATATGCTCCGTGCCCCACCGGACTCGACATTTTTTCCTTTTTGTCTGTCCCAGTCGTCACACCGCGACGGACGGATACCTCAATGTATTGGTAGTCAAGCCTAGTGCCGCACATGTTAATATGTATGAAGGGTGAACTTGTGCGGATCACTGCCAACGCCGGGTAATTGGCGATATCACAATCGATATCATGTATCACGGCACGAGCACTCACCCTGCGAGTTCCAGTGCGATCCAAACTCGCTTACGTGCATTCACACCGTCAGTCAGCCTCGGGTTCGCGTTCGGGCTCTTGATTCTTGTCCTCCGTCGGCTGTTGATCGAGTACCATACCTGCACGAAGGGGCTAGATCACCGATTCGATCAATGCTTTAGCCGGTGATGTGCTTGCATTACCCCCTAGATTCACGTAACCGTATAACTTGGATTGTAATTACCAAAAGCAACTCCCGAAGAGCTTCAGCTCGGCATCATGCGCGTGCTTCTCGACAGTCCGAAGTGCATCGCCGGTCGCCTTGGTGTGATAGGTCTTTTGGACCTTTTCTGCGGTCTGCGCCGACGCCATGACTAGGTAGCTGTTTCAGGTGTGATTACGTCGCTGCTGCTGTGGGGGAACTCGTCAACTCTCGTCGGGAGAAATTTCCAAGACGCGCGCAGTCGCGTCCCTGGAGACAAGCAGCCTGCTCAATGCTGCGATTAATTCCGCAAGGTGTGGAGACCAGACCTGGAGGGCTGAAGGCAACTCTGGCGATGAAGTTTGGGTCAATTTAGGCGGGGTTGTAAATATAGCGCAGAAGGTTGGGAGTTGTCCACCCAGCAGCACCACCAATGCTGCGATCGTGCTTCGTGATGAGGTCATCCTATGCAACCGGGCCCCACAACTGACCATCTACAAGAACTTCCGACTCATGGTGCAAACTCGCGACTCCAGCCACACTACGCCCGTCCGCTATCTACTACGGCGGATCTTTCCGTTGAGGACAGCTAGCTTCGAGCTATACGTTCTGCACCCAGCTTGCGCTTGACATCCAAACTCCACAAAGGGTCCACGTCCCAGTCGGCTGGGCTATAGCAATAGCGCCGGGGACCAGCCAGCTCTGGCCATCTGGCCGAAGCGACACCATTGACTTGAGAATGCCCACAAAGCATCCCATTGACGATCCGTGGAGCGCATCAGCTTCGGCTATATCAAGTATAAGGAGTGGGTAACTGTCAATGCTACCTAGGTACTTGCTTCAGCTCGTTCAAGCTCCGCTCTGCAGTTGCTATTCCATGGGCTCCAGCTTGCGAGTGCGAAGCGAGTACGCGACGGGTCGACTATCGCTAGCAAACTCCTTCCTAGAGCGGCTGCTTCGTCGATTAACAGCGTAGGTCCGGCCGGCTCAGTGCAACCGCGACTAGGGAGCTCGAAACCTTCCGCGCGCGCGGCGGTTGCCCGAGTTGACCAAGGCAAGTTGTACTGCAAGTGCGTATCCATCCAAATCTTGATCTTGGTCCGGATACCCAAAATTAACATACGGTATGTGGGGAACACCAGCCCGAGCTAAGAATCGAATCGAACCTAGCTGAATCTTGTCTCAGGGTCTCCGCATAGTGGCCTCGGGGACGCTGACCATTCGAGTGGGCTCCCTGCAGGCATACCTGCATACTTGTACACGTCCCTACATGCTTGAACATACGTACGTACGACGCACAGACTACAGGCAGGTCGACACGTTGGTGTGCACGTGCATGTGTGCTGCAATGCACCGTCGCTCACTCTGTGTGACCACGCAAGACCTGCCCTCTGGAGCTATGATCGACCATCCCTCGAGCTCGCGATTCATCCGAATTCACGAGTGGCCTACTATTCTTTTATGCATGCATAACACTTTTCTATCGCCAAGATCGCGATATATGGTATAGCTTGCCCTAATATATCATCGATTCGAGATGCTCGCCGTGGGGAGCGACGAGACCGCGCACGTAACGGCGAAGGACAGGTAGCATACAACCCATGTATGCAATTGGTCTATATGACATCCAGCGAGCGGTAATTAATAAATGGAGTGCATCGACACGATATATCTGCCTGCGATATTGCCAGCAAGGAGGCAAGCAGGAAAGCAGGTAATTGCCTCACACCTGCTGCTGCTGGAGGCGGCCCAATGTGGTATCTCCAGTAGGCAGGATCCAGTGCCTATCAGTGGTGCCGCGATGTCCTGCGGGTTGATAATATCAAATCGCCTGCACTAGCGATCACGAAACACTGGCAATATAAGGCAGCTGCTTGATAATCCGGCAGTGAAGGCAGGCAACGTCGTACTGAAACCAAGCCGGAAAGCCAAGCATCTTCACTCCTGGCAGGGGTTAACCGCGGGGATTAATATAATACGGATCGTAACACTAATACGACGTGGGTTCAACGCCGGGGCTATAGTGCTGGGGTCCCGGAGGCATCCAGCGCGGCCCTACGGCGTACGGATCTCTTATCACTGACCGTATTCTCGTTACCAGACTTCCTTCCTGGGGTCGAGATATAGCAAACCCCTATTACTTGTGATTCCAGGCCTCTTCGTCCTTGATGCCTGCTGTAATCATCAGTTAATCGCGAACGCCCCGGGCTAATTTGTGCATGTGGGAGCACCTTCGAGAGCACTAGGAACCAAGATCATTCCGGCCGTTTCAAGATCTGGAGGCTACAGAATCTAATCGCAAGCGAAACCGTTGCAATTCGATTCGAAACGTGCCACGCGGGATCACGTCCGTGGCGTGCGAGTGTACAAACTCGTCAATTCGGCCGCGGCATACACCGTGGCCTCTAATCACGCAAGATGGCATTGATACTATCCAGTCTCGGCGACATTGAATAGTATCGACATTCTCTCGAGATCGATAGAGTAACGCGGCCGCATCGTCTCTAAACACACTAGCCGAACGCATGCATGTCTACAGCAGCTAAAATTAGACAAGCGACGCTCGCAAATGCACTCAACACCGTCCGCCCGGCCGTCTGTCAATTGATCAACTGCAGCTGCGACAGCGACGACGAATGATCGTGACGGAATAGGAAAATGTCTGCGGATACCTAGAGCTAGGTAAACAATAATGACAGCGCTGCAGGCTCCTAATCACGCTGCATGCACGCCGGCCGGAGATATTCAGATGCGCTATACGCTATGCGCAGACCTGACTAAGAGGACGTATGTGAAACCGGCTCCCATCCCGGCGCGGAACCGGAATCGCGTGAATTCTATCACGAGCCATCCCAGTTTCACGATGTCTTGCGATTTCATCGGCGAGATAGTCGTATGTTTGAGGGTCTATTTTGATCTAACGGCGATAGAATGCTGCATATGTCCAGCTGGGCCAGCCAATTGTCATGGCTGTGTATGCATGCATTCCTTTGGACGCCGTAGTATCGCGGCCTGGTTGAATTATCGTGTGATATCATGGTTTCAAACTCTAATCACAGTCGTGGAGTCCGTGCCTTGCTTTCCGCAGGGTGAGAACCTGATATCCCAGTTGAGATGTCCGAGAAGGAGACGAATCGCAGCTTGCAATCGGAGCCAGAACCGGATTGAGAAACCGGGCATAACGAATCGCAGGGTGTCGACATGTGGGGGCACCCAACTATTAATTACTTTACCAAGGTATTGATCAAGATGTTAATCTCAGTTTCTTCGGATCTTCATTTGGTGTGCATGCTGCATGATTATAATTGACCGCAGACACGTCCTAGCTTTTTTTTTATGCATACTTTGCATTATATAGGATACGTGTGTAATTCCGCAGACTGCAGCGCCGGTAGGCCGTCAGTTTCAGCCGGATATCATATCATCGATTGATAATAGGAGCAATTCAAATTCCGACTTGCCTGGTGCATGCAGGAACTGCAGCATTAATCTAGACCTCCCCCCCAGCCTCGCCAGTACTGCAGTTCGCAAACCTGCTTTACGAAAAGAATGCATGCACGATAGACTTTTCGTTCGTTCATTCGCGAGGCCGACCGTTGGAGGCGCAGGCCTGGCCATGCCTGCCGCGGCGCCGTTTTAACATAACATTCCAAACTATCGTGGCGACCTGGGACTAAGACTGATCTGGTAAGTTTCTCAGCAATCTGCACCGAACCGGTATCTTCGCATCATCGATTGGGAAGCAGGGCAACCGGTGAGAATTAAATTCAAGAATGAAGCCCTTGGTTTCCGGATTCGTCAGTAGTAATTAAAAAATCATTCAACCGAATTGAATTGCAATAGCCGACGACGCGACGAGGCCAGGAGAGACAGAATATCTTAGGATGTATGTACGACGCGAGGGTCTTAGCTTTTCCATTCGCCGTCGCTTGAGAGACCGGAAAACCAGAAACTCCACCCATTCGGATTCCGCCCTGCGTCTTCCAGATTTAGAAACCCGCAAGTGCAGAGCAACCGAGCGAGGGAGCGAGCGAGGCATCCAGAACACTTACCACTGTGACCCCACTCTCACGTCCCTCGACCGACCTCTCGAGCTCCCATGTCCGAGGAACAGTGCCATTCCTCACCCTCACACGTCGCTGCGGCAGGGTCAAGGCAGGCCAGGGCACCTCACTTGCACGGCAGGGGGGCGGCGCAGAAAGGGCCCTGACTGCCCTGAACGGTTTCAGCGGGGTGCTTGGAACGTTCTAGCGTGCTTCGTTGCATGCATTCCAGGCCCGGTTGGCGATGTATTGATCCCCGAGCAGCGGAATATTGCCATCGTGCCAGTAACGAAGGCCCGCCGAGCTGGCCGCGAGATTGCCAGCGCCAAACGAGGCCCTTCAATTCACCCATTGGCCGCGTGTATGGTATCGGAATCTGCGCCGTGGGTGCGCCTCCGTTGCTGGTCGCTTGCCTTAAGTGCGCATACCAGCGAGCTACTATAGTCAAGGGCCCGAGGGAGGATTTAGAAACCGAACTGCAGGAATTAAAGGTTGGATGCAGCAATCAATAATTAAAAATAATAAGTCAGTGTATGAATTTTTTTGTGATAAGTTAATGAAGGTTCCGAACTTGGAGCAAGCAGTGAAAAGCGCAGCAAGCCACCTTGCATTCATTCATTCCAGTTTTCGTTAATGTTAATGTTAATTCATTCGGTTCATTCAATCCACCCTTTAGCTTCCGGGGCCGGACGACGCAATCTGCGACGCCTTGCTTTGTTTCGAAGGCACACCACTCTTTTGCGGTGCTAGCGCTAGTGTTTGGGTGGTTATATCAACCCGTTCGAGCGAGAGAGGGAGGGCTGTGTCTGTCACAGAATATTTTTTTTCTATTCGCTCACGAGTGAAGACCAAGACGAGGTTTCGAAGGATATATAAAATCGTATCAGACACCCCCCGTCGGATTTGTGGGCCCAGCATCATATCACCAGCACACCAGCACACCGCAACAGCACAGTTCATTCGAATAACATTCGCATCGATCGTTCCCTCTTTAGAACTACAGTTTAATTTAATTTGGTCTTTCGTTTATAAAGGAGAGTGCTTTGAAAGTCACTTCGACACAGGAATCCACTAGAATATAATATACCCTACGCATCGCATCGTCAACCGGCTTTGACACCCAATACACACATTCGCTAGTTCACGAAACACAAACGCCGGCAACGCAAAAACTCCAACAAAACCGCCTTCGTCGCACATTCGTTCATGTTCAACATGCCTTTCGCTCTCCACACCTTCCTCGCCCCGCGCAAGCCGGAATACTTCCCGCCGCTGCCAGGCCTGCCGACGCCCACCAGCGCGCACGCCCCGGTCTCGCTTTTCGACGACCTGGGTCTGGAGGATGACATCATCTTCGATGAAGTCTTCCTGGACATCATGGGCCTGAACGAGCCCATGGCCTCCCCGATCGTGCCCCGCCACTCGTCGAGCCTCAGCGCGACGGAGCCGCCCACGAACGTCCCACGCAATGACTCGATCGTAGCCCCGCTGCTCGTCGCGGCGGCCTCGCGGAACGAATCGATCGTGGCGCCGCTGCTCGCGACGAGAATCCGACGTAAGGCCTCGCTTGCCAACTTCTTCGCCAACCCGACCGCCTCGTTCGACAGCCTGAGCAAGAGCATGGATAAGATCCGGCAGCCGCGGTCAAAGTCCATCTCGGGGCCCAGCGCGTACTACCGCCAGAACAAGACCGCCGACATGCTGAAGCCTCTCCCGCTGCTGCCCGATACGCCTACGATCTCGGAGGCGATGAGCCTAGCGATCAACACGACGGGCTCGGCGCCGAGTTCCGCGTCGAGTGCGACCTCGAGTGCGACTTCGTCGTCCGGGTCGCCGCCGCCGAGTTTTGGGAATTACTCGCTGCGACGCAAGATGTCCACACCGAACTTCAACCGGTTCTTCAACATCAACTTTTCGGGGACGAGCAACCTGCCGATTCCGCCGTCGCCGACCTCGCCGACCTCACCGCGAGAGCTACGCGGGCCGGCAAGTCTCTAAGGGTCGGCTCCGTGGTCGACTATTATTACCCCTCTCTTTATCATTCAGAGTTCACCCACTGTCCTTAAAAGTCTACATTAATCGACGATCGGTTGTAAATACCTGGAACCGATCCCTCCACTCTCCTTCAAGTCTCTTTGTACTACGCGGTAAAAAGTTTCATTCAGCATGATATGAAAGCGGTGTTGGTTATATTATCATTTGCATCTGTTTGCATTGCATTTATAATGCCTTTTCTTTCAATCGTCGTCCTTGACATTGGTGTATAGACATTCCTTTCTATTGTAATATTCACACTACTTTCTCTATATCATTCATTATATATCGTTTTAATCGGCGCGAGCATCTATCATTTGACGTTTTGGTTATTGAATTTTGATCTTCGGGTCTGGCAGAAAATGCATGAAGGTGGTGGTCGGGTTCGGTTTGCATTGTCTTTGGTTTTGGTCATCTTTTCACATAATCACTCTCCTTTGCATTTGCATGCATGGTTGGTTTGGATTTTGTATATGTATCTATAACTGTAGTGTTCTTGGACTGGCAGTGGCTGATAGTGTCGCCAGTGACGACGATGAAATATATCAAAAAATCTCCAATTTCGATACATTTGAGCCGTGCCTGCATCGTAAACTGCATCTTGGATAGGAATTGCATATAAAGCGAAGATGACAACGAGAAACAAAGAGCTGCAGCGCTGGTGTATGTACGTAGTGCAAACCTCGGTTTACATATTAAGGCCAAGTGTGAAAGAAAATACCAAGGAGTATAGTAATACAGAGTAAGAAATCCACATGGTCTAGGTTAAAGTCAAATCCCCTCCCTCAACAACGACGACGGGACATCAATCCACATCCACATCCACATCTTCCATTCCAGCCTCCTCTGCTCGCCCGTTTGCTTTGCATCTATATACTGGAGGTCGCTCAGGTGCTATTATTGACATCCAGCATGCATCTGCCGCATGTTTGCATAGGCAAACTCAAGCAAGGCTTCTCGCCGCCTCGCACCCCGCGAGATACCCCTCCCATTGCTTAAGCGCCCCCTTCTTCGATATGCTCTCCTTCACCACCAGATCCACGCCCTCCTTCCAATCGTCCACCACACCGGAAACCACCAATAGCGCGGCCGTATTCATCAGACAATAATCCATTATCGGATTGCCAACGGGCACCTCGCCCTTCAATATCGCCTTTACAATCTCCGCGTTCTCATTCGGCGTCCGGCTCTTACATTCATCCAGCGGATGCACGCCCAGCCCGAAATCACTCGGGTGAAGCTCCATCTCGACAATGCTCGCCTGCGTTCCCGCTGGCGAACCCTTCGCGGCGGACACCAGCCGCCAGCAGAACGTGCGCCCCACGGGTGAGATCTCGTCGAGTCCCGCGCCGACGTCTCCGCAGACGACCATCCCCTTCTGACAGCCCATCATCTGCAGCACCTCCGCGAATACCTTGCCCAGCTGCCGGTTCTTTACGCCGAGCAGCCGCGCCTCGATGTCGTCGCCGATAGGGTGGGATAGCGGGCCGATGACGTTGAAAATGGTGGAGAAGCCGAGTTCCTTGCGCAGACCCGCGAGCGGGCCGAGTGCCGGGTGGTAGTTTTGCGCGAACAGGAAGGCGAGGTTGCTGTGCTGCGCGAGGATCGTGGCAACGCTGGCCGGCGGGACCTGGAGGACGTGCGGTCCGCCGGCGAGGGCCGAGATCATGTCTGAGGAGCCGGAGAGGGATGTTGCGGCGCGGTTGCCATGTTTCGTGACGAGGAGGAACGGCGAGGCGAGGAGGGCGGAGGTCGTCGAAACGTTGAATGTATTGTGGCCGTCGCCGCCTGTGCCTACAATGTCGACCTGAATGGAAGGCAATTGAGTCAGTCGGTCCGTCAATTTTGGTGTAACCGGCGTCCCTTGCTGGTGACACAAGGCGGACGCGGAGCAGCGAGGAAAGGGAAGAAGCAGCTTACGAATCCGCCGTGATAATTGTGCCGCTTCAGCTGAGCTTTCTTCGCCGCGAGGGCGGTGTCTCCGGCGTCAATGGGCACTTTGATGCCGACGTCGCGCATGACCTTGACGACGGCGCCGACAAGCTGCGAGTTGCAGTACAGGTTTGAGAAGGTCAACGCGGTGAGCAGGGCGGCCGTCTGCGTGGCCGGCACTGCATTCTGGTTGAGAATGGCGGCGAAGGCAGCCTGGACGTCGGCGATGAGGGTTTCGGAGGGAGTATCGTTGGCTGACTCGTGGTGCTTCGCAATGAGCTTGAGGAGCGGAGTTATGGAGACGGACATCTTGCCGACGTCGTTGAAGCTGAAGCACCAGCTGGACGATATCGATACGCAATGGACGTCGCTCGGAGCGTGACTGCAGTGCAATGACGAGGAGAATGGAGATGGCAATGGTCAGTGGTTGAGATGAAGGCTACACGACCAGCATTGTCATCCTCGCGCTTTATGCATTATGACTCCACGCTGGCCTCGTTCCTCCAGCTATTGGCGATATCGGTCGTGGTTTGATTCGATTCCGGCGGCGCAGGCATTTAGGCGGGCCAGGCACCAAAGTTTATCGCCTGGCAATTGACCGCAAGCTGCGGCCGACTTGGACCGCAGGAGCGCCTGTCCGATGGCTATTGTGAGCATCTCCATTGTCGAGTGCAATATAATATCATCATCATCCGACATCCTCTGCACACCCTGCACTTATATAATTTTTGTATCGCGGCCCGAAGGTGCGAAAATGCGGCGGTGACGTCCGGCTGCAGCGGGCAGCGGCCGCGGCCTTGCTTTTTATTGGCGGGGCGGCCGGCCCTTCTCAAAACTTTTATTCCTCTCCCTCGACTGCAAACCCTGCCGGACCCGATAAGTCAACCTCACCGGCGACACTCGACGGCACTCGCGACAGAGCTCAACGGAGCGGACGAGTTCCTCGCAGCGTGCATTTCTGCCGTACCGGTCAAATATCTACGGTCCACACGCCGGCCGTTGCGTCCGATATTCACTTCTGCGAAAAACTCTGCGGTCCCCGGTATCACGAGTTCTTCAGACGGAGGACTGCATATCCCTCTCGCCGGCCGCTTCTAAACGTCAACTCAGCTCTCCGGGAAAGCTATCTGGCTGCGATGCGACTGTTCGCGAGGTCGGTCAGCCGTGTCCAGCGGCTGGCCGGGCCCACCGTCACTTCCTCCCTCGTGCGCCAGCGCTGCACCCTCCGTCCGATACATGTCCGTGCCATCTCCAGCATACTCTCCAAGCAACCGCTGCAGGGGTCTCCGTACCTCAATCAGTCCTTCCCGCTCGTCGCCTTCCGTGGCTTCCACGCCTCGACTTTTCTGAGATTATCCGACGCCGGCAGCAAGAAGCCGGAGGACCAGGCAAAACAGTCGAGCTCCAAGCCGGGCGATGACGGACAGTCCGGCAAGTCGGATGAAGCTGAAGGCGAGGGGAAAGACAAAGAGAAGGAGAAGGAGAAGGAGAAGGAAAAAGAAGAACCACCACCGCCGCCACCGCATGGTGACAAATCGCCCTTCACGGTCTTCATGGACACCCTGCGCAGCGAGTTCCAAAAGTCCAAGGAGTGGAACGAGTCCACGAAGGCCATCGCCGACCAAGCACAGTCATTTACTGAGTCTGATGCCGTCCGGCGTGCTAGAGAAGCCTACGAGAAAACTTCAAATGTCGCCGGTGCAGCGACGTCCGCCACGGGAGAGACGCTCAAGAAGGCCGCCGGCGCCATCGGAAAGGGTGCCCAGTGGACCTGGGAGACGCCCGTGATGAAGGCAGGCAGAGATGCCGTCAAGGCTACCGGCCATGGTGTTGAGAAGATCACCCGGCCGATACGGGAGACGGAGACGTACAAGACCGTGAAGGGGAACGTGCAGGAGGTCATTGATGACGGCAGCAGCAGTCGGTACGGCGGCTACGTGGAGAAGGAGGAGCGCAAGCGGCAGAGGGAGCTGCGAGAAGCGAAGAAGGGCCCCAAGAAAAACTCCGAGCCGATGGTCGAGGATCCAAAGTAAGTCATCGTCCAATATTCTCCACACTGGCGACGAGACGGATGCTAACGGGCACAGTGCGGGCACGAACGTGACGCTCCACAAGGATGCCGCGTGGAAAGAGTCCTGGCGAGAGTTCCGAGACAGCAGCAAGGTCATGCAGTCCCTCTTCAGCCTGCGCAAGCAGTACGACGAGTCTGAGAACCCCTTCATCTCGACCACTCGCAACATCGCAGACCGCGTCGCCGGCTTCTTCGCCGAGAACGAGACCGCGCAGGTGATCAAGAAGTTCAAGGAGATGGACCCCTCCTTCCAGCTGGAGCCGTTCCTGCGGGAGCTGCGCGAGTGGATCCTGCCCGAGGTTCTCGACGCATACGTTAAAGGCGACATCGAGGTCCTGCAGCAGTGGCTGTCCGCGGCGCAGTTCTCCGTGTACTCGGCGCTCGCGGCCCAGTACAAGACGGCGGGGCTCAAGTCCGACGGCCGCGTGCTGGATATCCGTAATGTAGACATCCTGACCGCGAAGCTCCTGGAGCCCGGCGAGATACCCGTGTTCATCGTCACCTGCCGGGCGCAAGAGGTGCATGTGTACAGGGACGTCAAGACGAACAACCTGGCGGCGGGGATGGAGGACCGCGTACAGCAGGTGACGTACGCAATCGGCATGACGAGGAACCTCGAGGATATCGCCAACCCCGAGACGGGCGGGTGGCGCCTGATCGAACTTCAGTAAGTCTGGTAACCTCGATGACAATACATTCTGAGTGCTAACGGAGCTGCAGGAAATCCGGACGAGATTACATCTAATCCCGTGGAATATTTTGCATACAACCATCGTGCTCTTCTGCTGGACCGTTGCATCTGCAAACTGTACATGTACATATATATTGGCTCGATTGTCTGGGATCCTGGCGGCGTTCTGTCCACCTTCTCACCACTCTTTGCTCTACCCATTGGCGACCTTTCACTTCGTGTATACTCATCTAGGTATCTTCTTCCCCTGCCCCCCTTCCTCTTTGTCACGACCTGTATATGAGATCATAGCCCCCAGAAACTCTGACGATGTTCCTTTCATTTCTCTTCGCACTGGGAGACACTGTACACTACCACCAAAAGCTCTTGTAAATCTGTACATACACCCATCCACAGCTGTAATTATCTACAGCGTCCACCGCATCTAATGATAAGTATCTACGGCATCCGCTGTATCTAATAAAGTACTCGACGACGAGGAAAAGCGCTCGTGCGTTGCCACGTTGAACGGGTTTGCCGTGGAACCAGCTCGAAACACCATTCGCCAGGCCCGGGATACGTACTCCCTCGCTCGCCTGCTAGCTCTGCTCCAGCTCAGGACCCACTTTAATTCTCTCCTGAGCCGTACATCCTCCATCCTTCCATCCTTCTCCGCTCCTTCTCCCATCGCCACAGTTCCTGGCTGCTGCTCCCCAGTGCATCGACCGCTTCTACATTCGTCCGCATCGATTATCCTTCCCCGGCTAGCTCCGCCACCGCAATAATGGTAAGTTCTCAAGCTTTTGTTATCGGAAAAAACTCTCCCCGCTTCGGGAACACCACCAACGCTGACTGCGGGGCTGTCTCGCCCGCCGCCGTCCCCCCTCATAGACCACCGAAACCAAGAAACGGCTGGCGTTAGCCATCCTCGACTTTCTGCAGAACTCCGTCGCCGATGGCACCATCCCCGCGGACGAAAAGGACTCAGTCGAGGCAGCGCAGGACCTCATCGCCGTCGCGTTCGGTGTCAAAATGGACGACAAAGAAGCCATGAGAGAAGCCCTCGGCGGGCAGTCTCTCCTCAAGATCTACGAGGTCTTCGAAAAGATGAAGGCGAAGGGCCCGCCGCCCTCCACCCACCCCGCTGCTGCCAACAACAAGTCCTCCCCAGCTGCATCTGCCGCCTCCCCGGCCGCCCCGTCGACAGAAGACAAGGCGCTGGCCGAGACGCTCAAGGGCCGCGGAAACGCCGCCATGGCGCAGAAGAAGTACCTCGAAGCCATCGACCTGTACACCCAGGCCCTCAAGCTGGTGCCAGGTAACCCGATCTATCTCTCCAACCGTGCAGCCGCATACTCGGCCTCCTCGCAGCACGAGAAGGCGCGCGACGACGCCCAGGCGGCGGTCGATGCGGACCCGGCGTACTCTAAGGGCTGGAGCCGGCTCGGCCTCGCCAAGTTCGCGCTGGGCGATGCGAAGGGCGCCATGATCGCGTACGAGAAGGGCATTCAGGCGGAAGGTAAGGGCGGCAGCGAGGCGATGCGGAAAGGCTACGAGACCGCGAAGCGGCGCGTCGAGGAAGACGAGAACACGCCCGTCAGCCCGCCACCTGAGGAGCCGTTGAGCGGTACCGGCAGCCCGTTCGGTGGGATGCCCGGCGGCCCTGGTGGTATGCCGGATCTAGGCGCCCTGGCGGGCATGCTCGGTGGTGGTGGCGGGCCCGGCGGCGGGATGGACTTTGGCAGTCTTATGAGCAACCCGATGTTCGCGCAGATGGCACAGAGCCTGATGTCCAACCCGGCGCTCATGTCGAGCTTGATGAACAACCCCAAGTAAGTGTGTCGGTTCCGGTGTTGTAGGTCCTCTGCTAACGGTATCGTAGGATCAAGGATATGATGAGCGGTGCCGGCGGTGGTGGCATGCCCGATATTGGCGCGCTGATGTCCGACCCGTCCATTGCAGAGCTGTAAGTCGTCTTCAAGGCTGTCTGTCCGTCTGTATGAAAGAGGCCCCACTAACAGCATTGCAGGGCGAAGAATTTCATGCCCCCCGGTCCCGGCGGCGCTGGCGGCCCGAGCGCTAAGAAGTAGAACTGCGGATGCAGCGGCACATACGGTCACATACCACACTCAAGAGAATAATCATAATGGTGGCACGGCGTGGCGAATATTCCGTCGGCGATGCTATGCGTATACGGCGCGCCGCTGCCATGTTGGTCCACTTGTTAATTAATTAGGTACCGCTTGTTATAGATGACCCTGGTACGAATCAATGGAGTTGGTTTCCCTGTGCGCTTACCGCTTCTCAATCCCGACTGGTCGGCGAGGATGTGGTTGATGTAGGGTGCAGACGTGTGTGCGCGTGCAGGGCTGCTTTGGCTGGGGTTTTGTGGACATCCACCGCATCTCCTGGGTCATTTAGAGCCGACAGACAAAGAATGCGCAGTATTATGACTGCCATTCGATCTATCCCCCCGTTGTCCTTGTTTTTCATACCAGTCGCTAACATATCCGCTCAACTTGCACTTCGTTTGTTTACATTGTTGCTTTGTCCCGCTCGCTCGCTTGTTTTGTGGGATTCGCCGGAAGGGGTGGCATCTCGAGTGATGAATGATTCTTATGAATTCTGCAATACCTAGTCCCGGCTGGACGTATGCGGTCTGTGGTTCCTTTGCTTCGGCGGGGGTAACCTGGACTGTGGGCGTCGTGGTCGGCGTTGCGGACCCAAAAACTACACTTGATCTGACGGGATGCCCTCTTTTTCCTCCCTTCTCATACGCTTTGATGCCTCGCGGTTCGATTCACGAGATAAATGCCTCGCCCCTTTTTCTCTGTTGAGGTTGAAATATTTGATCGACTCGTAGGATAATTGAGATGTCGTGGGGTGATGGCGGACGCTATGGCGGAGTTTAGGTGTAGATATACCGCGCTATCGTACACATCTAACCTGTTTCATCCTGATCTCGCAAGCCAAACTTCCACAGACCCACCTTATCTCTTAACGCCCCACAGGATATGCATGTGAATGTCAAGAAAGATACCTGTACGATACAACTTATCAAACAAAGTAGCGGATGATCTCGGCGATTGCATCAAAGACATTACTACCAGGGTATAATTTATATCCAAACTCGCTATACTATAGAATCCAACTCGACCAGCAAGGGAGAACCAGCATCAACGATAGAAAAACACACAACCCTCTCGACGCGCGAGAAGGGCCGCTATAGCGAACCGCAGCTGCCGCATTGCCCGCTGCCGTCGTCGGCGCCGCAGCACCAAAGGTGGCAGCAGCGTTCGGCGGGGCCCTACCAGCAGGCGTGGCAGCAAACGTGATAGCAGCGGTAGCCGGCGCTCCAAAGGTCGCGACGGACCCCCTTTCCGTCCGCGAACTCGTACTCTCCGGCGGTGCGCACGAGCCCAAAGGGTACGTGTACGTCGACTGGTGGTCCTTTGGAAAACTGTACGTCTTGACCTTGCAATCGGACCTTTCGATCGGCGGGTACGCTTCCGGACTGAACGCGCGCTCGAGCATCAGCAGTGGGGCGCTGGCCGGCGTGAAGAGCGACAGATCCGCGGAGCGCCAGGCGACGGTGTAGTACCAGGTTTGGATTGTAAAGTTGCTGATGAGAGTGGTACCCACTGGGATATCGAGGGTGTCGCCGCAAGGGAGCTTGGAGGACGTCCACTGGAGGGCGGACGTCGTCGTCGTGACATGGCTCAGGCAGTCGCTTTCATTGTTCGGGTCGACGGTGAAGCCGCTGCGAAGTAGTTACATACAGTACGAATCAGTAACGTTATGTAGACCAGGGTGGTCCTTGTGTTACTTGTAGAGGGTCCGACTCGGGCAATTGGTCAAGCTTTGTGTCACTTACTCTGGGCAACACCACGCCGATGTCACAACGTCGTTTCCCTCCGTCGACGTCGTGGTGCCGACGGCCGCCCAGCCCAGCGGACAGACGCCGGGACTGAAGCTGTAGA
This sequence comes from Drechslerella dactyloides, assembly GCA_020064725.1. Taxonomy (NCBI): domain Eukaryota; kingdom Fungi; phylum Ascomycota; class Orbiliomycetes; order Orbiliales; family Orbiliaceae; genus Drechslerella; species Drechslerella dactyloides. The sequence continues at coordinate 1,750,645 of JAGTWJ010000019.1, forward strand.
TCCAGCCGCCGGCGCTCTCGCAGACCCAGGTGATGTATTCAACGGGATCGCAGAGCTGCCAGGTCGAGCAGGTCTCGCCCCAGTCGTATACGAGGGGAGTATCCGGGATGGTTGTGCCGTACAGTCTTGGTGGTTTGTTGACGCAGTTGCATGGCGGCGTGAAGATTGTCGTTAGGGCCGATACGGGGGCATTGTTCCAGCTGCTGTTCGAACTTATCGTCGTCATTGCGATTCGTAATGCGATATGATATGAGGTTCTATTCGTGCGGCGATAAGATCCGGCTACGGAGAACTATCACGAAGCGTGCATAAAAGGATACAAAACTGAGAATTCTAGAAGGACGGGACGGGCACTGACTATCGTCCCTTTTTACCCGTCAATCAAGTACGTAAAACTGACCTGACATGCTCGACGCCCCGAGGCTGAAGCGTATTTGACGCTAGCTTGGCGGTCGCTCTCTTTCTCCAATATTCAGACAATCTTGGCAAGCCACCAGGCGGCGCACGAGGGAGCACGGGATTCGCAGAGATTGGTGTTTCTCAGCCTCACATCCGTCGTCCCTGCAGGCCGGCCGTTGTTGTGCTATGGCGCTAGAGAAGGCTGCCGCATTTTATATTCAACTCCTGAATCCTGAATGCAGCAAAACTTGGAGTACCTTCCATCCACTGCTGCTGCTGCTGTCGATGCGACGACCAGCGACAATAGGATGGAGGTAAACCGGGTTCAACAGCGGCCGCTGCGCAAGATACCCGAGGAATATGGGTACGGAAATACTGGGACCGTCGCGCAAGAGACTGGGTACAGCTCGGCGCATGTATCGGAGCAACTTGCGCCCAGGAAAAAAAGCAGCGGCTCAGTATGGGGCCTTGTGCAGATGTTTGGGCTCTTTCTTGCGGCCTGCGGCTTCGGCGTCGGTCACCACTTCTACTATTCGTACCTCAACGGGAGGGTCGCGAATAACCAGTCGGTAAGTTACTTTTATTCTATTGTCAAAAATCAACATCAAATTATAAGATCTTCGTGGATTTGATTGGGCGTTTGGAAGTGACGTGCTGCTAACGTGGTTTCAATCACAGTGGTACCTGGCCGCCGGTAACGCCATCTCCTACGGGGCGAGGATATTATTTTCGGCGTCGATAGGCCTCTGCATCCGTCAGTGGTTCTGGAAGGCTATGAGATCGGAGTCTTGGACTTTGGGCACAATCGACAAACTGCACGGTGTTAAAGACAGCCCGGCGAATCTCCTCAGTCCAAGGTTTGCCGGGACGTTCGTAGCTCGCGCGCCGCTAGGGCTTCTAATCACACTCTTCGTCTGGTGCGTGTAAATCGAAACTGTGATGTCTATTGTAAGGAGAATTTGGAGCTGACATATACAATATCCAGGTCACTGCCTGCCATTCCCATTATTGCGCCAACCAGTCTCTCGGTCCACGTCGTCTACCAAACTTTTACCGATCTGCCTATCCAGATCACGAACTTGGACCTGACGGGGCCGGACACCATCACGACCGATCCGAACGAATTCCAATCCCAGTTCGCGCAACCGATTCCATTCGGTGCCGCCCGCGGGGGGTACGACAGCCCGTCATCCAGAGCGCTAGGGCTGGTCTACAATACCTTCAACAGCGGCCAGATCCTGAGCTTACCCTCGCCATGCAACGGGAACTGCACCTTCAACCAGACCTTTTACGGCCCAGCTTTCAAATGCGAGGAAGTAACCCCGGAGAACGACAGCCCCTGGGCCGGCTGCTACAACAAGACGGCCGACGAATGCGGGGCGGGCTACACGACCCTCCACGACCCGTACGTCACCACTTGGTACGACGCCGGCGTGTCCGTGTGCAACGGCACCGACGGCACCGACGGCATCGAGACCTGCACCGCCCTCCCTTCGAACGCGCGGAAGATCGGTGACGCGACGTACGTCGGCGACGGGAGGCTCTGGATCTTCTACCGCTGGCTAGCGCCCGATCTCCGCGACCCGAACCGGACAACCTACGACGAAACCATCTGGGAAAACCACCGCCTCGTCTGCCAGTCGTATAACGCGTCCTTCAACGTGCACCGCACCTATCTCGCCGGCGGCCTCGACCAGACCGTCGGCGGCACCGTCGAATACATCAACCCGACAAACTTCTCCAGCCGCCACGTCAATTTCCCCGAGTCACCCGGTGAAGTCGCATCCTACGCCATCGTTGACATTCTAGTCTACTTGCTAGGCGGCCTGATCCACCAGTACGGCGGCCCCAGCATTCCGACCGTCATCGACGAAACGCAGCTCGCGGGCTCCAGAATCGTCGAGGCCGTACCGTTCCCCAAGCCGGACGGCGCGTTCGGCATCCAGAAGCCCGTCCGCGACCTCGCGCGGGCGATCGAAGAGCTGCATTTCAACGTTACGGTGGGGATGCTGTCGATACAGGACCTGGCATGGCTTAAGAACGAGACGGTTCCGTCAACGCAGTACGTCGGCCGGAACGTGTGGTCGTACCGGTGGCTGACGCTGGCGGCCGTATACGGGGCCTTCGCGGCGGCGAACGTCGTGGCGCTGGCGGTGGGGCTGTATGCTATCGTGCAGAATCACGGCGGGTTCATTAAGAACGACTCGTTTCTGCGCATCATGATGACGACGCGGAATCCGGAGCTCGATCGGCTGACGGAGTCTGTGTCCGATGGCAGGGGCGACGATGACGAGCAGGAGCTGTTAGAGGGGAAGGAGGTAAGGTTTGGGTATTTGGTAAGGGAGCCGCAGGGGTTCAATCGGCACAAGAAGGTGGGATTTGGCTTTCCGAATTCTGTCGTCGGGCTGTGGAAATAGCACTGCACTCGAGTATATGTTGGGATTGGAGGCCCTTTGGCTTCTCGCGTGCTGCAGTATAGCACGTATGTTGGACGATTTTTCTTTACAGCATGATCTTAGTACCCTATATCGGTGAAGCAGCATTCTTAGCTTAGCGATTCGAAGCTTGAGCGGCTGGTTTTCACAATGTAATGAATATTTAATGAATACCCCGGATTGGATGCTTGGATTCGGCGGAGTTAACCTTAAACTGCCATAATTAGAAACCAATATTCGTAGCTTCACATAGTAATCGACGTTGTATAAACGTACCAGGGCAAAATATTCCACAGGGTTATACGTTATGCAGGTGGCTCTTCGTCAGAATCACAACTTTAGAGCCGCATGTCGGCGCGTCGGGTGTCTCCCTCCCGACATGCAGGTCTAGCTCCTGCATTAGCTCGATCAGGTATCAAGCGACACACCTACTGACAGAAACTCTCCTTCACCCACCACACTTCAACGTTTTAGGCAAACAATCCACCCTTCATCCCATCCCTCCTCCTTTCTTTTCCTCTTCACCACCCTGTTACCATTTATTTTTTTATACCTTTTCTCGTCGAATAGACACGCATACGCGTATCCCTTAGGCAAGGTGCCCACGCCATTGATAGCACGCATACCCGTCGCTTTCTCTCAGATATTCGACACTCGATACATGACGTACCTCCTAGCTCCCACTGTGGACATAACGCCGCGGACATAACCACCAATCTCCGACGGCTTTATCGGCGGCGTTTAAAAGCGGGGAAGGCTGCTGAATAATGCCAATTGGTAATCCGGATGCTTTGAAATACAAAGAATGGGAGTGATGCCCCCTTTTCCGGCGTGCAAACCGGGCGGAGAGAGCGCGAGATTTGGGATCGCGGTCGTCAAGGTGCGGGAAGAGCGTGGAGTTTGCGGATGTGTTGTCGGTGGGATGGGTGAGGTTGGCGGGACTAGGCTGCTTTCGGCTAGCGTCTGTGGAAGGTGTGTGGGTGATCCCTGCTGTGCCGTTTTCGACGGTTTGCCGGGTTTGGAGAGCGCACACTGCATGATGGCATTTGGTTGCATGGCGGTGTGTGTTTCCTACAGTCTCTTGGATCCATGGATTGCTTCGGCGCTCGATCGCGACAGAGTGAAGGTGCATCTCTGATTGAACTTGAAAACAGCGATTTTGAATATATCAATCGTCACACAATTGTTTCATGAACGGTATCCGCAGTGTGGATTTTGAATCGATTGTCGAGTCGACTCTGTTCAGCGAGCTGCAAACTTCTTTACACGATTGAACAAGAGTACACGGCTAGCGGATTAAGAAAAATAGCAAGTGAAAATGGCTGCATGGCGCAAGCTAGAGCTATCGTGGATGGAGGAAATAACTATCTCCGAAGCCCTTCCTTCCTTCGCACTTCGTACGTGCTTACATGCTCTTCTATCGTGCGACTGCTGCTTACCTATTCGCCTGCTATGGAGGTATCTTGTAATGGTCGAGCTGATCGATCGTCCATGCCGGAGTTTGCGGGTTGGCGGCGAGATGTAAAAGTATATAAGGCCCGTCGAGGGACAGTCTGGTAGTCTTGCTCGTTCATTGGAAAGCATCCAGCACAGTCTCAACCTTAATCAACATTAACACAACTTTACCAATTTATCGAATCATCACATATCTTCAGCTTCAAGCTATCGTCAATTACAATTAAGATGTCATCTACTCAGAATACGATTGCTGGCCGCAAAGTCGGTTCTCTCGGTACAGCCTGTCCTCCAATTTCATAGATACTAAATGTGTATATACAAGTACTGACTGGAGTAATATTGTAAATGCAGGCTTCGGACTCATGAACTACACCTGGCGCCCAACAAACACACCAGACGACCAAGCCTTCGCGGGTATCTCCGCCGCCATCGCCGGCGGCGCAACCTTCCTCGTCTCCGGCGAATTCTACGGCACGCAAGACCCGCAGGACAACCTCCGCCTTCTGAACCGGTACTTCACAGCACACCCAGAACTCGCATCAAAGGTCATCCTCTCAGTCAAAGGTGGCGTGAATCTGCAAAAATTCCTCCCGGACGGTTCGCCGGACGGTATCCGTCAGTCCATCAACAATATTCTCGACAAGCTCGACGGGAAAGTACGACTCGACATCTTCTGCATCGCGCGCGTCGACCGTGCGAATGATACGGAAGTAACGTGGCGCACGGTAAAGGAAGACTTTATCGATACGGGTAAAATCGGCGGGTTGTGTTTATCTGAGGTTTCTGCGGACACGATCCGCCGTGCGGTTGCTATCACGCCGATAGCGTGTCTGGAGACGGAAGTGTCGCTTTGGGCGACGGAGATTTACGAGAACGGTGTCGCGGACGTGTGTCGGGAGCATGGGATTCCTATTGCGGCGTACTCGCCGCTGGGAAGGGGTTTTCTGACGGGCCAGTTGAAGAGTCCGGATGATATTCCCGAGGGTGATATGAGGCGGCACTTTGACAGATTCAAACCGTACGCTCCACCCCATTTAAACTCTTACCTACGTATCGATATATATACGTGTGGTATACTAATGTTGTATTTTCAGGGAGAACTTTCCGAAGAACCTCGAGCTCGTTGAAGCGGTTAAGAAGATCGCAGCGAAGAAGGGCGTGACGCCCTCCCAGCTCGCGCTGGCGTGGGTCGTCCAGTACGGTGCCAAGCGCGGCCTGGCCGTCATCCCCATCTTGTAAGTTGCTCCTACGAGATATACTCTTTATCGCGGTTATTCTAACGGTTTGGTGTGTAGTGGCGCGACGAAGGAGGAGCAGGTGGTCGAGAACCTCAAGGCGACGGAGGTACACTTGACAGATGAGGATTTCGCGGAGATTGACGCGCTGTTGAAGAGTTTCAAGCCGGTTGGCGGGCGGTATAACGCCGCGCACGAGGCGGCGCTGTTTGCGTAAAGGTGTTATAGTATGTGTACATGTAGATTTGAGTGTGGGTTTACGTTGGTGGTAGTATACTACTTTGCAATGCGATATCGCATGTAATGATTGTTCGCAAGTTGAGACTTTATCATTTACTGTGACTCTTCTTACAAACATTGGCCATATGCAAAGAACCTATGAGATCATCTACTGATGCATGATGTAACACCGCGATTCTCCGTCCGTTGATATAGTCGTCACGTCGACTTACAAAACCACAATCTTCTCCCAAATCAGCGTCTGCGTCCCGATAAACAGCGCCGGCCGATACGACAGCGCGATCCGATCCCGCCCACTCAACTCCCCACTGCGTCCCGGCACCCCCGCCTCCTTCAGCCGGCGCATATCCTCCCTATTCGCAGCATTCACCATCCACTCCCCGTCGAACGGGGTGCCCACCTCGTCGAACAGAACGAGGTGGACGTCGCCGGTCTTCTCGCTCTGGAACATGTACTGCAGCGCCTGGGCGTCCGATATGATCATGTGCAGCTCGCGTTCGGCGGATGTGGGCATGCGGCGGTCGGCGGGGTCGCGGGATTTGTCCTTGAAGCGGAGGAGCGGGACGAAGAGTTGGCGGAGGGTGGTGGCGATTTGGACGCGGTGGTCGATTGTTCGGGTTGTCATGTTTGTGGGCTTTTCGCGGACGTTTTCGAGGAACCATTTTCCGCGCGCGGCGTGGCCGGGGGGTGCTGTTGTAAAATCATTAGGTATCTCTAGACGGGGGGTGTATATATCATGGTGAGGGAGGTGGTGGGTTGCGTACTGTTCTTCTGGCTGCGGTCGAGTCCGGCTTGCTCGAGAACTCTGTCTGCCACGCGCTCGTCAAGCCCGTACAGCCAGTTACCCCAGATGTCGCGATTCAATATCGAGTATATAATATACTGGAAGAAGCTCTGCCGCTTCGCCCTGCACTGCTCGGTCATCAGTTCCAGTGTCCCCTTCGGCATCCTGGCTGTCGGCAGCACGGGAATGAAGTCTCGCTCGTTAAAGTACTGCATCCGTCGGAGGGCGCTGCGCACGCTCGGGCTGACGTCTGCAGCGCTGATATCGATCGGCGACAGGTCATCCGGGACGAGGTATTTGCGGACCCAGTGCTCGACGCTGGCGAAAAGACGCGTGGTGTACGTATGGTAGTACTCTGGTGACTGAGGGCCCGCGTGGGTTACCTTTCTGGGCCCGTTGGATGGCAAGGTTGGGATTGTGATGAGGGCGAGGTCGTCCGGGTTGTATTGGGGGCCGATTGCGTATTTGCGGTGTTTCTCTTGTTCTTCGAGAGTTTTGCGGCGGAGGGCTTCGAGGACTTGTTTGACCTCCGGGTCGATGAAGGGGAGGCGGCCGGTGGTCTCGCGCTGGTAGTCTTCCAGGGTCCATTTCTTGAGGGAGAAGTTGCGGGTGTCGTCGGATGGGAGGGTGAAGCACTGGGGGGTTGGGATTGTGATTGAAGTGGAGGAGGTGGTATCTGCAGTCGCGCCCGGGAAGAGACGGGTATAAATGTTGCTAAAGATGCCGTTGCTGCCGTTGATTCGCTTGGTCGGTTTGTTGCCATTTGGAACGGTGCGGAGACCATTATTGGAAGAAGAGCTGTGTTCGAGGGCCGATTCAGCGTCGTCGTCGTCTTCGGCGTCCCGCTGCTCCTGCGGGGTGATTGTGGCGCCGGACTGCTTTTTGGCATCGTACAAGTAGTCTTCGAGGCGGACGATGCAGTTGACGAGCTGGCGTTTCGTGAGCTTGCTTTTGTTCCCGCTGGCGAACTTTTGCAGCTCGGAGAAGCGGTCGAGGAGGTCGGTTTTGTCGAGGGATTCTAACTCGGCGCGGGGTTTGATCTTGTATTTTGAGATGCTGTATTTTGTTTTCCCGTTTTGTTGGGCTGGGATCTCGAAGATGCTGTCGTCAGTTGCATCCGATTTGCCGGCTGGGCTGCCGTCTGTTTGCGAGTCGTCGGCATCGCTTTCTATTGACTCTGAGAAGTTTGAGGCGCCGTCGTCGTCAAAGTCTGAGTCCGAGTCTGGCTCTGGCTCGTCCGATTCTTCGTCTGAGGTGTCTTCGTCGTACCAGCCGGGGATATGCTTCCCTTTCTTCTCGGCCGCTCGGAGGGCTGTGGGATTGGCTAGGGATTTGGGAGGTGCTTTCGCCTGGCGTTCGCGGTCTTCGGCTTCGCGTTGCAGCTGGTAGACGGTGCTCATTGCCGCTAGGGCACGTGCTTCGAGGGCGCGTAGGTCCATGCTTATATCTACTTTTTCTGGCTGGTGGACCTCTTTGGCATCCATCGTGACTCTTAGATCTAACTAACTGTAGTATTGTGTACCTGCCAGTGCACTGCAGGGTGGACAATGAGAATATCTGCTATATTTCCTTACGCAAGTGAATGGAGTGATATGATTATAAGACTGAAGATACCAGTATGCGTATATAATGTCGTCGCTGGATGTGTGAATATGTGGATATACCTAGGTATATCGATATATTTCCACCAGCTTCGCATAAAGAAGGTGTAGGACTGCAGGAGAAGATTCTCCCAGAGACACCCGTCTTCTGTTTACCATCTAAGATGAAAGAATACCGGATGGACCTCTTTCATCCACTGTTGTCTAGTGTCTGAGGGGAGCTCTTTGTTCGTCGCGTTGGAACTGTTGCAAAAACCGCGTTGTGTTTGCCAAGTATCAGGACCCCTGCTTTTGGCAGCAGGCAGACGCAAAAATGAGGTAACGAACGGCACGTTGAAACCGGCGGCGGAGTGCCGACATTGTTTGACAATTGCGGCCTGCTCGAACGGGCATCTGCCACCGCCCGCCGAACACGCTTCTCGCTTGCAAGCCGGTTGCGAGAAACGGACCTGCCCGCTGCGCGTGGCCGCAGAACTGCCAGGCGGCAGGCGCATCGCGCAAATCGGCAGGCGCTGTCAACCTCCCCGCCGTCCCCTCGAATATTTAATCGCGCCATGCTCCCTCGCTGCCCCGCTCTCGACCTCATCAGTCCCGTCGACACCAGCTAACGCCTCATCCACGCCTCATCCACTCCGCTAGCCTCATCCCATCTCTCGATCCATCAACATGCGGACGCCATCGAACGCCCTGTGCCTGCTGGCACCGCTGCTCCTGACGTCACACGTCGCAGCCATGAACTTCGAGGCCGTCCACATCAACGGCGACGGAAAGACCGACGGGCTGCCCCCCTGGCGACTCAACTCGGTGGTGCGGATCAACGGCGAGGAAAAGCCCGACGGGCTGCCTCCCTGGCGACTCAACTCGGTGGTGCGGACCAACGGTGCAAAGTCTCCCATCCCGGTCGAGATGTTCACCATGAGCAAGGTATATACCCTCTGACTTTGCTACATATCATGCTCCATAGCATCGGTGTGATGTACTTTTGTACATGTACCTCCTACCTATATCCAACATGCATGCCTTCCTCCATGCGAGGGCGAGAAATGCGAACAGTCACGAGAGCACTTTCCATATTGCGCCTCGCGAATACAATCAGTCGCATCGCCGTAGTCACATACTTCCAACATCTACACCACCCCCTTTCCACGAACCACCCGCCCAATCCGTCCCTGATCGTCGTCGTCTTACATAAAACCAAAACTAACAACTCCGGTTACAAAACAGTGCCCCGACGCCAGGGACTGCGTCGCAGACCTCGTCCTGCCAACCATGGCCAAGCTCTTCGACTCCGGCAAAATCACCCTCAAGCCAACCTACATCGGCACCCCAGACGACTCCACCGGCGGCATCGCCTGCATGCATGGCGAAGGCGAGTGTCTCGGCAACATCCTCCAGCTCTGCGCCTACGAGCTCTACAAGCCCGAGCCCAAGCGCTGGCTCGGCTTCACCTACTGCATGGGCCAGAAGTACCGCCAGATCCCCGACCCCGCATTCGTCGAGAGCTGCGCGCGCGAGCACGGCATGGACATGAAGAAGGTGTCCGACTGCGCGTCCTCCACCGAACCCAACCAGGGCGTCGAGCTGCTGCGCACCAGCGCCCGTCGCGCCATGTCGCTGAAGGTCAAGACGAGCTGCACGATCGCCGTGCAGGGGAAGACCGTCTGCGTCCGTGACGGCGGACAGTGGAAGGCCGGCTGCAACGGCAGCGTCGACGAGCTGGTCCAGCTCATCGAGTCGGCCTACAACAAGCAGTAAAAAAACAAAAAAACTGCTGCCTACTCCATATTCTAGGCAAAAGACACCAGGCACACGACATGTTACTGTATAGTATAGTAGATCGTGCATGTATGCATGCATGCATGTGCGTGTAGGATTTTTGTCTAGGCGATGAAGGTTGTTGTATACTCATTGGCTCGCTCGCCGTGGAATGCTGACTTGCAGAAAATGCACGTCTGCATGTTGCATGCATGGTGCAAGAAAAAAAAACGCCGTTATACCAACTCGAGTAGCGACCCGTCGATCGCGGCAGACAACCTTCGCTAGCGACGAGTTTCGTTCTGTATTTGTACGCACGCTGGGTGGCGGACGGGTTTTTTTGGGGGGTACCGTAATATAGTAATGTACAGTAGTGTTCGATTAGTATACCATGCATTCTATATCCCGTAGTCACAGATACATCCGTCCATACGTACCTACATTACTTACTTTTCGTCTCCTGTGAAGTTCTCATGCACCTGCGCCGATCGCCAGGGCGCTTGTTGCACATACTTGCGTGAGAAAAGCTGGTTCCTAGCTGTGGCCGTTGTGTATGATATATGTGCATACCTCGCTCAGCTCCGACGTCAGGGATGGACATCCAGTTGTTGTAGACACGTAGCGAACACAAAAGCCAGCGCTTTAGTGGTAGTATTCCGGTCGAATGGAGCGTGCAAAACCCGGTTTTTCCGCAAGATTTTGTCAGCATTCCAGACATTCCTCGCAGTCTACCGTCTATATATATACGTATGTAAGTGAGTACTTACATTCGAGCACTCTAATATATATATGGTATATAAGTGTCTGTCGTCGTACGGTACTGGCGTGTCCGTGCATTCCGTGCATTCGATTGGGGGTATTGGCAACCTAGAACGTTCGTGTGGATGCAGGCCTGGCCTCACCAACTCTTTCGCAATTTTTATGCACGGTAGCCAGCTAGCCAGCCAGCTAGTTAACTTTTGTGTGTGTGTGTGTGTGTGTGTGCGTGCATGCGAGCGATGCGTGACTAATGCTCATTGATCGTTGCATTCTTCCGTTGCTTCATTTTATTTATACATACGGCCGCCCGCGATGGTCGATCTCCAGGGGGCTGTTTGTTAGCTTGTAACACTCGTACAGCGAGCGCCGATCACGAAGACGCGGGAACTAATAGTATACTATACTTATAAGACGGTACCTACTAGGTAGATATCAGTAAGTATCTACTTCGTACTCACTTACCGGGTAGTATACTAGTAGTCCCCGACGACGCGACGTGGCCGCAGTAGATTTCAGGAATCCCGATTCTCTTGCGAGCGAGCGCTAGTATACTAGTATACTGTGTGGTTACGATATCGGTGTCGGAAGGAGGAGGAAAGGATTACCGTCTAGTGCACCGCACTGGCACTAATACCCCTCTCGTACATGTAACCTGTCCGGACCGCAAATCCATCCAACGAGTGGTAATTAAGCTGAACGATAGCCAACGCTAGCAGTGTGAACTTCGACTTCAGTCGGCCGAGCGAGCTCGCGCTCGAGCTGACCGGTTGGCGAGTTGGCCTATGCACACATTATCTCGAAGGGGAAGTATTTGTCGCCCGCTACGGCATAATTCTACACTTTTTTCCTCCACGGTGAAACAACTACGACTACGTGTAGGGTGCGGGTGACCTGATATCTACTGAGTAGACCGTGCGTTGATGCGAGCGATTTGCCCGGATGGGAAGATTTAACCTCCTAATCGATAGATAAATCGTACGTATACGTACAGACCACATCATACATACACACTTCCGTCGAGGCGTGCGTACATATTACGTATATGACATGGGGACGGCGCGACAGATCGAAATTTGAGAGAGCCGGAGAAGTCAACAGCGGTGTGGGAAAGTAAGCTAGTGGAGTGAGTAAGGCTAGTACAGCGATCCATCGATATCATATACATGAAACGAAGCGAGGGGATCCATCGCCCTCGGACAGCAAGGAAGGAAGAAAGATCTCAAGAAAAGACTGGTGACAAGACCAGAAGTGAAGATTTTTTCGTTTGGAGTTTTTCAAACGGTCAAAGTTGACTGCATGCGATCGTGCGTGGGCGAAGAAGTGTAAAACGTGAGATTTGTAGCGACCGACGAGAAGTGAAGAAAGGAAAGCATGACGACGATGACGATGACGATGACGATGATCAAGGAAACGAACGACCGAGGCATCCAAGCAACAGTAGAGAAAGAAGAAACCTGGGTATATGCAGGGAAATTATAACGCCCGAACGAAAAAAACAACGTACGTAACACGAACGAGGATGCAATACATGCAGCGTACACACAGATAACCATAAAAAATCCAAAACCAGTACACCGAGTAGTTTTCCTCCTTTTGATAGTATACCTTTTTACCTAACATAATACCCTTGATAACCTATCCGAACCAGCCAACCCTATTGACAGCTTGAAGAAAAAACATCGTAGTGGATGATAACATGCGACGCTAGCATCGCGGAGGGGACAGCCGGCTCGGGCTGTGCTAAAGCCAGTTGGTGGACTTGGACCCGCGGATCCGGACCATCTTGACCTGGTCCTTCGATACCCGCTGCGACTTTGTCGCGCTGGCCGACAGCAGGTCCGGGCTGCTCTGGTTCAACATCTCAAAGGCGGTGGTGTGCCTGCCGCCCCACGCGCGCGACTTGGGGATGTACATCCCCTGTCTGCTCGTCCCCGTCGTAGCTGTCGCATGGGTCCCGTCGCTGCCCTCCATGAACAGCTCCGGGTCCGGGTGCCTGCTCAACATGGCCGCCGCGGACCGCAGCCCGTTGCGCAGGGACGCGAACGAGCTGGACCGCGAGTTGGACCGCGAGGCCGAGCCCGGGCATGCGGGCACCTCCTTTGCCGTGACGACAACCTTGTGGTCCACCGTCCACGTTTTCGAAGTGAAGGACTCGCACCGCTTGTGCGTCGGCTGGATCGGCTCGTCTTCTTCTTCGTCCGCGTCTTCGTCGACGTAGGGGTCCAGACAGACGCAGTCGTCTTTGCTGGGGTGCAGGAAGCCGAAGTCAAAGTTGTACGCCGTGGGCAGCTCCTTGCGCGGCGGGAGCTGCTGCAGCGGGGAGCCCATTATCGTGTCCTTATCCTGGCCGTCCTGCGTCGCCAACGCCGGCATCTTGGCTACCGGAGACGGGGAGGGAGGAAGAGAAGGCGGAGGTGAGAATGCGAGAGGTGGTGGAGACGAGTTGGGGGTTATCGGCGAGAGAGTGATCGGGGACAGCGGCTTGAAATCGACTTCGAGGCTGAAGTCGAGGGTGTCCGCATCGCCGCAGCTGCAGCAGAGGCTGCTGTCCGTGTTGCCCAGCGAGTCGAGGAGCGCGCGAGATGGCAGGTCGCAATCGATGCACAGCGTCGAGGGGTAGGAAAGAGAGCTGCGTTTGAAGTTCGTGGGCGAGCCCTGCGAGTTTTGAGGATCACAGTTAGCAACTTTTTCCTGCACTTCACTTCACTTCTGCTGGCGGTGGAGATTTTATGAACTTACAATTTGGAGATCGTGTCTCCGGCCAACCTTCAGACGGCGTCCAAGCTCCTGCTTTGACGCGGCACATCCCATCTTGATCCTGGAGATCGAGACGGACTGCTCGCGCGCTGTGGTTTGAACGTACCGGTACCCCAGGTCTTCACGCAGGAAAACCAAGGATCTTATATCCAAAAGTGCAAAAACTAAGTCTACAAGGTGCAACGTGAAAAATAAAACGTAAAGTACGGTGGAGAAAGGAAGCCAAAGCCAAAACCTAAAAGAAGGAAAAAAGGAACTAGAGATATAATATAATAGCGTCGTAAGTGGATATGGTGTGATTGGATAAGCTGCGTATTAGACCGAGCTATGGTCAGAGCTAAAGCTCAACGGTCTGCTAACCGGAAACTGGCGATTCCCTAGCGGTATATATAGAAATGGAGAAAGAAGAACGGAGACACAAAGCTAGCCAGCCGGTGGGGAACAAGAGGAGCAGGAGCAAGTGGGAAGCCTGAGGGTGCCGCTTTGCTTTGCTTTGCTTTGCACCGGCTGACGGGGAGAGAGCCCAGGAGAAGAGACCCCCCTTTGACGTCAATTGCAAGCTTGTGCGGACTGTGTAGGGTGTCAGCGAAGATCGGGAACGGTGGCAGGACCGGGCGGATCAGCGATTCACTATATACATACGGCGGGACGCATGGTGCGAAAATGAACGAGTGAACGGAGGGGTGAAAGAAAGCAAAGAGAGAAAGAAGGAAGGGATGGAGCGAGGGATGGAGCGAGGGATAACACAAGAGAACTACTTCTAGCCTCAATCGCAAGCCTCCTTCTCACTCTCTCACTCTCTCTTCCTCTCTCTTTCTTTCTCGATTTCGTAAAGTTTGCCCGTCTCTCTCCCGCGTCCTCTCTGGCTGTCGCCCCAGGGAGGGACTAATACTAACTGATTTGGCTGGAATAGCTGCGTGTAACCAAGAGCACCGTCGTCGTCGTCGTGTGTCAGAGGCATAACGTGGGATGGATCGAAGGCATCTCGCTTGGAAATGCGCCCTTGCATGACACGGCCAAAAAACGACGGCCGAAATGCGTTGCAGGAATGTTGCAAGCGAGAAAAAAGCTGGCCCTCGTCCGCAAGGGGGGCCATCCCAAGGCCAAGCCAATTGCAATTGCACTCTCCGTCTGAATCAGCCTGGATGCGAGGGGGGAAAGAACACGGTGAACGCGGCACGGTGGCTGGCGGTGCGGCAGTCTGGGCGCCCGGCCGGTGTCCCAAAACCGCGATATCCGGGCTGCGACGGGCTCATTTTGGGCGAGGGAGCAGGGGTGCGCGATGTCTGTGGTGCAGCTGCGGGCTGCGCTGGGAATGCGCAGGACAGCATGCGGCAGGATCTTCGCTGCAGGCTGTGTGCACGGGCGGCCGTCCATCCCATTGCATCGTGAGAGTGCTCGTCCGTGTATGTATGTATGTATGTATGTATGTATGTATGTATGTATGTATGTATGTATGTATGTATGTATGTATGTATGCACTGTCACGTCGAGGCGATGATTGAATGAATGCTCGTCCGCCGGAGGGCTTGCAAATTATAATTAACGGCCGCGGGGTGGACATGTACGAAGCATGGATATAGCTATGGACATGGACATGTCGTCTGAATGCACATTTTATGTGGCTCCTGGTGTCACAAACCGACTTCCGGCCAATGGCGACGCGGCAACTCGCGAAAATGCAACAGAGCAGCAAAAGTGCACCTTGCATGCGGCGGAATGGTGGGCATTCTTCGCGCCCCTCCTGGCGGCCAGAGCTGAGCCGGCGTCGAGAAATACGAGCATGAGAGCCAAAGAATCTCCACTTTCACGCAAGGAGGCGGTTGCGACGTTGATCACTGCACCTTTTCTCGCCCCGTCGAGAGGAATTCTCGCGGTACTTCTGGACTTGTACACCGAGTACTTTTTCAAAAGTTCGAGGTCCAGTTTTGTGTTTGAATTCGACTCTTTTTTGGGGGGAGCTCGCAGGCAGGAAAACTAAACTTGCCAGCCGCGCCTTACGCAAGGGGCGAGATATGGACGCGCCCCGAAAAGGGCCACCATCCACACACGGCCTGGGAAAACAAGGCCACAGCCAATGAACGTCCTCGCCCAGCTTCAATTATCGTCAATTGCCAGCGTGCTTGGGACAAAGGGACTCTTCAAACAAGGCAAGGGGACAACAAAGTTTCCCAGCAGTTTCCCTCTTGCCCTCTCTCCAGGCTGCAAACCGACGCCTGGGTTGGTAGTAATCCACGGTACTTTGAGGACCCGCGACAAAAGTTGGCTAACGTTATGGGTCCCCGGCAGATAGCCTCCTGGCGAGCCAGACCCGACTCCTGGGCTGCGGCCGGCCACGCAAGAGTTTAGACTCTTGTCAAAGCTAACGATCGACCCTTGACCGTGATAGTGAATGATACGGTATCGACGCTCTCTCGGAGAAGCCCATAACCTTCGTACCCCTTCCTTGCACCTAAGAACGTCCAATCTTCCCTTTTCAGCTTCTCGTCGCCCGATGGCCATATCATATCATGATCTTTCCAAACATAACGTTAAGCTGTCGTGACGTCAACCGTCGCAATGCAATGATCTGTCAAAACATCATGTCATAACTGCTGTGAATGCAAGCACGTATGCATCGGCACCTGTAATCAAACTACGCGAATCCATGCCGCTCGCTGCATGCATGCACAGCATAGCCCCCGGTCGAGAACTAATGAATGTTTTATCCACTACATGTACTACACGAACCATGAGATGCATCATCATGATCATCTGCTCCCAATGCAATGGCACATGACGCGGTGGCAGACGGCAGAGCTAGAAGGGAGCTCCACCACGCGTACGCCACCAGGCACCGATCGATCAAATAGATCTATGAAGCGGGACGGCACATCCATACCCAACTTGCAACTTCAAGACGGGCGCGAGTGGGCCCACGTATACTATGCTAGCCAGCTGGCCTCCTCGGCCGTGTTTCCAACAACTATAAGTAACCCCGTCGAAGCCAGGGGCGCCTTCTTGCATCTTTTTTGCAATTTTTCTAGCTGTGCAACCAGCTTTTTTCAGTCGGTTCCGCCGTGAAGGGAGAGTGGGACCCGCCGAACACCGCGTAGACGCGACGCTTCGGTTTTCCGTAGCGTCCCCACTTCGACTGCGAACCAACGGTACCGTCCACCCAATATTATATTATCGATACTAGCGCGGTTCTCTAGCTCTGGTCCAGGCCCTCCATAGCCTTTTAGCTAATCCTAAACACCGAACCGAAAATCCTCCCCAGCTGTCTTTTCTAACTTTTCTGACAGTCTGTCTTCTGTCTGTCTTTGGTGTCTCAAACGATACAGCCCCACGAAAACCAGTCTCCCGAAGCAACTCAACATCACCACGCAAGGGGCAACGTTCTCGACGCGAAAATGGCAACCCCCTTTATGCAGCCGAACACCTGACGACCGCCCCAATTTCCAAGACGTCTCATCAGACGGCCTCAGCTAGCTTTAAACCATCTTCGTGAGCAATCACTCGACCATATCCGCACCTCGATCGACGATGATCAAGTGAGGGGAGGGGTTGGGACAACCCCGTATGCATGCAATGATAACAGAATGCGATGCAGAAATATCCCGTCCGGGGTTACCTCTGCAGAATCAATCTTCAGGATGGCAGACCGGCTGGCAGGTTGGTCAGATGGCCCATCTTTTGCTTTTCCTCAACGTTTGGGAGATTAATCGTTGGGCACCTTGCGTCCTGCTAGTTGACCGTGTCCTCTGGAGGATAGCTACCAGCTAGGTGGCTGGCCGATCGCGAGGCGTGCGATTGCTGAATAAATTGGCATACTCGAATATAAACGTGGGGTAGAGGGGGGAGCTAACACTGCATATTGCGGTACATTCATATGATGGATTATACATCGTACGCATGTACCTTAAGCTTGCGATGCCGCTTGGTTGCTTCCATATGAACCCAGAAATTAATTCCGCAGACGCACCCCTCGATCGACTGAAGTTATGCTACGTATACAGCTGCGAGCTGGAGCTCCACCCTGTGTCCACTTGCTCAATCTCACATCATGCACGTCGACGTAACAGAGCTGCAGAGCTCACTGGAGTACTCGAGTACAGGAGGTCTGTAGCTACTTGTAGATTGCAATCGTCGATTTGTGCAACCTCGACGCGACGCAACGAGGTTCCGTATTTCTCCTTTGCTTTGCAAGCCTCTAGCGTCATATCATCACTCCTGCAGAGCAGATTGGTATCCATACATATATGATATCATCCGATATTTCGTGCCGATAGGATGATTGTAACCCAATGCGGACACATGCACAAGCTGATGAATAACAGCACCCCCCCGGTTATCCGAGCAATCTCAGCCAGCCATTGCGATTGCGAGTCTGAACACGAATGGAACGCCAGCTGAAGTCTCGGCTCGTGACCGCCAGTCCGCGAAACATGCCGCTATGAATCCAGTAATTTTCGAGCCGAACAGAAGTAAAGTTTTGATATGGGTGACCAAATGATATGTTATGGCCCCACAGTCGTGGTAGCATCCGTACGGCCGGAAAAGTCAATCAATCGACCACGTACTATTATTTACGCCCAAATTGTAAGGCAGCAGCGTGCAGAGCCTCGAGCGAGTATAGCTTGGGATCGGGAAGCGATGTTAGCTCGGCCGACAGGGGACCGAACCGAGACGTTCAAGACATACGGATCTGCCTCTTGGGACAGATACTAAAGCTAAGAGCTTAGGCTCTCGGGGTGGCCGATATCCACAATGAGATATTAGGGTTTAATGTCTTAGTTGCATTTGAAATTTGTCACGACCTAGCCCCCGTGGATACCAGAAGCTTCACCGCGCAAGTTTCCCAGTGCAATATAAACGCTGGCGTATAAACAGCTCGTCTGGGCATCTACAATGGGCATGGCCCCGTTGCGCTTTGTGCCTGCTAGCGGCAATGGAGGGTCCACTGGCATGTCTCAACATGCCTTCGATAATAACGTGAGACAGAACCAGAGCTTTGATAATTAACAAAAGTCCGTGGATGCCGTACAGCGTGCGAGATGGCTTCCCTTCCGGCTCCGGTAGGCGCCGTAGATCGCAAAGAACGATCACGCCACCGACAGCAATGAAAACATCCCTTGATCTACCCTGCCTCATGGCTTGGGAGCCTGCTTGAGGTGAAAGTTCTTCAGGCGAACGAACTGATCGAACCCAAACTTGGACAAGGTCTGGCCTCGCCCGGAGTTTTTCCAGCCAGTCCACGCGAGATCCTAGTGATATCGAGCATCAGCTTTGTGATATTCTCCTTTGAATATCTCGACTGGAAGGCTGGGATCTGTACTCACCGGACTTGGGTAGTCTGCTCGGTTGACGAAAACCGTGCCGGCCTCCACCAACTCTGCTAGCTTCTCGCCAGTTGGGACATCGCGAGTCCAGATTGAAGCTGTTAAACCGAGGTCGGAGTCATTCATGAGATGCACGGCCTCCTCATCCGACGAGACCTTCTGAATTGCGATGACGGGTCCGAACGTTTCCTCCTTCATGACACCTGAACGCGCATGTGATTCACGTTAGCCAATGCGCATCGTAGACTATGCAAGCCTCCGCGGATCTAGCAAAAGAATGACTCGAGGGTATTGAGACGAGCTTACGCATGTCGTGATTGACACCGACTAAAATTTCCGGCCGGACGAAAGTTTCTCCAAGTGCCTCCCCTTCCTTGAAGACATCAGGCGTCAAGGACTTGGCGCCAGAGTCCAAGGCCTCCTGGATATGCTTCCTGATATTCTGCGCGCTCTTGACACTGATCACCGGCCCAAGGTGGCTGGATCCGGTGAACGGATCCCCAAGTTTGTACCCGTTCACCACGCCGACCACCGCCTCCACGAACTTATCGTAGACACCCTCGTGCACATACACTCGCTCGATAGAACAGCAGCTCTGCCCGCTGTTGAAGACTGCGCCATCGACAATCTCCTCCGCAGCCCACTTGATATCGACGTCCGACCGGATGTATGCAGGATCATTCCCTCCCAATTCCAATCCTACGGGAATAACGCGCTTCGCCGCCGCCTGCTGCGTGGCTAGGCCGCCAGCCACAGAGCCGGTGAAGGTAACGGAGTCGATCCCCGGCGCCGATACCAGCTGGGACAACGTGTCAGGGTTCCCGCAATGGACGACCTGCACCACGTTTTTCGGCAATCCAGCCTCCTCCAGCACGGATAGAAGGGACTCGGCGATCGTGGGGGTCTGTGGCGAAGGCTTCAGGATTAGGGCGTTCCCCGCAAGCAATGCTGGCACCAGGGAGTTGACAAGAATGAGGTATGGGTACTATCACAGCTCTGTTAGCCTCGTATGTAGGTACATGTACATACACATGCTTATCTCCACATAACGACTTACATTCCACGCGAATATCACGAGTATGGTACCGAGTGGCTCCTTCCGAATGTACCTCGTGAAGCCAGCCTCCTCGTCGCCAGGGACGTCCTTCAGCACGTCCGAGGACACCTTGAGCATGTATTGCCCGCGGTGGACAGCGGTCTTGATCTCCTTCGCGCAATACTGGATCGGCCTGCCCATCTGCTCGGTTAGATCGCGGGCTAGGTCGTCCGCTCTAGATTCTAGGATGTCGAGCGCCTTGCCGACGAGCTTCTGACGAGCGGCCAGATCATGTGAGGCCTTGAAGCTCTTGAAGGCGGCCTTTGAGGCCTCGACGACAGCCGGTATCTGGTCGGGAGTGAATTCATCGCGGGTGTGGATTGCCTGTTGCGTGATCGGGGAGATGGTCGTAAGGACGGGCTTGTTAGTCGACATCGTGGCGGCTACTCGTGATAAGTCTAGAGCTGCTGTCAGAGTGCAATGAATTGCTATGGCCTGTCGGTCTAATGTTCAATCACGAAATGATGATTGCCGGTGTATAATCTGTCGATGTCTTGGAGCCGTGTATGATAAAGTTCAAGTCCCCGCCCCAGATATCAGACGAAAGTAGCCGTCGTCTAGCAGACGAGCCCCGCCGAATCGGCCACATGAAGTTTAGTTATTCTCCGAGTGTCACCAGATCTTGACATGCACACCCCGCCGCCAACCTTCGCGTCAATGCCATGCTGTTGCGATCGATTGCAAGGGTTATATCCTGTACTACGGAGATGGATATCAGCGACAGTACCATGGTATCATGTAATTCTCAGCCTGCAGCATCCCATCAGCTCGGATATGGACACGGAGTATCGGGTTATCCCACGCGACATTGCATCGCCCTGAGGCTCTCAGTTGATAGCCTTTCGCGTTGCCGACCTTGGTAAATTTGGTCTGGGACAAACAGGCTCAAGCGCAAGCTAGATCAAAAGACGCGCCAAAACTTCGAGCCTGCGCGACCAGCCTGGCCGGGTCGCCATCGTAATCGCATCTCCACAGAACTGACCACGCCCGCACGGCATCGCGGCCCCAACTGTCTTGAAGGCCTTGAGAGGCTTGCCTGTCCCCACCGTCGACGTCAATTCCGCCTCGCTCAGCTCAGATCAGCTCGTCCAGACGCGCCACAAAGACTTCTGGGCATTTGTAAAAATCCAACAAGGACAACAACTGTCATCACCAAATCCGCGCAAGACCCGAACTTTATCCATATATAGCCAGACATCGCAAGTGCAAATGAACCGTATTAGCCATCTGTAGCACTCGAAGTCCTGCAGCTTCCCCCAGGATGGCTAAAGACGCAGATGTCCCCAAGTGGAGGATCGTGAGCTTCACTGGCCAATCCGACGGGGATGCATCCGCACGACCTTCCGCGCAGCAGCTGGCTACGGGCCCGGATCCTGTCGCTGGGAACTTGATGCCGATATCGCACAATATGGTTCTCGATGTCTTGTGGCGGCAGAGACTAGGGATGTTATATATGGAGAAAGTGTCACCGGAAGAGTACTCTAAACGTAGGTTCACGGATGCCCTGAGATCAGATATGCTTTGCGCAGTCGCACCGTCGATGTGCGTGACACGAACTGGTAGCTAATGTACATTGCCGACAACTTCAGATTCTCACTGGGTATTCGAGGCGCTGCCTCAAAGCTACCAGTTATACGCACAAATCAAGCCAAACGACAAGCCGGTGGTCAGTACTTTCTGGGCGGGCTATACCCCCATTTCAAGCGAAAACTTTGCTAACCTGATCGCACACTGGCCCCCTAGAGTGCAAAGAAGCTTGCAACCGCTGGCCATTTCTTTGGTTTGAAACTGGAACAAGGAAATGTCGACTTCGAGTCGCCGGAGCAGTTTCTACCCCACCTCATTTGGCTCGGCGGCGACAGAACCAAGCCATGCGAGTGCCACCACTGCAAGGCGCCGCCTAAACAAGCGACGCCGGTGCTACTGCCCATGTCTACCTATGTCGCCCTGATACAGGCGGACGCCCAACCTACCGCCGGCTTATACCGGCCCGGGGAGATGGTCTGGGCGAACCCCAGCGACACCTACCCTGTAATATGCATAATCGCCAGCAGGAAAGTCGTTGGCCAGGAGCTCATGTACGAGCTTATTCCACTCAAGTCCCCACGGGTAGCTAGCCGCCCGCCGCTCCTCCTTGCCCAAAACCGCCTGCGTCCATGGTTGTCGTATACCCCACCAGACCCCTTGCAGCCTTCCATTTCGTCACGAAAGTACCAGGTAAGATGGGACGAGATCAATTGGCAGGAGTGGAACCACCAGGACGCCGAACTCCACGACGCTAGCATCGTCGCTAGCATCCGAATAGCGTGTAATATCGGTATCACCCTCGCGACAGGCGAGGTGGGTGAGACGATTGCGTGTCTTTGGCTGGGCGCTGAGAAGATCTGGCAAAACGGAGAAGTTCGTGTTATGACGCCGGAAATCGAGGGCCAGAGGGGCATGGACGTCCTGGTTATCAAGAGCATCATACGAGATCCTAGCAACAACAATCTCTACTTCCAAGGGAACATATACTGCAAAGTTCTACAGTACCAACAGGCCAAACAAGTATACCCGGAACCGGCACCGACGCCGCGGATGATGGCAGACGCCGCGGCGTTACAATGTTCCTGGCATGTGAAGTACCAGAACGTGCAAATAAACGTCATGGAGATCAAAGGCAGATGGTATCCAGCCTCTGTGCTCCGACCAGTCATAAACCCAGCCGCCGAGCCACCGGACAACAGCTTCTACGACGTCAGCGGACTGCTGAATAATGATACTGACATCCCGAATAACGGCGGCGGGTGGAAAATTGGCTTCAGCGATCGCGGGCAGCATATTCTTGGGATTGGACATCTGCCTGGCAATCAACCATCCGGCTGGATCAATCCCGACGACTGGAAGCGGCTGTACACTGACGATATAAAACAATACACCGATCTCACCTCTCCTCCTCCGGCTCCAGAGCCACCTGCAAAGACCGTAAGGCTGCCCCATCTAGCTGCTACGACTGCATATTGCAGACGCTCGTACCTTATATGAGCGAGACATCAATACTAACTGGGATCACAATGCTAGACTAAGAAGGCAGCTGCTACTCGCAAAGCACCTGCGAAACGTGCGAGCACGAAGAAACAAACTGCAGCCGCCGCCGCCGCCGCAGCGGCGCCGGCCAGCGCCCCCACCGCGCAGCCAGAGGAGGAACCGCAGCCGGAGCCGCAACCTCAGGCCACCGACCTAGTAATCGCAGAAGATCCCCAGCTCGGCAAGCCGCCAGGTGAGCTGTACGACGACAACCAGGATCAGGACGACTTCCTCCGCCAAATCGAGCAAGATGGCGCCAACTTTGAGAAATCCGTTCAGGAAAGCGACCCCTGGGGATTCTACGGATAGTATTATTGAATCACGGGAACAGATCATTGCCCTATCGGGTCCGCCTCGTATATATATGCATGTCTCTCCGGAATGTCCTCGGACACGGGCATGCACTCGGGGCCTGGGATTTTCCTGGTTGGTTCGATGCCTGCTGTGGAGACGTCGTGTCTATAGTTACCGTCCACAGGCATGTCATGTCATGGAGAAAAGTTCGGAATGGCATGTTATGTACCCCGCAATACGCTAGTTGTCTGGTAAATCCGGAGACCTTTATGCATGTGGATGTATATTTCGGCGTAGTGATAGGCTGTTTTTCATACGAGATGCATCTTTCAATCCAGTATTATATTGGTGTTCCCGATATCGATATCGCATCTGAGTTCGTGGAACCAATCTGCACATGTCGGATCAATACTGAATGTACCGACCTGCTGCAGGTACCTCTCTGCACGTAGTAATTTTTTCCTCGATAAATGTACCCGTGCCCTACGGCAACCGGCGAACCCGGAAAATGTCAATGTATGGAAGCCGTTTTCGAAGGTTCTTTACGAATACAGGCTAAATTGATGATACGCCATTGAGACCCTAAGACTCCGTTATTACGCAAGCTTTAGAAAATGCGCCTGCGCTTTGACAGTCACAGCCCCGCGATTTTATTAGTAGGTGGAGCACGAGGTACCTCGCAGATTGTTGCATGTAACGATATTGCATTGGTCAATTCACAACGACAGTTCGACAAAACACCAACTTTGATGCAGTCCGACGATCACAGGTTACGGTAGATTGACCGGGGTCAACCAGTCGGGCTCCGGGCAGTGAACGGCCCCGAGGCCCTGGGTCAATTCCGTCGAGCGCCGCCGGGCCGGACGTCGGGTCAGGCGCAGGGCGCTGGAAAGATGGAAAGGCTAGAAGGAAAGCGACAGCGGAGTAACTCTTGGTGTCACCGGCCGGGTAAACTGGGTAAATGGCGCGGACCCACATGGCCAGAGCTGATGCACTACTTTGATTGGGCGACTAGGGCAAATATTTCGCACCAATTGAAAGCAATTTAGCCGGCCGCGGTGGGGATACGAAATTTCGCGGGCTTCCCTCACCGCCACCACCTCCAACCTCCGTCCTCGCCCCAAGGAAACTTCTCTCCCCTTCGCTCGCTGGCGTAATTAGCTGGTGATGGACGACGGTGGAGGAACGAGCCGAGCTCGCGAGAGGGGCCAAATTCATAAAAAAAGTTAGGGCCATCTGCAGTCGCAGCCCCCCAAGGTAAAATCAGTAATCTTGCGGGAGGTGACTTGACTTACTTGGGTTTGCTGAAATTGGTCGCTGGGACCCACCATGCTATCCAGTTCCTCGGGACCGTTCGCTCGATTTCAGAGGCCAGGCATCAGGACGTCACGGAATATCTCTGGAATCTCTTTTGATGCAGCGTTTGCATGATATCACCGAATTGAATCAGGCGATCGATCAGGTGCGACTTGGAGGCCTGTTGCAATGCAAATCACTGCAGGTGTCTTGCTAGCTTAGGCGCCTGTCCAGCTGCATTCCGTTCTGTCGACTCGACATTCGTGATTACTGGACCGCAGTCAGAGACATGCTTTGAATCATACAGACGGTAAGGAAGAATCGTCACGTCGTATCACCGCCTTGGGGTTTGCCTGCGGTTCAATAGATATCGGCCATCTGCGCGGAGTAATCGAGCGCACCATGTCTGGGAGACTGCAGTGGAAATAGAAAGATGCTCCGTGCTTTTCCCCAGAAAATTCAGTCCAGGCCCCACAGAAGGACTGTTCGTTCCCTTCTTTCCTTTCCCAACGATGTCGGTCTGACGAAAGGAAGGACGGACTAGCTATCGTCCCCACCCGTGCGTGAAAACTTAAGGCCTTGCTAGCCTACTGGAATCGAAACCCAGCGAGCAAAGTGGAGCCATCGAGGCCACCAGCCAAAGCAGAACTTTAGATTCGCGCCGCCCACCCACTCACGAAATCCGAGGTCTTTTGTCCCTTCCCTGTCCATCTTTCTGTCATGAACGCATGCTGCATGTGCATGCATCTGTCTGCATCTGTCCGCATGCGCAGCTCGAGACGAGTTACTGAGCTTGCGCGGACTCCAGAACGTGTACCAGTGAGTTTTGGCGCTGTCTCCGACGCAGGACTCCTGCACCGGCACTCAGGACGTCTGCATCTTCCATGACTGCGCATCCGCGAGGTGGAGACAAGTCGCGGAAACTGTAAACAAGAAACAGCGACGGTGCAGGTGTCGGCGTCATTGTCCGGTAGCCGAGGTGACGAACGCGACCCGGCGCGCACTGCGAGGCGGAATACTTCGTACGTTGTCGTCTCCCATTAATTGCATATTGCACCATCTCCAGCCATTCCGTAGCTGTGTCTTGCGGTTTGCGCGGTAGATTTTGAATGGGCCAGTCGTCTGGAAAAGGAAATGACGCATGGGTACAAGATACGGAGAAATCCCCACCGGGGAAACCCCGGGGTCCACTAACCGGGAACAGCACATTCCCCGGACCTCGAACCCCGCAGGGCATGGTCGTTTGCTGATCCTCGGCTGGTAGTTCAAGCCCGTTCCTGGAGCGAACGAGCGCGCCATGTTGGATCTTCGGCCGCACGTGGCTCGAGCCAGTGCTGTCGGATGTGAAAGTCGGGTTCTGGCTGGTTGGCGGGCCTGGAGCTAGCAACAGGAATGAAGTAACGGTGATGAAATGAATGCGCGCATTCATGGTTGCACAGCACGTTTTTGAGCAACGACACAGCGGTTTTCCCAGAAAAGACACCTCCAATAATCGCTCGAGATCACCGTCCGATAAGCTATTCCCTCAGGCGCTGGAGTGGAGTGCCCCCGCACATTAATATTAGAATCTCAGCGTAAAGAATGTTTGCTCAAGGATCCCGCATCCATGCACCGGCCGTCCTAACTGGTGGCCACTCGGGTCTCTTAGCTGTATGCACCTGCAATACACACACCAATAGACGGACGCATAATTAATTCTGCACGATGCAGGAGAAATACTCGCCCGGAGTAAAGATACATATCTTGCGCATCGACGACTTGGACCGTGCGGCCGGTTCTGTAGATTTGTCAGTGGGTGGGCTGTGCCCGGATTGTATAATACCATCGTGGGAAGGTAAACTCTGGCGCATAACGGAGCGCATGTAGCGGACGAATGATAATATGTGGGCCTCGTGTCCCACCCTTTCAGAACGGACAGAAGGTTACCATGTATCACTGGGTAATTAATTGGACATTGAAGTGACAGTTCATGCGGGAAATGGGACATATATTCTACACGGGGTAAAACTCGAGGCTTTTCAAAAGACCGACTAGGGGCTGCAGTACTAAGACTGACATCAGGAAGCCACAGAATAATCAGGTAAAAACAGGCAAAGATGGTAAAGTATATACACGAAGGCAAGGAGTATGTAGCATATTGAAAACCAGCTTTGAACCGCGCAAAGAGATGGGAAGAGTGGTAAAATATAGTGGTAAATGAAAATACAGAGAAGAAAAGCATGAGGATCGGATCCTCTCGAAAAATCGCTGGGAGAAAGAGAAAGAAAGAGTACAGCGTGTAAAGAGGAAAAGTAGAGGAGAAATTTCATTTCGGAGTTCCGAGCGCCCATGAAGGAATCGTGAAAACATGACACATGCCAGTATGATGAGAACGTTGCACCGCCGCGAGGTATGAAATAGATTAGAAACGCCAGACCCTGAACGCGAAAGCAAAGCGAAAGCTCAAAGTGCCAAACCATGACCGTCACCACACCATCGGTAAAGCATCAGGACTTCTCTCCGTCTTTGCTTCTGCTCTTCCATGTCTTCCGGCAGGCATCTGCCCCGCACTTGAGCCAGTGCCGAGCGCATGACCTTGCGGAAGTTCCGTTGGTACTCTGTGTTCAGAGTCACGACGCAGACCTCGTGTGCACGAACGATTGTCTCGCACGCTCCAACGACAGCTTGCGAAGCCTCCCCTTGAAGCTTGTCTGCAATAAGCAGTAAAAGGAAGCTGCCTTGTAGTAAATATATGCCGAAGAAGTAGGGCATAAAACTCAAGTCAGGGTCGTACTTCAAGATGTTTCCGATAGCCTCAGCCGCGGAAACAGCATGCGCAGTAGCCGAGATGAAGCCGGGCGATGAGATCCACAAGTCGTTATCGTCAAGCATGCTGATTGGATCCCATTTGCCGGACAAAAGGATATGCAAAACATGAAGCACGTGCGTGCCATATGCGATCGCAATTTTCTTCTGCATCTGGTCGCTAGAGAGTGGAGGAGAGGGTTTCTCAGCCACGAGTGAAGTGGTCGGAGCGGCGGCCGGGTCTGCTAGAGCATCATTCTCGACGCCGTCGCGAGCGTCAGAAAGTTGCTCACCCGCTGCTCGTTGGCCGGACTCATCCTGGAGCGGCTTCTCCCCCTCCATGTCAACATTGCGTTCCCAGTCAGACAAGCTTCGCTCGTACATGTCTAACTGGGACTGAATTTCCGCAACCTGATCTTCCCAGTCTGCCCCTGAACCGCCAAAGCCCTGTCCGAGTCGAGGATGGTTCCTTGCATGATGCAAGTCCACAATCTCACCCATGATGGTCATCAAAGGTAGGAAGAAGCCAAAAAGACTCGATCCTGTAACTTGTATTGTTGGTCCCGAATGCCTCGGCCCTTGCCGCGAAGCCGATGTGACTGATGGCGGAGGTGAAGGGTTCGAAGCGTAGATGTTTGGTACCTGATTCAACGTATTGAACGGGTCTGTAAGATCTTGCCCGTTACTATTCTCCAGGGACCTAAAGAAGTCACCGTTCTGCCATCTGGTGTCGTCCATGGGCTGCAGCAGGTCGACGCATTCGATATCTCGGAAAGCCAGAGGCCGGTTGTAGCACAGTCCGAGATGTCGGTCGACAATGTACAACAGCCACCATATTCTGCGTCGCTCTTCTTTCTCTTCTTCACCCACCGTTGCACGTGTGCTGGACATACCACCCTCTTCCTGCTCTAACTCTGGTTGTTCACAAACTTCTCTGTTTAACCGCAGCTCTCGCGCCAGAGTCCACGCTGCATTCCACCATCGCAAAGATGCGCCCTTGAACTCCGAAGCGGAAATAACTGTAGCTAAATGTATATACGTAAGAATATCATCAACGGTGCCGGCCGCTCCTACAACGCCTTCCCTTCCCTGCGGACCTGGCGAGGCCAGGCCTCCGAGTCCCATTCCCGCGTTTTCGTTCTCAGGCGATGAGTGGGAGGAGCCGACCGCCACTGAACCCAGGGGAATATGGACCAACGGTCTCAGAAAACCAATGCATGTCTCCAGCAGTTTCTGGCAGATCCGGCCCCGAGCACTGGGAGAAGCCGTAAGGGCTGGCGCATCCGAAGTCTGAGCCGCAATCCAGAGCATCGAGGCTAGGAGTGCCGGTGTAGTCAATCGAGGATGTGTCGGATGCAGAACTGACTTCTTCCGCAAGACGTGGCATAGGACATATGGGGACGCCGGCTGGAAGAATGAGAGGATCGGATTCAGGAAGTAGAGATCTAGAAGTTCGCATGCAAGATGTGTTGGAATTATTTGCTGCAAGTGGGGGAGAATAGGCAAAAGGACGGGGTACCTCAGATGATTTGGATTCGAGTGCATTGGAGTAAGTGGCGATGGCAATGAGAGCCAGCCAGGGGACTGATTGTCCGGAGATTGGCCCAGAAGACCCGCCAGTGGTGAGATGCCTGCACTCGATAGACTCAAACCACCTTGAGGCCCGGCTTGGGTGTGAGGCGAGATCATCATGAAATCATGACCGTAGCCCTGGTTGGACATCGGCTGAGTAGCATGAGTCTGGAGTTGAGGATGAGGCAACATTCTTGCCCCGCTCACATGGCCGTTCGTTTGAGGTTGGTATTGTGACATTCTTCCGTAGGGCATCTGGGCGAACGATGAATCGCTGATTTGCGCCATGTGGGTAGGAGAGTCTGGTGTCGGTAGATGGTGGTGATGTTGTGACGGCAGCCTGTGGTGGTGATGCTGCTGCTGTTGCATCTGACTTGGAGAGAAATCGCTTTGGTCGCTCGATGCGGTGTGATTAGATGCAACAGAGGACCTATTGGGTCTAGAGAAACCCAAGTCTGGGCGAGGAGGAGGGGGAAGCTCCGAGAATGACTCCCTCGAAGCCGAAGCGGCCATCATGTTGACTGGTGTTGTAGTATCTCCGTTCTCATCAACCGAACCGGCATTTGTGGTCAGCGTGGATGTCGCAGCAGCTGCTGCCGCCGCGGCAGCCGCGGCTGCTGCAGCATTTTGAATGTCCTTCCTTGAGGCCTTGCCTCGCTTCTTACGCTCCCGATTGTATTTGCAATCAAGGTTGAAGTCTACGCAGAGTCGTTAAAACGCATGTTCTTATTGCTGGCAACGGGACCAGTTGAGAGGGTCAAGCCAGAGCAAACAACCAGCTCCATTCGTAGTGGGTCGCTGCACTGGAACACTCCGGAACGATGATGTGTATGAAGAAAGGATGAACTCACCGATGCAGTGTTGACACGGCATTTTACCATCACATCTTGTCCTCAGCTGGTTGCACTGATCGCAGGCTCTACTGATTCTGCGACGAATTGGACCTGTCGTGGGGGAGCCGCCGGTCAAATGGCCCAGGGGTTGCATGCCTCCGGGGCTTGGGGAGCCGTATGGGTGATGTCGCTTATTCATGATTGATTTTGGGTGATGAGAAAACGAGTACGACGAAAGTCCGTTCGACGACAGGGACTCGATGGTCGAGGTATGGCTATTCATCAATGTCGGAGCACCAATGTAACTATGGTGAGGTATGCCTGTGGAGAGCATCTTCGAAGAGAAAGCCTGGAAAAGAGGGAGACCGCGTTTTTAACTTAAGATATTACCCAGTCCTTATATAATAGGGTAGGATGGGGTGGGATATGGTTGGGCGGGTCCGCCGTCCTGTTCTCTTGACTGGTCTGAACTGAGACCGGAGCCCCGAACCCCAAAAGGTGGATTGTGGGGAAAGTCCAATGGTCGGGGAGAGGGAGTACAGTGGGACAACAGCGGAATATCGAAACGCGCTAATCGAAAAACGCCAGCTTTTTCGGCTTTGAATCTACTGGCCTGTCTGCAAGAATGCGACCTGGAATATTAGCAAGCTGAGGGCGAAGGTTTCCTTAAATCCCAAATACGAATGATGTATTACAAACGAGAGGCGGGGTGGGAAGGTCGGGTCCTTTGTAAGAAGTGGTTGCCTTTAGCGCAGCGGCGAACGGGTGGGCAACTCTTGAATAAACGAAAAGCACAGCGCAAAAGAATAAAGTATTGCGCCAGAGGATGCCACTGAACAACAAGGTAGGGAAGTCAGGCCTTAAGATTTGGGGGGGAGAAGACGACTTTTTTTTTCAGCGCCAAAGGTCCGGGGAGACTTGAGACGAAAAGCAATAACGAGCAATTGCGACGGGGCGGCCAGGGCAGGAGATGGAAGGCAAGAGACAGTGATGCAAGTGAACGTTCAAGATGGATAGGCCAAACTCACACGCTTCGCACTGCTGCCTCTTCCTGCAGATGGCCTCTTGTCTGTCCGTCTGCGCAGAGAACCCTTGTCAGCGGCACTATCTGATATTACTTGTGCGTTGACCTGGGGTGCTGGCTAGGGAGGGTGAGGTGGATCCACACCGCAGAAACTCACGCTTGGTCGTCTCGCTGCCGGGCCACACTTGCCCAGACCCTGGTACGCTGGCGAAAGGGTGAGCAAAAAAAAGAAAGCTGCAGAGCGAGGAGGCCAGGGAAAGAGTCGATTCCACAGCTATCACGGAGACGCTAAGGATGTGGGTCTTGCTGCAAAATGTCACTCTCTTGTTCTCCAGAGAATTCCAAGTTGGTGTGCTGCGCTAAGAGAACCAGCAGTCGAGGCCTGATCCCTTGTGACCCCGCTTGGGAAGCCCAGCTCGGATTCTTTGACGGCTGGACTGCACGATGAAAGTGTTGGCCTGAAGAGTCGAAACCGATGCTAGAGTTCAGATCTGAGGGCGAGATTCGTGCGAAGAATCAGGCTTGAGTCGAGTCTGTTCGATCACAGTCATCAGCTTGTAGTTCCTCTCACGAACTTGACATAAACGTGCCTGTGTAATTTGCGTCCAATATACATCTAACGAGAACATTTGAAGCTTGAATTCCCAGCGGTGTATGGGTATTCTGATATCAAGACCAAAATCTTGACGTCGCGTGGCGACGTGGTGACGTGATGCTTCTACCTGGCCATCACCGTCGAGCCAGCGTGCAACCACATCGCTCGATGAGGCCACCTACCGAACGGACGCGAATGGAGCGAGAATTGGATTTGTTTTCTCCATTCCTTTCTCCCTTCTCTTTGTCTCTGCTCTCTGCTCTTTGGCCGACTGTTGAGACTTGGGTGTCGATGCCTGGGCGATGGCTGCATAGGTGATGGGATGTGTTCGGACTCAAGGTGTTGGATTTTGTAGTGACACCAAGCAGCTACACGTCGATGTGCCGCACAATATAGCCTTGAGCGCACGATATGCGTCTCTACATCTTATAAACTTGGTTCACACGTCCAAGTTCAAGCGACTCGACCATAGACACGACATACCGTGTCTTCCAAGTTGTTTTTAACAAAACCTGAAATACCAACGAAATTTGCTATCACTTACATTTAATTTAGAGGTGGAATCTTTCGAGGTGAAGACGGCTTAGTTTGCGGTCGTATTCCGTAAATACTATAGACCAGTGATGAACTGGGAAGATGTTAGGATGGAAAGATGGCTGCGAGTCCAATGCCCAGTAGATGTATTTTGTGTCAATTCTGCCAGAGTAAACTGTGAACGAATTGGTCTCGGGTGTGATCCAATAGTAAGGAAGGTATAGCAGACCTTGCGGCCGACGTTGAGCTGCAGCTTTCGTTTCCTGATTTCCTGAATTCGAACCGATAAGATTGCTGGAGCCGGTCATGAATTACGGGGAAGGGTCTTTACGACATACTTATGGAATCCTAGCAGCGGATCTATCACCATGAGGGCTCAAGTGTACGCGGTTGACGGCTTAGTCGACGAGATCTACACAGAAGACTTCCGAATCATACAGACGGACATCCTAGCGCTAGTTTCTACGCCTGTGACAGACTACCGGGAGAAACAGGACCAAGTTCCCGACAGATAGGCGTACCAATCACGAACTCAATGATATAGTCAGAGCTGATACCAGGGTCCGTTTCATCGATTCCTTCAAGGGATGGTCTCCAGAGGCTCTCTTTCGAATTGGGAAAATATTGTGGCGGAAGCCAGGGTCAGAGCAAGATAGTATATTGCAGATTCTTTTATGCAACCTGGCCAGGTTCCTTTGCTCAGATGGTCCCTTCTCTTCCAGATACTCCAGATATGACAAGTCAGGGCCAGCCGGGGAATTCATACGCTAATTTACACGCCTGACTACTATCGGGAGCGGGACGCCTGGCTTCACTGCACATGCACACGGTTGCACAGAGCTCAAGGAATTCACCGAAAAGGTTGATTAGAGAACATCCACCTTTTCAAAATTCTGTATTAGCTCTTCTTGAAGAAAGGCGACGCACTCCGCCCGCCAGTGGGTCACAATCTATATATGTTTCTATGGCTGTGCATCGTATTTTTTCTCATGCCGACTCTGATGATCTGTCTGTCTAGTCATGGAACTGGGCTTAGACGCTGTGCAGCATCAGCTGGCTTATAAATTTATATTGGGTTGTGGAAGGTGTGGCTGCTGTCGACATTCCTTACAGCCGTAAAATTTGGACAAATCCAGCACATATCGAGGTGTACAGGCTCTCGAAAATCGGAATCTGCAAGTCAACGGCCGTCAGGGCGTTCAAGTCACCAAATGCTTGGAAGGATTGTTTCTCGCTAGTGTGAATAGGGCCTGCATCACCCTCGCGGGATCTGGGCTCTGACCGCGAGGTGGTACCATGAGGGCTTTTCCTCAGATTTCAACAACCTGGACTCCACTATCGACAATCCTTGTCAGCAGAGACTGACATCCTGGAGAACGGACCAGCAAGCGGGGTAGCACGGTGTCTCGTGTAGAAGATGTCCGGCGAAGCTGGGGCAAAAAAATTGGGAACTGGAGTGACAAGAAAGAAGGGACGGAGAAAAGGAAGGGGAGTCAAGAGGCGGAAATACATGTTCTGGACGTAGACCAAAAAAAAAAAAAAGAGGACCCCTCAATTCAGAAAGTTTCGAGTCGTGATCGGGTCTAGAGAGTGCATGTGCATGCAGCTCAAGTGTTAGGATACTTTCTGCATTCCAGAAAGGTTCCCTGACCCACATTCCAGTGTAGCGCAAGGTCCAAATCATACTTGTACCCTGCCGAAGCAAATTTCGGCTGAGGTAAATACAAACCCACCAAAGCGACTGTCCATCTAATCCGAGACTGAGTAAGGTCGCGCAACCTCTATAGTGTACGGAATACATGGAGCCTCCCAGACCCGTTCGGTCGTCATGGTGGGGAACGGTATTATAGTGCATGCAGAGAGACATGCGAATGCCTGCCTTAAGTTGCGGTCAAGAAACGAATAGAGTTGCTCAGCCGAAGCGCTCGACACCCACTCGACCACTTCATCGGAATGCGACAGCCATCCCGGACCACAAATTGGGAACAATAAATGTTGGCTTGGAAAGATAACAGAGCTACATGTACCAAGAACTTCTCGCAGTGCTTGGCCGCTACCTGATAGTGGTCGGATTCGGTTTTACATACGACGCAGTCCGCCTCTGTTGTTATATCACGAGTCAAATATAGCTGTCGCCGGAGCTGGCATCCCGATATCCTCAAGATCCAGTTCAACCGCGCAGCGGGATGTCCTCAACATACTCTGAGTACATAAGTATATACTCGTGCATACTAAGGTCCTCTTTTGCATACTGTCTGATCTAAATTGGTATCGTGATCGGCAAAACACTTGTGTGATTGGGTGCATCTGGAATCGCGTACCTGTAATCTTGATATCTGAGTGCTATCACAGTGCACGCGGCCGGACATAATATGTATAGGTACCTGATATCGCCCCGGCGCCTGCGTCGGTATGAAACAAATCGACCATGGGGACTCCACTCCGTTCCTTCTTTCTTCCATCTGCGAAAGCCTGGCACCACTGCAAGCACAGAATGTGACAGCGAGATAAGACATCCGCAGAATCAAGCTCGTTCGGATTATTTCGGCCACATTGCGGACAGGTGCGCGCGCGAAGCAGACAGACAGACGACTGGGACACCGATTTGCAATATTTAGGTGCTAGTTTTCCGTAGCCCGCATGGAAGCTCGCTCCGCAGGGATATGCCCGCAACCAGCAGGGGTTCGCAAGAAAGAAACCTCGTCAACTCTTTCCCAGCGAGAGCCATAGTGCTATGGCCCCTGCCGCCGCAGTGTGAAGTGGAATGTCGTGCGGTGGAATATTCGAAATTGGGGAGGGCAAGACAGATTTTATCCGCTTGCCAGCTCTTCAAACGGATGCCAATTGACTGTCCGTCGGTGCTTCGATCACATAGTCGTATCACATGGTTTCCGTCGGCCGGACAAGCCTCTAAGGGTAGGGGTTGTGCTCCGATGGCTCGTAAATTTTAAAACTCCTCTGGAGACCAGCTGCCAGCACGCCGCACGCGCACAGACCTTATTCTTTTTGCAAGCAGCCCCTCAAAATTAATATGAGATCCAGGGCCAGGTGGGCGTGCGAAGCTGCGCAGTCTGTCTGGTAAAATGTAAATACGAAGTACCAGCTGTAATATACGTTGATGCATTGTCCTGTACATCTATCATCAAATCTATCGAGCGCTAATCCGTGCATATACTTCATTACGTTCAAGTATATTATCATGATCAGACGGTGCGGTGTAGCGTTCCCCATAGGTTATACGTATACGTACTATCACGCAAATATATTTTTTCCTGGTCCGCAGGCGCCTGCAAGCCTCGCAGTGCTCCAATCGAAACCTCAATCTCAATTTTCAACAGTTCCCCGCCGTCGGCGAATATGAGCACGGACCTCCAATCCGCCGCTTCGATCTTGATCTTGAGAGCTCGAGTTCGGGCAGACGTACCAGCTGCTTCCGTCGTCGAGAAGCTAGAAGCTGAATGGAACCATTTGTATGCACGTGGACCCACAACTCGATACAGGACACGAATACTGCATCATGAGTGTGGGCTCTCCGGTCAGATTGCGGACTGGTGACATCTGAACGACGGCCGATATCAGTATATTTCGTCATGTATTGGCAAAAAGCTTAACAACAGAAGCAGAGTTCATCCGATGGGCCAATGAAATTTCGATCCCGCAACGGCAGAATCAATTTCGTAATAATAACTTCCGGCGCATGATGCTAGCTCCGACGCTTCTGCGCCGCTTTCTGGAAGGTTTCCAGAAGGGCATCAGACGGGACAAAGGCCCGGGCTCTCCACACTTTCTCCAACTCAATTCAACCACTCCACGACCTCGACAACCATCAAACGGCACCAATACTTATATGTGAGCTATAGAGCTTCCTGCATCTGTTACTTGGGTACCCCGTAATTACGGGCTGTGGCGCCACTTGCTGCATCTACGGATCATTCGGCCATCCGAAGGGAAGCTTCGATACACCTTCCAGAATCCGGAGGGTGAACAGGAACAACGTTTTCCCTTCTATCGGTCCCGCAAATTGTCTTTGCGAAGGTCAGTGCGCAGCTCCTTGGTGATACTAGTCATGCCCATCCATCTGTCATTCATCCATCGCCCAATGGCGATATGCATAGGAGCCCACATCCTTCTAATTTCCTAAATCATGCTTCATGTAAATGCGGTATGCCGTCGTCCATCCTTTCTAGGGTCTGCAGGTAGGTGGGTACTGTTCTTGCCCTTTGTGACCGTTTCTCAAAACAACAACCGGGTTCTCCACATACTTAGTATATTCTGGAGCTTGAAATGGTTAGCAGAGGTAAACGGCCATGACACAGGCCGGAGCTGGTAGGTGCATTCTACTCAGTATACATGTTTCACCTGCTGCGAACTTCAAGTGCGATGGGAATTCATTCGTAGCCCTCGGCCTCTGATATGCCATGAATTATGACATCGTGGTTTTATAACAGCGGCCGCGCACTACAGTGTATTCTCTGACTAAAATTATCGTTGTCAAATGCTTATCTTCTGAATGAATTGTAAGCGCAGATCACCTTGCAGCTACAAAAAGTGCAAGTTGCAGCTACAGCATCCACCATGAGGGATACATCATTTGCGACGGCTCTATATATCGAGAAGTGCTGCTAGCAGCTGCGGAACATTTTTCATATCTGAATGACTCGGCACGGGTAAGCGAAGAAATACGAGCAATATGCATCAGCCAGCTGAATTTATTCCCATCAGCACACTTGGGGCTCGATCTCCTGTCTCTGGCAGCATTTTCTCATCCAGTGTTTCCTCGTGTCATGGTCGCAATGCAATATAGGCTCACGCCGGGTTAACTGCGACCCCCAAGCTACTCCAACTGGGCCTCAATTGATGCATGCAGTTGACAACGAATCGTTTACACGATCCGATTACACGATCTAATCGGTCTTGATATCAAATTGGGAAGTTTCATGCTGGATTCAATGTATTGTGTTTGTTGCGCATACAATGCACATTGCTACATCGTGACTCCAGGCTCGTTTTCAAATCTGTCACAGCCGTCCTGTCATCTCATGCAGCACATCTGGTAGGGTTGCAAGACTGTCAGTCAGCGCTGACAGAGGGCCACACCTTTCTAAAGGCAGGGATTTGGCACTAGCGGGATTCTCGGGCCTACACTCCTACGCTCGCTATTGGATACAACGTATGCCCGCAACCTCGGGTCAACGGGCGACAAAGACTCAGTCATCTGATGCGGAAGAACCAAGCTCCCGTCATTGCTTTCGGCCAAAATTTCCTACCTGCCGTGTCGTCAACGCCGCCAGCTTTTCCCTTGTTTTCTTTTGCATTAATGTTTCTTGAGCCCGCCGAGGCGCATATCTTGGCATGAGCTGTGCGCTAATATCAGCCAACCAGCACGCACTCGAAGCCATGGATGAAGGTTTTTCCGGAGCCAGGCCGCCGGTTGTCGCTCGCCGGGCGAAAGTTCGTTTTCCGGACGTAGTTTCCCGAGGTTGCGCACCAGGGACCCGACATACCGTTGCATTATTGGTTCTTACCGAATCGCATGGCGTCTTACCGCCACGAGACACTGATCTCCAATATAAAATTATCACCAGGTCCTTCGAGTTTAGTGATGCATCCTAGCGGTGTTAGCTCTATCGAATAAAGCAGACAATACGAATTTTTATGCCAAGCGGCTAGAAGAGGAAAACTCCTGATACGCGGACTTTTTGGTGGCTCAAGCTAGCTCCACATTTGTGGGGAGTTCGGGTAGCTGTTTCGAGCGACGCTCGACCACAATTTCTAGAAAACAAGAGCGTCTACTAATAATAACAGATATTAAGACTATGATGCAGAATGGTCCGTGCTGTGCTTTATCGCCGCGGCATACGAGGTCTAGTGCTCCTTGAAGTCCATAGTAAAACAGGAATTGACGAATTGATCAGGATCCCACTTCCCAGCTTGAGTAAAGAGTGTTTTGTAGAGTGATACTCTAGCTAGCTTGCGAAGGCCATAATTGTGAGAAGCTTTACGTAACTTCTCAGCGCCATGACGAAATATCATATGATGGAGATTGAGGAGCTCGAGGATATTATTCTGCCGTGGCTTAATCCTGGACTCACAGAGTGCACTCATCTAAGAGGATATCGTGATGAGCTGAGTACGCAAGTCCCTGTTCCGCATAATATCCAGCTGGTCGGTTGCGTCCGTGCACGCGTGCGCCGAATGGGTGGTGTCGGGTTGACAGACCTGGAATTGCTTGCTCAGTTATGTCACCAATTGCGCGAATAGTTTACAAGACGCACTTAGTCACTTAGTCACGTTACACTTGTTTCCTGCATCGACCCGGTTTTGGAAACGTGGGTTCAATTGGATGATGATAAACGCAGGCACGATGTTTTTGCGTTACCTTACGCAGTGTAACTTGAGTGAAATGCAAGCTCCTCAGCTGGCAGTGCAAGCATGTGCAACAATCCTCTATTTCCGGCTTCGATATCAAAATTGTGATCAATGCTGCAGGCATGTAGGCATAGCGTAAAAAATCGGAAACAGACGTTTATCTCCAACCATCAACCGTGGCGCTTGACAAGCTCACGCATTGACATGTGTCTCATTTTAACTCGACACGGCGCTCGCTACTGCACCAGGGAATATGAAAATATTGGTGTGCGTATTCGGTATCTGCATAGGCATCTCCGGGCGAGATACAGCGGAATGCGCGCGAAGCAGTATTTATGCAGGTAAGTGCTACAAGTAGTTCAGGGAAGATCTGGAAGTGCCGTTGTAGCTAGCAATCAGTCCTTGCATATCAACATGGTAGAACCTTTGGCTTGTATCACAGGGGACTGTTAAGCGCGAGCGGGTAGCAAAAAAATTCTACTGGACCATGCACATGTCGAGTATCTGCATCGCATTAGTCTCAAAGCAGGCTATAGTATACTCATTCACATGTATTGTACCCAGTATCTAAGTATTTACATACATGTGCATGCAGACATGTGCATTAGTTATGCAGCTGCGTAGGAGAGCCGAGATCGCTTCACCGCAATCCATGGCGCACCGGCACCGGGCACAGCTTGATACCTTGAGGTATTTGATTGTAGTTCAATTAAATCCGACCAGCCTTCGACGCGCTGCACGCATCTTCTGGCTCCGAAATTATAAATCCTGCAATTGATTCCAATTGACGAATTCAAACTGTCGGCGCCTTCATGCATTGCTAGCTCGCATGTCATATCGCCAAATTTGATTGATCAATCTGAAGCTGACGAATCGATGGAGCTACTTGTACGAATGTATATCACATTTTGACACTACACAAAATATGCCATCTACTCCACTAGCACGGTGCCACTTTACCTCATCCTGTCAACATATCCGGGTACCTGAATTCGCTGGCAAGACAAAAGGAGTCTGCATGCATGCATATTCCCGTTTACCCGGTGTGTTGCAAAGCTGTCGACATCGATTTGCTTGCCCCGTCATTTAAGCACATACTAAGTAGCTATAGCAATTTGCAGCTATGACTTAATACGGTTAGATATCGTGTCTTCCGACGCAGGCGACTTGTATGGCTTTTTCTGAGAATCGAATTGTTGGGCGGAAATGAATTTCGTGTCCACTATAATTGGGTCTGAGCTCAGACTACTGGCTAAAACTGACGACAGCCGTGGGTCCTGGGTTGAACTTGACGACATTACTGAAAGAAGTCAGTAGATCTATAGATGAGAGGAAGAGCAAATTACGAGAGGCTGTAGAAGGATATTTTTAGCTGGATTCAATTTTGGGTGCTGTCTGTCGTGATATTGATTGCAATGAGCGAATATCATATTGCAATCGCCAGGGCATGCAGCGCAGTTGAGACTGCTTCAAGTTCGTTTCCTGGCTCTCAGTTTTAAGTGACAGTTGAGCCAGGCACTATGCATGCTTGGAGAGCATGTTTTCTTTTCTCACCACGCCCGTATGCCGAATAGTTTGTGTATACACCAAAAGATGGTGTGACGAGGGTTAATTACCTGTTTCTAACCTGGTCTTGATAATTTCCCATGCTTGGAACGGCTCGCGAGCCATTGGGGTTCAATTCGGTATTCGTATCTATGCCTGTATATCTGCACAATTATATAAGCCGTCATCTCTTCCATGGCCACGAAACAAGGCAGGTTGCAGAATGAATATCCCCATCTCCCTGCATCTGCCGTGTTCGGGAGGTGTGCTCATGAACGCAGCACTTTGGCTAGTCTTGCAAGATATTCGGTCAATCCCCTGCAATACCATGGGTTCGATGGACTCGGCCGACTATCCACTGATACTGGGGTGCTTCTCGCCTGCTGGCATGCCTTGGATCCGTGTTGTCCCAAATCATGTTTCCCAAGTGTCGTGATACCCCGAGTTGGTATCTATTCCATGCAAGGGGAGGGGGGTTGCTCCCTATGCCTAAGTTGTCGCCATGTATGTTGACCGTTGCATGATAGAGAGATCCTTGTCCTGGACTTGTCTCTATGCGACTGATCAGATCTTCTCAATACATCGGTAGAGCATACCCTGTCTCTGAGACTCGGGCAAGAGATGACACGCGGCAGCCGTCAGCTGGTGCGTGCAAGACCTGATCCGAACCTGATCGCCACAATTTAGGAGCGTGTGTATGCGTAAACTGGCAGATTTTCGCTATTCCACCACACATGCTTGAATCCCGCCTTCTTCAAGCACATCGTGTTTGCCTCCAACCGAATCCTATGACAAGTCCAGTCCAGAAGCCGCTGTCAGGACGGAGGCGCTGACTTGTGAAAGCGGCTGACTTGGCTTGCATGATCGGTCTGGATCTTCCATTATCCGTGCTGGGGTCCGGTCCCACTCGCTCACATTCGGTATGAGCCTGACTCCGGTGATTGGATCCAGAGTAAGTACTTCAGCAAGGGCTGAGGAAGCCTCCGAGCCCATCTAACGTCAAATATTTTGTTTCCCTTCCGTCTCGTTTGCCTCCTTATCGCATGAAGTTATGATCGAGACACGACGGAAGCAGGTGACCCGTGCACCTGTCAAATGCATAGTCCTTGTACATCCCATACTTATTGAGATACGGAATGCGGAGAACCTTGCTGGCGTTTTGGGATCGACTGACCCCAGGTGAGTGAGCGGTTTAGTTGCTAATCTTATTGCATTCACATGGCGCATGGATGACTGTAAGTTAACCTGGAGTATGCTTGGCCACTCTCGCTTTGCGATCTCGGTAGGTTGGCGCGAGCACCGACCACCTTTCGGATCGCGGCGCTCTCAGTGCTGCACCTTTGGGAATTAATACGCAGGGTATCCTGTACAGGTGGCAAAGCGGCATGTTAACAGTTCCCACCAGACGATCTCCTGGTCGTAGCAATCATATCTTAAGCGATGTCGACTGGAAAGGCGTTGAGATGATACCGGGTATCACGGAATATCTTAAATTTGATGCATCAATCCCTGCGGCATTATAGCACCGATGAGCGGCGTTCTGGCCGTTATGCGAAATGTTCACACACTACCGTAACTAGTTCCTTAACGGCGACGTGCACCTGAAATTTTTTCTCTCAGACCGGGGTGTGGAAAGGATATCTCAAAATTCTTCTTACCTAAGTCGTACAGTAGCGTGGGTAGCCAGCAGGCAAATCTGGCCTCGAGACTAGGTAGCTAACTAGCAGAGTTTGCGGAAGCGCGATCGTCTCATGGAGTGACTGCAGCGCAGCATGCAAGGTATTGATCCTGGAATGTGATATGCCACACGTTGAGTAGGTATTTCACATAACTTTCAGGTGCTGCATGGCATAGCGACTGAAAAATGCGGTTCCCGATGTGTCGGTTGAAATTTCACGGATCCATTGCCACAGCCGTTTCCCGATTGATAAATGCAACTCGCATTGATTCGACGAGAGCGATAAATTAAACGGGCCAATGCGTGCTATGCACGGTGTACATAAATTTTCTGTATCCAGCGACTTATTTTGTGGTAAACCGAGATTATGTTGCAAAGTGTGAACCTTTGTGTTGTTATCGATCGAGCTCTCCAAGTGGTAATTTGAAACCGCGTCGAGGATGCTTTCGCGTTTGCGGCCGCGCCCGTAACTGGTCTCGCAGGCCAGACGCGCACGAAGTGCGGGCGCACGTCAGGTAATTAGTACGCCATGTATCTTAGCTTTAGATTTCGGAAGGTCTAGAAGGTGTTCAGAAGAGCAACCGGAAAGCTGGTGCGAGGTTCAGCAATGGTGTTAGTCAACATGGCGAGTATATCTATAACTCCAGCTGCCTCGAGACTAGATCCAGCTCTAGCAAAAGTAGTTACCGCACATTCAAGCCAGAGTCACATTGTAGACAGGGCGGCACTTGCTGATTCCAGGAATTGCACGAGCTACTCGTGAGAACCCGAACCGACGTCACAAGTAGGATTGGAGTCTGCTAGCTAAGATCCGATGTACAGGCTGTAGAGGACTCGATGCTACGTGCACCTACGTGACTAGGAATCTCAACATACAAGACTGCCACGCCTGGATTATAAAAACTATAGCCACTATTCAAATGTACAAAGATACGCACAGCATCTCTCATGCAAGAATCTCAACGCCGACACACACACATGCAAATGGGTCGCAGATACCTAGCGCTCGTCGAATACCTATTGGGCGTTTCGAAAGTAAAAGCACGACAAATAAACGGCCGCACGAAGACCTATCATAGCAGTTCTCATCTTGACAGCGGTCAAAAGAACAACGAAGCAGGATTGTTGAAAGGATGACTTCCAGAGAGCGTTTCAGATGCGCTCCAGAAGCTTCTGCAACTCGACCTTGAGCTCAGACACGGTCATCCTGGACCCTTTGTGACAGGTGAGTCGAAGAATCAGATGTTTGATGGCGGAGAGGATGTCCGGCGAGAGAGAAGACGCGTATCGACCACAGAAATCTGCTGGGAAGCAGGTCTCCGGGCGACAGACAGCCCTGACGCCCCCGATAACCATGAACCGCTCCAAGGCTAGACGGATGATTCCAAGTCAGTTATTACGATGATTTCGAAGCTGCAGTATGAAGAAGACTCGCGCTGATACTTACCGGTGGAGAACGGGTAAAGCAATTCGAAGAGAATCACTCCCAGAGCATAGGCGTCCGTTGAGTGGAGGCCCGCTTCTTTGTCGGCGGTGGTGGCGCTCCCGCCCTCGGGCTTGATGGCCTTCTCAGCCCATGGCGGCGGCCTAGGTCGTTGATGTCAGTATCCATCATCGCGACGCCGTCAACGTATCAGCTACGTCGGAATTTATTCAACTTACATGTATGGGAAGGTACCCTCCGCCTCAAGCGGCTTTGTGAGGACGCGCTTCTCGCCCAGCGTTCGCTTGATGTCGGCCGTCAGGCCGAAGTCTCCGATCTTCGGAGTCACCCAGCAGAGCGGCCCCGGAAGGCAGCTGCCCGTCTCTGGGCAGGCCTGTCCGCGGAGGCCGCACTTGCAGCCGGAGACGCGGACGCTACCCTGCATCTCGCCGACGGCACCGTACTCTACCTTGAGGAAGATGTTTGCCGGTTTAAGGTCACGGTGGACCAGGTGGTGGTGGTGCATGTATTCGACACCGTCGACGATCCGGAGGAGGAGCTCAACCGCAATACGCGGTTGATACTCGTAGCTGAAGGGGAGAGTCTTGGGGGAAGTGGGGTTATCGGTGGGGGTTTTGATGAATTCGTTGAGGGAGAGAGAATATTTTGCCATTTGGATAGAGAGGATATGGACGTTGTGCGTTTCCTGTTGTGGGAGCAACATAGTGTCGGAACGTGGGACTATTTCCATCCCCGATTCGGTACCACTCGAGTTGCGAGAACCTTCCTGGAAGATGTTGAGACTCGAACCAGCGGAGTCATGATCTTTGCCGGAATCGGAGATGTCAAGCCCACCCTCATCCCGCATGGCTGGCATAATCAAGTCGGACTCCGCAGAGTTGGCCATGTTTTCATCCCCCGAGCTCTCGTCTTCGGAGACATCTTCTTCCTCTTCGTCATCATAGTCATCCTCCGACTCTTCATCTCCGTCCTCCTCTTCATCGCTTTCTTCATCCTGCTGTGACTCGTCTTCACCATCTTCATCGTCACTTTCATCACTCTCACGGACATTGTATTTGGCAATGACGCCAGACCCAGAACCGGAGCCGGTGTATTCATCCATTCCATCGGGA
Source organism: Drechslerella dactyloides (assembly GCA_020064725.1). Taxonomy (NCBI): domain Eukaryota; kingdom Fungi; phylum Ascomycota; class Orbiliomycetes; order Orbiliales; family Orbiliaceae; genus Drechslerella; species Drechslerella dactyloides. Next base: position 1,794,631 of record JAGTWJ010000019.1, read on the forward strand.
CAAATCTTCTCACGGATCTTCTCAAACTCATCGGGGCTCATGCGTTCCATCCACGAGGCATAATAACGGACGATATTCGGATGGTCCAGCTTGGCGAGAACCTTGACCTCGTGATGGAGTTCTGCGAAGGCCCTCTCTCGAACCTCAATATCCACGATCTGCGCAATCTTGAGAAAGTCTTCGGTGATTATGACCCGCTTGATGGCGTATATCTCACCATCTAGAAGGTTCTTACAGGCCCAAACGCTGCCAAATGCCCCCTTTCCGAGGCACTTGATCTCTTCCCACCTAGGGCCGAAGACGGCAGCATCTGGTCCTGCAAGATCCAAACCCATTCTCGGGGTCTGGAGTTGGAATCTTCGTGGTGAGTCGAGATGCAAGTTCGGTATTCCTTCAAACACATCGTGCAACCAATTAGCATTGTACTGATATGTATGCAATCGAGTATGTGACAGTTCAATTGTTACGACAAGGTTGGTTAACGTACCTGCTTCGAGGAGCTTACCCTCGCCGAGATCGCCGGAAACTGCATCGATGAGACTCCCCATGTAGCCTCGAACAGCATTTCGGTGGCCTTCGTACGCCTTACCGCCGTATTCGAGGACTTTTGGGTCGAGAGCACCGAAATCGACCATCTGCTTCAAGGCACGATCAACGATCTGTTGCCTGTCTGCATCTGAGCGATGTTGGTGTTCCGGACGCTCGAGTAAGCCGCGGATGTGATGTTCAGTCGAGGTAGCTTGGAGGAGCATTCGGAGCTGGTCTTGATTCCTAAGGTCGACCTTACCCTTCGAAAGTCCGCCAGCAGTCTCCTGGGCCTTGGACGGGAGTGGTGACTCCGGAGACGGTCTATCTGTATTTGCATTTATGATTTCCGGGTTATTGGCTAGGAAGTTTTCAAGGTTGCGGGTGTTCTCATTGGCATCTTCCAGGCCAGTTTGAGCGCCATCACCGTGTTCGTCAGACGAACCGCGAGGCATTGGGTACTCTTCTCCTGACGAAGACATTATTCCTTGCTGGGGGGATGAGAGGGTACGAAGAGCAGGTACGAAAGGAGGGACAGAAGTAAGTTATCAGGGAAAACAAGTTGACCCAGCAGTGCCTGGTGAGAAGGCTGCTTGCAGTCGATTGTCCTGTTAGGGGATACCGTCAATGGCAGAGGTAGAAGGATATGATGCTATCCAGACTTTGTCAATCGGACGACACTGACGAATCCGCGTTGGACTTGCGAAATGCAACAGAGGGTTCTGCGAAAACCAAGGTTGAGAAGCCAGTGCACTGCAATGACGGTGGTGATGGAGAGGGTGGGATGATGATGAAGAAGAGAAGGGAACACGATAAGAGCTTATGGACATGGACTTGAGTAGACCGGCTCCGCAAGCGTCTACCAGGTCAACGGGTATTTGAGCGCCATGTCTGGCTGAGCGTCGAGACGCCCAAAGGCAGTGAACGACAACGATATCTCAATACCAGCGCAAATGCGTTGGTTACGGTGCAACGCAAATCCGAATCGAGGTGACAGTATTGGCCTAAACGTCGCAAGGTACGAAAGTCTGAATCCGAGAGGAACAGGTTACTGAGAACTGGTTCTATCTTGAATCAGGGGGAGTGTGTAGAGTTGGGGAATTGATATCACTTTCCGAGCTGCGAGCCGTGCTCTGAGATACTAAGCCGAACCGACGCGGCGATGGGACGAACCTTATATGGACATAGCAAATTCACATCACATAGTGATGTGGTTCAATGGTCAATTGATCATCCGCCGGCTTGAATGAGCCAGGACGGGGAATACGCGCTCAAGAAATGTCCCGCATGCTCGGGACCCGGCGACATGGAACGTGAACGCGTAGTTGCTACTGTGTACTCATCAGGCGTCATCCGGCAGGTGAAGGATCAGCTCGGGTGGCCTGGCATGCGACCACACTCGCTTGTCGCTTCGAAGCCAGTGGAACGGGGTCGAACGATTCTGGCAAAATGGCAAGGGTGCACACGACAACGGCAACGTTATTCGCGACCTCAGCGATGCCAGATAGCTACGTATAGGGTGTAGAGACGCTTCCAGAAGACGGATGCAAACCAATTGGGAAGAACAGAGATCGTATTACACTGTTTTACGGGTAAAAGTAATTTTGCGTACACGTGTGCTTGAATGAGACCAAAAGGAATGTGAAGACGTAGCAGAACAGATTGGAGGTGTTCCGTGTGCGTCGATAATTAAGAATCAAACCTCGTGCAAGCACGGTGAATATCAGATGCCCTCCCACCTAGCATGTTTCTGTAAATCATCATGATCATGATAAAGGCAAGTCTAGTATCAAGAAGCTCTCCCCCGAGCTTTTTGCTACTAAACTAGATAAAGGCAAGAGCCAGGCCAATACAAACTTGTAGCTTACTCCAAAGGAAATAACAATAACAAAAACAAAAAAGAACTCTCTGCTCCAGAACACGCCAGTAGGATAGCCAAGCTGTTGAAAGCTTAAGGTCTGAAAAAGGATGGTCAAGGCCGGCTGAAATCGAAAGGTCGGCGGTCAAAGGGTGGAATATCCATGGATCGGCGTTCAGCAGGTGGACGTTGGGCTGGCGGAGGGTTCACCGGTAGCTGCTCTATAGATGGGCGGTCGGTAGGAGCAAGGTCCATGGACCGACGCTCTACAGGCGTGCGATCCATAGGGGAGTAGTCCATGGACCGACGCTCTGTGAGTGTGCGGTCGGTAGGAGCAAGATCCATCGGCCGGGGCTCCGCAGGTTGGCGTTCCACGGCGGTGAAGTCCATGGACCGACGTTCCATGTACGGCTCATTCATGGGTGCAACGATGCTAGGAGCCGGTGCAGAGGGAGGGGGAGGGGGCAGAGGAGGGACAGCAACAGGGTTTGGAGGTTGAAAGCCCATAGGAGGGGGAGGGACAGCAACAGGGTTTGGAGGTTGGAAGCCCATAGGAGGGGGAGGGGCGGCAACAGGGTTTGGAGGTTGGAAGCCCATAGGCTGATACTCCGTAAATATACGATCGGACGTCGTCACTGTCGAGCCAGAACCTGATGTCGAACCAAGCGTGCTGGTCGACGATCTAAAGTCAAAATCGTCGTATCTTGGAGTTTGAGTCGGCGCTTGCGAAGGCGCTGCTGGCGGCGGCGCCTGGATGGGCTTCGGGAAGGGCTTTCGGCCACGGACGAAGTAGCTAAAGCGAGAGACTGATCAGTTCTACGTTACGACCGAAGGGAGAAGGTTCTGGGGAACCTACAATTTGAAGTAGCCGTGATACGACCGATTGATAAGATCGTTACGGCAGAGAGCAATCAACGCTTCGACCTCGTCCGGCTACACATGATGAGCAAGTTAGCACAGGTGACCATAGATGGCGGAGCGTCTTGCGTGGTATGAAACTAACCTTCCAATTAAGAACTCTCGTGAAGACTGCGAGTGACAGAGCCTGTAGACCTTCCGACAGCGAAGTTCTCAAGTATCTCCCGTTTTCTTTCTGTCCTCTGTCCGCTGGCCAGTTGCCGAGGGGGCATTTGACGACGTCCTCGACAATGTCGACGAATCCAGCTTCTTCATACCACCCCTTAAGCTCCATGGCGATATCGATCGGTCGCCCAAAGGATCTTGCGGCGTCAACGTAGAGCTTCTCCCACTTCTTCCAATTGCAATCTGGTGGGAGTGTGCCATCGTCGCAGTAAGCGTGAGTCAGAACCTCCTGCGATTCCAGCCAGCCGCCAGGTGCAAGGTTCCTAGAAGCGATGGATATTAGCTCCCGATCATAGCGAAGGTTCAGCAACGTAGAGAGCTTACTCATAGGCTTGTTTTATTAATTTAGGCCAATTCTGTATCGACGCAAGCCCGGCAAGTCAGTCATTTCCTGTAGAATGGGATCATTGCCAAGGCTGACTACTTACAGCTATACTCCCAAGCATCATTCGCATATGAATATAGTCGAACGGACTGGTAAAGTTCCATGTCTGCTCTTCAGAGGGAATCAGAATTCAGCTGCAATCGGAGATGGGTGTTAACATGACCATTGACTTACCAAGGTCATCGATCTCGAAGAGGACGTTTTCGGGAACCCACTCAGGCTGAGTGGGACTGAGATCGACCCCTCGAATCTAAGATAGCTAGTTAGCATTGACATAGTATCAATGCCGACGACTTATAATACGAACCCTGGCTTCTGGAAATTCATCTGCAAAATCAATAGCCCAAATTCCTGTTGAGGCAAACCCGAATGGGTTAGTATTGATACAGATTACAACAAGGATGTAGACCGCCCAAGGTGATTGGACTTACCTGTTCCCGTCCCTACGTCGAGAACCCGATGGAACTTGGGATTGGGAATTGTGTGTAAATCACCACCTTTCAACAGCCGAAAAATATGGTGCTGAAGGTCGAGCCGTTCATTTTCTCGGTCATCGTTGGGGTATAAATATACCCCATCGGGACCAAAACTATACATGACATTAGACCATACTCTTTTTCTGCATTAGACACCGGACCACACGAGAATGATGTATGAAAGCATCAACGGATACCCCAAAGCTTACCCAGGATAACGTCTTCCATTTTCATAGACGTAATCAGTGACCGACGATGTTAAACTCCAGCCAGCAAAGCTGTCCGCCACACAACAAAGCCACGTTAGCAACTGTATGACTCTCAGCAAGTAAGCGAGTAAGGAGACAAGGATGCGAGAGCAATGAATCCACAACGTTGCCTCGTCGAGAGTGCAAGGGCATTTCCTTCAGACAGCAGCTGAGAGAATTGTGTGGTGTTGCTGGCCTGCATGCATCCCGATTGGGAAAACATGCAAGATGCAATGCACGAGCCGTCACAACGCAGAGAGAACAATCACACAATCACGAGGCTTAGCTGGGTGGCTCCCGTCAGTTCAACCGGGCCGGCTTACCTTTCCGAGTCGTCATCGGATGAAGTTGGCGCTGGCTAGGAGACACAAGAGAATTAGCTAGGTGTTCAGCGAAAGGGAAAGTGATATTTGTTTGGTGAGAAGGGAAGTTCCGAGAGTCGAATTCTTGATCGCGCAAAGGCCCAAGCTCCACGGCCATCCATTTAAGCGCCTGTTTGGCTCAAGCCCCTGTCTGCGCAGCAGGCTGGTGGTGTGAGGCTGCGAGGCGTGGACCGGATGGTAGACGGACCCGTTGGGCCAAACAGTAGACCCCGCACAAGGAGGCAAACAGAACAAAAAAAAAAAGTGAGAGAGAATGCTTCTCGGGTAGGACAAGGAAAGAAGAAGTTTGTGTTCGCGGTCAGAAACTTACATCAGCTTCTATCAGATCAGAGATCCTAAGTCCCCTGCTCATGGTGAAAGTTCAAAAGAGTCGATCGTATAACAAAACAATGTTTCTGGAGAAGATAAGGAGGCTCAGCCGAAGACCCAAAAGACTGGGTCGACTGAATTGTGAGGAACCGGCGAATCTGGATCGTTCGGCGATTTTGGAGACCCGATACAGTGGACACCAAAACTTGAAGCCTCTTGAAATCAAGTCCCAACTTTCGAACGAGATATTCTCGCAAAAGATGGCCTTTTCAAGCACTGGGAACGAGTATTCTTCGCGAAGACTCCCCAATTTCCAGTTGGATCGAACAATCCCAATGATGCACCTGAAGTCTCCAACCGATTTGCGCCGTGATGAGTCCTGTATTGAGAGGTTTATTTGAGAGGGAAGAAGGGAAAATCAAAGGGCTTCTTCTGCAGCAATTCGACGGGCTGCATGCACATGGCCTGCTGGGACTTATAAGCTTCTGGAGAAAGGGTGTCAATGTTGCTTTTTCCGGGAACGCATTGGAGTCCGCGGCGTTGACTGGCTCGAAATCTGGAACAGTCCCAGGGATGGAGCGGCTGCAGTCCACTTTAGCTCGACTCGGGCAGTAGCTTCCCAAGCTAATGGGGCGAGCTAAATGTTGCAAAAAGTGTCATGATATGCAGACATTGTTCACATCAATCAGCATTCTGCAGAACGATAGTGAGGTCGCTTAAAGTTTTGTGCACATCTGGGGGTCGCCCGCAGCCCCTTCCGGCTAGGTTTGGTCACTTGAGCATGGTATCTCGAGCAGACGGCAGATTCCAGCGCACCGGTTCTGTGGCTAGCTCGACCTTCGGATCGATTTGTTCGCAGGCTGAGGGAAACAGAGGGATGCTCGATACCACGCTGTCGGGCACGGTTTCAGGGCACAGGATCCGAACCTGCAGAGAAGAGCGAGGAAGACCGCCAGGCAATTGGCGGACTCCAGGTCCGGTACCATGTATCCGAGTTTGACGAGCGTTCGAACGTTCGCGTCCTGGGAACAGCGACCGTCCGGACAGGAAATTAGTCCAGTTATACACTCACGACAATCCGCTACCGCAAGAAACACTCATCCTTTCAGCTAACGTTATGGCATGGCATATATCAGAGCACTCGGTCCTCGTTGCCTAAATTTAGTCCGCTGTATTAATGCCATCCAGAAATCGCACCTGGCGATTTCATCCCGCTCAGGAGATGTGTTGGTCCACGTCGACGCCAGGGGACCGTCCGCGCAGCACCGAGCTGCGAGCTGAGGGATCACACCGACAGCAGGGCGGCGGTAGGGAGGGCACATCCGGGACCTCTCGTCCAGTCGTCTGTGCAGGGGCTTGAAGAATCAAGAGTCGTTTGATTATCTGCTATTCCGCTTTCGAGCGAAGTATAGCTCAGGATGTATTATAACACTTCTCTTGCGCTCAACCGCGAGTGCCTTTGCAGTGTTGGAATGTGGGGCCGGCGATGGAGAGAAGCTCGAGGCAAGAGCAGGCCAGCTGCAAATTTAAATTAGTAATTGCCGTCAGCTAGTGCAAGCTCGAAAACAGGCAATCAAAACCAAGCTCGAGCTGTCTAGCTCGCAGCCACGCTCGTGGCAGCCATGCATGCAGACATCGCGAGAACAAGAACAATGGCCGTCTGCAGCTGGTCCCGGACCGGCTGCCAGTCCAGTCATCCCGAGATTCGGAAAAGTTGGTAAGCTTCCATTGGCATCAAAATCCCAATCGCTCTTGCCCAAGCCAGCCTAGATCGATTCCGGTCACTCACGAGACTTGTGTTCGGGCTCCTTCGTATTGGTTCCTGCTGCTTGGGTCCTCGTCTAACGTTGTCAGATAGCGCTAGTGAATACGCAAACACCAACAGCATCAGCGTCGTGATTGCTTTGGTTCCTAGCTCGGAGGCCACTCGGGACCTGCCTCGGTAGCGTCTGCTAGCTGTCGAGACTAGTTACGTTTACTGCATGGCCCATATGCATAGATGGCAGCAATCATTGTCAGGCCACAGACCCACACGGTATGGCCCGCTGGCGCGGCTTCACGACTCGGCAGAATTAACTGTAAATCCGCTAACGTCGTAGCTAACGTAGGCGGGAGAAGACTGTCAGGGCGGTCGAAGCGGAGGCCTGTGTCCACGAGACGGGACTACAGTCGGAGGACTCCGCAGACTATACATGAATTCGAACGAACTCGGAGCCCCTTCGTTGAAGCCACAAAACATGCATGATGCCAGTTGCAGTGCACAGGGCCACGCCAACTGATAGACGCTATTTTACCAACATCTGCACGTCGACCGTGCAGTCACACCCAACCTGTTGGAAGCTTAAACCTGAATTTACCAGCTGGCTGGAGCTACCCTGACGGATTCCAACTTTTTCACAATCAAGTTATGTAAGCACGCTAGCCATGAGCGTCCGAAATCTGCTTGATCCTAATCTTGGGGCCCTGCTCGCTCACGCTAGCTTTTTTATTACAGGATTTCGTGGGATTCCATGAGTGGTACAAGACTTCCAGTCCGGAGACTATGAGACATCCAGTCGGATGGCGAACCGGAATGATGCTAGCTATGAATCAAAATGCTATAGGCGTCTGCGTAAGTTGCTGAAAGGTCGTGGCGCAGAGGTGTATGGGAGATACTGTGATAATCAATTTGCCTTCAAGGTACTAGGCTAATATTATGACATCCAGGTCCTTCTAGATGGCGGCTCGGGATCGCGAAATTCGCTCGGATCGGTCGATTGACTGGATCGGGGTCGACCGGATGTACTTCGATCGGACAGAACTGGCCGTGGTGAGTGTATATCCGATCGTGAGACCCGAGCTGTATGTGGTCTGGCTATCGCTGACAAAGCAAGTCTGTTTACTTATGAGACCGCGCAATTCGAAATTCTCTGACCGAGCCGGTGCGCACCGTGCTCTGATGTTCGCGCAGCCGTAGCCGCAGATCTTCTGGCGGGAGCTTGCATGAGAACGTTAGATACCCCTGCTTAAGCGGCCGGCCGAGTCTGCACGGCATCGGAAATAGATTGCTTGACTATCTACTAAAATCCAACACGGGCGAGGAATACCCTTCAAAGGTTGTCTCGTAAACCGACTGCGACGGCGAAGTTTCAAAGATCGGAACTCGTATGAGACGGCATTTCGGGATGCTGGCTCGGTGAGGTTGCACCCGTGGAAATCACCGAAGGGAGGAAGCTTCCCTTTCGTTCCAGAAGTGTTGGACTGTGCAATAACCCTCGGAGATGAGCTGGTCCGAGGTATACCCGCCGCCTCAGCTTTATGGTGTCACAAGAATATTCGAGACAATGATCGCTCGTTCCTAGGGTGGCCAGCCGGCACTGCACCGTCCTTGCATACGTCCGTGCCGCGGGATGCAAACCTACCAAGCCCAGCTCAACCGGCAGCCGACGCCCCTTATCTGCTACTGCAGTTCTGCTGTGCCATACGGATCGTAGATAGCTGCTGTGTCAGGGATACATATCCAGCCATGGCTAAGAGCAAGCGCATGGTTGCTGTGCGTTCGCGTCAACGCATGAGTGCATGCATCACGTTTTGCTCACGCAAGAGCATGCATCCATAATTAGGAACGGATGGGGCGATTTGGACACTTGAAATCTGAGATCGAGCGATGTGATGCGATGCAGAGGCACAGCACGCCTGGGCAAGGGCACGAATTGGCGCCCCCTCGGGCCCCACTTGTTGTTTGTGCCACCTTATGCGGTGCCTGTGTGCGTTCGCCGTGGGAACTCAAGACATGTCAAGAAGCTGCAGCGTAACCTCTGAATGCGGAGATTCATTTGCCTTCGTCCGGGCGTGGCCGTGGAGCGCGGGTTGTGAGGTTACGCAAGATTGAGTAACCACGGCAGGTGACAGCGAGCCATCTTTTTGTACGCTTCGATGCCGCTATGGAAAGGAAAGACGAAACAAACATGACCTGTGACGTTCGCGCCGTCGGCATGGGAGGAAGATGGGAAGGAGACATCCGGACAGGATCTTAATACGGTTGAGGTATATTCGCATGGACTGCGGCGTGTGTTGTGGTGTCGTTGGCCTCCGCCAAATTCGGAATGTCGCCGCTGTCGATGAAGACCGACGCGACGTCACCGCATCTGGCGCTGGATCTCGAGCAAGCAACCAAACCGTCAAGATCGAGATCAGGACCTGAGGCAGCATATGGCACATAAGATGCCCCCCGGACATTGCAGGATGTCGGCCATCGGATGTCCGATTGGCCCGTGGCGAAGAGCACAGTCGAATGAATGTTTACAGCGGCGGCCTAGGGAGCATGCAGTCCGCGTTAATTGCCGGCTCGGAACACCAGCCTGCCCTCCCGAAGCACGAGCACCCGGAAGACGACGAAAAAAGAAACGCGGGCGAGAATAAATTAAAAGCAGCAAGGCGAAGGAGCGAAAGGCCGCCTGAAGATACCAGATACCCGTCCGCTATTTAACAGCGCTGCTCTTCTCTGCCGCCTTGCATGCTCTCGATCGCGGAGGTCGACGGGCGACAGGCTTATCGATATCTTACTCACAGGCCCAGGCCCGCCAGCACGACATCTCTCGCTCGGTCAGATCAGTATATCCCGACCCTCTCCAAGACGGGCAGGAGCACGAGGACGCTCCCGGCCGGCTTTCTCGCGGGCCCTCAGCAGCAGCGTCGGGGATATACCATTCGCCTGCTGCATCTCGTCTGCCGAGATTCGTCTGGAGCAGGCGTCCAGAAAGGTCAAAAAAGGTTGGGAGGAAAGTGCGAAAAGAAGCCGATGCTGCCGTAAAGCCGAGACATTTCCCAAAAGACAGAGCCGAATCGGCCCAACAGCGCACCTGTGGCCCCCAGCGGAGGGCTTTCCGGAAGGAAGAAGCGGCAGAAGGCGAGGGGCGAGGAGACAGGCGGAGAAGCAGAGTTTACGAGGTTCCGTGCATGCATGCGTGCTTCTTCCCCAGGGCGCGGGACAGCCTCGAGACCAGAATCCAGCCAGGCCGCCGCTGATACAGGTCGTCCGTACATATTAATAAGAGGGAATCACTAAGGCTTTAATGAGATACCGCATGCAAAGAACCCGCCGCCGCTAAATACAGGCAACTTTCCGGGTGCTGCCTGCTGTCTGGTTGGTCCCTCATCTCTCCTTCTCATCCCATTCCGACCCGGCCCATTGCGAACGCTCGCCCGCCCGCTCGCACTCGCCAGACGTTCTGAGGCGAATTGGCGGCCGTTCTCGAGAACCTCCACTGACGAGCGAGGGCATCGGCATTCCGCCACGGATTCTGGCCGGCGCAAAAACAACAGGGAAAAACCAACCACAGCCGGCTCGGTGCTATCGCGTATGCTGCCTGCCCACCGCTCGCACCGTCATCGTCACCATATTGCTATAGTCCAGCTATCGATACCGCGGCCCCGGATTTATAATTCCCTATCGCCGATTCGTTTGTTTTTGCCACGGAAAGCACCGGACGCCGCCCGACCGGGAGGATCCAATCAGTTGATTCCAGCAGTTCGCCCGCGATGGAGAAACCCGGCAACCCCAAAATGCGCAGCTCGATAGCCTGCGCGCGATGCCGAAAATCAAAGGTCAAGTGCCTCAACAACGGCGTCAATACCACATGCCGGGCCTGTGAGGCAACAGGCCGGGAATGCACCTATCCGCCTCCTGCGGTGCCTGGTAATACCGAACTCTTCTTCATCGACCGATACGAAATCGCACAGTCCGATCACGTTCGAATCGCGCAAAGTTCAGGGCTCACGTTTTTCTGTGTATGACCACTAGGAAGTCTATCGTCGCAAGGCCATAACCACTCGAGCGGCACCGCAGCGGGACCTTTCTCATCTCCGACAACTGCTTTACACGGCAGTGCCAATGGTTCGCACGCATTGGTAGGACCCGGTTCAGAGGTATTACCGCCGATTTCACTTACGCCTGCGCGCGACGCTCTTTTGCGCATTTCACTTTGTGTCCGCCCGAGCTAATATCGTGCCTTCGGTTGTCTCCTATAGCTCAAAGCGAGATCTCGACCGAAGAAGCTCCCAATCGGCCCCCAAGGCCAGTACCCCTCAGCGGGACAAGGATTGAACCCGCGCGATGGATCGCAACGTCCTCTATCGGAGGCATTGGACTCTACGGTCCTCACGCCCACCGTCTGGTCCGGGATTGTGAGTCTAGGCCGCCTGAGCCGAAAATCACTCTCGCTCGCCGCCCGAATCGCTGCTAATGCCTCTCTGCGACCATAGTACGACCTGTTGACCATGCATTACCCTCATCTCCCGATTCTCGTATGGGACCCGTCTAATACCGTTAAGCAGAATCTGGCCAGAAGCGCTGATTGTTCTCTAGCACCGACCAACGTTCTTGCGACCCTTAACGGAAGCTCCAACCGATGCCGAGGCGGTCCATACAGCTACACCACCAGCTAACAGCACATCCGCGACACCGCCTCCCTCGCCATCGTCGTTCCTTCTGCTTGCTGTGCTCACGCTCACCGCGAGATTTTCGGTCCAGCTGATCCAGTATCACAATACGACCGCGATCAATACCTCCGAGTATTACGCGACGGCGCTGAAGTCCAAGCTGATGGTTATGAACCAGGGTGCGAGCGACCCAGAGGACGATGGATTTCTTACTCCGAGTCTTGCTAAGGTCCAGAGCTTGATAATGCTGGCAGTCCACGAGCTGGGCCAGTCGCATGGTCAAAGCGCGTGGCAATGGCTCGGGATAGCTGTCAAAATGTGCCAACTGCTCAACCTCCCGCCTCCGGCCCCCAATCTGGTGAAAGGTTGGATTGCCGAGGAATCGGAGCGGCGCACTTGGTGGGCGGTTGTCATGCTCGATAGGATGCTGAGTAACACTGGTGGGAACAACGGAAGATCTTACGCTTATGGTTGGGAGCGGGTCCGCGGGGTCCCGCTGCCTTGCTCCGAAAGATCTTGGCTGTTTAGTGAGAGAATCACCGCGGGGGTCTTGGACACCCCGATTCTGGCTTCCACGCCTCCCCAAGCGACAGGAAACGAGCTGTCGCACTCGTTGAAAAATGGCGTGACCGAGGACGGTGAACTTGTCGAGTTCCCGAAAGAAGAAGAAAGCGTGCATGCTCGCCTTATAAGGCTTGTCGATATCTGGGGCCGAGTAGCTATCTATCTGTGCAATCCGGCGACATCCCTTTCGACCGCTGAAACTCTAGGGCAAGAGCTGGAAAGATGGAAGGCGGGGCTTCCTAAATCTCTTTCCTACAGCCACAAGAATCTCTTGGCTCATATCGCTGAACGCTCTTCCTCGTCGTACGCCCTCTTACATATCATCTACTTCCTTTCGATACTGCTACTTCACCGCGAGTCGCTGCCTGTCCTGCCACCATCGAACGCCCCGCCGGCAACGCCGAACAAGTGCTTTTCTGCAGCCAGGAAGATCACCGAGATCGCGAGGGAGATGCACACCTGGCTTTCCCTTCCGCTTACGCCGATAATTTGCTTCGCCATCTATTCGACGGCATGGGTCGGGACATATGGCCTTCACTACCCGCATATGACTGGCCCTCCTGGTAACGGAATGGGCAGCGGAGATGCGAGGTTTTTGCTCTGCATGATTGAGAGTTGGAGGTCCAAGTGGCATGTCGCGGATGGATGGGTTAGGGCACTGGGATCCCTTCACAGCTTTCTGCGACGGAAGAGAAAAGCTGCCGAGGTTACAGATATGGCGTCCAGCAGGAAGCGGAGACGATCTGTCGGTAGCGACGACATGACTCTGGCTGACCCAAGACCTGCGACACCGGGCGCGGAAGACGTAACTGCTGCGTACAATGAGGAGATGAAGATGTTTAACAAAACAATCATCGACTTCCTCACGCTATCTCTTGGTGGCAGCTCGAGTTCATCTCGCGATGGTCATCGCCAAACGAAGCGGTCAAAGAGTCACATAGGGTCTGCTGGGGCAGGGTCCGATACTGAGATGACGAACGCGCCACCGACGTCTACGCCTGCTGCGAACCAACCTGTCACGGTCACGACTTCTAATCCTGGCGATTCCTGGGTAGCTGTGAATACTATGAACAGGCAAGATCCCAACCGTGCCTTGCACGGGCTGCTGGCTGCCGCGCAGGCTGGCGAGAATAGTCGAGAGCAGCTTCACCAGCGCTCGGAATCCTCGTCCAATGTCCCGACCCCGCAGACAGGCAATCAGCCCGCTTGGAACACGGCCGAAACAGCGACACCTCAGAGAGCGACGCCTCATTCGCTATCCGACAGAGTCTCTCCGGAGGCCCATCCGAATAAACCGGAGCACTCTCCATCCAGTCCAACTCTCAACGTATCGCTATCGCATGTCAGCAAACCTACGGAGTCAAATGGGAACATTTTGACGTCGAGCGCTTCTGCGACGGTACCTCCATCCTCGCAGGGTACCGATCGACCGGGCTCTGCGCAGGAGGTCACAGCGACCAAACCTGACTCGCCGTCTGATTCGTCTGATATACACGAGAAAGAGGTGGTTGTTTTTGAAGGTTGGGGCACTCTCGGATTGGCGAAAGTTGATCTTGTTGGGTTTGTTGAGGGCAAACTTTGGGAGCATTGGGCAAGCGGTCAACCCGGTTGGTTCGAGGTTGGGCCCGACCGAGGCCTCGAGGCCGAGGCCGAATGATGATGCTCGGATAGGTCAGCTTGACCTTTTTGGTCCGACGTCGTTCGCACTGCTACGGATCTGCTGGGGCTTGTGGTTTTTGCTTTTGGTCTTTTAATGACTCGGGATTTCTTGAATTGATATTTCGCCGTTTTCATCATTGACTTGTTATATATACCCTTTTTACTTGCAAGAACTTGTCGGATTTTAAACATTGGTCGTCCTTTAATCTGATATGTCCGTTGGATGCTGGATTAAAATGGGCGAAGACACTGCAGTGTTATACTGATGCGGATGAGATGGAGCCTGACTCGGCTGAGAGCCAGTATTCTTTCCTATATCACCATTCATGTGTATGATAGTACCCTTTCAACTAGCTAGTTCTGGGATGGATCAATGTGCTGTTGTGCGAGTACTCCCATTCTGCTACGCCATAGAATACCGCGAGACCATAGATTGGTCGCCTCTTAAGATAGATGACAACGGCTGAGGAACCCTCAACACATGAATATGAATTCGGCGACGGGATGCCGGGCAGACCTTCGTCGGAAATATTCTCCACGCCGATATACATCCACTATGCATCCCTATACACCATGCCCATTTGCCTCCCAATCCCTCAGGAATCATGTACAGTACATGTATCTGAACACCTCGCCTGCAATGCAGCGCCAGTGGACGCCTCCAATCATATCCTTCGACGCATCCCGTGAGTTTTCGCCAAACCCCAAGCCATCTCCATGCAGTTAGTAATGCTCCAATATAGAACACTCCAGCTTGCCTTTGACACCTTAGCCTGGCCGACTTACCAGGCTTCGTTCCGTGCAGCGACGCGCTCCGCAGCCTGGAGCCGCGACTGGGAAAGTCACGCTGCCGCTCCAGAGGAACTGATGAACAATGCAATGCATGCATATGCAAGGGCGGGGCCAGCGCATTCGTTCGCTCCCTCCGATCCTTCCAGCGAATGTCTAGCCGAAATGACAATGGAACCTGATCCCGACAATCACGAAAGCTAAGCTGAGAAAAAGAGGCCGTGGATGCCAGGATTACACCACATATGTGGGCTTGCGGCTTTTATACGCACCGCCCAGAATAAGCGCTGGGGCGCCTTCTTTCGGCTTGGTGGACTCGAAACTCACCGGCGCTCTGAAACCTGGTTGGTCGGACTGCCTGGACGGCCTGGCCTCCACCTCCGCCAGGGACCTCTCACAAATGAGCATGGGTTTCCTTCCTCCCTTTTCCGTCCCGTGAATCTCTCTATGGTGCTCAGGTATCGATTGCCATATCTAAAGCTTTGTTGCTACTTTTGAGAGAGTCTGCAGCCGACGCGATAGCTCTCCTTCGCACACACTTTTTTTCCTTCTCGTCAGCCTCTCGTCAGCCCTTCCCGGCATTGTTTACAAAGTGCATCCCGCTGCCGCGCATTGGGTTGAGCATCCCTTTTATCAGATCACTTGCAGTCGCGCGCTGCAGAGAACAGACCTGCGCCCAGGAACCAAGAACCAACTATACGCTATTGCGTCGACCCCAGGAGATTCGGCCGCGTTTCAGCTCTGTTTTGGCTCTCTACCGTGCGTATCCGAGAATGCGACTTGATTCCTCGCAACTGTCGCATAACACCTGCATTTATCTACACATCTTCCAGTTGAGCTGACACTCGTGGCACGGTTGGGCTTCTGTTCAGATCTAGAAATCAACATCCGGCGCAGTTGCGGGATCATTCGAAATATCACTTCGCCAGCTTCTCTCCCCGCAACATAGACGGTCCCCACACGTCCCCGCCATAGCCGCCTAAGGCTTCACGCATTCACTCGAATATTACACCATCTACCTTCTCCTTATCTCAGGCTTCTCAAGATTCTCGATTTGAGCCTCCACTACGGCGACTGCACACCCTCATACCACTCTCGGGATTTCTCCTCGCGAATATCATTCGCCACTGAATCGTAACCCCTCCTCACCACTCCCCTGACGCTGGATCTGGTCGCTGGAGCGATCACGACCTCCCGAACTCATAAGCCATGGACGCTACATCGATTAAGATTAGGGCCGTCTCGCGGCCGTCGAACCTCAGCCGGAAGGTGATCACACCGAAGCCGCTCAACTTGAAGCCCTCGTCCGTCAAGTTAAAGAAGAAGGGCGGCCAGCACTACTCCCTCCAAGACGAGAATTTCGATCCTCGGCCGTTTTCGTTCCTCGAGAACAACCCGGTTACACCAGGTTTCGAGCCAATCACACCTTTCGAAATGACGCCTCCCAACTCGGACGGAGGCGCGGAGGAGGAAGACGAAATCGAGGACGACATTGATGATGATAATGATAGCATCATAATAGATAGTCCCGGCCCCACTGCTGACTTCCATAATAACAATCGAATGCGGAAGGCGATGAAGAAATACGATGACGATATTGACACTGAGGAAGATGAGCGACTACGGCACGAGGAGGCTGACTACCTCGCACGTAATCTCGGCTTCTCGCAATCCCAACCGGTCACTTCAAGCGTCCGCAGTCTCTTATTAAAGAAGTCAGCCAAGAAGGCGAGCAGGCAGTCTTCGAAGTATCGTGAGAGCAGAGAAACAGTATTCTCAGAGGATAGTGTCTTTTCCGAAGAGAGTAACTCGACAGCTCGGGGCAATTCGCGATTCTCGGTATCAACTGCTGCAGAAACCGAGTTCGATCCCACCACTCCGTTCATGGACACTGGCTTCGACGACTACTTCGACAATTCGAAGACTCCCCAAGCCAACACCAGTCAGAATCTGTTGCTTCGAGGGGCACCACCTCCCTCTGCCACCCGAGCTAAGTTTGTGACTACGGAGCTCGTCATGCCCATGCCACAACATCCTACCCCGCTGTCGCCGACAATGGAGAGATTCCTGTCGAGGATGTCCGAGGTCATCTCGTCTCCAATGAGTACCACGTTTCCTGAGGAAGCTGAAAGCATTGACTATCAGATGGATACAATCATGCCCCTCCCACAGAAGCAGGAATTCAAGATCCCGTCGCATGTTATCGATGTGAATCTTGTGTCCGTCGTGGCTATGGACTTTAGCCCACAGCCGATGATCGATATCACCGCGAACGCTCCGCTTGTCCAGCAGGAATGCGATCCTATAGCTGAGCCAAAGCAGTCTAACAGCAATGTGCAGCAGATAATGTACATTATCCCCATCCTCCTCAACGACCCCGCGAGCTTCTGCGCCTGCGATAAAGCACATGTAGACAGCGACACCGCTTCGCTAGCCTCCGTCAGCAGGTCTGCTCTGCATCCCAATAATCTCCTGCGATTTGAGAACGTCGTCGTTCAAATGCGCCTGGCCCCACGGCCTCGCATCCGTCGGCATGGCTGGACGTTCCTCAACATCGGCATCCCCACACGCATCGTCGTCGGGATCCTTGACCATCTGGAGAAGGAGATGATCAGCATGGGTAAATGCAAGATGGTTCTCCACGGCGACTATTACTGGATATACACTCCCGTCCGCGCATTCACCAAAATCTACAAGCGACAATCGCTCACCTCGCCGACTAATGGTCCATCCCGCTCGAACACCAAAACTCCAAAAACAGCCGCCGACCTCAACAACATTGATGAAGAAGACGAAGATAATGACAGCGTCATTGATGACTCTGACGACGAAAATCCCGAAGATGAAGAATCGCAAACTGTGTACACCGAACTCCCCGACTCCCGCTTCTACTCCTTGCTCGAAACTCGATCCCTCTCGGTCGACTTGTACACAGAATTATACGCCAAATCCACCGCTGAATACCCCATGGACTCCGCCTCGCAAGGCGACTTTTCGCTCGGCTTCTCCATCCGCGAGATCATTGTTACCGCAGAAAGCAACGTCCGGGGCCCAGACTGGCACCACGTCAAATCCCAGCGCACAAAGTGCCTAGCTCGCGGCCACGCCGGCGAGACGATCAGTCCCATCAGCGGTCTAAACCGTAGCGTCGTCGGCTCGCCGTTCAATCCAGGCTCCGTAAATGCGCAGGCTATCAACCAGTGGAACAACAACGTAACCGCGGGCTCGGTGCGCAGCGCAAGCAACCTCGGCAATCCAGTCGACCGATGGGACCCGAACTCAACACCCGTGCAGCGGGATCCCAACGCCACGCCTGTCGCGCGATCCGTCGCGAATGGTAGCGTCGTAAACGGCCATGACTACAATTCCATATCACGGTACGGATCGCGCGCAGCCACCGCCACGCCCGGCGCATGCAGCCACTGCGGCAGCCAAGTCGGAGAGAATTATGGCAGCCCCTCGTCCTCCTCGTCGGCACTAGGCGTGAGCCCAAGCCCACATCACACACACGGGTATGTCGAAAAGCGCAGCGGCTCCTCCATGAGCGCGACCTACCGCAGTCAAAACCAGAGCCTGAACATGATCCGCGAGGACGGACGTCAGAGCAGCCGCGGGCATCGCATGGCAGACGTCGACTCCCAGAGTAGCAGAAGTCACAGCCGGAATAGGGACGTAGAGCCCCGCAGCGGAAGCAAAGTGCGGAGCGCAAGCCAGCTGAGTCACCGAAACAAGGACGGGCGAAGCAGTGCGCAGCGACGGCGGGAAGACCGGTCACAGAGCCGAGACCGGACGATTGAGCGAGACGCGGCGTCCACGCCGAGAATGCCGCAGACCACGTCGACTACGTATGATAGCGAGAACTGGGGTCCAAGAGATATGACCATGCCGACGTTGGACGAATCCTCGCCCGAGAAATCACGGAAGCGGTGGGGCCGAAAGAAGAAGAAGTATGTTGACTGAGAAGATGCATAGTGTGCATCAACTGGGGTGGGAGTGCATGCTATTTTTGTCCATCTAAATACATTTTTTCGCCGTATATGCATATCGTATTCATGTTGATAGCCTTTTAGTCGATGTTGATACATCTAGCGTATTGATTAACCAAGCAATTATTTATCTTGTGATTCATTATTCCTAACACTCCTATCTACCCTGAACAGACTAATCTACGAACCTTTTCGGTCAATACTCATACACGCTGGCTAATAGTCGAGAAGAGAACTCGCGTACTCCATATCCGAACATTCTGATAGCACTCTGTCGCCGGTACCCGCAATTTTACCTAAGAACTCCTTTCCAGTGAACCGTTACCTCAATACCTCAACTTGCACCAGAGGATGATACTCGCAATGATGAAAACTGGCGCAACGCTAACAGCCTCCCCAATGCCAGCATACTGCGGCGGGATACTCCACCCGGTGATTCCCGCAGCAATCAAAATCGCGCCAAAGTTGTATATGATCGCCCACGCGAAATTATATTTGATAAGCGTCATTGCTCTCTTACTCAAAGTCAGGAGAGCGAGGACCCCAGTTAGGGAAGAGGAGATGATGCCGGCGTCCGCGCATCCCGCTGCGATATCAGTACAGTTACTCATGGTAACACCAATATCCGCCTGCGTGAGAGCAGCAGCATCGTTTGTCCCGTCTCCCAGAAACAAAACGTACTGATGTGGCGTCCTGAATCGCCTGAGGAAACGAGTAAATCGCCATCCACACTGCCTAAGTATGGCCTGGTCCCCCTCTGCTTTCGTCTGGAGGACCTGAATGCGGAGCGATTTCTCCTCAGGCGAACACTCTCCGTATACGTTGGCGGGGTGGATACCAATCATCTCAGCGACTCGCCGACAGACAGCAATTTGGTCACCGCTGAGCATGTGACATTGGATATTCAGCTCTTGTAGTTTTGCAATGACTTGAGCCGCCTCGGGGCGAATGGTATCCGATAGACCAAAAATCGCAACTATGATGTCTTTTTTAGCATCCACAACGACGAATGGCGTGCGAGCAACGTCTTCAATGATGTCATGGTAAACAGATTTGTCGAAGTTCTTCAACCCTTCCTTCAGAACCCAGGATGGTTTACCGCCTCGTAAATGGAGATTGCCGATGAAGCCTTCGATGCCTTTGCCAACAATAGATCTGATTCTTTTATCTTCGTCTGGGAGACTTCTCTCCTCGTTATGTCGCTCTTTCAATTTATCGCTGACCGCTTTAGCAACTGGGTGGTGGTCTCGGGCAACCAGTCGATAAATGAGATTCTGAACTTCTTGGACGTCCTTATCGTTAGAATCATCCACCCATCGATCTTGAATCCAATATTTTGCAGCTGCGACTTGGAGTTTTCCAGTCGTCAGAGTCCCTGTCTTGTCAGCGACGAAGTGCATGATCCCGGTCCCTTTCTCGAGAGATGCCGGCGACTTTATGACAATACCGTTCTTGACGCCAACCTGGGTTGAGAATATCAAGACAGTCGGGACCGCTAAGGCAATGGCGCAAGGGCAAGATATCGCTAGTATGGTGATAGCCACTGTAATTGCCTTCGAGGCAGCCGCTTCAGTGTCGAGATTCTGGTGTTTACCGGCAGAGCTTCGAGGCGCTAGATAATAGATCAACCATCCAAATAGAGCCACTATCGCGATAATGAGAACAGCAGGCGTAAGCCAACCCGCAACTCTATCGGCAAGAGCTTGTAATTTAGGTGGAGAGCCCGTTGCGGTGTTCACCAGCTTCTTCATCAACGAAATGGTGTTCTCGGGGATCAGTCGTGTGGCCCGATATTCAACTCTCCCTTCGATCACCTTGGATCCGGCGATGATGCTAGCCCCTCTTTTCATCTGAGTCGGTGCTGATTCGCCGGTGAGATGGCTTTCATCCATAATCGCCTCTCCATTGATGACAACGCCGTCTGTAACAGCGGTTTCTCCGGCTTGAGAAAGGAGGACGTCACCGTAGTGCAAAAGTCGTACATCTTCAGTCTTCCACCTTCTATTTCGGATGGCGGAAAATGTCCCTTGGATGCTGCGCATGCATGTCTTCTCTTGCATGCTGTCCACTGATATCCTGTTCGTTGCCCAATGCTTGATGTATCCTGTGAGAAGACGTCCTGCCAATATCAACGTGATTAAGAGTGCGCTCGCTTCGAAGATTGCATCGTGTCGTTCCATGTCAGCGTGTGTTGGAGCCTTTCCTGTAAGAAGCTTCTGAGCTTCACGCTCGATGTTCAGGCCGTAATATACAAGAGAGTATAGGTAGGCCGCATTCGTCGACAGCGTGATGAGGCAGTCCATGTCGAGTCGACGTAAACGAAAGAGTGAGCGGTATGCATTTATGTATATGCTAAGGCCTAGGAGCTGAACGCCTGTAGCAAGTAGGAGACACAGAGTCTGAAGCGCTATGAATGTCGCTAGTCCACGGGTGTCCATATCAGTAGCCGCGGGAACAGTCGTCCGTATGCTTGGAGTCCAGACGATAACCAAGATTGGAACTGTCAACAATGTTGCGAGAAGAGTAGACGTTGCAAGACTACGCAACTCCTTCCTTGAATCTCGGGCGGCAATTTCATCAGGCTCCTCTAGCTCCTCCAAGTCGACGGTGAGATTCACTCGCGGGAAGCTTCGAATGTACTGCAGTAAGTCTCGCACATGAAGGGTCTGTGGGTCGTATCGAATGTCGAAGAGCTTTGAATACATGGCCTCTCCTTTCTCGAGGTCGTATGTTAGATCAGACTCCAGTCGCCAGTCGCAAAAGTAATCCACCACCTTTGAGAGCAAAGTTGTTTCAGGCTTCTCCTCGACAGCATCGAGTATTCCATCTACCCCCTTGAGGAGCATGACGTACGTTCGAATAGCTTCCGCCTCAATGTTTTCGGGGAAGCCGACCCGCATTCGTATTATGTGCCTGAACCTGTTACTTTGACCTCCGCCATTGTCTCGAAGGATCTTGCATTTGAAGCCGGTCCTCCTCTGCACCGTGGCACATATATCTTCTTTTGGGTTTTTGATGATCATCGAGTCATACCATAGGTCTGCTCGCCCTTGCATGAAGTTTGTCCTGATTCCCTTTGAGCCTCTAGGTATGATGCCCTTCACTTCTCGTATTGCTTTTGTCAGTTTTGTCTCGCATGTAGTACATGTCATTCCGATGACTCCCAGTGAAATATAGCGTAGTGATTTGCCCGAAGAGGCAGCGGAGACCTCAGATGGGAGAGAATCTAGCGAGTCTGCCATTTCTGATTGTATATCGTGGTCTTCTAGACAGCAGCTTCTGATGGCTATGCTGCCTTCCTCCACGATTCGGCAACAGAGATTGGTAACCTGAGCCTTTTCGAAAACGAGAAGTAAGAGGTCTTTTATCAAAGCACAGACGCATTGGAATTTGTTTTTTGTGCGTTGCAGGGTAGCGAATTCTCGATGAAAGGCGCAAGGTGGGTGAATTTTTTGAAGTTGGTAGTGGTGATGGTGGTTCGTAACGAAGGAGTGGGGCAGGCCGAGCAGAATGGAATTTAAAGACTGAGGGATGCCGTTCTCGATGTTAATTTCCCCACTATGTTTTGCTATCTGATGGGAGCTTCCATCACTTTTCTCAGAGGCACTTTCTTGAGAGTGCCTGCTCTGCTCCTCTTGAGGGCTCTTTGAAAATTCATGGTGATGGTCGTGTCCCTTGTGACTCTCTGAATCATTATGATGATCATGATGTCTATATGCTTCCTGGTAGCCCTCTGAGCCTTCATGATGCGCTTATATGATTATTAGTTCTGACTTCTCATGATTTTGTGCCTCCGGGTCTGTTTAGGACATACCGTCTTCCGACTCAACGCTTCCGTGACTTTGGCAGCTACTGCTGCAATGGCTGTCGCTTTGTTGGCTTGTGAAGCTCAAGTCAGCAGACGACGTTCGCCCAGTCGTTTCTTCATATGCTATATGCTCCTTGAAGGGTATTCCGTTGACGTTTGTCTCGTCGTGCAGGTTGTATTTACAAAGGATTGCCGCCAAGTTGTTCCAGCAAGCATCTTCACCGCATCAACCAGTCAGCTCTCCACTTGTATCCCACTATGTCGCCAATAAACGCGCCACTCACCAGTGCAGCCGCAGGATCTATCCGTTGCTGGATGGCAGCATTGAGGTTTTCTCACGTTGATGTTAGCGAGATTTTTGATAACGGATTGTAGAGAAGTAGTTTTGGTAGTTGGCCGAAGCTTGACGTTTCAACGTCATGTCACCCCATCCTATGTCAGCAACTATTGAGTACCGATTTCCCAAAGCCATGGATATATCCGCAACTAACCTTTGTAGACGCGCCAAGGCTTCCGCTACCCTCGGCCTTAATGTAATCGGCGGAGGTTTGGGCCGCCATTCCATACGAAGCCGCCCATGCGGGACCAATCGGACGGTACTGATTTGCTTTTTGAGTAGCCGTGTGGACTATCGAGCTGGTAGTTGTGCGAACCGTCAGAGGCGAGTTTTGAAGACTCCTCCAGCTGCCGAGGGATTGAAGAATAGACGGCGCTGATATGTCATCGATTTTATATCGTTATTATTATGGCTAGTTTTCACCTAGTGCATCTCGCGCTGATCCAACAGCAATCTCGAAGATCATGAAGCAGCTGACAAACGTCCAACCTTCAATGCAACTACAGGAGCCGAGAGGGGGCGAGAGAATAGATCGAATTGCTCGGTTTGAACAAGCTTCATACTAATCTACCGCAGTATAAACCAGGCCGGTTAGTGAGTATCCGCGTTCTCCTTTAATGATTGCATTTGAATGCCAATGGGGTATAGAATAGCTAATTTGATAGCGTGCGTCGGGAAGGCATGTGCTCTTATGCGCGTGAGAGAGCGTGCCCTTAGCTGCTCACTTGCATCCCCCCATACCTAGCAGAATACGGGCCTGGCCATTCGCCTCGACAAGGGTGAGTATACAGAGTTTCGCGACGCATATGACGGTGTGAATCTGCGGGTGAATCCATATGCACGGACTCTCTGGTTTGTCTGACACTTAGATGAACTTTCGTTCGTAACTCACCTGTTCGTACAACCAGTAATTGATTATCGATTCTCGAGCTATCGCGATTTAGAGGAGGGTGTATAGATTAGAGTTTACCAGATCATGCATGCACGTCGCATGCAGTTGAGGTCGACGGATCTAGGTTGATTCGGATCCCCAGTAGGAACGGCCAAATTTCAGCCGAAAACACGATTTATCTCGTTTCATATATACCCCTGCTCATGAGCAGCGGCATCAACGGTAACTGGCTCATCTTCGCGTCCGTCTATGCATTTGACCGACTTGTGTGACACTCCGATGGTTCAACGTTGCAGTTCGCCCTTGCCAATGCAATCTTAGTATTGGTAGCTAGCGCTAGCTCTCATGCATGCATGCGAATATAACGATCACGCCAGCCTGCTTGCATACGTACATGTCGCACAAACTAACCTTAAGCTTGTGTAACATGCATGCCAAATGCAGATTGAAGGAACGCCGCCCGGTCACGACGCCGTTACGCGCAGTAAGTATGCACGAAAACTTATGCCTACCCAGATATGTATCAATATCCACATTCTATTCTATCACGTCCATGATGGTCCTGTTGATTGATATTAATTTGTACCATGATTTCACGAGAACTGTGTCGCGTGTTGATAATCGCTGTCACGCAAGTCTGGCCTCGAGACTATATATGATGATATTATTGATTAAATCACTATGTTACCGCATGTCCGGGTATCTCCTTACGGCTTATTTTCAAGCGCCTAAAGCAAAAACTTCTCCGCTCATCTCGGTCGTTCTAAGCGTAGATCCGCCGATATTGCAGTCGTTCTTGTGCCTTGCCTTAGGCCAAAATAATGTGTTGTGTATGGTATTTTCTAATCCTTGCTTCAGCCCAATGAAAACGCGGCGCTAGACCTCATTATTCCTGATTCAGGAACATCCAAGTAGCCTTTGCATTGGCGAAGCTGTCAATGTCACGACCGCGCGCGATACTCTGGAAAGTTCATCAGGCAGATCGGATGGCTTCATCGTCTCCTGAGCCTTTGGCTTCGGGACTTCTTGTCGGTTTGGGCTCAACTGAGGCTCAAACGGCGATGCCTCAGTCCTACATTTTATTGTACTCGGCTTTTCAGCGCAAATATGAAACTTCGAAACATATCACTCTAGGCAAATTTCATAGCTCCGGACTGATGGGCCAAACACCAGCGCAGCTCCTGCAGGTTCACAGACTGAAGAGTGTGGGATGTGCAAACTTGGGCACCGAAACATGGTGACCATTTCAAAGAGCAGGGTGGAGCAAAAACTTCCATCAACTCCGACGTTTCGACCCCTCTAGCCGTTGAGACGCCTGTGATGGAAAGATTCAACAGAACTTCCATCTTCTCAGGTAGAGATATATAACACATGTTCGCAGGACTCACATCAATCTTCTACCTGCCCGCCTACTCGCATATCTGGACAAGATTTGCATCGGTTAGCTTTCCGCTAGATATATAGTCTTCTGTCAGTGTCAAATTCATCTATCCACTCAGAGAGCATTACTTTGATAACTACAAGCCCGCCTGGGACACCGGAGACCAGCTCAGCATATTCCGGTTCGGTACCAATATCAGACACCATGGTGCACAGCGCAAAGTCCGCAGAAAGTTTACCCAAGAAAGCCAGACAAGCACATAACAACAAAGTCCCGCCCGATGCACCTAGGAGAAACCTCAGCTCTTTTGTCATGTTCGCCAACGTCCGTCGGAAAGAATTGAAGGAACGGTTTCCGAATCGCTCCTTTCCCGATATACAGTCCGATATCTCAAGTGAATGGGCTAAGATGAACGACGATAGTAAGACGCCGTGGAAGCGAGCTATGACTGATGACAAAGAAAGATATAAACGAGAGATGGAGTTATACCGCAAGCATGGCCCTCACTGGGTCTGGGTCGTTGGCCACAAGATGAGATTGGAATTAGGGCTTACGGACGAGGACTGCACGCAGCTGAAATGGGACTCTTTAACAGAATCCAGGAGCGACCCCGGTCGTAGCCCAGAGGTAGCACAGAAGCATATTCGTCTAGGCAACCAGCCTGGAGCGAGAGGAACCGACGATGTCCCGGGGAACTCGCTGCAGCAACCACAAAAATCAACACACCAAATGGTACCTTGCGGAAGCAGCGCTCGCGGGGACCTGGTAGACCCGGAGAGCTTTGTCAACTCACGGGCTCCTGCAGAAAGTATTCCCACGGTCAGAAAATCACGATCTGAGAGTCCGGAGATTCGCAGGCGAAGCCAGCCTTTCATTGATGGGTCTGCTATCCATGATGGGTCTGACCAAAACTGGAGCCATGAATGGCCTCATGTCCCGCCTAGCGGAGAAATGTCTTACCCAAGCTACGTATCTGATTGGTTTTGCTTAGATCCTGAATGGCAAGACAGTTACCAGTGGAGAGACTAGCAGCAGACCGACGGCGAGCATTTACTCCAGTATGACTCCAATGCGAGATATCCATCAAACCTAACTATGCAGCGGGCCTGCTCAATAATACTGAGGAGCGGTAGAGATGGTGTTCAATATATTCTCCTAGACAGCTACATAGCTACGCTGAGGACAGAGTAATCAATAATGTTAATCGTGGTGTTACTACACGTATATGCATGCAGCCTATATCTCATATGCATTCAAATGACAATCCCTACAAGCCATCTCGCTATATATCTAGGAAAATCTCTGATATGACTGTTTGTCAATGCTGTAGACGACCTAGCTGTTACGTCCAGCTAGTATGGCTTGTTTGCTTTCTTCTTTCTTTTCGTTTTTTTCATTTGTGGCCTCACACGTACCCAAGGTCATGTAATGCAGCCTGAAAGTACATGAATGGGCTCTCGCGATGTGTCAAGTCCACAGTGCTTCGGTGGTCTGAAAATAGCATTTTGCTAACGTATAACGTCGCGGCCTATGGCTTGAAGCAGATAATATAAAGTTGCGGATAGATCCGCAGACCGTGACACAAAACGGAAAGCTTGGTCGGAGCTGCTGCATCGCATTGCTCTATTGTTATATCTTTTTATCGATATGGTGTGAAACCGCATGGATGATCTCTAATAATAGACATATTGCGTCAGTTCCGATTGAAGCAGCTTAGACCCGCTCGAGCTTTCGGTTGTGCGGGCTGCTTATCATTACGCTGTGAACCTTAGCTAACAAAGGGATCGTTTGGGTGTTGATGCTGCTGAAACACATTCGCAAGTTTCGCACCACACAAGAGCGCGGGCCATCTCACGGCCCAAACAGATACACTCTTTGTTCCTCGCGAATTTGGACTACGCGTACGCGAAATTGTAAGTGGTAGAACAATGTTTTGCAGGCCAGACTGCCGTACTTTGGTAGAACGATGAACCTACTCACAGAGTATGACTTCGTAAGATCCCCTACCCTTCGGTCATCTAAACGTTTTGTGAATTCTCGAACAGCGGAGACTGAGACCCATATTTTTCTCATCGATCTCTAGTTCCCTTGCATGCAGCACCGAGTTGACTCAAAGTTCCTGATCTCAATTAGATAGCATCTCTCCGCCAGAGAAAGTAAGAAAACTTGAGTCTCAATCAAGTATCCGAAGTTGCACCTGGGTCTCTGATGAACAAGACAGCATATTATTGGTTACACCCTCCTCACCATTTAGGCCAGGTAATATCGATTCTCGAAAAGAATCTGAAGCACTGGTAGCACGATGCCGGATCAAAACAGCCCTTCACAGTCCTCGGAAGCTTCAAACTTCGATGATCTCGACAATCCGCGCTCAGATGCTTTGGCGTTTGAAGATACAGGGCTAGCTGACATCTTCAGCCCAAAGGTTCCGACAGTACAACAGCGGCGACCAGACCCCATTCCCCTACAACAGCCATTGAGAGGCAATGATATCACGAACAGAATCACGAACTCCCGTCGGACAACGTCAGCAGAAGCTCAACGGTTCTTCTATAATTCCGGCCCAGACTCCGCTGGACAAGACTTCTATCCAATCTGGCAGCCGTCTATTTGGGACACTCGGTGGCGGGGATATTGCCCACGAAAGATCGACTTTGCCACCGAATCTGCGAGCGAAAATGTCAGAAGTGCTACACCTACGCTTCAAGATAGAAATTCCAGAATAGATCCATGGCTGTTCGTGCCTGAGAACTCGCCTACGCCCGCCGCATCAATATGCTCCTCCATCGATACATACGGCGATACATTTAGCGATTCTTCCGACGATGATATATCAACCGATTCCCACGACTCATTCGACGAAATTGATATATCACCAAATGCCCGCAATCATAATTTCGGCATCCAAACAGATCTTAGAGGTGGACCACCTGATGGC
Organism: Drechslerella dactyloides; assembly: GCA_020064725.1. NCBI lineage: Eukaryota > Fungi > Ascomycota > Orbiliomycetes > Orbiliales > Orbiliaceae > Drechslerella > Drechslerella dactyloides. Next base: position 1,822,672 of record JAGTWJ010000019.1, read on the forward strand.
CACAATAATCCTTTCCATAACTTGAAGCCGCCGTCAACGAAGGGAGCATCGGGAAAGACGCCAGTCAGAAGAAACTCTGGACAAAGAGAATCATGGAAACGCTCTCTCCGAAGATCAGGCGTTCAACTTAGAGAACCCGCTCCACTCCAAGAAATCGCTCCCGTAGAAGCAAGCAGCCAGATAGCTGAGAATGTTGTGGAAGACACACCAGAAGAACTTACCGGCCTTCCCCCGGCTACTAGCGATTCCGATTCACCTCTCCTTAGAAGAATACAGCACTCTTTCTGGGCCGCACTGGGAAATACGCGTGAAAGGATTCAAACTGCTTGGGGATGGTCAACAACCCAGCGTGGTGTTTCAACGCTGGTCGTTCTGAGCTGGGTGATTCTCTTGATTCTTGCGCAGACGAATTTTCTGCGGGTAAGGAACTGGGAATTCCTCAATCCGGGCCTCAAGGACAAGAATAATCGGTATTACTCCGAGTTAGGTCAGTCATAAACATGCGGCGGGCTGTCCCTGAGCAATATCAAGAGTCTAAACTCACCCAGGTTAATTCTTTCTGGCACAAGAATAGATAATGATTGGAGACCTGACCCCAGAGATATCGTCAAGCTCATGTTTTCAAAGAACAGTTCGCAGACTGTCATGGACTCGAAAATCCTTTACCATCTTCAAAGCATTGAGGAACGACAAGGTCTGTTGAACAAGAAGACGCAAAAGCAACTCGATGATACCACACTTGTCCTGGACACGATGGCCAGAGAGATAAAACACCTTCATATAGCACTCTCTAGCTTGATCAACGGTAAGCAGATGGAGAGACAGGTGAATAGTCTGAAGGATCAAGTTAGATATTATTCCTCTCTCAAGACGAGACAGAGAATCATCACAAAGACTATAAGTCCTACTATCACGGTCATAACTCGAACGCAAGTCATCGCTAAACCGACCAGCTGCCCGCTCACCAAAACGCAGTTCGTAGTGTCGACGAAGGTTATTACAGCTTTGGGGTCACACCTACAGACTGTAGCTCCGGCCGCCGCTTCCACAGGCTGGTTTAAAGGCGTATTCAGATCAAAGGTAAATTTCCAGCAAATTACTGCTTTATGGCCAGCGAGCCAGATTTTCTTGAGATGTCTCGCTTTCAATTCAACTCTTTGAAGTTTGAGGATCGCGCGTTGACGCATGCTTTATAGGATCTATATACTGGCGATCCACCTGACAGGACCTCGGAACAGCTAGAAGACAATACCGGTTTATCATGGCTTTCAGGTTTCGGAACCAAATCGAGTGAAAGGTCTCATACAGATGTCAATTTGATCGTTCGACTACTCTGTCCGGAGGAGTTTGGCATAATGGGTGGCACGCAAGGAACCAGAATAAGAAATTGTCTGAAACGCAGAAAGGCCGCATCATTAGCGTTAAGGTCAAGGGTAAGCTTCTCACTGCTAGAACTTTTGCAGTCAATATTTCTCCACCTTTGGGGGAATCTGCAGCTGATATTTCTTTTAGCAACATACTACAATTTCAAACCGGATGTTGACGAACATTCTTCCCTACATGGACGACGTACCACCGGTGACAGTCACACTCGGCGGTGGCCTAATCTTATTAGTCTATGCAGAGGTTCTCGCAGAATGGGTCACTTTCCGCGGCAACCAGAAACTGAGGCGGGTTTCTCAGGTGATAGCAGTGCTCCTCAGTGCATCTGCGATAGTAGTTTACCCTATCCGGATATTCACCCGTAGGATCCGGCGTCCGAAACCAGTTGAGAGCAGCAGACAGGGCTTCTGGCTCTTTTCCGCCGTACAAAATATCTTCACAGCTATTCTGAAGAAGATGACCGATCTGCTTCAATCAGGTCCAAGACGCCAAGCCGCTGAAGTAGAGCGGTCACTCAGCTGGATGGAAACAACTAAGTTTACGTTTTCTCAGACCAAGGACTTTGCAAGCAGTCTAAAATTTGGTGATCTTAAGGAATACATAACCGGAATAAGCCTTAAGGACTTCTTACTGGGATTTAGCGTCCCGTACACGCTGACAAAACTTCTGGTGCTCTACTTGATATATGCTTTTATTACTTGGATCATCCCTGATGGTATGTCCTGGCTCAAACAACAGCCACAGAAACTTACTAGCGTTCGGCAGAAGGCTCTGGAGCTATGCCGCAGCGTACAAGCTCTCCTGACGTGGACATCGATTACAAGCCTAACTTTCCTTGCATATTTCTATACTATGGAAATATTAATGGGATGTGGAAAAAATATTCTCGGATGGATGAAAAATGCTGGGCGGGGTTTCGTGGACCGGGTTCGGAGCGTCTGGAAGTACATAAGATCTGGCCCGTGGACAGAACTCTTCGCCCTAGATACTTTTGCGAGAGCTGTTTATGGGTGGGTATCTGTGCCATTTTCATTCATCGGCCAAACACTCAGCTCCATCTCAGGAATATCCGACGGCGCAGGAAGAGCCATGCAGGTAGTTCGTGGCGTATTCGCCAGACTCTTCGGATTTGTGGTGGTAAAATTCAAACAGGTCGCGCTGGGTAGATTCAGCTGGGAAAAGCTTCAGATCGTGCAGGGATCAGTCCAAATGATTCTCAGTTGGCCGGGGAATATACTCAAAGGTGTAAAGAGGGCTATAAGAATAGCTAAACGGTGGCTATCTATCACTTTTAAACTGGTCAAGAGGGTTTTCTATTGGATAGGCAGCTTCATCTCGAACAGACTTTTCCGGCGCAGAAGTCGATCATTGACGAGCTCGCCTTCTGATCGGTCTTTTGAGGGCTCTAGGGTGGCATCTAACAAACCTCAAGGGAGCAGTCGAAATTCGTCGCGAGGAGCGGAGCGCTTGCTCTCACATTCTGATCATTCAGAAAATATTGGTAGGGACAGAAGGTCAAGAGAGATGCGGTACTGTGACGATGCAGAAATTTAAGGTAAATGGTGACAAGAGCAGACTCCAAGTGGTAATTGTACTAACAACCGAGATCGCCTGGCCTTGTACATGTACATACATATGAAACTTCATGCAATGCAACGGGATTTTCAGCTATCTAGCTTCCCTTAGCTTGAAGTTTCCTGGATGCGCTCGCCAGACCCTAGCTGCTTACTGAGGCTAGTGTCGCGCAAATGTGTGTTGTGTGACATTTGCCTTCCTAGGTAAGCCGCAAGCTGAAGACATGTAAGCTTAAGCAAAGGTCGGGTCTCAGTCTCACATATTCATGAGCCGGGCTTTAAGTCCGACATCCTTGAGATGGGTCTCCAGGCCAGATATTACATTCAAGCACGATGAGTTTGCTACATGCGTCGATGCGCCAGAATAAGACCGAAAACTGACGGCAGCTAAAATCCTCGCTTCGCTGCAGGCAAGTTCCGGGTCTTACTACTGCTGATCATGATGGGATGGCTTGCACGGCATCGAAAAAAATGCACGCCAGCGCTGTCTATCAAGTCAAAAGAGGGCACATGTCCACTCCGCTTGGGGGAAGGTTCGATACCCGTTCCATGGCTTCGGAACCACACCAAGCAGGGGTGCCTTTGGACGGCTTCAGCTCACGAGAGGCTGCCTAATTATAGCCGATGCATCGCGCGCGCTTACAATTGGACACACTGCTAGTGGGTCACGGCAACTAAACCTCACCTCTGGAATACGTGATCATCCCCGTTGAGCCTCTTGAGGCAAATTGAACCAGTCAGAACGAGCCGTTCGGTCCGGGCCCTGCTCAGCGCGAAAAGCTACCCCGCTCCATGTAGTTGTGCCGTCTCTCTGACACTCAGGGGCAGCTTCCTGGTCGAATCCTTTGAGACCACATCGTCAACCTTAACTATCTTTGATCTTGAAAAGAGCTTTGTAGTGGTTGCATGCTGCAGAATATTTAGTCGCATATCTGCCAAGACGGCCTTCCGTGTGCTATGGACTAAACTCGCAGGCCGCTGCCCTGTCGGTAAGTGAAGGGTAGCGACTTCCCATCCCAACATCCTCACATCATTTTTGGGCGCAGGCCAATATAAGTCAACCTTGCAAATGATCAATATCCCAGTTGGTCCGAGATAGCGCCTTATCAGCTGGCTATTGAAATCTAGAAGGAGACCTAGCAGCAGCAGTAGCCGCATGGCGCGGCCGCGAATTTTTAGTAACAAACCCAAGAAAACATCGACGGCACAGGTCCCACCATACTGGTACTTATAAAATGGTGGGATTCACCCACCTTCGTGTTTTCCTAGTGCCGCTCCTGCAGCATCTCTAACAGTGCCGGTGCCACTCCTCTGGTTTGCGTTATGCGAGGTCGTTTTAGCCTAGCAAACACAGGCGCGAGAAGCTTGCCTGCTGCCCCAAGCTCTGGTTAGTGAGCTGGCTGGCTAGCTGACAGCTTGAGATTCCGACTGGTTCGACAATCAATTCGCCACACCATTTGCAGGGAAGCCGCCGGACGCCTCACGACATCACAGATATGGCTCGATCAGTATTATCTAGCACGCCCGTTGCCGTCAACCCATATAACGTCTCATCACTAACGTTCGATGTGGGTCCCTTGACGGACTTCTCGAACGACTGGGCGCTACGGCAGAAGGAATGGCCGAATTTCCTACCCAATGTCGCGAACGCGCGACCTAAGAAGTTCGCATTCTACAAGGAAATCGATGTCGATAGCAATCCTTATCTATGTTTTCAAAACGTCATCATCCAGAAGGCCCCTAGTCAAGCGGCTTTTGCAAGATCCACGGATGCGGTGGCGAATGCTGGGGTCCGGAACGCTGCTAAGTACGGGTAAGAAGGAAGTAATCTACATCCACTAGGGTAAGCCGTGTTTGCTGATAATAGACGCTATCGTAGGCGTGACTTCTTTAGTCTTGGTATTCCGATACGCGTAATGGTCGAGATGAACCATCAGCTTACAAAGGTGCACTCGATACCCCTCGGTTCGTGCCGGTCAGTCCTCAAAGGAGAACATTTCTGGATGGTCGCACGGCCGCCGCCTGCTTATCCTCCTCAGCTTGTCGATGTGGGTTCTGTTCAAACCGTGTATATAACTTCCAAAGGAGAATTCGGCTGATGGTCGTAAACGTAACAGGAGGACATGGAAAGTTTTTTCCTTCAGTGGGACGAATTCGTCAAGACGGACTTGAGGAGCTCCAGTTGGCTGTGTCACGTTATCGGCCAGGCTCGAGTACGGACTGAGAGCAGCTGCGATCTGGAACGAGAGGAAAATAGTGGCCCGGAACCACCCGAAAGGAAGAACAGCGTTCTATCGTCGAAGCGTAGGAAGGCACCACCGAGTCCATTGTCTCATGGAGACTTCTCCCTTGGCATTACAGTTCAAAAGATTGTTCTCCTTGAGAAAGTGAATGTAGAAGCACCAACGGTGGCAGAAATGGAAGAACAGCGACGGGTGTGCTTTGTTAGGGGGCACGAGGATCCTGCTCCAAGATCCCCTACTGAAACAGAAAAAAGTCACGGATCTGTGGCATCTAGATTCAGTAATGCGACGAAGAACAGGTAAGTTTCCGAATCAAGTCCCTAAAGGCGATATGATAGAAAATCCTAATGTCATAATAGATGGAACTTGATTCGGAGATCTGTCTCGAAGTCAAGCTCTAGAGCCTCTCGTTTAGTTTCTCAGGCGCGATCGGCATCCCGGCAAAGCAGACGCCATTCCATTATCGCACCACTACATTAGCTTCACGCCTATCATCTAGAATAGGATTTGTTATTTTTCCCCAATCCATTGTAGAATTTACCCGACTGAGTTAGGAGCACAGATTCGGGTAGGTATCGGCTAGGATTCTTGGTATTATAGACGAGGCGTTAGGCGCTATACCGGTGTCTATTTATTGAGCCTTCGCTTCTATAGACAAGGTGTGATCATTCGTTACCACACTCTTTACGACTATCATGTTGATTTGAGTTCTTTGATATTTACTCATGTACGTATGTATATAGTCTAAATATTGGTAGATGATGAATTATCCGCAGATCTGACGGACTGCGATTAGACTATCTATCCGATCGTTCTCTAACAAGGCGATACTACCATCTCGCTGTGATATTAAAGCTATCTTACATTGGGAGCAGCTGGAGCTCATCTAGAGTCCAATACTTTCTCATATTCTCTGCCCCGAGTTGTACAACTTCCTCGTCCAAGTGCTGCCAGAGTACTTTTTCGAAAGATTCCATGATCTCCAGCATTTCAGAGGCAACAAAGTCCCTCTGCCCAGCTCTGACGGAATCGACATATTCCGAAAACTTATCCAAGCCCTAAATGCAACGGTTAAATAGTGCATTGCAGAGGCAGATGGGAATCATGACTCACCTTGTGTATCTGCTGATGCTGAGCAATCATCTCGCCATGCTCTTTGTTGTTTTTCTGAAAGGCGGGCACTACTAAGAACGTCAGCATAAAAAAACCCAAGTCCCCAAGGTTTATGGCCAAGATCATACTCTTCTTCGCAAGGATCGGAAAGACGTAGGTCTCTTCAATGTTATGATGGGTTTCTAGAAACGGTTAACATGCTTTCCCCTTCAAGAAAGATCAATTGTGCAACGACATACCCAACATCCTACAAAAGGCCTGTGCGAGGCTGAGGAATTGACGGAGAGTCTGCAAAATAAACCATGGTACGTCAGCCAAGATGCATGCCAACTTCTATCGTTGCCTAGACGTACCTGGTTCTTCGGTCTCGAAGTCTTAACGCCCGCTAATATCTCGTTCCAGGTATTCCGAAAATGGTTGTGCTATGTCCACGTCAATATGAGGTTGAGGTACATGTCAGCCGTCGTCTTGTAGCCTGTCGAGCTATTAAATGATACAACACATCGAATGCAATTAAATGACCTACGTATTGATTCATTAGGACGGCTATCCGATTGTACTCTCGGAACTCGGCCGACGACAGTTTAGGGAGTGCCTTTTCCTCCTTTGGCTCTTTGTCGTTGTGAACCGGGGCTTGTTTCCCGCCCGTCGACGTGCCAGAAGCAGCGTTGCCGAGCATTGCGGCATTGTCCTGGGCGACAGCCTTTACTTGATCACACAGTTTATCCTCGTCCGTCATGGCGGCCGATCCCTGAAGCGCGATGAGAGCCCTATGGGCTGTTCTCAGAAATCTCGGAGGACCAGCGTACGGGAACCTAAGGTAGCTTCCGGTAGGGTAGCTGCGTGGCTGGGGCCGTCGGATAGTGTTGTATTTTGCGTGTTGTCGAATCTAGCCGAACCCTTGACACAGGCTTCTCGCACACAGCATTTACAAGTCGCCAGGTTGATGCCGTTGCGAGGAGAAGCAGAAACTTTTAGAAGCAGAACAGGATCCTATCTTCTGTATAGCGAGTTTAAATACTACTCTCCCATTGAGGTTTCTCGTGCAGCCGGGCTTACCCCGTGACAGGGTATCAAGTAGCGTTGCCCTGATATCGGCCGAAACGTGCACTAGCCGCGGTGTGCCAACCTGCGCATCACGGGCCAGGCAAACTTCATCAAGCAAAATCTGAGGTCGGGAAGGCCAGATTGGGGCTATAGCTCAGTTGGTAGAGCGCTTCCTTAGCGTGTCCAAAGATCCGTCTGGATCCGTCTGGATGAGGTCTGGCGTTCGATTCGCCATTGCTCCATTCTTTTTGCCTTTTTAGTTTAATCCGACAGCTGGATTTCGACTTTCGTGCGGTATAACTTTTTTGGGCTGTCGGCCGATACTCTCTCGGGCGGATGTCTCTCGGGCGGGTGGTTGATGCACGCCATCTCAGTGTCGGCTTGAATGTCTCCGAGCATTCTCAGCCCTATCATGGTCGCCGAGCTAATGTCGGGCGAAGTCTCGGGCTTCTCCGTTTTCATCCCCGATAAGGCGGTCTTACACCGTTTAAGGATATATCGCATGTTCATTGGTTCAAGGAGTGTTGTTTTTGTTGGAAAGGAGACATCAGCCAGAACTCTTGGTGTCAAGACTGGGGGAGACCAGATGAAAGAATTCTACTCTCCATCCCATACGAGGAACAGGCATGTGCACAGGCAAGGGCAGCATTTTTATAGCTTATGGAGGCTTCGTGCGTGTCTGGCCTGCGAGACCAGACATTAGGCGGATTATATAGCAATTACAACACGGAGTATATCCGCCCGTGCACCTCGCAAGGCCTTGACCTTAGCATCAACCAGTACTGCGGATGAGACCAACACCGCCAGCCTACGTAAGTAGCTACGTCGCAGGTTGTCCCACGACGCAGCTTGCGTACGCGTGCGAACGATGAAATAAAATCCGATCAAAGCTGGAGGTAGTTCGTTATCGGCAAACAATATCAGAAGAGAGAAAATACTTATGTATCGATAACAGCTCGATGTGAGGAATACAAATATTCAGACTAGTCGACTGGAGGCACAATTCTCGCTCACCCATCACTAAAATGGATATACTGGGCATCGACGTCTTCCCTCTCTGGCCAACCTCGAAAAATGCGCACCCATACAGTAATAAACATAATTTTCAGGATTCCCTGCCGCGATATCTGAGCCTCGGCTGTGCGCCAGTTACATACAGCCACCCCCAAGCCGTCTAGATGGTGAAGAATACGCTGAGTTAGCTTAGTGCCCGGGCTTTAAAGACATAAGTAACGGCTACAGTTGTACATACAGACTTCGTCTAGGTTGTCTCTACTTCCGGTTCGAATGGTTATATAGGGTGGAGGGTTTCGTGGAAGAGTGTCGTGCTACGAAACACGTAGTTGCGAAACGGAACCCCCATTCGGATTCGAATCGGCGGATGTATCGTTTCCGGTAGCTATTCCCTAGATAGAGGAAATAGTTTTGCATCATTTGAACGTCTCGCCTGGCTACCTGTTCGCTGCTGTTAAGTGTATCATATGTTTGTGCTATACGAAAATATTTGTTTCATCAACCTTTCAAACTACGACTATGAAGTATGAGTGTATGTGCACGCCGATTTCAAACTTTCTAAAATCATCAGTGATTACTTCAATGCATTTACGAATCCATGCCGATATCTCCTGCCACAACAACAAAACATGCGAAGGATGGCAGTCTGTTTTACGATACAGCGAAAGGCAGCCTGTGAGTATAAAACTGGTTGATCACCAATTGATGAATACGACATCTTGACAGCTGTTTCCTTTTCTACAACTGACAGCCACTACACGAATATCTCTAGCGTCTCTGAAATTGCCAATTGACAATTTAAGCCCTAGATCTTCCAGTCAATTAGTCGATAATCTAGAGTAGATTTGTCTAGCTCTAGCTCTCATCTATAGATTCAAGCGTCATAGCGAAAGTCAAGCGAGATTTCGGTTCTTCCTCTACCGCTACTAACTCACAATTTCCAGCCACAAATAACAGGCAAAATCGGGTCAAGTTGTCACCTAGGAGGCCTAAGAATCATCCCGGATACCAAGAGGATTCTGCCCTCGATCACGACGCTGAAGATGGCAAACCGGGACAAGCAGCAACAGAGAGGGTAGAAGGTCCATCCGGCGAGACCGAGAATGGGCGAAATGTGCGTACCCTGAGGGAGCGCAAAAAAGCAGTCGACTACGTATACGCAGATCCAGACAGAGAGCCAACACCAGAGTGTACGACTCGTCAGGGGCCACTAAGGGAAGGCAAGCCCGATTACACCAACTACAAAGTACTCAACGACGAGGGTCGAGTTCCTAGAGCATACGTGAAGAAGAAAACAAGAACTTCGGGTGAAAGAGATTCAGAGTTTCGTCCAAGACGATCAAAGACGGCTTCTCTACAAGATAGGGATCTATCTCCGGACAGTCTGAAGGCACTGCAAAGAGAAGCCGGAAGGAAGCTTTTGACGAGAAAATGAGTACTGAAGTTGTAGCTGCTTATGTACCAGAGAATATACATTTATAGACAGTACCACTGCAGAAGATCTAGAGACCCAACAATCTATTCCAGAATTTTAAACCTTTTAAGTCCTTCATATGTCCAAAAAATCAACCAATTACATGGATATGCACCGGTACCTTTATGTATAGGTATCCTTATCCAAGCAAAACGCCAATCTTAAAGAGAGCTTTTCAGTATAAATACGTTCAATCAACACTTACGGTGGCATTGGCAGTAGGAGGTTCACTTCCCTCACCCAATCTTTTTCCACCACCACAGACCACTTTGCCTCCAACGGGACAACTTTTAGCTCAAGGTCATCCGAACTAGCGCCCCCGTTGTCCTCTAGGGGTACCACGATTTGGTCGCGGGCTAGCTTGACCGTATCGCCGTCTGCCACCATCCTTTGTCTTTGTTTCATGGCGTAGTACCGCCCCGGTTTCAACACGCTCTTGGACACCCAGGCTGAAGGCTCGCCGGTATAGCGTGTGACATTTATACGGTGTTCACCATCCATGAATGGTTCTAAGGTGACGATCCGTCAGTATTAAAATTTATGCTTCAAGTAGCCAATATCGGGGTACTTACTCGCCGCTGATTCGTCGACCCATACGAGGGTGCCCTTAGGTAGCTTGTCGCCCACGTCGGTAAGAAGCCAGTAGGCCCTCGTGAAGCTCTTGGGAGTCATCACTCGGAACTTAAGGCCGAGCTCCGCAGCGTACGGATCAATATTTTCGGTTGGCCTCGTCCGACCTGGCCCTTCTGAATGTTCCTGTACTGTCCCGGATACACTAGAAGTGCCTCGCTCTTGACTAGCTGTGGCCCGGGGTGGTGTAGCTGTCCTGCGATCCTCTGTAACCGAGATTGTCGTTGCAACAGACGCTAAGGAATCCTGCGATTCATTGTAGGTTTCTGGTGACCCGACTACATCGCGCGTGTCCGAGATATTTTCGGTGGGTGTGATACTTATACCCCGCGATTTTCCTGCATCAGGAGCCGAGTTTGGCATTTCCTGTTGAGTGTTCGGACCGCCTGTCGATTGCGACCGCTGGTGGTGCTGGTTGTTCTGTGCTCGGAGGTGGATTCCACCAGCTCCATGTCTATCCCAGATATCATCAGGGATAAGTACTTTCTCTGAATCTATTTGTAAGCGTCTTCCTCCTTGACTCCAATCAAACGACCGGTGCTTTCTGAGCAGGTTCTGTGTCTCGGGTTGAGGGGAAAGAAGTCCAGGTGTAGTCTGGGCTGTCTGCGGGACTTTGCGCGCCTCAAATTGGCTAATGTTGTAGGCAGGTTCTCCCTGTGCATCTTCTTGATCATTTTCTTCGTCTTCGCTCCCTTCGGGCCGGGTAAGGCCTGCCTTCTTCCGATCTCGCTTACGGACGGTCAAGTCGTCTGACGTCCATCTGCTGGGTTGCGAAGGAGCCACAGACTCAAATGCATCAGCGCCCTCCATAGTATATATCAGTTTCTCTTCAGTCTGATTTAGCAAATCTAGGAGCTCTTCAGCATCTAGAGGCCTCGAAAGATTCTGCTTCGGCAAAGCGGCTATCATCTCAGCGGACGCCTCTTCTATGGCGACAGTCTCTGTGACAATCCTTTGGTAATGCTCTTTCGAGAAACGGTAACTTTTACTCCTTTCAAGCTGGGTTACCCTTCTCTGCAAAATCGGTCGCTCGTCAGACTTCCTATCCTTGGGCCTTTTTTCTTCCGAGACGGTTTTCGGCTCAGACATTGAGAATCCCATGCGGCGTGCGGACTCTGTCAGCCGAGCATAGAACATATCGTCCACTAACAAAAAGCTCTACGATTAGCCACTGTCTCAATGAACACTCTATGACGCACGGATTGCGGGGCCTCTCACTTGATGAGTCCTTGAACTGGATACGCCCAACTCCGGAGGGATATTTCTTCACTCTGTCGCCCCTCCTGCGCGCAGCCGGCTGGTATACTTCGGCGGATCCGTTGAAGAGGTCACCTCGCGAGAGCTCGGCAAATCGCTCAAATATGTCAAGATGCACTATTGCAAAATTGTCAATATATGTGCTACGGAGGAGTGCCAGTAAGAGACTCACGGGTCTGCGATAAGAAGCAAGTCCCATCTTGCGACCGTGCTAATATTCTACCCTTCTTTCTTCTCTCGTCCCAAACCACGGCTATTTCGACACCACTCATCTGGATGTCATCCGCAGCGGCAGCAGCAATTTGCTCCGCGAACATCTTGACCATAACTTGCTCGTGCCGTTTTGCGTGTTGGATTTTCAGAGCGTGCAATTCATTCTTCATTTCCCTTAAACGCTGCAGGAAATCATTCGCCGCTATCCCCGTCGAGCACGTTAGGTCGCAGGCAAATATAACGAGCATGCTAGAAAGTACGACGAGGTTCAATATATAGGCGCTTACCTGCAGGGGTTTTGAACTTGAATTCGGTAAACCCGCAAATGTTCTGTTCCGGCTTCTCTCTCATGGGGAATGTTGCCTCCCCTCGTATCATGGAAAGCTGAACTATACAGTCATCTTGACTATCGTTGCTATCCAAACATATCTCATCCACTATTTGAGGATATTTAGCCAAAGGTCTGAAAATCTGTTGCACTTTGAGGTTCGTACACCCAGGTACACTTACAATGCATCTTGATGAAACTCGTGAGGTATTCATTATCTCCTACAGGTGCAACACCAACCAGTATCTCCACGTAGTCGAAATATTTAAACGAATCGCGCTTGAGAGTTCGGCTTCGTTCGATCTCATTGATGCTGATGGACTTATAATGTAGGATGTTAGTGTGCTTCACCTTTCGTTCTAACGTTTGCCTTGTCGTCGTTGACTCGTCACCGAGCGTGAATGAAATTCTTTCTAGACCAGATGAGAACGAATCATCTCTATACGGGGGTAGAGAAAAGACACCATTTTAGCGGTTGTGCTAATATCATTGCTTCAAATTCCCCAAAAGCTAAGGTTCGATACTTACGCCATCGAGTTCAGGATTGCAAGTTGGTCACCTTCCTCCGCGTCTGGTACCTTATACGTGAGAAATGAACCGATGTTTGCTTGCAGGACCGCTTTTGCCGTTTTAAAGGATATTGGTTCAATGAACGTCCTCTCGAACTGCAATTCCTCTGTGCATCAAAAATTGTCAGTATCGACATAAACTCCATTACAAGCGTCGAGCTGGAAGTGCATACTCTGGGTACCCAAGTTCCGTATGCCAAGCGTGACAGCCTTTCTAGGCCGCTGCTCCTGATCACCGACATTGTGAAGGATCCACTGGACAGGTCCATGATAATGGCAGCCGATTGTTGAACTAGTCACTAGGCAGGGTTTCAGATCCATGCATTAGTATGGACCGACTAGATGTTGCGTTTGAGCTGGACCGCCTCAATTGCTAACCGGGACCGACTTACAGATATACTTTTCGAGATCTTGGGCGTGAGGCTCAAAATCCTCATCCTCGTGTTGGTACGGCTCGCACAGACAAGCAAAAAGACCTTCGTTGTGCTCGCCGTCTTCCACGGCCTTGATCCAATTTCCATGGAAGCAAGCGTGGGCACACACGGTCGTGAACTCCTTTTTCCCATCTGCAGTCTGCGATTGCACGCACAGCTCGAACACGCTATATGCATCTATGGTTAGTGACATGTGCTGTCTTCGGCCTTCCAACAGGCGGCAAGGATACCTACACATCGGTAGCTGTTTCTCTCGATCCTCGTGGCGGCAGGTTCTGAAGGTCAACTGGGCCATGCGAAAGACCTATCTCGACGGGTGTTGTATTGACTACGGACACCTGTAACTGCACTTCTTGATAAGATTCCGTCGTCGCCTCGCTAGAAAATGACGCGGACCGGTTTCTTCGGGTTGGCATGCGTGCCGGCAATTCTTGCGGCTCAATTGGTATCACGGTTGTGCTTGAGTATCGTGCATACGTCGTAACAGGGTCAGTTCTTGAGCGGCTTGACGTGCGTCTATGGCCGGAAAAGTCTGGCGTGGATGCATTTGCCGAAGCGTAGAAATCAGTGGTTGCTGTCACATAGGGGGTAGGCATGGCAAGGTATCCATCGTGGACGGGATAGGGCAGGCCGGCCGATGGCTGTGCGAAACGAGGTAAGCGCTCCAACTGTTCAATCTTAACAAGAAGCTGAGATATCTGCTTGTTGAAGACATCCGAAGTCATGTCGCGCTGCTGCCAAGCCATTATTGTCTCCAGCTTGTGGTTGAGAGACTGAATGTCCTGGCGAACCATTTGGATGTCAGAGGAAACGTGGTGGTGGATATTGGCTTCTGCCATTGAAACTCCCATTTGGACATGATATATGTCCGCTCGAGCAGCCTGCAGGTCCAGCCTTTGAGCTTCACCCTGCCATGTGAGCGTCCGGACGTCATTTCTGAGATCGATGGTCGTATGTCTGGTTTCAAGGTGCGGTCAGTCGATTCCTCGATGCCTATACCTTGCACGCCCTTGGAGATGCGGAAACCTACGTATTTACGAGCGAAACGACAGCGGTGATACTCTGGACATGTATGCTTATCTGATCTCTGATTCCCTGGATTGTCCCAACTTCTGTCGTCCACATCAACCTCTTCCAGTTACGTTTCAGCTTCTGTTTCGATGTGGAAGGCGCCCTCTTAACAGTGACGCCAGACCTCGCCTCTATAAACTCGAGTCCGGCGAGAGGCGCGTATTTAACAGCGAAGTCCTTGAGAGAGTCCACGGTATTCTGACAGTTTGCAACCATCCGTGCAATACACTGTGAAGCTTGACTTGTCGGCGACGGCCCTACTGATGATGTAGTGATAACGCCGCTCTCCACTGAATTCCTTAAAAGGTCCAGCATTTGTCCGAGCCCGTACAGCTCATTCTGAACCTCCCGGAACTCCACTGGTGCGGCCTTGCGCCCGGAACCGAATGCCTGCGCGATGGCATAACACATGTTTGCCAGGGCGACAACATCTCCAACCTGGATGGGCATAGCCATTTTTGCAGATTCGACTCTTTGAGCCCGGTGTGCTTTGCCAAAATGCGGTGCGGTATGCCTCAGGTCAACTTCAGATCCGCGGCAGGGACTCGCATATTTCCCCTAGGCGAGCCCCGGCCGGCCGATGGTGGTCTGCGGCGGGCCGATCGCGCGGGCGCGGGAGATAACGAGACCGGGAACGGGAAAGCGGGGTCAACCGGATGTTGTATCGATACGCTATGAGTGCTGTGGGGAACGGTCATGTTCTTGCATAAGGCGTGATTCGATCCAGACTTCCAGCTGGTTTGAGTTCCCAAGGAACGCGGGTGTATCGGACAGAAAGGACAAGAATCGCGGGTTTCGAGGCTTGGGTTTTATAGCTAGATATGAAGGTCACAGTACAATTTCACTGGGTGGGATAATACCTCCTTGGTTGATGGCTAGCTGTTTATGGGCTAGACTCGGTTCAGCCTCGGATGGCCCAGTTGCCTCGCGCAGAGCCGCATGCTGACTGGCCGAAGGGTCTATCAGAGAGGCTTTACCCCGCAAGCTTCATCTTCAAAATGTGCGAGGGGACGGCCAGCTTCGGCTGAGTGAAGGTATACAAATTTGGTTGAAGATGCACAAATATGGCTATATCCAAATGAGAACAAAGACTCGAGCGGAAAGACCGACGAAGCCCAGTGATCAAGTGGATAGCAGCTCTGACGGCATGACCTAGCTAGACAGCAGATGTCTATTCTGTTTGTTGAGCTCCCTTCGAAAGAAAGCCTCTCCCATCCCGCTTCACGATTCAATAAGACTCGTATCGGAAATTAGAATGCCGGTCCTTTGGAAAGGTCGACTAGTAGGCCGATATAAGATTCTTCGGACAAAGATAACCTTGTCTCACTAGGCTCCGGATATAGAGGCGACCGTGGGCCCGCAACCTATTATACGGCGCCATGAAATCGAGCCATTTGCCGGACCGGCACCTAGATAAGCCTGTATCGATCACCTTTAGTGTGAGCCTCTGGGACGCAAGTTAGACCAGAAGCTCGAATATCTCGCTGTCTTCGTATATATAACGTAATGGAATCGTGAGGGGCTCGACTTGGCTCGAATCTGTTCGTCCCAGCTTTTATCTTTCCAAGCATTTTAGGATAACGGTATCTTTATGACAGGCCCCAACATTCTCGAACCTGCAGACTTCAAGGCTTGTGTCCACTCACTGCACGGCACTGCTGGAGGGGACCCTTGAGCGGTCTGCCAGCGGAATGTGCGTCAGCATCCGAGAGCGGGCCAGTGGTGTGACCAGGCCTGTCTTAGCGAAGTTGGCTCAAGCTCCCGCGAAAGTCGCTCCCCTGAAAATCGGTGCTTTCCGCGCATCAATTGAATCGTCTCGCTCCGACAGGAATATGGACAAATGTTGATAGTGGTGTGGTTGAGGCAGAGGCATGTGGTGAATGTAACGTCGACATCGAAAACGACATACACGTAGATGTATATATGCTGTCGAGTCGCACAGAGAAATGCGAACGACAAAGCCCGTCCGCCGCGCGCGCCAAGCCCGCGATTCCGCTGGTGGATCGAGTGCACCAACCAGACGGCGGTGCGTTCACACACAATCTGTATATTATCCGATGGCAAGCACATTGAATCGATCATGCAGTCCTGCGTGCTACATACATACTTCACCTTCGGTTTCTCGAATCACAGTGGCGACGCATGTGCCTCGACGTGTTATGTGTACGTGTCTCGCTCGCACGACGTGGAGGGCTAGCTCAACCGGTCCCTCTCTCGATCCGGCATGGCCATGGCAGCGGCCAGGCTGAATACGTCCTGGACTGACGGAGCTCGCGACCTCCCCGTGACTGTCGACTGGGACGAAAAAGAAGAGGGGTAAAAATTAAGCAGGTATGGCCTGTCCACACTCTCACTCCCACCGATCACGTTCGCCATGAACCGATAAAAAAAGATTCGGTGCATACAGCCTGCAGTACTTATACAGTGCAGCCAGCTGTGTAACAAAAACCGGAATGAACGCTGGCCGACTGGCTGGCCGGTCCGGTCTCGCTCTTTCCAACTATCTACTTTGATATTGTTCGCGATCGATCGTATATCGATACCTCCTCGAGCATCGCGGCTTCGACGACGACGACGACGGAAACGACGACTAGGAGATGATCAAGAACGTTCGCGCCAACGCCCGGCCGGGCCACGGCCACCTGCCCTCCCTCCCCGTCGGCTGGCACCGATTCTTTCTTGGGCATTTTTTCGGAGATGCGACCTCGCGCTCAAAGGGCCTATACTCAGGCTGGCCAGGTCCCGTGCCGGATGCCTACACATGCTTAGGCTTTGTCGGCCTGACCTTTGTCGCATTCCGAGCCAAGGGCCTCGACGATGCGGACATTTCGCAGAGCTTTCGCACTCCTCGCGAGGACCAAAGCTGGACGGGTCCCACCTTCAACGACGACTCAGATTCAGACTCCGGACGGAACTCAGCTCTGACTAGGACGAACATCGGTAGTATCACTCGCGCGCATAGGCACACTCCCTCTACTCCACCAGACACCGGCAATATGGACCACGTACAACAGAAATCGACTAGCCCAAAATCCCCTCGACGGCATACAGAAGGCATTCAACCAGACGAAGTGGTCGAACCATCCGATGGATCGGGCGTCCAGCGGGAGCGGCCAAGCAGACGGCACAGCGAACACCACCATTCTTCCTATGCATCACAAGCCCGAGCCGGTGGGTACGAAGAATCCCCGTCCAGCAACAAACGGCGAATGCGACACTCCACCAGCAATGCGACGCAGGGACGAAGCCGACGCCAGTATTTCATGGAAACTACAAATACAGACGAGCTGCCAGATTCCAACGTCTTTGACGACTTTGACGACATAGCAACCGATCTCCACCCGATGAGCGCTGAGAAGCCGCCGCGGTACAAGGTCCGCGGAGGCCGACGTCGAAACTCTGCAAATTCAACATTGTCCACCCAGTCAGACAGCATGCCCAGAGCGCCATCTCCACCTCGTAGCGATCTTCCAAACCTCCCGGAAACACCTTCACCGCGTAAACTTCGGCGCAGGACCACCGCGCCTACCAGTCCTTCATCTTCAAACAGGTTCCGAAGCCTATCTCCAATCGCCGACTATCGTTCGACCATGGGAGACGCATCCGTCCCCCCGTTCAGCCCGGAGTTCCCGCCCATGTCGACCCTCGACCCTGCCTTCTATCCTCTGCCGAACACGTACCCGCAAACCCCAACCGCCTCGCATGTGTCCTGGTCCGGCTCTGGCTACACGTCCCCCGTCTACCCACCCACACCGCGATCTCCATCCAGCACCGTCTCGTATTCGTCTCGACAAAGTTCAAGAACGGCGCCCGGAACGACGGCCGAAGAAGATATCGTTGAGAACATCAACGGCGAGTTCACAGTCGCCTCGATCCGATCATTCTCCGACTCCCCTGAAGGCCGCTTCTATAAAGTTTGGTGGGCCGATACTTGGGAAACCAAAGCGTCGATGCGGACCGCCACAGAGTCGGGAAAATACAAGGTGCAGGAAATAGTAGAGTCGACATATGTGAACGGAAAGGGGCTGTATCGTGTCCGGTGGAAGGACACCTGGGAGGCAGCGCAGGAAATTGGAGATATAGAGCCGGTTAGAATGTTTTGGAACGACTCGCAGGCAGGGCGTCGAGAGCCCGTTCGAAGGAGAACATCTTCGTTTGCTTGAGTAGGGTTGTTGGTTTCCAGTCTGTTCTAGATGGTTGTAGATAGTAAGTTGCTTTTAGTTGCATTGAATCGTCGGTACGGTGGCCTTGATGATTGTATTTGCGAGAAGAATATAAATTTTATTTCATATAGCCGGTCAATCGGAGTCGGACTCGGAGCCGTAGGCAACAAGCCCGCCCAAGCCCGCCGGTTTTGAAGCTGCAGTAACGGGTGCCCTTTCCTTATTGCTCGTGCTTGGCAATGGGTTCGATTGTTGAGTAGGGCTGGCTACCGTGATGGAGTTCGATCTCTGCGGTTTCGCTTCCGTGGGCGTCACGCCCTCCACTGGCGTTTTAGAGTCTTTCTCGTCGTCTTTCGTCGCGCTGTCCCGTCGTGACCCATCGCTCATCTTGCGCAGCTTTAGACCAGGGGCCACAGTGGCATCCTTCTCCTTCTCCTTCTTTCGCTTCCGGCGGCTCGATATCGCCCAGGTTCCGCTACTACCGTCCTCCGTGACCACGGGTTCGGTGGCGTTCGGGTCGTGATCGGCCTCGTACTGCAGCCGTCGAAAATCGTCCAGCCGGGCCTCAAGCTCCTTCTTCTTCGCCTCCTCAGCGGCACGCTGCTCGCTGACGACGGAGTCCAGGAACTCGATTTCGCCTTCGTCGAGAGACCGGAACTGATTTTTGAATTTCAGCTTCTCCTCGAATTCCTCCTGCTTGCGTGCTGTAGATGCGTACTTGAGCGTCAGCGGTGTTGAGGTTCGACGGACAATTGAATCACTTCGAGAATTGAAGCGGAGTTGCACCTTTATTCGCCTGGAGGACGTCGTAAAGAGTCTTCCCGCCCTCCTGACTGCCTACCAAGCCGGATGCACTCGCAGCCTCCTTTGCAGCCTTGACGGCAGCATCCGCGGCAGCCCAGGCGTCGACGCCGGTGAGCTCGTGTGCTTCTTCTGGAGAGCCATTGCCAGCTTTGTTTTCGGATTCGCGAGGCTCGGAGGTGTCCAGTTGTCCGGACGAGACGAAGCCCGACGACATCGTTGTGGTTGATCGAGTGGTGATGAACGTGGCGGATTCGAGTCAGGCAGACTTGGTCTCGAGTCAGGCAGACTTGGTCTCGAGTCAGTCACGCGTTTGGAGCGGTCAACACAACCCGCCAAAATGCCACACCGTGCCGGATGACATCAGCAAGAGAGCCTCACGCAGCAAGATGGCATCCACGGTTATCCGACGGCTCTCCCTCCAACCTCCCAGAGATACATCTCGATGGCAGGGCTGAGTTAACCTCCAGCCTCAGATCGATCAACCAACTGCCGTCCGGTCGTTGTTTCCGACTTTGCGCAGCATCCAATTGACCAACTGCAGCTGCAAGCTGTCCGCGGTGTCCGTTCGCAGCCACGGACAGCCTATGATCGGAGTCCGGAACACCACCCTATACCGAGCCTAATATACGCCGAGGCGCCGCGCAGAGTTGTACTGCTATTTTTCGACATCGTGTTTAATCACGATCTTGGGAATCGATGTCGCACGCGCATAGCGACGTGGTTATTGTAAGTTAAATTTCATGTGAATTCAACTTTTGAGCATTCTTGAGACGGTATCTGAGTCGTGGGAACTTTGCATGTCGTACGAGGTTACATGCATTGCGATTGTTGCCAGGGACTTGCCGTAACGTCTAATTTAAACCTCGAAGTCTTAACATTACCGTACGTGTCCATAATGGCGAAGCAGAAGAGCTAACTATATCGTCCGTCAAATTATATTGCGACGAGGATTAGGCGGGCGCCACGGCGGCCTTTACGGTCGACCTGATTGTCTACCCGCTGGACACTGTCAAGACGAGAATCCAGTCGCCTGACTGGGCGGCCCGGAATGCAGCCCTGATTGAGGCGTCGGGAGGGTTCCGTCGCGCCCTGCTGAGACACGCCTACCAAGGTGTCGGCAGCGTGATAATCGCCACCTTGCCTTCTTGTACGCCCATACCCTTTGAATCTACTTCATTTTGACTCAGACAAGAGATTGTATATCAAGGCTGCCATTATACCTGGATATCATGCAGTTCTTCTATCTGACAAGCGATGTCTTTGCACAGCCGCCACATTCTTCCTGACGTACAACTTCCTCGTCGAGAATGTCTCTACGGCATTCCGTCTCAGAGATGAGGGTGTCGATGGTCCCAGCGCCCTACAGTCTGCCGTGCACTCAGCTTCCTCAGCAGTCGCTGAGGTCGCATCGTGTGCCATCCTAACCCCTGCCGAGGTCATCAAGCAGAACGCACAAGTCATCTCCACGACATCACAAGCCACGGCTTCGTCGTCGCTCGCCGCGCTGCGCACGCTGCTCAAGACACCCGGGAGCCTCTTCCGGGGCTACTCAGCACTGGTGTCCCGTAACCTACCCTTCACAGCCACCCAGTTCCCCGTGTACGAGGAGCTACGAAGGCTGATACAGGCCCGTCGCGGGACAAGGAACCCGTCACTGCTGGAAGTTGGAACCGTGACTGCCATTTCTGCAGCGTCAGCGGGCGCCTTCTCAGCTGCTCTCACGACGCCATTGGACGTGATCAAGACGCGGATGATGTTGCTTGATAGCAGTGCTGGCGGCGGTGCCAACGGCAAGCCCACTCGCCTCGGGATGATTGGGACCGCAAAGATGGTGATCCGACGCGAGGGTGCGCGGGGGCTCTGGCGGGGCGGTTTGCTGCGCGCAGTTTGGACGGCTGTGGGGAGCGGACTGTACCTCGGGACATTTGAGTGCGCGAAGATTTATCTCACACGGCGGCGGCGAGCGCGAAGCTAGCTCCATATCAAGAGCGACTATACAGCACGGGGTGGCGCACCGGAGAGACAGACAGATAAGGAACCCAGGGATATATACTATACGTGCTACATATCTTACTGTGCCCTGGGGGTCCCAATCAATCAAACAATCAGTCAATTCGGTTTCCAGGTCACGTTGAAACCAGCGCCTAACCAATCAGTCAACTGTGCTCGTCGGCGCGAGTCGGTGCCTCGGAAGCGTTTCATTATATAACCCCGAGCGCCGATATACACCGACGGGGAGGCTGAGCATGTGCAGCGCTGCCATTGTTTTTTTTCCTGTCCTTTCACAAGTAAATCTCGTTCCTCGTTCATCCACACATGCATGACATGATCTGATTCTCTGTCGCGAAGGCAGGTCCACGTAATCCAGCAGCGATGGCACGGTGGGATAAAGTGTCTCTTTATCAGGGCGCAGCAGCCATTCCCTAACGGGGTCGTATAACGGTTCTGCGAGGTCCCTGCTGCCCGAGTTCGGATTAATTATACGAAGAACGACCCCGACCAGCCAATCAGCGCGCTGGCTGCGGTGGAAGACGGTCGCTTGGCGTCCCGACGTCCGAGGGCGGGTTTAGATGCAATACACGGCGAGGCAAAGCTTAGTTTATGCGGACCAGCGGTGTTTGGATGATAAGGTTTAAGGAGGCCAAACGGACGGCAAATCTCCAGCGAAGGCCTGAGAGCGTAAAGTTTTGCCAGCGTCTACATATACTGGCTGACTGCCCGAAGTAAGCATTCTGAAGGTATCCATTTTCGACTTTTCGACTAAGTTTAATCATCAGTATTTTTTTTTTTTTTTCTCTTGCGGACGACAGCCGGTTTCAGTTAGATCTACGAAGCTCGACGATTACGTCCCTGTTGTATAGCGTATCGCGACTTCCTGTTAGAGGTTTCCCAATTCCAATTGGCCTCGATTCTCAACACCGGCCACCTGGTAATAGCAGGCACGCGATAACAATCCGGATACGAATTCCATTGTTCTGGAATTTATAAGGTTTTCCAGGAGGAAGGAGACGACGAAATATATATAGCTAGAAGAGATGGGGCTACTAGAAATTCGAGCTGGCGGTGGCGGTGAAAAGGGTACGTCGCCTCTGCACTACAACCCCCACAGCCGCAACAATTGCGAGTCATGAACATCATGAACGGTCAACTGAACTTTCAGCAGGGGACAGGTCGCTCTACCAATACGACCCGAGCGTGGCCATCACCGCCGTCGCGCTAGTCCTTTACGTAAGCACAATCACCTTCCCACCAGAATTGAATATCGCAACTCTCGACCTGCTGTAGACAAATCCAGCAGCCAAACACGAACGAAAATGCAAGCGTCGCCTAGCGCGTGTGCGAAACACGGACGTCTGGCGTGCGTCAAGACGTCTCCCGCTGTGCATATGTTAATTTTCCCCAACTACGATATTCATATAATGTCAACCTATATGCCTGTACTAACGTAATGGCGTAACGTAATCACGCACGTATTATATGCATGCACAGACAATCACGACATTCACGCATTTCTTCCAATACTTCCGCTACCGAGCATGGTTCCTGACAGTCTTCCTGGTCGCGGGGCTGATGCAGACGCTCGGCTATCTCGCCCGCGTGTTCAGCGCGCGCGAGGTCACGAATCGCGGGCTGTACATTGGGCAGTTCACGCTGATTATCCTGGCGCCGATTCTGACGGCGGCCGGCGACTATGTTATATTGGGCAAGCTGCTCGAGCGGGTGCTGCCTGGCGGCCGGCATGCGAAGACGCTGGGGCTGCGGGCGCGATGGATCACTTGGATTTTCGTGTCGAGTGACATTTTCAGCTTTCTCATGCAGGGCATTGGTGCAGGGTGCGTACATGCCCACATTTATATTCATGCATACCACGATTACACTGCGATATTGGACTCGTGGAAGCGGCCTCTCCAGAGAGCTGCGACATACACAGAGTTACTGAATCGGGTGGACGAGTGAACATGCTGACAGGCGGTATTATGATGCAGGATTATTTCGGCCAATGTCAATGGCAACGGCAATCTGGCGGCACAGGAGCGCGGCAGCCATATCGTGATGGCAGGCCTCATCGTCCAACTCGTCTTCTTCGGCTTCTTCACAGGTGCCGTCGTCCGGTTCGACCTGAAGACGCGCGCGGGGCGCCCGAACGCGAAGTGGCGGGTGATCGTGTACTGTCTTTACATCAGCTGCGCGTGCATCTTGGTACGTCGACTCACCTCCACCCATTGTATTGACCCGAGACTATGCATTGTCGTTAAACCATACTTTATGACTTGATTGGCTGACGGGTATAATATCATAGATCCGGTCGATTTACCGGCTGATCGAGTTTGCGCAAGGCTGGACGGGATACCTCATGTCGCACGAGGTATATTTTTGGATCCTGGAGACGCTGCCAATGTTTATCTGTCTCGCCGTCTTCAACGTGTTCCACCCGGCGCAGCGGCTGCCGGACGAGAAGCCCGCCGGTGAGGAGATTGGCATGGCGGAGGGCGGTCACGGCCACGGCGTCATGGAGCCGAACCAGAGCGCCGGTGGGTTCCAGAACGGCGGTGGGTATAACAGCAACTACCGCCAGCTCGACTAGACGGCCTTTATAGAGGTATACATGCACGCATTCACGATAGGGTTGATTGATTGATTAGTTGTGAGGCTCGGTGGCGGGGCGGCTCGTTGATTAGATGGGATTAACTTCAGATAGATTCCCTCGGCTGTTGGCGTTGGCCCGGATGATTGTTGATTCCTACGCGGCTGCGATTTTTAAAATTTTGCGCTTTTGTCTCATTTTCGTTAATAAAAATTTCGGGTTGGCTGGATTGTAAGATTCATCATGTCGGCTGGTTGGTTTCGATTTAAATTTCCATAGATAGCATCTCGGCAAGGAAAGAAAAATAAATACGCATACATGTGGGTAATTTGTATTAGTATTCCATTCGCTTGCATAATGTTGGTCACGCAATATTCCGCACAAAAGATGCCGGCAATTCACAAATGCAAACGCCTGACAAAGAAACTCGATACTTCTCTTGATGCAGACTTCCCGTGTGTGTATCAGTAAATGGCGCGCCACGCAGCCAACGTTGCACTTGGACTGCCGAGACAGCGGCCAAGACTGCGTATCTGCATATGGACTGAAATTTTCCCGAGAAACGAAACATTCCTTACAAACGTCAACGTAGGCATCGAAGGCGCAAGAATCGACGGCGCCCACTCGTATACGCACACATACTTGTGCGGAGACAGACTTACTTACATACCCACCGGGCGTATGTACATCCTACGTATGCACATGTCTATCGATCTGCTAAGAATAGTACATACGGTGAGCACAGCAGGCCACAAGCTTAACGTTAGTAAGACTGTGTTAAAGCTGAAAGGGGGCCCAGCTTTCTTGGGTTAGACTTGGCCCCTCCCTGCCAATATCGTCGTTCTTTCTATAGGGGGAGAAAGCTTAGCAGGCGGCCAGCCAACCAGAAACAAAATTACGTCGGGCGTGGATGGGCAGGAGCAGAAAAGCACCGCACGGCAGTTCGCACCTCGAATGCACTGGCAGTATCCCCGTTCGGCGGGTTTCTAAATTGAAGCAGCAGCTCGAGGCTGTGATGGGTGTTTATTCTCGACTTGCTGTGTTTGGAAGGCAGCTGACCCTGCTGTGCTCGTCTGCTTGCCTGCTTGCCTCCCTGCGTGCTTGCTTGGTGGTGAAATATGCACAGTTGCAATTGTGCATGTCTGCTTGCCCACTGGATAGGTAGTAAAGTAATATATTGAATGCACCGAGGGCCGCAAGGAGGAGGGCCCGAAAAGCACTCGACACAGCCAGAGGAAATGACGAAACATGCTAGCACGGCTGGTTGGCATCCCGCTCTAATTTTAATTTTCCTTTCGCGTTCTGCCCACCCGCGGCCCAACGCGGCATAGTGCCTGCATCTGATGGATTCGAGGCTCGTTTTGATCCCTCCGATCGTCGATGGGCGCGCCGGACGACGGGGACCAACATTTTCGCCTTGCCTGGCGCATTTTGCAGGCCGGTGATCAGAATCGTATTTGGGAGAAGCAATGTGCGGGGGGGAATTTGCGGTCTGCACATGCACAAAGAAGAAAGCAAAAAGGTCGAGAAGAGTCTGTTCCGCTCCACTGAACACTGCTATATCGGATCAACTGTGGTTTCCAATGCGGATGTGGAAGTGCTGCATGCAGTCCGCACTTGGCAGTCGCATTCGACTGTCTCGCTCGCGTCGCAGACGGGGGAATAAGCTTGACGGCAGAAGGAAAATAACGTTGGGAGTCAGTCTGTCAGCCTGCAGACGAACAGCAGGCCCGCTGCTCGCTCGAAAACTCTGTCTGTCTGCAAAAGCTAGTTAGCTCCTTAGCTGGCTAGCTTGAAGAAGTGCCGTCGTTCGGGTCTGCCCTTCGAGACAGCAAGGGCTAACGCGACGGGGCAATTGGATGAGATGGCTTTGAAGGGGGCTGAGATCCGAGCGGGCGGGCAGCCGTCGCAGTTGCTTTTTCGCGCATGCAAGCCCGGCAATCCGGGGTGGTGTGAGACGCGATGATTACTGTCGGTCGTGACTGAGCACTGGGTGGTTACTCACCAAGAGAGCAATAGCGTGTGCGAGTCGACTGCGCTTTTGCCTGGCCGCCGGGCTTGGTGTAACTCTGGAAATGAAGGGCGAGCAATTTGGTATATAAAGCATATTGCCTCCGCCGGCCTCGGACTTCTCCTCCTCCTCCTCAGCCCTTGTTATATAAGCCCTGCCTGCCCGCCATTCGAGCTTTCTCCTCCCTCGATCCAAAACTCTCCTCCTCGATTCAATTCGCATCTGATATCAAGTCGTTCGAACCACTACCCTGTTAATTGTAAAACCCACTGTACTCTACGTATTCTTCGTTTCATCCACCAGCCAAAATGCAGATCAAGGCTCTCATCATCGCCTCCCTGGCCTCCTACGCCAGCGCCGCTGCCGTCGATAACGAGAAGCGCCAGTGAGTATAATCATCCAGCGACGCGATATTTCGCCGACCCGTATGCCCGGACTTCGCTAACGTGCAATTGCCTTCGCTAGGTTCTCGATCCCTCCCGAAGCCGCCTCTGCCCTCAGTGACCTCCCCGGCGCTCTCAGCGGCTTCAACTCAATCATCGGAACTGCCGCCGGTGGTTTTGGCTCGATCATCGCTCAGGCTGGCAGTCTCTTCGCCGCTATCGCCACCGAGCTCCCGCCGTCAGTTATCTCTCAGCTCCAGTCGCAGGTCGCCACGCTCAGGACAGAGGACGCACCGGCCTTCTATTCATCCGTCCTCGCCCAGCTGCCTCCTGATGTCCGGGCCTCGCTCAGCGACTTTGCGGCTTCCATCACCGCTGAGCTTCCCACCGGCACCAACGCTGCCCCCACCACTGCCCCCACCACCGGAGCCATCACCACCGGCTCCATTCCAACCCAAACCGGCGCTGGTGCCACGACCCGTGCTCCCTCGACCGGTCCTGCCTCGTCCGGCGCTCCCTCGTCCGGCGTCACCTCGGCTGGTGGTAGCAGGTCCACCTCTGGCGGCAGCCAGACCGTCGCCGGAGGGGCCAGCGGAACCAGCTCTGGCCCTGGTGCTTCGGGCACAAATGGTGCTTCGAACGCAAACGCAGCTTCCCGCAGCTACGTTGGTTACAGCTTTGTGGCTGCTGCCGCTGTCCTCGGTGTCGCCCTCGCCTTGTAAGCGTGTCGGTATCCGAAGTATACGGTCGTCTTGGGTTCGATGTTGCCGAAGTGTGGCTTTTGGTTAACCTTGGTGCAACATGGTCGCGGGACGAGTAGCTAGATTCAAAAAGTTGACGTGCACGAGATCAAGTTTTACTTTTTTATTCACGCCTCTCCAGTATTGCTGGATGACGGACATGTTTTCGCTTGCGGTGCGACTGTGCTGCAGCTGTATTATTTTTTGTAACGGTATATTTTTCTTCTCACGCGTTTCTTTTCCGGCTGCTGGAGTTTCCTGTTTTCTGGGTGCTGTTTCCCAGCTTGTGCTGTACACTAGAGTCAGCTGCGCTCAATGGCAAAGACATTAATACAGATCGAATGGCATCGGTTGCCCTGCGCGCGAGCGGCTGCCCCGTCGCGCAGGCAGATGCGAGGCAACCGAAATCTTCCATAAGAACTTAGAAGTTTAAGCTTGGCGTGTGATTGTGGGGAGATGTGCTGCGTTGGCGCTGTTGGATTTAATCTCGCGAGCAGCAGCTGAGGATGGTAAACGCTCGCGATGGGTGTAAATTGCAACGGCCGTGATGCATGCGTCTCCGCGAGCTGTCGGTGTCGCGCTCGAACGGGTGATTTCATCTTGCTTCTAGAAAGAGAAGGGAGGACAGGCTAGCGGATCGTCTCTAACGCAGGTACTGACTGGGCCGCGGAACATTGCTCCCGCCGTCACAGAAGCTCGCACGTTCGTTTGCGTCGCTGTCACATCGAGCTGACGGATTCTCTCGAGCGGGCCTCGCGGGACCTGCCCGATGGAGTCGCGTGCTGTGGTTAGCTACCTGCACTAGCCTGCTTGTCTGGAGTACTGACGGTGCAATCCATGATCTTGTCTTGTCATATTGCCTGGGCGTGGATGCACGTTTGCTCGCGGGTGAGGTTACAGGAGAAAGGGTCCAGTGCCAATGGTGGTCGTTGATTTAAGTGATCCTGTCGGTCGAGTGTTCCCCAGTCCAGTCGCCCAATTGGGATGCAATGTCCCCTCACCGCCGCCTGCCTGCTTGCCCGTAGACCGTCCGTCCTCCAGCCAGCCAGCAAGCCAAACCGTCAGCCAGCCCCTTACTCAGCTGCCGTCCTTCCATCTCCATTCTCCAGGTCAACGGACGCCCTCGGTCGACAGATATCATCACCGGTGTTCGTTTCTGTTTTGAGTCGGGCTGGAGAACGAGCGATGGCTTCGGATAATGGTGACGACAGTCGACTGGCCTCCCCGCCGCTATCTCAGCGGATACCAATCGCACGACTCGAGCTGTCGTCGAAGAACGGCACCCCGGTGAACGACGAGCTGGACGGTAAGCCCTCTGCCCTTCCCCCTACGATCCATCATATTCTCAGCATCAGTCCGTATATTCACCTCGTATAATCTGGAGGCTCTGCTAACGTGTACGCGGTCGTGATGCAGCCTACTCGAAAGCCCTGCTCGTCGAGTTCTCCTGGTCCGACCTCTCCCCGCCACCACCACCCAACAAAATCACCACCTACACGCTCGAATGGGACGAAAAGCCCATCGTGCTGCCCATCCTCGAGGAGCAGCGCTGGGAATGGGACGCCCCGATCGAAGTCCCCCAGGAGATCACCTTTGACGGCACTAAGCTCGCTGACCGCCCGACCCCCACCGAGGACGAGGATACCGTCATGCTCATCGCCCTCATCCCCGGCACCGTCCCGCACATCTCAAAGGTCTACCTACGGCAGAAGCACTCGCCCACAGCCCCGCCGGCGCCGTCTCTCGAAGACCCCTACGACGCCCACGCGCCGCTCGAGATCCCTGTCAAGACGCTCCCGCATACGTACCCGCTGTCGTCCGAGTTCCTCGGCGCGAACTACCGGTACATTGCCGACCTCATCCTCGCCGACGTGGAGACCTCGGGCACCAAGACGCGCGGCAGCAAGCGCGGGATCCTGCACACCGTGTTCGCCGTGCGTCGGCTGGAGGACATTGACGCCCGGCTGAACTCGA
The DNA here is from genome assembly GCA_020064725.1 of Drechslerella dactyloides. Classification (NCBI taxonomy): domain Eukaryota; kingdom Fungi; phylum Ascomycota; class Orbiliomycetes; order Orbiliales; family Orbiliaceae; genus Drechslerella; species Drechslerella dactyloides. Next base: position 1,851,682 of record JAGTWJ010000019.1, read on the forward strand.
GTTCGAAATCCGGCCACGCACGCAGCAGCACCAAGCACCTGACCGAGGAGAAGCGCTGGATCGAAGACGAGTTTGAGATCTCGCTCGAGCGTCTCGCGCAGGCCCGGCCCGCAGCTGCAGCGGCAGCGGCAACAGCCGCATCACCCTCCGCGGACCACACTGCCGGCAACAGCAACAGCAGTACCGTCCACAACACCGCCAACAACAACGGCGCGACCCCCACCATCAAGAGCGCCATATCCGACACCCCGACGTCGCCGACGGCCACGGCGAAAGAGTGGACTTCGCAGGCGACCCTCGCATCCACAAGCCTCGGCCACCGCTACGACGACCCGCCGGTGCCCTGGCCCACGTCGCCAACCCCGAGGTACCCGGCCGGCGCGTACCAGCCGAGCGTGGGTAGCACCACGGTAAAGGCGACCTCGCCGCTGCTACCGCAGCAGCAGGACGGGATCAAGGCCATCCCCCCGCCGCCGGCGGTAATCGCGGCGCCCACGGCGTCAGTACAGGGGTTGGGTCTCGTGCGCGGGTTCGAAGGGCTGGGTGTCAAGGATGAGATGCGAGTGGTGACAAACCTACCCAGCGGCGACGCCGACGAGGATGACGATGAGGACTTGTTCCAGCTACCGATCAGCCCGCGGGGTACCCAACAATTTTAGTTGGTATATAAGTATACGTATGGCGATGTGTATACGGATGGTCAGCGGGTGGCGACGGCATACGCGCATCGGTCCGGTTGGCATTGTAATGAAGTCGTGATGGAGCATGAACAGGCCGCCGCCGCACGGCATTTAAATCATAGCAGTCATTTTTCTTCCTTATTTTATTCATTTATTGTATGTATCTTGGATGGATGTAGCAAGCGATCGATTTTATCATACGGATGCATAGACACCAAAATTTCTCAGTTGACGGAATCAATTAGCCGATATTTAATGCATACGTGGATATTTCTACCAGATGGTATACTGGTACTATAGTATATATATACTAGTAGCCTTACATATACTAATGCTGTCATGGTCGCCGGTCAGGGGGTGCAAACAGCTCTCGCTGTCCGATAGGCTCTAAATTTGATAAATAACTGGAAGGGTACGGGTTTATATCTATGGAAGGCTTGTATTTGCGACTTGTAGATTTTGTACATAAGTTGGGACACTGACATAAGAATTATACATGGTAGGTAGCTAGCTACGTCGTACATGCATGATATCATAGATACATTGAATAGACAAAGGAAATGGGCGGTAAAGAGCGTGGTGTACGATGATGCGTGTGGTAACAAATGAAATATAGGAACGAGTGACTGAGTGAGCGAATGAGTGATTGGTATCGTAGTGGTCGTTACATATACATTGCATATCCACCTCTTTCGACTTAGCGGTGCACAACATCCATCTGTGCATGTCTGGATAGTTGCAAGCAGGCAGCTGAGTTATTTATTTCCCTGGCCATAGACGTATCGTAACGTCATATCATGATATCATGCATCTTTCATATATTCAATCCATATCCATATCCATATCCATATCCATATCCATATTCATATTCATAAACCTGTAAGTGTAGTGCATTGACCACTTCGAGGCGGGGGCCGTCAGAAGTAGTTAGCGTGCGGTAAATATCGTATCGTATCGTATCGTGCGTATCATGTCGTGGTATCTATCATATCGTGTCGTGCACGTGAAAACGTAGACTTTGCGTCGTGACTTCGTGATTTGAATGGCTTTCGTAATTTAAGCGTTCGTTCGTTAACTCCGTTCCGTCGTCTGGTTCGTTCGTTCGTTCGTCCGTGCGACGCAGCGTGTTGCAGCGCTATTGGCGTACAGCGCTAGTAGACACTGTCGCCTCGGTCGAATCGAACGTTACCGGTGCAGTTTCGGGTCGTAAGAATCGTAAATCGTGCCTGCGAACCGGCGCTCGAGGAAAATCCATATCGGCGCGATGGATATATCGCCGTCGAGCGCTGTCGGTTGCTGGCGCGAGTCATGCCTGCTGGTTGACCGGGGCCAATTGGCAGGGATAGGGAAGTAATGGGGGAGCGAGTGGCTTGTGAGAATTGAATTGCGCCTCAGTAGTAGGTGTACACGTCGTCGTCCTCATCGTCGTGATCTGGGCGGACGCCGCAGGCGCAGAGGAGACAGGAGAAGATGAGGCATGCGAAGAGGGTGAGGCCCTTTGCGCGGCGACTGGACGCTGAGTCGAAGGAGCGCAAGCTGCGCGGTCTTTTCTCGTACAAGGAAGACATTTTAGAGGTGGTTTTGGACCGTATGATTATAGCGGGTTATTAGGAGAGTAGGGGAGAGGTATAATCGATAGTGTAGGGTAGATGGTATGTGAGAGCGGTGGTGGTCGAGGTCGAAAGATTGTAGATAGAGATTGGGGTGATGAATATATAAGTCTATCAGAGTATGAATGTTCTGATGCTATGCTGGCTTAAGGGGGATCGCGGTATGCAATGGCTGTACGCTGGTATCAGACTTGCCGCCACTTCGCGATCGGAATGTAAAACTGTACCTGCAAAGAGTTGGTGGATGGAGATGATCGGTGAATAGATGGAGAAAAAGGGCCTTTTATAACGGAATCAAAGGGATTTATACATATGTACAGCTGTGCATACGCATATATTAAATTTCCTGGGAATTCTGCTGATGCAATGCAAGGCACGATCCGACTGGGCTCATTGATTTAATTAATCTTACCCCGCCTTACAGCAGCAGCAGTGTGTCTGCATGCATGCCCATCGAAGTATCTCCAGGCCGAGAGTTAGAAGTTGCAATGCAGCGTACGGACAGTGCATAACCACTGTGCCGTGCGCGGACCATGCGTGGCCGCGACCGTCCTATCATGTACCAGACCAAATCTTGCCTGCCTGTCCTGCTTTGCTTACTGCAGTGTCAGGCAGAATTAAAAACTCCGGCCGGGCACATTCCAGACGTGCCGTCGTGGCCAAGTCCGCGAGACTGTGATGCAATGCCCCTGCAATGCCCCTCCATCCACCCGTCCATTGCATCGCCATTCCTGCCAGCGGACGATGAGCAGGGCATCTTGATCAAAGACCGGGAAATCTGGAAACTGGAAATTGTGGTGTTTGTCCCCTGGAGGCGTGCGTTGCGTGTTGCAGGCGGCCAATTGCAGGGGCCCGATTTCGGGCCTGGCAAATCGCTGGTCGCCACGCAGGAAAACAAGCTTAGCAATCCCCATCCGCCCACCAGGTCTCAAAATTCTGCTTCCCGTCATCGCAGCCTGACGACAAGCGAAAAATGCAACTGCCCATCCACCCAGCTCTGGCACTAGGACGCAGACGACTCCGACGGGAAGTAATACGTGGTCGACGTGGACCCAGCAGCCGCTGTCGTGGCCAGCTAGCTAGCTCCCGCTGCTACAGCTCGCCTCATCTCCCTGCTGCCGACGGCAACCGCGGGATCGAATCAAATTCCTCGATCATCATCCAAACGTACGAAGGATGAGTGCGATACTCAGCGCGGATGACCTCAACGACTTTATCAGTCCCGGCGTAGCCTGCATCAAGCCGGTTGAGACTCTCCCGGCAGCTCCCTCCTCGGTATGGCCCCTGCCTCTCGCATCTTTAGAACGCACAAGACGGGCTGGCCTTGGCTTGCTACGTGGTCCACTCGCGACACAATTCCCTTTTCATTTTTTCGCTTTCCCGAATGCAATACGCTGAGGCTGACCCTGACCCGCTCGCTGCGTTTGTCGCGCTGCGTGCTTGCGTGCTTTGCACAGGACCCCTACGAAGTAACCACAGAGGACCAGATCGCAGCCACTGAAGCAAAGCTCCAAGCCGCCCAAATATCCCTCACCGACTGTCTGGCATGCTCTGGCTGCGTCACTTCTGCGGAGGCCGTGCTCGTCTCCCTCCAATCGCACCAGGAAGTCCTCAGCGTTCTGGACTCCGAGTCGGACCCACCGCCGCAAGCCCAACCTAACGGCGGCCTCGCGGACAATGCAGCGGACCCACCGCCGAAACCTGTCCGGGATCCGGATCCGAGGAAACGGGTCTTCGTCGCCTCGGTCTCCCCACAAACCCGGGCTTCGTTGGCGGCGGCACTCGGCAGGCCTGCCAGGGAAATCGGCCACATGATCGACCGTTTGCTGCTCCAGGCCATCTCGACAAATGGCCGACGGGGCTTCGATTACGTCGTCGACACCAACCCGCTGCTGTCCGTCTGCCTGCACCTTGCTGCCGCAGAGCTGGAAACCTCGCTCGCTTCGCTGGCACCAGGCAAGGCCGGTGCCGATGTGACTCCGAGGCTGCCCGTTCTGACGTCCGAGTGCCCGGGGTTCGTGTGCTATTTGGAGAAAACGCATCCTGCGGTGCTTCCGCATCTGTCACGGCTGAAATCTCCGCAAGCGCTGCTGGGGACGTTGCTGAAGTCGCTGCTGCCGGGGTGTCTAGGACGTGATGTAGAGGTCTATCACGTCGCTGTCATGCCGTGCTTCGACAAGAAGCTGGAGGCTAGCAGGGCCGAGTTGACGGATGCGGCGTGGAAGCAGGAAGGGAGCGGAGAGTCCGCGAGAGATGTGGACTGTGTGATTACGACACGGGAGTTGCTCCAGCTTGCAGCTGCGAGAGACGTCGATTTCGGTAGCTTGTCAGCGGAGCCACTTGTTGGGAAGCAACTGCCTCCGATTCCGTGCCTCCAGGAGCTTTTCCGCAGATCGTCTGATCCAGCTGTGGGAAGCAGCCTTGACAATAGCAAAGCCTGGGGACGGATGGGGAAGGATTGCCAGCTACAGAAGGGCACGTCTGGAGGCTATCTGGCCACGATAATCCAGGCGATGCAGGCAAAGCACCCTGGAAGTACCGTCATCGAGAAACGAGGCAGAAACGCCGACGTCGTCGAGTTTGTCCTCCTCGATGCGGACGGCAAGACCGAGATTCTCAAGATGGCGAGGTTCTACGGGTTCAGAAATATTCAAAACTTGGTGCGCAAGCTGAAGCCAGCGAAGGCCAGAATGCTTCCTGGCGCCGCCAAAAGAGTTGTTGCCAGGTCGGGCCGTACCCCGGCGTCACGAGCTGGCACGTCTGCGTCTGGCAGTGAATACTGCTACACCGAAGTTATGGCTTGTCCCGGTGGATGCACCAATGGTGGAGGACAGCTGAAGCCAGGCGATTCATTCATCGTCGAACCCGTGGCACGCGAGACGGTCGACGACGCCATCAATGGCGGCAGGATCGAAGCGAAGGCGTGGCTTGCAAAGGTGGACGAGGCATACTACTCTGCGGATGAAGAGTACCGGGAAATGGAGGCTGCTATCATAAATCATCTGAGCTTGGAACCCCAAACTGCTGGTGCGGGTGTTTTCCTGAAACAGTGGGTGGCAGAGACTGGGGTGCCGTTGGAGAAGCTCGCGTACACTACGTATCGGGCTGTGGAGAGCGACATCGGTAAGCCGGCAGGGGAGATGAGCCAGCTTCAGGCTGTGGAATTGGCGCAAAAGGTTGGCGGAGGATGGTGAACGGGGTTGCTATCATTGTTCCCTGACGTTCGGCGTTATCTTAAGCGAGAGCATATTACTGTGGCGTCCGGGTTTTGCGGTGTTTCAACTCTTTCAGCTTGGAGATGTTGGACGTTTCAGGGCAGTCTGTACGAATAGATACCGAAGAATCGACTGACTCGCGAGATACATCACTGATGGCCTCGATTGTGTAAAGAACAAGAGTTATATCGGATACCTATAGGCCCCGTGCTGCCACGAAGCGGCGGACTGCTGTGGCGCACGTAGCACCGAAAATTGGTTGACAGCCTGTTCCGTCCACCACTTCTCAACAAACAGCTTCTAGTACCTAAGCATCCACCGCCACCATCAAGCCATCACTACTACCATCGCCATCGTCAGCCCCGGCCATCTCGGACGACAGCTTCGGCTTCCGACGTCGTCAACTGTATCCATATACCTGCACCTGCTCTTGGCGATAGGACTGTCCTCCGACTCGGCATTCGTTCTGCTCGGTTCGACGAAAGAATGGCGTCCATGGTCCCAGCTTGCGATATCCGAGTCGACTGCCGTTCCATTGTCCCCTCTTGATAGCCTGCTATCCCGCACCGCGTTTGATCCTGCTCAACGGCTTGGTTATCGGCTGTCCCCACGCTGGCTGCAACGTTTCTATCATCCTCCGGTCCTTTCCTGGTGATCTGGGGCGTTCTGCAGTCATCCACATCGTCTCGACGCCGGGGTTGCATCTCGCTCGGAGGAAGAGCTAGCTGTGAGGGGCTGATCCGGGACTTCCGGCATCGAGTATTCGGGAATTTGGCGACTTTCTGCCTCGTGGCAGTCGCGTGCATCTAGCATCGGGGTTTTACGCTCGTTAGGGCTTGCATTTGTGCTCATAGCATAGCTGTCCATCTATTCCACACCTTGCAAGGGATTTGCTAGCACCTCGTCAAGGATCCAGACAGCCACACATATCTTCGGACACCAGCGCCACGATTATTCGAGAAGGACACCGCACCGGGGTTGCAAACATGGCGACCAATGGCTCGAGACCTGCGGGTGATCGCGTCCCCGATGCCTGGGACGACGATGACTGGGCTGTGAAGCAGGTATTTTTCTTCCGTGGGACCCCACGCCTACCGACGAAGGCTAACGCACTGACCTGAATCGTAGAAGCCACCAAACCCCACCAAGCCCACAGATCAGGGGGAGAAACGGAAAAAGTCGCCGGCACCTACGCAGGCGGTGGGAAACCGCCCTATCATTCTTGCTAAGAAGCCTGCTGCCAGTTCAACCTCCACCTCCGCCGATGACCTCAGCACACACTTGCAAAACATACAGATCTGGAACGCGGCAAACGAAGGTAATGCCTTTGAGGTCGTTGGAAACTCGACGCAGCAACCTAGCAAGACGCTATATCGACCGGAACTCAAAATCCTGAAGCGCGCCACAACCACAAACTCACCCGAACGCGACCCGAACAAGCAAGGCAGCGGCACGCCAAAGAGCGATGCAGGCTCCGAAACGGAGGGGAAGAAAGAAACGCCTCAAGAGAAGATGGAACGGGAAAGGAAAGAGAAAGAAGAACGTTATGCGAAGGCACGACAACGATTATTCGGACCGGATAGCTCCGCTACTACAGGTGGGGATACCATGGAAAAGAGCACGTCGTCGAACGGGAAGAACAGCGGGACGAATACTCCAGCGGGAGGGAAGAGTCTTAACCAGCAGAACAAGAACGTACCCTCGCGCAAAACGTCGCCGAATTCGAGGCAGCGGCGTCGGGACCGGGTGGATGACGATTTTGTCCCACGAAGCGCCATGATTGCTGGAACTGTTGAAAGCTATCAACTAGACCAGCAGTTGCAGGCGGAGGCGCAAATGAGAGAATCACACACTCGTGCACATTATTCGCAAAACATGCCTCAGCCCCAACATATGGGCTACTCCGCACAATACGCCACGCCTCCACCGCTACCGGGAAGCTTTGGGTACAACAATCAGCCTGTCTTCCCGCCGCAGGGCCAACCCCAACCATACAATAACAATCAAGGACCGGGTTTTACGCCCAGACAGACTAGCAATCCACAATGGAGCAATCCTTATCCGCCACAGCAGCCTATCCAACCACCATCTCATTCGTTTAATCAATACCAAAATCAGAATCAGCACCCGCATCCGTATCCACCTCAGCAGCAGCAGCAACCGGCGCTGTCGCAGAACTTCCAGACGCCGTATATGCCACCATATTCTCAGCAGCTTGGACCCGGCAACATGCCGAATCAAGGCCCAACTCAGCAGAATCCCGGACTATACGATCCGAACTACAGCCAGAAACCTAGCCATCTGCAGTTCTTCAACCAAAATAACCAAACCGGCCCGTCGGCGCAGTTTCCCGTGCGGGAGCCCAGGGCTCCGGATGGAACTGGCCGTGGCGGATTCGGGTTTGCAACTCGTGGGGGCGGCACCAGCCTGGGCTCTAACATGGTACCTCACCACCTGCCGCCGCACTCGCAAGGTCTGCCTTTTCCGAGCCCTTCAATGTTTCCCGGTGGCAATCCGCCAACCGCACAAGGCAATCAGGGCGTTGGCTTCAACAGCCCCGCCGCGTCTGCACCGTGGGGGGTTACGAACCCGAATGTTATTGGCTCCCAGCGGCCTGGGCAGATTTGGGGTAACGGACCGACCGGAAATAATATGAGCGGGGGAGATCAGAACTACTCGGGATCACAGCAGCAACAACAGCAGCAGCAACCGCAGCAATCAATGGGCGGGCATTATTCCAACTATGAAGCTGGGTCTTACCCTGCAATTGGGCAGAGCAACGTCTGGGGAAACACCAACAACAACTCTGGGATGTGGAATAACGCCGGAGGAGGAAGCGGGGGTGGGGGACAGGGACAAGGACAGGGCGTTGGCAGAGGGATGCAGTAGCATAGTGTCCTGCAGAACAGCCGGTTTGTCTCGCCTTATGGGTCTTGATGGCGCTGAACGGACGGATGGGCGGACGGAGTTGATATGGGTGGGCGGGTTCTGGCCTGATTTGGGTTTTATGTTGGAACTGCTGAGCATGAGCGCTGGCCAGCGGGCCGCTGTCTTCCACTTTACGAACGCCTAGTTCTCGATATATTACTGATGCATTTGCTATTTGCTTGCTGGTTTACTTTCTTACCCTGAACAGCAGGTTTCTCTATACACACATGACCGTGGCTCTCGGACTTTTACTATGCTGTTCTTTCCGCGTAATATCTTTGTGGTTGCTGCTTTCAGCGCTGTGATTGTCGATTCATAAGCGGTCATGTGCATGAAACTGTGGGTATCGTTTCCATGTCCATAGATTGTCGGCTTAGTAGCACATCATGATAGACTTGTCGCTATGAGGCTTGACGTGGCCTTATAGCCCTAGTTCAAAATGCTTCGCGGAGGAAACGCGGTTGTAAATCTTAAAGTGTGTTGTGTGGAGTGGCCAAGTTAACCTTGCTCAGCATCGCGCCTGCCCGAAACTTAACTTCGCATCGTCCACAATAAAGCAATCGACTTCCGCACCAACATCTATAACCCAGCGACTTCTTCCATTAGCGCAAGTACTACACGGGCTTCACAGTCGCTACCACACTCACGATGTCGCTAGCGGACGAGCTTCTCGCTGACTGGGACGACGGGTCCGATGGCGAGGAAGAGAAGGAAGCTGACTCACTAAACACGACGCTGGATCTCTACGCGGACCGGACGGACGCAACATCATCGAGCAGAGGTGCTGCCATGCAAATTGACGGCGACGACGAAGAGGACGAGGACGAAGAAATGGAGGACGCGGGAGGGGGAGGGAACGTGCATGACGAGGGGGAGGACGAGGCGCAGACGAAGGCGCGGATCGAGAAGATGCAGCTGGGCAAGATTGACGATGTGCGGAACGTCGCGGGGTTGATGAAGGTTCTTGAGCCGGTTTTGGAGGTACGTTCATCCCATCTTGTGCTTTATGCTTATTGACTGCTTGTAATGTTGGGGTCGGGATGCTCGATGCTAATAGACATGGTGCTGTTCTACAGAAAATCGCGTACTACCAGTCGCAGCCGACGCCGACGTCAATCATCGGCTCGGTGGAGCAGAATCCGGAGTATCACCTCATCGTCGAGTCGAATCAGCACTCTGTCGAAATCGACTCGGAGATCATCCTCGTGCACAAGTTTATCCGCGACCATTACTCGCCGCGATACCCGGAGCTCGAAAACCTCGTCACCAACCCGCTGGACTACGCCAAGACGGTTGCGATCATCAAAAATGACCTGCAGCTGCAGCCTATGCAGACCCAACTGCGCGCGGTGCTGGATAGCGCGACGGTCATGGTCGTGACCGTCGAGGCCACGACGTCGAAGGGCAGACCGCTATCGGAGAAGGAAGTTGCAACGGTGATGCGCGCGTGCGAGATGACGATTGCGCTGGATAAAGCGAAGCACACTATTATCAGCTACGTCTCCTCGAGGATGACGTTATTCGCACCGAACACGTCCGCCATCGTTGGCTCTACCAGTGCCGCGCAGATGATTGGATTTGCGGGCGGGCTCGCGGGACTTGCGAAGATGCCCGCGTGTAATATCGCCGCGCTGGGGTCGAAGCGCCGAACCGCGGTGACGCTGGCATCGAACGTTGGTATCAAGCAGCAGGGCTTCCTGTTCCACTCGCCGATAATCCGCCAGATCCCCATGGACCTGAAAGTCAAGGCCATGCGCGTCGTTTCCAGCAAGCTGGTGCTCGCTGTTCGCATCGACTATGCGCACGAACATTCAGACGGGTCGATGGGCGAGAAACTCAAGCAGGATATCCTCGAGCGACTGGACAAACTGACGGAGCCGCCGCCGAACAAAGGCCCCAAGGCGCTGCCTGCCCCCGATGACAAACCAGCGCGAAAGCGTGGCGGCAGACGCGCACGGAAAGCTAAGGAAGCCACCGCGATGACCGACCTGCGTAAGCAGCAGAACCGCATGGTCTTCGGCGAGGCGGAGCAAGAAGTCTCCTACGGCGATAGCACGAAGGGTATGGGCATGGTCGGCGCCAAGGACAGCGGCAAGATTCGCGCGACAAAGGTCGATCCACGGACGCGCGCCAAGCTCACGAAGAATAACCTCGGCTGGGGCACACCGGCCGGCGGCGGGCAGAGCGTGATCAATCCGTTCAAGAACACGCCTGGCGCAGCGGGAATGATGAGTTCGTTCGGCGCGAGGAGCACGTCGGGGTCCAGCGGAACGGCCAGCAGTCTGGCGTTTACGCCCGTGCAGGGAATCGAGCTCGTCGATCCGAACGTTAAACGGGAGATGGAGCGGAAGCGCAAGGCGGAGTCAGACCGGTGGTTCCAAAGTGGGACGTTCACGCAGGTTGGCGACCAGTCGAAGTTTGGCCATAAGAAGGTGGATACCGGGGAGGGTAAGACGACGGGGTTGATGCTGCCACCGCCCGCGCCGCTGAAGAAGAAGACTTAGTAATCTCTCGCCGCCTGGGTTGTGAGAATGGCTAAACTCTTGGGGAGGATGTATGAGAGCGGATAACACACGCTATGCACTCACGGTTGCAAAGACTGCTCGATATGGTTCTGTTTTTTGTGGTCTCAAAGGTCAGACTATCCTTCCTACAACATTGCCCTTGAACGGAACTACTGTCACGTCTGGTTGTTCTTTGTTAACAAAGTGTGAGAGAGCTGGTAGCTAGCTTGGACGAGGCAGCCGGTGCCTGTCGGTTGTCGATGGAGTTTGTGGCGTTGATGGGGCGTATGTATATTAATGTCATTATATTCCACATTGTGCATGCTACCGCTTATTAACCGTGAGCCTTTTCTGTGTGAGAACGATGTGAAAAACACACATATCGACTACACGCAATATCGACATACATCGTAAACTCAGAGTTTGCCTGCGATGCCAAGCTACAGTGAACTGTGTGGGTTTGGCTTCGAGACCAGACTAGTTCTCAATGCATTTGAGTGACATCATGAAACTCCAGATACCGACTTTCGATCTTTTGGGATATATAGTATCAGGCGTGGATCTACCGAGGATTGAGTCGAAGATAATGGATTAAATCCTAGGAGAAGCATGCCACACACCTGGTGATCTCGACTATGTGTATGCAGGCTAAGCTCAGTCACTGAACAAGACGTATACACAAAATTGCACTCTGATCATACTTAGGTGCCGAGCAGACTTGCATATTAGTAACCTGAGATCTTAGACTCTAACATCTGTACACATCGTCTGCAATCCTCAACCTTCCTCCACCTACTAGAACCTTTGATATTGCAAGTGCATGTATGGCCTCATTTTGACCAGATTTTATCTCAACCATGGAGCCCATAGGGCGCCAGCGCCATAGCGCGACTAAGTCTCACCACGATGGCTCTAGCTCTCGTTCAAGGTCTCCTCACAAGCCTTCAAGGGAGCGGAGCTCGCCAGCAACCGACGGCAGCCAGTCGAGCGAGCAACAACGATACGAATATAAATGCTATCTGTGTGGACGAAATTTTTCAACGCGTGTGCAAGTCGACCAGCATTTCCGAACCGCTCATGGATACGGGTGTACGATCTGCGGGAAGAAGTGTAAGTCTGTTGGAGGGTTAAAAACTGTACGTACAGGCATCATGACGTCTTCGAACTTCAGCTCGCTATGCAAGCTAGAATGAATATCTCGTTCTATGAGGAATGTTATAATAACTTCTAGCGTTATGGTGATAGCACCAGAAGGTTCATCGTCCCCGGCCGTCAATGCTCGCTGCACACCCTGCTGGTGGACGAAAGATCAAACTCGACGTTATAGAACCAGGCTCGAAATACTCTCGAGATGGTGCTGCAGTCCAACCACACCTTGCAAAAGACGTCTCCATTGAGCCACAGCTAGAGCTAGCACCTCATAGCACTGCCGCCTTTCAGTGGAGCACGGATCCTCCCCGTCGTCTTGTAGAGGTTCAACGACAGGCCTTGTCAGGGGGTTTCGTCGAAATTAGGGGTGAAGAACTTAACTGTGCCTTAATGCACCATCAAAACTGTTCTCATGGTTCTGCAAGAGTTGGTTCACAATCAGAGCCAGAAGTCCCTGACCGATCGGATATCGAACAAGATAGCAGGACATCGAGCGCAAGCCATTCTCCCCCTGCAAGTCCAATAGACATACAACCACGATCAGTACCGGGAGATGGTTGCGGTAAAAGCATCAGAGCGGGTAGCATTGTACCTGCGTGGAGTCCTCCTCGTGGACATAGGAATATGCGATTTAGAGCCCTTCCAGTTGCTTTGGAGGAACGAAAATATGTCGGCAGCACCGTGTCGAGTTCAATATCCATACGCGACCCCATGACGAAAGTTGTACGACGTCCTGCACGAGATGCCCTTAGTCTTGAAGCCAGACTTGCAAATACTCCCACCGAGCTTCACATCAAAATAACGAATGATACGTCAAGCCTAAATTTTCCTTACGGTCTGGTGGGAGTGGACCTGCAACCTGCACCAAACACTTCGGGCCAACTGGCACTCAATTGCAAAGCCAAGAAGGATAACGAAGAATCGAATTTGAAACCTCCCCAGGTTCAATCACAATTGATAGTGGATCTTACTGGTGAGCACAAGGCTAATGAAATTGAGTCGATTGCAACAGGCTTGAGCCTTCCTTGCAACACTGAGCAAGTTTGGTCACAGCCCAATGAGGCAAACATTCATGAACTACAAGATCCATTCCTACAGGCCAAGGCCCAAACTATCAGAGGGTGTCCTTACTGCAGCTGCACCTTCACGGGAACCAGGGGAACGGCAGATCTTCTGAGCCATTTGGAGCGTAGGCGCTGCAGTAGCAGCTCGGTGGGTACAATTACTATTTACCAGGCTATCCGGAAAGTCGACACGAGCGACTTGATCACAGTTTCTCTCTCACCAGCGGATAATTTCTATTTGGAATCGAAGTCACCACACCCACCTCCTTTATCCGCTCCGCGATACTCAGCAAAACTGTGGAGATGCACTCTCTGTCACGGAGATCCAGGCTTCCCGAACAAAAAGACACTTAATCATCATCTCTGGTTTGGCCAACATACTAGCCTTGAATATCCGCCTGATGATACTGGCAATTTTGGTGGTGAGAAGGGTGGGTCCTGGAAAGCTGATCAAGCACAAGGAAGGAGTACAGAGCTGCTGAGTAGCACAGCTTCAGGCGCATTTGGGAAGCTCGGGATATCGGGGGAAGAAGCACCTTCCCGTAGACCGAAGCTTACATTATACATCTGCAGGCCCTGTGGGAGGCGTCTCAAGAGTCTGAGTGGGCTTCTTTACCATTTGGGTTCATCGTCATCTTGTGATCATTGGCATTGGGATGCCGATGGTGGTACCCTTGCGTGGCATGAACTGGTAAAAGCTGCTCTGAGTAGCTTAATTTAGTGACTAAAATCACGTCATAACCTTCGCGAGATTTTCCCCGTCATGTCATCTTGCATCGATTACTCTTTATTCTAGAAAACTTGGATTGGGTTAGTCCACGCGTTTATTTCTTTCTTGATTTTCAACATGTCAGGCTTATGCATACTGGCTAGCTTCTCTAGAACGGGGCTTTTGAAACTATGGCCTTAAGATTTAGCTATCATAGGAATAATCAGAGCTTCGAAAGCAACTATATATAACATAATTGTTGGCGTACATTCAGTGGACACTGGCACTGACCCAGGATCACGAGCAATAATGACTGGTCTTGCAGTCGGTATTGGGCTGAATGTGCTGTAGCCCGAGACCTAGGGGCAGTGGAATGCTTGTGCTCACACCAGCTTTATTGCATGTATGCTAATGCAATAGCTTGCTCAGCAACCTCTCTAGAATCCTCTCCAATACACCTTATAAGTCTCAAAGCTTCGATTGATGTTACTTATACCCCTGGCCTCCTAGAGTCACGTTGAGCCACCTGGCTACAGACCCATGAAGAATCAAAAGCAGAGTGCTGCAAGCCGGCCTCGCGGTAGCAGATGTCGTCGCAAGAACACAAAACAACAAGGGTCTCCTCTAGCACCAGCCAATAGCGGTGTGAAAAAAGTCCAACAACAAGAATATACTTGTTATATGTGCGGGGACAAGTTCTATAAGCGATCACTGATAGATGAGCATTTCAAGAAATCGCATGGGTATCCGTGCACACTTTGCTCGAAGGTTTGCAAGACTACCGGAGGGTTAACATTGGTATGTATTGAAAGCCCTCCAGTGCAATGGGCTGCCATCTATGCATCTCGAACTTTGAGTCCTAAGGGAGATTCTAAGCATGAGGAGGTCTATTGTATACCAGAAGTCATTTGCATGATTCAAACTTACTGATCTCACCTTGATATTATGGGAGCTAATCTTGCCATAAATATAGCACGAAAGGAAGCATTACACGGCTCCCCTCGCTCTCGCCGTTTCAGAAGAATTGAGCCCAGAGGTGCACAAGAAGGATCCTCCGCTGCCTTCTGTTAAGAGCCCTCTTCAGGCACCACGTGTTCGAGATGCTTCAAGATCCCAGGGAGGGTCCAAGTCTGCTGGCAAGACTTCAAAACCACGCCCGAGCGGCCGTAAGATCGAAGGAAAGTGTCCTCATTGTCCTTTCCGGCTCGGGCAGATCACAAGATTCAGGGCTATAGAGCATATAGAGGACAACCTAAAGTGTGGATACTCGCGAGCCATGATATACGAAGCTATCTGCAAATTCGACACTGAACACGTAGTGACCGCTAGTCGAACTCCAGCTGAAATTGCACAAGTGTCAGCTCACGATCCTAACTCAAACCAAAACTCTTGGCAATGTCTGCTCTGCTTCGACGCTCGCTGTTTTCCAAATGAAAAGGCTTTAGAACATCATATCCGACGGGGCCAACATGGCGCGGTGACCCCTGGCAAAACCGATTCTCGGGCCAATGCTCAAAATGGCGGTGCACACTTGAATCGAAATTGTCCAAATTTACGAGATCCAGATACAACGGTTGAAAAGATGCCGGCAGTGCCATATATCTGCAAAAATTGTGGGAGTTGCCATAGCACATTAACTGCGTTCATCAAGCATATTGATAAGAGAGGTCAATGTCAGACGTGGTATTACGATGCCAAGAGGTCGACTTACCCTTGGAAGAAGGTTGTGACAGATGCTATTTCAAGTCTTCGTTGAGCTCGAGGGCCACGCTCGTACTGTGGAATCGAAGGAGTGTCCATGCACTCGCCACTAGATCTAGGCCTAGATCATGGGGATGGGTCTAGACAAAATTTATGGATTTCGGTTTAATTAAGACCTGGTTTGATCCGGGGTTGTCTTGGGAAGAAGGGTGTTTCGATATCATGGCTAGCAGAGGTAGTATTGGTTTATGAGCAATACTCCCTGTTACCTTTGCGATATCAGAGAGTCTAGGGAGAGTCGAAAGAAAAGAAATTTAGCTACAAGTCGCACGCACAATCCGTATCTGGTTACCATGATAGTTCGAAATTCGGCTTGTTGCAATGTTGTAAACGGTAATCGTCCTGCGTTGCGTGAGAGCGACGTCAGTTGACATTCTCGGGTGACGTCGGTGGGACCCGCCCTCACATGCTGCGCACCCCGCCGCTATCGATAACGTCCCACGGCACCACTCTACGTAAGGCTGCATCAGCACGCCACATCCATCTTGTCCCGGAATTCCCCCATCGTCAACTTCGGCAGCTGCAGGGAGCTGATTTCGTTACTCCAGTTACACCTTCACGCTCAAGCTCAAGCTAAGCGCCTGTCATCATTATCTACCCCGCTGTGATACTATCATCGCTATCGCTCGCGGAGTAGCGAAATATCCGACATCATGCCCGGTCTATCCTGGCGACCGTTGGCTGCGCTCCTTGTCCTCCTCGTCTTCGCAGTCGGCCCCGCCGCTGCGTTTGGAGCGGGGAACATCGCATCCATCTCAAAGATCGAGGGCCGGAACTTCCGTCACGGCGATATCGAGGATGTACTTAAGGCTTTGTTGTTCCTCAAGGGCGGAAAATGGACGAGCAAGCAGATTAAGAGAGTCTACTTTGTATGAGAGCACTGGCAATGTTCCTATTCAAGCTGCGTGGGCTGCTAATAACGTGGGTGTGGTCGGTAGGGAAACTGGCTGCGGGATTACTCGCAGGCTGTGGATGTGGGCACGCTGAAAGGCGCACCCGCTGATACCATCCGTGTCTTGGTATGTACGACGTGACATCGCGTGTTATACGAGTCTAACGAGTCTACTGCAGGTCGCCGTCCTTGCTTTCCTATCATTCGGTTTTGGTAAGGGCTCCTCAGACCTCGCTGAAGGCATCATATTCATAACAAACGTCATCTTCCGTAGCCACCGAGGAGTTCGAGGTCACAAAGGAACGCTTAGGCGTCTACCGTCCGGAAGAACATATCGACAACCCGAAAAACTATGCCGACAACCTCGATGCCCGCGCGTACGACCCACGACTTCGCCCACCGGTCATGCCCGTCGAACTCGCCGTGGATCCTGAAACCGGGATGAAGAACTACATTGCCAACGAGCGTGGCGGCTGGGCCACTTCTGCGGGTTATGTCAAGTGGTCGCTTGACCGCTCGATCCATCATGGCCGGTTGTATACTTCAGGCATGAGCGGCCAGCGTGGGCGGAAGGAGGACCTCTGTGAGGCACTCAGGTGCCTAGGACAGGCCTTGCACACAATGGAAGATTTCAGCGCGCATAGCAACTACTGCGAATTGGTGCTTCGAGAGCTTGGGTTCGATGCATTTCCACATGTTGGGACCTCGACCCAGATTTACTTGAGGGGAAAGCAGGTGTACCCGATTGTTACAGGTATGGGTCAAAGAGAATGGAACATGATGTTTCACGGTTGCTGATGCAGGGTACTTTGTAGGCACATTCGGCTCTACCGATTTCTTGCACAGCGTTAGTAATCTGGCTCCTTTGTCTGTTTTACATCGGACAGCGGGTTACTAAGTGACATTTTTGGTTTGGTATAGGTCCTCGGAGAGGCTCAGGACAAGTTGACCCAGAACGAAATCGAAGAACTGGATATCGCGATGGCAGAGGCTCAAGAAGAAGACAAGAAGCGCAAGTCGAGCAGCAGCAGCGGAACTCGTGGATTTGGAGGCAAGAGCAGTGGCGGCAGCGGTGATAGCGACATTCTTAAGGCCCTTCTCGAACAGATCCCAGGAACGCAAGGTTTGGGAGATGAATGCTCTCGTCTGCAAGCTGATGCTGACGCGCAGGCCTTCGCTAATATGAACCTCGGCGGCGGCACTCGTGCTGCGCATGGACCACCTGGATATGGGCCTCCAGGATATGGAGCTCCCCCTGGATACGGCAGCCAGGGTGGGCCGCATCCTGGACAACATGGCGGTGGCGGTGGAGGAATGAGCGGGGCCATCAGCGCCTACAACCCTGAGCAACTGATGCAGCGTGTTTGGCCGATTCTGCAGTTCCGAGACCGGGTCTTCCGGGCGATAGAATCCGCGATTGAGAAGATTCCTGGGTTGGTTGATATTGTGGAAAAGATTTCCGAGCTGCTGTCGGTGTTTATTTTCAGCTTGCTAGCGCCGATTCTCCGGCCTGTGATCGAGCAGGTTGCGCTTGAACTCAAGAAGGGATCGAACGGCGTCATCGACGCCTCTGCGGTATGTTGACTTTGCATTTCCTTCCGATCTGTCGATGCTGATGGGAAAGCTGTAGCACGCGCAATTCGAGCCATGGAACGACCCGTACTGCACGGACCCAACGCATTCGCTGCTGTCCAAGGATCATTTTTCCAACCGGCTGAACGAGCCATGCGGACTCATCGCGCAGTCGGTGGTCAAATACGTCGTGCCACGGATCGTGTTTGCGTGGGAGAACCCGAATACGCCCGTGCAGGTGGTCCTGGACGACGTCATCCGGGTCTTCCATCACCCGGCGTGCCGGGACCCAAATTTGGAGCTACACAATAACATGTTCACGGCGGTGAAAGGGTGGGTTGGCAAGCTACCGGATCGAGGGCAGCGGTTGAACAGCTGGCTGAGCTCGGAAGGCGTGCGGACGGGAAAAAACCACACGGACGGTGTTGTGGGTGGTGCTGCGGAGGGAGGCCACGGGAAGGTTAAGGGCAGCGATTTGGATAAAGCCGGCGGACGAGTGTCACAAAAGAAGAAGGGCGGTAACGCTGATCCGTTCTCACAGCTCGCGGGCGCAATTGGCGGGCAGCCATTGCAGAACATCCTTGGGACGCTGTTGGGCGGGACGGCTGCAGCTGGGATCGCCGCCGCTGGATCCGATTACAGCGGCAAGAAGGACAAGTATAAGGACAAGGACAAATATGACGACTACGACCGATACGAGAAGAAGGAGAAGAAGAAGGACAAGTATGAAGACTACGACCGGTATGAGCGAAAGAAGGCGAGGGAGCAGGAGTACGGCGGGGAGAAGAAGTACAAGTCGAAGGACAAGAAGGAGCGGGTGAAAGATGAGGAGTACTACCGTCGCAAGGCAGAGCGGCGGGCGCGCAAGGAGCGCGAGTACGAGGCATATGGAGAGAAGTAGGCTTACTCCAGTACTCCCCCATTCGTGAGAGTAGCCGCTAACTGATCAATTGCGAATGCAGGAAGAGCAGTAAGCACAAGCATCGGTCTCGCGGTGTGGATGACGACTCAGACGACGATGATGACAGCGAATACGATTCCGACTGGGAGCCGGAAGAGCGCAAAAAGGACCGCGAGCGCCGCAAATCGCACAGCAAGCATAAAGATAAGGGCAGACGCGACTCGGATGACGAGCCCTACCGGCTGCCACGCACGGTCGATGATGAGTATGAGCCGCAGCGCAGCTCGTACACGAGCGCCAGCACCGGCACCACGGCGTACGGGTACCCCGTGCAGCAAGCGGCACCCACCGGATTTTTTGGCGGCGAAGGTGGCACGCGCGATGCACCTGGCGCATATGGCCAGCAACCTTACGACTTCGGTAACGTGCCCGGTGCGTTCCCCAGTGACACCGGTCATACTGCACCGTACCCGTCTGGCAATGCCGCACCGTACGGTATCGGTGGCGGATATGTCATTGGCAGCGACGGCACCGTAGGACGCGAGCGGGATTACGATTACGATTATGATTACTCCGGAGGCGTTAATAGGGATGTGACTTACCCTGATGAGGCTGCATATGGGGCGCCACCGCCGCCGCAAGACTTTGGATATGCTAGTGGCGGACATGGCAATTACAGCGGCAGCGGGCAATATGGTGGCACTTATGGGTATTAAATGGTGTGTAAGTAGAAGATGCTTAGATAGGTAGCGGTAAGTTGTGTAGTTACGACAATGAATCAATGAATGGATGCATATACGCAGACAATGCAATGCTAGCAAACATCACTGGAAGGTTAAGAGTCCAATCTATGACAACTGCTGGAACAGGGCAAGCACGCTTTTGACACCGTGTATGCTGTTCAGATCAGGTCCCTCGCCGGGAGTCCAGCTCGCGTGGGCAAAGTCAATCAGCTTGAGGTCCTCGACCTTTTTCGGTGGCGGGGCGTTCTCATCTTCGTCTTCCTCGTCATCTTCATCTTCATCTTCAGCGGGATTCTTCTCCTTCTTCTCCTTCTCGAGGAGCAGGGCGTGGTCGAGAGCGTCAGCGTCGCCTTCGTAGACGAACAGCAGGCTAGCCGAGTACATTCTGCTCTCCTGGTGCTCGAGCACGTCGAGTATCTGGGCGACTTTTTCCGCGAAACGTCCCGCGATAAGCTTGCTGTGCTCAACGGGCAGCTCACCGGCGAACAGGTAGTCCTTGAAGCCGGACAGTGCTGTCTCGGCTGTAAATTTACGGCCGTAGTTCTTGTCGTAGATTTCGTAGCCGTCTTTGACGACGGAGGTGTCAGAGCCGGTGGACGACGTGGAGGCGCCCTTCCAGACTTTCATACCCGCGATGCGCATGCCCAACGGGCGGGAGGTGGTGGCATTGGCGACGTCGTCGAGGCGGGCGCGCTTTTCGAGCGGGGCTTCGTTGTCCCAGAGTTGGGCGCCAAGCTTGACGTCGAGCACGCAGGGGCGGGTGAAGCCGTAGGTGAGGTTTGATAGGACAATGGAGGTTTCCAATGGCTTTTTAGCGGGGGTGGCAGAGGCGGTGGAGGCCTCAGTGGCGGGGGCGGTGGTTGAAGTTGTAGTTGAGGAACCAGCAGGGGCCTCGGGAGCACCGAGCTTGAGGGTGCCCATGAAGGTGGGCATCCATTTGGCGAAGGCGGGGTGGGCACTGGCGGATTCGTAGAAGGCGACCTCCTTGGGTAGACAGGGCTTGATTAGAAGGGCGCCGGACTCGTCGCGAAGCACGCCGTCACTGAATTATCATCGCGATGTTAGCCGAATGCAGATTATGAGGGGTGTAGATGCGGGGGAGTGCTTACTGGCCGGCAGCGGCGTGGCTGAAGCGCTTGATGAGGCCCGGGGAGACAAATTTGGATGCGTCAGCCATTGTGATTGCCGTTTCTTGATCGTGGTGCTGTGTAGCTGGGGAGTGGTGGTGGATGCGGTGGTGATGAATTGATGCGGGGTGGTGATGCGGGGTGATAAGATGAGATGGAGCGGGATGACGTTGGATGGCGATGTTTGGATGTTGGTAGCACAGGCCAACGCGACGGCGGGCAGCAGAGCGTGCAACGTGCAACAGTGCCTGAAATTTAAGTTACCCTGCTTAATATTTAATATCGTGCCTGATCTTGCTTCCTCCTCCTCTTTTATATATCATCGCATCCTTCCTCGTATACTCATCTCTCCTCCTTCTCCATCAGTATTCATCTTATCTACCTGCCTCTCTTCTCATCTTCTTCAGCCATCCTCATCCTGTCCGCTTGAGCCGCTGGTTAGAGCATTAAGCCGCATTCGTATATCAACCTTAGTATATCCTTCTAGTTTTAGTCTCCCCTACTCTACAGCATCCAGAAGTCGAACAACATTGGTATCAGTCCATCAAAATGACCGATCCTTTCGACGACATTGTCGACCAGCTCGACTCGCTCACGACCGCGGACCCGCCGTCCGCCAGTGCTGCTGCTAGCGAAAACACAACATCGCCAACACAGCCTGACGCTAACGCTGACACTCCCGTTGCCGCAACCACGAAGAAAAAGAAGAAAAAGACCAATAGGAAGAAAGGCAAGACTCTCCCAACCGGCTTCGAGACTAACTTCACGGAAGCTCCCCTCACTCCGGAAGAATTCTCAAAGGACAAGGAGCTCTACGACCTCAATAAGGGCGTTGCTGAACGTTTGGAGACCGCCGTTCAACGCTACAAGGCCAAGCGCAAGTTCAACGACATTCGCCACCGGATGCTCGAGGCTTATCTAAACCTCGGCGGCATCAACACTGGTGCCAAGATGTTTGGCGGTGTTGACGGCAAGTTTGTGAAAGACCATGATGCAGAGGATATCGCCCGCTACAAGGCCACCGACTACGTGCCAGAAAAGATGCACCGGATCGGCGAGCCGCGCCTAGAGGAGCTCGACGAAGACTATGAGGAAGAAGAATACACTGTCGACTTTAACTACGTCGTGCGGTCCTTCCTGTATGTTACCATTGTCGCACCTCGCGCGAATTTATATGCATTGGCGGCTGACTTGATGTTATACGTATAGAACTCACAGGGTCCCATTCGCCTTCGGGATGAAGACGCCGGAAAACATTGAAATGAGCGTGAACCTAGTTCGCAACTTCCTCAACTTCATTCTCTACCATAACGTCTGCCCCGAATACACCGACAACATCAAGCTGGCTGTGAAAACTTGCGATACCGCCGGCGAGGAACTCCCCGTCTGTGCCGTCCTCTCCGACAAGCTGCCCGGCGCCTTCAACAAGGCCTGCTCCACCCTCTTCGGGGGCTACTGGTCCCTCATCACACCGCAGTCCTGGGCGTCCGGTGAGGAAAAGAGCACGAACTACCCCGAGCCGGGCATCTCTGTTGAGGAGGCAACGCAGATATACGGATCTCTCATTCACGAAATCCCAAACATCGACACCGCTATGCCACTCAAGGACGCCAAAGAAGTGGCGAAGGAGTGGGCTACCCTCGAAGTCGCAGGTAAATGGCTTCCGGAGCCTGGCAGCGCGCTCAAACTGGGAAAGATTATCTGCAAACCGTGGACGCAGCCGGAGGCGCGGGTGATCCCGTCTCGCTGGGACAACGTGCCGGAGGGCGTTAGTTTGTGGTGTGAGAAGACGGTGGCACAATACGCGTACGTTGGTATGCATCTGTGCTGCACTGTGCATGAGCTGGCCAATGGCCTGGTGTACTTTGACGAGATCTCGGGAGTGATGTGTTCGCAGTTCTTAGAAATTATCGACGAGAAGGACCTTGAGGTCGACAGCGACTTTGACTTTGACTAAAGCTCGGTAGTAATCGGTTTAAGGCGAACTGGGGCACTACTGGCGATTATTGTAGCTAGGCTAAGACGGGACTTTCTAATGTTAATGATAATGCAATTCAGGGTTTGAGATGATGGGCAACTGTGATCATTAGTTGCTCTATAACTACCCTTCCATAAGAATATAATAGATAAAGATACGTCGGCGGTTGTCTCGCGAGCCAGACTACCGTACTCTAACCGGTGAAGCTGGCGTGCCATAGGCAGTCGCAATTTGGTTTACGAGACAACGTTGGCGGGCAGAGTGAGAGACGGCTTAAGGGTAATCATATAGTACATACATGCCTGCTAATTTAAAAAAAAACATAAACTCGCTCTCGTAACCATCGTGGAAATACCAAATAAACAGGAGGAATACAGTGTGCAATACTATGACCATAGTATAATGAGTTAGACGAAGTCGCCAAACTCGTCGTCAAAGCCGCCGGACCGCGAGGATGTTGGCGGCGCAGGTATACCCGTGAATGCGGACTCAGCAAACAGCATCTCGCTCTCCGTCATACTTTGTCGCTTCTTCTTGATGTCGTCGGCGCTCGGTGGCGGCGGGAGGAAGGGGAGTGGGAAGGCTGAGGCGTCCGAGGGTGTTGGGGATGCATTGGCGGCCGGTCTTCGTCGTCCCTTGTTCTATATTTCATGTAGTAATCAGCAAGATGTCCAGAATCGATTCTTCGATTAGCGGGTAGAAAGTCGGTGCATACGCCAATTGTTATGCTGATGGTTTCGCCTTCTTTGAGAGAATAGTCCTTCGGCGGCTCGTTCAGTATCGCGGCTGCAGCACGGCTTGGTGTCCCAGGCGCGGCAGCCGTCCTTCCAGTGCCGTACGATGTTCGGCCGCCGGCACCAGCGTTGGAGGCGGCGTTCTGGTCGTCCATGTTGTTGTGCCGGCGGACTTCTTGTAGGCAGACGCCGAAATCGAAGGCGTCAGAGCGCTCTTCGAAGCCGATGCCTAGGTATGCACGGCGGGCACCGTCGACGACGCGGACAGCGAAGAATCGGGAGGAGTCGGTGACGGGAGTGACGCAGTAAGAGCCCTAAAATTGCAGAGTCAATAAAAGTTCTTGGTCACACTCGATTCATTGTATTCTGAAAGTGGGTCCGCAGAAATATATAACACACCTCATATGGCCCATTGGCGAACAGCTCGCCGGAATTCGGGTCCTCGAGCTTGATGTCCGTCCGGACATTCGCGCCATCTATATCGGAGGTTTCAATGACGCGGATGCGCGCTGTAAAGATGACGGAGCTAGGGTCATCGATACGCCAATCGGCGGCCTTGTACCCCTTGTTGGCCGTCAGCGGGGGCACCGCGTAGCAGTGCACGCGGCCGAGGAACAGCACGCGCTCGATCTTTTCGTCCATGGCATCAATTGCAGGATGGTATCCCAGCGGAGCGATATACTAGTCGAACAGTCGGATTTTCGGCGTCCGTGCGTGTCGGCGGTGAGTATCTCTCGAATCAAGGTGATGGCGGCGGGGTCGCAATCGATTACGTTGGACGGAGCATGGTCGTGAACAGATGGGCGAGGTGATGTATTTGTATTTTGCAGAGCTGCAGCTAGCGACGTTACTAGCTGGGAGCTGCAGTTACCAGCTGCAGCAGTTGCTGCATGCAAGTGCTGGCTGGCAGTCGCGCCTGATTGGCTGGTCGGCGGAGGGGCCAGCAGCTAGCTGCGCACTCGACAGGGGTCCCGCTACGGCGGGGCAGCAGGCACAATTTTTTAGCTCCAGAAGCGTTTACTTGGAGCTGTTATATATATCGAGCAGGGTGGGATGGGATGTGGTGCACGGTGAGGAGCTCATGGAGGGGGCTATCCCGAAGTGGATATCCCGCCCGATGCTGTCGCGATGTATAAGCTTCATGGTGGTGAGCTCAGCGGCGAGGTTGAAGTGCTTTTGACTGCTGGGAAAGCATAATTGTGTTGGCCTGGGTGTCCAGTCTTATCGATAAGCGCTTTGGCTTGTGTTACGTTACGTCGACGTCTACAACCTGCACCGCTATTATCCAGATGTGGAAGTATACTACCAAAGCAGCAATTACTCATAGGGGACTTGAGGGATATCGTATCACTAATCCTTCAATATAGACCGTCATCGGTCTGCTTTACAATTTACGCAGGACGCTAAGAGCAAAGTCACATACCTATACATAACTGGTCTCGCAAACGTTTAAACCAAAGATCAAGTACACATGGAACGGGCTTTTATACATGTATACATCTACACTGCGTGACTTTGCCGGCACGTCTCTTGATCAAGCGCAAGTTAGTGCCTTCCTTTGGCTGCGTAGTGCCTCACCACGCTATTCTAATCGCCATTCTAGTCCCTCATGCTGCTCTGGGGGCTAATCGATGTCTTTGACCACCATTGCAAATATTGAAATCCGCCCGTTCCCAAGAACCGGTAAATAAAATACATGTTAGCTACACCAGATTTGCAGATATTGAGTTTCAATTCAATTGAGCCAGGTGCGAGTCCAAGGTTGATTAAGCATTATCATTTTCCCTTCTGGGGACTCTATCACGAGGTAGCCTTGGATCCTCCTCCGCAAGTAAACTAGTTTCCTGTTCATAAGAATCTGTGCGACGCTATCCAATGTCATAAGCACAGGTCAATATATTTACTAATCCACAACAATGAAGACAGAGACTTACCCATTCAATCAAGATGCCTTCCCAAGCTAAGTTCCCTTCCGGGTTTATCACGGCTGTTCGATGCCGAAAAACTTTCCTGTGGCGAAAAGCAGGCAAAGGGCAGAGTACGTCGAGAATAAACCAGAAGAGAATCCCGCCTCCGAACAGTGAGAAGCAAACGGTGGGGGAAACGAACCATTCCAACTGAGTGTATCGCGTTGGGCATTTATCTGGCGTAGTCTCGTTGCCAGGTTTATTGAGCGACTCTATTGTAGTCTCGTTACCAGACTTGCCAGGCGATTCCCCTGCATTGGCGTGTCCGATGAAAGGTGCGATTACCAAGAATACCGTCGCTATGAAGTAGAGAGACAGGAATATTGGCCGCAGGAACCACGGGACGTTGATAACCTCTTTCGAAAGAGCCACCCATTCGAATCTGGTATCCCACCAAGGTTTAATATATCGAAGATATATGAGCCCACCACTCAAGATCAAGCCAAAGCAGGCTTGAAACATATAAGAGTTCATGCTAGTAAATAGTTCGTACACCTGCGAATTCCACATGCATTCATGTTCAGCAAGCTTTACCCTGGACGCAGAGTAATTACCAGATATAAGCTTACCAGATCCCCAGGGGGAGCTAGAACCAGAATAAGTGATGTTGCCCAGTGCAGGATCAAAGCTGGGATTGGGGTCTTGTCTTTCTTGGTATTATCGTTCGACTGAGCTTTACGGGAGCCGCCGAAAAGATCGGCGATAAGACGCCAGCCGCTGTCGTATTCCCCTTTCCAGAACTTATACGGTGGAAGAGTGACAATACCTTCCTTCGCAATTTCCTGCTTGACTACCGTCAGTGGAAGAGATCCGGTCAGCGACTCCCGCAATTTTCGTTGAAAATAACAATGCCGATCGCGATAAAGCTGGTAGTCACAATAATGAGACAAGGAAGGGAACTGACCTCTAGAGGCAACGAAGGTGTATGTCATTATATTCCCAAAACTCGACAAGGCGACAAGGGCCGATACGATCCGTTGTATGCTACGGAACTTTTCGTCCTGTTCCAACTCTCCGTTCGTATTGTGCCTCGCGAACAACTAGCAACAAGTCACCTTGTTTAGCAGAAACTCAGTATTCTATTTGAAGAGACAGTCCATAGGTGAAGTCTGTTATGGTTTCGTACCTGCTCAAAGAATAGGAGAAGAGGTCTTGCCGGATCACCGGTCTTGTTGTCGGGGAGCAACTGGCCCGCTGGAATTACAAGGTACTAAGTTAACAAGCTTGGTCAACATCGTTTCAATGTCGTTGTATATATGAAGTACACATAATTGTCTCGTAAACCAAACACCCAAAGATAGCGGGCTTGCTTTGCGAGACGAGTACACATACGTAGGAGATAATTGTTAGTATATAAGTCAAGCTGGTGAAACCCGTCGCTGAGATTGTAGCTGGGGCCAAGTTTTGGACGGGATTCTCGATCTCGCTCAGAACATCTAGTATGCGTTCAAGTGGAATCTTGTTAGCAAGCAAACGCGAGTTCGATGTTATAAGACTTTCAGTCGTGAGCGCATGGGGCGAAAGCCTGGCCCGACCCAAGAAATTCCGATCAGCTGATTTTGTGTAGACTTACAGTTAGCGCTTTCGTACCCACTATATGCATATAAAACGTTCAGGATGGCACTCGTCCAGGTGGAAAGATTGGTTGTCATATCGGGTACCGGTTCCTTAAATAATTTACTAGGTCCAAGATTTTTCCACGCCGGGGGGTTTTGTTCTTTTATGGCCTCGAAGTCTCCTTTTCGAGCGGCAAACTCGAAGGCTCCGGCCCGAGCGGCAAACCCGAGGATGATGATAATCCAGAGGACGAGGAGCTTAATGGCAGCGAGGATATTCAACAATTTAATTCCACCTTTCCTCCATATCGAATGTACGAAGCAGGCAAAGGTAATGACGGCGATTGCGATTCCTTTTGAAGCCTTCTCGTAACATACCGAGGTCGGGTCCTCGACCCCTACCATGCGCAGAAAGTATTGCGCAAATATGTACGAATTCCCAGCGGGATTTCCCAAAAATAGGAAGATCAAACCGTAAACGCAGACGGGTAGAAGGCCTAACTTTGCGAAGAGGTATTCGAACTGAGGCGTCGGTAACGGGCTTAGAGTTAGTTCAAAGCAGCAGGAGCCCAATATGATGAACCACCTGAACGTACATAGTTCTTTTCGCCGCCCGATCTCGGTATACATATCCAATTTCTACCGAAACGGTCAGGATCTCGAGGCACCATCAGTCCAAATTCGATGTAAACCATGAGGCCGGATAACGCGATGAGACCACCAAGAAGCCAGAGCAGCAGTGAAGCTCCCAAAGATCCACATCCCAACAGAATTGTCGAAGGTTGCTCGAATATACCGGTGCCTAAGTCAAGCATTACAGTGTCAATAAATGAGGTTCTCGTTGCTTGATATGATATATTTCAACGAGGGGAAACGGCAGACCAATCATGCGATTCACTATGAGGAAGAAAACGTCTATCAACTCCATTTTGTCCTCGTTTCTCGTCCGGAAAATTTCATGATTCCTGGGAGTCTCTCCGTATACATCATCTTGCCTGGCTCCCTGGCGGGATTTCTCGCTGGGTTGCACTGACGGCTGGTTTCGGAGATGTAATTCAATGGAGTCCTGGTTATGTGACATCTCTGCTTCAGCTGAGAAGTCGTCGAGATATGTGCTTGTCGTGCCACTGGATAGTCTTTGATGTTCTATAAAACTGCACCGAGGGTTTGAGCGCTGTGAGGCTGTCAATTTCTTGCAACTTCGCGGTGGTGCTATGCATTGCGTCCTGATAAGGACGCACCACTTGATATCGATAAATGCTGCTAAACTGTCCTCAGGAGGAATATTGCTTTGGCAACCACCAAACAAAGCAACTCCTCAGAGACGCCAGTTCAACCGGGCAGTGCTAACTTGCTTATGCATATGCATACGCCTTCACACAGACTCGTACATGTATGAAGATGCATATCCTAGTTCGAGGCTGTTCGATTTGGCATTTGTACGACTCTCACAATGTGAACGCACAAACCAGTTGTTTTTACCGATTAGGAATTAATGCAGCAGTTGGTTTCGACCAGTGCTGCAGTTTGCTTTCCACAACTGCGCAGCTGCGTGCCAACCTGAAACATAAATTGTCGGCTTCGTCCCAGTTTTGTCGTCAAGTGGGTATCGATTCGCGTATCCGACCATATCATTCGCGCAGTGATACAAGAGAGGGGCAAACAAATTCCTTCTAATCCCGTGTTGCGCATGCCAGGGATTATAAGTAAAGCGCGATATATCCACACTGTCAGTGCAGAACGCGGGAGAGCGGCTGATTAGTTGGGGATTCTAGCCCATTCTACCTACACGGCATTGAATTCTTGAAATATGAAGACGGGGGCACGATAACCAGGTCCCAGCCTCGCGTGGGCACGGCTTGTTCCGAGACTACAATAGCCAATTAAGAAGTGCATGTACAACTTAAAGAATGTTGAGTCAGATCCTGCATATACGAGACCCCGCACGATCGAGTACGACTCTCACCACAAGGCTTAACGATTTCGAGACAAAAACCTGGAAAAGGTAAAGTCTGTACAGCTAGCGAGGGGTAGGCCTGCGAATGTCCACCTTTCCTGGGTTTCCCTCCGCATCCTAAGATCTTCTAAGATCTTGTACAATTGTCATTCTTCTCTAATAGGAGCGAAGAACATCTTGACAGCCCCTAACTTTGTGGGGCGTATGCATATACCGATATTTTAGTCTCAAAACATCAAGGCACCCATTAAACCCAATATTTCATCTTTTGACCTTTCTTTTCCCAGAAATTGGCAAAGCTTCTTTTTGAATACGATCGACCGAACAAAGACCAGTAACAAAATTTCTCTGCTTAAAATATAACCCTCGAGATGGAAGTCAGTTTGATCGGCCCACTGTCAGAAGCTGCTCACGCACTATATGAGCGCGTTGAAGAATATAAGGATCTCGATGGCTCGATTATTGCGCTCGTCAAACAGATGGAAGCGCTGCATCAAAGCATCGAAGCACTACAAGAAACCGCTCGAATGCGGCGATTGAACCGCTCCTTTCATCAGCCATTCAACAATGACAGGGACCCAACAGAGCATCAATTAGGCGCTCTTCTGAAGAATATCGACGGGACGCACAAGGAAGTTCGGGCTTTCTTCGAATCAGACGAGATCTCTCTCAAGTCAAGATCTCAGTCGACGATTAAGCGGTTCTTTCGACAAAACACTGTTCAAACGAAGCTCAGAAAGTTTAGACAACAGTACCAAGCACTGGCCAATACTGTCAGTGATATCTCTAACGCTCTCGTGTCGTAAGTCTACGGTCGAAAAGTTCATCGTGCCATCTTTTCGTTTCGCCGGTTAGAGTACGGCAATACAGCTCGCGAGGCAAGTATATTCTGACTAACCATGATACTTGTACGGTTCTATCAGACATACCATACAGGAGTCGATCAACAATCCACAGTCAGACAATCGCCTGTATGCCATGAAAAACAGATTCAAAGATCCCAGCTTACTAACCCGCCCTAGAACTGTTCAGGCGGATGCTAGGGGCGAGCGTTCTCGTTCACGAGACCAGACATACATGTGTACGACTGGAAACAGGCGTTCGGTATACATGGAGTCCTGCGCTATCGGATCGATAGTAGCGTCTCCCAGAATAGAGACAGCAGTCTTAGAAGAGCAACTGCAAAAGGAAGCACAGAACACCCACACCGAATCCCAAATGTGGTTATTCCGAGAGTTCGAGAATGGGTTCCAGCATCAATGGGTTGACCCTGGGAGTTTCCAAATTTGGTATCTCTTGGGGAAGGTCCTGCTTTGGGTCGGCAAGGTATGTCTAGTATCTATCATATATATAATATAGCAACTGGGCTCTTGCTATTGCAGAGGAGACATGAATGTTGTGAGGAATGATGCAACTATCGGGAACAGATTAAATCTAAGCCTCGGGCGAGACGATGTACAGTGTAACCCAAATTTCGAATCCTTAGACGAAACGGAATACACAAAAAATTACGTACACCTTTTGAAGGCTGCTTGGCTCGTGTCCGAGAAAATAATGCAGCTTTTCTCAGAGGAAAGCAACTCCGGACAGTTCAACGAAAGCGTTCTGGTAGAGGTTCAAGATGTAAGCTATAGATATATGACAGACCGTTACGCACGATTGTACAAAATATGCTAGCCTGGACTCACAAGATACCGGTATACGAATAACTGATAATATCATTTATTAAAGAGAATATATAAGTTGCTGCCAACCAGAAGAGAGCCGCCATCCAAAGACTCCATAAAAAAGGTAGGAAGGGATATATTGGATCTTGGGCTTAGCCCTGCAGAGCAGGCAAGCATTGCGCAGACGGAGACCTACAGCTTTGGTGGTTCACCCGAGGCGGCTATATATCAAAGGTAAGATAACATTTTAGACTCTGCCTTATTTCCTTCGACTAATTACCATAATCCTACAAGGACGGTTGAATTCTCCGGCTATAAGAAAGAGAAACGCCTGATTAAAGTCATATTCGACAAAAATGGTTTCGACGAAGCTTCGCCATGGTTCAACAGCAGTACTATGACTATTGATGACCAAAGATTGCTCCTCGAAAGCGATGGTTTTACGGTACAGACCAAAGGTGGTAAGAACAATATCACGTTTCCTATCTCCTTCCGCAGACGTTTCGCGCGTCGGCCACTAGAAGACTGAAGACTAAACGGCCGACTACCCACGCGCCGATATTTAGGACGAACGCAATACGAAAGAGAGCGCACAACCTTTACTCCAATATTCCCTGGTCCGAACCCGCGCGAGCGTCGTGAGATATTTATCCAAGGCATTGAGGATGGCTCCCGCCCGCAGAAATCGATATCGATAGGAATAGAATTTTCAGATCAAGCCGGTGAGCCGCTAATATACCCAAACCAGACTTACATATCACAAAGACTAATTATGCCTTTAATGGCTTTAATGTTCAAGAAGTCGAAATCTTCCAGCACGCAATTTGTGGATACAGAGTTGAGAAGACGATGTAAGGCACGAGATTATGAATAGAGTTTGCGGCAAATTTGTTGAAATCTTATTAATTGCGCGAATGTTTAGACCTGCAGTTGCGTGTGCCCTTGACATCCATCGAAAATTGATAGGGGTCAAAACGAGAAAACTAAGCAACGTTTCGGCGCAATTCTGGAACCCGAGGCCACCACCCGGAAGCAGTGTATTTTCGAATGCAAATCCCCGTCTAGCTCGTCCAGGCCGCCGTGATTCATTGCTCGTATCGCCCGTCGAATCTTCTGTAGGATCTCGCCGCTTCCCCGGCGTTAGTGCTGGGTCATCTTCAAACAGTTCGCGATCAGCTGCCATGAGTTCCAGAGTATCGTGGGTTCCGGATTCGAGGCGTTCGACTTGCTATATTAATGCCCCGCAATGCTGCAGACTATTCATTCATGGATACGTCGGCAATGATGATTCCAAAGAGCAATTGATCATAACGAAACGTGAGTTCAGGGTCTGTCTATTAAAGTCAGCCGTGAGATTGCTCGACTAATGATGCACTTGAAGTCAACGGCGATGTCCAGATAAAGAAAGGCCACTGTTGTGGCAATAAAGGCGGAGGAGAATCTGACATATGCTGTCCAAAGCTGGTTCTCCACAGCCGCGCTAATGCGTTCGAAGTTGTAGCTATCACGCCTGGAGAATCCGGGAAGATCGAGCTACCACTTGACGCATACTCTTTGTTTGGTCAAAAATTTGCAAAGTATAAGATCAAGCTCGACACTGTCTTGGTCAGATTTGACACAATAGAGGGTAAATATCGATGATTTACTTGACCACCCTGTCGAACCCATTCTTAGCAATGGCTGAAGTCTGAGCTGGAATGGGACTTAATTAAGTCCACTCGCATCATCAGCACGCTGACAAAGATATTAGATAAAATGGGGTTCTATCAGCACTTCAACGGATCTACGGACGAATATCTGAAAGAGATAGATGCTTTGGCGACGACTAGGGCGATTGGAGAAGGGAGGCTGGCTACTTCCGAACGCTTTGATTTTTGATCTTGTCCTGTACATGGTACATGTATGTTCTGATGTTTGATTACAATTACTATTATATACCTCTAGGCGTTTAGGTATTGATCTGGGCGTCCTAAATTTTACAAGTTCAGCCGAAGATATACCGTCGGGTGTGATATATATAAAGAACCTCTCGAGCACAACCGCTGCTTACTCTGTGTGTAGCGATGAAAATCATATACAGTTAGCCTTTAGTGCTATTATATAGAAGCTCCTTGATGATGCTGTGTAAATATTTAAATACACCCAGCTCTGGTTTCTGGTGACCATGAATCTTTGAATCAGATGCTGTAGTCGGGTTGCGTTGTAAATGTGGCATTTCTTCAAAGCGTAACGCGTATCCAGGCCAGGTCGCGTATCACGCCCAGCAAGGCCCACACGTCGCCAATTGCTTCCCCCCACACACAAAAATCTCCTGCCAAAAGACTCATCCTCAAAAAACCCCACCATCGGTGCTATCACAACAACCATCACCACACCTCGCTCGCCGTCGCACTATAATTAAACTCTTCGCATTCGATAACGATACCCGGGTCCGATACACAGCACGCAAGGATAGGGTCCTTCACGCAGTTACTCCCCGCGGCGATGTCGTCGCCAGTTATCGACGGTGCGTTGTAAACCACCTCCCACGCTATCATCATATCATTACTAATACGGTTATCCTGACAGTCCCTCCCAAGCTCGTCATTCCAGAGAAGGCCGAGGCCATTCCTCCTCTGGTTGAGCCTCTCGCCGACCCAGAACCTGGCGTCGTTCGCGTCACCAATGGCGAATTCGAGTTTGTCACCCCGCCGAAACGAAGCTACCCACAAAGATCACTAACCGGCAGTTTAGCATTCGTGAAGCGTATCTCAACTACCTCAGAAATGATCCTGAGCTGAGTACGCATACTCCCTAGTTCCGGTTTGGCAATATTGCGCTAACGAATTCAACAGCGATGCCGGTCGCCGCCATCAAGTCGCTCGTAGACCTCGTGGAAAAAGTCGAAGCCCAGACGACGTCCGAGTTCCTTGATCTCCTTAACAAGGGAATAATAGCTCTCAAGGATTCGATCCGGAACCCGATTTCTTTGTCCGCTGGTTGCGATTTATTTCTCCGGTTTATCGTGCGCTACTTACGCCATTCGCAGACGCTCCCACGCCTTGTCAATCACCTTAAACAAAGCTACAAGCTCTTTGATTTGAGGGCTAAGGACTCTCGAAATAAGATCGCTAAGCTCGGTCCGAGTTTCATCACCGACGGCTCAACCGTGATGACTATTTCATACAGCAGAGTCGTGCTCGCCATGATGATGGAAGCTTTGAAGAAGCACATCAGATTCAAGGTCATCGTAACC
The DNA here is from genome assembly GCA_020064725.1 of Drechslerella dactyloides. Classification (NCBI taxonomy): domain Eukaryota; kingdom Fungi; phylum Ascomycota; class Orbiliomycetes; order Orbiliales; family Orbiliaceae; genus Drechslerella; species Drechslerella dactyloides. The sequence goes on from JAGTWJ010000019.1 coordinate 1,885,631, forward strand.
GAAGGTGCTGGCGGCACAAGGCTGGCGTCTGTATTGAGGTCCAAGGGTGTCCCGGTTGCCGTCATTCCTGAAGGGGCAGTTGGCTATGCAATGGACCACGTCGATATGGTCTTGATTGGTGCAGAAGGTGTCGTAGAGAATGGAGGCATTATTAATGGTATGTGGCATCTTACCAGAAGGATGGCGATCGAGAAAGCTAAACAATGGCCAGTCCTCGGAACCTTCCAGATGGCGACTCTGGCCCGCGCTGCCGGGAAAGATGTATTTGCCGTCTGTGAGACGCATAAATTTGTGCGCCTGTATCCCATCAATGGTGAGTCAGCCTTTTCAGCATTTACGGCGGCATCTAACATAATACTTCGTGCAGCATATGACTTGCCAGTCACGCAGTCCGTCGTCAACTTTTCCACGGATGATACACCGGCCAAGAGCCCGACTGACGAGGATACGGTGGAGAAGTCCGAGCGCATCGGAAACGATCGCTTCGTTGATTTCACCCCGCCCACGCTCCTTACCGCGATCATCACCGAGGCAGGCGTTCTTACTCCGAGGTAGGCTCATTCGCCGCTCGTCAAATCAATCATAGATACAATGCTAACAATTGGCTTGTGCATTTGAACAGCTCCGTCTCTGAAGAGTTACTGAAGATCTGGTTCTAAGCGTGGCGAAAGTCGACATTGTGGTAGTCATTTCGGAGGGCGTTCCATATAAAGGGGTCTCGTTCTGGGTTTCTGTATAAGAGAAATGTCTTCGTGCAAGTGTATAGGGGCGTTCGGGCGTCATGGTACATCGCCCGCGATGGCTATACCTATTTCTTTATCCCACTGTGTTTCTTCATGTATGCTCTCATAACTTTATCATGGCAAATACGCAATGGCAGCCATTAATATCATCATCGCTCTTGTCAAATCCTAAGACCCTCCATCACTCACTTGCGAGTACTCGTGTTGTGTGTTACGTTTGAGCCGTGGACCTTGAGCACTCTTGGCACTCGAAGGACTCAGGATTGCGCCAGCCCACCGGGTACGCCCCACGTCATTCATCCCACCACCTGCAACCATCTTCATCGCCATGTCATCGCTCACGCGTCCTGTCCACCGGGCGCTTGCCCGCGGCGTTAGCCACTATACCCTCAGTACCGTCACACGGGTAGCTTCGATATCGACCGTGCGCAATTTGACGACTGTTCCGTCTCGACCCCAGAATCCACCAGGGTCCACGAACGCGAACACTAGCCTGACAGCATACCGGAGCGCGTCATCATACGTGCCGCATCATGGCGGATTTGGCGGCACGCCGTCGTACTTTAGCGCGCCGAGTTTACCTGCGAACACCATTATACGGTACGGTTATTTTCCGGTGCTAAACTCGGAGACAGCGGTGATTGATCAATGGTGATGGCGGGGCGTAGATTTGTTCCCCAGCAGACAGCATGGGTAGTCGAGCGAATGGGAAAGTTCCATAGGTGAGTTTAGCATGTACTAGACATTGATCGGATTGATCGCGGCAGATTGCTAATGTTGTGTGAGTGTGTCTGTATAGGATATTGGAACCCGGACTGGCGATATTGATACCGATTATCGATAAGATCAAATACGTCAAGACGCTCAAGGAAGTCGCCATTGGCATTCCATCGCAGTCCGCAATTGTTAGTTATTCCTGGTGATAATCTACTATAAACTCTACTTTCATTTTATGGAGACCCGCTGACCAAGCGACGGGTTGGGTTGGAGCATAGACAGCGGACAACGTGACACTCGAGCTCGATGGTGTGCTTTACATCCGCATATTCGACGCATACAAGGCCTCCTACGGAGTTGAGGACGCTGAATACGCTATCTCGCAGCTCGCGCAAACGACTATGCGTTCGGAGATCGGCCAGCTCACCCTCGACCACGTGCTCAAAGAGCGGGCGAATCTCAATACCAATATCACGATGGCTATCAATGAGGCCTCCCAGGACTGGGGCGTTAAAGTACTTCGCTACGAGATCCGCGACATTCACGCTCCAGAGGCTGTTCTACACGCTATGCACCGTCAAGTCTCTGCGGAGCGCTCCAAACGCGCCGAGATTCTCGAATCCGAAGGTCAGCGGCAAGCGGCTATCAACATCGCAGAGGGAAAGAAGCAGAGCGTCATCCTGGCATCCGAGGCGCTGAAGGCCGAGCAGATTAACAGAGCCGCTGGTGAGGCTGAGGCAATCAGGCTGCGGGCGGAAGCTACCGCACAGGGCATCGAGAAGGTTGCAGCAGCAATCGAGGCCGGTGCGGACAGCGCGCAGAACGCAGTCGGCCTGTCCGTCGCGGAAAAGTATGTCGATGCGTTCGGCAAGCTGGCGAAGGAGAGCAATACGATCGTCATACCAAGCGCCATGGGCGATGTGGGTGGCATGATCGCCAGCGCCATGGGGATCTACGGAAAGATCTCAGAGCAACAGGCGCGCAACCAGATGGTGCTGAATGCGACGGCAGTGAGCGAGCCAGAAGTCACGAAGGAGGACAAGAAGAGTAGCAGTAGTAATTTCAAAGACGTATTGCTGCAGGAGTTCGATTCGGCGAAGGATAAAGATAAGGAGAAGGAGAAGAAGCGGAAGAATTGATCGATTTGACTGACTGACGAACCAGTATGGCGATACGGTGCCAGCTTGCGATGGTATAAACATACTCTCGAATACATTCAACGACGTGCCGCTACTAGATCTCCTCTTTTGTGGTGTACCTCCATCTCTCTCGACTCTTGTCTAACTACTAGACTCCGATGTCTCAACTCCGGGCCCCGATTATCTTATCGGCCCTTCACACTTGCATACGTACATACACCGGCGATTGCTTATGAGCTCCTTGGAAGGCTAATGTTGTATATATTACTTTTATTCCCTCTATGTACATTTCCTTCAGTCCAACGGAAAAAATGTGTATATTAACATGTCGTTGGAGGTTCAAAAAAAGAACTAATCGTCCTACTGCCCGCCTACCCGCTTGCTGCCCGCTAGGTTAAATCAAATAAGCGAGTATCTATAAGTACTCGATAATATAGTGTCAAGCAGAGGGCCTGCTAATCGCTGCTTAATATCCACATGAAGATGAACTGGACGACATAAGAGTACACGAAGAGAAACTGGGTGCGGCGGTTTCGCTGCGGACGCGCAACGTGGACCGTGCCGCGCGGATTGTCAGCTGCGTTTTCGGGCAGTAGTACATATTTTAGACTCCGAAGCTGCAGTAAAGTTGGTTAGTGCATGAACCGCATCTCTGTTTGGAAAAGGTGGTGCATACCAGAAAGAAGGCATTCGCACTGAAAAAGTACGTAAACCCAAGCCACTTCATCCATCCACTACGGAAGACCTCCTGTACCACCATCGTGGCGATGATGCCGACAAACTTATACCCGCTGTATGCCACCAGATCCAACAACTGCGACTCATTATTGATACTCAGCAGATAACACCCAAACTTGAGCCCCAGAATCTCCAGCACGACGATCGCGAACGCTGTCGATGCCAGCTTGCCCAGCAGCTCAGGATGGAAGTGGCCCCGTAAGCCCGCGAGCATAGTGTATAATAGGATGTAAGTCACGAAAGCCATTACAGGGATGTACATGTCTGGACTATTCAGATCGTCGCGTGGCGGCAGGAATATGCCGTCCGAGGGCGAAGGGGTGGGGCCAACGGCCTTGGGGATGCGGGACCAGGGTCTGTGGCGCCATGGGAAGACGACAACCCGCAGCTTGGAGAGGACGTAGGAGTTTGAGACGTTGAAATAGTGTTTTAGGGCCGTGTAGTTTACGTAGCGATTCATCTGCAGCAGCAGAAGCAGTTCGTTAGTTCTAAAAATATGGAATGGGCAGGGTGGGACAGAATAAGCATGGTTTACATTGGTTTCAAAGTATTCCGCCGAGACGCCGATGGCAGTCTTCGTGACATGCTGGAGGCCCATTTGCGTAGCTGGATCGAAGAAGCTGCTGTATCCAGGGTACATCTGCTGGTCTGCATGCTGCTGCGGTGCCGCCTGTTGCTGATATGGCGACGCAGCGTACGCAGAGGCGGACGAGGTTCCCTGGGGCTGATTTAATGGCGGGGGAGATCGCATTGTGTGATGCGGGATTGGATGTTGTGGGACCTGATAGATGGTATCCATGTCAGCCGGTGATGTACCGCCAAGGGTGGAAGATGGATACGTGGACGGAAGGTGAGCCTACGGGGTGATGCAGGAAAGGCGGAGAGGCAGCCGTGAAGGCAGGTCGTTGGTGCGCCATGCTGGCGACGGCGATAGGCTCGCGAGTGAGTCTGTTGCAAAGTTGTCAAACTGGCGATAGTATCGGTGCAGATTACCCAGGCTGGGCGAGAGCGGCTGTCGATGGCGATGGTGATTGTGAAGCTGGCGATGTCGATGGATGGAGAGGAGGACGGGAATGACGTTGGCGGTGTCCGGCTCAGGCTACGTTACAGCTTGCCAGCTTGCCGGGATACGCGAACCACGCTGGGGCAACACAGCACACGGACCTCGACCTCAACCTCATCTCCCTTGTCGCGATACGACTACGCCCACCATCGACACATCGCCGACGGACTCGGACGAACAATGCTGCCATCGTAGCTACCGCTGCTGTAGGGACCAAACAATGTACTGGCCGCTCAATGTTCCCCGGGTGTACACCTCCAAGCTCCCCCAGCACGCTCTCGACGACTTTGCCAGGGATACCGTGCCTTCTTCTCCCCTAGCCTTCGCGACAGACATTCCGCGAGCTGCCGACGGAGCCACACCCAGTGCCAGCGACGACATTGGCGAACCATATGTTGGTGACACGCTGCCGAATATCCTCGAGAGCGTCCCAGAGCACGTCGCGGAGACAACAGACGAAGACATCCAACCGCCTGAAACAACCGAGAAGGAGCCCCTCATCGACGATGGTGACGATGAGCCGGTTCTCGTTGAGCGGTTTGACAAGTTCTCCACCGGCGATTCCGACGGACATGCCGACCCAGCGAGTCTACCCAGCCGGGATGTCCTCGCCGTCAAAATCTCTCGCAGTGGACACCTGTTCGCGACAATCACAGCCGCTGAGTTAGCGGTATGGCAGACACGAGTAAGTGCGCTACATCGCTTTCTCCATATCGATGCCGGCCAGCTAAGTTGATTGACCAAGAACCCTATATTGTGTCTATAGCCCACCGCCGTCGTTGCGCAAGTCCTGCGTTCCAATTCTTCGCTCAAGCTGTACGGCGAGAACGTCGACCTCATGATCCGGCCGGACTCACAGGTCTTTGTCGTGCAGACATCGGAGGGGTACCTGATTACGTACACACTGCAGTCCGACCCGTCGAGTAAGGTCTATAAGCAGACATTCCCGAACAAGTCGCACGCGCAGAATGTGATGGGCAATCACTCGAGTCTGCTTGGTGGAGTCATGGATGGCGGCGGGGTGAAGGAGTTTATGATCCGCTTCCGGATGGTAATTAAAATTGATGCCGGGATTAGCAAGTACGTTAGCCGAGCGGAATATATGGGACACAATGGTTTTCGAATGCTGATTCGGTGGCCAGGGCGCTGGCGTGGGACGACGAATTGGTCGTGGCGACGCTGCGGCCACCGGCAATACAGTGCATTCGGTGGACACCGGACGCCAGCTCCGGTCAACAGACGAGCACAGAGCTGCTGAGTCGAATGAACTGGATACAAGGAAAGAAGGTTACAGTTTCCGAGATGGTGCATGACCGTCCCATGAATCTGAGTACCTGGGTGACCAGCGATGGAAAGGCATACGCAGTTCAGCGGCTGCCTTACTCTGTAAGCCCACTTTACATCAGCTGGAAACTCGGGAGTAAGCTAATGGTTACGAAGGAGGTAGAGGCGACGGGAAGGCTGTTTAAGGGATATTGCTTTCACCAGCCATCATCAGAAGACTTGATGGCGACAAAAGCTGCGATAAATGCCAGGTTTTCGCTGATAGCTGCTGGGATGACTGGGTATGTTCATACACTGCCAACTATCTCAAAATCTACTAATCGGGCCTAGGGGTCAAATACATGTCTACAACGCCCGAGATTATGTCGGGAATATCCCACTTTCGCACATAATTACGCCGCCTGCATCTAAGTGGACATCCGGGAAATTGACGTTTCTGGCTTGGTCACCTGACGGATACGCTCTATTCGCCGGTTTCGAGGCTGGTTGGGCCTTATGGACTACGTATGGGAAACTGATAGGAAGCACGTATTCGGCGGACAACGTTGAAAAGGAGAGGTTCAACGACGCTTATCTCGACGGCCTGCTCGACGGTGCATGGCTTCCGGGTGGTGTTGAGATTGCACTCGTTAGCGGCAAGAAGATGCCAGACGAGACAATCCAGCGAAGTCCCAACATATACATCATGGAGCTAGCACGCAGCTCGGTGACCGGATTATTCAACGCGGTAGGCTTGATCAGAGACCCCACTAGCTAGTGAGAGTTGCGCTAACTCCAGGTCAGCAAAATATCTCGAGAACAGTACTCCAGACGCCGTCCAAGCTCCTCGTTTATCGTGGCTATGATCAGTCAGACTTGCAGACTTTGTCTACCGAACAGACATTATGGCATCACGTCCCTATTCCCCCTACATATCTAGTCGACAACTATCCTATTCGACAAGTTGCTATCTCGCCCGATGGGAGGTACATAGCAATTGCCGGTCGGCGGGGTTTAGCGCATTACTCTATCCACTCGGGGAGGTGGAAGACCTTTGTCAATGACACTATGGAGAATGACTTTGTCGTCCGGGGCGGGATGTGCTGGTATCACCATATTCTCGTCGCGGCGGTCGAATCCGATGATATGTACGAGTTAAGGTTATACTCAAGAGAGCTGCAACTTGACAATACCTTGATGCTCCATGTTGAGACTCTTCCCAGCCCGGTTGTCCTGATAACACTTACTGGGGACGACGGGCTCTTGGCCTACACGCACGATAATGTGCTCTACCACTTTATATTCACAACAACTAAGGATACGGTGTTGCTCAGGCTAGTTGGCCAGATCACATTCCATGGAATCGTGCGTGCTCCTGCACGAGTACGGTCGATTAGCTGGGTTTTACCTGAGGAGCAGCTTCACGAAGGAGACCCATCGCGTGATGTCGCGTTAGCAACGGTCTTGTTTCTGGTTGATGGAAAATTGGTAGTGCTACAACCGTCCACGACAGAAGGCGGAGAGTTGAAGTATGAGATGAGGGTGCTATTCCAGAACGTCGAGTATTATATGCTCATGAGAGACCTCCCGACGTCACAGCGGCAATACGTCATGTCGCCAGACGAATTAAATGGATTCCCGCCGCAGGATCTGAACGACTCTTTATGGGTGTTTGAGGGCCAGGATTTGCGGGTCTGGATGGACGTGAAAGAGCTGTTAGCAGGATCTGTGGAGTCTAAGGAACTCCCGCCGGCGGTGAAAGTTCCTGTCGACTTCTATCCGCTTTCAATCCTGTTGTCAAAGGGTATCATCAGCGGCGTTGAGATAGAGATAGTCGAGCGACGGGATGTCGCTTTTTCGTTCTTCCGACTTGCTTCACGGGTAAGTTCGAATACGTACATCGTATCTATCGAGGAACCAGGCTAACACATCTGCTGCAGACGCATCTTTTCTTCAATTACTTGCTGCGTCATCATCTGCAAAATAGAGATGAGGCTGCAGCTATCGGACTGGCGAAGCAGTATGAGAACGTGTCCTACTTTGAACACGCTCTCGAGATCTTACTGCACGATGTACTAGACGACGAGGCGGATACACAGCCGGAGCAAGAAGGTATGTAACACTTCTATACCGCTACTCTCCAAACGAAGAGGTGCTAACGATTTTACGTTATAGTTGCGGTCCTACCGCTGGTCATTCGCTTCTTGTCAAACTTCCCCGAATACCTCAACGTCATTGTCCAATGCACGCGGAAGACCGAAGTCGCGTCGTGGTCTCACTTGTTCTCCGTCGTAGGGTCGCCACAAGTCCTCTTTGAGGAATCGCTATCCCGCGGTCTTCTCAAGACGGCGGGCGGGTACCTTTTGATCCTACACACGATGGAGAAGCTATCTTCCTCGTCGCAGGACATGGTGCGACTCTTCTCGCGAGCAGTCGCCGAAGAAGACTGGGATCTATGCAAGGAGCTTGCCAGGTTCTTAACGGCGCTGGATAACAGCGGGAAAACACTCAAGGAGGCGCTGGAGCTCGTGCAGCTACGGAGTCCCGGAGGCGACGAGGAGAAGAGTTTCATGTTTGAGAGCGCACGGAGATTAGATTTGCCGGGAAGCGGTGGCAGTCGTGAAAATCTTGGCGCGCTTGCGGCGGGGGTTTCTCCCAGAGGAGAGAGTCCCAAGAGTTTTCTGGAGTTACCGTGATACAAATAGATAGCTGCTGGACCAAGGCGTTGTAATCTAAGTTAGCCTATGTAGGATTTGTCGTGGTAGTTATAGGCGGTAATCAAGAATATGCGCACTAACGCGTCACAACCATTGCCATGCATCTCGTTACGACACTGCCCTACACAGTTGCTACAATCCCAATATAGGCTACATCCGACATGTGTAGATACGGAGACGTCACAGACATTCAATATTTACCTCGCAAATATAAGCGCCAGCTGTCTAAGCAGAAGATCTTTTGACACAGGATGAAGAATCAGGCGATATCTATAGCAACAGCGCCTAGTACATACGTAAAAAAAAAACATGCCCATACCGCCGCCGGAATCATCACAGATAAGAAAATATCAGGCGCTCAATGCATAAAGACGAAAGGAAAGAGGAGACGAAAGCGCACCAAGCTTAAGCCTACCACTCGACCCTATCGCCCTCAGCATCTACCGAGTCTACGATTTCCTCTTCCTCGTCGTCCTCACTATCTTGCATCCTCTCCGCTTCTTCTGCTGTTGGCAGCTCGACCTCTGCTTCGATCAGCCGCCGTCGTTGTGCAACTCTCTGCTGCTCCTGCCATCTGAGCAACGCTGCCGAGGCGTGGACCTTGAATCCGAAACACCGCGGCGTGTACCGTTCCGTGTTCTTCTGCGGTATCAGCTGTGGGTAGACCTGGAAAAGGATATGAGGGAAAGAGGCGCCAAAGTATGCGCCATCAATGACAGCGTGGCGGGAGGATTTGGGAACATAAACGTCCTCGCAGCGGCCGCAGTACAGCTTGACAGATTTGACATTCGGGAGGTCCGACAGGCCGATGGGTAGGAGGGGTTGACCGGCGCATAGGACGCGCGGACACCGGCCAAAGTCGTACTTCTTGTATTTCTCAAGCTAGATCAAATTACATTAGCGATGAGTTCAATTACATACGTGAGGCAGATTCCATGCGTACCATCTTTTGTAATCCTCGGGTCGTGATAATGTATCTCGCGTGGACTAGCCCGTAGAGGTGCCGGGCGGACTTCTCGATCTGCTCCCGCATGTCATCGTTGCACTCGAAATCGAAGACATCGGTCACGAGGTCCAGTGCGTATTGGTAGTACTGCACTTCTGTGTTGAGGCCAGTCAGGTTGAATCTGTCGGTCAGATACTCTTCGTCGATCTCGCAGAAGTATTCATGACCGCGGGAGGATATAAACTGGTTATCGCACGCGGGGGGGCAGGTTAGCTGTCCATTCGATCGGATGGGGAACGGTGGCACGTGAGCAGGAGGACAGGTAGCCGTACCCAATCCCGCCAGTAACTGGAGTAGTCACTATCTGTCTCCGAGTTGAATTCCTCCACTGTGATGGTCATATTAGCCGGTGTACTCTGTACTGCTTTGAAAGCGACAGCTGGGGTAGCAAGGGTGTCATGTCGGGAACGATAGGCAGACGCATGATCGGGAGTCGGCGGCGAAAGTCTCGGCGGATACAGTCGAGAGCTAGGGTGACATACTTGAGAATACGAGAATATAGCCCTAGGGACAGGTTCGTGGTGGTGGATGTTCGAGTATATAAGTGATGATGCCGGTGCCGTCTACGAGGCGTTGAAGATTGGTGGGACGAATAGAAATGTGGAGGATCTGCTGCCTGCATGAAGTGTCAGTGCGATTTGGCGGAGAAAGCTGGTGGGCAATCACTTACCAGTTAGGGGGGCTGAGGGATTGTTGATGAAGTACCTATGAAGTTCTGGGGCTCCTGGGATGCATCTAGAGCTGGTGGGCTGGTGGATAGATGGGTTGGTTGATGGAAGGAGAGGACAGCCGGTCGATTGCTTGGGCTTGGCTGGAAGCGGGCGACGTCGTTTGAAGAGCTGGTTAGTAGTCCACTTGTTTGGCGGGAACCGAGACCCACGCGGTAAACCATGCGGCACCACTCTCATTCAACCTTACCCTCATCGCCATTCGGTCCTCCGCCCGATCCCCTCGCCTCTACCTCATTCTTACCATCTACCAAGGCTCGTTTCCCTAGTTCGCTCCATATGATATTCGTCATAGGAGGGTCCTGACAATCGTTCTCGCAGCCGCCACGCCCATAACACCCCGCCGATAAGATCCAACCGAGTCGCGTCTCAAAACCATACACCCATCGAATTTCCGCTCTCGCCCAATGAACGACGCTATCGCGCTCTGATCTCACGCCATGTTGATTATAAAGCCGACTTGGTTGGCGCACGCCGGTACGCGCTTCCCTCCGTGGCATCGACGCGACATTTAGATACCTGGGCACTGACTTTCGATTAGAGGAGAAACGACGATTCGAAGTTTACACCTGCCATGTATCGGCGGACGGCAAGCGACTAGCTACTGGTGGACTTGGTACGCGCGTCGAAACCCCGACTCGGCTGTAAGGAAGAGATTGGCGGTCTGACGTTGATATACTACAGACGGAACGGTTCGCATATGGTCAACGGAAGCCATCTTAAAGGCAGGCGATGAGAGCTACAAAGGTCCCAGACAGCTATGTTCTATGACGACACATACTGGTACGCTGCCCGGGAATTGCCAGTTGCATATGTAGGCCGCTTAATGCGCGTCATGCTGGAAGTCCGCTGACTCTCTTGATCCTGCATAGGCGCGGTACTCGCGGTCCGCTGGTCAGGCACAAACCGATATCTCGCATCCGGCTCGGACGACAAGATCGTGCTCATATACGAGCGGGACGTAAACGCAGCACCCTCACGTCCTCAGTTCGGTAGCTCAGAGCCCGGTCACACCGAAACCTGGCGGACATATCGAAGACTCGCAGGCCACGATAATGACGTGCAAGATATCGGCTGGTCAGCCGATTCCTCGATCCTTGTGTCGGTGGGCCTTGACTCCAAGGTTGTTATTTGGTCTGGGAGCACATTTGAACGCTTAAAGCGACTTGATGTCCACCAGTCTCACGTCAAAGGGCTTACCTTTGATCCTGCAAACAAGTACTTTGCGACTGCGTCGGATGACAGGTCCATTAAAGTGTTCAGATTCACGCCTCCAGCTCCAAATACCAGCATGCACGATGTAGGTGCGAACTTCGTTACCGAAACGACCATCACAAAGCCTTTTCAGAAAAGTCCTATCACGACATATTTTAGACGCTGCTCCTGGTCTCCAGATGGTGCCCATATCGCTGCTGCGAACGCTACTAATGGGCCCGTCCCATCGGTAGCTATCATCAACAGAGGAACTTGGGACAGCGATATCAACTTGATCGGCCATGAGGGACCGGTTGAAGTTTGCTCATTTGCGCCAAGGATGTTTTCGAGAGAGCCCTGGCCGCCTCCGGCTGGTATCATGCCGGGACAGATGCCTCACTTGACAACTGTCATCGCCTGCGCAGGGCAAGATAAATCCTTGTCGCTTTGGAATACATCAAGCCCTCGCCCGCTAGTCATTGCACAAAACCTAGCGACAAAGACAATATCAGATCTAGCTTGGAGTCCGGATGGCAAGTCTCTCTTCGCTACCAGCTTAGATGGAAACGTGGTTGCCATTGTTTTCGAGGACGGTGATCTGGGATACGTCGTTGGACTAGAAGAAAATGAACGACTCTTGCAGAAATTCGGCACTGCCAGGAAAGGGGTTGGCATCCCGGAAAGTGTTGATTTCCTGCGGCTCGAAGAGAAGGGCAAGCAAGAGGAGAGAAGAGAAGTTGAGGGGCGAATGGGTGCATTGATGGGTGACGGGGATGGAGCAGCAAACGGCGATACCATAATGAGTGGGACAACCCAGAATGGCGTCGGTAACCAATGGCAGATGGAAATTCATGGTCAAGATGCACAACCCCAGGCTGCGGCACCTCCAGAGGTTAAACAAGAGCCCAAACCTGAGAAGAGACCAGTTCAGAAGATTACCATCACTAAGGATGGAAGGAAGCGTGTAACACCCATGCTTGTTTCTTCGAACTCTTCTACTACAATGTCCAATCTCCCTAATGCACAACTACTCGCTCGACAAGTCGCTACCGGCCCTGGTCTTGGTATAGGGCCTCAGAGTACGCTGGACCTCTCCCGACCTTACGACGGTCTACCGAAAGGCGGCCTCCCAGCTGTTCTGCTAGGGAACAAGCGACGGAATCCAACGCTGGAAGAAGCCGCGGAAAACGAAGAAGGCGTCCTCTCTCCGCCAAAGAGGAAAGGGGCCGCTGTCAATATCTCGGGAGCTGCGGCTGATGAAGGTGGCTTGGACGTCCTTCGGCCAGCGATAGTTAATCCAGCCCTTACGATCAGTCAAGTCCGACTCGCCTTACCTAGGTTACGAGTATCGATAGTCAGAGCACTTGACGATAATGGAAATCCCGCTCCTGTCCCTGATAATTCCAGTGTCGGAGCGCAAACATCATCCGACGCCTCTACCCCACAAGCCGAGTTTGTCTTCGAAGCCAGAAATCACATCAAGTACCCACACCCCAATGAACCGACGAAGCTAACCGTCACCCATCAGGGTAACAACGTGTGGGTTGACTATCTACCGAAGCCGGTTCTCTTAATCACCGCAAACTCCAACTTCTACGCAGCCGCTTGTGAGGATGGCTCAATACATATCTTCACCGCTGCTGGCAGACGACTTCTCTCGCCCATGATTCTTGACGCCGCCTCCTGTTTCCTAGAATCGAGGGGTTGGTGGCTCATGGCCATAACATGCATAGGAGTGTGTCACGTCTGGAATCTTCAAACAATGAAATCTAAGTATGGCGCTGGAGGCGTGAGCCTCGCTCCAATTTTCGACGTCGCCACCGCCCTTTCCGATGCGGACAAACCAATCGCTAAAGGTGAAAGTGTTACCGAAGCTAGCGTTAACGGCAATGGCAATGTGATAGTTTGTCTGACGAGTGGAGATGGGTTCGTCTATTCGAGCGATTTGTGCGCATGGCAGAGGATCTCGGAAGCCTGGTGGGCTACCAGCTCGCAATTCTGGGATACGAGTGGAGGGACATCAATGACCACTGGAGCAGGGCTATCTTCCGGAATCATCCCATTCGTCGAAAGGCGAACAACCGCCGAAGTGCTAATGCATGGCCGAGGACGGTTCCTTCAAGGGATCATCAAGAGGCTGCTGACACGCGAAGGATGGGAGGGATTCGAAAGCACTGTCTCTGTATCACATCTTGAGAACCGAATCGCGGCCGCGAAGGGCCTTGGGGCAAAAGACGATTACAAGACCTACCTCACAATGTATGCTCGACGAATAGCGATGGAAGGGGCGAAACACAAAGTGGAAGAGCTTTGTAAAGAATTTATGTCGGAGGTCAACGAATCGATGATGATGATTAACGAAAACGCGGATGCCAAAGCTGAGACCAAGGTCGAGGACACTATGGTCTGCGGGTGGGATAAAACAGAGCTATTGAAGAGCTGTCTCCTTATATTTGGTATGTTGTTCACAACAATCAATCTGATACCGGTTAATCGGTAGCATGCTGACCCACTGTGATCCACTAGGCAAATTCCGCGAACTACAGCGCATTACGATACCGTACGCTCGCGCGGTTGGCATGTTGGTTGAGAATGGCTCTGAAGACCTGTAGTCTTCGCGCTCTCTCATATCCACACGTTGTTTCAGTTTCCAATGGGTGGTGTCATGAAGCGATCCTTGGCTTGACGCTATGATGTATGTACAGGGATTTTCTTATCTTGAAAAATTATTGAGGCGCAAAGGTGTTGGGCTTCACAGACTCGGTTCGAGACTGCTGGATTCTAATCGGCTGTATTCTACTCTTTCATCAGTTTATGGGACATAATGAACTCCATTGTATAGCTGTTCTTGAGGGTGCGAGCTTATTTACTACTAGGTTCTGTATCGATCCCCATCTGCATATTAAGTTCCAATGATCGCAGATAGTCAGCCTTGATTCGGCGACGCCCCCGCCGTTTCAGTCCTATCATTGAGGCCGGCCCACATATGCTCTGCCTCGTCTGCAACTACAGTTTGATCAATAGTTTCCCGGTAGTCCCACGGCCCTCGAGATCTTTCTGCGCTTGTGCGATATCTTCTAGTGAATAGACTTTGTGGATATTGATCTTCACCTGACCGGCCTTGACGTATTTGAAGAGTTCACCACAATAGTAGTCGAATACTTCTTGCGTATCTTGTTGCATCGATCGATCATTAGCTAGACTCGATATTGGCTTGGGTATGCGCGGAGCGGGGAGCGGGGAGCAGTCCTTACCAATGTACCCGAAAAGCCTTGGTCGTAAGAGCTTGAGATTCTTGTCTCCTAGGCGGCTGTAGGCAGGCCGAATCAGCGCTTTTAGGCCTTCGAGTGTGATTTACATGATGATATCGCAACTTACTTTATTTTGAAGGGATCCACCGCCCCGCTAGCATTTCCAAAAGAGACGACTGGGTGTTTGTTAGAAAATTAACGTGTCGGTGTGAAAGGGAACGAGAATTGGTGCGGATGATTTCTATGCATATCTGTTTTAACTTACGGCTTCCTTTTTTCCTAAGGACCTTTAAATCGCCTTCAAAAGTCGTCTTACCGACCTACAGAATCACCATCGAGTTAGCAAACGTGCGAAATGCGCGCCTATCATTTGCAAGGTTACAGGGTAGGTTGTACGTACGCCATCATAGACAGCTTCGACCCCCTGTCCGTCCTTCGTGTGCCCGAGCACTTCCTTAACCCACTGCTCCTCGCCATGCGAGTAATTCACCAGATAATCCGCGCCATGCGCCTTCGCAATATCCAACTTCTCCTGCGAACTTGCCGTCGCGATCACCATCGCGCCCAGCGCCTTCGCCAGCTGCACTAGGATCAGCCCCGTCCCGCCGGCGGCTGCATGCACGAGTATCGTATCCCCCCTCTTAACCTCGTAGCTCTCACGCAGCATCGTCAGTGCCGTGAGGCCCTGAATTAAAATTGCCGCGGCCTGATCGAGCGGAAGGTCATTGGGGACGTGAGCAACAGACTTCTCGGGCACGGCGAGGAAATCAGCGTAGGAGCCCGTGGCCATGTGGACGACATGATCTCCGGACTTGAATTTTGTGACGCCAACGCCGACTGATTCGACGGTGCCGGCGCCCTCAGAGCCAAGGTTGAATGGGAGTGCGATAGGATAGAGGCCCGTGCGGTAGTATGTGTCTATGTAGTTGACACCGGCATATCTATGCAATCACGAGCGCCAATGGTCAGTACAGGTGGGTTGCGACTGAGTGTCAATAGCAGCCATATTTCAGAAGCTAAAGGGAATCATACGCTGTTTTGATGAGGACTTGGCCTGGACCTGGCGTTGGTACTGGGATCCGGTTGAGCTCCAGGACTTCAGTCCCACCGTGCTTCGAAATCTGTATTGCTCGATTGGTCGCCATGATGTTGGTCGCAAGTATACTAATATAATCGGTTTTCAATAATGTTGTGAGCTCGAGCTTCTAGGGTGTGTGCGCACTGTCTCGCTGCTTTGTGCACTTGTCAATTTTCAACTGTCACAGCACAATTGAAACTCGTAAGAACTGACGTCTTTATGTATACGTAGAAGTCAATCTGCATGCGGGCCTTGATTAATAATGATGCACCCGATCGTTCCTATATCCGTCAGTTACACGGAGCTACTAGTTTCGGGCCGAGTTGACGCCGCTGTTTATTCTCAAAGCCAGCTTGTTAAGCTCGAAATACCCGCAACATACGTGCATACGCCAGGTTCGGTGTTTGCGTAATTGACAGGGCAACCTTGCATCAGCTAGCGTCGGAAAAATATGGCTGTGGATAATGCATGTAGGCGCCTAAACGGAAACCGCCCACCGATGATATCCGTGGTTGTCAGCGCCCTGTAAAGCTTAAAGCCGAGTGAATTCGCCGAGGTTACACCTCACCAGCTGATCCTATAAGTTACGCTAGAGACAATGAGGTCAAGTAACACCGGAATATATTACACACTAAGAGAAAGTCGTGGATTGTCTCAAAGTCGTTAACCGCTTCTAAACGTCCAAAAGAAAACTATATAGGAAATTTTTAAAAGCGCCCCAGATACCTGACCCATCCGGTATATTTTACAAAGTGGGAACAATCCCGAGGAAAATAAGCTGCAGCAATTAGCGATTTAAAAACTTTGCAAAACACCGACTCAGGTAGTTCATTTTAAACATCGACAGAAAAGTTGGATATATCGTCCATTACGGTATTAGGTAAGCGGAGTCGGAAGGAGCTTGTATATACTGGTCGTCGCGTCAGAAAAGAAAGGAAAGAAAACATATCAAAAGTTCTGAATGCCAGAAACTCCCAGGGTATGTGGTAAAGAGAAATCCAGGTAACCAAGGAGATAAAGAAAGCCAACAAGAAAACAAGTGACAAACGTTAGGAGCTGCCTTCCAGGCAAAAGCTTCTGCTGGGGTCTAGCTGGCCATATAGTAGAGCTGGCTGCGATCCGGCTGTACATTGAGTGGCGTAACGTAATGTGGGTAGTATGGGTGATTCGCTGGGTCGATATTGGCACCCTGGGCGTAAGGACTTGGAAAGGGTGGTCGTCGAGGCGGCGGTGGCGGTTTCACCGCCTGTAGCTGGGCCTGTAGCTGGGCCTGGACTTGTGCCTGCGCTTGTGCCTGCGCCTGGGACTGAGCTTCTGCGGCACTCTGCTTGAGGACCGCGAAATGGGATGGACTGTGGTTGAATCCCGGAGGCGGTGGTATAGCGGCAGGAACGTGATTCAGCAACGTGGTAGTAAGCAGCGACGTCGGTGGTGGCTGCGAGTTATCGGAAACTGGCGGTTGACTGGTACTATCCCAGCCCCACCGGGCGGGAAGCTCTTTCAATAGAAAGTTGACCCCCCAGCCTGTCTCGCGAGAAATCCGGCGAACGATTTCAATTACCTCCTCTTGCTCTTCTCGTGATGTCAGGAGTTCCGCTGCAGCTGCTAATGGGCGAAGAGCAACAGACGCTATTCCTCTATCTTTCAACGGTGCAACGATGCCGCAGATAGTATGGGCGTGGCCCATCGCCATTTCTTTCATCTGAGGGTCTTCGATAGATGTGTATGGATTGGTTTGAGCTAGCAGCACCATTGCTGTGTGGTAAAATAGTCGCGCGACTACGTTCATTCGTTTAGGCATCCTGCAATAAAACTTGGGTCAGCACTTACGATCGATGGCAAGAAGCCAGGCAAATAGTGCATACATACCATATACTCGGGAAGTTAGATTTTGAGGGCGTTGCTCCGGGAAGAAGGTAGGACATCGGTTGCATCGATCTCGGCACGTTGGCATCCCAAGCCTCGCATTGTTCTTTAAGACACCGCCATTCTTGAAACCTCTCCGAAGTCTTCCGTTGGATGAGCAGCGCATCGTATGGCTCTGTGTACCTAGGAGTCGTAGCGCGGAAATCCGCAACCTTTGCGAGCAGGTACACCATCCGATAAGCCCAGAGTTCCTCGTGTCCTGGCTCGCAGTCATGCGAAAAGTCCATGTCGACACCCCAGTCGTCCGGCTTCCACGCAATCGGCCAGTTAAAATGCAGGCAACTCAGCAGCTCCATGGTTACATTGATCCAGAAGCACGCGCCGCCAATTCCAGAATCAAGGGCTGTCCAACCACACTCTTTTATCAAGGCTCGTGCTCCCGCAATGTGATTCATCCGCTGCAGCGCTCGCTCAGACATGATCTCGTAAACATTCAAGACAACGGCTGTGACTGCGCATATTACTGTATCGCGGTGAGGTTTTTGGAGGGAGTCCAGCAGTAGCCTCGTCGAGAAGTCGTAATAATGAAGTGCACGGTCTTCCTTATACGCAGAGTTCACCAGCGATAGGTGTTTGGCTCCGCACGCCAGGAAAGCATTTAGCAGCATCGGTTCGCCCAGCGAATGGAACGGGAGAAGTCGCGAGAAATGCTTCAAGGGGTCCAGCGTATCCATCCAGATCCCAACCTCTTCGACAAAGACTTGCATGAATAGTGTTTCCTCAGATCTGTTCAGGATGCTTCCCACTTCAGACTGCAGAGTTGGATCAGTGGGTATCAGGTCAGAAGGCGCTGGCGCCTGTCGTATTGTTGTTGTTGTCATTCTGGAAGCATCTGTATGCGAACTGTGGTCGGTATGGGCACTACTCGTGCTGGCACGGTGTTGATGCCGCCTGCTAAACTCGGTCGAAGCTGGCTGAACAGGTGGCTGCATAGATGGCAACGGCTGTGTCAAAATGGTGTCCGTATGATACAACTGGGTCTGCGTAGGAGGCGAAGTGGTCTGGTTGTTTGACGCAGGTACATTTTCGAGGGGCCCATATCGCTGGATCCCGCCCTCATACTCGGAGGCGATCTCCCTCGACTCGTCTTGAAAGGCAACTGTGAAATAAAGCAGAGAGTTCAAGTCAGTATAACTTTCTTTTAAGGTTTGTAATACCAGCTCATATCGCCCCCGTACTAATCATACGTACCATTCCAATCAGCCCCCGGAGCGACAACCGGGGGATTTTTGACTTGCGTGTCGATAAAGTTCAAGCGCACTCCGCGTTTACAAAGTCGACTGGATTTTCGACAATTCTAGAGACCAACGACTGTCAGTTAAACGTACTTGTGCATCATGTACTGTGAAAGGCAGTTTTACCTGACAATCGGGCAGCCCCTCGTCGCCTAAGGCGCAATCACGGTGTGTTAGCCATTGTCTACTTAGCTATATGATGAGATAAATCGCATAATCGTGAGTTTCCTACATTTTAAATGCCGTTCACTGGTAGAAAAAGCCAATCAGCGATACTGTATAATATTTATACGCATATACGTGAAGCAGACTCGCGTAATAATTCAAAGGATTGGTTCAACGTACCGACAGGTCAAGCTAGATAAAGAAAGAAGATAGACAGTCAAAGTCAGCATACCACTTGCATGACAAAATTATCCAGCCAAGGTTTATATCAATCGCCAGATACCACTCACCAACCTAGTGAGTCGCGCAAGAGTTAGCAATCATAGGAATACACTGAGATACGCAAGCACTGGAAGGGTCGGTTGCTGTTGCTACCCATCTCCCGACCACTGACCGATAGAAGGAAGAGTGTCGGCTAGCGACTTTCGTACCTGTTCTCACGCGTTTCGGCCTCGTGCTGCCATCCGCCGCAGCCATACCCTGGAACGGGATGTAGGCTTGCCTACGCTATTCAAACCCCCTCTTGCGACTTGGAAGAGCCAGAGCTAATGGGACGGCGGATCGTAGGCCGCTGGAACCAAATTCGAACGCCTGATAGGCTGCGGATTGGAGCGCTCTTCTTCCTTCGTCCTCCGTGTTTTCACGTTCAGGTTTACCCGAGAGAAATGCCCCAACGCAAGCTGACTGGCAGGAAACCGGAGACGGGCCCGGATGGTTTGTTGGACGTCTCGAGTCAAACTGGATAAGATTCGGGCGCGGAAACAGGCTCTTCAGAGGAGTTGTGCTGCGATCTCCTGGGTCGACGGCGGCCGGCTGGTCGGAAGAGAAGGGACTGCAGGCTGATTGATTTCGTGAGGAAGTGGAAGGAGATGACGGAGGCCTGGGGTGGGGACGGGCGCCGTTCCGGTCTGGCTCAGTTCGAGATGACGATGGACGCAGCGGTGGTGACAGAGGCAAGCCGAGCCGACCGTTTGGGTTTGCTGCTGGGAAGAGTAATTTTAGTCGGTGGTGGCCGGAGGCAGCGTTCGCTTTCGATGATGGACTTACCTCTTGTATATAAGATATTCGGGGCTAGCTGGCACCGGACAAGGACAGCGTCCGGCTGAGAGGGAAAGCGAGGTAGGTTCCTGGGAGGATGCTGATGCTGATGCTGATGATGATGATTAGTATATCTAAATCGTCGAGTGAGCCGGCGGGCTGTGTGCTTAGTCAGGCCGCGGCCGACGGCTAAGCTGCGTCTTGTGAGGCGAAATGCGTTGCCGGCGGGCTCAATCCTTTGCGGCCGTCGATGTTGAAGCCTCAACTTCAAGAGATTACTACGTCGTGATATCCTCCTCCGTGCTCAGCGGCCGCCGTAATACCCGCTCATTTATATATATTGGCCCTCATCTATTCTGACGATTCCTCCGAGCCCTCTGCGACATGAAACGTTTCCAGCCTGAAACAAAACACCCAGATCTCTAACTCTGCCCGTCGTCTAGCTCGGCTTATATAAGATCCAAATCAGCACTCCGATACGACAAGATGCAGCTGGCCCAGCAGCCGGTGTATGTCATGCGGGGCCATGCGGCACCCATCCACGCCCTGCACTTCTACCGCTCAAACTCGCGCCTGGTTTCTGCAGATGCCGACGGATGGGCCGTTGTCTGGAACCTGGCGACCAGGCGCCCTGTCGCCGTCTGGAAAGCGCACGACGGGGCCGTTTTAGGTGTTTCCGACTGGGATGACTGCAGCATCGTTACGTGAGTCCCGCACGCTATCATATCGCACACGCCTCCCAGATAGCGGTATGTCGCTAACTATAGGCATTTACACGGACGGTCTCTATGATATAGCCATGGGAGAGATAACAAAATCTACGTCTGGCAGCTGCGCCTCGGAGACGAGGCTGGCCTGGATACTGAGCTCCCTGCCGCTTCGCAGTCTGACCGCAGACACCCATGGCTGCTCCACTCTCTTGAGGTCAATGCCCTCAACTTCTGCGCCTTTTCAATGTGCTATGAGATCCACAGCGGCCCCAATAGTGACGGCCCAAGAGCCATCATGATCGCTGTACCCAGCTCCAGGGACCCTAACACTGTATGCACCAGGGAGGCTTGATTCCTTATCAAGGTTATCGTACTAACGATACCACAGATTGATATTTACCATTTGCCCTCAGGCAACCGTCGACACGTTGCTATTGGGTCCGACCTAAGTTTCAAAACTGGTACGTCTATCTGCCAACTAACGTTTCTTAATACTGTTTCTATTCTAATGACGACGTCGAAATAGGCATGCCAATGGCGCTCAAGCTCTTGTACATGGGTTCTTGTTTGAGTCTAATCGCTGGCTACGAAAGTGGCCATGCAGTAGTCTTTAGCCTAGACAGCTCAGCTCAGGCCTGGTCAACAATATACTACTCCAAACCACACACCCAACCAGTTCTTTCTCTTGATAGCACCCCGGGCGGTTTATCCTTTTACACTTCCTCCGCAGACTCCATAATTGCAAAACATCAGATGCCTCCTGACGACACAGCAACAGCTTCCAATACCGCTGCTTCGCCACCTTCTTTGATGATCAATACACATCATGCTGGACAACAAGGTCTCGTGCTTCGATCCGATGGAAAGGTATTCGCCACCGCGGGGTGGGATTCCCGCATTCGGGTATATTCCGGCAAGACTATGAAAGAAGTAGCTGTCCTTAAGTGGCACAAGGAAGGCTGTTACACAGTCGCCTTCGCTCGAATATTCGATGATACCGGTCCCCTTCCCGAGCTCTCTACTGAGCTCTGTACCACAACGGGGAATGAGATCGTGCAGACCAATCAGGCCACCTTGACGGTTGCACAACTGCGAGAAAACAGAACAAAGAAATCGCATATTTTGGCTGCTGGGTCGAAAGACGGTAGAGTGTCACTGTGGGAAGTCTTTTGATACACATATCAACTCGATAACTCTTGTCACAAGCAGAGTATGTGGTAAGCAGCAAGAAAGGAAGTACATTCTCAACCAAAGTTGAATTCCGCAGCGATATTCATATGCTCCTTCATCTTCTTTCTCATCTTCCGCGTCGCTTCTTGTCGTTCTTCTTCATCCTGCTCATATAACGCTTCACCGCCATTCTCCATGCTGGCTAGGCTGCGCTTGCCTGGGCCCGTTCTTGGGTTCCCTGGTACCGCCTCAGATCCGTGACGAGTTTTGCCATGTATGGGGACCTTGATATCGCCCGGGCGTTCGCGTAGTCCGAAGCTTTTTGCAAGATGGCCCAGATGCAGTTGCTTGATGTCGAAGATGCCCCTCTCGCTGGCAATGTGAGTTGCGTACGCTCGAATGTGACTCTGAAACGCCTTTCTTGCAAGATTCGCCAAGTCACCCGACGCCAAAACCCGCCGCTCGACGTTCAGATGAAACTCGATAGCCTCCTGCTCCCATTGTTGGCCGGAGGTTTTCGGCATGAAGTCTTTCTTCCATGCTGGATCGACTGACTTGGACTGTTTCGGTACTTT
Organism: Drechslerella dactyloides; assembly: GCA_020064725.1. NCBI lineage: Eukaryota > Fungi > Ascomycota > Orbiliomycetes > Orbiliales > Orbiliaceae > Drechslerella > Drechslerella dactyloides. Next base: position 1,908,087 of record JAGTWJ010000019.1, read on the forward strand.
CGACGGCTTGCTATCCCCGAACCCTTTCTTGAGCACTTCGTCCGCAAGTTTTCGGGCGAGACGGTTGTCTCCGAGGACGTCGCTTGGGTATCCCTCCTCGCACCCGGGCATGAGGAAGAGGATAGCCCGTCCTTCTCTTCCGGCTCTCGCTGTCCGGCCAATTCTATGGATATAGTCTTCCTTGCTGTACGGAGGATCGTATTGTACTACCAAATCGACATTTGGGAGATCGAGGCCACGAGAGGCCACATCTGTACAAAATAACACGGCCGCATCTTTCTCATGGAAGAAATCATTCAGAGTTGCAGTGCGGGTGTGCTGGGCGAGACTGCCATGCAGCTTGAACAGTGACACAGCGGAATCAATCAACGGCGCCTTGGATTTGGCGCTGTTACTTGGACGCTTAGCGACGCTCGTCGGTTCCTTCTCCGATCTTGATTCCTCGTCTTCCTCTTCGTTCTCCTCGTCTTCTTCATCATCAGAAGAGAGAGACGGCTCTGGCTGTTCCAGCTCATCGTCGGTTTGAGTGCCAAAGACCTCATAGTGGAAATCAACCGAGTCGGCACACGAAAAGAAAACAATCAGCTTCATGTTCTCCTTTTTCCGGACGAACGCTCTCCGCAAGATGCTTGCAAGCGACACCAGCCGAAGCTTTGCCGGTACCACGATGTATGCCTGTTTGAGTTGGGCCGGTGCCTGGAAACCCTTCGATGAATCCTCGTCTCCGTTATCTTGGGTCTTTTGCATGCTTTTGAGATACAGAGCATCCTTCAGCGACATATCTCCCAGTTTCTGCACACTAGGCTTCATGGTAGCCGAGCAAAGAACGGTGATCCTTCGTTCGGGCAGGTCGAGGGCGACCGATGACTGATCCTTCGGTTGCGTCTGCGCTCTCTGGTTCAGTGCAGTGAGAATTTGTTGCAGAGTCTCCTCAAATCCCAAATCCATCAATCGGTCACCCTCGTCAAGAACCAACCATTTCACGTACCCGACGTCCAGCGACGACGTATTGACGAGATGATCAGCAAGACGACCCGGCGTCGCAACCAGAATATTTCCACCCTTCCGTATTCTCGCCTTCTCCGACTTTTTCTTCTCTCCACCGAGAATCAGGATTGGGACCAGCCAGTGGAGTGAAGGGTGTGACAGGAGCTGCATCAGTACGGTGTAGATCTGCCTTCCTAACTCTCGAGTCGGTGCCAAAACCACCGCGAAGCAGCCGGAGTCTCGGTGCAGTTTATCGCCTTTGAGCGTGGCCGCGAGAATTCGGTGGACAATGGGAAGGAGGTATGTAAGTGTCTTCCCGGAACCGGTTTCAGCTTGTATGAACGCATCAGAGTCGGAGGAAATCAGCTGCGGTATAGCCGTTTGCTGGATTGATGTCGGCGCCTTCAGCTTCATAGTGTTAACTAGATGTGATGCAAGCGTCGGCGCCAGACCCATGGTAGCAAACGCCGAACCATCTTGTAGGGGAGCATTGGTTGGGGCGGCAGGCGCTGTATTGGCGGTAGTCGTAGGATCCGGTTTTGTCACGGGCAAAGGGTTGGAGCTGAAGATGGATGAAACAACCGGCCGGTCTTGCTGCGGTCTAGAAGTACTGTTTGGCTCTTTGTCGGTCCTCGATCTGTGTCGACTGTTTGATTCTGCCTCCGCAGGAGTATGACGTGGGCGCGATGATTCCTTAGACTGTTTGAGTACGTTCGTATCTGAGCGATCAGATTTGTTTCGCTTGTACTGGAGCCGTTTCTTTGCGCGGAATCGGTCTTTCCATCTTCCGCCACGAATGCCGTTGATAGACGATGCGGTGAAGGCCTGACCGGCTGGTGCCAGATCAAAGTTGACGAGCAGGTCTGGTTCCGCCATTGGTTCGAAGCCGATCAAGCCGTGCAGACCGGCTGTTGGTGCCAATCCGCGTCTGAATACCTTGTATTTGACGTCGCTGTCTGCTCGTATGAGATGTGCTGTGTCGATGTAGGTAGCTGTCGCAAAATGCGCGAAACGTTTTCGCGAAGCGAATTTTTTTTTTGTTCAACCGCTGATTAAATAAGCCGGACAACACAATTCTTACCACAAAGCTAACAACCTCAGTCAGGGATCGAAAATCGAGCAGTCAGATTCAGTCCATACAACCATTGAAGATATTGGTGCGAGTGTAGACGTAAACTCTTAGTGGGTACCACTGATCAATCACACCGTTAAATTTGATCACCGGAGCGTAAACCGGTCTGTCAGCCTATCCGTATATACATGAGAGGCTATAGCTGTGCTCTAAACTTTCTGCATTCTCGATATTGTCGTTGGTACCTATTGCATCATATACCGATGACAACCGCGTGTCTCCCGGAGATTCATTATGCGAAGATCAAAGAATTGGCGAGTATGCATATATGCGTGAGACGCTTCCATATTTTTTGATACTTCCGTGCGAACCCAGAGAGTTACACAACGTGAAATGTATCTCAATTTGTTTCCGTGGCAGTTTCCTAAACGGGTCATCGCACGCACAACACGCTCCTTTGAGTCCAACGTCCAGCCTTAAGTTTCATTCAAATCAGGCCAAGATCCTAGATTCCGGAGATGCCGCAGTCCTAAACATTATCTTGGCAGGGATGATCTATATTATACCAGATGCTGCAGGGATGTGAAGACGTACATCTCCAAACCTCATCAGCTTCGGAGATTCAACCTTCGGTTTTATATGATTCCAAGAACGCGTGCTCAATTAATATACAGATTTTCACGGTTATATCATGTGGCATCAACTCGTAAACTTAGAGGACGCTTTAACAACCGCATTTGAATTCGACGGTTCACCACTTTATTCCTCTATCTGAAGGGTAATTGCATTGTACAGGCCATTGATAAGTAAGCAATATCGAACCAATGCTAACTAACATATTATCCTTCGCCTAAACACCTTTGCAGACTACATCGAAATCAGCCTGTAGATATCCATTCACTCTTCGTCTACATGTCCTCCAGATGCCAACCCTCCCTTGCGACCGATTTCTTGCACTTCTTCCTTTGGGCGACCGCCAAAACCGTGCTCTGGACGGGTACGATTATCCACGGTGCCGTCTTTCTTCAATCCGCCGTGCTCGGATGGCTTGTAGATTTCGTCAGGCTGGGTTTTACCCCCTTGGCGACCGAGTTCAGCGACTTGCTCGCGGTCTTGGCCGCCGAAGCCGTGCTCAGGGTTGACACGCTTATCTGGAGTTCCTAAAGTTGCAAAATGTATATTAGCGATTGATGAGATTATGTTGTAATTGATGAGGAACAGCGTACCGTCCTCCTTGAGGCCGTCGTGCTCAGTTGGCTTGTACTTGTTGGAGGCAGACATGATGAAGTAGATTGTATATCTAAATGATATTGCTTTAAGAAAGAATTTTTTGATGTGAATGTATGATTGAGATGTGAAGAGCTGAGTTGATTGTTTGATATCGATTGAATTTACGGTCGTAACGCTCCTTATTTATACATGCGACATAGCAACATTGACTTTGTAGCCATACGACGTCTATTGACTTCATAGCTAGCTTTGAGCAATCATACGGATGCTGTGGATGCGTCACACTTCCAGCAAGCAATACGGCAATAATGTGGAATGAGATCGAAGATGGACCACAATCGATTGAACAATCGATCGAATTACGTTGATTGCCAGTGATATCATGATGTCAGCATTCCTACCACGCTTTGAAGTGTTGGTCTGGGCCTATAGACCAAACGTATCAAAACTAGCGTGCAACCGGTGGGTTCCGAATCGCCCCCTCAATTGCAATCGTCGCCACAAACTCGTGTAATTGATACGTGTATGTTGTGTCATTTGTCAGCTTCAGGAATCGGTCACGTCATGATTATTGGTGCCGTACAAGAGCTGCATGCGGCGCGTGTTAACGTGTTGGGAGCCGCGAACCGAATCCGAATGTTGTCCATTTATGCATATCGTGCTAGCGAAACTACTAGTGCTGTTCCGCGATCGCGATCGATCGTGATCGCGCGATCCGCGTACGGTCAAAAGGTACGGGTGCCCACAGAACGATGCGAACCAACAATTAGCGCACCAGACCCCAGTATGCCAGGCCAATCGATGTTCATCTTTGTAATCATATGATCGTCTCGGGAACCTCCTAGCGGATCCGGAGCTAGCTCTTCGTAACAGCGAGTGTTCAAAGAAAGATGCTAAACACGATATGATTGTCGCCTTAAGTTGAGCATCGATCGATCGGAATGGACAACGAACTAGTCGGAATGACGGTTATAGACCCGAGCGGCACCAAAGAAACCGATCTTGCCACGACAAAGATCATGGACCATCAGGCACAGGAACGATCGCGATCACGCGCAACGGATGTCGGAAGATAATTCGGCTGCACTAGGGATGTTTCAACGTTTATTTCGAGCAAAAAAGGCCAGGAGGGCACATGCACAGGCTATCATGCTCTCTATAGTCATTCATCTGATCGCGGAAAGTTTTGATACCTACGAACTTCCTCAGCTTAAGAGGCACAAATTAGAAAACAAAGCATGGGATTTAAATCGTGAGATCCCAGAAACCTGAAGATTCTGAAGTGATATACAGTACAATTCACGGAACCTCACAGATTGCAAACTTTAGAGATCATTCTGGTGTATGAATCGATCGATCGACAAGGCACCGAGTTAGATTGATCCATACTTTGCCCCATCCGTCCATCTCAGCCAACATCCGCGTTAGCACTCTTCCAAGCCAGGAGTTTAGTAGGCACTAGGGACGGACAACAATAACCCGCCTATTCTCTGGTTAGTTAAGTCCTTTATCGATCGATGGACATATTTCACATACCATCAACTGGGATCACAGCGCCGTTAGTGTACAAGCCGGCAGGTGATGCAAGGTACAGGGCGGTTCCAGCCATTTCCCTAACGTCACCCGCCCTCTTAGCAGGAATATCCATCGTTTCGGAGTGAGAGCTTTCGTTCTTTTCGTCGCTCTTCCCAGTAGTCATTTCGGATGGGAAGAGGCCTGGGGCAATGGTATTGCATCGGATCTTCAGACCGCCAAAATTCTGTGCCATCATCTTGGTCAGGTGGATCACGGCAGCTTTGCTTGCATTATAAGCCATATGATTCTGGCTTAGTTTCATGATGCCGGAGACGCTGCTAATGTTGATGACAGTGCTCGAATATCCTGGTGATTTTTTGCCGCCCTCCTGGAGCAACGGTAGGAAGGCCAGCGTCACAAAATATGTGGAGGCGACATTAGTCTCGAATACGGCTCTCCAGTCGTCGAATTCCTGATCCTTGTACATTTTCTCCTGTGTGTCTGCAGCGGACTCTGAAGCTTCGTCAGACTTTGGGCCGGAAACCCCCGCATTGTTGAAGAGCACATTGACGTGGCCTTCAGCTTGCTTGATCTGATCCACTACTTTCTCAATTGAGGATTTCGAGGTGACGTCTCCTTGGATGGGAGTTATGGAGCCAGAGGTGCCTGACGCATGCTTCTCTGCGGTCGTCTCAAGAGTGTCTCCTCGTCGTCCGATGATGTAAACTTTTGCACCGTTAGCAGCGAAAGCTTGTGCAATCATCAGCCCGATTCCCTAATGTGAAATAGTTTCTGTGTTAAAAATGAGCGTTTGTAGCGGAGCGCTTCACTCATGTATGCATACCGTTCCACCACCGGTGATCACGACAACCAAGCCTTTTACTGAGAAGAGGCTGCAACAGGTAAGGTCTTCACTGGGTGCAGTGCTTTGTGGCATATTGAAGGTCTGATTTTCAATTCGTTTATGAGTATAATTCGTGCGATTGATATCGCGATCTGGTACGAAACTTCGATCGATCGATCGGTGCGTGGCTAACAGTGTTGGAATTCTAGAAGCTATGTTGGCAATATATATTCTCGATCAGTTCGTTCACAATTAAACTTCAACTTAGGACCTGGACGCGATTCTATGTAAAAAAATCGATTTGGAGAAACGGGCCTTCAATTCGATCGTTATATATGTTGAGATTCGATTGATAGGAATGCCTCCAGCAGGAATCTGTACTGAATTCATGAAATCGAACGGCACAATCTACAGTACTAGTGTGCTACGTCCTATGCACGTCATGCTCCTGCTGAGATCCCAATGAGAAGAGCAGTTAATTGCGGTACGCTTGCAATTAATATTGTCACTGTTACAAATGCTCTGATTCAAGCCAGACGTCATGCATGTGAGGTCTGTTACGTGACGGCATCGCTGATGATATCCAACTCAATTATAGGGCATACGTGTGTCTGGCCACATGCATATCCAGATATCCGATGATGTCGACGTTCGGTACGGTGGTCCAACAAAAGTCCGGACATATGACATCGCGTATACTCGTACCATAGATCCCCGATCTCAACACTTTGCGGAGACGCGATTAGCACGAATTTCAAAAGGTTATATAAGAAGCTTCAACCGTCACCTAATTAACAGAATAATTATACCTTTCTAATTAACCAATAGTCATCGACAGGGACAAATTTCTAAATAGTTTTAACACTTACGTGCGGATTTGATCATTCAAATTAATCTATTATCCAAAATGTCTGATACAGAATACAATCCCGACGTTGAGCCAAGAGTCGACGCAGAGTACGACCCCACGCGCGCAAATGAGTACCGGTCGGAGGACAACGATCCAGTTCCCGTCGTCGCAGACGAGGATATCTCTGGAGTTGACCCAAATACTGCAGATAGCGACCGAGAATTAGGTAAGACCAATTTGAAACTTTATATGGCAGCCGGGTTTTCGGAATAAATTATATATCAGAGGCTTATCAAAGTAACTATTTTAGCCCGTGATGATGCAGAAGCTATCGATGAAAGCAACATCATTGATTCGCGAACGCGCGGAGCCAAGCCTGTCCACAGTTACCGCGAACCCGGAGACGAAGAAGGTCTCCCAGGCCCCGAAGACGGTACCAGCAGTATGTAGGGCGATATCTGACAGACGATGAACATGGATTCCTGTACGCGGATATGCGTATACGAGTCATGAGAGGAATTTGAGGAAGAAATTGAATGTATGTCTAGGAGGGGACTCGGCATAACGTTATAGATAGGGGAAGACACGAACAATTGCAACGGTCGAATGATGGTTCGCAGAACAAAGTCACGACTGGATGATGATTCGGCTGAAGCTTGAAGTACGTAAATAGCTTGTATAATAATTAAAGCTATATGCAGACTCCGAATTCAACGGTCTTGCGGATGCAACCCTCCTATCAACCCAAACATGTGTGAATCGTACGATTGCTCGATCGCGACATGAGGCTGAGGTTCCGGTAAATTGACGCTTGGCATTGCACGATAGTGCGGTTCATTTAAGCTTCTACACCCCACAGACTGTTATCGTTCCCGGGATTCCCGAGACTAGCTATGCTGTTTAAAAGGGAGCGAGTCTGGGGTAGAACTCCTATTCCTGTTTTGCCAGCCAGAGGTTTCGTTCACGCCTCTGCATCTTCATTCAATCGTTATCCTTGATTCAAGTAGGGAAGTTGCGCGTAGCTCGTGCGCATCGACGCGATGGCAGTCATGCATTCCTCTCGTTTGAGCCTCTTGCTCTTTGCTCTTTTCACACTCGCTTCGTTCTGCTCCGCGCATGATGTCGCGGTTGTCTCGCGCTGCGCGACTCGCTATTGCGCGAGCCCAGTCAAGCGGATTCACCGCTGGACCAAAACTGTCCATACAAACGTCAATTGCGCCGTCACTAAAACGAAGACGGTCGCCAAGGCGAAATATACAAAATGTACCTACCGGACTACGACCGCCTGTGCAACGACGACGCATAAAGTCACGCCGACGGTAACTTCGATCGTTACTGTTTATACCTCCACCACTCGGCCTACCCGGCGAGTGACCAGTACCTTTTGGACAACCATCTTCAGCGACACGACCCTTACCACGACCATCACTCCTGCCAGGAGGACTATTCCTACTCCGGCGGGATTCGTCGCTGTCGCTGACGACCCCGATAATGATCCGCGCAAGTTCCCCCCAATCCAGAAGCGGGATGCCGCACCCGAACCCGCGCCTGTTCCGGAGCCGGAGCCGGAGCCAGAACCGGTACCAGGTGTTCACGGGCCTAAGAAGTATCCAACGGCAATAGGATGCACAAGGACCTACCAGACGAAGACTGCGACACATTACGTGTGGCGTACAGTCACAAAGGCATCCTCTATCATCTACAAGACGGAATGGAAGACTGTCCATAAGGCACCGGTTCACCGGTACCTCACCCTAGGCAGCACTAGGACCGTTCGCAGGACGATCTCCACCGTCCGCACCATCCCTACGACCATCAGCACCACGGTCACGAGTACCACGACTGCCTACGTTAGCACGAGCATAATCAGACTCCCACAGGAGACCTTCTACGCTGCCTGTGGGAATAGAAACCGCGCCCCACCACCCGACGAGCGAGACGTCTGGACAGCTGGCTATGCGGATCCCGACTTCACTGACCAGCCTTTCGTCCAGTTTAACACCAACGCTACAGACTACGAATGCTGTGTCGCCTGCCAGACGTACAGTGGCCCGAATGGACCGTGCGTCGGCAGCTTATATCGCTATCTGGGACTATGGGGTGATGTCTGCGCGATACCCCCGGATCCAGACTGTGATCCCGTGAGCCCGCCAGATCGTGGATCGTGCAACTTGATTTTGGCGGGGAACGCGGCTGGGAAGTGCCGCCGGCATCGGTTCGAAATTTGGTCTTGGCAGGATCCGCCGCGCTATCTGAGCAATGGTCCTGGTTGCGCGAGATGGAAGCGCAGGAATTCTCAGCAGCCGCTGTTTTGATAGCTGTCGAATACTTTGTTTCGTCTGCATGGCTCGAATAATATTAATATGGCATTGGCATAGAATGTCACTATATAGCGGATGCCTGCAAAGCTAGGGAACTACGTTTCGATAATGTTTATACGCTCGCTCGTTTGGATTATGAGATTCGCGATGAAAATGTGCATCAGGATACTTTGATAGCTATTGATGTTTAGAGTAGTCGTTAATTTTTATAGTGGCGATTGCTATTATCATGCCAGTTGAGCTAGAGTGCGCGCGCGATGCTGTTGTATCTGTCGATTGTGAGTGTTGTTGCCAAAGCCTATAAAATCGCCTTCGGCTCGCGCGCATCTATAAATCTTCAACCTCACAAGATGCCGCCGAAAGCAAAGGCAAAACCGAAGCCACAGCTACGAAAGACTGCCGCTGCAGCCGCTGCAGCCGCCGCCGCCGCCGACTCCGAGGCTCTTCTGGCGCCGAAAGAAGAGCCTCAAGCTGAAGAGACCGTCGCACCCGCACCACAGCCGCCACCACCATCGCAGCCCACGAGCTACCAGTCCGCATCTCTCTTCCTCGAGGACCACTCCGACACAGACTCCGATGCCCCCGCGCAGGCGCAGCCACCACCACTCCCCGAAACAGAACTTCCAGCCGTCCCCACGACGATCCCCGAAGACTCGGAGGACGACGATGACGCTGCTTTCAGCGACCAGGACGACGACCCTGTCGTCCAATCATACGACATCGTCGTCAATGACACCTTCGAGGAGATGATGTACCTCTTCCAGTACCCCGTACGCAGCAAAACCCAGCCGTACACTCTTCACGAGGGCTTCGCGCCCGTCGAGGCGCGGATGAAAGTCGAAACCGGCGTCATAGAGCTCGACATACCTATCAACGTCGAGCGAAACTACGATGAGCAGAAAGGCATACTCTACGGTGAAGCGCTGCACAAGTCCCGCGTGCAGCGCTCGTTACGTGCCGGTGTGGCTATAGATGGTGCGGGAGAAGGTGGCAGCAGCTCGTCAGATCGACGGAAGCGGCGGCGGACCGGTGACGGTGACGACGGCGAGGACGACAGTGGGATACCGACGCCGGAGCATCTGATGGACTTTGAGGAAGCGAAGCGGAAGAATCGGATATTGAACCGACAGACGCTGGGCGCCAAAATCCAGCAGAATGACGCCAATTACTTTGTCGGACTATTTGAAGATGGTGGGCCTTTCCCAAGGATCTCTGTCTCATACCACGTGCGTATGCTAATATCCGCATCTTTCTGCATCTTGGAACAGACAAACTGCATTTCACTCGACTGAAGGGTAATATGCAACTTCGACCGCAGTTCCACCATATCGACATCATGACAGAGCAGGAGCGTGCGAGCCAGAAGGCGATGCGCGATATGAACAATCCAAACCCAACGAAACCCGTGGAAGCCCGCGCGGTCAATTTGTCCGTGAAAGCCGCATCAGGGGACAACAGGACTCTCACGGCTGCAGAACAGCTGTCGAAAGACATCCGGTTGGAGGAGGACGAGATCTGGCGGGAAATCGAGTGGGTTGATCAAGACGTAAGCGTGCCCCTCTGCTGGCATCTAACCTGTCATCCTTAGAGAAGGGTTGACTAACGCGGTGTGCAATACAGGACGACGAGGCATGGCAGATGTTTGCGAATGTGCACAAGCAGCAGCCGGTGCCGCTGAACAACGTCTTGACAAAGGCAGAATATTTCAAGTGGTGTAGTGCGCCCGTCGGGTCGTCGGACGGAGCGGACGATGGGAGGGGACATCGCCACACCCGGTCGGGTAGGTGATACAAGCGGGAAATCCTTCGAGATGCTGTAGAAGGATATACATGGCCATCACGGAGTCTACGTTTCGGAATCATGAGATATATCTCTTAGAAGTAATGAATACCAGTTGCAATGATGCAGGTCAGCTGTGATATATAGTCCCTGTTAGGAAAGCTGCTTGGCTATGCCCAGAAAAGTGTGGTTGGTCGTGACTTCCAGCGGCGCACACTTAAAAGCGCGGATAACCGAAAAGTTTTTTTCATTCTCCACAAACTCCCCATCAACAAAGACCGACACCCTCGGGAAAACAGCATCGTCGGAGCGGTCATGTGGCCGCAACCTGGAGAAAGGATGCTGAACCCTTCCACTTTAACTCCCTCTACTTCATACTCGATGACCTGAGTTTTTGTATATCACCTTTACGTAATTATCCTCACGATGTCTGCCCGTCACGTCTTGTCGAGGGTCCGTGCTGTCGGAGCCCGCCAACGGTTTGGCGCTCGCTGCTTCTCGGCCTCGTCCGCGGCCCAGGCCAATTGGGGCTTCGTCGGCCTCGGCCAGATGGGTAAGTTTCATATGCCAATATTCATTATTTCCACCTGTCCGACCATTGAGTTCTACAAAATGGTGTGTCTTGTCGGTCTGGTGCTAACAGCCAGCAGGTTATCCGATGGCGAAGAACCTTCGCGCAAAGATACCGGAGTCGGACTCGTTATTCATATACGACATCAACGAGTCCGCGACCGGTCGGTTCGTGGAAGAGGCCAATGGCCCAGGTCCGAGGATCACCATTGTGAAGAGCCTACAGGATGTAGCACGTAACTCGGTAGGTTTCCTGTGCTACTTTTTCATCCTCGCAGCAGCAATATTTTACATGATGAGATCTTATTTTCCTTTTTCCAAAAAGTATGAAGTCTAAGTCAGGCTCTTCGGAGCTTCTCTATGATTCCACAACCTCAATAGCCAATCCTCTGATGTTGTATCGTTGCATGCTTTGCTCTTTAACTTCTGCTATATTCCGGATCCGCGAGTGCAGTCGCTGATATCACGTTTTTATGGCGAAAAGGAAACGGTGGTCACGATGCTCCCACAGCCAAAGCACGTCAAGGCAGTCTACGATGACTTCATGGCCGCAGGGATGGGGAACCCGCCCTCCCGCCTGTTCATCGACTGCTCAACCATCGACGTCAAGACCTCACTAGATGTCGGCGCCGCTGTCCGTGCGCTCGGCCACGAATTCGTAGACGCACCCGTCTCAGGCGGGGTCGTTGGCGCGTCGGCAGCCACACTCACATTTATGCTCGGCGCGCCCGATCACATCGTCTCACGCGTGCAGCCGATCCTCGAACGCATGGGAAAGCGTGTAGTTCATATGGGGAAACCGGGCACCGGGATCGTAGGCAAGCTCGCGAACAACTACCTCCTCGCGATAAGCAACCTCGCGACAGCGGAAGCGATGAACTTTGGCATCAAGCTCGGTCTGGAGCCGAAGACGCTCGCTAGCCTGATCAATTGCTCGACAGGACGCTGCTGGCCAAGCGAGGTCAATAATCCAGTGCCCGGCGTGGTCGAAACCGCGCCGTCGAGTAGAGGGTATCAAGGCGGGTTTGGAGTCAGTTTAATGGCGAAGGATCTCAAGTTAGCGATCGCGGCGGCCGAGCTGGCGGACGCGAAGCTGGTGCTGGCGGATTCGGCGAGGAAGGTGTATGATGAGGCGGAGGTGCGCGAAGATTGCAAGGGGAGAGATTTTTCTGTAGTGTATAAGTATTTACAGGCAGCAGACCAAAAGTAATTGCGCATCTGAAAATGAAATATATCTACATTCTTATCTCTGTGCCGCCTACCGTCGTGCCAATATATAATACCAGTGCTAAGTTTTTTGAGCGTCGTGATATTTAGCGTTGTGAATGCGTGAGACGAAATGGGCAAGTGCGTTCGGTTATTTTCCACAGCAGACCCTTCGCGCACGACATTTTCTCTTCACTCCACATCCACCATCAAGTCTTCTTCACCAACTGCACCGCCCAAACCACAGCGAGCTGGCTTCTCGCCCGGGCCACTCGTCTCTCCCGCGGGAGATTCGATCCGAAGTACACATTCAGCGGGCCAGTATATCTATCGGTAAGTCACCCAAAGAAACTACCCTCACTACAAACCCTCGCAGAGAGACAGCCCTCGCACCAACATCCTGGGAAATGATTAAACTACCTATATTCAATCGAATCAATCTGTCAATCCCCCGAGTGAGGAAGCAATGATTGAAGCATCCATCGCATTGACGAGAAAACTTGGTCTCGAATGATCCCAGTCACTTCTACACAATAATCACCATGCCTACAACAGTTATCTGGGGCTTGCGAACTCCCGCTAATGGCTGAGAAGTATAGATAGACTACCGTGCGGAAATACTACACGCAATGGCAGCCGACGCACCAGAGTCGCGGCTGAGCATCAGCTATGTAGACGGACGATACCTGATCTATGATGTGAATGGTAATTCCTAGCTCTTGCGCTCACACACGTATGTTACTTCTGCCGTTCTTTGCGCGCTGTTGGTTTCATCCAAGTTGTATGTATGTAGATGCTGATTGACTACAGCGGTCGCGAATCTAAGGTCCACATGGCACATGTGCGGGACGCTGTTTGGGACGTTGCCGCAGGCGCAGCAGCAGAATGTATTCCACGGGTTGCCGATGGAGCTGATGCCCGAGGAGGCGGCACTGCTCGTAGAGAAGGGTAAGACGGAGACTTCTACTGTGAAACCACGTGCATTCCGCTAAACGAGTGGAATAGGAGCCGCCGTGATCGTAGACGATACGCTAGCGCACTCTGATGCCGTCCAGGCGCTGGATGAGGCCGACAAGGCCGCGATCCTCGCTGTGAGAACGCAACAGCAGGATCAGCTAGCACTCGCAAACCTCGAGGAATCGAAAAAGCGAAAGGAAATCGCGATCGAGAACGCAAAGGCGTCGGGCAAGTGGAAGACCAAGCCTGCTAAGCCAGCTCCTGCGGAAGCCAGCACCGCTGCTGCGGAAGGGGAGTCTTCTCTCTTCGCCATGGCAGATGAGCCCACGGGTGAACACGCCGGTGCGGACGACGCGGCTTCCACGACCGCTGCCGCCCCCGACGAAAGCAGCCACAGGCAGTACATCATCCCAATGGCGACGACGCCGATTGGTGCGTACTCGCTACAGGTGCCGCGGGAGTCAAGCCATGTGCCAAACCCACCGACATCGCGGTACAGCGTCTATAGACATCTCCATTCGTTAGGATACTACATGTCTCCGGGACTGAGGTTTGGCTGCGAGTTTGTCGCGTACCCAGGCGACCCATTGAGGTTCCACTCGCACTTTCTAGTCAAGACGGCAGGGTGGGACGAGGAGGTGGGGATCCTGGATCTCGTCGGCGGAGGCCGGTTGGGGACCGGGGTGAAGAAGGCATGGATGATGGGCGGGCAGGAGGAAGAGGGGGAGGACGGCAAGGAGGGAGATGTGAGGGTGTTCAGCGTGGAGTGGGGCGGGTTTGGCTAGCTAGCTTGAAGAAATTTTTACGTGAATGAATGAAATATGAATACTCCCGGTTGCAACTTATACGTGCTATATCACCATCTTATAATATATTGCGATTCATGGCAGCCGGGAAACGGTTTCAGGGACGCAGCCCTGCTGGTTGGCGGAAGGCCGTTCTCTGGATGCGACGCTGAGACGCCACGGCCGAGCACAGCCCGGTTTCATGATTCGAGCTCCATGGATCCAGCTCATGCACGAGCATACTACACCACCACCACGCTCACCATCACCACCATCACGACAGATATACACATACCCTGACATTGTACCGCAGGTGGCATCGGTCCACCATGCAGAATCCAGAAGTGCCCGGCTGCACCGCTCCAGGCCGGCTAAAAAAAGCAGCAGTCTGGAAGGGAAGTCAGGCCAAGCGAAGAGGGAAGGCAGGCAGGGAATTACAAGTAATGCGCCCTCGGGAATTCGGAAGAGAACACCTGAAATGAACAGACCGGCGACGGACAGACGTTTTGTCAGATTGCCATCTGCACAGCCAGGTCGGCAGCCCTCGATCGGAGCTCGCGCGTGTCTCTATATAAGAATCGAGAAGACCCTAGCTCGCCGTACCATGGTTAGCCTTAGGCGTTAGTTTATAATCATCGAGCTCATTGCGTCAGGATACATATTTCCCTTCCAAATCTACATTTTCCGAGCCGGGCCACGTATCTATCTCATCGACTTAATAGGTAGCTACGACCAGGTATACATTACACGAATTATTATTATCTGCCCGGGTCGTATTTGCTGCTGCATCGTGACACATTCGTTTCTGCCCCGCCATCCGATTCGACGTTCATTCGTTCGTCCGTCCGCCCACGACCGAACCCAAATCTAAAGTGCCCCTCACCTGCACGGCGCATCGCTCCATCCATGGACGAGCAGGCGACGCGGGAGACGGTCCTGATCACCGGGTACGTACACACGTCCATTTCTTCCCATGAACTGCAGTTCGCGAGCTCGTTCGTTCGTTCGTTCGTTCATGCCGCTCGATCGTCCTGCACAGATCCATGCATGCACGCCATGCAAACTCTCAGCACGTTTCCCGCTAACATAGGGCTGTGCCGTGTTTCTGCAGTGGCACCGGGTACATTGGTTCTTTCACAGCGCTGGAGCTGCTGGTCGCCGGGTACCATGTCGTGATTGTCGACAACCTGTACAACTCGTCCGAGGAGGCCGTCAACCGCATCGAGCTGATCTGCGGGGTACGGCCTGCGTTCTACAAGGTCGATGTGACGGACCGCGAGGCGCTGGACGCGGTATTCGCGCGGCATCCGGAGATATCGTCCGTCATCCACTTTGCCGCACTCAAGGTAAACCTTCCCCATCGCCCTATAACATGCATACTATGCATCCATATTCTATATGCTATTTTACAGAATGTCTTATATTATCTTGGATTTGTGTCGAGTTGAGACTAACGGTATGCATGGGATAGTCCGTCGGCGAATCGTCCGAGATACCCGCCGAGTACTACCGCATCAATGTCGGCGGCACCGCGCTCCTCCTCTCGACGATGAAGAAGCACAATGTGCACAAAATCGTCTTCTCCTCCTCGGCCACCGTCTACGGTGACGCCACACGCTTCCCAAACATGATTCCCATTCCGGAAATATGTCCGCTGGGGCCGACGAACCCCTACGGCCGAACCAAGTGGTTCAACGAGATGGTCATCGAGGACCACGTCGCTGCGAACGACGGCGCGAAGGCGGCACTGCTGAGGTACTTCAACCCGTGCGGCGCACATCCGAGCGGGATATTAGGCGAGGACCCGCAGGGGGTGCCGTACAACCTGCTGCCGCTGCTCGGGCAGGTGGCAGTCGGAAAGCGCGAAAAGCTCCAGGTTTTCGGGACAGGTAGGATTATACTCCGTACATTTCGTAGGTATAAAAGTCAAAGACTGATCGGACATGCTATATCCGCAGATTACGCTTCGCACGACGGCACGGCCATCAGAGATTATATACACGTCGTCGACCTCGCGCAGGGCCACATCGCCGCCCTCAAGAAGCTGTACGACCCGGCCTTCACGGGCTGCAAGGCCTGGAACCTGGGCACGGGCCGCGGCTCGACTGTTTTCGACATCCTCAAGGCGTTCAGCAAGGCGGTAGGACGCGAGCTGCCGTACGAGGTTGCGCCGCGCCGGCCAGGCGACGTGCTGGATCTGACCGCGAAGCCGGACCTGGCGCGAGAGGAGCTGGGCTGGGAGACGAAGAAGACGCTCGAGGAGGCGTGCGAGGACCTGTGGCGGTGGGTGAAGAATAACCCGTCCGGGTACCGGGAGGAGTACAAGCCGGAGCTGCTGGCGGAATGGAAGACGATAGCGGAGCAGAGTAGCTAGCTATAGGCGCCTGTCGTTCAGTTTTCATAGACCGTAATGTGCTAGATGCAAACTGCTCTATCGGTATTTTTTATATCCCATCACGCCTGCATCTTGGCTTTTTTTCTCAACTTGCAACATGAAGTCGGGAAGTCTAAAATTTAGACGTGTCGTCATGACGTCGAGCCTCGTGGCGGACACGCACGCATGGCATGCATGCATCCGAGCCAAGCTGCGAGACCCGTCCGCAATAGACGGTTCCCATGATATCTCATCTACGTGGCCATAGCGATAGCGGCAGTCCGTCCCATCACGCCACGCACGGCGTAATGCATGTATCAACAAGCGAGGGCACATATCTCGCAGTCGAAATACGGGACGGTAGAGACGCAGGTGTACCAGACGGCGGTGAGCAAACGGCGGAGGCTAGAGCAGCTGGTTCCTTTTGAGTAAGCGGGCCTCAGAATTCGGCTGGTCCACCCTGCCCAGCCTGCCAGCAGGAGACCCACTCGGCCCCCTCAGCCATCCCAGCAGCCATCCAGCAGCCAGCCCAGCCTTAACTGCGGTTTTGGTGCAGCACTGGACGAGCGAGGAGGAGCACGTAAGTAAGTCTGTATGCGTGTAGCAGCAGGACGTAGGCGGTGGCAGCGGAGCGGAGAGGAGTGGAGTGCAGTGGAAATGGTGGAGCGGACGACTGCTGTTGTACTTTGGCCCTTACTTAAGCTTAGTGCTCTACTACTTGACCTGCTTCTTCCACCTTGGAAACTCGATTGACTCTCCAGTCCACCTGCACAGGATACTTGCTCCCTCTCCATCCTTCTTTTCCTTCAGCCTCATTGTTGCTCTGACGGCATCGTCTTTTCTCCATCCGCCCCTTTCTCGCTCTCCGCTCCGCATTGCTACCGTACGCCGCCAGCCATGGATGAACACGAACTCGAGGGCACCACCACTGAGGGGTAAGCTCTCTCGCTCTGCGTCTCCGTCCGCATTGCATCCCTTCTCTCCGCTCCCTGTTCTCCTGGTTTACCCCTGATTTTTGCTGCTCGGCTGGAATGCGCGTCCGCCTCTCCATTCCACCGGCTCTTGACAGCATGCATTGGACGTGAGCTTGTCAAGATATGACATGCCTCTCAAGCTCGTGCCGCTGAGTTGTCGAGCTAGCTCACCTTTGGAGCTTCTCCTATATCACAAAATTAAGAGGCAGCGTGCCAGCTGTGATGACATCAACCACGCCTCAAGCCAGACTCCGCTAACGCTTACATGTTCTCCGCCGCAGCTACAAGGTCGGAGAGAAGAAGACCATCGATGAGCTGAAGAACCTAGGTACATACACGCCATCCATTTGCGCTTTTGCTGACCCACACCCACACACAACACCCTCCCGCCATCAACAACCCGAACCTCCCAACGACGACACATCATCAAGCTAACCGCTTTCCACACGCACAGACGCCGAAGATGAGGCCCTCAACAAGTGGAAAGCATCCCTGGGCCTCGCCACGGGTACGCCCATCGGCGACCCCAACGACCCGCGAACAGTATGTTCCTCGCTTCCCAGCCAACCAATCTAGCTGCCCTCCCTCTAACTATCCATCTCCCACCGCAGGTCGTCATCGAGGAAGTCGCGCTGCTCGTCGAAGGCCGCTCGGACATCGCCGTGGACCTGACGAAACCGCACGCGCTCGAACAGCTCAAGAAGAACCCGTTCACGATCAAAGAAGGCAGCGAGTACCGCATGCGCGTCAAGTTCCGCGTCCAGCACGAGGTCATCAGCGGCCTCAAGTACCTGCACGTCGTCAAGCGGAAAGGCATCAAGGTCGACAAGTCCGAGGAGATGATGGGCTCCTACGGGCCCAACACCGAGACCACACCCGTCTACACCAAGACCTGTAAGTCGTCGATTTTGTCAAAGCAAATTGCTCCACAACGAACCATACTAACGTTGAATTCGAACAGTCGCTGTGGAAGAAGCACCAGCCGGCATGCTGGGTAAGTTTATGCATTTTCACGTATGCATATATGAGTCCGCGCGAACTAACAGATATTTCATCACAGCCCGCGGCAGCTACAGCGCGACGACCAGGTTCACCGACGACGACAAGAAGGACCATCTAACATACGACTGGGCGTTCGACATCAAGAAGGAATGGTGATCCCCCCTATAGCTGCCCTCCTCAAACAGCCCACCACCCAATATAACCACGCCACAGCCAACCTACACCACCCAACTGGGCGTTTTAACTCCGCAACCCTCAACCACAAAAAAGCAACGTGAAGGTGAGCGACGAAGAAGGTGAAGGGGGGAAGAGACAGAGCGAAGAGAGACAGAGAGACAGAGAGAGAGAGAGCATGTATCCAGCTAGCCAGCCAGCGGATGTTGTCAATTTTCCTGCATATTTCATTCATGACGAGACGAAAGCCAATGCATTAACCACGCCATCCTATAACCTTTTACACCAATATAAAACACGCACGCACGCCGCAGTCATCCCTTAACTCCGTAAAATCAGCCATATATCATCCGTAGACGCGACTGCATCCGGCTATCCACATCTACGCCTCATGCGCAAAAAAAATCTGCAAGGCAAAAAAACCCCGAATCAAAAAAAAAGCCATCGATCCATCCACAGCATGGCCGCGCAGGCGCCCAAAACCAGGCGAAACCGAAACTAGACCAAACCAATTCTAACCGCATACGCTAGTCGCACAGCACCTAGCTCGATCAGTCAAGTATAAAGTAGCCACTAAGCCAAAGCTGCTCGTAGACAGCCCCATTCTCACCTCTGGTACTGCTAGTGTATACGGTAGCCTCACGCCTTGGCAACGCCGAATCTCCGGGACTGGCACCCGTGCATATGTATGTAAGTTCCTTATGTAAAATCAAAAGTAGGATGAACTTAGTATGTACTACTTGTACTATAGTATACTGGCTGGCCTGACCCATGCACCGGCTCGAGTGGACTGATGTAGTGTAGCGCGGCGGACAGAAGTGGTAGCTGGTGTGCGAGGGTTGGTGTGAGAGGTGCGTCCGCAAACTCGCCAACTCGGCTGCGTGCGCTGTTATGGTAGACGGTGTAATATATATTACCCTTACTAGAGCGCTTTGGTGCGTAAGTGGGTGTAGGATGGAGGGTTTATTTATATACTCGTCTACGGACTTGGAAGCTGATGACGTCGATGGCAGTTGGGTGCATTGCGGCGTGCATGCATCGGGTTTTACTTGGTGCGTGCAGGGAGCGTGCAGCTGGTGGCTGTCACGTTTTTTATAGATATAGGAAGCAGTATCTTAATTGATAAGGTGGGAGATATCAATTCGCCTGCGCCCGTTTTTCGCGGCTGGTCGCCGTCCGGCCGTTTGTCCGTCCGTCTGGCGATATCGGTCATGTCTGACGGGGGCGGGACTGATATCACGATACGGAGACGATATGTATATCTTATCGTATGACTGCCGGAAGCAACTACATATCAAAGCTATCAAGCTGGCTAGACACCAACGTATACTGTGTGTAAAACATTGCATACTTGCACATAGTGAATTTATTAGGATATATACGTATACGTAGACGGTCATACACCGGATACAATCACAGTAGTATAGTATATGTTAGTATGGTAAATATTCTCCGTCCTCGGCATAAAATCTCCCGTGACCCGAACGATCAACAGCCGCAATAGTTCCCCGTCTTGAGATCTTTGACATATCCAGCTAATCGCATACCGCATGTGCATAATCTCAATCACTAGCCCGCTGCCCTACATGCACATTCCTCACGTACGTACATTAGTCTCGGGATGAAATTCCCACCCATTCACCCAACCTGCCTCCTTCTTCCCTGCTTCTTGCCTACTTTTTACCTACCTGAGCTACCGGTATACCGTATACCCCGGCACCCGGCGAGAATCGAATCGATCCAAGGCACGGCCGGCCACCTAGCTTAAACTTCCCGTCCGTACGTTGGATAAGTACGCGTTATGTTACATATACAGCTGCCGTACATGCATAATGTGCGTGCGTGCGTGCGCCGGGATACAATATATATACCGTCCATCGATCACTGTAGCCACCCGATACGTCGAACCCTGGCTAGCTGGCTATAACGTATAACGTCCTGTGTTCTTGATTATCCCGGTATGAAGTTTCTGGATAAGTACGCCTCGTGCATGGATGCATGCGCGCATACATCATTCATCACCTCACCCCGATCGAATTAAACGTCGATGTCGCAACCGAGGAGCGTCATTGATACCCGAGGTAGTACAGCACGCACAGATCCGACATATATAGACGCCAGTCACACGCGAAAGGACGGGGGTCGAGACGAGACGAGACGAGACGGAGAGAGGACGCACGCGCCAGATATCGCCAGGCGGCAAAGCCATTGCAACCCATGCATGGTCATGAACTCGTGATTCTACAGGTAACAGACAGAAATGGACGGAATGGATATAGAGAGAGCCGAGAGTGCCGATAAAGAAAAGGAAAAAAATGAGATGTAAAGAATTTTTGTTGGAAAACAACCCGCTGTAGAACGCAAAAACCAAAAGACTTTGATATCGATTCGATGCGCAGCTAGCGTTGATTTGACGTACATGGACGTACGTCGGGATCGGAGAGCGCCGTTAGAGCGTAAAAACCAAGCAGCGAGGACAGACAAGACGGACGGACAGACACTGTAGAACGACAACAGGAAGGAAAACAACGACGACAACGACAACAGGGACACGGTGCACGTCTGTCCAAAATGAGACGGTGCGGACAGGATGGAGGAAAAGAGAAGCAGCCATCGCAATGGAGTTCCGAGAGAGAAAAGAAAAAAAGAGTAGATAGATGGTAGCGGAAAAAATCAGCACCGTTACGGGCAATTCAAATCATTCACACGAATCGCAAGTGATATATGGCGATGTACATTCTCTGGTGCCAGGAGAAATAAAATAGACAACAACCTAGGAAGAAAGAACCACGACGCAAGCCCCCTCTGTAAGACACACATTTGTGAAAAAAGAAAAGGAATGCTGCGCTGGACGCGACGACGACGACGACGACGATGACGGATGACCGGGAAAGGACGGATTAGGATATATATAAAAATGGTTATGCATGGTAAGGCGAATCTGAGAAGGGACAGGAGGGAAGCGAAAGGAAAATGTGAGGAGTAATAGGATCGGAAGAAAAAATCGGGTCCGTTACAAACTTGGCAAATGTCGTCAAAATCATCCGTTCAGAGCATAACACAGCACGACTTGCTAGGACCCGATGCGTCGCCTCCACCTTCTGCCTTCTCTTTGCTGCCGCCCTTTGGATCATCCGGGTTCTTGTTGTACCGTCTTATTTCGCGGACCAGCTCGTGGAAGGCCTCGTCGACGTTCATGCGCGTCTTGGCTGATGTCTCCTTGAACGGGCAGCCGAACGATGCCGCCAAGCTCTTGCCCTCTGCGCGTAGAAAAAAAAAGAACCCGTTAGAAATCGCTCGCTGCATCGAGAGAGCGGGATGGTATGGGGGGTTTTCGCTCACCTTCAGCGGATACCTGACGGTCATGCTCCAAATCGCACTTGTTGCCGACAACGACCAAGGGGAAGTAGTCCTTATCCTTCACTCTCAGGATCTGCTGCTGGAACTGGACGATTTCTTCGAAGGAGTCTCGCGACGTGATGGAGTACACGAGGAGGAAACCTTCGCCGGTTCGCATGTACTGTTCGCGCATGGCCGAGTATTCCTCTTGACCGGCGGTATCCAGGACGTCGAGAAGCGCTACTTCGTCATCGATCACGCATTGTTTCCGATACGAGTCTAGAGTCGCGGAGAAAAATAAAGTGTTGGCATTAAGAACTTTCTGGAAACCTGCCGTTTCCGGGACGGGTATCGCCGCCGGGAACCGGGATTAAGGGGGTTTTTGGCATTTTTACCTTCGATGGTCGGATCGTATTCATCGACGAAATGGGACTGGATGAGCTGGATGGTCAGGCAAGACTTGCCGACACCACCACCGCCGACCACCACAAGCTTGTATTCCCGAAGGAATTGAGAACCGGCCTGGGAGAGCGAGAAAACGTCGAGTTAGCCAAAAGAACGTCTTTGCGCAGCTTTTCAAGCCGCCGCCGCCCCGGAGGTCCGTCCGCCGGTGTTTTATTTTTGGCAAGGCGTCGAAATTTCCGCGTTTGGTGGCGCAAGACTCTCGGGCTTTGGACGGCGGGCTAGAAGTTTTGGGTGGTTTCTTTTTTGTTTACCTTGGACATGAGTGCTGGTAGAATGTAGCGAATATGCTGAAGAGTGCTGAGGACACGATGCTCCCGTCGACGGATTCCCGAGGACCTGGCAGTAGTGCTGGCGAATCAAGCGGAGGAGATTC
Source organism: Drechslerella dactyloides (assembly GCA_020064725.1). NCBI lineage: Eukaryota > Fungi > Ascomycota > Orbiliomycetes > Orbiliales > Orbiliaceae > Drechslerella > Drechslerella dactyloides. The sequence goes on from JAGTWJ010000019.1 coordinate 1,930,904, forward strand.
GGGGAGAGGCGCGGCGGTGGTTGTGGTTGAGGTTGCGGTAAAAGTCGAGCAGACTCGGACGTCGGATCGGGAGAAAGGGAGGAAGAGAGGAGAAGAAAGGAAGAGAGAGAGGAAACCGCGGATGCCTTTTTGCGAAATAACAATGCTGTTTGTCAGTCGGGGCCAAGAAGAGGACGAAGGCTTTTTGTGGTGGAGAAGAGCGGTGGAAGGACAAACAGGGGGGGTGGTGCCAGGGCGGGTGGTTGGCTGGAGGGCGTCTAAGGGGCCGCAGCCGGGACTTTGTGCTTGCCTCTCTCTTGTTTCTCGTGTTTCCGCTGCTTTTCCCGCACCTCGATCGAGAGACGGACAAAGAAAGACGGACGAAGAAGAGGCAGAAGAGGCGGATGGGAAGGAATCAATCAGACAGACGAGATGAGCAGAGCAAGACAGGAGAGCAGGAGATTATTGGGCAGAAGAGGGAAGGGGACAGGGAAGGGCCGTCCGGGGTATTGTATTAGGCCCGCAGGCAAAGACGAAAAGAGAGGAAGGCAGGACCGGGGAAGGGATGGGTGGAAGGATGGATGGAACTATTCCGCACTCACGTAATTGAACAATCTCGCGTGGGATTTGATGGACGGACGGGGTTCCGAGGTCTGATCGAGGCCGGGCCGGTGATTTTGCTTTTGCTCGATATCGAGATTTGGTGAAGTTGGGTATGGATCGAGTCAGCTAGCTCTTGTCCTCTCTTGTCTTCTCTCTCGATTGAGCGATGAAGCAGCAGCAGCACGACAACGGAGGAGCAGTCGGGCGAGGCTGGGATATATATAGTATCGACGCAGCGGGGAGGATGGAAGGATGGATGGATGGATGGATGGGAGGGGGGTAACGCTTTTGCTCGCTGGCTGGCTGGGCTCGGCGGATGCAGCGGCGGGACGTAGAAGTGCGTATATATATATACTCGGGTGCGAGATAAAATAATGCAAGGAAGGGCGCTGCGATAAGGGATGGAGGCAAGAGAGGAAAAGAAAGAAAAGAAAGAAAGAAAAGAAAGAAAGAAAAGAAAGAAGAGAAAGAAGAGAGAGGAGGAGAGGAGGAGTGGAAGCGGGCGAGAGAGACGGGCGAAAAGGGCGGTCGGGTGGAGAGGAACTTTGCAGTTGGCCGGCAACGCAGAAAAGGGAAAGCCCGCGCAGCAGCCAGCAGCAGCCAGCAGCCCTTCACGCCCGACACAGACAGCCAGCCCGAGCACGGCCGCCACGGAGCGGGCGCTATTGCCCTCAGCGGCATCTGCAGTCCCGAACGAGGAGCCCGTCGATGCGACGTCCAGCTTGCGAGCTCGAGCTCGAGCAGGGCTGCTGTCCTGCCCGCGACGCTGGCGATGGAGGCGAGGCGAGGCGGCCTGCAGGGTGCGGTGCGGTCTGTCTACGGTCTGGATCACAATCATATCACGGCGGCGATATTAGACATCCATCCAGCTAGCTCTCTCTATAGCTCATCCGACGACGAGCTGAGGATTCAGCGTCCGAAACTCCAAAAGCGCACTCACGAGAGACCGATAGTATAGTGTACACATGCTATGGTGTATGTGTGCACGTCCGGGTGCATGTATGGATGTGCTGGAGTGGCATCAAAGAAGGTGTCTGTGTGAGCATTTGAACGGCATCTGCATCGTGCCGCATCCACTCGCTCGCGATCGTACATTATATTATGTTATGTCCGGCTCCAGCCAGCTGCCAGGATAGTATAGTCAGTCCCTCGACAACCGCTGGCGACTCTCGCGATGTGCAGCCAGCACATGTATGTATGTACGATATGTAATGCGGTGCATCAGAAGATCTCTACTCCCCAGCTCTAGCGGAGGATCCGAGGAAACTTGAAGCATCCTCTAGCTCGAGCAACCCCGTTTCCGCTTCACGACCTCACCGCGCCAGCCAATCGCAGCACGGCACAGGGCAGACGGATGCGATGAGCTGGACGTACGAAGCGCTGCCCGTTGGGTGTGGGCCCATGGGAACGAAACGGATGGATGGATGGGATAGGACAGGATGGACGCTGCATATTCCACTTTACACTTCACACTTTTTGCATCGTGTGCTATTATCGGTCGTCCGGTTGGCCATGGCTCTCGCTATCGATATAGATAGAAACATTGTTGCATGCAAGCAAGCAAGCAGGCAAGCAAGCAAGCACAAAAAACGCCTCTATCGATAGTCGAGTCCCTCCGACCTTAGCACTTGCTCCCGCCGACTACAAGGCCATGCGGCTTTGTTCACTTTAACGTACCCACACTATTTCCTTCCGTTCCAAATTCCCCTTCACCTCCTTCCTACTCGGTCCAGCATGAAGACTCCGATTGCCATAAGATAGTCCGCTGCTCTCAGAGCTGGTGCACCCGATCCCGATCCGCGGCGCGCGCTACGCCCCAATCAGGAAGACAAAGGGCCGGCTCTTGCCCAGGATGCGGCAAGTGCTGGATACCAAGCAAGGACGCATCGCACATGGAGCTAGACAGTGCCAGAACTCGTCGTAGTGCAGCCCGTCGACTACGCGTCATGCAGCATGGCACTATACTGCCGACGATTTAATCTTTCCACTTCTGGCGGGCGAGCTGCTTGCGCGAATGCACGTTCGTCTGCAACGGCGGGGGAAAGCCGTCCGGTGCAAGACGCCCGCGCCCCCCAAAGGAGCATGCGCAGGATACCGCGCAATCTGAATCTGATATCGCTTCCACTCCATCCAGACGTTCGTATGTCGGTCCATCCATGGCCGGCCATCGAATCCCGGCGTGGTCGCCGACGGACAGAAATGTCCAGAATGCACGTCCATTACAGGACGAGACAACTGATCGAGATGCCTAAGCTCGACTCTTCTTCTAATTCTAATTCTAATTTCTATCGGCCAGGAAGAAACCCTGCTTCGTATCGGCTAGCCGTCCTTCTTTGCGATTTGTCGACTCGCTTTTTCTCGAATAAGAAAACCTCGAGAATGCGAATTCCAAAATTGAGCCGGCCGGGGCTGCGCTGTCTTGCTTGCTTGCCTGCTTGCTTGCGTCTTATGCAATTGCAATCGCCCGCTGAAACGGCCGTGGACCGGGGGGCCCTCGACCCTCTACCACAGTCGACTTTTTTCTCGCTCGCTCATCGTACGTCCCACATGAAACGTTTCTGGAAGCCGGCCAGCGCTGGCCACGTCCAAGGTCGCCAGCGTGACCCGCCTAGTCTCGCTCGTTCTCGCGCTGCACCTTCCTTTTTGTCTCCGCCGCTCGGCTGGCCGAGTGGACGGCCTAGTTTTTTTTTTCAACCGATGCGATTTCAAGACTATAAGACAGACCCAGATAGAAAAAAAAAGGTAGTGGTAAGTGGTAGCATCGATCCATACCCTCTCTGCATACACATGCGAAGTGCATACAATCGAGGAGGCGCTATAGGATCGACCGTGCATACATAGAGCACAAGCCAAGCTTTTCCCGATGGACGCTCTGATTCAGTAACGTACAAGTATACCAGTATATGGAACGGCGGAGAAAAAAAAAAAAGAACGTACCAGGTACAGCGGTGTCGCCACGCCGCCGCCGGGCGACGATTGTAGATGTACCCGGCGCTGATACGATGCGCTTGTGGCCGGTCCGGTCTCTGATCTCTCAAGCGTGCATGCATATATTCATGCACCGCTTGTTTTATAATCTGCCGACCCCCGTTTCAGCGCCCATGCCGGCCGCCATCGACATCACATACGTGCATACAGCAGCAGACGTGGTGGACGTTGGTACCTACCTATGATACAATGTTTAATAGCAAATGTTCCGTCCGCGTGCTGCCTTGCCCGATGCGACGGTGCCGCCGTATACGCATGCCCGGATGGATGATATATGCCTGTCCGCCTTGATGATACCATCCATCGTCAGACAGACTCAAACCATGCGTAATCGATGGATCATGTCGCACGTTAGACATCAAGATATATGCGAGATCCATCATTTGGCCGGCCGCGGCTCGGGTCCTGCGACCGATTGACTTACCTGGGCTATTAATATTATATTCTTGCTTACTCGCTAGCTTGGAAGCACCGACGCGACGCTTAACGTTCGCATTGAGGTCATAATTGATAATTCACATTACGAGATCTGGTTCGACTCCAAGCTCGCCTCTCCTCAAAGTCCCACATACTGCACCCAAGCCAAGCTATCTATAGAGAGAGGGAGCTAAGCTAAGCCCTCTCGGCCGCCCGACCTACCTATCCAAGGACGAATTGACAAGTCAGCCAGTCAACCTCTGCAGGTCCCAACAAGCTCTCCTCCCTTCCGTCCTGTGACGTACGGACATATGTTGTGCAATTGATTACTTACCTACTTACTGTCCACCTACCAGGGCCTACATACAATTCATTACATACGCGCTGACGCCACGCCGTGGCGTCTCACACAATCCTATATCTCGAATTTACGTATACGACGTGCATATGCACACCACATGTATCCACACGCCTCACCGTGCCGCCCCTCGCTACTATATAAGCCATCCCCTCATCTCCTCCCCTCCCTGCCTTCCGTACATTAAGCACATACCGCGAGTAGGCAAGCAAGCAAGTGAGTGAGTGAGTACTCGAATACTACACACCAACGAGCTTCTCACCCTCGCCCTCACTCTCGGTGTCCGCGTCCGCCTCCTCCGCGACGCGCACCCCGTCCAGTTGCGCCGTAACCTCCGGCAGCAAACCCTCAATATACTCGCGATCCCGCCCCACCAGCGTCACCGTGTTCCGCGGCTTCCCCCACCGCGGGTAGCTCCCCACCTTGACGCCGTGGTCCTGCACCCGCGCCTGCAGCGCGGTAAGATATTCCGCCATCTGCGACTCCGGCTGCGGCGTGCTAATCATCACGCGGAAGAGGTCCCGTCGCGCGGCTTCGATTCGCGGTTGTAATACAGGTAGTAGGCCCTCGAGCATCTGCTGGAAGAGTAACGGGATGCCCGGGAGGATGTGGACGTTGTCGTTGACGATGGCGATGGGCACCCAGAGGTCGGCGGACGGGTAGTAGATGTGGCATTTGGGACCCTTTGGGAGGGTTGCCATCCGGAGTTTGGCGGTGAGGCGCGGGGAGGGGGTGTCCCAGTCGAAGGTTGGCTCGTTGCGTTTGGAGACCCACAGGCGCCGCATGCGCTCGCGGGTCTCGTCGTGGAGCTCGAGGGAGACGGAGAATCTGTGATATATCTCGTGGGTTAGATATAGCTCCACACCGCATCCATTCGGGTACTCATTGCAATATTGGTTATATATATGAGAGAGATGATGATGTACGTACGCTTTTGCAATGCTCTCATACGTGATATCGTCGTGCCTGTCCCGGAATTTCAAAATCTAAAGTCAGCACGGCGTCTACGGGTGTTAAGAGTCGTGGGTGTATACGCACGTCGGCCCGATCCCACCACTCGTCACGACAAAGTCGTACTTGTCGGACATCCGTCGCGTCGCCTCGATGATATCCTCCTCATCGTCAGGTATCACCTCCAGCCGCTTCAGGTCCAGCCCGAGGTTGAAGCAGTACCTCGCAAAGAACCCGCCGTTCGCATCGACGACCTATATAACCACTTCAGCCACCCACGTCCCCTTCCATTCTCACATACACACGTAATTCCATCTGGGGTACACACCTTGCCGTTGAGCACCTCGTCGCCGATGATAAGGCACGCTGCCGTCTGTATCATCCGCGCCGGCAGCGTCGTCGCCCCTCCGCTCGCCATGCCGCCGAGACCAAGACTTCCGGGTCCGAATACCCCCGCCGCCGCAAATTTGAAGACCGACCCCGCAGACGGTGCCCGTTTCGGACCGCCGGAAGCAATGTACGCCGAGTTCGCCGCCGCTCTGTGCCTCAGCAGCCGCGAGGAGCACCTGAACATATATCGAGCTGCACCTTCGTTCGTTCGTTCGTACGAGGTGGTGTGATGTGATGTGATGTGGTGTGGTATTATAGTATTATCTTATAGAGTCGCGTGTCGTAACTGCGGTAATATGATAATATAGGATAACGTAACGTTCCAGCTAGCTCTTGTGTGCCTGTATCACCGCCGGCGCGGTCGTCGCATGTTTCGGAATTCGGGAGGCGATGTGACTAATAACGTGAACGTGGCTGGGCCCAAGCGCGTCTCAGGCTGGTTTGAGTCTCTCTGTCTATCGGCCGGCCGGTCGTCCTTATTCCGACCGACGTTGCTGATACGCTCGTTGGCGGTGTTGCCCGGTGTGGCCACCCCACCCCACCATAACCAGCCACAGCAACCCACCACAGTCAGCTAACCTGACCCCTCGCATGCGACACCATCTCGACGGCATCTCATCACACACCCGGACGATACCCGACCTTCATCACCGGCATCGAGGTTCTACAGTCTTGACAGACCAGATACCCACCCGTCATACACGCATAACCGTTCACAATGGTAGCTACCGCGCCCCCGCCTACCCCACCAGCCATATCTGGCGAGTCCAGCCGCGGGCTCGACTCGCGCGTGATGTAACGCACCGTTTGAACGTCGTCTGATGGCACAGCACAGAGCACCGAGGCCAAACTCTACAGCTTCAGCCCGGACACGACGGCGCAGCTGCGCAAATTCCGCCTGTCCACATCGCGAGCTTCGAAGCCGCAAGCACGGATATGTAATACACCCCATATCACCCCGTCACGTCACGTCACGTCACGTTACACATACTTCAAGCGGCGGATACACCGCGTTCTGTCTTGTGTACTCGTTACCCGAATATACATACCGTCAAGCAGCCTGCCGGAGAAGGAGAAGGAGGCGTTCGAATGGATCAGGAAGGAAGGAAGCATATGGTTGACAGACACATGCTGCATACCGTGCACAGTGCAGTGGCACCCACACCCACGCGGCATGCCGTCGGCTGGAATCCAACATTTCAGTTGACGTCGACGGTGAAAGAGTGCGGGGTGGCATGGAATGGAATGCAACGGAACACGCACATACACATGCGAGCGTTCGTGCAGCGTACCGCGGCACCGTATCTGCCAACGATACACAAGCACAGCTACAGCTACACCCCTACGAAGAGAGCATTCCTGCTGACCTAGCGGCGGCTATGCACGCACGCACGCATGTACGTATGTATACATATATACATATACATATATGTAGTATACATACGTGCATGTGCATGCTGCATGCACGGTCCCGACGGCCCGGCCGCGCGAATATAGACACAATCGATAAGAAGACGCTGGAGATCAAATGGGACGATGACGAGACGTACACCTCGCTCGAGGAGCTCGGCGAAGCTTTGCCGGAGAATTCGCCGCGGTTCGTCCTGCTCAGCTTTCCCGTGACGCTGGTAAGTCCTTACCTATCCGTTTCCCATTACCGACTTTTTCTTTTCGGAAGATATATATATAAAAAAAAAAAACATGCCTGTCCGTTGTCTGCCTGCTTGCTTGCCTGCCTAGTTGTGTATTTTCCAACTCGCCACCGGCCGGCCCGTAGCTAGCGTCTGTCATGGATGGGTGGATGGTTGTTGGAATTCTCCGTTCGTGGGCTCCAGGCGTATGAATCGAGAGTAGTCCGGACGGATCTACGCGTTTGGCACGCGCTACGTACGAGTGACGAACGGAACAGACCGGGCTGAGAGTCATGTTTTTGTCCAGAAATCCGGCCGACTGTCAACCCCCTACGTCCTGCTCTACTACATGCCGGAGAACGCCAACGGGGAGCTGCGCATGGTCTACGCCGGCGCGAAGGAGCTCATGCGGAACACCGCAGAGGTAGGCAAGGTGTTGGACATCTCCGACGAGGAGGAGCTTCTCGAAATAGCAGAGACGCTGCGCGAGGGGTAGGGGAAAGCGAAAGCTAAAAGCTGGTGGTGAGGGATATCAATCGCATAGCAATGCGCATGCCTGGGAGGGTTGGTGGTACAGTGTCGCGGCGTATGATTGGCTGCCGACGTGTGGCTGGGTGTGGCGGTTGGTGGCGAGGGAGCCTGGAAGCTGGGACCAGCGTTATGTCGATCAAGTTATATCCCTGTAGTTGTCGGAACTCGCGCATTCCGAGGAATATATGTACCAGTTGGATGGTAGCAGCTAGTCTTCCCAGGGTCTTCCATGGCGGGCAACGGGTACCGTTGATTGCCTCCTTGTCGCAGGAAGGAGGTCCAATATAAGCTTGTCAGGCAGCTTTTAACTTAAGATCTCCAAGTTAAGAAGTATAAGTAGTGCACGTCCGCTCGCACGCGCGTAGCTAAGTCAGTAAAGCAACACCCCAGCAAGTACTGTGCGGAGTACATGTACACGGTTTGTACCGGTACTTTGAAACGCTCGGTTTGTCTGCGGGCGCGCAATCCTCTATGAGCGATTGCTGCTCGGCTTTCCGTGCGAGTTAAGCGCCGAAGTCGAAGTCGCAAGGCCCGTTCCGCTCAGGTCATGGCATGGCTTGCTTCCGTGATCGCCGGACGATTGCTTCCAGATGAAGGATGCCGTTATGAATGACGAAGCGGGCAAAAAAAAAAAAAACTTAACTTTTTGCGAATCTGCGCTAACGGACGGCCCGGCGACAGACGTGAAAGCTTCAGGAGGAAAAGAGAAGAAAAAACGTGCACTTAGCACTGTCTGGTATTAATTTGTCCGGTCCGATCGCTGAAGAAAATTCGTAATCGGTGATAAATGTCATGCGGGTGATTTTCGGGGTGAGAGGAAGAGGGAAAGATCCCGGCCAATCCCTCTTGAGAGGCGAGCTTTACGGCAAAATAACGGTCGAGAAGTCGGTCCAAAAAAAAGGTGTGCAAGTAGGGGTACATGGGACCTCTCGTCCACGGTCGTGAATATCGGACGTTTGTTTCTCGTTTCGGGGCGTCAGGCCATGGTCAGATGAAGCACATCTGGGACAGGACGGAGGTACTGGTACATTACACTATGGTAAACTGTGCATGGCCCTCCGCCAGAGGAACTGCCACCAACGCCCGCGAGTGGGCGACCAAGCAAAAAAAGCGGGAGGGATAGAGTGAGAAGCGCATGTGATGGAGTGGGGACCGGGGACGCCAGCCAAAGGAGGCAAGTTCTCTCGGCCAGCGTAGAGAAAAAGCAGCAGGCAAACAAGGGTCCCGCAGTAGCGCCGCTGGGGAACTCGGGTTCTCGATCCATTTGTCGAAAGACGAATCAGGCGAAACCCCACCGAGCAGAGGCGACAAGAGAAAGCAGCAGGTTGTTTCCAGTTGGGTAAACGGGCCTGCCCGGGAGCCTGTATGGCGGGATTGGAGTGACAGCGCAGGACAGCCTGGCGAGCAGCAGCCGGGACCCATCTGGCCACTCAGACAGCCGACCGCTGACACGGAACGCTGTTCCATTCCCCCATTCCTGATGACCGTTTGCGCCGATGCTGCGTGATAAGGGCCAGGCGGTTCTGGAGAATCTCTTCTCCCCCCGCAAGTGAGTGAAACTTGCCTGCTGCGGGTGCAGGGTGCAGGTGCAAGCGCAGGTGCAAGTGCAAGTGCAAGTGCGGGTTCGCAGCCTTTTATCGTTTGCGATACCGCCAGTGCTCGCTAGCGGGTTTGGCATTTCGCGCTGTGTCTTCCGGCCGTGCTCGTGTCTTGTTGCAAGAGTAGGTAATACTGATGCTGTGATATAGGGAGCGCGAGAGAGGGACAGAGCAGAGCGAGAGAGAGCGCGAGAGAGTCGGGCCAATCCGTGGAGGATGGAATCTTGCAACGTGGACGAGGCCTGAGATGGAATGGAAACTGCAGTGCCAACCCGGGTTGGTGGGCCCTCCTTCCCTCCCGACTAATATCTCACAATCGGGGCGCAGGGAAGCCGTCCAGGGAGGCCGACAGGTAATCTCGAGGTACCGAGTACTTGTGGCCCTCGTCCTTCTGCTCATATCCGGCAGCCATTGTGGCCGTACTGTGGATGCGATGCGTATAATGTACCCGCACCCGAAAGGGCATAGAGCCAAGTACGGCCACAATATCATGATAGTGAGACTACCGTCAGTTCAGTCAGTGAGCAAGAGGAAGCGGCGATAGCAGAGAGAAACGAACAGAAAGGGGAACGTTACATTACTCGAGCAGCAATATCCTCCTCCCCTTTCCCTGCCCAGCCTCTTTAACCTTTCCTCTCTCTTCCCCTCCGAGATCCAGATTGCCATCACCGCCGCCGTCTGCGTGCTAACCGTCTCCGTTGGGTGAGTACGAGTGACCTCTCCCGCTACCCGTGCATGCATGGCTCTGGTACATGGTACTTGTACCAGTTACCTCGCCGGTACTTTTTGACGCGCGCAGGCTGCATTGTTCCCTCTCCGCCAATGCATTGTTCGTCCGCTTGAGTACCCATTCGCCCTTCTCCACTTTCTGCGTCCTTCCCTGGCTGGCTCGCTCGCTGATTAGCAGGCAGGCTCTTCTTTTTCCTTTTCCCTCACCCTCGCATTGCACCGACTTTGACTTGCCTATCCTTTCTCCTCCCGCAGACTAACCATCCGTCTGGCAAGCCAGCCCATCGTTGCCGTCGTTGAGACCACCATCTCGAAAGCGTATGTGCGGTGGTTGAACAGTCAGTGGTCCAGGTGCTGCTGCTGCTGCTGCTGCTACTGGCGGTGGTTTTCGGATGGGGATCTGGCTGCGTGGTCGTCTCCATTGACCGGCTGACCGTCCGGCCTGCATCCTCTTTCAAGAAGAGAGAGATCCCCTTCGACAGCCGTGTGTGCTAACTAACGCTTCTCGCCGTCGCCAGCTAATTCCGTCTATCCGCACCTTGGTTTCTTTTACTTCCCATTTCACACTTTTTTTTTTTCTTTAATCTTCTGCTTGCCTGCGTTTCGTTCCTCGCTTCTTATAATCTCGCTTCCTCTTCGACTGCCTTCCCAGGGAGCATCTATCTCCACGCCGACCGACAGACACAGGACACTTTTCCATCCGACACTCGCTCAGCCTCAGCCAGCCGGCCAGAAGAGAGGCCCTCGAAGCATTCACATTCCATTCCAATCCACTCTCAGATAAGTTGAACTCGAATACCCACCGTAGCCGTCGCCATCGCAGTCCTCTCTCGAGAGGCTTCCTAAACGATATCGAACCCGGGGACCTGGTTCTCGTATCGTTCGTTCCACTGCTCCGGCTCGGATGCGCTCGACATCCCGACATTGGTAACAGGAGTAAATCCCGTTCTTGGAAGGATACATCTCCTTCCAGACGCATTTCTCTTCCTCGAACCAGTATCGTGACATTCCTGGCCTCCGTTCTCCTCCAACGACGCCCTTCGCGGTGCCGCCTCCTATTCCCGCGACCGAGTGTTGGGACGTCCTAACGCACGAGCGCACCACCCCCTCACCACCTCTGCCGCCCGCAGCCACGACCCATCGCCAACATGTCGACACCTCAACCGACACCCGCCGCCACGCCGGCTGATGATACCCAGTCGAGACGCCGGAGCATCCAGAGATTCCTTTCCAAAATCATTAAGCCTGGCAAGTCTGGAAAGTCTAAGAAGCCGGAACCGGCGTCGGCGGATCCCACTGCTTCTGCGGCTGAATCATCGTATGTCTCAAGCCACTCTTCCCGGAAAAGTCATTAGACGTTGATATCATTGTCCCCATTTTTTTTATTTTTATCATTTGCCTTCGAATGCTAACCGACGAATTTTCCTCCGCCCTTTTTGTTGTGTAGTTCTGCCGCTGCCGAAGCTCCATCAACTTCTGCAACACCGGCAACACCAGCAACACCCGCACCGCCTGTGACGCCTGCACCACCTGCACCTGAACCGATCGAGGATGTGGCTGAGCCAACGGAAGCTGGTCCGTCGACCTCCAAGGCCGCGCCGCTGTCTGTCGGAGCCAGGCTACTTGCCGAGAAACACGGTATCGAAATACCAGAAGATTGGCCTTACCCCGCGCGGCCTCCTATCGGCGAGAGAGTGGAGAAGCCCATCCGGATGCGCGTGAGGCGCTACTGCCATATCTGCCAGACCGCTTTTGGAAGTGATAAGGCTTGCCCAAGTTGCAGCCATAAGAGATGTGTCGAGTGTCCACGTTCGCCAGCGTACGTTAGCCATGCACCACCATTCTGTGCGACACGCCTTTGCATCACCGTCTAACCTTGAATAAACATGCAGTTCGAAACAGAAGAAAAAGCAAAAGCACAAGGAGAAGGAACCCGAGCCCTACGAAGGCCTCTCAATACCGGCCAAACCTGCTGGACAAGACTTGGTCTATCGGAAGATCAAACAGCGCGTCCACTACAAGTGTCACAAGTGCGAAACCGACTTTGCCGGCCAGAGGCACTGCCCCAGCTGCAACCATAATTGCTGCAAGCGATGCCAACGGACGCCGTAGGTTCCCATTTCCATGGTTTGATCGTCTCTTTTTACAGGAGCTAACCCCTCTATAGGAGCAGAAAACCGAAGGAGGAGCTACCCAAACGCAAGAGGCCAATCAAATGGAAATGTTCCGAATGCCATACTGGTGGCAACGTCGCCAAAACGTGCTCGAAGTGTAGCCATCCACGATGCGTCGATTGTACCCGGGAACTGTAAGTCTACTCGGAATTATGGTTGTTTATGTATTTCACATTTAGCTAACCGGTGGTATTCCGTCATACAGTAAGAAGAAAAAGAAGAAGGCTGTTATGCCTGTGGAGGCTACTGGGACGGATACTGATGTCGACATCATGAGCAGCGCGCTCGCAGCAGCAAAGATATCCTGAGATCGCAAAAACGAAATCGCTTGCTTCCCCGATTCCAAGTTCGACCATCGTTTATGTCTGCTGCCGAAGAACCTCTATTTTGCGACCATCGGTCTCCATCCGACTTCTGACGACCCTTCTCTTCTTCCATCTTTTCGCTTTTTCACCACCATGAATGATCCAATAATTTTTATGATTCGTTAGAGTTATGACTGCAGTTCGGGCGAACACTCGCATTCTGAATATTGGCCCAGAAAGCATGCTTTTCTCCTCCCTTTTTATCTCTTTCTCATTTCCCGCATATGTGTGTCTTTACCAGTCTGCCGATCCATTGCCTTCTCGACTTTATCAACCTGCATTTATCTGTCGAGCATCCGCTCTCGCACAACCATCTCACTCTATGCCCTACTCAGCGATTTGTCCTTTTTCTCTTTTCTCTTTTCCGGTTTTTCTTTCAGCGTATGGAAGACATGTGAACGTCCATCTATCCAGCGTGGAGTCCCTTTTTTGGTCTTGCTTTGATCTCTGGCTTTGCTATACATAATTCCTGTCGAGTTAACCCCCCTCCCCACTTTCTGCCTCCTCTTCCTGACTTTTTCTTCAAAGTACTTGCGTGTTACTCAGAGATTACCTCACTTGAGTGTCTGGTACTTTACTCTATCCCCGCTACACGCCCCGGATCCTTATTCCTTGAACATTCTGAGTTTCCTTCCTCGCTTTCGAGAATGTAATCACCTTTACAGCCCTCCCTCTCCATTCCCCCCCGCCTTCCCCGTTTGGCTCACCAACCTCTAGTACCCTATTGAAGCTACCGTATACCACCACTTTCTCTTCTTTCTCCGAAGTTTGACTTGGAAATTAATCGCCACCAAAAGAAAAGAAAACGTTTTGTTGTCAACACGTTGAATGTATGGGCTCCAGGTATTCGATCGAATCTATCATGCTTATCGCAGCACCATCTTGTGCACACTCGGCGAGGGGCCATCGCCGGGATTCAGAATTGTAATACCGTGATTTTTTTTGACCGTGCGATAGTATTGATTATAAGGTGTTATCGAGTTCACCAGAGGCTACAGTCCTTAAGAAAATGGTACATATAACCGTGACCAAGTTGCAGTTCAGTGTGACGTAGCCGATTCTTGATAGCCAGGGGCCTGTTGGACCGATAGCGCGTTTACGCAGTAGAATTGAAAGGGCCTGAACCTCAGGAATTCCCAAGACCACGAACATCGGAAACTTTGGGACTTTATTTGCCGTTGATAAGTGAACCTCTATCGAATGACTGTCTTTGGGTAGATTCGCTATGCGCGACGCGCAGGTGACCCGCAAAGTTTCTACGAGGGCCTTATTAGAAGATTTAGACAGCGAAGAGCTGAGGAAAGTGACAAATAGCGGCTGCATGTAGCCCACGGGAGGCACCATTTCCCCTGCAACCACAGTCAAGGCCTTGTTGTAGATTTTAGCTAAGAGCTCTTCCTGTGCTGACCAGTGTTCTGGGATTGCGAAAATGACCATCTGCGCGGTTCCAATAACATCGTATGGAGATACGAAAATCTCAGCCGAACTGGCTGCGTTTCCTGAGGTGATGACCACAGGCGTGAATCTACGATATTCCCGTGGACTGAAACCCAAGGAACCTATCACCCATGACGACAGTCCATTGGGCACGTCCCTTTGGCCTTCGACTCTTGCTGAAAAATAAGCGTCTGGAAGCTCCAGATCATTGTTTAATGTACTGCCTCGCCCGGGAGCCAACTGGTAGAGGACAATGGCGTCTCCTTCTCGATACGCTCTTTTCGTCGACGGAGTGCTCGAAAGCTGGAGTTGCATTTGCAAAAAATTCGGAGCATATGTCCCTTCCGTGCCGCCAAAAGCAGGCTTAAATAAGGCTAACAATCGGGGCGTGGGCTCGCCATTGACAGACTGGTATTGAATGGCTATCTCTGAGATTTCCCGCAGAGCGTCCAAATTATCATGTCGGATTTCCAGGCCGTGTCTTATATTGATCGTTGCCACAGCCGCCATCTCGACTGTCCCAAGCAACATGAGCCAGAGTCTTACTAGTCTGGACATGTTCCTATATCGCCACGCTGATGGTTCTTCTGGATCCTTTGGTGACTCACCGGACTCTGGTGGGTCAGACACTTTGGGTGCGTATAAATCGTTCATCGCGCGAACCCGCTTGAATCCGAAGAACGGATCCTGAAGGCGAAGTATGCGACTGGCCCCATCCTTGTCAAAAGGTTTTATTAAATCCTCGTATGTGCTGTAAATGTTCTGCAAGAGAGTTTTGGTTTCTTCCGTCACTTTGAAGAACGAAATAGTCACGATACCCCCGAATTTCACGCTGAGCTTTTTCCCAAATCCCTCCCGACGCAATGTTGCAAATAATAGATCGGCAAGATCTATACTTGTAAACGCTGGGCCTCCTGTTGCTTCGGGAAGTTTAAGAATACCGAGATGTAACCTGCTGTCGGCGTCTTGTTCGGTGTCCTTGGGGACCTGACTCTTGGTGATGGTTTCGACTCTAAGCTGTGGTTGCGACTTTGGATTCACTAGAAGCGTGCGAAGTTCTCCCTGGCTGGGTTCATCCACTAATATGTGTCGTGTCACTCTGAGATCTCCCGACCCGCGCTGGAATACGTCGAATAGGACGGGGAACGGATCCGTAGTGAGACCCGGTGCCGGATTATAATCGTAACGGTTAGTGATGTCATCCGATGGCCCGGACGGTTTGTTGTTATCCCATCCTTTATAGGGCTTCATCTCTGGATTTTTCCGGCGGTCAAGGCTCGAGGCTACGAGATAATTGAAGCCGGCCCGTGCCTTCAGGTGGGCCCCTGCGTATATGAGATCTTCGATTCTCTCGGGTGATATCAGGGTCAGCGCTGGCACTTGGCCTTGGGCGCCAGCAACTGGAACTGAGAGGCCCGCTGGCGGCGCGTAGAGATCATCAAAGTTATCATACGCATATGCTGGCGGCGCGTAGAGATCCATATAGTCAAAGTCACCATATGCAGATTCTGCATCCGCCTCAAATGCATTTGGAGATCCTGATTCTCCTGATTCTCCACCGCCAGAAGCAGTACTAGCCGGACTTGCGATATGTTGCCTTTGGCCATCGTCATCTTCTAACCCTAGCATCTTGCGAACGATACCGTCGCTGAGATTGAAAATAGAGGGTAGACCCGCTTTGTCTTGTGCTCCGTCTTCGCCTTCATCTCCGCTGGGACCTCTGTCGTTTGGACTAATGCTTCCCAGGTCCTCTGGGTATGGTAGTGGGTCGTGATGCATATCTATATCTACAGCCGGAGTATTGAATGACTGGTATTCGTATACGTAAGGAGATTGAAGATCTTCAAAGCCGGGTGTGCGCAGAGTCAGAAGGATAAAGGTCCGCTCGTCAACGCTGTCCTTTCCATAATGCAGCTCACTAATGTACGCGTCTCCAAGTATGTCGATGTGCTCAGGATTTTCATAGAGAAAGGTATACGCCTGTCCCTCCGGACCGATATTCAGGAATTTTTGGTGATAGTAGTCGAACGTGGGATCGCCAAGCACAATGCTTACGGGGATGCCAGGTTCAGGTCTGCCTAATGCAAGGTATCTTTCCACCTTTTCCGCGGTCTGGGACCATAGACCTAAAAAGAGAATATGGCGGATGGGGGAACGCCCGGCCAGGCGTGCCCAAGCCTGTAAGATGGCCGGACCCATGAATTCCCGAACTGCATCAAAGGTGTAATCGCTAGTGTCAGGACCTAGAGGCGGGTCGCATTCGACGCCGTGATATACCAGATGTAGCTCGGCCGTTGAAACGGCGATAAAATAGTTGCACTCCTGAACATTTACTGTTTCTGACGGAAGTTGCAGAGTAACCATCGCTAGCTGATATGTTGGTAATGGATCCTCACGATACGTTGCGACGTTGCCGGTCAAGTCGTTGGCGAATGGGTGTCGGGTGGGATGTCGCGAAACTACTCTCATCACAAGATCCGGCGTTGGTGCTCCTTCCGCTTCGTTCTGGGGCGCTGGTTGTTGGGGCTCCAGGTTGAGTAGCTCATCGTTGTTGATATGTTCGGTCTGTAATCGCAAGGTCACGAGCATGGTAGCCGAGACTAGGACTGTGGTTCCCTTTCGGTACTTGAATCTGAAATTGATTGCATCTATGTAGGCGTTGTGGAAGCTTTGCGGGTAGGTTTTCAGCAGCCTGTCGACCGAATTTACCTCTCTTGTGCCGAATAGCGCTGCAAGATTTTGCCGAGCAGTCTCGCCATGAGGCGGATGTTCACCCACCGTCTCGGGGATAACATATTCCCATGACTCGTCCTGTGGCATTTTGTGGCCGTCAAAGTTTAAGGATATATACTGAAGGACCCTGAAGGTGTTTTCTTGATTGTGAAGAGTTGAAAACGTAATATATCGTAGAGGTATGTTTAGGGGAGAGCTGGGGGCAGGTATTTTGACATCCCTGAGCGAAGTTATAAGTGTATTTCCTAAGCCAGAGCTCATTCCGGCTTTCCAGCAAAGCAAAAGTGGAACAATTGAGTCTCCAAGTTCAGGGCCAATATTATTTTGTACAATATTCATATGATTGTTTCCGTGAGAAACTTCGGATTTGCAAGCTTCATTATTTAGTCGGTCGTCATAGCGGAAGTTGACTACCTGGTAACTGAACGATCTGGTATCGAAACCAACTTGCTTGAGAAGGATTCCCGGCTCTCTTGGGCATTGTCGGTCCGGATGTCCCAGGCTCACGTGATAATTTAAAGACGAGTCTGGGAGTTCTTGGTCACGGCCGCTCACTAGCATTTGTAACCCGGGCCCCTCCTTTGTAAGCCAATCGAAGCCAATTCGATATGCTTCCTCAAAGGCTTGGGCTAACTGCTGCATATGAGGCGATCGAGCGGTAATGGTTCCTGGAGGCATACGCTTGGTGAATGTCTTATTGTCTCTGAGGATGAGACTCGACCCTTTGTTGTCATTAGGCACCGATTTAATCTTCTGGGTGAGTTTTCTCAGCATGCTTTCATTTTTTAGGTGATGCCGAACACTAAGGCCACTCCTTATATTTTCCGCATTACATTTTTGACTTGTATTATTCAAGCGTGCAGACCGTGAACAAGCTGCTCTTGACTTGCAATCTCTCACCGGTAGTCGTTCGACTGGTTTGTTTGGCGGGTCAGTTTCCTGGGAATAGATGTGGATGACATGTCCTTCGGATCCGGTCAGGTTGAGATACCACCATACTGTCAGTAGCAGATTGCTGATGTGAAAGATTTTATCGAGTCGACACATGTCGATGTTGGAGCTGAGATTTGTGTCGCCTGGAAATGTAAACTATACATCCACCGTATCTGCTAGCTGGACAATGTCTACATCGTAAGATTGGTGCCTATATATTTGGATAGCTATAGATGTACAGATGCGCATGTGTGTTGTTAGTTGGATGCATGGCGCGTCGATAGATTGATGATTGGTGTTTCTTGCTGCTGCTCTGACCGTTTAAGAAATACAACAACAGTTACCTAGCCACAGCTCCTGGAGTTGAGGCAAATGAAATTCAATTGTGATTAAACCAGTGCAAAGCGGACATGTGCCTTCGGCGTGCACATAGTACTAAAACTTCGAGCGACATACGTATTAATATGCATGTGCTGTGCAGCAATAACCACACAATTTATAACCTCTACGGATGCAACTACTTGGTACCTGCAGCACAGCCTGCAGTTGCCCGGACGTGGGGACAGATGCACAGAATGCAACTGGGTATCCCTTCACGTTTGATGTGCCACAGACTTCCATCGATTCAATTTTCCGTGTGATATGAACCTTTTGAAGAATATTATATAAAGGAGATCAGCTCTGTAAATTTTGTTTGAGTCCTTTCTTGTAGCGGAAGGTCAATTAGCAACTGATCATGAAGGTCTCACAAGCGTATACAATCGAAACTCAATTCGAAGAAAGTATGCTAGTCGTATACAAACTTGTTGTGGCGCTTGAAACCCGTTTGTGTGGTTGGTGCCTTAAATTCGAATCAATACTCGGGGGGACGATAGTCCCGTGTTACTTTGCGTGTGACACGTATCATCGACTGGGCTTACAATCAAGAGTTGAGCGATAGACAAGCTATGGCTTCCAACCAACTCGAAGGATCTAGTGCGTGTTGTTTGTGATGGAGCTTTGAATCACTCGCCAGAGCTGCGCTCGCGATGCTGGTTGGATAGCTGTACAGCTGTAGACGTCAAACATGAGGTGTCGAAATCTGAAAAACAGGTAGTATACCATTTAGGGCCATTATATTAAGGCAATAATGTCTTATCTACATGAGCAGAAACACAAGCATATTTTACAGAGAAGTAACATTCTACTTCCATAGCAAGTAGTTTATCTCGCATTCAAATATCATACAGTGCATACTTATTTGTTAACCTAACTTGGCTTGGTCTTCAAATTCGGCGTCGAGTGGCGACGTTGGATTTTGCATCTGCCGCGTTGTCTGAGTGCGATTATATTGCTGAAGCGTTTCGCAAACCTCTTCATGAACTCGAATTCGAATATTCAACGCATGCAGGTGCAAAATCAAACGTTGAACGACGGGACTGTAGTTTATAATTTAGACTGGTCTCGCAAGCCAAACCCACACAGTTCCATAGACGTCTCGAGGTTATATCCGGCTAGGCTGACACCGGGACTAGAGCGACTGCATGCATGCTTGCAGTCAATTGCCTTCAGCACCCCGATGAAGTACTAGTGCTTGAGCGCAAATTGGATCGCGTATTCTAGAGACCGGGGCGATTTGATCTGTGTACTGGCCCCAGTGCCAGGCTGATCCGATTAGCCGATCGCGAGTGTTCCTTTCTTGCAAATCCTTGAGCGGCGACAATTCGTAGTCCAGATCCACCAGTAAGTGCTGCTATTTCATTCGCGAAGAAGTCAACTAAGGATGAAACGAGAAGAGCCTCAGAAGTGCCTGCCAGCCCGAACATTACAGTCCTTCTGGTGCCTCTGTCAGCCAGTCGCGTTGGGAGGTGTCGATTACTTTTGCCAACAGCTGAGAGATCTACGATCTTTGCTCCCAACTGCCCCGATCCCACCGGTGGAGCTCTTGGAAAGGTTTCACGGAGGCGACGGATCAGATTCGCTGTAGGGCTGGTGGTCGCGAAACCTTCGAAGGTGAAGTAGTGCATCTCAATTGGGGCGCCAGCTGGTTGCTTCGAAACAACTTGTTGCCACGCTCGAAACAACGACCGGCGCGCATCGACCCAATCGGAATGGGATAGCTGTGGTCTCGCGGATAGCTGCAAGTTGAGTACGATCACATGATCCCCCGTCGTGGATACGAGAATATCGGTCGAACCACTATGGCTTAAGGCGACTCTCAACCGAAAATAAGACCTCGTATACCATTTATTCCCGAATCCTAGACCCTCCTCCCCCTTCGAATACTGCTCTGGGAATCTAGACCGCATACTGGTTGGCTCCCCGACAATAGCGACGGGGGGCCAACCAAGCGCATGAGGTGCATTCTGGACTAGTGGCAAACTCATCGACTGCCCGATGACGACTTGGAATAACATCGTTGCTTCCCCTCGCACCAAAATTTCCCTTGTCCACGGGGTGAGCGCTAGCTTCGCTATCTCTGAGCGGTCATGAGGCGTGGTTTCGTCGGCCCAGTGGGTAGAGCTTATATTATCTGAGAGCACTACCAAGACTCGGGGGATGAGCTTGTCGTTTTCTACGTCGTACGAGATGGCAATGGCAGAGATCTGTCGGATGTAGTCGTTATCCAGGTCGACGGACTTGCAGCGCAAGCTATATTTAGCGACTGCCAATACCTCTGGAGTTCCAAGCAGCATAAGCCAAAGCTTCGTAGTCCACTCCACTGTTAGTTGAGGGTCCGTGTATGATTCGCGTATGGCAGCGTAGAGGAAATCGTAGTCAACTCCTCCATAGTTCGCGCCTAGGTCTAAGAAGGGGTTCGCAATATACAACAAGTCCGATTCCACAAAAAAAGCTTCATAGTACCCGGTTGTACGGATTTCCGACAAGAGCGCCGTGGTTATGCCTGACAACTGCCAGAAGGAGATGAGAATTGGCGTCGCAGCAGCTTTTTCACCGGGTCCTGAGGCTGGAGCTGTGTAGGCTCCGGCTGCGAGGTCATCTGGCGCCAATGTCAGGAAGAGCGCGTTGGATAAATCGGTAGAATTGACAAGCTTATCGCCACCGATACCCATAACGCATATATGACTGCCGTGAAACTTTCGATACGCTAGCTGGTATTTCACATCACGATGCCCCATAGAGGTGATCATATAGTGAATGAACCTGTCTTCGTCCCAGGGAATTTCAAGGGCACCTATAACGCCTGCGAATTTAAAGCCTTCCACGTCACGGAACCTCTTCTGGGTTAGGTGCGATGCCGGAAACCGTAGTCGGTACAAGTAAGGGTCCCAAAGTTGCAATTGCTTACGAATACCGTAAAGCCGCCGATAGAGAGGAATAATGGGCGGTTTCACTCTTGTCATTCTTTGGAAGTTGTAGAGAGCTTGCAGAGCCTTTATTTCGACACCTCTTTCCTCCGGTTGTAATGTAGTAGCCGTGGTTAGTAGCGTGCAGTAGTTGAATTCGGAGATTGCGTGGGCTGCCATCCAAACAAGGTTTTCTACGTCCGCCGCAGTTATAAGAGAAGGAATTGCAGGAGGGAGAGAATTGCTCTGTCCGCCCGTATCCTCATCCGAGCCGGATGATGATTCATCGGAACCTATATCCATACTGTCACCGTCCATGCTATCGTCACTTTCTGGGGGTGGCCCAGCGGGGCCAACTTGGTTTTGGTTGTGTTCAATCTCTGGGCTGTTTTGGTCCAGCTGGGGCACCACGTCGCCGGCGAGCTCGAGGCCTCGATTGCCAGCGTTTCTAATGTGATTTGGAGGGGCCGTATATATATCATCTTCGAACTCTTCCATGCCGGGCGTACGCAAATGCACCAGGATACTCTCGCGCCATCCATCACCATCGTCTGGTTTGATTCTCATTAGATGTAGGGCGTTGATATACGAAGCTCCCACGCGTGGACCGTATGAATTCATATGGTGAAAATGCTGGCACGCCTTTCCTTCTAATGGGATTCGCAGAAAGTCCAACAGGACCCGCCGGAAGGTGTGTCCATGTTCTTCTTGGAAGGTCTTGGTTGCTCCAGATGCTCCACTTTTGAGATACTTGTGTATAAAATCTTTTGCCTCGGATGATAGAGCTGCAAACATGATATGCTGGAGAACAGCAGCTCCTGCTTGACTCTTCCATACTTCCAGGATCGCATTTGGCAAAATTTCTTGTATGAGTTCGTTGAAGGGTGGAGTCAGCCGCGGCCTTCGCGCACCGGATCTAGCTTCGTCTCGGTACACTATACGACCGAATCTATTAAATATTATGTGACCCTCGGATACCGAAGCTTGGAAATTGAACTCGTATTTCTGAGGCTGTCCTTCCAAAGCTGGGAATTCGTATGAGGCGGTTCCTTCCTGATAAGAAGGGCCCCGGCCTGGCGTATAAGTCGATAACCCAGTTATGTGCGACTTGTAAGGATGGTCGGAAAGCTCGTCGGACCCATACCAGATTGCCACTGCAGATCGTGGATCTACATTGACGGCAAGTGACGGACTGCCTTCGATTTCCGCGAGCTCCGCAGCATTGGCTCCACCACCGTCGAGGTACCGTAGGCGCACAAAGATATTGGCGGCATATACATCCTGGTCCGGGCCCGGGCGAGAGAAAAGGACGTATATGATTTCGGCTATCTCTGGCCTTTGGAGCCCATTCTGAAAAGTGTTCAACATCAATTTTATGGCGTTAATTTCACGAACACCTAGGAGGGCAACCAGTCGTTCGTTTTCGGCGCGGTCATTGGGCCCTGCCTCGGAGGCCACTTCGTCAATGTTATATCGGTACATGTTGCCTACAGACTTGCCAATTGATCCTTTGAACTCGTGCTGATCATCTGAGCTTACATAGATCAGAGTCGAAAGACTATCTTGGCTGTCAATACCATTAATGATTATCTCGTGTAGGTTCTTATCGTTTTCAATCGGCATTGTGTCCGAGTCGAATTCCAAATTTTTATAAGCTTCAGCAGGATCGAATTTACCGCTGGAGCCAACTTTCCAACAGATATACATCCAAGGCGTCAAATCGTCCGCGGCCTTGTTCCCGGTAATCAGCAGAAGTTTATGCTCAAGAGAAACCATGGCTTCGAAGGCGATATCCCCGTCACGCGAGAGCTCCACCCCCCTGAAGGATCGGTCATCCGGCGCCGGGATTACAAACGATTCGAGACCACCATTGCGCCTACAAATCCGGAGAAATTGCCGTGTCATACTAGTAAGAGTTTGGTCCCTGCGTCCCAAAGTGATAACAGCGCCATTGATGTGAATATCTGGGTCCACATCCCTGATACGCCCATAGAAATTTTTACTTCCTCTGATAAGAGCCTCTCTATAAAGTTTGTTCGCTCTTTGTGCCTGCACTGCAGCTTCGTCAACTTGCTGGCCAGATGGTTGGTCCTTGTCTGGGTCCGCTCGCTTATTTGGTCTGGGTGCCCGTCCAAGTTCCTTAGACGCGCGCGGTTCGTCGAAACCATTGTCCACCTGGTATTCGTGACCGAAATATTTCTTTACCGACAAAGGACTGGAAGTAGAATAGGCCTCAACTCCTGTGAAAACAGCTGGGCCTATCCATTCCGTCGAAAGTGAAATGAATAAGATATAGTAAAGGCATATCTTTATTTTAGCCATCCAGCTTTTAGGCTTGGGATTGATTGCAGGTGCTGCCGAAAACGAAATTGATACAATAATTTCACATATGCTATATCTACATACGCGCGGGACGGACTCTACTTATAAGTTGAGCAGTTGCAAAGTCGTAGCGTTGACGAGACCGCCACGATTATGAGTCTCGCTTTTGCGGCATTCGTGGCACTGCACTGCACTGCGCAGCTAGCTTGCCCCTGACCTGCCTTCTATATAAAGTTGAGGGTCCTGAGGAACGCAATGTTTAATCTTTGCCTTAAGCCTCGTGATACGGGGGTAGCTGCGGGCGCCAGGAAAAAGTTGTTTGATAGAGGATATAGGGCAGCATATTTTAATTAGCCGCCATTGACCAACGCGTGGTAATCTGTGCGACTCGCCTGTGCATCTATCAATACTCAGCCGCGAAGGCGAACCTTTGTATGCGGTTAGATCCGAGCATACACTGAGGGGAAGTCGTATTCATCGATCGATCCTAATCGAAGAAGTGGAGGGCATCATTGAGCGCAGTGAGGCTTAGCGAGCATTAGGGTCCTCTGGTTATTGCAAAACGCATGGCACGAGAGTTTGAGATGTGCACGGATAGGAATACTGCTGTGCCCGAGCAACAAGGGGGGATTTTATACTGTATACCGTACTATTGACCGAAGAGTGTATCAGGGGTTATATTACAGCATCGTATCAATGCTGTGGTTAATGCTTTGCTAGGCAACATGGCTTCTATGGCACAGTATAGTTACATATGTAAACCAAACGTGGACTATCTACGTAGGTCTGACTCGCGAGACCACTAAGCAAGTGAACAAATTTACGTCGTTAATCCGTCTTGAGATTCTAAATCTCGATATCACTAAGTTATAAGTAGACACTACATGAATCCGCACTGCTGTTCAAAGATTATACGATATCTTAGCTGGGGCTTCTATAGGGATGTCGATATATAGGCGGAAAGTTTACAATCTGCTCCGGCCAGTTTTTGGCGCAGGCACCAGCGTTACATCAATCTCGAACTGCTGAGAGCGTAGATAGTATCGTATAAAGATCTGACTGATGATCAACACGGTGTCAGAGCCCATAGTAGCAGAATAAAGCAAAGTCATTTCAGAAACAGCGCTTATCTCTGCGGTCCCGAATAACATGAACATAGCGATCATCGCCGGGTCTGCCATGTTCTCAGATGCTTGTTTTACTGTGAGAACCGTCCTTATGAGCTCCTCATCGGGACGATCGGCGGAAGTCGTCCGCGGGAGAAGGAAAAACTTGGTGAGGATCTCAAAGATAAGTCCTCTCGTAACAGGTGATATAGCGCCATCCAGAATGGTGATTAGCCTCAGGGTTGGTTTCTCTATCCCAAATCTGGCGTTGGCCCATGCCCTGTAGTACAGTCGGGCCAGGAAGTAGACCTGATCCTGGGTCGATTCCGAAAGATTGTCTACAGAGTTGACCATGGCCAGATGAGAGCCGTCGTTGCGGAGGAAAAACTTATAATAAGACTGGGAAGCTAAATTGCCCTGGCGGATCGCCACTTCTCGGTATCGCCCGGCTTGTGATCCCATGACGGCAAATTGTTTTGAAAACTCGATATTACTGACCGACACTGGAAAAAAGTCGTCTCGAAGCAGATCCCCATAGCCGGAAGCACTGCTGGCCCCCGCGACTGTCTGATACAAAGCCATCCCTTCCCCTCGAGAGAGAAAGTCTCGCCCGGTGCCGCTGAGAGCTACTTCGAGCTGACCACCATTGAGTTCACCACCATAAGTCGGGCTAGGCTCGAATATAAGCAAAATCTCCGGCATAACCTTGTCTTTCTCAGCGGGCCGATAACGAAGGGTAATTCCGGTCAGTTTGCGGGGTACATCCACTGGGGTGGGAGCCCCAGGCACTCGACTGGTCTCTATATTGATATATCGGTACCAAGAGCTGTAAAGAGTCCCCGCAGCGGCTACCTCAGGCAGCCCGCAGAGCAGGAACCAAAGTCTAGTCCACATTTTAACGCCGGATGTCTCCGAAGGTTTCTGGTCGTATAACTTGGATGATCGTGGATTTACCACTGCCTGGTCTGTAAGAAAGATCACATCGTCCATAAGCGTTTGGTATTCTCTATAAATCTCTTGCAAAACAAGATTGGATCTTTCGGTGAATTGTAAGAGGGATATGAAAAGCGATTCATCCTGGTGCGTCTTTGACCAGTCAAAGAATTTCGAGTGCTCCAGGGTTGCGAACAGTGGTTCACACAGGCCTCCGGGTTGGTTCAGCGAACCGAAGTCATCCTCGGATACTGATAGCGCTACGAAAACAAGATGAAAGCCAGCACCCTTTTCTCCGTTGATATGAAAAGCAACCTCATACCCAAGCTGCGTTGGCGCTTTCTTTGTAACAGTCTGCAGCGAGAATTTCTGCCGGTTGGCCACTTTTAACGCCTTAGCAACACCGGATCGATGTTTGATCCAATCTCGAAAGCTGGACGATTTGGTATTCGCTTGATACAAGCCACCGGATGGATTGTTAACTCGTCGTGTCGGCCCAAAATTGTACTTCATGAGTATGTTACCAACTTCGTTTGCCAGCTCCTCTTCGTCGGGATTGTATGATAACGCCTGGTGTGCCATACTTGGAAACCGCTGTGCGGCTTCGACTGTTGTCCCTCCGTACACGAAGGCATCTATGGAATCGTCGGATAGTGGTGTGCTATCATCCATATGCATTATATCTGAATTCCCTCTTTCGTTGTTCGGCTGCACGAGTCCTACAATATCCCCAGTCTGAAGAGATGCTAGAATGAACGGCTCCCCGTCAGTAGTATTGCCGATTTGGAAAACCTCAGCATAAAGGTGCCCGATTATTTGCGAATATCCTCGATTCGGAGGGTGAACAAGAGTCGAAAAGGCACCGCCTTCCCTGGGAATGGCGAGAAACTCTTCATAAAGCTTCTCGAAATGCGGACTGCTCCTGTCATACGTCGAGATCCAAGCAGAGTCCTGGTTCTGGTTTGCGTTCGCGTTGGCATGATACTTTTGAACAAATATCTCGGCTTTGGTACTCAAACTTGCGAACATGATTTGGCTAATGGGACCCCTGCCAACTTTTTGTTTCCATGCGTTAAATATCACATCCCCCAAACTGCCATCAGCGGTATCATCGAAGAATGGGTCTTCGGGCAGGTGCTTCATGCCTCGGAAAACTAAATGCCGCTCTACTCCCGATATGGAAAGATCGATGACGTAAATTTGGTCCTCTTCAATTTCCCCCCTGTGATTGGGACGTCGTAGGCCATTGAAATCACGCGGTGCATGGATCTTATATTCGCAAGCAACGTGTTGGTAGCTGGCGAGGCCGAATGTATTGGGAGAATAACTTGAGCCCAAATGAAGCAAGGAAGCTGCATATGGATGAAAACCTGGTGTATTTTGTATTGTAGTGATGGTTATAGGAGTCCGGGATGGCGAGAATTGGAATTGCTCAAGTTCATCGAGCAGTTTGTTTTCATAGGGATCCGGAATAGGAGGAGGATACCTCAACTGCACGAGAATATCTACTCCATCCCCCGCTTTTTCGTGAATCGCGAAATAGATTGCATATATTTCCGCCGCCCGTTTTCCGACCTCGGGGTTAGACAGCGGCTGATTCCCAGAGACAATCCCGTTCAGGTAGAACTTTACCATGATATTCACGGCATGGACTTCACTTGTACCGAGTATCCCCAGCAGTCGATGAACGCCAATGTCCCTATCGGGGCCTGGGTCGCCAAATACATCGCCGAGGATATATCGAAACGTTTTGACAGAATCGTCACTAACGAAGTCTGCGGGTAAGTTGCTTGGAAACGGATGGCGATACTGGGGTGAAGCTGCATATTTCAAAAGAAGCTGCGTCTCTTCGTTCCTGATACCGACCATGGATATGAAATACGGGTGAGCTGGAGGGAATTGAAGAGGATCCAGTCCGATCGGAAAGAAACGTCCTTCCGGGGTGAAAGCTTCATCGTTTGAACCTGCTTGCCAACAGTAAAAGAGACCTTCCGGTAAGTATCGCTCGTGGAGTATTTCCTCTGTATTTTTCATCATCATGACCGTAATATGTCTATCAGTCAAAGAAACCCAGGTATCTAAGTATAGAATTCTGGAATCGGATTCCCTAAGTTGAACGGGTCTGTAAGATGGAGAATCGCGATTCAGCAGGACTGAAGGTATGTCGTTGGGAAATCTGTCTAGGATTCGGACAGTGTCGGCAGGGCATTGCCTATCTCTCGGCCCGATGTCGAACGGAATGTTGGCGAAGTCGCCCCTAATTTTGTCCCTCCGCGCAAATAAGGAGCGCTGCCTTTGCCCAACATTTTCGAAGAGCGGTTGTACTTTCTCCTCGAGCTCGTTATCTTGATCGGCATCTTCGAGGACCTCATCATCCGATGGGTTTACGCGCTTGCTTAGAGAATTCTTGTTCTTAGATGTAGCAACATCAGTCGCCCGGCCAAGGACCGTATAATTTGCCGATATACCACTTCCTGGCGAATCTCGGACGCTATTTGACCGTCGACTAACGCCGGCGCGGGCAACATATTCCACAGTTCCGACGGCGTAGAACCATGGTATGAACAAGATAAAGTAGGCGGATGAGATGAGCCACTTGAATGATGACATGTCAATGTTGATTTGGCCCGATCATCAATTGAGGCGTGGATTGCTGGGGTATCAGAGTCGAGATATTGTATACTTCAGTAGTGGATCTGCTAGGCCAATAGACCGAAATTTTCGAAGCGTGCAATCCAGTTGGCAGAATTTGGATCTGGCTATGAAACGCCGGGACGTGTTTTTATAAGTTCCTGGGAGTAAGGCACGGGGCCTTGCAATTTCATCACTGCAGATGCAATGCAGTACTCACGAATCCTTAAACTTTATACGACATGGCAATGTATTCATAACTGTTATGAATATGCGATCGATTATGGGACAAGGTTTAAGGTTGTCTGCTTCGGCAAGTCCCAGCGCAGTATTTAGCGACCAGTCCGCGTTGAAGTTGATTTTAATCTGCAAATATTTAGCTAGGTATATGTAGGCACATTGGGTTACACTACCCGGGGAGATACTGTCGTGTCGTTCTCTCGCTCTCGAAACAATTGTTAACAACAGATCGCGCGAAAGTCACGAAACTCCAGTTACGAGGCTGAATGCTGCTCTGCTGTGGCACAACCAAACAGATGCCTACTCTGTGCCGGGCTAACTGCTGACGGGTAAACATCGACAGTCGAGAACTTTGCCATCAGCAGCGATAGCTAGGAAGATGCGTCTCGACGCGTCTGCACACTGCATCACTGCTCGTAGGCGCCGTGTGGCAGAACGGCCGGGGCTGTGTTGCAGTGATGTTGGGCTGCCCACAAGTTACACAGGCCGAAACGGGCAATCGCGAGAAGTTCCTCCACCGTGCAGGTTTCTCGTTTGACCGGCGCCCGCAGCGGGCCACTGAAAGGTCTCATCTGAGCCGTCGGATGCAGCCGTCCAATCGCCGGACTCGAGACGAAACGGCCCAGCGCGATGTCGCATTGCATTTGCTGTCGAGCTGGGATGCCGTTGTGGGATGCATTTCACATGCGCGGTGCGGTGCTGCGCCTCTCCGGGCCTGTTGTGGTTATGTAATCCGCTGCGCCGCCTTTTGAGTCGAATCGTCGTCATCCTTTCGCTCGGCCTCGTCGCCTCTCCCATCACCCACCCGCGTCCCTCACCAACGTAAAACCCAGCCTCGCTCTCCCGAAGCTTCTTTTGATTCCCCCACAACATTAAACCCAATAGCTATACACCACCTCGCATCCAACATTACCCATCGAACAGCCAGGCGTTCGATCCGAAAAAATGTGCTCCGCAGACTGCTTCCTGGCGTGCTTAGCCGTCCTGTTCCCGCCCATCGCAGGTGAGCCTCCGGACGACCGCCCGTCCCCTTCTCCAGTCCCTTCCCCGACCGACCGGACCGACCAGCTCCACTTTTCCTATCAGCTCCGCTCGAATTCTAACATTTTCCGTCCGGCGTGTGTGTAGTCTGGGTTAAACGCGGCGTTTGCTCTGCCGACAGCGTCATCAACATCGCCCTCTGCTGCCTCGGATACGTCCCGGGTCTGCTGCACGCATGGTACATCATCGCCAAGTACCCGGATCCGTACACCTATAGCTACGAGCCGCTCGAGGGCGGCCAGCAGCGAGTGTACTACTACACGGCGACATACCCGTCCGTCGCCGCCCACGCTCAGCCGGTGTACCCCGCGCCGCAGGGACAGCAGCAGCAGCCGCAGGGATCCAACTCGAACCAGAGTGGCCCGCAGACCTATGGAACCACGCCGGCTGCGCCATCCCCACGTCCCGCGAACGTCGAGACCGCCGCGGTCGAGGGTTCCCCGAAGACAACACCGCAACCGCAGGGCGGAATGCCGGTAGCTGACGGTATGTCGCACGGAGCCTCGTCGTCCGCGGGCCCGTCGCAGGCGCCTCCGAGCTACAGCGATGTGGTGAAGGGCGATTACAAGGTGCAGACGCACTAAACGGTCGTGTATCTCGGCGAAGAAATTTCCTCGTCTCACGCCCCGGTGTCCCCCGGTACCAGTCTAGCGGGCTGACGACGCTCACCTACCCACGTGCCCGATGCTATGCTGTGTGTGTATGCTCAGAATCTCAGGTTGGACATGCATGGCCATCCGTATTTCTCTAGCTTTGCTGCCATTGGATCGGATATCTCCTAATGTTTTAATCACTTGGTTTCCTTGGCTGTACTCTCTCGTTACGACTGTCTGTTGTTTCCATTGTCTCACTAGCCCATACCCGTCGCGGTATAACACTGCTCCTGACGCCCGTATCGCCCTTTCGGTTGTATGTTTCATATGCTCCCTCTTTCTTCCCTTTTTGCTTTTGGTTATTGTACTGCTGGATTGCGTGTAAGCTGAATGTCGTTTATGCGGTTTTATTGGATAGCGTCATGCACGGTGGAGGGACGACACTTGATACCATTATCGTTGAATATAATATGATACGTCTATGTAATCCCACATGTAGCCATCAAACTAATACATGATATTATCCCGTCGCTTCCAAGTGGCGTACTCCGTCCAGCGTAGATGTAGATAGTCGATATACCGCCGCTACACGTCCTCCCGCTCCAGGAAACTCGCATCCACGGACAACTTGTGCTCAAACTTGTTCCACCACGACTGGAACTCCCGCATCGGCACCACCTCCGCGCCCGGCGGACCCGCGCTGAAGGAACCGAGATAGTTGAACGCATGCTGCATGATCCGCCGCGCCAGCGTCAACACCGTCGCGGTGTCCCTCACGTTCACGGACGGCGGCGCACCACCACCGCCTGCACCACCAGCGGGTACCAGCGCGCCAGCGGACGGCCCAGCCGTCGCTGACAGCGAGGATAGATGCGCGGGTAACGCCATCAGCTTCTGCTGCACCATCGCAATCGGCTCGACGGAGATCCCCAGCTGCGCCGTCACGTCCTCCCCACCACCACCACCACCACCACCGGCAGCATAGCCGCCGTCGTCCACCATGCTATCGCCCATGCCGCTGGCCGCCGCCGCCGCGTGATGCTTGAGGTTCAATCTAAATATCGCGCTCTGCTTATCCATCGACAGGCCACCGAGCAGCTGGAACGGCCGCCCGGGCCATTGGAAGTAGACGGTCGCCGCGTATTCCGGCGGCAGCTGCGTCGTCGGGAGCAGGAAGACGACGATGTGGTTTATCGACTGCGCGGCCGGCAGCGAGAAGAGGAACTCGGTCTGCGAGACGATCTGGAGGTTTGTCTGCACTGGCAGCGTACGTACGCGTCCGTTAGCAGTCATCATATATTGAGTATACGTATGCGCGCTAGACTACGCATGGTGGGGGGCCGGGGGCGATGGCGGGGCAAACCTTGTCGCCCGGCGCAGATGCACCCAAACATGGTTGCGCAGGCTGTATTGTATGATACTATAACGAGCGGCTGTACGAATGTCTGTACGTGATCGCGGGCCGTGGCCGTAGTAGTTACGGGAGATCGATGCGATATCTGAATTGAAGCCGAGTTCACCGCTGCCGTATTACATCATGCGAAGATTAATTAATACAGCCCGCGTTAAGCTCGCCAAGCGACAAAGCTGAACGGAAAGCCAACCACGCACGTGCATCTACAGACGCCAAGAGGAACTAAGGCAGGAGAGAGCGCTTGCTCTCGTGAACATGATAGATAAAAAACCGGGCTGGCGGGCCCGCAGGCTATACTACTACAACATTCATGCGTGCAGGCATTCATCATACATCATCGACATCCATCCATCTAAGCTATCCACAGCGGACCGACCTGCTGGCTAAACCGACAGTACTCCTCAAACGCCGAATATGAAGATAAAAAAAAAAACACAAAACAGCATACTACTATAAGAACGGGTCGTTCCGCGGCATCGGGCTCTTCACCCGCCGCCCCGCATTACCCCGCGATGGACTCACATCCCGACTCCGCGACACCGCCGCCAGATGCTCGCGGCTCGAAATCCGGCTGCCCATCCGCGAGCCGCTGTGTCCCAAGCTCAGTCCTAATCCCTTGACGTTGGCGCTACTCGTGCCCCGTCGTATCGTACCGCCCCGCTCGGTGGCGTTCCCGCCGCCCGCCTCGTCGTCATCGTAGTCCGTCAGCTCGAAGAAAGCGGGTGTGGCCGGCCCGCCGAGCTCCACGTCGTCCTCGTCGACTCGCTCGTACATCGTCGAACCGCCGCCGCTCGTCGGGCTCCGCTTTCTGCCCCCGCACAGCCACTGCAGTCCCAGCTTGCGCGCGAGTATATTCCGCCGGTCGCGGCCGAGGAGGAGGAACGATGCGAAGGAGAAGATGAGCAGGAAGACGATGAGGCCTGGTATCCGTCGGCTCGAGTTGCTGTTGTTCCAGAGCGCGCCGTGCCAGTGGTCCGAGTCGTCCTCGACGACGGGCCGTGGGGCGTTCGGGACCGGCACGCCAGAGACCGGCCCGGCGATGCCCGGCGACGGGCGTGATAAGGTTGGCGGCTGCGGGCGCGACGGCGGCGTCTTGTAGGTCTCGCTGGTACCGGCCTCCTCAAAGTCCTCGGGCATCGGGTCGCCCGTCAGAGAGTTGCTCCCAAACCCGACCGGCAGCGCGTGGTTGAGGCTGCTATCCTCCTTCTTCGGCGGGACGACCGACGTCGCGTAGAGCACAATCTTGCCGAGCGTCCAGGACACCTCGACGTTGTGGATGTTGTGCACCGGCTGGAACGGGTCCAGGAATCCCTTCTCCTTCGCGCCACCGATCAGGTCCTCCGTGGCGTTGTGCCCCGCACCGGCAGTATCCAGCCCGATCCTCGGAATCCCGATCCCGTCGTGCAGCACGCTCATGATCCAGCTCGCGCGGAAGCATATCGACATGGCCTTGTCCACATCGACCTTCTTCCCGAGCTCCTTCTCCCGCAGCTTATCCTTGATCACCTCCCACCGCTCGGAGCAGTAGTCCCGCACGCGGCCCGAGTACGTCGCCAGGTCGTACGCCCTCGCGTGCCCGATCTCGAACACATCGTGCGTCGTATGCCAGTACTCCGACACCCCGACGAAATGGTTGATGTCAAAGTCCGCCTGCGGGAAGTGATGGCCGTCCAGCAGACACGCCTTGCTGTTACACTGCACCTTGTCGTCCGACAGCAGCGGGTGCACCTGCCGCTGGCACTCGTCGTATTTACCCGTGCCGACGAGATACGGACTCTTCTCCGTCGCGGCTGGCACCTCCTTCCCAGCATTGCTGCTCGAGCCAACTTCCTTCCCGTCCAGCGTCGCCGTCAGGCCGGAGTGGAGACACGGATCCGGCAGTTCCAACACATTCGGGCCGGCCGACGCCTCCATCAGCTTTTCGATGTACCGCGACCGCGCCTCGTGCACGCCGAACCCCAGCCACGTTGTCACGAACACCTTGTACTCGACGCTCTCGCCGCTCAGCTTGCGCATCCGCAGCAGCTTCAGGTCGTCCGCGTGCTTGCTCGTCTCCGTTGCGTTCGGGACGAACGCGATCTGGGCGCTCGCGCCGCCCATGTCGAGGAATCCGTACGTGTGGTGGTTTTTCCCGTGGTTGTGCTTCTGCGTCGCGTCGAAGCTGCCGATGAGGTAGTTGGCCGCGATCCAGCCGTAGAGACCCTCCGTCTCGCCCGTGATCGCCTGGACGTGCAGGCTGCAGTCCGGGAGGAGGAAGTCCGTGTGCTGGACGGCGTAGTTGCAGACTTGCTTCAGCAGGGCCTTTCGCTGGTACGAGGGGAGCAGGCGGACGCCGGCGGTGGCGAGGAGGAACAGCGGTGTTTCGGGGATGAGGTCTGCTGGGATGATGCCGCGGGCGTGCTCGAAGAGCTGTTCCAGGTGGTCCGGGCCGACGCCGTCCAGGTTGTCCGCGAACGACGATACTCCTGCCAGATCAATCGGTCAGCACGTACGTATATCAGAGGTGAGGTGAGGTGCTCGGTGTGTCCCTACCCGGCCGGATCTTCTTGGTCCACTTTTTCTTCGTCGAGATCATGGGCAGGCTGTCGAGTTCCTCGGGGGTCGCCTTCTCCCGCGCCGTGAGGTGGTCTTTCCATCGATAAATGTAGATTCGAGTACCCTGTACGCCCCAATCAGCCGGCTGTCCTCCATGCACGCAATGTAAACGCTCCATCGTAGATTCGATGCCATACCGATGACCCGGCGTCCAAAACACAGCCATACCGCCCTACCAACCACCTCAACCGTCAGCTACCTTACTCTTCAAATCAAAATAAAAGCGCGAACGGGAACATAACGTACACTCTTTGGGTACCCGGCCCTTCACCAGCTTCGATTTCCACTTCATACTGTGTCCGTGTCCGTCGCCGTCGTCGCCGTCCACCACCGCGGCGGCCGCCACACCGTCCAGGAGAATATTCGAGAAGAAGCAGGCGAGAAGCACAAACGCAAAGACGAAGCTGGTCGATATCCGCCGAGTGTGAGCGCAGCAATCGCCGTCAAGCGTATATTAGAGAAATGAAGGGAATGCAAGGATGCGAGGAAGGAAGATGCTGTTCGATCGAGAGGGCGGGAAAGCGAAAGCCACCGTAGAGAAATATATTCGGCACCGTTGTGTTTCTTTCGCAAGGAGCGCTACGCTATCGCTTGGATGGGCGACCCTGCCGATGCACGGCGATTCGACGGGATGCAATGGGGGGCGGCCAAGCTACCCGAATCGGGCGTGTGTCCCAAGCCAGAAACTTTGTAGCGGTCTACGACCGCATGGCCGATCGCTTCGCCTCGACTCGCCGCGACAGGAAGGCGCAAAGCAGGGACGGTACCAGTGCAGTTCGGAGGTCGACTCGGGCAGGCGTGTGTGTGTCGTGATATGATACTGGCGTCTGTCCGTCTATCTATCTGTGTGAAGGTAACGTTGCAGAGGGGGAGAAGGAATGGAATGGAATGTCTGTGGTGGTGGTGGTGCTCGTCGCGGATGATTTTAGCCTGATAATATTTAATTTTGGGGGCGGCCGGACTGCCAGACTGCCATTTGTTATTTTTGGGTGCAGCAGCAGCTTCGTTTTAGGTGTTTGACAGCGTACGTACATACGTGAGGCTGAAGATGGACAGACAGCCAGCCGCGCCGTAACATCCGTCAGCTCAAATCGACAAAGCTGGCTAGCCCGACTCGTCAACGTTAACGTTATCTTCCCAGCCGTTGGCCCGTCGACTGTCGCCTTTGGGGGCCCTGTGGGGGTCAAATATACTTACCTACTGATAACTACTTAAGTATTGAAGTATAGAGTACTTGGATAAGAATGCAGAGAATGCAGAGAATGTTTGCGTTCTATCATCCAGGTTTATATTTAAAATGTTTATAAACACGGCCGGCCAAGCGGACGGCCCGCATCGCGGCGTATGTATCACTACCCGCATGCATGCAGAAATTTAAAAAATCTCGAAATTTATAAAAACAAAAAAACCGTCAATGCAGTCTCTTGAGCGCCTCCACAATGTTCTTCATCTCATCCACCGTGCAGCCTACGCTCTCCCCGTCCACCGGGTCGATAATCATCTCCATCGCCTCCTCGTCCAGATCCAGAAACTTCTCAACCAGCTCGCCGTCCACGAACCGGAACGGCTCGTCCGGCATCCGTC
Organism: Drechslerella dactyloides; assembly: GCA_020064725.1. Classification (NCBI taxonomy): domain Eukaryota; kingdom Fungi; phylum Ascomycota; class Orbiliomycetes; order Orbiliales; family Orbiliaceae; genus Drechslerella; species Drechslerella dactyloides. Next base: position 1,966,467 of record JAGTWJ010000019.1, read on the forward strand.
CCTTCGAATTGAACGCCCGATACCTGTATTCCCCGTCAGTACACCATTTGTGAACAAGTGAATTTATATAGTATACGTACTTGTTAAAGTCGGTGTCCCCCACGCCGCGCAGCACCTTCGCCATGTTGGCCTGACACTGTATCAACGTGTTGAAATAATTCGGATGTATAAGTCCCAACATGAACAACCCCCCCTCGACAGTCGCAATGTACGCCCGCGGCTGCACAACGTTACCCGCCGTAGAGGGATCGTTCACCCGCCGTATCCGGTTCACCATCTCCCCGAGCCGGATCTCGCTCAACGGCCGCATCCGGCGCACGTCTTCTTCCGTCGGTCCCACCGTCTCCCGCTGCAACACCATCAGGTTGCCGTCCGAGTCGGACGAAATGCACGTGTCCGCGTCCAGTGCTTCGACCGACGTCACCCAGCTCACGCCGTACTGACGACATACCTCCACCAGCTTGCCGTTCTCGCCGTCCTCGCCGGGCACGTACTCGAGCACGCTCACGCCCTTGATCAGGTCCCCGACGTAGATTCGCGTGCCGTAGACTGATATCGCAACCGGGACGGTCGAGGCCCTCATCGACGTGACTTTCTCGAGCGCGGCGGTCACGCCCTTGCTCGGGTAGTGAAAGCGGTAGAGATCAATCTGTACACTCCGTTAGCCGATATAAAATTAGTGCACCGCTTGTAGACTGCTCACGCTCTTGTTGAGGCCGGCGAGGATGTACCCGTCCACCAGCGCGAGGCAATGGCACGGCCCGGCCATCTCGACCTCGAGCACCAACCGCAGCACCTTATCCTCCCCGAGATCGAACACGAGAAACCTGCCCTTCTCGTTATCCTCGCTCTCGCTACCAATCGCCGTGCCCACGACAAACTTCTCCGTCACGCTCCCATCGGGATTCGGCAGCTTGACGACGAGTAAATCATCCACGAGCTCGTTGCCATACAGCTCAAACGCATCAATCTGATCGTAGAAATTCTCGTCGATAACATGTATAAAGCACGCGCTGGACTCCATCCCCGTCGCCGGATCGATCGAGTTGCGGATCGTAGCCACCGCGTACCCGCGATGCTCCTTCGAATACGCCACCCGCCGCGCAAACTGGTGCAGCGGCGACGTGCGCGTGTGCGTCGTCCGCGCGTCGTCAACCTTTGCGATGAAGAGGCTCTCGTCCGCCGACACGACCACCGTGTCCGGGAAGGCCTCCGCGTTGAACGCGACGACGGACGACGCCTGGTTCAGCGTGATGGCCGAGTACACCACCCGCCCTTCCTCCTCGTAGATCATTGTCGGCCGTTCGCCCGTCGCGATAACGCAGTTCGTCCCGGGATCCGCCTGCTGCCGCGGGAGGACCTCGAACGTGACCGTCTGCGTGCCCAGCCGTATCCGCTTCTGGTCGGTCAGGGCGGTATTGCCCTTGGAGACATTGTAGGTTAGGACTTCGCCGTCACTCATGCCGACGAAGAGGTTCGGGGGCGTGTCCGCGCTCATATTAGCGACCACGACCGACCTCGGGACGGACCCTTCCGGCACCGCGAAGCGTTCTTCTGTTATCGTCTCGAGACTTGAAAGCTTGAGCAGCACCAGCGACGTGGGCATCCAGAAGCCCAGCACAAGAAACTCGGCCGGCGAAGTAGGGATGTAAACACATGATATCTCGTCGTCGAACGACCGGCTCTCCACTTGCTGGATAGACTGCCCGGATAAATCGAAGAGTAGACAGCTGCGGCCGCTGAGGACAACCGCGAGCCGGGTACCGGAGAGAGACACCAGGTCAATCTTTCCGCCGGCAGGCGGGCTCCATTCCAAGAGCTTGCCCGTCCCCTTTTCGACGAGCAATATCTTCGAAGAAGTAACCTGCACAAGCCTGTCGGAGCCCACATTTCCAGCCGCCAGCGTCGCCGTATCCAGCGCAAAGTTCTCAAAGGCGTCCATCTCCTCCACGTCACCATCGGGATTGAAAGCGAAAGCCCGTGTTTCATGAGCGACGGAGAAGAGTAAAACGTCGTCATAACTGTCGCTATTCCGCCTGAGCGTCCACATGCGCTGGACTCCAGCAATCTCGCCGAGCAGTCCGATCTCCTGAATCCCAACACCGCTCCTAACACTCCTGAGCCCGCCGTCGAAGAACCCGCCGCTGCAGGTAAGTATCATGGTCTGACCAGCCGAATACTGATGCACCTCCTCCCCGCCAATCTCCGATCCCAGAACTATAAAGTCTGATATCGGCGCGAGGTTCGATAACGTGTGGACGATCTCAATCTTGGGATTTCCCGCCGATATCCGGACGAGCAGGGAGTCGCCAAAGTGCGAGCCTAGAAACGTGTATCCATTATCCAGATAGACGATAGCCCGCGCTTGGCATGCCTAGTAGTCCTGCAGTTAGTCATAGAATCTCGCGTCGATTTGTAGAGGATGCGTACCTTCCCCAGGTTTTCGATCCTCATGTTGACGAGGTTGTCGCCATCCATGACGAGGAGTAGCAGGTAGAGGTGTCCCGTTTCATTGCTGAGGAGATACCGCTGCGGATCTATCATGCCGTAGCTGCTGAACGCCGTCGGTTCGAGCAACGGCTTCTTCATCGGCGTCGACTTCTCGGGACTAAAGTACGTGATCACTTGTTCTCCGACAGTGAGAACGCCTCCTGCAACCCGAATTATAATCAGCACCATCCCCAAAACGACGCAATATAATAACAGGAATCGCATACCCAACGGCTTCGGCACGGGTATCAGCATCTTGACGCCGCCATCCAGACTGTTCGCCTTGATCTTCCACTGCCGGAACTCGGAATCCCTTACGGCCCGCTTGCTCACAACGACCTCATACGACGTCAAATGCGTCACGTTCTTCGAATCCGTAAACAGCACCGCGATAACGGGCACCTCCGTCCCGTACAGGAATTTCATAGCCACAACCCGCAGCTCGTCAAGTCGAATCGGACACGGCTCGTCCAGGTTTCCAATCTCGTCTTCGGGAATCTTGATGTGTTTGCCGCGCCCTTTACTCTGCCGCTTGATCGGGATCGCCGTGAAGATGCCCTCGTACAAATATAATCCGAGCAGCCGACCTTCGGGGTCGGCGAGGTACATGTGTCCCGCGTGGGCGGTGCGCTGGAACCGGTCCGTGATGTCCTGCGCTTTTCGCTCATTACGGATGTTGCCCTCGGAGGGATCCCAGGAGACGGTAAAGTACTCGAAGCGGTCGGTGCCGATGAAGATGTGGTCCAGCGACGACTTTTGCGGCCGGAGGGAGAGGAGCGCGGTTATGCGGCCGTAGACGGCGAAGTGCGTTACCTGCTCGAGGCCTTCGGGGACGAGGTCGTAGATTTCAAGGCGGTTGGACTTCCTGGCGCGGTATTCGATTGGTTAGATTATAAGTGACGGGTGGAGGCTCGAGCGCGGGTGTTCGTTGGGTTTGTTTTTTGGAGGAGGGTGTAGAGTTACACGGAAGGTGGTTCTTACGCGATTATTAAGGAATCCCGGTCGTCGTGGATGAATTTGCAGCGGATAGCATGTCGGATGCTGGAGGCAGGGTGGATCGGGGCCAGGTACGCCATGTCGTACGCGCAGCCTCTCGCGAGGTCGTCCGCTTCCTGATGGGAGCTGGCCGGAGACCCGGCTCAAACAGGACAGGCGGTCGAATTGAAGAATCCAGCTGACGGCAGCAATGGCGAGTCGGAGCTGCTTGTGACAGGATGGGATGGATGTCGGAGTCCGCGAGGAACGATATCGGCGATGCGGTGACGCGACGGGAACACAATCCTCTCGGTGCAACGTCAATCACCGTGGAATGATAGCAGTTCGAAGATTGCGATTGCGATACCGACGGCCGGTGCCTCGACTCCGAATGTACTTTGTGCACGTTGATGCGTCCAGGATCTCGCGGGTGGGACGGTTGGTGGTTGAAAGGTGGGTTGAGTTGGAGCTTTGGAGCTCCAGCCCACGTTGACCTGCCCTCGCTTACAGCCCGCCCACCCCGGCACGCTTATCGCGCCCACCGCCGGTCCGACCGCGGTGGCATTACTTCATACACCCCTAGCTGATGCAGGTGCACTGCCGCTAACACGCAAGAAGCCTGGCACGATTATTCCCTGCACCACTTACAAGGTCGTAATGTGTTAAAGGTAAGAAGAAGCAGTTCAATCAATTCAGCGTGGAGGAAAAGGATGCTAGTATATATGGACATGCGCTGTAGAGGTACCAACGAAGGAGGGGCAGGTCCGGTAAACCCGTTGACGAAAAATCCCAATGCAAAGACCCAAGAACGAAAACGCTAGCCACCGGACCCATACGATATAGAAAGACAAAGAACGGAAAAAGGAAGGGAAGGGCGAAAATAGCCGGCAAGTGGAATACAAGGAATACAAACAAAATTGAAAACGCCGCGTCTGTTGATTAAAAAACCATATCGCAACAAGTCTGTCTGGTGGAGAACAAGAAGCAGAAAGCAAAGTATATAACATCAAAGGGGTAAAACAAAAAAACTTTCAAAGTTTGCGCGCAGGTAGAACGGAATATCACAATCAAACTCTGGAGTTGCGGCAGCCGAGGCCATGATCGTAGCAGTGATGGGTAAATGATAAAAGCGGAAGAACAAGATAACCGAAAGAACTTGGAAACCATGCATCCTGGGACTCTCGACGAAGAAACCAACTCGATTGCACATGCACGATCCGGTCGCGAGCTCCCAGGGGTGTTATAGGAGGTTGGAGAAGAAAGCGATGCCGCTAAACCGAAAAAAGAGACCGCATTAGCTAAACAAAAAATTCGGACGAGAAGAGAATGAGGATGCGCAGCGCGGTACATACCCTAGAGCTACTGTCGCGCCAATGCCAATTAACGCCCGCTGCTGGAACTTCTCCTCCTTCAGGACATCCATCACCCGGGCCCTCTTCGACTTCTTAGGGGAGTTGATGTCCAGGGTGTCGATATCGGGTATTTCGGGTGTGGATTCTTCGATCTTTCGCTTCTTGACGCCGACCGGCTCCGAGGCGTCCTTCATCGCCTCTTCGACCATTTCTTTCGCCTTAGCGATCATCTCTTCGGGACTCTCCGGCAGCAGCGGCGCATCGGACAGCGGCTGGAGCTCGACTTTGACGTGGGTCGATTCCACCACGACGTCGCCTTTCGTCTCCTTTGTTGTTTCGACGACGACTTCGGCTTTGATATCTTCCTCCTCGATCTCCGACTTCACCACGGTTTCAGAAGTCGCCTCGGGCGCGGAAGGCTCTGCGCCGTTCGTGCTGCTCTCCTCCTCCTCCTCCTCCTCCACTTCCTCCGTCTTTACGGTGGTGACGGTGCTGGTGACGGTGGTAGCGACGGTGCTGTTGGTGTCGCCGTTGGAGGAGGCGGGCGTGTCGGCTTCCGTCGCTGGAGCGGGAGCCTTCTCGGATTTCGGGTCGGAGTCGACGGAGAGCTGCTCCTTGATCGCTGAGGCTTTGGCCGCCCGCGATTTTCGCAACGGGGCTATCTTTCTGCCGGGGGACGCGGTTCTGCTGCCTCCGCTGGCGGGTGCTGCTGCTCGGAGGGAGTTCGTCGCAGACGGCAGCGCGGCCGCCGATTCGCTGTCGGCGCTGGATGGTCTGTACAGCGGCGGCGGGGTGACGGTCTTGTTGCGGGAAGCGACGTGCACGGGGCGTTCGTCGAGCAGAGCCTCTATCCACACGCGGCAGTGATACTCGGACGAGAGGGCCAGGGCTAGGTTGCACAGGGGGCTAGGATCAGCGGGGTTCTCGGATTGGCCGCCTCCCGGGGCGATACGGGACAGGACAGGACAGGCTAGCGAGCGAGCGAGCGAGTGAGATTGACATACCGTCGTCGGGATGGATCCAGAGGCTGCCGGCTGTTTCCTCTGAGGAGGCGTTAAAGTGCTCTTTGACGTATCGCCGCTCCTCCTCCTCCTCGGCCTTGGTGGCCCAGGGGAACGACGCCTTAAACCTTGAACACAAAAAAACAGACAGATGTCAGGTTGCTATTCACGATGTTCGACTTTGGGCGACAGGGGTCTCACATTCCGGTGGAGCTGATGTAGCCGTCTTTGCTGCGGCGCATGAGAAAGTAGGCTTCGGGCTTGGAGCCGCTGCCAAAGATCTCGGGGCTGATGTCGTCGGGCAAGGGCGCGCGGAGGTGGACGTAGGAGAAGGGCACCATCTGCGGGGTCGTCGTCGCGGCATTGTCGGCCGGGGCGACGGGCGACGACTTGCTGCTGCTCTTCAGCTTTGTCTGGCCGAGGGCGCGCAGCTGGACGAGTTCGTCCTCTAAACAGCACATTATGTGAGCAGGTAAGTACTTCTAGGTAACGTATTATAATAATAATTTCGCCGACATGATAGCTGCAGCGACTGACACGGGGTGCAGGAGAGGGAGAGGGGAGCAATTTCTGGCGCGCGCGCGCGGAGACGAGAGCGGGCGATGGAATAGGCAGGCGCGGCGAGGGCGGCGACGGGGCGACTCACTGGAGGGATCGTTCTCGGCGAGCCGGTGGTTGAGTTGGGACGGCAGCCTGCGCTTGACGGTCATCTTGCGATCCTGCTGTTCGACGGAGAGTTGGCGACGACGACGATGGTGATGATAAATACAGGGGACGATGGCGATGGCGATGGCGATGGCGATGGGCGGAACGGAGGGAGGAGGTCGAGGGGAGTGGTGTGCAGGGAGGAGGAAGAGGGCCCTCCTGAACGGGGCTTTTTTTTCTCTTTCTTTCCTTCCGGTCGACGGAGGCTGCCTGCCTGCCAGCCTGCCAGTGCCAGCCAGAAGAGTGCTGGCTGCAGGTGGGCGCCGGCCAGGCTGCGGCGGGTGCTCTCTAAATTGCGGGCGGGCTAATTGGCGCGTCGCGGAAAGGAGCCAAATTGCTGCTTCTGGAATTAATATCGTATTATTGCATTTACGGGCAATTAACAGCTGTTTGAGCAGCAGCCAATCGGGGGGGATTACGTAATGAGGGCGTGTTGTTGTTGTTGTCCCTGCACACACTGCACGCTGGCCAGCAACCACTTCACTCCACCACACACTTCACTCCACCAGACACATCATCACCACTTCATCATCACCGCCTCATCATCTATCTTATAATCACCATCGCCATCGCTGTTGCAACTGTCGCTGCTGCTCAATCACCGTCGCCTCATCTCCACAGAAATACTACCTACCGCCTGCGATGCTCTAGACCAGCACCTTCCAGATCGAAATCTCAGTCGCACGCGCTACCCAGACACCGCCCTCTCGACACCACTCTCTCGACATTAAACGGCATGTCCACCGCTGGAGGAGCGGGAGGCGCCCCCAACCGCCGTTCCTCACGAGCCGTCCCCGCCTTCCACGGCACCAACCTCATCCACTCCAACCCGCTCCCCCCCGTCTCCAACCTGCCCTCCTTCTCCTACGGCTCCCCGCAGACCGCCCTGCCCAAACCCATCAGCGTCAGAGACACAAAGGTCGCCATCACCGACGCCCTCGAAGCCGCCGACGCCGCCGCCAAAGCCCGTCTCGAGGCCGCCGCCCACGAACGTCGCCTCGCCGAAGAACGCTCCGCCGCAGAAGCCGCCGCCAGAGCCTCCGCCGAAGCGTCCGAGTCGAATCCCCCCCAGCGGGCGGCCAGGATGCCCAATGCCAGTCGAAAGCGCTCCCTGCGCAGCCAGAGCGTCCTGTCCAGAGGTATGTTTGCTGTATAATCTGTAGCCTGTAATTTGTCTGCCGCGTCTGTCCCACGCACCCTGCTAAGCGAGAACGGTCCAGACGGCTCCGACGACGACGGCGCCGCCAGAGCCAGCGAGGACAACTTTTACGAGGGCGACGAGACCAGCCTCGAAATCCACCGCATAATCGCCAGCGCCAAGAACCCCTTCCCGGATTCCTCCATGCTTAGGAGCAGGAGCGTCAACGCCGGAACCAAGGAGCCTAGATCCGCCATGAAGGGCTCCAGGGAAGAGGCCCTGCGCCCATCCGCCAAAACTCGAGCCAAACACATGTCCGCCAGACGAACCAAGCCGCAACCGCCGGTGCCGGTCCGCGGCGAGCGGGACGCGACCTTTGACGAGGAAAACCAGGCCATCGGCCTCGTGCACCGCGTCCCCTCTTCCATAGCTTCGGGATCGCCCACTCCAACGCCTCCCGACCTGCCCGGTGTGCCCGAAGATGAACCGGTAGACTTCGGCGGCCGCGGCGACAGCCCACCCGACACCTTTGACCATGGCGACGTACCGAACGAGTCCTCGGGAACGACATCGACCAGCAACCCGTCGTCGACCGAACGATCCGCGAAGGGCACCAAATCCGCAAAGCTGTCGTTCAGGCCGTCTCTCCCCTTCGCGTTCGCGCGAAACGGATTCCGGACCGTGGTCGACGGCGCTAAGAAGACCGTCGTGATCATGTGGATCTTCGCGAGCAACCTATTCGGCCCGCTGCTGAAATACCTGCTCCTCGGCTTCTTCATCTTCGGCATCACCACCCTCTCGTACGGCTTTATCCAACGCTCGACGTCGTACACGGCTCCTTTCCTGCCACCCACGTCCGCGGAGGAGGTATCCCGGCGTCTGATGGAAGTCGAAAGGCAGCTCGGTTCCCTGTCCAGAGCGTACGACAAGGGCGCCAAGCGATGGGATTCGTTCTCAGAGACGGAAAAGGACCAGATGGCGTCCGTCAAGAGCATACTGGCCGCCTACTCGTCTCTCTCGCACGCCATGGAACAGCACACTCGCGGGTACCAGAACGACCGACGCACGAACGCGGCGGCCATGTCGACGATGAACGCGCAACTCGACAATCTCGACAAAACGGTCAAGAAGAGCGACTCGCAACACAAACAAGACGCGGGACGGGTGCGAGATCAGCTGACCAAGATGCAGGGCCAGATGAAAGAGGTCGACGCCGAGCTCAAACGCCTGAAGCAATCGCAGGAGCTGGGGGACAAGGCGCTGCGTTCGATCGAGGCGATGCTGCCCAAGCAGATCGCTGCCCGGCTCGATCCTGAGACCGGCAAGATTATCGTCGCGCCAGAACTGCTCCGGTACCTGCAATCGGTTTTGAGGAAGGACATCCAAGACGAAATCAGCAAGCTCGGGCCCTCCACAGGCGGCGGCAAGGTCGTCGGCGGCAGCACCGTCATGGCCAGCTGGGACGAATTCCTAAAGGTCAACGCGGCCAAGATGAAGGGCTACCTGGGACAAATGTCGGACGAAAAGTGGAAGGAAGCAATCGCGGACGGAATCGTGGTCTCGAAGGAGGATATGATGCGGCTGATCCGCGACGAATTCAACTCTGTGCGCGGCATCGCCGAGAAGGACAACAAGGAGCTGATGAAGCAGTTGCTCAGCCAGGCGGAAGGTGTCGCGAAGAACGTCGCGTCGACCGCCGCCACGAGCATCTCGTCCGCAGCGCTCGCGGCCGCCTCTAACTACGTGCGGAACGCTAAGGGCGGCGGTTCCGCCAGCAAGTATGCGGACGCGCTGATCCAGGCTGCCCTCCACCAGTACTCGTCGACCGTGCTCCGCAAGCCGGATTACGCCTTATTCGCCCGCGGCTCGCTCATCGACCCCCGACTTACATCGTCGACTTTCGACCCGTACGGCAAGCCGGGCCTGCTGGGGACCTTCTCGACGTTTCTGCGATCCGGACCGAACGAGCCCGCGCACGTGCTGACGGAGTCCACGAACGTCGGCGACTGCTGGAGCTTCCCGCAAGCCAGCGGACAAGTGTCCATTCTGCTCGCCGAGGACATTCACCCGACGGACGTGACAATCGACCACGTTCCGCGCGGCATCTCCGGCGACGACAGCTCCGCCCCACGCGAGATCGAGTTTTGGGTACGCGTCGAGGACGAGATCGTGCGCGGGCAGGTTGCAAAGGCGGCGGCGGTGGCGATCGGCGATGTTGCGGACAATCCGTCGGCGCGGCAGTATGTTGTCAACGGGTACGTGCGCATCGCGTCGTTCATCTACGATGTCAACAGTCAGTATCCGACGCAGACGTTCGAGCTGCCGGTTAACCTTGCGAGACTGGGCGTTTCGGTGCGTGGTGTTTCGTTCCGCGTGCTGAGCAATTGGGGGAATGAGGAGTACACGAGCATATACCGGCTGCGCGTGCACGGCGACCCTGTTGCCGGTCGCGGCGGCGATTCATCGCAGGCAGCGGAGGAGATCAAGCCGTTGTAGAAGAGACGAAGGTGGAGGTGAATGGAGAATAGAGATAGATGGAGGAATGGCTGTTCGTCGGTCGTTGGGCGTTCTTTGGGGATTTTTAGTCCGTCTGTCCAGCTTGTTGAGTGGAGTGGGTGAGGAATTTGGACTTTACTCACTTTGCTCATGCAGCTCAAGTATGTTGAGGACAGGCGATACACGTGTTAGCTTCCTTTCACCCCTTATCTTTTTCTTTTTTATTTCTCTTTTATTATTATTTTTTCCCTTGATACGCTTTACGAAGGATGTAATATGTACATATACGACCTCTCGGAGACCCTGTTTGACGCCCTTTTCTTTTGCATTACAAGTCTTGTTGTGTCTGTTGACATTATAGCATATCATGTTACGAGGTTGTTCGCATTACTTTTTCTTTTCTTTTTTATTATAGGACAGGCCTTGCAGCGTGCATGGATGCATTGTATGTATATTAATTGAGCGCTTCTTGCATTATATTATTATATTACTACACTTGTCGCTGCTTCTGAGTGGTTGATGGATTCTATCACGCTGCTGCCCGCGGAAGGTATACACTGGACGCATGCATGCGGGTGTGCATAAGACAGGTGGAGGTATAAGGTATGGTGATGATTGATTGATTGATCGCAGCGCTGTTGAATCGAGAACACGTACGCGCCAACGATTGCAAACACATACATTCACCATCCAAATGCATGCGTGCATGAACGGCGCAAGACTGCCAACATACACAATCCATCCATCCAAAATACAGTATCCAACAGACCAAAGACAATACGATACTAGATACAAAGACGCCAATCCGTTCATTCCATTCCATTCCATTCGTTCATTCGATGATTGCGAGTACATTGGTTATTCACTCCGATGCGTATCGAGCAGTTTATTAACATACGCCGTCGCACCGACGCCTTCCCGCGCGGCAGCCGGTGCGACCTTCCACTTTTTATCCGACGGCGGCGGCGGCGCGGTGGGGGCCAGCTCGGACTTGAGGAGGACAGCGAGAACCTCGATTGGTGGGTGCAGGTTGAAGCGGTGGGCGCGGGACCAGCGTTGCAGGCGGGTTGTGCTGCCGATGCAGGGGCCGTATTGGGAGGAGAGGTCGAAGTGGCGGAGAATCTTTTCGTAGTCCGTTAGGCCTTCTTGGTGGACTATATAACTCGTTAGCCTCCTTCATTTTCTCATATACTTATTTATGTATGTGTGTATATGTGTGTAGGTATTTGGGGTAGGAGGGGGAGAGGGAGGGGGATGTATGTGGTACCTGGCGGGGCGATGCGGGCGTTCTTGATAGATTTGTAGTATTGCGATATCTGCTCTGACGTGACGTCGTACGCTTCGTCCGCACATTCCTGACTGATCGTTGAAAAATCAATCTTCGGCCGCTCGATGACCTCTTCTTGGAATTCCGTCACTTCAACCTCGGCTTCCGCTGCGTCTGCGTCTGCTGTTGCTGTTTCGGTTTCGGCGACGTCGGCAACGGGGGCCGTCACCTCCGCTTCGACCGTCTCTTCGGCGTCGTCGTCAACGGTTACATCGACGGTCTTCGGCGGTTCTGCAGCCTTGGCGGACGCGGGGGCGTCGAGGTGCTGTTTGGCCTTGAGGTGGGCGGGGGTGGTGGTCGGCTTCTTCGTGCTGAAGTTTAACTTTGACTGCTGCTGTCCGCCTGCTTTCGCCGGGGCGGCGGCGGAGTGGCGTGTGGATACGGGCATATTTGGTATCGTTGTAGACGTTGGTATTCGAGATACGGATGATTAGGTAAGTGAGAGGTGAGAGGTGAGTGGTGGAGGGTGATGCGATGTGATGGGTTTGGCAGGTGGACGAGATGTTGGCGATGGGCGGCGGAATTGCAGAATGGCAGGCGACGCGCCCGGCGGCTGGGCGCTGGCGTTGGCGGGGGAACCGGTGGCACAGCGTCAGCTGACACCGCGCTCTCCAAACACCAAACACTCTCAACCACCATTGGACTCTATCCAGCTCTACTGGTGAGTATCTCGAGATGCATCGTGGGTATATGCTGTCTATCTGTATTCTATGAATCAAGAGTTTTTCTATGCGGGTGCCCGTATACGTATATCGCGGTATTGTGTAAGCAGAGGTTATACGGATGCGTATCCACAGATATAGACAGCACGGATACATTTTATATCCGAGGTAAAGAATATGTACAGAAGTACGTAATATATTAATACTGTCACTGCTGCTTCCGCTCGTCCTCCACTTCGGACGACGCCTCACTGCCCGTGCCGAACCAGACGCCGACCAGCTGCACCGCCATGCACCCCACCGCTATCGCCGAGCTCGCCTTCGTGCCTACACTCCGTCAGCCGTGACCCCGAATACACTTCATACGACGATTGTAGAATAGAAAACACTTACTGGGGTACACGTTCCACGCATACTCCTGCGCCGCCCACACCGGCACCACGAACAGCGGGCCCCACCCGCTCCGCCACAGCAGAAACGGCGTCGTCCACGCCATCCACGAGTAGAACTGGTAATGCAGCGACCTCGCGCACAGCATCCCGATCATATTGCACGCGAACAGCGTCGAGAGCATGTACGCCCCGTCCGCCCTCCGCGCTATCCGCCCGCTCTCCAGGCTATCCACCGGCCGCAGCAGCGGCGACTGGATAAACTCAACCAAGCTTCGCCCGGCAGGCCGTATCCACCTCGTCGCCAGGAAGAACAAGAGCAGCGCGGCATGACCTCCCAGCAGCGCATACTTGAACACCGCCGACGTGAACACCTCCTCCCCCACGAACCGCCAATTGACCGTCCACGTCCACAGAAACGCGCGGCTGAACTCGAACGCCCGGCCGATATACCCCGCCAGACTGCCGTTCTCCCCGGCCACGAACGGCAGCGCCAGCACAACCTGAATCTGCACCATCAACATCGCCAACCGCAGCGCCTTCGCCGTATCCGTGCACAGAACATAGACCAGCCCGAACGCGGGCAGGTACAGCAGCGAGGACATCTTAACCCCAATCGACAGCGAAGCCAGCACCGCCGACAGCGTGAACTGCCACTTCTGCAGCATGTACATCGCCCCGAAGATCAGCAGCGTGCTGAAGCAGTCGTTGAAGAAGCGGAGCAGGTAGATGCTGTGCAGCCGCTTCGAAAGCACCAGCAGCACCATGATCCACGGCGGCGCCTTGGCCGTTCGGTAGCAGGCCATCGCGAGCCACAGTGTCGCGAGGTAGGTCGCCCAGAACACCGCCTGCGTCGTCTCCCGCTGCGCGCCGCCGTCGGTTATGGTGTAGAGCCAGTTGTAGATGTAGACGTGTCCGGCCGGGTAGACCAGCGGGCCCGTGCCGCCTTTGATGTTCCTGTAGTCCCGTTCTCCCGCGCGGTACTGCGCGACCTGCTCCATGTAGGCCTCCCAGTCGATTTCCGTATCTGTGTTGTACGCATCAGTATCGGCATCCTTAAATATATCTGCGGTATGGCAGGGCATGGGGTGGCATCCGTACAGGGGATCTTTCGGAGGATCGCATAGCTCAGAACGGCGTCGAAGGCGAGCAGTGCGAACGCCGCATGGCGAGAGTACCGGGGGCTCCGGACGGCATCAATCCCCCATCCGACGAGACTCGTAAGGGCGTCCATGGCGTGTGAACGTGCTGGACCGGCTGGTGGATTCCGTGGCCTCGAGCGAGATCCTGGCGCGCGCCGCAACGCGCCGAGCAAACCAAACTGCAACAAATTACCGAAGCCGATTGTCATGTTCTCGCCGCAACCTTCGCGCAGCAGCCTTTCTTGCTCACCGCGACCTTCCATCTCCAACCTCCAGAAACCGCGACACCTCCCGCAGTTCCCAGCGCTTTCGATACAGCCGACCCCTACGAGTGTACCACCGCTCGCAGCCCCACCGTTCACCTTGCGCCAACCCTCATATAGCATCTATACGTCTTCGCGCGCCGCCATGGCGAGAATGGGGAGCGCGGCTGGCCGCGACAGGTCGGTCAAGAGGTCGCTGGGCCCGCTGCACGCCGTTATCAAGAAGGTACCGTCGCGCCTACTCGCCCCGCTATCTTTACCCATACCCCTCGCTCTGTCGCTTGGTTCTCTCCCCTCCTACCTCCTATCAGAACACACGGCTAACCACAGAGCTACTCTATCAGTCGAAAGTCCTGATGGTCGGCGCGGGAGGCATTGGATGCGAGCTGCTCAAGAATCTGGTCTTAACGGGGTTTGGCGAAATCCACATCGTGGACCTGGATACCATCGACCTCAGCAACCTGAACCGACAGTTCCTCTTCGGCCGGCAACACATCAAGAAATCGAAGGCGCTCGTAAGGATCACATCCCCCCACTAGACGCAAAGCTCAAGGAAGACATGTAGCTACGGGTCCGCTGACACGCTCGTACAGGTCGCGAAGGAGACGGCGTCAAAGTTCAACCCGAACGTCAACCTGATCGCCTACCATGCCAACATCAAGGACTCCCAGTTCAACGTCGAGTGGTTTCGCGGCTTCGATATCGTCTTCAACGCGCTAGACAACCTCGACGCACGGCGGCACGTCAACCAGATGTGTTTGGCGGCGAACGTGCCGTTGGTCGAGAGTGGGACGACGGGCTTCAACGGCCAAGTGCAGGTTATCGCCAAGGTGGGTGGGCTGTTTTGAGTTTGCCTCATGTCGCCCGTGCGCGCGCTGATCCTCGTTCGATTGGAAAGGGTGTGACGGAATGCTACGATTGCACGACCAAGCCCGTGCCCAAGACGTTTCCCGTGTGTACTATTCGCTCCACGCCGAGCCAGCCGATACACTGCATCGTGTGGGCGAAGAGCTACCTGTTCAAGTACGTCCCACGTCTCACGGTTGTCGGCTGCCATTGTCTAATCTTCGGATAGTGAATTATTCGGGGCGTCAGAAGATGAGTCGGGAGAATTCGATCACAGCGAGGACGCCGAGAATGGTATTACTTGTACAAACCCCCAGTTATCACCATGATGTGGAGCTAACCGTTGCTGCAGCACAGGAGATCAAAAATCTACGACAAGAGGCTGCTGAACTAAAGAGAATACGAGAAACACTGGGACAGCCCGAGTTTGCCGAGAATGTCTTCGAGAAGGTTTTCAACAGAGACATCATCAGGCTGGCCGAAATGAAGGACATGTGGAAAACCCGCAAAGCGCCAAACCCGCTGTCGTTCAAAACCCTGTCGGCGGATCTCGAGAATAAAACGCCGCCTAAAAACGACCAGAAATCGTGGACTCTTGTCGAAAACTACCTTGTCTTCGCAGATAGTCTAGACCGGTTGAGCAAGCGGGTCCAGGAAGACAAGAAAGCCGGCAAGGACCCAATACTCTCGTTCGACAAGGACGACGAAGATACCCTGGACTTTGTAGCCGCTAGCGCCAACATCCGCTCCCACGTCTTCGGGATCGCGGGGCAATCGAAGTTCGATATCAAGCGTAAGAGCTGCTATCCCACCTCCATACGCATGACAGTCCAGCTAACAGGGTGCAGAAATGGCCGGAAACATCATCCCCGCTATCGCAACAACAAACGCCATCACAGCAGGTCTCTGTGTGACACAAGCGTTCAAAATTCTGAAAAAGAAAATCAGCGACGCGAGAATGGTGTTCCTGTCGATGTCCAGCGACAGAGGCCTGACGACGGAGGCGCTGCGGCCTCCCAACCCGTCATGCCAAGTCTGCGGCGTCGCTCGAGTGGACTTTGAGTGCGACACAAAAACGACGACGCTCGAGGAGTTCAAGGGCACGGTGCTGCAAAGCGTGTTCAAGTATGGTGAATCGATAAGCTTGATCCACGAAAAACTCATCTACGACGAGGACTACGACGACAACCTTGAGAGCTCGTTCGCGCAGCTCGGCATCAAGGACGGCTCGTTCTTGACCGTCATTGACGAGTCCGATGACGACAATGACCGCCGGGTCAACTTTATCTTCCAGATCAAAGAGAAGTACGCCAATCCAGTCAATTTAGTCTCCACTCGTAGCACTAACGCGTACTTTAATGATATTACAGACCGCAAGGAGAGTCGGAACCCCCGTTCGTTATACCAGCGCGCTTCGAAATCCCGAAGAGACCGACGCAGCCGCCCTCGCTTGACTCGCTGGTGCTCAGCGGCAGGGATCACAGCGCCAACGGCACGCTCCCCGGTAAAGATGGCGAGCTGTCGAGGAAGCGCAAGGCGGACGACGACCTCACTGGTGAGAACGAGCACGAGCCGCACAAGAAAGTCAAGGCTGCCAACGACATTATCGTCATCGACGACGGGTTCATCGAGATAGACTAGCTTTTACATTTTCTTTCTGATTGTATTGTCATTTGTGGATGTCATTTAACACGCAGGCGTTCAGTCGGGTTTGGCTTGGGTTTCCGCAAACTCGGAGCGCCGGTGGCTTATTTGCTTTCGACTACTTCCTGTAGTCCGGTTGTTGTATTGGTTATTCGCGACGCGACGGTAGAAGTGGTGGTGCTACGATTCACGATGTTTGCACAATGCGATGGGAGGAGATTTGTATACTAGACTGGCGCACCTGTATGCTGTTTCGTTAGTGGCCAACTGAATAACCGCCATCGATCACTAGGTTCGTCCCCGTGATGAATTTGTTCGTAGCGAGAAAGTATGCTGCTTCCGCGACTTCCTTCACGGTACCAAAGGTGCCCAGCGGCGTTTTCGATAGCGCTTCCTTCCTAGCGGCCTCGGACATGGCTTTAGAGAGTGATATGCATTGTTAACTGATCTGCTCGGTCGTTGTGCGGTTATTTCGGGCGTCGGAGGGGTGGGTGTACCGGCTGTCATATCGGTCTCAATATACCCTGGCAGGATGTTGTTTATGCGGATGTTAAACCGCGATACCTCCTTCACCATCGACTTGGCGAATCCTGCGAGAGGTTAGATCGAGTTAAACTAGTGTCGTCATTGGGGGATTGTGCACCATCGAGTCCGGCTTTGCTGGCAGCGTAGACGGCTGATCCCTTGCCTCCAGTTGCCGCGAGGGCCGAAGAGATGTTGATGATACAGCCTGGAGGACGCCGGGACGTTAATTCCTCCGTCAAAGTAATGCTACTGCTGTGGTTGATCGCTCTATTCGCACCTTCTCGAGCCTTCATCATTCCCCTCGTGTATGCTTTTGTACCGTATATCGCGCCGAGCAGGTTCACCGCTATCAGACGTTCGATGTCTTCCGGCCTCGTGTTGAACAATGGGGATGCTTGCGCCTGGCCTGGAGATTTATACGATGGGTGAGCTGGAGGTGCCGTGGACGGTGCGGGCTGCGGACGGTCGACGGGGCCGGTCACGTTGTATATGTACCTGCAGCGTTCACCAGGATGGATATCTCGGGCTTCATCCCCACGGCATGTTTCCAGAACTCCGGGTCGCCAACGTCGCCGGACAGGACGTCGTGTGTCTGCTTTACGTCATCGGCGCGCGGCAGCGTCGAGACGGCATCACGCAGCGGCTCGAGGCTCCGGGCGACGAGCGTACAGTTCGCGCCTGCGCTCGCGAATCGAGTCGCGATGGCCAGGCCGATGCCCCTGGAGCCGCCGGTGATCAGGCAGGAGCGGCCGATAAGGTCGAGCATGGACGGACGGCTGAGCTGTGACTGTGGCGCATTGATATGTCGCTAGTCCGTGGGGATGGATGGTTGGGTTTCCGTTTCGGCGTCGGAAGCAACTGCTCGGCTTGGCCGCCGGTGGCTTGGCCCCCGTTCGTTCGCTGGGGTGCGCGTCATGCAACCAAATATCATCATCCGCCCGGCCCTCCAACCGCTCCAATTAATTACCATTCGCGAGTTCACCGACACAGCACTCACCGACCGACCAACAGACCCCCCTCAGGAACACCATCCGAACCCCCTCGTACGGCTACAGCAGACTTCGGCAGCGTAGCGATGTACACGAGCTACGGTTACTCGTACCCAGCCCTTGCGGCTATCGTTGTTGGTGCTTGTACGTCAGGCCGGCCGGCTGGCTCGTTATCTCCGCCGA
This sequence comes from Drechslerella dactyloides, assembly GCA_020064725.1. NCBI lineage: Eukaryota > Fungi > Ascomycota > Orbiliomycetes > Orbiliales > Orbiliaceae > Drechslerella > Drechslerella dactyloides. The sequence goes on from JAGTWJ010000019.1 coordinate 1,984,594, forward strand.
ATCGACAGACCCACCCCCTGGTATAATCGATTAATCATGACAGACGGCTAATGATGGGGTTTACGGAGCGTAGATATCCTGTTCACGGGGGATGGAGAGTACTTTAATGTTCGTACACCACCGACGTTACGCTGCCGGCGGATTGAAAGACGGAGGCTTGGGGATTGGACTAATCGGCGGTATGGGGTGTAGGTCGGGAAATTCCTGGAGGAAACATCGCCGTACAGTTGGGCAGGCGCCGGCATCGGCCTGTGCATTGGTCTGAGCGTCATCGGTGCAGCCTGGTTCGTTGGATACCACCCCCTCGACGTACGTTACAAATCGGCGGAGGTCTGATCGTTAGACAACATACAGGGGAATCTTTATCACCGGCTCGAGTATCCTGGGAGGTGGCGTCCGGGCACCCAGAATCCGGACGAAGAACTTGATCTCCATTATCTTCTGCGAAGTCGTCGCTATCTACGGTGTCATCATATGTACGCTTGTCTACCCGCCTCTCCCGTACTGAGGCCGGCAGTTTTCTGACATTCAGCAGGTATTGTCTTTAGTTCGAAGATTCAGTCCATACCGACAGAAGATTTATACCATCCGGAGAACTTCTACACCGGCTATGCTTTGTTCTGGGGCGGCCTCACCGTCGGTGCCTGCAATCTGATATGCGGTGTGGCTGTCGGTATCACAGGCAGCACGGCAGCTCTAGCCGACGCTGCTGACCAGACATTGTAAGTGCCATTCTTGGCGTCAGGGGGCGATATTTGAATGTGCGTATGCTGACTTGCATGACAGATTCGTCAAGATTCTGGTCGTCGAAATCTTCGGCGGCGTCCTGGGTCTGTTCGGATTGATCATCGGGCTGTTGGTATCCGGAAAGGCGACCGAGTTCTCGAAGCATTAGCAGAGCCAGCCGATATACGACCCTCACGGACGATATATGGGCGTGAACTCATCCATGCGCTCCAGCGATAGGGAGATATGCACGGCGTCGATATCCCTAGCGCTTGTCTCGTACATCACCTGATGCTGGATGCGGAAGCGCTCCCAGCACTCAGTTCCTCGTATCAAAGAAAGTTCGCGTTGGCCTCCAGTTACTTTTGACCTCTGCAATTACTAGCTAGCTGCCAGTTGAGGCATGATACCAAGACGATGTATATAGATGTCTCTCGCTGGCCCCGCGATTGACTTGAGCGTTTGTGCATGCATGCATGGCGTATTCGCAATTGTTTTTATGGGAGTCTAGCTCGAGGTTGGCTGGCGGCACAACCCTGAAGACAAGCATTTGCTCTTCCCTTTGATTTTTACCCACCGCGTCCTTTTATGCTTCACAATGATGTATTTCTACTAGTTTACACGAGTACGTTTTGGTGTTCAATACAAGCCTGGTATTACTTTTGTTTAAATGTCTATGACGTGACGGTGTCGACGGTAATCACGCAGCCTGCGCCTGTATCTGTACACTAACGTTCAACTGTCTAGTGGCCGTGCTCGTCCGTTTCCTCCCTACGCTCGGGGTCCAACCTGATCATTGTGTCGATGCGCATTATGGCGATGCAAGCCTCCACCGCAGATTTCAACTGCTTGATCTTGCTCATGCTCGGCTCCAGCACACCGGCCTTGACCTCGTCCACCAGTTTGCCGTTTGTTAGCTCCAGTCCGTAATTCTTGTAGCCCTTGATCTTGGCCTCCGTCTCCGCTGCGGACTGGCTGGCGGCGTGGCGGTGCCGTAATTTTGCTACCAATTCGGAAGAGTCTTTCGCGGCGTTGACAGCGAGAGTCTTCGGTATTACGAGCAGCGAGGACGCAAACTCGGCGATCGCCAGCTGTTCTCGAGATCCCTTTACCGCCAGTCAGATTTAATGTTTCAGATCGTCAAGGATAGCTAGATAGACTTACGACTGTTGTTGCAAAGTTCTCGAGATAGATGCTCAAGGCGGTCTCGACAGCGCCACCGCCAGGTACCACCGCACCGCTCTCCAACGTCCGCTTGACTGCGGACAGCGAGTCGTGGACGGAGCGCTCCATCTCGTCCAGCTGGTAGTCGTTAGGCCCACGCAGGATGATGGACGCGGAACTGTAGGCTTTGGTTCCCTTGATCAGAATGCACTCGTCGTCCGATATCCGCTCCTGCACGACTTCCTCAGCATAACCCAGGCTGGAGGCCTCGAAGACTTCGTCTCCCTCGAGGTTCGATAGCGACGAAACTAGAGTCGCGCCGGTGGCTTTTGCGATTCTGCGGAGATCCTCCTTCTTGCATCTTCGGACGGCGATGGTCTTCGCCTCTACGAACGTCTTGAGGCATAGGTCGTCGATGCCCTTCGTTGTCAGAATGACGTTGGCGCCAGCGTCCAGGATCTTCTTGATCTTTTCAAGAACGATACCGGCTTCGCGTTGCCGGATGGCTTCCAGCTGCTCCGGGTCGTCGATAGTGATGTGAACGCCGAGCGCCATTCTCGTCTTCTGCAGGTTCATGTCCAGGCAGGCGATTTTAGCGTTGACTATCCGCTTCTCCATAGCCTGCGACGCCACGGTGCAGTTCAGGGCGTAGCCGTTCACGAGGATGCTCTCCAAGGCGCTCTTGCCGTGTGCCTTTAGTATGTTAACAGCCTTGACCGGGTACTTTGCCTCCTGCTTCGAGTTGACGGCCTTCACGGAGAGCATCGCGTCAACCACCATGGCGGAGAAGAAAGTGGAATCCGACCCGATGATCTTGGACGACATGGATGTTTTCGCGATGTTGATCAGGGACTCGCGGGCGAGGCTGTCCACCTTTGTAGACATGACCTCCGTGATGTACTTGACAGCTTCGCGCAATGCGAGACGGTATCCACTAATGATGGTGGTCGGGTGGATGCGGTTCTTCACGAGTTCGTTCGCGCGGCGAAGGAGCTCCGAGGCGATGATGACAACGGATGTCGTCCCATCTCCGACCTATTCGATGCATGGTAAGTAGTTGATTAGGGCAGCGGGTGTATTTGCGGTCGTACCTCTTTGTCTTGCTGTTGAGCTAGTTCTACCAGGATCTTTCCGGCAGGATGCTCGACGTCAAGCAAGCTTAAAATCGTAGCTCCATCATTCGTGACCGTGACGTCCTAATGTTCCATGATCGCGTTAGGCGACAGCTGTCCGTGGACTATCCAGACAGGTAGAAGGGCAGAGCATACCCCGATATCGTCGACCATCATCTTATCGAGCCCGGAGGGGCCAAACGAGCTCTTGACGACATTCGCGATAGCTTGAGTGGCGAGGACTGCAGCGGATACACGTTAGCTTCCAGGCCGCTTTTTATCGAGCTGCAGGGCTGCAGGTAGGTGAGATTTACCGCACTGATCGCGGATGTCCGAGCCGCTGACTTTGCTTCCGCCTAGGACTGTAGATGCGTGAGCTTCCTGAATAATGGCTACGTGGGTTGGTATCTGTCTCTCTTACACAATGTTCCTGCGTTCCGCGGCTGCTGGAATATGGTCGTCATATCGACCTGATTATCGTAGAAATGTGCGAGGGACGCGTGATTTCCCAGAAGCAGCTTTCGATCCGCCTCTCGTTATCACTCTGGTTATTGTTCTGCAGTGGTGGTTGGATGTGGGGGTTTATCGATCGTTGGTAGTCGCAAGCTTTGGAGCTGTCAAAATGGAAAAAAGATGTTGGCCGAGCTTGAGTTCAGGCGAGCTAAGACGCAGCAAAAACTGCCCCTCGCACCCCTCTTAGTCACCCCTCACCAACAACCACCTCAAACTTTCGTCGGACGACCCAATCCGTTAACGCCAGAGTCGCCATTACCTCGATCCGAACGCTTGCATTTTAGATCGCATCGACAGTTGTCGCTAATTAATCATGGCTTCCGAAGTGGAGTCGAAGCTCAAATCCCTGTCTATCAACCCCACAGTTGTGTCGCACGGTACCTGTCAAAACTTGGTAGAATGGCGCGAGCAATTGGATAACGCCGATGGCAAGCCGGACTTTGAACACAAGCTGCTGAAGACGATGGTCTTCAAGCCCAGTACGTCATCTTGGTTTTTTATTTTCTGGGCTTCTATTAATCGCGTGTGCTTCTAGAGGCTCCCAAGTCCGAACCTGTATCCGTAATCGCGTTACTCGCGCTCGAAGATTCCGCAACTCCCTCAGGCAAAGTCAGCAAGGCAGTTGCAGTCAAGGAGGCGCGACTAGCGGCCGAAGATGTCGTGAAAAGCATTCTATCCGTCTCCACCGTTGACGGTACGTCGTGCCCTCGTCCATCCTATTTCTACCACGCACAGCCTCTAATGGCATCATACAGTATCCCCCTTCGCTATCGTCAAGGAAAACGCGGCATCGGTCAAGGTGGTCTTGGACAAAGCCGTTGTAGACTATAAGGGCAAATTGGCTGTCCATCCCAACGACTCGAGCAAGACAGTGTTCATCGACTCGGCGAATCTCCAAGAATATCTTCTGTCGACAGAAGTCGAGGTCATCGAGGTTGACTTCACCTCGGACGTAAATACCCCGAGGTAGGCTTTCTCCCATTTTGATTACAGAAAGGATTCTCCAACTAATATTTACAGCACGAGTTCGGCGGCGCTTGGAAAGTCGGAGGCGAAGAAGGCCGTCCATCCGCCCGTCAGTGCAAATATCGAGGGAGCAGCCTTGATTGGTATCACGGTGAAGAAGGAAGGTGATTTCCCTGGCTGGTACCAGCAGGTCCTCACCAAGGGTGATATGTTGGATTACTATGATGTGTCCGGGTGTTATATTCTCAAGGTTAGATCAGCCCGATATACTGCGCGCGTTCAGCCTTATACTGACCCGTCTTTAGCCATGGTCTTATACCATCTGGGAGCAAATACAAAGTAAGTGGTCCTTCACCTCCAGACTGGAATGCTAGTCCCCGGCTTAGAGGACTGTAAACTAACCCGCATCCTTATCAGGATGGTTTGACGCGAAGATCAAAGGGATTGGCGTCGAGAACTGCTATTTCCCAATGTTCGTGTCGTCGAAGGTTTTGGAAAGGGAAAAGGATCACATCGAGGGATTCGCCCCTGAAGTAGCCTGGGTCACGAAAGCGTAGGTCAAATTCAAAGGAGAGAGCTCTGGAATTCCCAGCTACAGGATCTGTACTAATAAGTGGGAGTATAGAGGGAGCTCTGATCTCGATGAGCCGATTGCCATCCGCCCGACATCTGAGACGGTCATGTATCCATACTATGCAAAGTGGATCCGCTCGCATCGTGACTTGCCCCTCCGTCTCAATCAGTGGAACTCGGTTGTCCGCTGGGAATTCAAACATCCCCAACCGTTCCTCCGCACTCGTGAGTTCTTATGGCAGGAAGGACACACCGCCCATTTGACCTTCGAAGACGCAAATAAGGAGGTCCTACAAATCCTTGATTTCTATGCTGGTGTTTACGAAGAGCTCTTGGCGGTCCCCGTCATCAAGGGACGAAAGACAGAGAAGGAGAAGTTTGCTGGCGGTCTTTTCACGACTACATGCGAGGGCTACATACCCACTACTGGAAGAGGTATCCAGGGTGCTACATCGCATTGTCTCGGTCAGAATTTCAGCAAGATGTTTGGCATTACGGTTGAAGATCCATCTGCGAAGGAAGGTGAAGAGAAAGAAAAACTTTTCGTCTGGCAGAATTCGTGGGGTCTCTCAACAAGAGTCATCGGGGTTATGGTGATGGTTCACGGTGACCAGAAGGGTCTCGTTTTGCCTCCCCGTGTCGCCGGACACCAAGTCGTTATCGTTCCTTGCGGTATCACCAACAAGACAAGCGAGGCGAAGAAGGAGGCCCTGTACAAAGACATCCAAAACATCGCTCAGGAATTGACTGAAGCTGGTATAAGGGTCAAGGCCGACCTTCGAGATGGCTACTCCCCCGGCTACAAGTTCAACGACTGGGAATTGAAGGGAGTTCCTCTCCGTCTCGAGTACGGACCTCAAGACGCAGATAAACAACAGGTCTTCACTGCCAGGCGTGATAACGGTGCCAAGGCTGCTATTCCTCTCAAAGGTCTGGTCGATTCTGTGAATAAGCTGCTCGACACGGTTCAGGCCGATCTCTACAAGAAGGCCAAGAATTCCTTCGACGAGAATATCGAGACTGTCACAAGCTGGGACCAGGTTGTGCCAGCCCTGAACTCGAAGAAGCTCATCATGATGCCATTCTGTCTGGAAGAGGCCTGCGAGGACGACATCAAAGACCGAAGTAAGCGAACGGATACCGGTGAGGTTGAAGATGCTAAGGCGCCAAGTATGGGAGCGAAGAGCTTGTGCCGACCATTCAACCAGCCTCCTGGTCTTGTTCCTGGCAAGACCAAATGTCTCGCCTGTGGGAAAGATGCCAAGGTACGTCACACAATTAAAGGGTAGTTTTGGTGGAAATTACTGACATGGGTTATCTCCAGGAATTCTGCCTGTTCGGCCGGAGCTACTAAACTTCTGACCCTGGCACAGTGCCTGTCTCTGGTTTCAAGATTGCCGTATTTGTGAGCAGAAACATGCGCCTTTGCCCGTTACCTGCATCATAGTGGCTTCCTTACCCCAATGTCGGCTTACACAGTAGTCCTGCACTTCGTATGCATATGATTCTATGACTTAGGTTTCTATTTTTCGTGCATCCTGTTCTTGCTCGTGGAATCCGCGATTCTATAGCTCGCAGTCGTGTACTTATTCAACATGGTTGAATACAACATAATGATTACCCCGCCTGGAGACCCTCATTCCAACGCCCGTTCAAGTAGCTCCTGGCCTAATCGCGCCATGTAGAACCGACGGACACTATCGTCTAGCCCCTCGAATTTGGCCAGAACACCCTTCAACGCATCACGGCCCTCCTGGTAACACGCAAGGTCTTTATTTCCGTAAAGGTCCCTGCCTTCGGAGAATAGACCTGCGTCGAAGCTGTGGAAAAAGATATTCACAGCGATGCACGGCTCAAGTGGTAAGACGGCATGTAGCCTGGATGACGGCGCACGTAAGCTTATGTAAATTTGATATGTAAGGAGTCTAATCATCGGACTCATGACTTACCAGAATGGAGGCAAGTAGAGAGCTTCGCCGGGATGCATTACTACTTCCATGGGGTGGGTGCCGCTTGGTATATTGTCAAAAATATTATCTATCAAGCTTGTCGTTTTTCCCGGTGGGAATTGAAGCTTGGGAATGTCCGTTGGCGGGAACAGTCTGTATGTAAATCGAGTGGTGAGACAACGATACATTACTGGAAGTTCATGTGGAGGGTGGTCTTACAGTATTCTTTTTCTGCCTTTCACATGGAACAAGACGTTTGCGCACACGTCGTAGTCTATATCATATAACAAGTCAATGTCAACGAATGTAAAGTGGATATATAGTGTTTTGGAGAGTGTAGATTCATACGTAGCCACACTCCAACCCCCGCACTTGATATCCTCAGAATCGACGAGTGTAGAGACGGTGCAATAAACGATAGTTCCGAAGGGATGCTGAAGTCCGAGGATATTTCAGGGAAGTCTCGCTCTAGCAGCGACGCATGTTTTGTTGGCTTATTTGAAATTGACCTGAGGTAACATGGCGGCGTATCCTGCTTGTCGGAAAAGGCGATGTCGATGAAATCCGAGAATGGCAGACGTGTGTACACGAAGTTCTTGGAGTTGAAATTCATATGAATAGGGTATGGTTGGCCAGCAGGTGGCAGGTGAGCATCATCAATTTTATGCACGACGACCTATCATGTACTACTATGTTAGTATGCATAATGTTGGCTTTGAGAGTGTATGACGAAGTGGTTTTGTAAACTGGATTTTCTCTGGTAGTCCGCGGCTTGTACATACCTCTCTCGAATTTCCAAGAGCGGACTTGAGATAGCCGGGACTCCAGGAATCTACGCAGCTTCCAAATGAGAGCCCCTCTAATAGGAGAGGCTTATCCTGCTTTATAGCTCCGCGGATGTCAGTTTGGAATTGGTTGAATCGATGTCTGATTACAGATTGTGACCGAACATCTGGATCGCAATTTGTCGTATGTAGGACTGCTTGAGAAGTTTTCTCGATCAAGAGTTTGCTTGAATCTCGGCCCGATGAGATCTCACTTTCGGTCGGTTTCGGTCCCAGACGTATAATGTGATACCCACGATTCCAAAATGCCCCCATGCTATCGAGTGGGGCGTTCTTAGCAAAATACTACCAATGTATCAAGTCACTCGACATACCTGAATGCAATTATTCCTCCGCCAATGACCTCGAGTTGGGACTTGCTCCATACACAGCTGAAGCCGGCTAAAATTGGCCGTTTAACCTCCTCGTCTCCGATGGGAAACTCTATCGACAAAGCTTGAATATCACTCGCAAGATCATCTATCAGGAGAAAGCTTCTGGAATAGTCGGAGGCGAAGCAACATTTCCCAGAGATGCCTCCACAGAGTATGGCTTGTGAGTCGTTAATTGAGACCATCTGCGAGCCACCGCGGCTGAGGAGATAGTCATATGCGGATGGAAGATCCCATTGGACAAAGTCTAGTTCTGTCCCCTCAAATGTCCACGTCCAGATGTCTGAGAACGTTGTTCCATCTTGGTGGAACCCGCCACTCAGAATTCCGGACGGACTGGAGGGAAACCATGCCATGCTGGCGGAAAAGCGACTCGGGGGTATCGTAGTCGATGCTGTGGGGACTCCCCGCCAACCAGCAGCCTCAGACCAGATGAGCCAGCTATCGTAGGTAGTTTTGCTGCTGCCTTTCCCGCCGAATACCAGAACGCAATCTTCGTCGTCTAGGGAGATGTAGGCAGCACAGTGTCTATATCTACCCGAAGGCAAATCCTGTACTTGTTTCCATACAGTGCCTGTGAAGAGCCAACAGTCTGAATATGCCGCATCCGGACCGCCGCGGCCACCGACCATCAGAATCTTTTTGTCTTCTAGCGTTGTTAGCGTGTGACAGGATCGCGGAGGTGGCCTGTTTATCAAGTCCGGCTCTGTGGTTTTCCCGAGAGTATGATCGAAAACATGGATTGATGATGATCGAGTTTTTCCGTCCATTCCGCCGTGATAAAGAGTATTCATAGCATCGAGTTGCGAAGCAGCTCCGAATTTCCGACGACCAACATTTAAAACATAACTGTCTTGCGACACAGTATGGGCTTGTGTCGTTTCGTATTCCAGACTTCCGCTGTTTGGGCCGTTACAATCACCTTCCACCTGGTCTGTGGTGCTGCATCGGTCACCACACGTCCACGAGCCTGTGCCAATGGGATTGCAACCGGATGCACCTATCTCAGCATACAAGTACAAATAGTGCTGTCCGAACAGCACAAAATCCTCGTATTCGTCAAACGCTTCCACGGAGTCGACAGAGCTTTTCTCGTCATCGGGTACCAGGTTGCACCATGCGCCATAGAGGTCGCAGGCATTGACTGACTTCCACCCCGAATTATAGAATCTCTGCACTTGCGAAGATAGAGTTGGATAATCCCCGATATTTCGGAGGGGTGAATTGATCTTTCTGAAGTGGGAAAGCATTGTGCTTGCAAACGGGTGCTTCGGGCCCGCAGGCAAAATCTGTTCTATTAGAGAAAACCTTGCTGCATTCAAAGTGACAGTTGTCAGTTGCTGTCATAAGTTACAGATGATAAATGTTCCAGCGTACCATTAGGGAATTTGCTAGCCCATTTGATCAAGGCGTCGGCGTCCTTCACAGGCATATACGTGATCGCAACCTCCGATATGAATAAGAACTGGTCGGTTTCTTGGCACATGCTACCAAAAAGCTCGTTAAGCATCTCGAGATTGCTTAAATCGATGCCGGCAGCCACATAGTTCCCTGCCGCAAAGACGATTGAACGGGTCGAAGGTGGTTCGGACGGGCCATTCAAACGACCGACCAGCTCTGGGGTGTTGCGTATAATCTCGCATTTTCGATTAATAGACTCCGGAAAGTCAATGTCTACGAAATTGATGTGGGGGAAGTCCTTGGCGTAGTAGAAGGGTAATGGATCACTAGCCAAGAGGCCGGCGAGCTATGCATTAGCTTCCGCGGCTGCTAAATTCTGTGCACGGAGCGTAGCGACCTACAAGCCACAGCCAAGATTGACAATCTATTCATATTAAATCGATTAGCTAGGTTCATTGTGTGTCACTTGGGTATTCGTTCAGACGACTTGAGGACGCAGTAGCGAAGCTTTACGGATGGGACGTAAATGACATACATATTTAGGAGAATCCCCATCGATGTTAATAAAGTCCTCAACAGCCTTACGAATCAGCCGCATGCGAAGCCAGTAGCCACGATTGATTAGAGGACTGCGTCTTTGGAACTTCGGAACAAAGTAACGGAGCAGGTGATCTGTTCTGTCGGCGACATAGAGCTTTTCAACGCTCCTACCAAGCTCAAAATCGATCGCAAGTTCGTGTTAGAAGGCCCTTCAAACTCCAAGGTGGGTATATATCATGACAATGTTGTATAGAGTAATGACTAACCGTTTTGACACAATACTGCTGTCGTTTGTCTAAAGCAACGAAAATTCGAAAATGATACTGGTAAGTGTTCAAACTGCTACTTCGAACTACGCGCTCCAGATGACTTACAGCAACGATCGCTGCATTATTGGCTGCATCTGCTGCAGCAGCTGCAGCGGGACTCATGTTATGATGACTACCCGTTTGCCCTCTGTCAAGTTATCTCAAAATAAGAATAGAACGAGTCCAAGCCGTGAATTCGGCAGAGTTGGTGTTTGGTGTTGGGGCGACGTTGCATATTTTCCAGGGCGGGCGCTTGGCGGCGGAAGAAGGAAGTGCAGCGGGCGGCGCGTCTGCGTCCCGTGACGGGGGATGGGGGCAATCACGAGGGCCGGCGCTGCTGTTGGGCCGTGGCCATCTCGCCTTCTCCCCGCGATAGCATCATCCATCATCCAAATCCAGGCACTCTGACAGCTGACTAATGTTTGCTTGGCCCCCAGCACGGATCCTCGCACTGACTGCGGCGATAACGTGACGACATACTCATCCGGTTCAAGTTTCATCGGCCGAATCCCACCACCTGTCGCAGCAGCTCATCGCTTGGACCTCATCGCTTCTGTCATCACTCCGTCGCATCATGGTCACCACTTCCATACCTCCCAAGTAGAAGCAGAACAACATCAGATCCAACGTCTCGAGCCCACGTAGCCATAGATACCGTACCCATCAACCGTGGTTCTCACCTCTCGCTACCCGTTACACCGCACCGAAGACTCGGGGACCGATCCGTCTCATGAATTTTGTCACTTTCAACCAGGATTTCTCCTGCCTTGCAGTAGGAACGCAGAACGGCTATCGCATCTACAACTGCGATCCGTTCGGGAAGTGCTACGAGAAGAAAGATGGCGACATCACCATCGTCGAGATGCTCTTCTCGACATCTCTCATCGCCGTAATCCTCTCGCCCCGCCGGCTCCAGATCACCAACACTAGGGTACGTCGAGTCGCGATACTATCTAGGACTTTCGCATGGTCTCTGAGGAGGAATCTTGGGGCATTTGACGCTGACTTGGATGGTTGGATAGCGAGAATCTACGATCTGCGAACTCACATTTCCCACTGCCGTTCTTGCGGTGAAGCTAAATCGCAAACGATTAATTGTGGTCCTTGAGGATCAAATCTACGTCTACGATATTAGTAACATGAAATTGCTGACAACGATCGAGACCTCGCCTAACCCGAATGGTGGGAGCCTTCCTTTATCCCAATAATGGTCCGATTAGCTGTGCTGACTGTTTTCCGGCCCGATAGCTATCTGCGCACTGTCCCCATCCTCCGAAAAGTGCTATCTCGTATATCCCCGCCCCGTTCCTGCATCGGCGTCGCCCTTTGCGCCTCCTACAAACGGTGGAGTCGCAGGTGCGGCTGCCGGTCTCAACAACTCCGGCGATGTTGTCGTATATGATGCCCTGGCTCTCAAGACGATAGGCATGATATCGGCTCACAAATCGCCTCTCTCAGCGCTCGCATTGAGCAGCGACGGCACATACCTAGCAACCGCTTCGGACAAAGGCACAATCATCCGCGTCTTCTCCCTTCCTCTCGGGAACAAAATGTTCCAATTTCGCCGCGGAACTTATCCCTCAAAGATCTATAGTATGGCTTTCAATCTTGCCTCGAACATGCTCTGTGTTTCGTCGGCTACTGAAACCGTCCATATCTTTCGCCTACTCGACCCGAAGGCTGCTGGCCAAAGCGCGGACCCTATGGGAACATCATCGGTTCATACCTCCGGCGGATTTCGACCAAGAAGTGGCAGCTCTGGCGGATCGAACAGCTCTAACCCTGACGCTTCCGGCATCGGATTCGACGTTAATATCGAGGGTAAACGGCGTAGCACATCTTTTGCCAGCATGATCAGGCGGTCATCGCAGTCCATCGGAAAGTCAGTCGTTGGTGCTGTTGGGGGATACCTACCACAAGCTGTTACAGAAATGTGGGAACCTCAGCGAGACTTTGCTTTTGCTCGCCTGCCAGCTGCTACGAAGAGTGTTGTGGCGCTGAGCAGTAACAGCCCCCAGATAATGGTTGTGACTTCAGACGGATTCTTTTACCTGTACAATGTTGATATGGAGAACGGCGGTGAATGTATACTAACAAAACAGTACTCGTAAGTGCAGCCGACCCTCCACATTATCCCCTCTCTTACACTGAGCTAACATGGCAGCGTATAGGTTGCTTGACAGTACAAGTGGCAGAGCAGGATTTGATACTGAAATTTAGAAGGCTTGGAAATCATCATTGCTGGTGTTTTGTATCATGTATTTACTATATACCCTTGTTAAGCCGTTCTGTGGGTTAATTTGTATTGATCAAGGTGTACGCTTGGGAATTTTGAATTAACCTCTCCTGTGCCATATTGTCTATTCAAGTGTGCATGGGCATAATTACAAGAAAAGCCTATGCGTCTGTAGGATAGCTATGTCTGCCCCGAGACGAGCTATGCATGAAGTAATGACCCAACAGACAGCCTAGCCAACTTGGAAACAAAAGGCCATCGGGAACGCTCAATAAATATTCGATCATATCAAGCGTTCTCCAATCAATCATTCTCGCTAGCAATAGCACGTCGCCGTGTCTGCTTCATTACTTGCTATATATCATATCAATCGATCGGACGTGATTTACTAATTCAAGGATCCTGACACCTGGCCAGCAGATTAGGATTACATATGACATCCTCATCCATTGTGCGAGCAGAGAGCTGGATATGGGCGCTGCGCAGTAACGGCATGGGACGACGGCTTCGGAGGTTGCGATTGGCAGCGGGCGATCCTCGCTCACACTTCTCCGGGCTTCTTCGAATTACACGATACGATCTTGACCCGGTCGCTTTGGATTACGTTGTTCTCGAGCTTGAACGTCACGTCCTTTATCAAGAACGTCCATACCTCGTCGCAGAACCGATATGTATCAAGGTGGCCCTAACCAAACACTGTGAGATCTTCATTCACACGTATCGCCCACCAAAGACACCTCGTACCTTGAACGACAGCTTGGCGGAAACATGCTGGGCGAGGATATCGGTGATCGAGCGGTCAAAGTTCGAGAGAATCTTCATCGCGAGCTGCGGCGCGATCTGGCCGTTGGAGATGAGTTCGTCCAGCGCATCGGTTAAAGCGACGCCAATGCTAGTCGCGCGAGCGAGTCAGTCTCGTCAATTCCAAAGCAAGCATGCAAGCATACGCGAAGCTGCAGGGGCCGCAAACCTGGATCGACGATACAACTCGTAGTAAGTCTGGGTGTTCATGGCGATGGATTGGGGCTGTAGCAGGAGCGGATCGATAGGAGTAGGCAGTGGTGATGAGGTGAGAGGGTTTGGAATGGCGAGATGGAAGGGAGCTTAAATACCCCCAGCTTAGTCATCCACGCAGGATATTTGATCCTTTCCTAACATTCTTTTTCAACGTGCAGTGACACACGATATGACTCCCATGCTCGACCACACGACATTCCATCGGCGACCTTGAGATCCTCGCGCTACCTCATTGATGTCCAGGCCCATCGCGGCGGCCTGCCTACGACAATTTCACGCCCGATTGCTTCCTCGCTCACCGATCAACACTATATTGCGACTGCGGTTTTCCAGCGATCTGGCGCCGAGCGACATGTCTGGAATAAAGCGGCGGAACGAGGCCAATGGCTCTGGGGAAAAGCGATGGAAGAAGAAGAGAACGGGCAAAAGTGACAAGAAAGTCGGGACTGGACGATTCGAAGGGAGCCCCGAAGATATTCTTCTCGACGACATAAAGTCGCTACTTCGAATATCGCAGCCCGAGGAATCTGTCGCTGAACCGGCGACAATTGAAGAATCTGCGCCTGAGACATTCACGGAAGTGGAAGTGACAATCAGCACCCTGACATCTACAGGAGACGGCTTGGGGACTTCCGACGACGGTAAAAGGATTTACGTCGTCCCGTTCACAGTACCCGGCGACAAAGTCACCGCCCGGGCGATCAAGAATTTCCCGGGGTACACGACAACGGACCTCGTTGAGGTCAAGCAGCCATCGCAAGACCGCAAGGATGACCTCGTCTTCTGCAAGTACTTTGGAAGGTGCTCAGGCTGCCAGTTCCAGATGTTATCTTACGATTACCAGCTCGGCCACAAGCGAAGGGTAATAGAGAAGGCAATGAAAAACTACTCGAACCTGGATCCTTCGCTCATCCCCACCGTCGGAGAGGTTATGTCGTCGCCGTTGTCGCAAGGTTACCGGACGAAACTAACCCCGCATTTCGATGGTCCCCGCAAAGGTGGTTTCAAACCAAGCGACCCAATTCCAGAGATTGGATTTCAGGCCAGGGGCCGGAGATTTGTTCTCGATATTGAAGATTGCCCCATCGGCACGCAAGTGGTCCGCGACGGCATGAAATCGCAAAGAGACTTCGTTAAACATAATCTGCATACGTTCAAGCGAGGGGCGACTCTTCTTCTGCGAGAAAGCACCCGGAGAACACCACTCGAGAACGACGGCAGCAGTAACGGTAATAGTGAGCCACAAGCATACACAGACTCGAAAGTCTGCGTTACGGACTCCAAAACCTCCATCACAGAATACATTGACAACTTCAAATTCACCTTCCCGGCCGGCTCGTTCTTCCAGAACAACAACTCCATCCTATCAAAGGTAAGTCCTTACAGCGCTGGAACACCCTCGTATGCACTTATCTACCCGTCCATACATACATACCTCGGTCCTCGTATTGTAATGATATGACCATCGATCGTGATCCGTGTGCATGCTCCACAATCTATATATCGATCCTATACAAACTTTAAACACCCTCGATAGTTCACCGCCTTTGTAAGCGAACAGCTGGACATCCCGTCCGAAGATGGCCAGGAGCATCCGCAGGACTCATACATGATCGACGCGTACTGCGGATCCGGCCTGTTCAGCATCTGCTGCGGCCATAAGTTCAAGGCAATTCTGGGCGTAGACATTGCATCGCAATCCATAGAGTCGGCCAGGAGGAACGCGGCAGACAACGGGATTCATAACGCTCGCTTCATAACAGGGAATGCGGAGGCTATATTCGCCGATGTGGACTTCCCGCCTGACCGTACGAGCATTGTCATCGACCCTCCGCGAAAGGGCTGTGACGAGTTGTTTCTACAGCAGCTCCTAAAGCTGGGGCCCAAGAGGATAGTCTACATTAGCTGTAATGTCCATACTATGTCGCGGGACATCGGCTGGTTTATAGACAGTAGTGCTGGGAGCTACGTTATTGAAAAAGTTGGAGGCTTCGATTTTTTCCCGCAGGTGAGTTTGCACCCCGATGTCATCACAGCACTGAGCGCCATATATGAATACCTATATACTAACGCCAAATAGACACATCATGTCGAGGGATATGCTGTACTCTCAAAAACGGCGCAAAGCGAACAAAAACACCAGATATCATAATGACATTATAGCATTATAATACAAGCCACGCCATCCGAACGCAGTTTTGACTCCAAGTGAACAAAGCTTTAATAATGCATATGCCATCGTCCGTCCAAGGGAATAACTTTTGTTCAACGAGCGCGCTGCGTAATCCACTAATGTACAGATAGAGGCACTCCAAATCAAAATAGCTGTAGGATTCGCTTTAAGCCTGTGCCACATATGTCGTTAGTCTGGCACAGATCTGTAGATAGGGGCAGGTATGCAAGAAACTCACAATCGCAATGTAATGCAACCTGCAGGGACAGTATACATAATTCGAACCCGCGAAGGAGAGACACAATATGGTACACTCTCAAACAAAGGTGTAGAGTAATTGATAGAAGAAAAAAGCGCCAAACTCAGACGTACGCTTTCCATGACATCGTAAGCATTAGGTCCAACAAGACTTTAGACGTGAATTTGTCATGCTGTAGTCGGGCGCATTAAGCATTGGACGCATCAATCATTAAACTTTGACTTCCGTATCATTGGTTATTCTAGCAGGAGCCTCGAATACAAGCCCAAGCTTTGTCATTCGGTCCCATACTCGGTCCTGGCGCAGCTTCTGCTCGATGTCGAAGCTTAGACCGTCGAGGTAGGTTATCTGAGGGCACTGCTCCCCTATGAGGATCTCGTAACATCGGCGCGCCACCGCCGTGTCTTCAGTCATGGAACATTGGAATCTGTTGTCCTCTGTACTGTTTTGATGCTGCAACAGAAAAGGGCTGGGGTCTAGTTCCTCATCCGCTTTTATGGCTATATCGGTGCATTTAGACAGAACTGCGTAAAATCCAAGAGTGAGAGGGTTGTGTCTAAAAATGTAGATTAGCGCTGTGCATCGGTAGGGGTCGGAGTGGATGGTACATACCTAAGATCGAGTTCGGATAACGACGGAAGCAATCTTAGCACGTTACTAAACTTTTGCAAGTTCGATATACGATTTCCGACGAGATATAGCTTTTTCAAGCGGACTATTCCAGACAATGGCTTGATATCTGAGATCGCGTTGTTGTTGAGGTTCAGGATTCGAACGTTGCTCATCAGACGACCAAAATTGTTGGGCAGGTTCCGGATGCTGCACGATGCCAACTCGAGATATTGAAGGTTGTTGAAATAATAATCGACCTGGAACGACAAGATCGGATTTCCAGATGCATACACCTTGCGAGTTTCGTAGAGGGACTCCAAGGGCATTTTTAGCGCGCCGCTTTGCGATCTGATCGAGAAGCTGTCGAGGTGATGAGCTCCCGATATCCCGGCTACGTCCTCGAGTTGATTCGTGTCCAGATAAAGCGTCCGGATATTGGGAAACGGTGTAACATCGAATTTTGTAAGGCGATTGTTCGAAGCATTAAGAGTTCGAAGAGTTCGTACTTCTTGGCCAGGAGGCAGCTCCAGAGCGTGCAAATTGTTGGAATCTAAGTTCGCTAATTAGTAGCCGATCATGTAGAACTCGGATCCTCCTGTGCTTACCCAGATTTAACGACGAGATTTCCGGTAAGTGATGAAGGGAGCTGATCTGGTCGATGCTATTGAATCCCAGATCGAGATTTTTGAGATGTCTCCTAGTCTCCGTTAGCTACGAAACGCCCCTGAACGTCTTAAAAACGGCTGAAGTCCACAGCGGCTCTTACAAGTTTGAGGAGGTAAGATCGACGGAAGTGAGGCGATTGCGCCTTAACCTCACTTTCATGAGACCATCAAGATGCAGGATCCCTTCTAATGACGTGATCTCATTGTCGTCTGCTTTGAGCTCTCGCAGATGAATCAGACTTGAGAGGCCTATCCCATAACGAAATTCACGTTAGTCGGGTCCATAGTTGTACAACCATCTTGAGATATTTCAACGCACCTAAAAGGTTATCGATACTGTTGCGGGAGATATCCAAGAATTGCAGATTCGTCAGATGATTCCAGGCGGTCAAACTGGAGAGTTGATTCCCTGCGACCTTTAGATCGCGAACCGTTGAAGGCAGACCCATCAAGTGGGTCAACTCGTTGTGTTCGAGATTCACTTCGACAAGGTTGGGATGGAAACCAGCGAGGTCCTGAACATGCTCTATACCTTGCTTTTGAATTTGCAAGGCTTTGTTTTGATCCCAATAGGGACCAAACATGTCATTATCGGTGAGGTGCTTGACCATATTCTTAATAGCCATCGAGCCCTTCTCACGATTCAACTTGCGAAGTTGCCTCCCAGTCCGTGATTGGTAACCTCTCCCCGAGTACCCGGAGTTCATCCTGCTGTCACCTTCCAAGTAGTGATATGTGATATCTGTCAAAGGTGTATTCCAGAAGGAGAATTCCGACTTCCGGATGCTGACGACAGTGCCATTAGGCTGTCGGCCGCTTGCTTGCATGGAGACTGTATATTGCCTCAAAGGCTCACGGGGCGTGCTTTGGGGATGCGTGAACCCAATATAACTTCCTTCCACAGCTGATGAAATGACAGGAGTCGCATTCTTGGTCCGGTTCAATTCCAGAGTTTCCTCGCCTTGGATCAAGCTATCGTTATGCGTATCTGCACCTACGCTTGTAGCCGTGCTAGACTCCTGCGATGGGCTGGCAGTAAATACCTTTCCGGAGCGGCCCTTTTGAGGGTCAAAGTCTGGAGAAGTAGGGCGCAAACTAGATGTCGATGTATCCGAAAGGCTATCATCAATGAGTGAAGTATCTGCTGCATTGTGGATTGGGGCAGATGGTAGCTGATCCGGTTTATTGGCCACAGGAGAAACAGATCTTCCTTTCATTGGGCTGGCTCCGACGGAAGAAGCCCCTCTGGACTCCAGCTGTTTCTTGAAAGCATTGAGAATCAAACGCGCTGTTGGAGAGTTGATCTTGCCATTTGTGTCACGCAGCGGCGCATGGGGATTTGGACTTGCTGGCAAGTCGGATATTTCGTAGAATGGGTCATCAGAGAGGACGTCTTCCTTTCCTCCAATGCCTTGACGGTTGTGGAGTATGGCTGCCTCACGCTCCGCGTCCTCAGACTTATCATGTTGGTGGCGCCATACCAGTCGCTTCTCATCGAACACCATGTCCCCAACTTTGCTCGGCATCATGTGCTTGACTTTAGCAGCTAAAATAACATTGAGGGAGCTTGAGAATTGAGGCTTTGACGAAAAGTTTGGAGGAGATCGCGAGAAGTTGATCTCCGGTTCCAGCCGCAGTTTACTCGTAGACTCCTGCAAGTCAGATATGTCGTCTGGCGATAGACCCCCTTCTATAACGCTTGAGTATCTCAATTTCGAATCCTCGATGTTGTCATCAGTTATGTCGCCCTGTTGGCCGCCATTGATCGCCCCTCTGGCGCTGGGAAGGCTCATCTTCTGCCTCTTCGGCTGATTTTCTTTAACCGGGGAAGGAGGGTGAAGACAATATGAGCGGGACAGATCTGGCGATCTCGTCTCATTTGGATTTGGAGATTTCTGACATGAAACGGGCGTCCCATCCCACATCCGCTTTGAGGTGCTGGCAAAGGAGAGACGGGGCTTGAACCTTGAGAATGAGGTCTCACCCTCGTCGTAAGATGAAGTATCGGATTCCATTTGTGAAATTCGACGATACCGAGTCGCTTTAGTGTGCGCGTCGTGCTTTGATGAGAAAAGCCTCAGCGGCGACCACTCATGCTGAAAGGTATCCGGAGTCGTTGTTACTGATGCGTTTCCAGACATCGCGGATTGCAAGAACTGACGGTCAGGTGTGGCATAATAAATCTGGTTGTTCTGAGACAAGCTGCTTTGCTCGGGCTGAAAATCCGTGTAATCTTGGTTCATGAACAATTGCTTCGAGAACTCGCTTTTGGAAGTTACATGGAGTAGCTCGTTTAAGCCAGGCGACTGATCCGAAAAGGCAGAGGTGGAAATGCTATTAAGATATTCCCCGTCTTTTCCGGGAGGCGACGGTGTGGCTTCGCGGAACAGCGAGCTCCGGAGTTGCTCCGAGGGGTATTCCATAGATTCCTGGCCAACGGGGCGCGGGGGCGTTGATCCCCAGTGCGGGTCCCGGCGTTGAGGATCGCGCGACCGCCCGTCCTCAGCCGCAGGAGAATAACGATAAGGCGTCGCTGGAGGGGCCAGCCTATCGGTTGCGAAGAAAGGGTTGTCGGCCTCGGAGAACCGTTCGTTGGTCGAGTCAAAATTTGATGTTGATGGCGCGACGCCGTTGAGTTGAGATGTCTCAGAGGCAGGCTCTCCTTCGACGAGCGATTGAGGACTCGGGAGGTTCGAGGCAGGCGACGATTGCGGCCGCACATCTTGGGTTTCTCGCGACTCGGGCTGCTTGAATATTTTCTCCAAGGGATTCGGAGTAAACAGGTCGTCACTGCCCTTTTCGAAGAAGATGGTCGGGGCACCAGCCTCGCCGGAGCTATGGCGCCTTCTGACCATTGTTCCCTGGGCGCTGGCAGTCGGAGTTGCAGCTGGGACGAAAACATCGGGCGTGCCCTCTGGCTTCTTGACATCGTTATCGTCGGCGACCGGCGTCGGTTTCGGTTTTTGGTTTTCGTCGTGCACTCGATTACGTCTATCGGGGAGGACTTTGGCGCCTGGTGCTTTTGGTATGCGAGATGCTCGCGGGATGAATGATTGCGTGGGTACGGACTTCCGCCTTGCTTGGTCCGCAGCCTTGATGGGATTCCTCCCGGCGGGGGACCGCTGTGGACTGGGCGCAGGCGGTTGCGATTCGGGAACCCAGTCCTCCCCCTCGAACGAATCCATATCCATCGACGGACGGTTGAACGGCGGGCTGGGCCGCTCAGCAGAGGCTGCTGGAAGGCTGTGGGCGGGCGGGGAGCTATCGAGACATGCGCAACGGGAATGGCAGAGGAAGGCAGGCGCGCTGGGGAGGCAACGGACGGGTCGGAGTCGAGAAGATAAGCGGCGGCGACGATGGATGTTTGGCGATGGTTTCGAGTTCACGGCGCCGCTGTTTACATTATACACACACCCACACACACATCAACAACAACAAAAGCTGCGCGGCCGGGAAGACGCATCCTGCGATTACATAAGCCCACCGTCGCGCCAGCTGCAGCCTGCGTGCTTGCTCATTTCCTCCGCCAGCTCTCGTGCTCGATTAGTCCAATTCAACTTCAACTTCGGTACCGCAGCTTGTTGCTGTTTCAGATAACGCGGCTCGATCGTATCGCCTTGCAGGGCCGTCCGAGCATCGTCGCCTTCCTTTCTAGCGCGCTCGACAAGCGATGCATCCCTCTCCTGCTCCTAGCAACGCTGCCGCCGTCGTCAGCACTCCTCTGCAGCATCACCGTCAGCATCCGCCCTCCTCGGTGTCTTCCAATCGGCGCCGTTCCACGTCGAGTGTCTTCGCGGAGCCGAAGCATCTTCTGACACCGCCACCCTCCTCCAGCTACCGGCAGAATGCCCCAGCAAGCGATCCGGCGCGCGGCAAGGCTGTCGTTCGGGGAGGCGACAGCCAACAGCAGTTCAGGGAGGTCCAGCAGGATGCAATGGAGCTCAACGGGGCAGCTGCCGATGATCCTGAAGCTCGAGAGCGTGAGGAGATAGCCGAGATGCTCGCCCAGAACGACTGGACCTCTAGCGAAATCGCCCTCTTCAAACGGCTGCGAAGACGTGGTCGAGAGCCACTGCTGCCGGCGCCATGGCGTCTGGACTTTACCACTTTCCCCGAGCCTCTGTACGCCCCGGTTGGCGAACAAAGCTTCATTTGCGCACTCACGCCTTCTATGGAATTCAGGGGTGAGGATCCTCCCCGTTCATCTTCTGTGGCTTGCATTGCAGTGTCATTCACCGGACATTTTCATTTTATAATCCTGCTGCTATTATTAACCTCATCCTGTTTACTTACATTTTCTATCCGAATCCGTTGATTTTTCCTTCGTTTTTTTTCTTACGTTTGCGATATAATATCAAAATGCGGCAAGGGCTAACTGCCTAGCAACTCGATATCGTTTCCATGGCATGTTGGTACACCAGGCTCCCAAGCACTGCAGAGACTCGTCAATATCGGGGGATATGTCCGCGACAGGACGGAAATCAACCCGTCCGCTCCCGTCGAGCCCTTGATCTACCAGGAAATCAAAAATTTCCTCGCATGGGCCGAGAAAGATGCCGAAATATGTACGTCTGCGCACCGTGCGTTCGAGAATCCACATCGCCAGCCCAGAGACAGCTCCGCTAACTCGTTCAATTCGTGTGCTGACGCCCAAAGCCATCTCCTCAATCCTTACCGTGACTTTCAACCGTAGCAAGAAGGGCAATTCGAAGACTGCCAGCGAGCGCACGCAGCGCAAAATGAAAGCATTGGCAGAAGAAATGCGAAAGAGGCCTCGGAGGGCATTCACTCCCGCAACTGAGAACGATGATGATGCCCCAAGAACACCCACGGCGGTTTATGGAATAACAGTCTACAATTGCGTCGCGGCTATCAGCAGTCTTAGCTGGGAAAACGAAGAAACTGATGTCAAGACGTTACTCGTTTTGGACTGGACGGACGTGGGTCTGGACATATGGAATGCCATGGCTATCGCAATTCTCATTGTGACCTGTCGAAATGACATTTTGGATTCGGATGAAGAAGCTGGACTAAAATACATTCAGCGGGATGACGATGATGCTTGATTTCCTTTTCAATTTACATTGGATGCCAGGCGCATCACCCTGCTTGGTGTTTTTGTTGAAGAACAAATGTCGCACACGCCTGCATGTGGATTGGATCTCATGGCAGGTTTCCCTTCTACCACGCACTTTTAACTAATGATTTAATGAAAGCTCGTGTTACCCTTGTGTGAAAGCATTGTTATTACCATGTCGTCAACAAAAAGCTAAGTCTCCATCGGATCATTTGGACTACATGCAACATTAGTCTCGGGATGCACCATATTTTTTTTGTCGCCTTTTTGCCCGAAGCATCTAAGCTTTCGGGTTCAAACACAATTTTTGCATAATGTTACACCAGATAGCTCCTCATTTACCCTTTCCATCATGTACTCGGCAGAAGGCGCCGAGAATGACGGGTGTCACCCCGAGACACATACGGCTAGCTGACATGAATATTTACAAGGGCAACTGGGGAACTTGTCTCTTCGCTGAAAAGAAACATTTGTCTGTGTAACATGGTAACTGGCATGTGTTACCAAAAGTTTCCCGCGAGACAATTGCAACCGCAGGCCAGTGTATCAGTCACTCTGGTCTCGTAGACGAGCTTCGTCTCTGTCAACGTGCGTGCAAATATGTCGCCTTTCGCTTTTAAATCTTATGACGTTTCTCACGGGTCACTCGTCGTTTCCGCGATCGTATAGCACGTCTGAGGTGCTAATATTGGCGGCTGGGTACAAGTCGGACCACGCGTGCGTATGCAAACGCCCCAGTCGTATCTCAATCCCAAGCAATCTCGAGCGAGAGAAGGGTTCTAGTATATAATCAGGTATCCGCTTGTCAGTCGATGGCATTGCAACGAGGTCGGAATATTCTGGAGAATCACTTGACTTACCCAAGCCAGTAAATCTGGTAGCTTGACCCCGACAAATGCCGCAAAGAATTGGCAATTCATATCTGTTTTGAAATGGTGTCTGAGTAAGCATTCGCCGTCGTAGCGTAGTAATTGATCTTATATCTAATACGTCCAGATCGCGGTGAAAGATGTCTTACAGTCAACTCCTTCAGCCCATTTATCGCAGTTGGGTGCCTCATCAGGTTCCTTTTTCCACATGCCTGCCAACCGGCGTTAGAATCTGACCCGCCAAAATGCATGACGACTCCTCTAGCGATTGATCCAGCCTCAAGATGTGCTTACCAGGGACGTCGGAAATCAAGACGGAATAAGTTGCATGCGTTAAGGAAATTAATGCTGCAATCGAGAGTATCCAAGTGCACCGCATGGCGAGCTGCTTGATATAATATGGATAGTAAGGGCTGGAGGCGTATAATTATGCATACGTATGGTACGAAAGTAAATTGGTTTCCCAGGCTGATATTGCTGCATATCCGCAACGACCCAATGCCCAAGACTTATAGATTTATCCTTATGGATAATACATGCATACTACAGTCACGCTTTTCGTAGATAAGAGGAATCATGCGAGCTCATGTCGTTATATCGACGTGGCTTCAGTGCGTCTATACTCCAAGCCTCCTGCCTATATCAGCCAACAGTCATTTAATGCATTTCAGCGGGACTCACTATGCCTCTATTAGCCACAAATTGAGCACGGGGCCGTGGTGTTGGGTTTTGAAGGTTTCACGGTTGAGAATTCCCGATATGGCGATTGTCTCGTATACGTCAACATGGATTCCTAGCTTGCATAGCTTGAATTCGGCCACCAGTATTTAGCTTTGAACTGTATACGATCTGGCCACGTTGACTCGACTTTGTTTGGAGATTTGGGTACATCATGTTTTCCCGTCGACTCACTACGCCTTAAAAATACAAATATTATATTTTATAGTCCCTACGAAATATATGATTCTATAGGTCTAACTAGCGCTATAGCGGCAATCAATAAAATGTCCATTTCGGACCACCCTGTTCTCAACTATTGCCCTTAGATGTGCGAGACTCAACGTAAGTCTAGTCGATAGATCGCTACGGCCTTCCGGCACTGCTGCACCATACACATCGGACAACATGATATAATATCCGCAATCTCATCTGTTGGCACGGGTTAATTCTCCTGTGAAAAAATCAGCGTGGCACTTGAGGTTCTTGTAGAAAGTGATGCTATACAAATCTCTCGATGATCTCCGTCCCATCCCTCATATGGATATTTCTAAGTAACCTTTGACGGTGTTTCCAGTTTTCTTGAAGCGAAGGAGTATGATTATTTTGACTTAATCTCCGCTGCAAATCGACCACAGGTCCCTACGCGCCACAAGGGAGCTCCAAGGTTGCGGCCACCCGTCCTCTACTACGAGAGAAGGGAACTGTGCCGTCTTTGGCCAGATTTCAGTATCGGCTCCTTCTTGGTGTATTGGTAAGGTTGCTTGAAATTGTCAAATTCTATATTCTCCCATTGGCTTATTAACCAAGTGCTAGCCTACCAGGGCAAAAGCGATTTGCAAGTATTGCCTACCAACCGATCTGATTATCGACAAATCGTAAGGCCAAGTTTCCGGGATGAGTCCCCACTGCACCCATCCCATCGCCTCGTCAGTCAGTCATGTATATCCCGAATCATCAATCCCACTCGAAATTTTTACCGAGAGAGTATCATTGAAGCTACTATAAGCAAGCCTAGCGATATATTATTAGCAGGGAACATATCAAAGCGACGGAACAGGAGTGGTACACGAGACTAGATGTTTGCCTTCCAGGTGGTTGCTTGTGTCTTGTAAACTTCTCCAAAGTAGATTAGCATTCTCTTAATCGATCTACATCTTCGAAAGCTTCGTAATATTCGTTCTTCCTCGCAGAATTTGCCTTCAAAATTCGGAGTATCGTCCGGAATATCTTGTTTAGTCTAGATAACTCGCGATCTCGAAACATCTGGGGAAAGATATGGGATATGAGAATATGATGGTTCGGCTCGGGCGTGCAGTAGTCTCGCGACGAAACCCTCAGCGCGCTGCAGCGTCCCTAGGACTAAGCGTGCAGTCTCTGTTCTGGGCTTGTAGTGAGCTTAGTAAGCCCACTATTACTCTTTAAAACCCCCTTCCTAGTCTCACGAGCCAGACACGCACGAACCTCTTCCTCAGACCCCCCAAAACAACAATCATCAAGAAATCAACAGACTCAAAGAGAGACCTAAATACCTCTACCGAGACCACCTCTATAGTAGACATTCACCATTGTCGGAATCAGCAATAACACATTCTGTTACGCTAATACAAATATCGGGCGACTCTGATATCTTCATCGCTGAGCTTAAGGCATATGCGCATTCGCTTGTAAGCGCTTGGATGGGAAAGGATTAGTGACGTCACACAACAATCTGTGTAAGCTTTCCACCGGCCTGCGGTTTCTTTAGCAGAGATCTGACTTGCGGCCACACGGCGACGCACCAGCAGTGGTGTATCACTGTGCTCTATAGGTGTCTAAGCAATGCCGCTCCATCCAGAGCCTGCACAAGATGACGAGAAGTCGGATTTGCTGAAAGGAACAATTATGAACGAGTTTGTCCGAGTCGAGGAGGTTCCTGGGATTGGACTCGGTCTAGTAGCGTTCAAACCCATTCCATCCGGCACAACATGGTTCCGTATGACGAGCGATAATAACCTGGTCATCCCACGCAATGCATTCGAACATATTCGTCGGATCGCAAAAGGATGCCCGGAGTGGGAGAGCTTGCGGCAGTCCATACAGCTCTTTTCGTGGTACAACAGCAGCGAGGACGCAATTAACTTTCCTCTGGATAACGTGCGATATATGAATCACGCCGTGGACTGCAACAGTACCTATGACGAGCCTCCCGAAGGAGCTTATTTAGGAGCGCCATCTTACACCAATTGCGATATTCGTCCAGGGGAAGAAATACGGGAGAATTATCTTTCGTATCCTGAATGTCCCTGGGCCGACTTATGTGATTCGTTCTTAAAGCCGCAGCCTCGGCCTAGCTCGGAAGATTTTGTCGGACAATACCAACCAGTACCACCTGCGGAAATCATGATAACTCGAGGGCAGTTTCGGGTGTATGCAGAGAGTAACTTGAGTCGAGATGTTGATAAGGCATTACTGTTGGTGTTGGCGAAAACCGGTATTTTCGATGAAGAAAGACAAGCTTTTATTCTTCGGATTCCTACTGAGGGCCAATAAGCCGTCTAAGTTTTTGATGTAGAAAATATTAAAATAATATAGTGAGATATTTTTATTATCATGGGGTTTAGTTGAGAAAACAATGGGAGATTCCCTACGGAGCTAGTGAAGGCCGGAAAAAGCAATATCCAAAGCTACATTTGGTTGCCGTACAAGCGCGGTCGCACAAAATTGTCGTTCTAGCTTACGTAAAAGCTCATCGGATGATTGAAAATCAATTGCCCCTCCATGCGTCCAGAATTGATGATGGATTCCCCACCATGTAAAGCATCGCAGCAGCAATGTCCCCAGGCACGACCGCAGCTATGGCACCCATTTCATCAACAATCGTTTTCAGTACCGGCAACATCATGAAAGGTGGCCGCTCAACTCTCGAGAAATCTAACCGGGAACTTATAAACTCGCTGCGGCAAAACATCAAAGACGCCTCCGCCGCCGAGCTTGAGAGCACCCAGGAAGCGAATGGCAGCACGCCGTCCGAGCTGCCCTCGTGGATCGAGCGCAAAAGTGACTCGATATACATTCCCGGCCGGACCGAACCCACTGGGCTCAATGAAGAGCGAGCGGAATACGATATAACGGGTAGATGCTTTCCCCTCTAACCTTAATATCGGCGCCGATAGCTCTAACATTAACCCTCCAGTCAAACTGTTCTATCTTCCTGGGATTCCCATACATGAGAGATGCACACACACCCGCCAAGCCCTCGATCACGTCCTGCAAGAGCTCTGTGTATCCTCCGTCGACCTGCTGATAGCATCATTCCCGGATGTCTCCTTCGACGCCGAAGACCACTCCGAGCCTTCCGAGCAAGCCGTCGCCGAATGGACACAAGCATATCGTACCCTCGAGGAACTACATCTCGAAAGCAAAATCAAGAAGATCGGGCTGGCCGAGTTCGGTGCTACTCGTCTTTCGAAGCTGCTACCGCATACAAACATCAAGCCATCCGTGGACCAGATTAATGTCCGGGACTGCTGTGTGGTTCCCAAGCCGCTGATCCAGTATGCCCGTGCGGAGAAGATTGAGTTGCTGACTCATAACGACTGTACGGATATTCTGCCATCGGCCGCTCTTAACAGCCTGCTCCAGGAGGACAGTGCTACTTTCGGTAGCTTCGGACGGATAGACGCTCAGTGGGTGGTGAAATACACAGCTGTGATCCAGGATCGTGGCGTTGTAGAGAACAAGGGGTACGTCCGTTATAAACAATACCCCCCCGAAACACAGATATATATACAGCTTGTAAAAAAAGACGCCTAACGCCGTTCTAACTCTGCTGACATATTGCACTTCAGATACTTCGCAATGGCTAAGCCGTCGCCGCCACCTTAGTTCCTCTAGCCAATCATGCTCTTCTTCCTCCCCCTGAGTCGAACCTCCTGTAGCCGCCTTAGAACGATACCAGACCCTAGCGAATTCTGCTTGTACGCTTCGAGTATCGTGTGGAACAGTCCGGATGCCTTGGGATGCGTGCTGATGAACGCTCGCTCGAGAACGTAAAGATCCACCGCCTTGTCCTCGTCGCTGACAGATACCTGCCCCAGCCCAAAATCTATCAAGACAACTTCATAGTCGCCCTCTAGAAGCTCGATACCCTCGTCATTCTTTTCTGCATTTTCCGTTTCTGATGTATCACCCTCCAATGTTGTGCGCCGCTCCTTCCGTAGCATTAGGTTACTTGTCGTTAGATCGCCGTGGATAATATCAATATCGTGCAGCTTCCCAATCGTTTCTCCGATTTGTCGCATAAGTTGTAACACCTTCGGGTCGGATAGGACGTCCCCATCTGATTGCTCTTTCGCTTCTGACGGCCTGTCAGGGCTACCATCAATCAACCGTTGTAGTAACTCCCGTATCGACGGCCCTTCGATCCACTCCATGATAATTTCGCCGTTCCTTTCGTCGACAAAATAGACAGCCGGACACGGTACTCCCATTGTTCGGCAGCGGTTGAGCAGCCGCGCCTCGGAGACGCATCGGTGCTTTGTAAGTCGGAGGTCGAGAGTGGCATGTCGGTATGCTTTACGCGGGCGAACCTTCATCAGGGAGGGTACGGTGGGGAGCAAGAATGTAGATTTGTAGACATGCGCCTCTGCGCCCTGCTTTAGCAGCGTTCCGTCGATGGGCCGTCGTGACATAGCGCCGATTCTTTGGTATTATAACGATGGAGCAGATTAGATCGAACGTGGGGCGAAGTGTCGATCTTTCGTCTTTGCGGCTAAGCTTACATAAGGAATTCACCTCTGTTGCATTCTGCTGGCCAACGCAAAATTAGCGCGGTCAGCGCGGTGTCGTTAATTTATAACTGGAGCGTGTCGTAAGCAATTACCACATACTTAAGTAAGTAACTTGAGGAAATCATGGGGCGTATTCCAAATCTACGAGGCTTAGAATTTTGAATTCCAAGATCATACACAATAGAAACTAGGTACTTCTTAAGGATGTAGTAAGTGACATTACACCAGTCTTGTGCTTGCAAGCTGACCCATTTTAGTTACGTTTGCTATTATATATCAGAATCGAGATGGGTTCAAAATAATCAGAGGCAAACAGGTGTTCGCCAGGCAATCAAAACGCCGGTGTTGATCACACTCACCCTCAATGAAGCTCCCGCTCAGACCACCACCACCACCACTATTGCCACCTGGTCCCGTGCATGTCTGGCTCGCGAGACCATTGTCACCATAATTTGAGGGTGTTGCTGATGTATATGGCTCCGAATATTCTACAGCTTGGGTGGTGCTGCCAGGCTTTGCTAACGTCGAGGCTGTGGCTTGAAGGTTCTTCTGAAATATCAATGCAAGCTCCGCGGCTTCCTGCAAACAACAATTGAAACATGTTCTGTTCTGAAGGATATGATGCAGATAAATATGCCTAGCAAGCGTCTCTCGATTAGGTGATCCGATCGGCTCACGTAATTGAATCCGGTCCTGTAGCAATAAAAGCCATCGTCCAGCCACGTCGTGATTGTTTCTGACAATCACACAATTCTTCGGCTCTATGAGGCATCCTGGATCTTGTGCAAACCCATTGCCTCGGGTGTACCAGTAATGCGTGATTGGAATGGAACCGCCATTCTTGCAGAGTTTTGGACAATCCCTGCCCGTGGACGACTTCATAATCTTCTGCTGTAGATACGATATAGATGTCTGTATTTTCGACAATCCAATAGATATTTCATAGAACACTTCCAATGCATCAGGGAGGTCGAGCCGCTCCTCAATAATTAGAGTGCAATTTATTGGAGGGGTCGAGCTCCTGGAGAAATTTTCTATGGATTCCGTGGGCAGCTGAGAAACAGGCCTACGGTCTCCGCCAATTAATATCCCATATTCCCGCATTCTTTCGTCAGAGACCTCGACTGGCGGGCAGCTTGGATCAGGATTCCGTGGACGGCTCTTTTGGCTTTCATCGAAACCTCCTTCTTTTTGACCATAAAGTCGAGTGTATCGGTTTCCGTTGAACTCGATCCCTCCGGGTATGACATGTATCTGCGAAATCAAGTCGATATCATCCGAAGGGCTCAATAGAAGCTCGTGCATGTAGACGAAACCCTCAGTACTGATAGCAACGACCCCCTGCTCCAGGCGACTCGTGTAGCCCCCTAACGCCCGTATCGATCTCTCATGTGATGGCCCGGAAAATAGACATGATAGGTACTGCACCACTGAGAATTCCATCACGTACCGTTCCCCAAACTTTGTGCCTCCTCGGCGCCGAATTCTGGTGGTGAAATCCCTAGGCCAGTGTAACCTCCCGACTAGGTCTGGGTCAATCATTTCATATGCGTCGATGTAGAATCTTTCGAATCCTACCCCAGAAGGCATGATGTTTTTCCCTTCCACTACCGCGCACGACAACACAACTCCGATAAGCCACAACGCTCTAAGGAGGCCAATGTAGCAAATAATATCAACAGGCCAAATAGGCGGATCAGACCCGAACTCGTAGTCACCAACGCAATGAGAACATCCACAGATTGTAGCGATTTCTTTAAACAGCTCCTTTCGTATTGTATACCATTGGTACCACTGGTCCGATGCGAGACCACACTGGTCCATAGGAATCGTTTGTCCAAAGACTTGCTCAGCGCCATCCACGAACGACGAGCTATGTTTAATTTCAGGGAACCAATACCGCAGAGTGTTCAAAAGCCCCTTGCCATAGCTCTTACTGCTGAGTGTAATTGGATCACTGGTTGGTATGCCGAGTCTCATGCTTTCCCCGGACACGCAGCTTCGAAGCACCCTAGCTCCATACGCAAAGGCTCTGCCCGCTAACCCCGGGTATTCGTCTCCAAATAAGAATTCCGAAGCTCGATTGCCGTATGTATCTGACCATATTCGCTCCCAACTAGTCCTTCCCGTTGACAGAAGTCGTGCAGGCGAGTGTGTTCCATTAAAAAGTTGGTAACCATCGGTGATTGCGTATTCATTTGAGCGTACACGTAGATTCAGATCTTCTGAAGACACTTGCCCTCGCGCTCCTACACCGAACAAGATAGTAATAGAGCCGTGCAGCTCTGTTCGAGACTCGTAAAGCACCTGGCCCGTTCTATCATTTTTCATCAGAACATTCAGGCCAAAAAGCCATTCTGCAACAACTGCGAACCATACGCAGTCCGGTCCACCAGTCAGAGTCATCGCTCTCATAGTACCCTCAGTCAATTTCATGAGACCCACTAACGCCTGAGCTATCTGCTTTGTACTGCCAGCAGGTGGCATCAAAAGGCCCCTTTGAGGCCTGCTGATCGAAACCCGCTCGTCCATTCCACAGCTTCTGTAAGCTTGATACATTTTGCCACAGAGTGCTCCAAAGTCCGAAACAGCAAGGGTTCCCTGAAATGCTTCGATCATGAGCGCCCATTGTCTTAACGATGGCGATAAGTGTGGGGGAGGGTGAAATGCGAGGTTCAGCAGCTCCCTCAAAATCGAGGCGCAGGTATCCCGTCCGTAAAACTCGCCCATACTAGCACATAACGCGACGCATGATAACCCCTCCGCAGTCTTTGTGACCGAGCGTACTAGATGCCTACTCCCGAATCCGAATACAAGGCCCTTATGGAATGCACGCCGCTTTGTGAGTTTTTCTACCGCCGTCTGGACCCGTCGCTCTCCGAGTTCGCTGAGTTTGAAGACACCCAAGAGGCCTTGTCCAACTGATAATGTCAGGCCGTCAACACCAGCTGCTGACATCCGGGAGAAACCGTCAACGGAAATTTGCATAGTATAGCTGCTGAGATCGGACCAGCTTTTGCCGTCGCGCCTCTGTCCGCTATCTGGGGGCTGTCTTGGTTGCCTGCCATCGTAAGCTGTGATAGCTTTGAAGCTGGTGTCGGCATCATTTGTACCATCTTCCCAATGGCTTGACATCCTGAAAGAAAGACTCTGTCGAAGATTGGCAAATTATTCCGATGACAATATCAGACGAATATATTGAGTGAATGTGAGGGATCAAAGAGGGTTTATATTTGCAGACATACAGGTAGTATGCTAGTTCTAGTAAAGTAGTCAAGACAACCGCAAGGCTCGACCGATCGTTCTGTACGAAATTGAGGGGCAGACATCATACGAGGCTGAGAACAATATACATCTCACTGCCAGCGCACAATGTTTATGCAAGGATCAAACTGTGCATATGAAGAGGAAGGCTTACATCTAAATACGTTAGGTGATGCTATCGATCGCGAAATCCAAGAAACCACACCCAAGTGAGTCGCCTGATTCCCAA
Organism: Drechslerella dactyloides; assembly: GCA_020064725.1. Lineage (NCBI taxonomy): Eukaryota > Fungi > Ascomycota > Orbiliomycetes > Orbiliales > Orbiliaceae > Drechslerella > Drechslerella dactyloides. Next base: position 2,016,952 of record JAGTWJ010000019.1, read on the forward strand.
TCAAGTTCGAACACTAAGATGGATCCATGGAATTGAGCTACGCAAATATAAATATGTCTTCGTCGCTGCGAACATACGCATTGAGGCTTCAAATTAAATCACGAAACGGCAAGATTCAGAGCACAAAAGCTTAGACTTGAACGAATAATTATGTCGAATAAAACAATGTTTAGTTAAAAGCCTGTATACTCACAAGATAACCTTACACCAGACAAAAACACACGTACTACTTCACAACGGAAACTCAGATTGCTGTTGCAGAAAATATACTTAACAGTCCCGGCCGCGGCGTGCGATCCAAAGCTCGAAGGCAACAGTCCAAACACTCATCCTCCCTCCATATATATGTGCGTCCAACACCCAGGAAGCCCGAAGCGATCGCTATCCTAGAAGTGAGCGGACCGACGATAAAATCCACCTCCATCCCGGATGGCAATATCCGTATACGTCGGATTTCCTTCCAGGTATCGTGATCAGGATCGGTGAGCTCATACAGCATCTTTTTGCAGCCCACTATATCACACTTCACCAGACCTCTCCCATTTTCGACAATTTTCTGGAGCATAGCCGGGCCAATGCAGAAATCTAGTCGTTGCTTCTGGGTCGTAACAGCTGACTGACGCAGTGAGCTTTTGTATAGCGATAATCCAGTATAAAGGCCCTCAATAGTTTCCTGTACCAGCATACTCGGGTGGTTGTATTCAGCTAAGCGGTCTCTTTGACCGGGCAGATATACTGGGGCTTTCAAGTTCTGGTCTAGAATAAAGCCATATGGTCGGTAGTTATATTCGATTTGGCCAGGAGTCACCTGGACTTTGCAAGATATACTCCCACATTCTGATATACCGGATAGAACCAAGCTCCACGCACAGATACCATTCGCGCAGGCTGCACTATAGCACCTATCCGACCGCGACCCTGGGGCGTCGGCACCAAAAATCATCAAGGCGTCATGGAGTAATGGGTCGCAATTATCTGCACGCGGATATTTGATGCAGTAGAGTCCCATAACGCAGGCGATGATGTCTCTCCCAGTGCCGTGTATAACGGATCCCTGTGTTCCCGATCTGGCAGCTGCGTCGATGCGCCTCTGGTAAAATAGTAGGAGGCCCGATCGCCGTAGCAAAAGATCAGGCGGGTATACAATGTTGTTCAGTGAGACTGACAGCTTGAGCAAAATACTCACAAGATGATCTAAACAAAATATCCTAACCTTCGAGTTCGTTTGCTTTACTTTTTTGGGTTGACAATGCTGGCAGGCGCAGATAGTTCTGATGCGAGCCATTCTTGCCATATATGCAGCTCGGATCTTTTCAAAGTTGGTTTCCCTCGATGCTTCGTCTATCCTGCTTTTCAGTGGCTCCAGCTCCGGGAAGAATGTATACATGGATTGAGCGAGAACTTGAGCAGTAAGGCCCATAGATGATTTTTGATTTGGCCTATGGGGGCGAAGATGTAAATCCGCGCCAGGCGTAGTGCGAATGAGTTCTGTAGCGGCAGCGACGTATCCTAATACATCTGCCACGTCCCCAGAAAGTTCCCTCCCGAGGAGTTTGTGGAAATCAGAACCAAAAGTCAGAGATAGTGCTTTTTCCCAAGGAACGCGGCCAGTCGGTTGCATTTTTAGAGGTCTAAAAAAGTTTGTTGCTTCCGAGAGTAGATAGGTGTTCGCGACCCGTTCGATAGCATCCGAATTTCGGGCCGATGATATCGTATATATGATGTTAACTTGAGCGTCCTTCTCCGATAGAGAGCCTTTAGAATAGAGTAGTTCACCGGTTTCCTTGGTGATACAAATGCTCAAGTCAAAGAGCCATTCGGCCACAGCTGCTAGAACGCCAGCATGGTGATTTCCCTTGATCGTAATGGATTGCAGCTGTCCACGGGTGACTGACGCGATAGCCAGAATAGCATCTGCCATGCCAGCAGCGCTGACGGCCCTGAAAGGCGTCTCGAGGTGAGTTTCACTCAATCGAATGAAACCGTCCAGAAGATTTGGAAAAGTTGTTCTGCTTAAGAAGCCGGAGCAGGATCGAAGTAGGTCCTCCCATTGAAATAATGAGGGTTTAAGTTCATCAGGCGCTTTTGTGAGCATAGCCATCTCGTTCAGTACTTCCGCGCAGTATTCCTTCTCGTAACACTCGGAAAGGGCTCCGCATAGCCCACAGAGTAGCATGCCCTCCTCGGATTGAGCCAATCTACTGAGGGGACTTTCAATCTGGAAACCGTACCAAAGCATAGCCGCAGCACCTTTATAAACTTTAAGTTGTTTCGCGACAGACACAAGCTTTTTGCGCGACTCCAGCTCAAGCTTGAATTGGGAATTCATCAATGTCTGCCCGACGAGAATTGTATACGGATCGAGACGCCCAGCGGATAATCGAGCGAGGACTCCCACCGAGAATGAAACACTTGAGTTGAGAAGTCCCACCCATTCAACGGTTCCATTTTGTTCGAAACCGCCCGGTCCAAGCTGACTTTGGTGGGGAATAAGAGCTGTCGAGGCATCATTAACGCGGATATCTGGTGGCATTTTGGGGAGAATTAATCTTAGTCAAAGAAATAAAGGTCTTCGTTAGTTCCAAAACTGATACGAAATCAGATCAATTTGAGCTCTGATATCTAGTAGCTACTTTCTATCAAAGCACTATATCGAAAAATAGGTTGCACAATGAAAATTGCTCTAAGTTAAGAAGCCTAGGAATCCGCTGGTTTTAAATGTTGCCTGAAATGAGATTCTATTGTCGGGAGATTGAAGCTGACTGAGTACTGCTAGTATTCGTAGGCCTTATGTGACCCTCGCGACAATCGAGGCTGTGAGAGTTGAAGCAACTGTGCATGCAAATGCCGTAGAGAAGGCTGAGCGGAGTTCGTTGTTGGGACCGGAACGAATTTCAGCAAATCAGTGCCTTAAAACCCCACCATGCGTAGTATCAGCAGCCATAAGTGCAGTTCCAGTGATTGGTTGATTCGCAAGGCTGTCAACGCGCAGCTCGAGAGGCGTCTTGGGAGGTTGAAAGTTGAGTGAGGATCTGAACATGAACTCGAGTACTCACAATGCAATGCGAACGGCTTATATTCTGAGACTTAAGAGCTCAAGAGTCCATTATATTACCAGCTTATAATTACTATATCAGCTTGTACTTGAATTAAGAGAGAAATCCAGGACGTCAATACCCTATACTAGCCTGCCCCGTATCGATAGACTTGTATCGAACCGCGCCCCGCGCGTGTGCTTCGTCGTTTCGCGAGCCAGCTATGTCTACATGGTATTGATTATGTAATCGTTCGGTGTCACCCTGGGCCCCGCGTTTCCCCTGCTCCAAGCTTCGAGCTTGCCTGTGCTAGCTACCTCGACGAATACCTGCGATTGCCTCGACACATATATATAACACCGAGCATCTCGACAACCCAACGACTTACCGAAAATGGTTCTTCCAGTCCCACTATACGAGCTCCGCTGCGGTATGTGTACCAATATCGCATCCGTTCTGATTGCAACCAGATGCTAACGTCAAAACAGGCGTAAACAACTATGACTGGGGTACGCACGGTCGAATATCTCGCGTCCTATAAAAGCGACAGCTTGCTGAGTATCCGACTACCGCGATACAGGCAAAACCGGGACCTCGTCATGCGCGGCGCAATTCGCTGCTGCAAAGACAGAAATGTCGATTGAAGAGTCGAAGCCATACGCAGAGGTACGCATCTACGTCATATACACAGTATCTCTTGGCGGTAGAAGAACTAATGGACTGCCTACCAGCTGTGGATGGGAACACACCCGTCGCTACCTTCGATCGATCTGGAGACGGGAAGGAGCCTGCAGGACCTCATCAGCTTGAACGAATCCCTCCTCGGACCAGCTGTCGTGGGCAGGTTTGGGACGGGCAAGCTGCCGTTCTTGTTCAAGGTTCTGAGCATACGCAAAGCGCTCAGCATCCAGGCACATCCTGACAAAAGACTCGCTGAGCAATTGCACGCCAACGATCCCAAGAATTACCCCGGTACGTCTTGCTACCCAAAACAGTATCGTGTCGGGGCAAGTGGAGATTTTCTAATGGTGAATTGCAGATGATAACCATAAGCCCGAGATGGCGATTGCCATCACTCCGTTTACCGGACTCTGCGGCTTCCGTCCTCTACCCGAGATCGTAGAGTTCCTGTCTACTGTCAAGCCCTTAGCAGACCTGATAGGTCCGGACGCTATCGCTTCCTTTACAAAGCTCTCGACCTCCGCTACTAAGGGCGAGCCAGAGAAGGGTCTCAGAGAGGTATACGAGAAGCTGATGAGCTCCAGTCAAGGCGCGATCACCGCCAGCGCGAAAGCACTCGTGGAAGCCGCCAGGGCGGACAAGGACTCGTTCGCCGGAGGTGCCAAGCTCTCCGACGGGAGGAGCTTCGCGGAGCTGATCGTAGAGCTAGACGGCCAGTTCCCCGCCGATGTGGGCCTGTTCTCCACGTTCTTCCTGAACTTTGTCTACCTTACGCCCGGTCAGGGCATGTTCCTGCAAGCCAACGAGCCGCATGCATACCTATCCGGAGGTTGGTACAAGTGCTTCTCTGATAACCTCGACTGCACGCTGACCGGTACATTTCACAGATATCATGGAATGCATGGCGTCATCCGACAACGTCGTCCGGGCTGGCTTCACGCCCAAATTTAAGGATGTTCCAACGCTAGTCTCAATGCTAACCTACCGTTCCGCACCCGTCGATGCGCAAATCATGAAACCGGAGCCGTATCCGTTCATCAAGATCGCGGAGGACACGGAAGCCGAGGCAGCGCTGTACGACCCGCCAATCAAGGAGTTTGCTGTCGTGCGAACGCTGCTCACGAGAGGCAATATCGAATTCGAGGGAATTTTGGGCCCGAGCATCATCATCTTCACAAAGGGCACCGGCGCGATATCTGGCGGTGGCGGCGGGAAGAAGAGGATGGAGATCGGCCCAGGGAGCGTCGTGTTTGTTGGCGCAGGCCTGCATATTGGGATCGAAGGGGAGGATCTCGAGTGCTACCGTGCGTTCTGCAGCGTAAATGAGGAGGGAAGCGAGGCTAAGCTCGTGTAAAGATGAATAGTCCACTAGTATACATGTGCATCGAGGGTTCGGCATAGCCAAAAGGGCATATGGAGCGGCGTCTCCATGTGATATATACCAATCGGTATTCCATCGTGCAGTTTTGGATTTTGACGGGAATGCTGGACCGATAGATATATATAAACCGCCGAGAAGTCCCCTTGAAGCAGGTACAGACTCCGGCACTCCACCCAATGCATATACGTTGCTGGCGTATTTGTAGACACCACGTTCTGAGACAGACGCAAAATGCGAGAGAGCAAATGTTATCCAGGTCCGATACGGGGCCTATAATCGCGTTAGCCGGCTTTGATGCAGTAATGGAGGACTGCGGGAGAGCATACATGTCGTGATGTTCGCTGAGGTTTGAGAGATACTTGTTGAACTCTTCCACTTTCTCCTTGTGCGACTTTGACGCCTCCTTCAGCAGCACTTGGTCGAGCTATCGTCGATGTTAGTATGCTATGCGTGCGTGCGCAAATATGCCGGGGGCGCGTACCTTTTTCTTCCGTGCCTCCTCGAACTTGCGCTCGGCCTCCGTCTTGGTGTACCGTGGCAACGGCGGTTCGGTGACCTTGGCCTTGCTGGACTCGGCGTCATCGCCACCTTCGGTCCCGGTTTCCAGCTGCTTCGATTCAGGGTCGGTCTTGCCGTCGTCCTTTGGTTTGCTGCTCTTCTTCTTCTTCTTGGGCTTCGAGACGCCGGCCGAGCCTTTGAGGCGCAGCGAGCCGCCGATGGAGGAGGAGTAGTCGTCGCGACCCATCGCGGTGGGCGGGCAGTCTCGTCGCGGTGGAGATGACGCTTCGAAAGGCGTCTCGCGGCGGCGTGACGACGGATTGTGTTGTGAGAGAAGAAAATTGATGACTAAGCCCGATTACATAATCTCGCTGTTTCTCCTTCTCCTTCTCGTTGTCTAGCCAACCAGAAAGGCGCAGCGGCGGCGACCGATTGCGGTAAACAGCTGACATCGCGGCCGGGCGCCGTCTATCGGCCCAACCAGGTTATAACCATTGCGCCCTCCTCCGCCGTAGACACTTTTGCGCCCTCCCCTCCGTAGACGCCTCATCCTCCGCCTCCTCCCAATCAACATCTCCCACCCGCCCCCTCAAGCCACCACTTTTCCTCAATCGCACACGACCGGCCAGATCAGATACATTATCGATACGAGAAGGGAACGTGAAAGGAGACGCACCAGCGCCACGAGCACCACCGTAAGCGGCCCTCCGATCCGTACCTGCAGCTGGCTAGCTGGCTGCCTATCACCCGAGCCCGAGGATCGCGAGTTCCATCATACATACATATTACACATCACATGGCCGTCTGCTAAACCGCGTGCATTGTAGCGTCCGACTGTTACGAACCGCTAGTCAGTCAGTCGCCGCTACGTACCAGGGAGCTCCTACAATCGATACATCCATCGCCCTTGCGAATCCTTTTCGAACGCCAACCACGCCAACTCCAGCTACCGTCCGCACACGCATACATACAGGAGGACAGCACTACATCATCGTATCGTATCGCACGCATACCTCGAGCGCCCGTGGCCTCCGCCTCCATTCTTCAGCCGGGCAGGGGCGAGTAGAATGCCATCCGTCGGCCATCGCTCATACCGCCCACGAGTAGCTGCACCATCCATCCGAACGACCTGATCGACAGAGCCGGACGAACGACCACGACCGACCACATCAGCGCTAGCATTACCAGCCTACGTACATCCAGCGACAGTACAGCCGAAGCACACCGTTACAATGTCGCGACACTCGAGCGGCCGGACGGAGAGCACGCTGCCCCCGGGCATGCCGGCCGTGCTCTCCAAGAAGCTTGTCGTCGTCGGCGACGGCGGCTGCGGGAAGACATGTCTTCTCATCAGCTTTTCTCAGGGGTACTTCCCAGAAGTGCGTTCATCCCTTAAAGCCGTTCCTACCGGCAGCAGCTGACGGTTACCACGCTACAGAAATACGTGCCGACGGTGTTTGAGAACTACATCGCGCACACAACGCACAAACCGACGGGTAAGCCCGTCGAGCTCGCGCTCTGGGACACTGCAGGCCAGGAAGACTACGACCGGCTGCGGCCGCTGTCGTACCCGGAGACGGACGTCGTGTTCATTTGCTTCGCCGTCGACTGTCCCACCAGTTTCGACAACGTGATGGAGAAGGTACGACGCCCATATCATCCTATAGTTGGAGCTCATACTGACCTATGACGCGCAGTGGTACCCCGAGGTGCTGCATTTCTGCCCCGCGATCCCGCTCGTCCTCGTCGGCACGAAATCCGACCTCCGCGAGAACCCGAACGCGCTAGACCTGCTGCGCACACAGGGCCTCTCGCCCGTCCCCGCGGATGAGGCGCTGGAGACGGCGCGCACGATGGGTGCAGTGTACATGGAGTGCAGCAGCAAGACGATGCAGGGCGTGCACGAGCTGTTCGAGCTGGCGGTGACGACGGCGGTGGGCAAGTTCGGCCGGGGCAGCCCCGGACGCAACAGCAGCAACGGGCGGACGCCGGGCGGGTCCGGGCGACACAAGAAGCCGAGGAGCTGCAAGATATTATGAAGTGAAGCCGTGATTGTTCCTTTCGATTCGATTCGTAATTAGCTGCTTCGATTCTCCGTGGTCGGGTTTTGCATACATATCTTGTGTTTGATGCCCTGTCGAGCTTGGCGTCTCGTGCCACTTCTGCTCTTCTTATAGATAGCTTGCTTGCGTCGCGGACGAATGCAGACAGCCTGTCGGTTCTGACACGTCTGTTTGAGACGGGTTGCATGCCGTGCGTTCTCGATCGCGTCCGCTGATAGCGATAATGATTCCCCCGCCCTCTCCATACATAGCCTGGTCGTTTTCGTCTCGGTCCGTTTTATAATTGTGGCTGTATGTCCTGTTTTTTTTTTTCTTACTTGTTTACTGTGTGGCGTGCGAGGATGTATTGGTATATGTATTCGAAAAAGTCCGGTGGATGTATCACAGATGCACATGTTTGGAGCGAGCTGACCTGTCCGCTCGATGGGTATTCCCGGGGGTATATGGACTTGGGTCGTTATAGCGCACTGGTTTTACGTAGGATAGAATGATACCTTTAGTTGTTTTAGATGCATGTGTATTTACGTGTGCTGGTGGTATGTGTCGACAGTATTGTGTCAGCAGCTATAGCCGTCTGTGATTATATGTCTCCTGAAATACTGTTAGCGTGCTGCTGTGAAGCTTCGCGAAATTGACAACAATGTGACGGTGCACGTTCGAGGTCCTGTTCCTTGCGCCAGACATGCCTTTGAATCGACAGATGTCTACAAATACAGAGTTGTATACGCACGCCCTGGTTTTATATAGGAATTTTATTATAATTATCAGCCTCGACGCCTGACTTCAGTCATATCATGATAAGAGGGTGCACCCTCTACCAGGTGCGCCTGGAAATTGCAATTGGTATTATATATCGCAAACTCAGCTGAGCTCCACCACGATGCCAGCTGAGAGGAATTCAAACGTCATGAAATCTTATTTCCACTCACGCAGCAGAATTAACTTTTATCGTGTAACGTTGCAAAACGACTTTTTTCATTTTACTTGTATGTACTTTTATTCGTTAACCAAGACAATCCTCTCACACCGTTTAGAATTGATGAAAAAGATCCTGGTCTGCAATCCGAATCCTCTCATTTTTTTCTTAAAATAATGGCAGCCTACTCATGACGCCGATCGATATATATTAACTCCCTGCAGCAGCCCTGCTCTGCCCTGCCCGGGCCCAGTAATGTTCGAGCGCTCCCGTACCGGACATCTGCACGAACACAGCTGATGAGGTGGATACCTCGCACATGCTCAATGTAAAAATACACTCACGAGTGGATATGACAGGCCTGCAGGGCAGAGCGAGCTGCAGCTGCCAGACGTCAGGCAAGGGTGTACTATGGTAGGGCATGGTAGGGTATGGTATGGTATGGTATGGTATGGTAAGGACGCTCGGATCCAAAGGTCTGACACCCGGCGTTTCAGCAGCGGCCACCGAGACGAGACGAGACGACATGGCAGGGGTGTACCAAAACCCATGGATACGACTTATCATATCATATCACATCGCATTAGCTAGTTATCGTATACAGTAACTACCTACGGCCTACCCAGTCTTGTCCCTTCGGCGCGTTGCGGCCTTGGGAGTCTAGTTCATGACAGCGTCCCCGAGTGTCGAGACCGGACCATGGTACCAGGTTCGCCCGTGGTATGTGTCGGTTATGTATGCACGTAGTACGGGATATCACATCTGTCATTACACTGCACTGTATAGTATAGACCCCTACGCCCCTTATGTCTGCATAATTGTAGATACCGGCTTCCGAGCAGTCAGCCCACCAGTCAAACGGTAATTAGACATATGCACAACCGCGGGCATGAGCGACGACGGTTATGCCGGTTATATTCATGCCGTGTCATGTCGAAGCTTGGTATGGTATGGTCCCAGCGCCTTACCTTCGGGTCATGCCGTGGAAGGATCAGCTCATGCTAACTAGGGTTAAACACACAGTAATGATAAGCTGTAGCTACAAGCTGTCCAGCTAGGCAGGGATACATACGCAATGTACATAGAATTAATACTTCTCACCTCTATGACTGGCTTGCTTCATGATCGATCACAGTATGAATATAATATAGTAGCATCAATGTATCAGTATATTTGTGCTACATTTCTAGTTGCATTCTAGGAAAACCCAAGGAACAGTGCAATGCAGACGCTATGTATTCGTGTATAGACGCACACTGAGTCAACTATCAGTGATACCCCAAGTACTCGGTGACCCCTATCGGTTCCGTGTACCACCCAGCCTAGCCCCCGGACTTGTATCGTTATCCGCATAATGTAGCTGTAGACATACACCTTCCGCAACAGTCCAAACCCCGCATCGGTCCACACCCCACATCGCACACTGCAGCTCATCACACATCTCATCGCGCATGAAAAAATAAAATATGAATGAATGAAAAAAAGAGTCTAGTCGCATACAATACAAGATATCATCGCATAAAAACGTACACACCAGCAAAGACGACGAGAACCAAAAGGGGAACCCGCAGCCGACATACGACCGCGCAGCCGACGAGCCCCACCCCCACCAACCGCATACGTACGATACTACACCTATCGTCTACCGTGTAAAGTTAGGTTGGTAAAGTTCAAGTAGTATATAATCCTAGGTAAAAAAATAAAAAAAGAATAATATTACAACAATTGTAAAGAAAGGAACGGCAAACATACAGACAGATGATAGTCAGACAGACAGACAGACAGACACGCAAAAGTTTAAACACAGACAGCTTGAAACTCAAAATCGCAAATCAAAGCCAATCCACGCAGTAGAGTCAACGGACTCACTCCCACAAACCAAAAGGGGTACTCAAGACAGCCCAGCCAGCCAGCAAGCGCTCCAGGATATATATCGCACGAAGAATTGTTGCATCATACATCATACCAGTTGTTCCCAGCGCAAATCACTTCAGGTCGTCCCAAATGCCGACACCCGCGCCTCCGCTCGGTTCAGCATCCCCTCCGTCGTCTTGGGGATGCTCTCCACGCCAAAGATGCCGACGTCCCGCTGGGACTTGCGCTTCTTCGCCGCAAGGTCGGGCGATCCGCCGCCGGGGGCGGGCAGCTCCTCCGTGCTGATCTCGTCGTGCTCCTCTTCCAGGGCCTCGAGGTCGTCGGCCTCGACAATCTTGGTGGGAACGTCGACTTCCGCCGAGCCGCCTAACGAGAAGCGGTCGCCGCCGGGCGTCGACGCCATCGATAGCGATGTGGATGACCGGTAGGTCAGGTCTGGTGTGGATGGGATGGAGGACATGTTGTCGTGCGAGCTGTGGTGCTCGGCGTCGTTGGGGGACAGGCCTAGACCTTCCGTCTCGTTCTCGGCCTCGGGGATGATGTCCTCCTCCGAGAGGCTCTGGCGGACGGTGTCGATGGCGAGGGACTGCTCTTCCTGCGCGGCACGGTGGGCGAGCTGCAGGCCTTCCACTGCGGCGGCGCACTGCTCGGAGATGCTGCGGATGATGTCGGCGATGGCGTCGGTCTTCTCGCGGATGTGGCGGTCGGCGGCGTCGTTCAGGCTCATCTGCGAGTAGCGTTTCGAGCCGCGCGGGCTGTTGAAGAACCGCCGTTCCATCTCCGGGGAGACGTCCTCGCCTTGCGGGGAGGTGGTTAGGTTGCTCATCATGCTGGCACGGGACTCGGACCGTGCGGGGATCGCTGGTGGGCGCTCCACGGCGTCGAATGTGGCGATGGGTGGGCTGAGGAGCTGTGGTTGCTGTTGCTGCTGTTGCTGCTGGTCCATGATGGGCTGCGGCTGCTGCTGGAGGTCTTCGAGGGTCTCGTCGGCCTCGACGAGGTCGCCGAGCTCGAGGTTGTCGCCGAAGGATCGGACGATGTGCTCGATGTGGGTCGTCTGGCCATCGATGAGGTTGCGGAGCTGCAGCACGACCTTTTGCGCCTGGTCGCGCTGGCGGAGCAGGTTGCCGTTGGTGTGGTGAAGGGCGGCGAGCTCCTTGCCGTTCTTCTTGCGCTCCTTCTCGAGCTCCTCGGCGACGGCCTGCTGCAGGACGAGGGCCTCGAGGGCTTCGTCGCGCTGCTTCTCGGTGCCGGAGAGGCGGAGGGTGAGGCGGTTGGTCTCGTCCTTCTGCTGGTCGATGAGAGATGACAGGCGGCGGTTCTCGCGCTTGTGGCCCTCGATCTTGGCCTTGAGGTCGTTGGTCTCCTTGGTGAGCTGGGCGGCGAAGGCCTGGAACTTCTCGAACTGGCCCTTCCAGCTGTCGAGCTCTTCGACGAGGAAGTTGTTGCGCTTGGTGACCTTGGTGACCTCGGTGTCCATGCGGTTCTTGAGGGTGATGAAGTCCTGCCACGCCTCGAGGGCCTCGCGGTTGAACTGGTTCCGTTCGCGGATGATTTCGTTCATGTGGCGGACGGAGACCTTTGTCATCAGCGGCTTCTTGACGGCACCGCCAAAGATGGCCTTGAGGCCGGTGTTGCGGGTCAGCTTCTCGCAGACGTGGTCAAAGACGGACATGACGGGCTCTTGACGCCACCAGTCGGGCTCCTGTATGCTCTCAACCTCGCCGCGCATGACGATGATCTGGCCCGCGGGGACCAGCTTGCCGCCGGCGTACGCGGATCGGAGATGGGTGGGAACACCCGTCGGGGTGACGTCGCCGTTGAGGGCCTGGGTCAGACGGGTGATCATCTTGGCTCGCTGACCGGGGCTGAAGATGGAGGGCGGGCTGCTGGTCAGCACGAAATTCCGGTCGAGGTCGACGACCAGGGCATCGTTGGGGGCGGCGAAGAGACTCCGACACTCGGCGGTGAAGCCGAGGATGTAGGGGCCGGGCTCCTGGACGAGGTCTTTGGCGTGTCGGGCATGGACGAGGGGCACGTAGAGGCCGCTCCATTCGTAGACGCGGACGCAGAGACGGACGGTCTCGGCAGCGACTGTGAGAATGGAGGGATAGTGGCTGACAAAGATGATTCGACGCGTGGGGGAGAGAGCGGCTTCGATGACGCCGACGATGTTTGGTATCGACAAGCAGCTGAAGAGCGGCCACATCGAAAACTACGCGCATTCAACGTTAACATTTTCGCCCTGCATTACACGCAATGCTGAAAGGACTGGGTTTTCGGTTGCGGGAAGAAGATTCATGCATACGTTCTGGAAGCCGGTTGGCGAGGAGGGAAACTGGTAGCACAAGGCATAGTCCTTCATGTCTATGCGAACCAGGTCGTTGAGTCGCGGGGCCGGGAATGACAGTATCCGTGAGACCTCCCTGCATTCATTCATTCCATATCAGCAACGCGTTCTGACGAGAATTTTGATCACAAAGGTTTAGGAACGCACTCAGCGTGGAAGAGGTTTGTGGCCTTGTTCCAGTGGATCCACATGCCGCGCAGGTAGTCACCGAGGAGGTCGAAGAGCGGGTAGCGCGAGAGGAAGCTCAGCGCGTACGGGATCCAGTACGTCTCGTCCGGGGCGTCGAAAAAGTCGCCGCCTTCGAGCCGCTTTCGCATCTCGCGGATTGTCTCGGCACGCTTCTCGTCGGCGCGGGACCAGACGCGCAGGGCGATGCCGTAGAGGGTCTGGGCGGAGTCCTGCTGGAGAACGAAGGTGTGGTGGACGCAGTGGGGCTGCGTGCGGCCGGTGCAAATCTCGACGTCTTGCGGGAAGCATGCCTACACGACACGCGGTTAGCACACGATCACGTCACAATCACGATCATCGTCACTCTCATTCGACGGAGTATGGATCGTACCCTCATGGCGGTGTGCAGGGCTTTGGCAATGTCGTTCTCCTGCTCGACACGCGGACTGGAGCCGAGGATTTCGGGCAGCCAGAACTGGGAGACGGCGCCCTTCATGTGGGTGATCTTGCCCTGGGGCGGCGGCGGGGCGCGAACCCATTGGGAGGGCTCACGACCGACGCCGCAGACGAGGTAGGCATGAGTGAGTGTCTTTGGAGTGCGAGCGACGGCCTTGATGTTGAGGGTGGCGGGGATGGGTTGGGTGATCCTGGAGTGGAGGGAAGATGTCCGGCTGGGGATCGCGAGGGGGTTCTCGCCGGTCTCGCGGGTGGGCGGCCTGTCGCTGGCGGTGGTGACGGGCGGGTTGGAGGAGCGCGGCCGCGAGACGGTCGACGGCCGGCGGTGCAGCGACATCTTTGCTCTCTCTCTTCTGTTTATCTATACGCTACGCTATCGACTGGTGGTGGAGGTGATTGTCAGCATCAGAGGGACGATGGTGATTGAGATATCGATCGAGAGGGAGGAAGAGAAGAAGGAAGGAAAGGAAGGGAGGGAGGGAGGAAGGGAGGAGGCTAGGGGGAGGAGGAGGAGTGGGAGGGAGGAGAGAAGGAGGAGCATACCGACGGGGGGCGTATGGCGGGCAGGCAGCCAACAACAAGCAGTGTGCCCAAAGCAGCCGCGTCTCATGCACGCGGCCAATCAATTTCGCACACCGGCCAGTCGACGACGGACAGTAACCAGATCAATCAATCTTCTCGACGAAGTTCTTGACGACAGTGCCAATGATCGCGATAGTTGGGGGAGAGAGAGGAAGAGGAAGGTGAGGAAGAGAGAGAGATGGAGAGAGAGGTAGAGACCGGGGTGGTGGTGGAGGGAGACAAAAGAAAGAACGAGCGACGGCGAAGGAGCGACTGACAGCAGCAATAACAACGGCCGCGATATAAAAGAAAAGAAAGAATAGAAGAGAAGGAAAAAAAAAAAAAAAAAAAAAAAAAACCGAAGGAAGGGGCTGCGAGGAATGCGCAGACGCGACGACGCCGGATTGAATTTCTACCACCACCGCTGAGAAAAAGAAGAAAAGCGGCGGCGAAGGGGAAAAGGGGCGCCTATCCAACCGTCAATCAAAATAGATTAACTGCATCGCCGCTACTGCTAATTAGCCCTCCTCCTCGTCCGAATCCTCTGCGTCCACGCATCCCATCCGGTGAAGCCATCGCGGTGGGAACAGGGAACGGGGTGGAAACGGGCCCGTTCTGTGCTGTTTCTGGGGAGAGAGGCGGCCGCTTAGCAGGCGAGCCGGTTTCTCTGCTTATCGATTGGCCCGCCGTCCAGTGACCGGCCGCCTGCAGCTGGGCCCTTCATGCAGGTCCGCCTCTCTTCTCTCCTCCTTCTCGACGTTGATGCATCTTTCGCTCGTGGTGGCAGGGGGGAAAAGGGGCATGCATGCATGTGCATCCATCCCTCCATCCATCCCTCCCTCCATCCATCGCGATGCTCTCTCATCCGTCCAGTCGGGTCTCGTGTGTCAGCGGTGGTGGTACTCGGGATCCGTCTGCGTTGGGGGGAACGTCGGAATGTACCCACCGCCCTCAAACTCTTACACTCTTCGCTCCACTCCCCAATTTAGCCGAATCCCTCCTCCCATCCATCCATCATCCACTCTTGCTTCGTCTCGGACCAGAACACCGTCCATCCACCGAGAGGACACCGGGGACATCAGGAGAGGATACCGGGCGAGAACAAAATCATAGAATGGACCGGAGCAGCGTGTGCGAGGTGTGCTACGAGGCCCCCGCCCGCTACCGCTGCCCAGCCTGCAGCCGGCGCTCCTGCTCCCTCGCCTGCTCCGCCCGCCACAAAGCCCGCTCCTCCTGCCCCGGCCGCCGCCTGCCCTCCGACTACCGCCCCAAGCCCGCCCTCGCCGACCCCCAGGTCCTGCGCGCCGACTTTTCCTTCCTCGACTCCGTCCAGCGTTCCCTCCAGTCCTCTCACGATCGTGAAGAAGACGACCACGAACGAGGAGCCGCGAGGGCGAGGCTAGCTGAGGCGTGCCAGGCGCGAGGTGTGACCGTGTGTCCGGCGCCCCTGCCCTCCTCGCGCGCAAGGCGAAATCAGTCCGCCCTCGTCCTCGCATCTGCACGGTATAAATTGCATTCCCATATTACCTCCTCCTCCCTCCTCCCTCCCCTTCTCCCCCCTTCTCATCCAGAATATATATGTGCAGATACATTAAAAAGTACATATCATATACATCGTACATACATATGTACTCTGAAGGTACATATGGACTATCGTACATATGTATATATGTAATGTGTGCATGCGAATAATATAAATTATCGCTATATCACCTGCCCGCTATTGCCATTTATTCCCACTACACCGTTTAGAACCAACCTATACTATAATATGCCAGGCTATATCATATTATAATATAGTAATATAATGCACGCACGCATGCATGCACAGAACATTGTCATTGGCAACAAGCGCTGACGTTATATTATGTTTACCCATCTTTAAAAAATGCATCAGCGGCGGCCAGAATGCCACCAGCACTTCCACCTCCACCTCCACCTCCACACTTCCAGACGCGATCGCCAATTCGAATGAGCATGCCAATGCGGACGAGACCACAGCCGGTGAACAGCACATTTCCTGGACCGTCGACTGGCTGCTGGACGCCCTCCCGCCCGTTACATCCCAGCTGTACGTCCATCCATTCCTTCCATCCCTCCCTTCCCTCCCTTCGCTAGCTTCTTCCTCAGCTAGCCCTATCCTATCCTCCCCCTTGTGCGTGCTGTGGCATTCGTGCATTCACGCGCCATTCCTCCAATATTCCGACTAATGCGGCGAATTGGGCTGATACCGACTGTCTTACTTGCTAAAATTCCCAGCGACGAACGGGTGCCCCTCCAGGAGGCCTTCCGCCGGGACATCCTCCCCTCCTTGTCCCTTCCATCCCTCCCTCCCAACAAGGAGTTAAAAGAAGAAGAAGGGGAAGAAGAAGAATTTATATCTATAAAGGGGCCCGCAAGGGGGCACGACGGTGATACAACCGCATATGCACAGGAGGACGACAACAAGGAGTCGACGTCGACGGCATCGTACACTTTCGCCCTGCGCTTGGTCGACGACCGGGCCGCCCAGACCTCCTCCCTCCGCCCCGTGTCCCCGTCCGCCACCCTCGCTTCCGCCCTCCCCGGCACCTCCATCCTCGAATACCCGACCATCCTCGTCTCTACCATTCCTTCCACTACTCCTAACACCTCCAATACCACTTCTGCAAGCTTAGAATAGTTGAGATACTTAGAGTAGTTTATATCTATATGACATGCGCAGCGGATGTTGATACCTCACGTGTATTATATTTATCTTTATCTGGGTTACCGACATCGCATCGATCCGTCGACGGTTGCAAACAAGTAGACTAGACAGACCGAACATGCTGCTACTACCCTGGATCGATCGATGCAAGATATTCTACCGCATGCAGATGAAAATGACAAAAAAAGACAATAGTACTACACGCATCCATCAGTCCATCCACACCCGCTATAACTAGCTAGCTAACCCTCCTCATCATATCACCCGTCGCCCACCATCCATCGCTGCCATCGCCATCATAATGTAATAATATAATACCGATAATAGAAAGTAATAGTAATAATAATAACGAAGGGAAGAAAATAGTAATGATGAAAAATAGAAAAGAAAAAAAAAACTCCCAAACCCCCATTCATCCATCCGTCCACCCATCCCGCCTGCTGTCCCTCTGACACCATCTGCAATTATAAAATGCGTCCGTCAGCCGGTCCCGGTTCGTAATCAGAATCGCCATGTCCGGTCCTGTTACGATGCGTATGCCGTATGTATACTTTGTATATGTATATACCACCAACATGCGAATGATGCCGGCCATGTCATCTCATGCCATCCCGTACGTGTCAATCGCTACGGCTCAATGTCCACGTGGTGATGATGGTCGTGGTCCCCATCATGATGCAGCGTCACTGCCACCACCAAAAAAGTCAGCACCCCAAATACACACCCCCATAGCGCCACGCATAAAGCCAAGGTGAGTCATACCGGAATTGAAGTCCTCGAACGGATCAACAGCTTTGTCCCCCTTGCCCTCCTCCGCATCTGCCGCCGCCGTTGCCGAGCCATTGCTGCGGCTGGCCCCGATGTCCACGCTCTGGCTCTCCTTCACCAGCCGGAAATTCACCGCATCCTCCCCGTTGCCCGCCGTCGGTATCATCGGCGGCCGCATGTGCCGCAGCAGCGCCCACTGCGTCGACCGGAAGAACGGGTGCGCTTTTACATCCGACGCTCCCGCGCGCGAGCCCAGCCGCTTGTTCTCGTCTTTCACCAGCAGCTTCTTAATCAGCGACTTGCACGTCCTGCCACTATACCGTTAGCACACTCCCCACCGACGTAATCAAGTAGGTAAATAAAGCGCAGAGAGAGTGGAGAGAGTGGGGAGTGAATACCCCGATATCTGAGGCGAGTTGGGCCCCTCGGGAAACCCAACCTCGTCCCGTAAAATGTTCGCAAACGTCGCGTTCCGGTTCTTTCCCTTGAACGGCGTCGTCCCGTACAGCATCTCGTAGATCAATATCCCCAGCGTCCACCAGTCCACCGCGCTCGTGTGCCCGCATCCCTTGATCACCTCGGGCGCGATGTACTCCTCCGTGCCCACGAACGAATTCGTCCGGAAATTCGCAATGCACGACTTCGTGTCGATTGTCGGCATCGAGTGCGACGAGCTGCCCACCCGCGAAATGATCATGGTCGGCGCACCACCCGGCTCGCTCTGCTTTGACAGGTCAAAGTCCGACAGCATGATGTGTCCCGACTGATGTAGCAGTATGTCTGTACCGCAATAATTAGCCACGTCCGTTGATTGTATGTAAGAATGTGGGTACGCACTCTCAGGCTTCAGGTCGCGGTAGATGAAGCCCATCAGATGCAGGTACTCTAACGCGGCCGTGACCTCCCCCGCGTAGAACCGCGCGTCGTCCTCCGGAATGCACTTCCCCGGCCGCGTCTGCAGCGCTGTTCAACCGATTAGTACATGTCCACATTATATCGATGCAATATAAAAAATACCTCGGAAGAACTCGCCGCCGCTACAGTACTCCATGCACAGGTACAGGTTGTCGTCGCTCTGGAACGAGTGGTACAGCGTCACGATGAACGGGTGGTTGCTCGTCGCCAGGATCTCCTGCTCCGCCAGCGCCCGCTTGATCTTGTTCCGCTTGATCATCTCCTTCTTGCTCAGCACTGCACATATTCCCCCACATTAGTATGATCTACAGCGTCGATAAGATGGTAAGAACGTGAAATACCCTTCATGGCGTACAGCCGGCTGGACTTCTTCTCCTTCACGAGATACACCTTGCCGACATCCCCCTTGCCCAGCAGCTTGATCTTGTCAAAGCTGCCCGGACCGACCTCGACATTCCGCACCTTGATCGAATTCGAGCTGTACGTCCGCCGGAACGCCGCATTGTTCGACCGCTGCTTCCCACCCGCCGCCTCCTCCTTGAACGGCGCGACGGGCAGCGCAAAGTCCCCGGCAGCCGTATCCGGTGCCGCCCCCACACCACCTTGTAACCCCGGCGACAGGAACCCGTTCTTCGGCTCGCCCGTCGTCGGACGACTCGGCGACGCAACGCCGTTGAACATCCCCTGCGCGTTCGGCGCGGACGCCACCCGCCGGAGCTTCCGTGCCATCTCCTCCTTCTTCTTGCTCGTCGTCGTCACCGCACCGCCCGCACCCGCAGCTCCATTGCTACCGGCGGCCGCAGCAGCAGCAGCAGCGCGATCGGGCGTCTGCGGCGGGGACGGCGGCCGGCTGCTTTCATGGTGATGCCGAATGGCAGGCGGGCCCTGGTGGGCAAAGTACGGGTTCGCATGGGCGGTCGGGGAGATGTCGACGGTCTCGAGCGCGGCACCGGTGCTAGCGGATGACGGCGAGCGGCCGCGGAACAGGCGAGTCTGGCGGAACGGGTGCAGCGTTGACGAAGACGAGTTGTTCGCGGCCGGCGAGTCGTGGCCGTTGTTCGTGATGCGGAAAAAGTTCTTGAGCTTCTGCGGGAAGTGCGAGGTCGAAAAGTTGGACGGCGACGACTTGCCGGACAGGCCGTGCGAGCTGCCGGACCGTTTGTCGGCCAGCTGCGGCGAGCTCGAGCCGAACAATTGGGTCATCGTGGTCGCTTTTTTGTTCGGGTGTTGGAGCGGGCAAGGCTGCCTGCTCGTCGGGTTGCGGTTGTCGTCAGGCTAGCCGGCGGACGATTGGGTGCATGTATGTAGGTAGTATGTATATGTACGTAGACAGGACCGTCGAGCCGAAGTGGTACAGAGAACGAAGTTTCTGATGCTGGCGGGAAGATGTGAGGTATTTAGATGGTATACAATCTCGTCGTGGCCGTTCGTGTCGTCGGGAGGGCGTCCGTCCAAGCGTGAACCCCCGAGCAGGTAGGTGGTTGATGACGATGATGGAATGATGATGATGAGAGATGGCGATGAGCAAGCGGTCAGCCGTCGGAGGAGCGAATCGACGGTTCAGCCGCCGGAGACAGAAACGAGCCGGACGAGGACTGGACGGACTGGACGGACGATGGGACGGCCGGCGGAGCTGAGCTGCTGACGAGAGCGTTCAAGTTCAAGTTTGAATGAATTCGGCGGGTGTAGTTGGACGGGATCCAAGCCAGCCAGCCAGCACGCCAGCGGTGCAGCAGCAGTACGCAGCGGTATTATTATACGATTAGCATATTAACTAGAGCATTACAATAATTATCAATACCGCACAGTGTAATAGTAATAATGGTCAAGAGCAGTTAGAAGAGCATCAAGGCGCAGTTGATCGAGCCCGATAGAAGCAGAAGCAGTTAATAGTTCTCCCCTGAGAGTTCCTGTTCCGTTCTCCTGGCCAACAGCCGCCATCCCAAAAATGCTCCCTCGCCAGCGACTCGAATTCGCCGCTCCGCCACAAAATGCACGCTTACCTAATCGCGCTCCCTCTTCCATCCGCCTTCCTCTTCGTCCCGCCCGCAGTGCCCTTCGTATTGGGGGCTAATTGGCCTCGGAATGCCCATTGCCAGATGCATGCCGCATCTCGTGGAAGCATGTTGTCTGCGTTTGTGGTCTTTCGCAGCTGGGCATGTGCACGTATGAATGGATGGATGCGGTTCCGCCGTCGCCATCGTCGGACCACCGCGGATGCCCACCAATCGAATCGCGATTTCTCTCACTCTTTCTCTTAGGATTATATTGATTGTATGTGCATGTACAGTACGTATGTACGGTGCACGATTCATGCATTTGGCCATCGTGCTCGCAATCATTGCGCAAGCTTGAGAGCTGGCTTTCTGGATATAATAAGCTCGGCAGCCTGCTTGGTCAGTGCAGCATTCACTCACTCTCCCTCCCTCCCCGTCCCGGCCGAGTCCCACCACCCTCTAAACTAGTATCATTCCCCGTACGACATTGTTTATAATTATACTGCTCGAATACTCCAGGATGTCAATATAAATACCAAGCAGAACCAAAGGAGAGCCATGCTGCCAAACTAGACAAACGTTAACACCAGCATCCGTAATATAATATACATGGAGACGGGGCGCACCGTCTGTATATCGGATCGCTTACGACAGAATTCAATATATACTAATCATGACCAAGCCCCGACGCAGAATGCACGCATATGTAAACCGACCCATGACCGAAGACTGCACTGAGGAAAAGTATAATATAGTGTAATAGTAGAGTAATAGTAGTATTAAACCTGTAACCATGCAACTGCAGCAAGCAAGCAGCAAAAAAAAAAAGAACATTTGCGGGAGAACAGTAGACAGAAAGAAGAGAGAAAAACATCTCGACCGAGGATCGCCGGGAACCCACAAAAACGACATGCGACGGATTAACAACATGTATGAAATATAGTAAGTATCAACTGAATGAACATTAAAAGAAGCACGTGCATCCAGAACAGACGGACGGATGGACAGACGAACGTGCGTGCGTGCGTGCGTGCTGCGGGAGGAAGGGATGGATGGAGGAGGATGGGCTGTGAGATTATGTAAAAATGCGGTACGGGCATGGCGTGCAATCGTGCGTTCGTTCGTTCAGAGTAAATCGTCGTTCGTCGCATCGCATCGCATCGATCGATCGATCACATCATGGTGCGCGCGTCGTCGGCGTCTTCACATTGTTGGACAGCCAGCCCTGCAACAATATTTCACTTATCAGTATCAAGTGCCACCTCCACGGAAAAAACCACAAGGGGGGCGGAAAATAAACCATACCAATCCCTCGATCAGGCCCTCGCCGGTCGTCGCGCACGACGGCACAACGTACCATATCCGGTCCTTCAGCTTGTTAAGCTGCAGCTTCTCCGTGACCTCCTGCGGCGTCATCGCTGTAACAAAACAAACAAGACGGAAAAATCATCAGCAAGCGCCCTTTGACGACGAAACAGCAAGCGTGTGGGTGAGTATCAGAAAGGGAGGGAGGGTGAGATAGCGCATACCCCCCGGCAGATCCTGCTTGTTAGCAAACACAAGCAACAAGCTCTCCTTCATCTCCCGGTCCTGGATGATGCGGTGCAGCTCCTGGCGAGCCTCATCTATCCGCTCCCGGTCGTTCGAGTCGATCACAAAGATCAACCCCTGGGTGCCTGCGTTTCCATCCGCGATATGTCGCCACTCGTTAGCAATTCCGTCGGAACCTTGGATAGAATACCATGAAGAAAGGCATATACACGCACCCGAAAAGTAGTGCCGCCACAGCGGCCGGATCTTGTCCTGCCCGCCGACATCCCACACGTTGAACTTGACGTTCTTGTATGTCACCGTCTCCACGTTGAACCCGACCGTCGGGATGGTCGTCACGCCCTGGTTGAGCTTGAGCTTGTACAAGATAGCTGCGCGCCGCACCCTTCAATCAGCACCCATCCATTCCCGTTCGCATCGTGACGCGCTCGCCGAATGCCCATCGCGCCGCTGTTGTGGTCGTAGCGGGTAGGGGGAGGAGCCCTTACTCGTCTTGCCGGCCGCGTCGAGCCCGAGCATGAGCAACCTCATCTCCTTCGAGCCGAAGATCTTGGCCTGCACGAATCCAGACGGACGGACACATTAGAAAACCACATCAATCAATCTACGTGCATACACCCGGCCGCGACCGATGCCATCCCATCCCATCCATCCCCAGCGGGAAGGGGAAATCCGCGTCGCCGACGTACGGGTGCAAGGGGGGAAAAAAGAGAAATACACCGCACGTACCATGATCTTGGATATCTGCCCACCCATCTTGATAAAATATGCGCGTGTGCGTCTTCCGTTCCTGCTGGAATTATCGTGTATCCGCGATAGCGTCTGTCCCCGTCGATAGGAGATTGGGAGCGCGGGTGGATCGATCGATCGAGCGATTGCAATGTCTGTCTGTCTGTCTGTCTGCGAGGAAGGTGGGCGGCAGGTGCCCTTCGTTCCGTTTGTTGTTGAGATGCGAGCGAGACGAGCGAGACGAGAAGCGATCGAAGAAAGGGGAAGGATGGCAAGGAAGTGTGCTCCAGCTCGCCCGACCGAACAAAAGAGCACTTCCTCACCTCACCGCCTCGCCAGTTACAGTTACAGTCTGGACCGCCGCCCTTCCTTTCTCTTTCGCCCGCCGCTGCTGGGAACTGCCTGCTGCCTTGGTGCGTGGCTGGCCTTTAATCTGATGCACAGGAGACTAAGCCCAGTCCTGTCCTGTACCGTACCGTACAATCCGCCAGGAGGGCACCGCTTGCAGTTCGCAGTCTGGTGTACACCTGCAGCCATGCGTGCGCATCGTTAGCTGGCGATGCTATAGCTACTTGCTACTGCTCCTGCTAGCTCTCCAGCTCCATCGATGCGAATCCAAATTATATTAATCAGTCCGCTAACGTTATATTGCACCCGCTGCCCGGCTTCCAAACAGGGAAGCACGAGACTAACTTTTTATAAAACGCACCGTGTAATGGCAATTCTTCGCGGCCGAGCGCCCCCCTTCGCGCAAGCCTGGTTTCGATTTTCGATGCTGCGCTGCCGGCAATCAATCTCGCGTATTCCGCCGCGAGCGCGCCCCGAGTTTCGAAGCCCAGCCTGGCGTATCCTATACGGGTATGTCCTGCGTGTGTGCGTATAGTATATACTTAATTATACTAGTATGTAAATCTACCAAGTATATGCACAGCGTAGCGTCGCGATCGATGATGAATAAATGTCCCGAGGTTGCGTGTATCCGCACCGCTACTGCAACAAGGCGTCTGCACGCGCACGCCGACGTGTGCGCAATGCACGAGACTACGTTACTCTATGCATGGAATATATGCACAACGTCGAGCCGGCGTCTGGCCCCGCGGGAGACTACGTATCGTATTGCTACCGGAATATAAGTATATACCCAGGAAGTATGTAAAACGAGATGGGATGTAAATCTAATCAATTCGTGTGGAGACTCGTATGCAATGAACGCTGGTCGTAATTACTTCCATGCAATCTGCGATCAATTCCATGCATGCATGCACGCACGCGGGCAATCCCCGCCGTTCGTTCGCTCATTCGCATGCAGGTCGCGGTCATCAGCGCAGTACTTCCGGTCCAGTCTACACGCTTCCCCCAAAAAAGAACCAACGCCTTCACATATGATGTCTATCTATGCTTGCATGTACGCCCCCGAAACTCGCGACGCTATTCCGATTGCCACCTCAACGGCGGTTTCAGGGTCCCTCGTGGGCTGGATGGTTGCGTCCCTGAAACTACCCATCGGCGCAAACTTTCAACTTGGCTGCTTCTTCCGCTTTATGTCCGGTATGCAGTCTCGACTGGTGAGTCTAGTCTAAATCAGCCTCGGACACGCGAAGCCGGGACGGTTTCTAGTCGCCCGCCTTCATCCGTTTCGAGCGCGGTTGGAGACTATCGTCCGGCAAGCCGCTGCGCTTCGTCCCCGGCAGCGAACTCGTCCTGATGTCGTTGTCATCCGAGCTGACCCTCCGGTGAGGGTAGTCGATCAGCGACCCTTCGAAGGCACTGCGTCACGGTTGCGTTACGTTAGCCATCGTAAACGTAAACTCGAGCAGCAGCGGGGAGCTCCGTGTCTCAGTCAAAGTCCGGGGTTGTGGGGTGTCTTGGTTTCAGCTTACTTCAGACTGAGCTTGGGGCCCTCTGTAAAGTACTTGTGCTCAAGGGCTTGCTGGGCTGTGAGCCGTTTTGCGGGGTCGAATTCGAGCAGCCCGCTTAGGAGCTCGTATCCGAGCTGGTTGGTCGCGCCGACTTGGTGGTACCATGTCTCCAGGTTGCACGAGTACGTCTTGAACGAGGCCATCTGCGGATACTCTGGCAGCTGCGTAATAGACGGCCACCTCTCCTCTGTAAAACTTGGTTAGAATGTTTGCTCGGAATGCCATCTATAGAGTTTAGTGGATTGAACGCACTGGTAGGAGTTCCGAGTATCTCGATGATCTTCTGCATCTGGTTTCGCTGGAAGGGCACTGTCTTCTTGGAGTCCATCTTGGCTTCCTCGCCTTTGAATATCGGCCGGAGAGCTAGCAGTTCTGCAAAAATGCACCCCACAGCCCAAAGATCTGTAAACGGCTGTCAGCCCGCCGGTCGTCAAATGCAGCTGGAACGTGACGCCAATATCCCTACCGATTGCAGCGGTGTAGTGTCTCGATCCCAGCAGCAGCTCCGGCGCTCGGTACCAGATCGTGACGACCACCTTGTCCCCGTTGAACAGCGCCGCGAGAGGCTTCCAGAACACCCTAGCCAGCCCGAGATCGCCAATCTTGACCTCCCCAGCGGCCGTGACCATGATATTCGCGGGTTTCAAGTCGCGGTGCATGACCCAATTCTGATGCAGGTAGGAGACGCCGTTGAGGAGCTGCCATAGTATCGAGCGGACGGTCGTTTCCGGGATGAGTCTCCGTTCGGGGTGCGAGTGGTGATGCACGATTTGCTAGAGAGAAAGAACGTAAGTGACCGAGTATACGCAAATCGCGTAAACTGGGGCGGTCGACGGGCAAAACTAACCAGCAGGTCATGCTCGGCGTATTCGAAGACCATGTAGATGCACTTGTCCTCGAGTATGATCTCGTGGAGGTGGATGACATTTTCGTGCGAAAGCTCGCTATTAAGCTGCGGCCACCAACGACACCGTCAACGATTCCATTCGAGAAAAAAAAAAAAAGCTGTACGAACGCGTATCGACGACCGAAAGCTCCACTCACAGCCATCTCACGGCATGCTGACTGCGAAATGCCGGTGTAATTGATCACTTCGCCCTCCTTGTCGGGTTTGAACCTGTAGGACAACAACAACCGGTTAGCAAGCCTCGTCCAGCTGCTCTTTATCCGCCGAGTGGAACGCAGGCAGGCAGGCAAGCTGCACGTACTTCTTGATGGCAAAGTCGCCAGTGGTCCCTGGATGCCGCGAGCGGGCCTTGTAGACGCGGCCATAGGTGCCGGACGAGATGAAGCCGATGATGTGGTACTTGTCGAGGACCTTGACCTTGGAGGTGTACGACGGGAGCGGCATTGCGGAAACAGGGGCAGCCGATGCAGGAGCTACCTTTTCTGCCATTGACGGTCCTTCGCCTTCATAGCGGGTCACATGTGGTATTTGTGGGCGGTCGTTTCCGTTCTGACGCAGCAGTAGAGCAGCGTAGCGTAGTAGCGTGGCCGGGTCAGCGAGCAGCAGCAGAAGCAGCTAAGGGAGGAAGCCTGCGGGACCAGACCAGGCCAGGCCGGCAGCAGCCTATGAGGGATCGAGATCCGGACTGGCAGGAGCTGAAGCGCCGGAGCTACGGACGGACCGGGACGAGTGGTGCCGACGTCGGGGGACCTGCTGGCTGGCTGGGGGCACTGCAAGCGGCGGAGCGATGGATGGGTGGATGGATGGATGGCATCGACGAGGGAAGGTTAGTTACATGTAGTGTCGTAGCCCGCCAGCTGAAGTTGCATCTTCATGCAGCGCTGTTGCCGGTGCCGTGCCTGTGTGGCGTGTTTGCATCTGGCGGTTCGAACGTTAACGTTCCCCGCGCGGCCAACTTAGCCGGCCGTCCTCGCCGCCCCGATCGAGATCCCCATCTGGACCCATCATCGCCCTCATCCAGACAGCTGCAGACAGACGGGCCACGATGAAGGACATCACGCCGTTCCTGCTCTTCAACATCCTCATCATCAGCCTCGGCTCCCTGCTCTTCGGCTACCACATCGTGCGTCTCCAGATCTCCATCTACCCGTCCGTCGCTTGCCGCCGCATCTCCCTCGCGTCCTTCTCCACGCCGTCTACACGTTCACAAGTGCACTTCCCACGCTAACCAGTCCGTACATCTCCACAGGCCGAGCTGAACGCCCCCGAAGATGTCATCAGCTGTCGCAAGAACGGCGTCTCGCTGGACCTCAGCCTGCGCCCTTGCATCCCCATGAGCCCTCAAACCTACGGCTTCGTCACCTCCATCTTCTCCGTCGGCGGCCTCGGCGGCGCCATCACAGCCGGCTCAGTCGCCGACAAGTACGGCCGAAAGCGAGCAGCGCTCTTCTACTCCGCCGGGTTCATAATCGGCCCCATCTTCATGGCCTTCGCGTCCGACGTCACCACCCTGAGCATCGGTCGCCTCATCTCCGGGCTCAGCGCCGGCAGCTCAGTCGTTATCGCGCCCCTGTACATCCACAACGTCGCACCCGCGGAATTCGCCGGTCTCTTGTACGTTGCCAACCGACCTACCAACCTACCAACCTACTAACCAACCGGCACACACACCCCAGCCGTGTGAAATGAGAATATGTACCCCGCTGACAGTATGTTATATCTAGTGGCGCATCGACACAGGTCATCGTCAACTTTGGCATCATCGTCGCCCAGCTCCTCGGCCTCTTCCTATCAAACATCCCCTTCTGGCGTCTGATCCTCGCCATCGGCGGCTTCATCGGCCTCGCACAGGCCATCCTCCTCCCCTTCTGCGTCGAATCGCCCAAATGGCTCGCATCCGTCGGCAAGACCGGCCTAGCACGCCGCTCGCTCGCCAAGCTGCGCGGCCGGAACGACGTCGATGATGAAATCACCGTTTACAGTGCTATCGGCGTCGACGACGACGACGACCCCTTTTCCCACGAGGATGAAGGAACCGTCAGCCAGCGTCTGCTGGACAGCCCCACGGCGGAAGCCACGATCCACAAGAAGGTTACGCTGTACGAGTTCCTGACGGACCCTGCACGCCGTCGCCAGCTTACCGCAATCGTTGGCATCATGCTCGCGCAGCAGTTTATGGGGATCAACGCCATCATCATGTACGGCGTTGGCATCCTCAAGGTCATCATCCCGAGTGGTGCGACGCTGATAAACGTGTGCGTATCGCTGCTGAATCTGCTCGTCACGGCGGGGGCCGCGCGGTACATCGATCAAGTGGGTCGCAAGTCACTGTTGTTAGCCTCCATCGCGGGAATGGGCGTCTTCTCCGCCCTCTTGGGCATCGGCATAATCTTTAAGATTCAAGTGCTGTCGGGCGTTGCTACCCTGCTGTTCGTCGCCAGCTTTGCCATCGGTCTCGGCCCGCTGCCGTTCATGATCGCCTCGGAGCTCGTTGAGCACGACGCCGTCGGTGCGGCACAGAGCATTGGGTTGACGACGAACTGGCTGGCGACGTTTGCCGTTGCAGCAGGGTTCCCCACGCTGCGAGAGGTTGTTGGCGATGGGGAAGTCTTCTTCATCTTCGCGGCGTTGGGAATCGTCTTCTTCTGGTTCGTGCTGCAGGCTATCCCCGAGACCAAGGGGCGAACAGTAGACGAGGTTTGGGGCCATACTAGACGGGTTGATTGAGCGTGCGTAGAAATTTTGGCATAAATTGATTCCCCAGTGTTTCGAGTTACATACATATCGGCGACATCTAGCTAGCGTCGTTATATCAAGCGGTAATTTAGAGTGGCTTTCAAGCGCATATACAGCTGGATCAAGCGGGTCACTTGTCTTATTGAATATAAATTCAAGGAATTACTTCAGGAACAAAGTCACCCATTCATTGTTCATTGGTTGAGCTCTAGGAGCTAGATACGAGGCCAGCATACGTGAATCGACAAAACATTTAACGAACAGCTTGACAACAGAACAAAGAAGACCGCACACAAGCGCTTGATGACCGAACCTCGTTAAACTCCAAAAACCCGTGACCGGGAAAAAAAGGGAGAAGAGTGTTCGGCCGCGTCAAAGGCTTGACTTAAAAGAGCTTGTGCTCGAGAGTCATGTCAGACTCCGGCTGCAAGCCGACGCAAGCCCGGAAAATGTTGCAGAGGGCATTGCGCTGCTTGGCCAGAGCATTCACCACCGGGGTTCCGGGAGGTGTAAGGGGAGCCTAGATAATACCATTAGCACACATACGAACATCATTCCAACACATACAACGGGGATTCTCTCACCTTGAGCATGAAGCTGAGGATGCTGAGCACCGGGTGGAAGTTCTTGTAGTCTCCTTCGTCCCCGTGCTTCCAGGTGATGCGGGTCATCATCTCAGTCACCAATGCAAGGTCGATGATCAATGGCGCCGCGAGCAGCGAGTCCTCGCACACATTGAAAATTCTAACGTAACGCACAAACATTAGCGAGGATCCATCATCGTATATGTAGAGTTGAGGCACTCACGAGATGATCTGGCGGCCGCCAAGGAAGAGCTCGCCATAGTACTCGTCCAGAGCACGCTTGTGGTCGCCGACGGCGGGCATGTACTTGATCACGACCGTATGATCAGGATGCTCGCCCTCGGCGTACAGAACCTTGTTGGCAGCGACCATGTCGTCGACGACATTCGACTTGGAGATTTCCTTGGATCGGAACTGCTTGTGTTCTGCAAGGTTCTTGCCATCACTGGGATATTGTTAGCTGGATGCATGCTATCGCGAGGTGGATGGTGGCACTCACTTGTTTCCAAGATGGTTGTAGCTAGCAATAGAGGTGAGTTTGATACCGGCGGAGATCAAAAAGTCGACCAGAGCAGACTTCATCTTTGTCTGGCCGGACTTGAAGTCATCACCGCCAATATAGCTCTTGTACTGCTCGGCAAGCTCGATCACACCGGGCACGAACGTGTTCTGAGGCGATCCGTTGATGAAGGGGACGCGCTCCAAGATGCAGGCGATGGCAAAGACACTCGATGGCGCAACTTCCTCATGGCCAGACCTGACGGCCGCGAGGATGTTCTCCGCGGTATCATTGACACCCGGGATGATATCAGCATAGCGCTCGGTGTTCGCCGTCCACAACACGATGACCTTGTCAAGGTCGTTGTCTCGCTTGAAGTTCTGGATGTCCGCTCTGATTTTGTCCAGATGTTCCTGGCAGACAGTCGACCCTTTGAGCACGTTGTCCGCGCGATCCTCCTGGTTGGAAGCGATGAAGTCAGGGTAGTAGATGGACGGGAGTGGCTTCAGCAGCTCCATCTCCTTCCGAACCTGCATCTTCAATGACGGCTCAAGAACCTTGGCACGGTCCATGGCATCGGCAAGATTCATGCCGCTGATATCCCATCCACCGACAACCAAATCGTTCGGATGGATCATTGGCAAGAGCTTGTTGAAGGGGATGTTGATCTCCTCGCCCGTGATGGCGTCGTTCCCCAGCTTGATCGTAGAGCCCATGATCACGGAACCATAATAGTTTGCCTCCTGGAAGCCCTCACGCGTAGGCCATGAGAGCTTCCGACGGTTGGCAATGATACCAGCAGTCACGGTCGATCCATTGTTACCGCCCCACCCGACGAGCATCAGCCCGACCCTGGGGATCTTGCGCTCGACCTTGAAGTCATAGTTGGTCTCGAACGGCGTCGCTTGCAGCTTGCCGCCGGGACCCTGAGCAACGCGGGTGGTGCGGTAAACATAGGAAGACTGGATGGCATCATCCGTGTAGATGACATTCGGCGCCGAGACCGTAAACAATTCATCATTGGCATGGGCTCCCGAATGGTGCCCGTTCACGGCACCGTTGGTAGCACCATTCGAATCAGCGTGGGGAGCCATCGCGGCGGCAGATCAACAGAGTGATAGTAAGAGTCAAGAATTAAAAGTACGGGAGCAGATAGCTTCTTATAGCGGTGATAAGAAACCTAACGGCCCACCGGAAGCGGCGGTGCGGTTAGAGTTGAAGGGGTGGTGGACCCTGCGACGATAGTATTTAGTACTCATTACGCACGATTTCAAAGATCAAGAGCTGTTCCGCGATGGCTTCACATACGAGGGCAGGAGATTCGAGAACGTGGTGGGCGGTTGTCCAGTCGATCTCTCGCTCGGGTGGCGAAAGATCACGCGTGTCGAATTGAAGCTGGATGAAGATGGGCTAAAGACACCGAAGGGTCTTGTATCGCGACCGATCGATAATATCACGAGAGATGGCGAAAGGAGAAGATGTAGACGTAAGCGTTGTGGTGGATGTGAAATTGCGAGTTGGGATGTGGTTTTGGCGAGAGAAGAGCAGAGCTGCAGCTTGATGGCCCAACCGATGCTTAAATACTTCTCAACAAGTACCGCCAGCTGGAAAACCGCCTCAGCCAATCCACTAGGGTAGCAATTGCGACTCTGCCACTGGGCCACCGGACAAGCGGGTACTTGTGGCTCCGAGCACGATATCGAGATCCATGTTCGAGCGTACTTATGGCGAGGGCGGCTTAGTTTGCTCTGAAGAAGGGCTATGCATGCGCATCAATTCGCACGCTTCACATGCGGTGCGCACAGCTCTGAAGTACAGTACGTGTACTTCCACGTGTCGCCGAAGTATATTCTGTACAAACGAGCTACTTTATTCTGCTCACGAAGCTTCGATGCAAGCTACTTCACAACCGGTATCTTGCTCGGCTCGCACAGGGTTCTGTTCCCCTGCAGGTGCGAGAGCTCTGCTCATTGGACCCCCAATGCTTGGCGGCACGATAAGGATAAATTGGTTCCGAGAAGTTCCAGCCACCCACACCCAGCTACCGGGAACAGACGTCAAATATCTAATGTAGGTCTACGCGGAGCCGGCTCTGAAGTAAAGAGTGTATATACATGGGCGAGTTTCTCGAATGGAGGGAGCGTTCCTAGCAATTTCTCCTCTTTATAAAACACACTTGGGGAAGCCAAAATTGAAGACCCACGTTGTGTGCGCTGTGGAGCCGTGGGCGTGGAAAGTATACTAGAACGAACGAAGAGAATAAGTGGTGCCACCCCGCAGGCAGTAGTGAATGAAAAACCGCCTCGAGGGGAAAAAAAGACAAGGGTACGGCAGATTGGCTCATGTAGCCGTCGAGACTATTCGAGCTAGCCGTGCCGAATCGGCCGCTCTGCCGAGTCTGCCCCAGCTGGTGGAAATCAACCAAGTGAGGGCTTAATGCTCGCCTGCGGGTCAATCTGGGTAGCATCTATGCTAAGTGTTAGCTGGAGGGCAACCTCGAGAAACGATCAACTTGACTTACATGACCCTAACGGGCTACCAGCGTTTAAGAAAAGGCCGGAATTTGTGGGTGCTTCTGTAGCAGAAATTGCGTATCGTCATGAACGAACTCAAGGATTTAGTCATATCCAGTAACACCAACTTGACTAGCAAAAGCTGTGCTAACGCTCCGCGCATCGTCGTCGATATTGCTTGCGTTGCGGATGCCGTTGCCACTCCGGCCATACATATTGCCATTATCATCGAGCCCAGCAGCACGAGTTCCCCTAGGACCGCCGACAGCCTTATAGTCGCCGCCAGATCCTCGACTGCTGCTTTCAACGTACTGTTTAAGGCGGTCAGACTGACTGAGACTGGGAGTCTTGTCCAGCGACAGATCGCCCACTTCTCTCGTAACGAAATCAAGCGAGACACCGCCCGTAGCGAGCCCCTCACCACGGCCGACACTCTCAGCAGAGGATCCAAGGTGTGGGGCGGAGTTCTTCTTATCTTGTCCGTCGAAAGCTTGTCCAGAGAACCCCGCGCGACTGGGTAGGCTCGGCCAGGAATCCAACGTGAATCCGGAGAACATCGGTGGGAACGCGCTGGTGACTGCTGCAGAGTGAACACTGGAAACGTCATCCGGAATATAGCCGACGACGCTTCCCGAGTCGTTGTATTCTGTTTGTCGAGAACCCTGATTGCCCATGGAACGACCCATACCCACACCTGAGATGGGTTGTGCAACACCAGACGCATGCATGTTCATCCCAGCTCGTGCGCCGTTGCTATTGACATCCATCGAGCTAGATGGCATTGGTGCGGGTCCAGAGTATGCCATTTGGAAACGCTGAGGGCCGCGATAGGATTGCCGAGGACGCGAGAACTGAATGAAACTGATCTGTAAATTGCTTAGAGGACCTTCTACAAGGCAGTTGCGTTCCTTGTAGTGAAGAAGGAGGTGGTGCCAGAGTGGGTGCTTGCTCAGAACTTTCGGGTTCCCCAATATGACGACACCGTACTTGCTTCGGGTCAAAGCGACGTTCAAGCGACGTGGGTCATTCAAGAAACCGATTCCTTGGTGGTCGTTGGAACGGACACAAGAGAGAACAATGTAGTCTTTTTCTCGGCCTTGGAACGCATCCACAGATGCTACTTCAATGTCCTTGTAGAGTTCCTTTTTGTGGGTACCGTTCGTCTGCATGGATGAAACAATGTACGACCGTTGGCCTTCATATGGTGTGATGATGCCTATCTGTGATGGAGAAACGCCAGCTTTGAAGAACTTAGATATTATCTTTTCGCAAGCGGCAGCCTCGGTCCTGTTATCTGATGTTAGAGCAGCACAGTAGTGCGTAAGTGGGGCGAGCACACAAACCTGTTCAGATAAGATGTTCCGCTGGCAGAGATTTCCTCGTTTCCAAGATTGCACCAAAACATCATTGGGGAATCAGCAACGGGCCAAGGGAAGTCAACGTTCCTTCTCAGGCGTTCCTGGTACTTTGTCAGCAAGGCAACTGCATGGCTTCGGAGGGGTAAATGCTACGCACCTGGACAGTGACACCGTTTTGGAGACTCCCTTCGTAGAACATGTTGCTTGGAAACTCGCTGAGACACGGATGCATACGATACTGGACATTAAGTCGAATTGGGGCACACCCAAGAATGACGAGACGTTCGAATAAGCTTTGATGTAGACCCGCTCTCGCTGCTTGCTTGTTCATGATCACAGGCCCAAGCTGTTGGTGATCGCCGACAAGAACCAGTTGCTTGCAGCCCAATACCAGGGGAATCATGCACTCCGGTTCCGCGGCTTGGGTCGACTCGTCGATGAGAACAGTTCGGAATTTGAGCTTTTGAAGCCGTGGATCCCCTGCTCCAACGCAAGTGCAGCAGATGACATCGGCGTTGGCCAGGATCTCCTTCTCCGCGGCTCTTGTTAAATGCTTGAACTTCTTTTCGTCTTGAAGCGACAACTCTCCCAACTCGTCTTTCAGCTGGCGCAGCTTGACGAGTTCCATATTGGAGTTGTTGATGCGTACTTGCTCGTGCAATGATAAGAACGAAACCTGCGACTCCACATCTTCTCTGGATTTGGCAGTCAATCGGACCACCTTGAGACCGGTCCGGTGAATCTTCTCAGTAAGTTGATCCACGGCGACATTGGAAGGAGCGCAGACGAGCACTTGTCCTCCGCTCAATTTCGCGAGGTGGTAAACGATGGTGGCCGATGTGACAGTCTTGCCAGTACCCGGAGGCCCTTGAATAAGGGACAAAGGTTTCTGAAGAACACTCTTGACAGCCATGACTTGGCTGACGTTGAGTTCGGGCAGCCCTGGGACACTGAACCTTCGGGGCAAGGGTGTCTTCAAAGGCGCAGCTGCAACGTCATGTCCGAGGAGGCGATGGTAAATGTAGCCGCTGACACTCATATCATCTACAGCGAAGCTCTTCATGGCAAGCTGCATGCGGTCGAAACTTGTAGCTTTCCAAACATAGTCCGCTGAGAATGAGTGGGTGCAATCGGTTGGGACGCTCTTGTCATTCGCGCCTTTGCGGAGTTCGATTGTGACTTCGTCGGACATGTTGTTTGGGATTTTTATAACAAAGCCGACCCCTTCCCAGTGCTGCCTCAGTTCACCCATGTAGCGGAGCCGCATTTCGTCACCAACAGCAAGTTTTACATCTCCAAGCTCAAGCTTGGGGAGTATAAAGCTCGCGGTATGCTTGCCGTTCATGGCCACTTCCCAGCGAACAACAAGCCCATCTTGAGTCTGCGACTCTTTCATCTTCCGGTCGTAGTCAGCTTCTATCTTGACTAGCGGTCCGAAGACATTTTGGTATTGATAGGCATCGTCGTAACGTAAAAGGACCGGTTGCGGTTCGTCATCGACTCCGTTCGCCTTGTCCAAATCTTCAACAACCGCGCTGGGATTCTCTTTCCAAAGCTCTTCCAGTTTCCCGATGACCGCAGGTTGCAAGTGTCGGGCTCGCATTTGCTCGGCTTCGGACGGTTCGCTAACGAGCCACGGGAGAAAGGCACGGTCTTGGATCAGAGGTTCCCAACGCGACGTGTCCCAGTTCATGTCTTTACTAGAAGGCATGGCGGCGCATGGTTGGCGGCACAGAAGGACCACGACAGTATCGGACTTGGCGGGAATAAAGCCAAGGAGGAAGACGTTTCTGGTCCCGCAGTTGTAGCATTCGAGTGTAGTTTCGCCAAGCGATGAGGATGGGTGGAGGCAGACTTCCTATTGGCGGTTGGGTCAGCCTTATACGATCGAGTTTCAGTAGGCTTTGAGGGGCACTTACCTTGTGTCTCGCACGGACGAGATGGTTGATGATATGTGACGAGGAGGTGTTTCCACGGCCGCTGCAGAACCACTTGTTGCAGCCGAGACATTTCACTACAGCACTAGGGGAATGAATGCCGCAGTATCTAAGATAGAGCAAGACGGGCAATCAGCATTTCTCTCTTCTCGGGAAGCCGCAAACCCCACCAAGCAAGCATATACGTACGCGCAAGCGTGCAGCGGTAGCTCCGCATCGCCGTCAGCTACCCCTCTCAAGTCCTGAGCGCTCGCTCCAGCAGGGACACTCGCAAGGCTAAGAGTGCCATCAATAATGCTCTCTAGCTCATCGTCGGTCCCGTCGCCGTAATCGTCGTCTTCGTCATCGTGTCGCCGGCGGTTCCCGATCCGCTTCTCGCTGATGGAGGCTGTCCCGGCAACGGAAACACTATCATCGTTGACTGAGGATGCGGCATCGAAGTGATCTCCGAGGTGGGTGAAGATTCCTGGACCCATGCTCGTTAGACTTGGATCTAGCTCAAGGGAACAGCTGCAGGAGAGCAGTGCTTGCAACGTACCTTCCATCGGTAGTCGTCGGGGCGATCCTCAAGGGATCGCGATTCCCTGTGAAGAAGAGCAGTCGGAGCTGTGATTTAATGTTGCTATCGGAGTAGTCTGGCGGGTGATAAAGTTTCTGCTGTGGTGGGTGAAGTTTTGATCGATGGTTGAAGATGAAGAGATCCGCTGAGTAATTTGGCGACGCCAAGATACTACTTTGTTCACAAGCTGGAGGCCAGCCGCAACAACCCCTTCCTGATACACCGCCACATCGACGTCGCCGCCGTCGCAGCATCGCGCACTTGAACCTGCGACAGTCCTCTAGCCATGGCAATTAGGTACGCAACCCGGATTACCGCCTCTCAAGCTTCAGCTAACGCCGTGACTATCTTCTAGATACATAATACTCCTTTCCCGGCAGGGCAAAGTTGTGAGTACCGGGGTCTAAAGCAACGCTAAGCAGCTTCGAAGCTTCGCTTTACTTACACCAGAACGCCGATTCTAGCGACTTTCAAAATGGTTCACGACGCTGTCCCTGAAGGAAAAGAACAAGATCATCAAGGAGGTATCCCAGCTTGTGCTGTCTCGGCGGACAAGGATGTGCAACTTCCTGGAGTATAAAGGTAGAGTGTTTCAAGTTATCCAGCTCCTTATCGTTCCCCGCGCGCTGACGCAGATTCCGCTACGCCCCGCAGATACGAGAGTTGTTTACAGACGATACGCTTCGTTATTTTTCATCGCCGGAACCGATCAGAATGATAACGAACTCATCACGCTGGAGATTGTCCATCGATACGTCGAGCAGATGGACAAATACTACGGGAATGTTTGTGAGCTGGACATTATATTCAACTTTCAGAAGGCGTATTTCATCCTAGATGAGCTGCTATTGGCTGGGGAGCTTCAAGAGTCCAGCAAGAAGAACGTGCTGCGGTGCATTAGCCAGCAGGACAGTCTAGAGGATATGGAGGTAGGGTCAAACTAAGATCCGCACAGAATGTCTCGAGCATGCTAACGCGATATCGTAAACTCTAGGTCGAAGAAGACACGATCACCAAGCTCATGGGCGGCTAGATTATTGCCATACTTCCAACATGTAACATAATTAATTGCAGAATATTCAATCCAGTTACACAAAGAAACTACGCTGTTCGAATTGACTCTCTCGCTCATTTTGGACTCGTCAGCTCTGAAGTATGGATGGATCGGGATATCGCAAATCCGCGTTTTCCTCAAGGAACGTCATCCAAGCCTTGAGATACTTAATTCCTCTAAATTCGCGGGTTAACACACCGGGAGCAAAATTGAGGGGGTCCGTGGTAACCTACCGGCTCACAGTTTCCGAGTCTCCGATAACGCACAGATGGCGCCGCGGACGAGTCATCGCGACTATATTTCCGTCAGTCGAGCTTTCACCAATTTTCGGGACTGGAAGTTTAGTACCATTAAGCCGCCGCTCATCGGATAAGAAACCAACTTCGTGTTTCTCGTTACTTCTGACCAAACTCAAGACGATTGCTTCTTTCTCTCTGCCTTGGAACCCATCGACACTCCCGATCTCAATGTCAGGAAAGTCGGATTTTAATGTGTCAGATAACAACGTGACCTAGAATACCTGGTTTTAGAATGCGTAAAATGAAAGTAGGGGATCTAACAGTGACGAACCTGAGCGTTATAGGGTGTGATGACAGCGATATCACTAGGCTTGACGCCTGCTTTAACAAGAGTTCTCACATGAAGGTTGCAGAGCGCTGCACAGACGACGGTTAGCTGGATGGGCGACGGGGAGATAGAGCCGGGAGAAGTGGGGTGCTTACAGGCCTCTGTTGGATTGCTTTTACTTTCTTCCTGGAATGATCGTTTCTGCGACCCGTCTGAGTCGTCTGGAACGCGTTCTCTGAAGTCGCCTCCCTGTGTATCCCAAAACACGAGTGGCTCCTTTGTATCGTCTGTTTCCTCGACATCTGGTAAATCCAAGAGCAGGTGGCTTTGAACTGATTCAGCGGCTACCAGTGAGGAACTGTACAGCGAGTTTGACGGATAATCCATAATCGTCTGATGCATGCGATATTGCACGGAGAGACTTTTCTTGATCGTCGGACCGTGGAGTTTGATAAGTCTTTCGAACAAGCTTAGCTCTAGCTCTTGGAACTCGTTCTTCTCGGATCTGGGAACTGTGGGGCCGAGCTGCAGGTGGTCGCCGGCCAGAATGCACTTTGTAGCATTTATCATCGCGATCCAGCACTGTGCTTCAAGAGCTTGGCCAGCTTCGTCGATGATAATTACGTCGAACTTTTGTCCGAGGACATCTCTCCCACCAGTCCTGTCGTTACCGTTTGAGTGAGTTTCGGGGCCGCTCAAGAAATTCAGCTGTCAGAGATGGTATTACCCGTGTAAAGTCGACAGTACGACTTTACTAGTCCTCATGATCTCCTGGGTGCATCTTATTTCCCTTTCCTTGCATTCCTTCCTTAGACCGCGGATATCCTCCCACGTACGCCTTCTGTCGCCGGCATTCCGTGCCTTCTTCACATCCGCCAGCTTCTCGTCCATCTCCTTCCTGATATCCTTGACGAGCATACCGGCATCGGAAGTCTGAATGACATAGTCAAGGGAGCTGGATAGAACTGTCGGTAATACTCTCGCTGGATGACCGACTCGTACCATCGGTATCCGATAGGCAGCAAGTTTATCGGCGATGTTGTCCACTGAGATATTCGATGGCCCGCAGACTAGCACCTTTTGGCCGGCTGCTACGAGTTGTCGAATAATCTCGATCAATGTGTGCGTCTTCCCTGTCTTTTATCATACTCATTTAGTTCGTTTGGTCGTCTTATATTCACCGGTTCACTACTTGAACTTACGCCTGGGGGTCCGTGGATTAACGCGATACTCTCCGCCTTGAGAGCGAATTTAATGGCCTCCTTCTGGCTGTCGTTGAGACGGTCGTCGAGACACTCAAAATCCGTATTGGGATATTCTGTTGGTGGTATATACTTGGACAGACCGAATGATATGGTCATTATCCTCGACAAGTCTTTGGATGCCTTTGACTTCAAGTCGGTGACAGCTTGTATCATCCTAAGCGTTCCCTACGTCAATCATAAAGCTTTTACAGGGACAATTTCAGGTGATATCCGAACCTCTTATATGGCGCATCGTTGGCGATTTTGATTCTACCAGAATATTAGTCTTAGATGCATGCCGAGGTGACTTTCGGTCAACCTACAACCACATCCGCCTGGGAAAGTCTAGGTTGACTTGTTTATCCATATTCAACGCCACTGCAATCTTCTGCTGCGTGGTCCTCACGACTACCCCCGCGAGGCCTTTGTCCCGCAGCTCCTGCTTGGCCTGCTTTTTCGCGGATCCTGATGGTTGCTCTTCGATCCGGACAATGTCGCCCGTTCTCAGCGTGTGAACGGGGATCCTGGCGGACGTGTTCAGAGCAGAGTCTGGCACCAACTCTACGATGGTCTTGCCCCCAAGGCCGGTGTAGAGGCGCGATACGGAGAGGTTCAGACATGCTAGACCGCGTGCGCTGAGGAGCTTTGGGTCAACGCGGGCAACAGCGTCATCTGACAGTTGGAGCTCAGACTAGATATGTCAGGCATGACGGGTGAGAACACTGTGCGGTTGAATTTAACTCGCAAAGAGCTAGGATTGCCGGCCTCTTACCTGGCGGGCTTTCTCCAGCAGATTTAGATGCTTGTCCAGGTAAACTTCAATCGACTCCATGATTGTGGTGTTGGTGGGCGAGCGACGCTGGTTTGTGTTAAAGTGGAGGGCCGCGCTTTGCTCATACAAGCCTCAAGTTGTCGGATATTAGCGCAGGAGAATGATCTCTATATCACTACAAAATGATCATGAGTCGCAGAACTGATAAATTTTGGGCGAATGAGTAACTCGAGGCACAGTGGCCAATGAGGAAATAGCTAATAGCAATCCTATATCAAAATGGCTGCCAAAAGCTTGCGGATATTATTGCAGCTATGAACATAAATATTGTGAAGCTTGAAGGCATTCATATCAACAAAATCAACAGACCGGTGTGTACACCCTTCGCAGATAATCCGCCCTGGTAGTTCCCATGCATTAAGTACCTTCATACTAAATGGACCTTCGCAATCATCCCGAACGCCGGCTTGACGGCTTCTGACCCGCAAAAGCAACGGACCACAGAATCCGACCCCCAAATCACACAAGCAAACACCAAAAATAAACACAAAGCAGAAAGACGAAATATAAAGCAGAGAATCCTGGCAGCCGTCAGTCTGCGCCGTAAATCGCGCGAATATACATCATTCTCATCAAATCTTAAAGATCCATGCTCTCCACAAAGTCGTCACTGTCCGACCCGGGACTATCTTCCCATAGTCTGCCGGAATCAGAATTCCAGTCTTCATCATCTGCTTCCTCCTGCCATGTCTCCATTGTCCGGTTTCTATGCGAGTGACTGCTCTTTGAGACGGCGCGCAGGTGCAGGTAGCATACTCGCTTTCGGTGCTTGTTGTGGAAGAAGTATGACAGGCTCCAGAGAAGGCCTTCGGATGCATACGGATCTTCAATGTTGTCCGGCTCGTAGATGTATATCGCGCAGTCTTTCAAGTCCATTTCCAGATCTATAGTCTCCCACAGGTTCGGTATGACCTTTCCGAGGTTGAAGAGGGCGGTATTGAAGCGGTTCATGGCGGACAACAGCGATCGTTCCTTGCTAAAGTGATCCGGCCGCACGATCGCACTAAATTCGTGGTAGGGATGCGACGCATTCAGCGTGGCAAGGAGGTAGGCGTATGTCTTGCGCGAACTCCTCTGGTCGAGCGGACCGAACGGCGACGCCCGCGAGAACAGTTCGGAGGAGTCTAGGGGTGGCGAGAGAGAAGCGGATAGTCGAGCGTCGGCCTCAAATTTTGTTTCGATCGAATCCGTAATCGATCGTAGGAGGCGTTTATCCGATCCCGTGGCCTGGGCGCATTGAACGGCAAGCTGTCAGCGGAGGCAAGACTGCAACCTAGGGTTGTGGGCAGCGACTAACCTTGGTTGTGTACACATCACACCCTCCGAATATGCAGCAATCACTCGTCGAGAACTCCATTTCTCGATTGATCGCATCGACGCCAGCTAGTTGTAGGAACTGCGGCCGGGCCCCGGCGCTTGTTCAGCACAACTGCCCCGAGAGGAGCGGGAACAGGGGCGGCAACTCACCTTCATGGTTTACGCGATGTTTGGGATCCCGGGCTCCACTGCAGGACAGTGCCGACCGAGAGTCTGTACGGTATGGTTATAGTTAGGGGAGGTATCAAAGATGAGAGCCTCAGCAACGTCGGTACGGGACTGCCGAGATATAGCGACCACGAGAGCTGACAGGCTGCTTATGACGTGGCGGCGTCAGTTGACTGGTGAGGAGGGTTCAAGGGGAAACCGCCGAGTTTCGGCGATTGTCGCCAGCAGCCAGCCGCAGCCACGGAGCGGGAGTATAAGGCCCTAACTTGCTCGCTCGGCTTGGAGGCGGTTAGTCAGCTGCCGGCACATGCGCCAACGCAGCCGATGCAACGCTCGCCTGGCCATGGCCTTATGACATCATGGCCGGCCGGGTGGG
This sequence comes from Drechslerella dactyloides, assembly GCA_020064725.1. Lineage (NCBI taxonomy): Eukaryota > Fungi > Ascomycota > Orbiliomycetes > Orbiliales > Orbiliaceae > Drechslerella > Drechslerella dactyloides. The sequence continues at coordinate 2,058,155 of JAGTWJ010000019.1, forward strand.
CTGACACTGGCGAATCTATAATTGTATGTATTCAATCTAGTCTAGCCGCAACCGATATGATGTTCGGATAAGGAAGCAAGTCTACCTCCCAAGAAGTCTACCTAGACGCTAGGAAACGCAAAGTGAATGTAGCATCTGCTATTTACAAGCGTGGCGCCAGGCGCCAGTATTTCAAACTTTTTCAAAGGCAATAACGGCGTACTTAAACGTCTCATTCTTGTAGCCCCTCCGCATCGCCTGGAACGCCCTCAGGAAGGAAATTATATCCCTCCCCGCCGCGATCGCCAGCATCCACAACGAGGGGTTCTGAATGAGGGACAGCGAGATATCCCTGTGTTCGAGGTTAGAATCTTAATTTTCGGCTAAACGGATATATGCGCAACATGGCGCAAGTTGATATCTATAAGGCTGTCCGGGATCCACTTACCAAGTCCGCTTAACGCTTTCACTTATGTCTAGCGGTTCCGCGAATACTTTGAAGCCCGCAGTTTCCGCATGCTTCACGTACTCGGATATCGTGCATAGCGGCGGCAGGAGCATGCCCTCTAGCCACGCCCCCCTCGCATTGATAAGTATTGTAGTTTCACGAACTCATCTTTTGGGAAACGCAATTGACAGACTCACCTTCAATTGGCTTTATATCAGCTTCCATCTCGGCCTCACCCAACCCTTCCGCCTTGAACCAGTCGGCAACCACCAGCTTGCCCCCGCCGCCGTCCTTCAGCAACTTGAATGCATTGTCAAAGAACAGCTGCTTATGGGGTAGGTGGCTCATAGCCTCCGATATCCACACCCCATCGAACCGGGCTTCCCGCCCGGCAGAGCCTTCAAAATAGTCACCCATCTTCTCTGCATCCAGCTCGATGAAACGAACTTTGCCCGGCGGAATGGAGATGTACCCGTGTTCCTCTTCTCCTGGTTCAGCTCCAAGCTTGGCGGCTTCGTCAGCAGACAGTCGCCGCGCGATTTCGACCTGCTTGCTGCTGATGGTGACGCCCGTGACTTGACATGCATGTTCGCGTGCAAGATAGCGTGATGTCCCACCGACACCGCAGCCAACGTCAAGAACAGTCGACGAGGAAGGAAGCTGTGAACGTTCGAGCAGCAATGAAATCAGGCGGCGTTGGGCGTCCTCCTTTGTGTCCGAAGGGTCTGAAGTAAAATAACCGTGGTGGATATGCTCTCCCCTGAATCCAAGATGGTGGGCGGGTCAGCTTCTTTATCCATGGGAACCATTGTAGATGCATACGCATATAAAAAACCGTTTTCAAAGGGGGCCATACCATAACGAGTAGTAATAGTCTGACAAGAGGTCGTAATGAGACTTTATTCGACCCTTGAGGGCTGCCCAAGGACCTGAATCTGTATCAGACCCCGCTGCAGCCTCCGCCGTGGCGGGGGATGCTATCGTAGCTGCAGCCATTAATTTTCGGAGTTAAGACCTTGAGCTCACCGGGCCGAATTCGCTTTCAGGGCACAATCTTCAATTTACTTGATGTCTGCGTGGCCCAAAGGATGCTGCAGAGGATGGTGCATTAGCAGAGGTATGGAAAGGTACAAGTCCGCCCACGAAACGTCGACTATACTCCGTTTGACATGGATACATGTCCTGACAAACTGCCGACGGCCGGATATGGGCACCCCAACGCAATGGACTGCGAGGGCACGTTTCATCGGCGAACGCACATGCATGGAAACGGTGCGGCATATATGTATCCCGGCAGCCCTCGGTATTTTGCCTCGTTCGCAACAGTCACCGTTGACAATTTTGGGCAACGAGCTCGTCCTCCGTTGGACTTTAACTCCATTCGATACCTAGGTAGTCAGATAAAATCAAAGGCACAAGTAATAGTAGTTTTCAGGGGTATCGAATAAGGTGCCGCAGAATGTGACGGCAGGCGACGGACAGACAACACAGTTGGCTTGTTGTAGAATTTGCGGCCGCATGAAGTAAAAAACCGCGGATTTCTAAGCCCGTGTCTTGTAATTGCCTAGCAGTGTCCAGGCTTCTCGCACAACCGACAGTCTTCGCAAATCGCGTATTCTTTCGCTTTATTCTGGCTAGGGTTCTCGAGGACCCTGGTTCAGACTCTGGAGACCCCTACGATGACCGCCGACGACACAGAGAAACAGGCGGAGGCCACGCAGCTGCCGCAGCCTCCAGCCCACAAGGGCACAATATCAAAGTCTGGCATAATCCTCGGACCGGACGGGAAGCCGTGAGTTCGCCACCAAAACACACAAAATACCACATCCCATAAATATTCGTACGCATTTGCTAATCCAACACGTCCAAGCGTACAGATGTCGTTCGTGCAATTCATACCGCGACATGGCCAACATGTCCCGCATGCTCACCGGTGGCAAGGCTAAGATCGCATCCGTTCCTACTGCTTCTGAACGCGCAGACTGTCCGCCGGACGTCGAGCAACTCGGTCGCTCAACTTGGAACTTACTACATACGCTCACAGCAACATATCCGCCGACGCCGACGCCATCCCAGAAATCTGACATGAATAACTTCATCACAATTCTGTCCCGCATCTATCCTTGCTGGTTTTGCGCCGAGGATTTTGCAACGTGGATCAAGCAGCCAGAGAACACACCGCAGCTTGACAGTCAGGAAGACTTTGGGCGGTGGATGTGCAAGGCGCATAATGCAGTTAATAAGAAGCTTGGCAAACAGGAATTTGACTGTAATTTCTGGAAAGAGCGGTGGAAAGATGGTTGGAAGGATGGAAGATGCGATTGAGAACATCCAGGACTCTGCTGGCTCGTTCTCAGCGCTAGCGCCTCTCTTATCATCACCTTGATGGGTTCCGGAAAGCTGTCGAAGCTGGTGGCATGAGCTATACCTGAGGGCCACTGTATATATCTTGGCCGAAGATTCCTCTGCTGTATATAGAATAGATAGAGTATAAATACACAGCTCTTATGCATCCATCAATCTCTTCTTTCATATCTTCTGCATAAACTCACCTACCCATGCAAACATATACGTATATATATCCATTCAAGGTTTCTCTTGTACTTTCGTGCTTACCTACTGACTATCAATCTCTGACGGTGTCTTCAGACTGAAAGACCTCGTTTTAAGCGTGCGCAATCTAGCTGTTATGTCGCATTAAGCATCGTTATCGGCTTTATTCTCCTACGTGTATGACACAACCTGCAGGTTAACGGCTTCTTTGTCGCCCTCGAAATGCTATACGCTTATCTCTCTACCTTCCACCGGTATAACGGGTCTAGAGTGGCGCCCCTGGGCCCTTATAATGCAACTACGTCATATATGCCTATATATCGTGACCATATGATGATCGTACTGTCGATACAGCAGCTGTCGACTTATCATCTTCAAAGATGGAGGAAGAGATCAAGCTAATGATATTACATTTACGCACAAAAACACCTTGAATGCGAGATTTTGCCTTGCTTACGCTGGTGACCAAATCAAAGTGCTGGCTCTGCAGGGCGCAGCGAAACAGCCGCCGCCGCACAGCAGATATGAGGATATAACCATACAAGTGTCCACAAATTACATTATGATCGACACAAGGAATGAGATGTAAACAAAGTTGTTTGAATTTTCTGTGGTTTAGGTGGTTCAGATGACTATCTACAAAATCGTATTTGCCTACTTCAAACGTTACCTCGTTGTTCCGGATAACCCTCAAAGGTGGCTGGTCAATGGCTTCTACAATATAACACAATTCAAATATAGAGATCATTGAGTGTGCAAATTTAGTCATGGTCTCTACGGTAAGTTGTATGACATAATGCCTTAGCTTGAAGCTTGGGACCCACGCATACGCCGGCCTGCATATTTGAAGCTCAAATGACTACGTCTTGCGCCATCCGAACATACGCCTCTAATATGCTAGTCACTTTGATATTCTCCATTCCCAGAATACATTACCAATGTGCTTGTTGCCAACTACTATGAGGGTAACCGCGACTTCAATCAATGGATAGGACCAGGATTTCCAAGCCTTGGATCGGCAGGGAAAAAATGGAGAGCCTTGACCGATAAAATCACTTACCGCATATTGCTAGCGTGGGACTTCCACCGACCTGGCATGGGAAGGACGTGGTTTAGTAGTGTGGCAGCCTCGGAGGAAGTAGACGCCATCACTGACACTCTGGCCATGCATTATTCGGAACACCTTTATGATTTATTTTATGCTTGATAACCTCCGGTCCTTAGCTCTCGAGATTATATGAGCAGCGGACTTCAGAAAAAGGCAGACTTATGCAATGGAGCTCCACGCGTGGCTGGATCTCCGTCTGCCGATATATCATAGGATATCGGAAGTGGGACTTGAGTTTGGGGAATCAAACGTAGACATATTCATTCATCTCATCCTGTGTAAATTTATATCATGTGGCTTTACTCTGACGTGTGATTGGAGTTCACAACAAGAATATCGAACTATCACTCGCTACGAAGAAAGTTAACGAGATCAACCCTCAACTTCCTGGAAGTCACGATATTGGCTTCTAAGGGCTATAAGATACCTGCGGAATGGCTATATGATACCTGCGGAATGGCCAGGCATATTGCTGATTGCTAATATGTTCCGCCGATAAGAATGATGATTTATCGTTTACAAGGAAGACCTGATGATATGGTCTGCTTCCTCACTTCCTGAACCGGAGCGAACTAGTCGAATTCGAAAGCACGGTGTGAACATCTTTCTTGGCACACCTTATGCTTCCGGACCCATCGCGGATCCACGAATTAATCCCTTCTCAATTACGAAATATATTCTTGATCAGTGTTTCGCACCTGACAATTTATCTGAGGGCTACACAATGCGCATTAACAGTAACGATTTTATTATCCTAAGATCCTGTCATTGGTGGTCAAGTATCGTCCTCTTGCATGCCTAGTCTGAGATATTAAAACATCAAGTCGACGCATTCAACATGATATACACGAACTCCTAAATCCTGGAATGCTACAAAAATATAAATATATCACATGCAGAACTGTCCTTATCGGCAAGCATGTATCCTAAGTCGCAGGACTGCAAGCCATCCCAACAGAAAGTCATGATCAAAATAAATACATAAACATATCTCATCTACGTGCGCGAGCTCGCAATTCACTATATATTTCACGCTATCGAAATACAACTGGGATTTGGATATTTCAAGTTAGGGATACACTCAAGTTCCCGGCTAGATCATATTGTCGTATACGTATGGACATCCACGAGTCCCTCCTCTAGCAGAGTTTCAACCTTCTCGAACTCTCCATGTGATCGACCTAACACTACCTATATCACGGCTCCAATCCGTTAAACCAGGATGTTATATATACGAAGCTCTCCACGGTTGGCGCCAACTGGGACTGGCATTGCTGCCAATATCCCCAAATTCTCGTCATGAGCTCAGGAACGAAGTTAAGCAGCATCGTTGATGAGCTCTATCTCAAATACCCAGAAGTCTCTTGCATAATAGCATTATTATACTTATATTCTCTTGATTATGAGTTGGCCAGAATCAATATTATACTGAATGAAGTTTCTATTGGGTCTGTAAATAGGGGCACTCTGGGTTGACTGGCGCGAATTTTATTTAGTGTCTACAAGTATATTCTATATTCATCTCCTTTAAGGCCTGGTGCTTGAGAGCGAATTATCCAGGATATATCGATACTATAGTCAATAGTTGTTTATTTAGCTAGCCAGACATAACATCGGAAGACACATGTGTGAATAAAGGAATCCTAGGCTACCTCCTCTTGATACTGATCCCTGCTCATTTGTTTTTGACATGGTGTCTAGCTTCCCGCGCGAGGTCCGCGTTATTTGAGTAGAATGTTGGATTTTACATCGATATGTGTTTGTTGCTCCGGATCCCCCCAATCCTGTTGGCGTACGATTTGCTGCAACAATATAATACCAGATCCGTTAAATATACATGTTGACACAGAGGTGGGATAGCCTAGTCGCTATTGTAGATTGCCGTGGATGAGCCGGCAGATTAACCGTATTTGTCTTCTCCGCCTCATATCTATACGACTGAGATGTCATCATAAGCAGTCCGAAACCTCGTAAAGCAAACGTGCAAACTGGACGCCTCCATGGAATAACTACCAATAAATACACATCTTGGTCTCGAGCCGTCGCGTCGAATTTGTATATACGTATAGATCTGTCACGAAATCCATGGAATGTGGGTCATGTCGCAATAATGTTCTACAACGTACTTAACGCATGCCAACATACGATGCTTCAGATCTAATTGTTATCGTGTACCTCGCAAACGGGTACAAATATAGCAATTCACGGTTGTGTGATGTATCCGCGCACAGATTCCCATATAACTGTCAGAACGCAAGGTGTGTGTATGTGTGTGTATGTTGCGACCATAAGTCACATTAGTTCCCCGCAGTTTTAAATGTTAATTATGTACACCCGCCAAATATTCAAGCATTGACCTGCCAACTCACTCGGTGCAGGCGATTCGTGTGGGATCCAGCGGCTATTAAGTGCCACGAGATCTAGTCCCGCATCGAGTTCACTGGGTCCTCTTGATCGAAGTATATAACCCGCTGGTGTCCACACGAATTTATCTGTCCTTTCCGTCGCTTCTCCTTCATATGTATACACGAAGGACGGCGGTCTAGCTCAAAAGATAGCATATATAGTCCCACCTCTATAGATTTAACCAGGACAAACTACATACCTTGACAATATTGTTCACGATCCTGGATATCTGAGCTTAATCATAAAGCCTCTCTACATGAAAAAGGGAGGGCCTGGTTTACGAGACTATCTCGGTCAGGCAATTGACAAGACCCTCAGTGCATTTTGAACCCAGGTCTCGGATTAGACACGGGCACGTCTTCGCATCAGTATAAATCAAGATTTCACAATTTTTTAGAGATACAACATGTCCGTCGAAAACGAAGTGCCTCAAGCCGCGGCAACCGCCCCACCGCCGATTCAGCAGCAAGCTGGTGAACCCGAAACCCCAGCTCAACGAGCCGCTGCCGCGCCTGCCGAACCGTGGCCACGGAATGATACGCCCGCGCCTCGGAATCCCGATATCGACCGCGATCTCTCGGCAATTGACCTGACCAGCGCCTTGCTTACCGCTGCCGTCTGGATGTTCATGGAGTTTATTAAGTGCAAGGCAAGGAGAGAAGGATGGTGGGGGCTTGGGGAGTGCCCCAATTGCTCTTGTAGGATGCTGTTCTAGCGTTTCGAAGTTTTTACATGTGGTGTCGATCTGTATATCTTCACTCAACGAACCTAGCATCACGAATTCCTTATCGAGGGCATGGGTGACAGATCATGTAGAGTATCAATATAAATCTACAGCTATAGGGTCAGGGCCAGTATTTGTGTCTATATGCGCCGAGTTGCCACACTACGCAGCAGCTTTGAATCGCGTTATTGGAAATGGTCTCTGTGGATTATGCCATTATTCACTTGTATTCTTTTTCTCTCCTGCTTTTCTACAGCTTAAATGGAAAACTTTCCGTCCAGAGGGCCGAATGGACACCCATAAACGGACCGTTTCAACGAAGGTTAAAGGCCAAAAAGAAAGAAAAAGGAGGCAAACCTGCAGAAATTACTTGGAGAAACATGCTGAAAAGTCTCACACAACCTCTCCACCAGCTACTTACATTATCCAGATAAGAGCCGCAGTCCGCTCGCTGGGGCTCCGATTTGACAGACCTCGCATATGGAACAAATCTTCCCCTTCCACGAGCTGTGATATTTACTTCCATCGAAGGGGCATTGCTCCAGCGGCGAGCCCGAATAGATCGGCGTATGAGTGCCTGCGCAGATGTCGAATTCCGCATACTGGTCGTACTCGATCTCAATGGCGTCCGTCGGAGTGCGCTCGCTGGCGGTCTTGATCTTACGCGCCTGAAAACATAGATTGTGAGTACAGGGGAGGCAAATTTCGTATCGGGAGAGTGACAAACCTGTTCCATCATCTTCGCGTTGGCTCCACATTCCAAAACCTTTGTCGCAAAGTGCCCTGCCAGCAAGATATTCTTCTTCGTGTACGCGTTCTTCATCGCTGCTAATAGAGCCAGAGCCTTATGGGTCCCTCCAAGCTGCGGTTTCGTGAAATATGCTGCTAGTTCGAGATTTCGCTTCATGTTTTCCGGCGTGTCTGGCAGCTCTCGTCGTTCCAATTCAATTGTCATTCCAAGGATATATTCGGTCGCGGATTGTATTATCTTCTTTGCCTGTTGCAAAATAATGATATTAGTGTTGGCGGCACGAAACGCTGTATAGGTCCACGGGTTACGGCCTGGCCTACCTCCTCAACGTCGTCCTTGATGGAGACTGCGGTGAGCAGAACCGAGTGCAAAACATTTCGGAAAGCAGTCACGCCCTCCGATAGATTGTTCGCTTTCATAGCAGCATACCCTTTCTGGAGGTCGCCGGTGCGAATGGTTTCAATGTCTTTGGGAATGAATGGCAACACCTTCCTGCCGTCAGTCACGTCCGGGTTCCGACGCACATAGTTGACCAATGGCTCGAGACCCTCTGTGGCTGGCAAGTACGTCCTGCTGGCCTGATAAATTTCCATAAACCTTCGCTTTAGGGGAGCAAAGTTCGCCGCTCCGACCTGGCGATTGAGCAGCTGCATGGCTGTTTCAAAGGAACCGGCTGCAACGTGATCGGCTGCTATGCCGCTGTTTCGGACCCAGCTGTCGGCTTCCGAAGCACCAACGCCGCCAGCGTCGCTCTGTACATCCACATAGCTCTCAGAGGTTTCTTCGATGTTGAGGTCGTCTCCCATATCCCAGCCTGCGGCGTCGACTTCCTCGTCGTCGATGTCCATAAGGTTGCCATTTGCTCTTCGAGACTCTGCCTCTTCCGCCTCTTCCTCAAGGCCAAAGCCGTTCGTCGCCGGTGCTGGCTCATCTTCTATCTTGAGATCTTCAAGTTGCCCCAAGAGAGCTTTCTCGAAGAAGGAAAGGGAGGTCGCTTTCAGAGGCCAATTCGACTTATAAGTTTCACCAACGGGGCGCAAGGGAGCAAGCGCGGAGCCAGGTGTTGGCAATTTCACTTGATCCTCGGTCACGCCCGTCGCATCGAGAATCTCTTGCGCCTCGTCTGTGAGCCCGGCGGCTTTGGCAGCGACATAAGCCAGCGGGTAGAGGTCGATTTCCTTGAAGAGTTCTATCCTTTCAGCCACATCGCCCAGGTATATGGAATTCTGGAAACGAGACATGTAATCCCCTCGATGTGCAGCAATTTTACCCATGCGCTTCAGTTTTTCGTTGTCGCCAGTTATCAGATAGAGGAAACTGAGCTTGTCGAAGCTTCTCAATTTCTGGTGTGTCATCTCGACGACCTGATGGTTTCCCTGGTTGAGTGCCTCAGCACCGAGTCTCTGCCACAGTTTTGGACGGTCTAGTTCTCTGCACATTTCGACGGCAACATCCAAGTTTCCGCATTCCAGAGCAAGCTCAAATTTGGTGGCCGGATCCTGAACGAATTGGAGGGCGATTTCGGGGTACCCCTTTTTCTGGAGATATGAGATGATAGCTTGTCCCACCAAGTTAGAGTTTCTGATAATGTGCAGCATTTCCTCATAATTCCTCTTTACCAGAGCAAGTTTGAAGCGGTATTCAGTAGGATCAATTGCGATTTGTCGTGGTTTTGCCGTTCTGTCGAGACAATATACAGATTTCCCTTTGACTTTAACAAGGTAAACAGTTTGATCCAGAGTCTTTATGATGCCGTTATCACTATGCGAAAACGTTAGCACCACAGGAGTCACCGTGCAATAAGGATCGTCAACTTACCCGTTTGGAAGTGTGTATTTGATATGATTAAGTGTGGAATAAAGGAGCACACCAGTATCATCCCATGCTGCGCTCTTGATTCTGATTGTTTCATGAAGGTTGCTGATTTGTTCGAGATTTTTATTGACGATGACGATATTATGCTTGCTCAGGAGTGCAGCTTGTAGGCCGTCATTACTCCAAACGACATACTTGACGCCGCTGACCGCCAGCTCCGCCAATACTTTCTTTTGTTGGATATCATAGAGAATGACGACTGCAGGAGCGCACAGAAGCAGACAACCAGCACCACCAGGGTAGATATCAGTTATTGGGACTGGCGGCTTGATGGTCTTCGTGGTGCTATTGGAGAGATCCTTGATGTCAATCTGCTGGTTCTGACTTGTGAACACGGCAAATCGATTTCTGGCCACGAAAACAGCGCTGTTTCCAGTTCCCCGTTTGGAGTCCGTCGGCTCAACAGCTCCGGTAGCATCCTTTGGAAGAGGTATATATTCGTATGTGCCACCGTCAGCTGCGGATGTGACGAGAACAGCGCGCTCTGCCGGATTGTAGCTCAATGTCCTTGGTGGTATCCACGGGCTACCAAGCTTCCTCAAGCTCACCATCGACAAACTCTCAGTGTTCTTGGCAAAGTCGAAGCTTCGAACGTGCTTCTCCTTGTTGATGAAGAAGATACTATTCTGATTGAGTGAATAAGCGGGCCGCTCGCGTTCCAACTTGAATACCATCACACCGTTGTCGTGCCCAGCCGCGAACAAGTTGATTTCAGGGTGAGCCGCAATAACCCAGTATCTATCATTCTCTCGCTTGAACGTTTGAACGAGAGATCGCTTGTTGAGGTCCCAGACTCGGATGGTCTTGTCCTCACCGACAGAAAGAATCAGGTCCTGGTGAGGGTGGAAGAGACAAGCTGATGCATTCTGGAAGTGACCTCTGCAAGTGTCAACCTCCCATGCCTTGGTATCTAGACCGAAGTTAGTACCACTGAATGCCTACGCTATTTATTGTTACATACCACTCATTCTCCACAACTTCACGAGTCGATCATCACCAGCACTGACGATCAATGGTAATGTGGGGTGGAAAGCGACCCAATTGACACCCCTATCGTGCCCCTCCAGAACGAACTTGACAACGGCGTCGGTGTTACCGAACATGTCCGCTTGTTGTTGCTGGCTTCGGGACATCTGGTCTTCAAAACTCATTGATGTTGGGGCAGAATGCTTCTTTCGGAGGCCGGAGATATCCCACACCCTGACAGACTGATCCAATGATGCGGAGACGATGAGGTCCTCTTTGGGATGGAACTGAGCACACATGGTGTAGTGGTTGTGGCCCGTCATGGTACAGACTACGACATTCAATCAGTATCGTGGAGGCCAATTGCACATTACTTGTCCACGGATAGTACATACTCAAGCTCCGGTTCTGCCAATTCCATATTCTGATCGTCTGATCATCACTGCTACTGACAATCCAGGGCAGCTCATGATGGAAAAAGACAGTCCGGACATAGTCCAGATGGCCGCTCAATGTGAACAGGCATCGCCTTGTTACGTAGCTCCAGACTTTGATTTTATAGTCGTCACCGCCAGACACGAAGAGTGGCTGCGTCTTGTGAAAGTCGATGCCGCGCACAGGGCCGTCATGTTCTTCGAAACGGTCGATGAGGGTGCCCATACGGTAGTCCCAAAGCTGGATGGTGGATGAATGAAGGGAGACGAGGATCCATGGTCTAGAGGAGTATAGCGTCAGCATGTATACCACGCTGGAGATGTATACTCGCTCGACGCTAGAACTGACCGCTTGGGATGGAATGCGATGCCCTTTGCCCGCGAGGACTTGGACTCGAACTATATCCATACAACAAACACGTATCAAATAGATGTTAGCATAATCGTAGTAGACGACTTGTACCGGAATCAATTGATCCGACGACGAACCTTTGTCAGCCGTTGCATGATGGAGATGTATCAGCAGCTGGCGGATGCTGCTAGTAGACGGACAAGGCGGATATAATACAGCTCCCTCCCTTGGGAGACCTGTCGCTATTGGCAGCTCTATCCACCTCTCCCACTACAACGCAGAAGTGGGCCGAGTCAATTCGATGATGATGCGGGATGAGTAAGTCAGGCAGGCGCGAGTCGAGTGTAGAGAGAATTGGTTGGAGGTGCGATTGCGAGCAGCTGGGTCCCGCCGTCGTCGTCGTGGATACTTGTGTCGGTCGAGCTTTGACGTGCGTGCCGGGGCTCACTCTCAGGAGGAGGACACTTTGCAGCTTTTCCCACACAAAACTGCCAATTCGGTGTGCCGCGAGCTACGGTTGGTCTGCTTGACGTGGAGCTCCAGCTGTGTTGCTGCGTCACGTGAGATCAGATAAGATCATGGAAATGTCCTGGGTCCCAGATATGCGCTGAAATCCGCTAACGATGCGCAGCTCTCAGCACCGGAAAAATGTGCCAAGCCGGGCTGATCTATAACCGCGACCACCCGACTGGTGGGCATTTTGGTACGGCGAAATACGCCCGTGGGACGCGTAAAGCCGGTCGCCGGGCCTGCCACCCGGCCCGTAGGCCCCTGCCGGGAGGCAGGCCACACCACCGCAGGATGCTTAGCATCGGTGGAGAATTGTCTGGGGTAGACGCTATGCCATGCCCGCGATCCCTAAAGATGCCAGATTGTCGAAACACGTCGTGACGGCCACCGATTGACGTCAATGCATCGGCTTCGCGACAGATAAAGCAGCTCTGCTCCCACATTCCCATTCGACGACCTCCTCGTTCGATACACCAATTGGCTTTTACCCCAAACCTCGCGCGAGCGGGCATGGTGCAGACGGCTATCCCACTTTGCTATCGATAAACGGCCTGTCCCTCGCTTGCGCCGTGCCTCAACCGTCTATAGACGCGTGCCCGTGCAAGACCTCAAGGCAGTCCAACGGTGACCAGAATGTGGTTTTCCACACTCTGGTCCCAACGCCTTAGTGCGAGAGCGCTTTTCAGCAGTGCTCTTGCGCTGGCGTCTCTTCAGCAAGCGTATGGCCGCAGTCAACCACACGAGATCCTCGAAGAGGGCGCTGTAAAACGGTGGGAGGGGCTCAATCTCAGCCTGAAGACATCATGGAAAGCTGGTCCCTATATCTTGGAAATACTGTGAGAATCTCAGGAGTCCTCTTAGGCCAGTCCTAGGTGCTGATTGGTGCTCCTTCCATAATTAGAGAGTGCGCTGCCCTCGAAAATCACGACTTCTACTTCACGCTGCTCAAACTTATTGGGTCCGAAACCATAAAACTCGCCCGATCTGACAAGGATATCTACGAGTCGCTAGTTTCGTATGTAGAAAAGAATGAGCTACTCGACCACCATTATATTCCGACCTGGAAGTTCTGCATATCTCTCCGCGAGACATCCCCTCGTATCGAAGCTCATTACCAATATTTTCTCAACAATGTGGAATTCTCAAAAGGCGAAAGCTGCCCGGTCTGGTTCGATGATGGAACGAGGCAAAGCTGCAATGCAGACGACATTGCCAAGGTCAAGCCTGAGTCCAGCTCGGCGGCTCGTACTAAGGAGATTGCATTCGATAGGCTGTCTACTGACGACGTCAGGAAGGGAGCCGTTGCCTTCTATATCGACATACTGGCTGATGGATTTCCAGCAGCGTATAAGAAGATGGTTGAGGCAGCAGAGAAAGCTGGAGTCGCCTATAAAATAAGATACCGCCCTTCCCCATCTCTTCAGGACACGAAACCGATCGCCCTCAGCGGTTACGGAGTCAGTCTGGTTCTGAAAAAAACCGATTACATGGTAATCGATGATAGAGGAGCGAAAGAGGGAGCTTCTGATGACTCCGCTTCTTCGTCGTCTGAATCGTCTGCTTCCTCTGCCACGCCGTCTCCACAATACAAATTCAGAGTCCCCAAAAACCTGGAACCACAGGAACAGCGTTTCCCGCTTTGGGACTTGGAAGACATCGACGACCCCGTGAAAGGCCTCAGGGACATCCTCCCTTTGTCCCAGAAGAACTTGGCGGACCTTGGTTTTAAGACCGCCAATTTCATCTCAAAAAGCGGCATATACCCTCCTGATATGCTGATGAAGATCTCCTCCGACTTTCCGAAATATGCCCATACAATTGGCACAATGGGAGGCGTACAGGATGCGTTCCTGGAAGAGCACATTGAAAATCGAAAAACGTGGCTACCTTCAGGTTACAACGCCATGATCCTCAATGGGCTCATGTTAGATCCGTCCGAAGTCACAGCAACCACTCTTTTGGAAATTATGAGGAGAGAACGGAAATACACCATGCAAATCCGAAGTCTCGGGTTAGACCAAAAAGAAACCCTTGATCTCATAATTCATGAGAATATCACCGAGTCTAAGCTGAATGAAGAGAAGCCACGGTTTGATTGGCGGGAGCAAGAGAATGAGAAGGGCGCGATCATTTGGCTCAACGACTTCGAAAAAGACGAAATGTATGAAAATTGGCCCGATTCAATCAACAATATTATGGTGCCAACTTACGGGGGCCAACTTGCGAGCATTCGGAAGAATATTCATACCCTTATTCTCCCTTTGGATTTTTCGAACCGCGATGATGTCATACTCCTGTCGCAAAGACTGTTCATGTTTTTAAAAAGAGGGCTGGCTTTGCGAATAGGTATTATTCCAGTTGTACGAAACAATCTTGGCTCAGTCAACTCCAAGGTATTCGCCGCCCTCCTTGATAGCTACGACCTCGCAGCTGCAATGAGCTACCTGAAAGACGGGCTGGAGGCAGACAAGCACGGTGTGAGATACCCAGCACCCGAATATATCCAGCATGTTACTGGAGGTCGTTCCCCCAAGGACGGCAAGGATACTCCAACCCTCTCTTCCGTTATGGAGTCCAAGGAACTGCAAGAAAATTCCCGGGCTGCTGGACAGTGGGAGTCAAGATTGGGAGTTACCTCACGACCATATCCTTTCTTCATCAATGGCATTGGGCAATCATTCAGCGATAGCTGGATTAATGTTCTGACAACTGCACTACCTATCGATGTGCAAAGGATGCAAGTAGCCGTTGAAGCCGGAGATCTCTCAGATGAATCCGATATTGCAGAGTTCTTACTCGAAGGCAAACCCCTCATGCGGAGAAATCCTGTTATTTTCCTCGACGAAGACGTTAATATGGTCGACCTCTTTGACTTATACGAAGCCAATTCGGATATCATGAACAAGTTACCACACTTCCCCGGCACGTTCGTTGAGGAGTCCGAAACATCTTCTGCTGACGTCTGGGTCATTGGCGATTTTGACATCGCCAACGGTCATGACCTGCTTTCAGAGGCCGCCAAGTTTCAAACTACTGTCCCAGGAATCTCTATTACTGCGATCCACAACCCGTCTTACAAAACGAAAGTCCCTACACTTTCAGCTCTGCTTCACTCACTCGTCGGAAAAGATAAAGTTCTGGAATCAACAGGGGTTCTAGAGAAAATCGCTGACGAAGTAAGGCCGCAGAAGGACTTTGTTGACATGAAAATCGACGGTTCGAAGATCGACGCGTTAGGTCAGAAGATACTTGGTGGCGATGCTAAGACTGATAGCTGGGTCTTCCCGGACCAAGTCATAGCCGAAAACTTCTGGCGAGAGGCAGCTGCTCTATTCGAAAGAAAGCTTAAGATCAAGCCAGGCCAGAGAGCTGTTCTGGTCAATGGCAGATTACTAGGCCCATTCGGAGACGAAATTCAATTCACTAAGGAAGACTTCAATACCCTGGTTAATGTCGAGTTGAAAGCAAGGATCCAACCCGTCCTCCAGGCTGTTAAGTCCATGGGGGCCCTCGATAGACTAAGAGCCCCCAACGCCAAAGGCAAGTTAACATCGGCGATGGCAGTATTACAGACACCCCAAACCACGGGTATCATCAACCGCTCCTCAAATGTAAGGACCAACATGCCCAGCCGATGGAAGAAGAGGAAGACAGCCTTGACATCCGGGGACCCTATATGGTCGACTTTCCGCTTTATAGTATCCTTAGATCCACTAAGCGAGACAGCGCAGAAGTGGGCACCGATCTTGAGAGTTCTGATGTCAATGGACGGAGTTGGCATCTACACCTTCCTAAACCCTCGCGAAGATCTCGGGGAGGTTCCAATCAAAAGATTCTATCGCCATGTCCTCTATTCTCAGCCAAAGTTCGACGAGAATGGTGATATTCTCGAGCCAAAAGCACAATTCACTGACCTTCCGGATAAAACACTGTATTCGCTCAGCATGGATGTTCCACCCACATGGCTTGTGACACCATCCGAGACTATCCACGATCTCGACAATATCAAGTTGCAGACCTTTAAAGAAAGATTCGGAACATCTGATCTTAATGCGACCTACTCGCTAAGGAGCATCCTCATAGAAGGTCATTCCCGAGATACTTCACTCAATGAACCTTCAGCAGGTGCTCAATTGGAACTTGGAACTGCCAAGAATCCTGTGATGGAGGACACTTTGATCATGCAGAACCTCGGGTACTTCCAGTTCAAGTCGAACCCAGGATACTGGCAGATTCGACTGAAGCCAGGTCGCTCTTCGGAGGTGTTCTCCATCCAGAGCTTGGGCATGGATGGATTCAGCATGGCAGACAGTGCCGAAGATGACGTGAAAGAAGTTACCTTGATGAGTTTGCGTGGTGTCACGCTGTTCCCGAGACTGAAGCGAAATAAAGGATATATGAAAGCCGACGTACTCGCTCCTTTACCCGATGAGGAATCCCCAATAGAGAAAGGGAAGAAACTCGCCGATGGCTTCCTATCAAAGTTGGGTTTCGGGAAAAGCAAAGAGAAGGAAACGAAGATTGCCAAACCACCAGCTGAGATCAATATTTTCTCCGTTGCAAGTGGGCATTTGTACGAGCGCTTCTTGAACATCATGATGATCAGTGTGATGAGGCACACCAAGCATACCGTCAAGTTTTGGTTCATCGAGAACTTCTTATCCCCTGCCTTCAAGGTAACCAAGACCTTACCTCCAACCGTTTAACCCAAATGCTAACCATCGACAGGACTTTATACCCACGATGGCCAAGGAGTACGGATTTGAATATGAGCTTGTGACTTACAAATGGCCCCACTGGCTCCGTCAGCAGAAGGAGAAACAAAGAGAGATATGGGGATACAAGATTCTCTTCCTCGACGTCTTGTTTCCCCTCAATCTTGACAAAATCATATTTGTTGACGCCGACCAAATCGTTAGAACGGATATGAAAGAGTTGGTTGACCTTGATCTCGAAGGAGCGCCTTATGGGTTCGCCCCCATGTGCGATTCCCGTACGGAGATCGAAGGTTTCAGATTCTGGAAGCAAGGATATTGGAAGTCATTCTTGGGAGACTTAAAGTATCACATCAGGTATGCTATAGTCAATTAGTCTTTCTGCTACTTATCGCGCAGTGCTAATAATAGTTCCAGCGCACTATTCGTCGTAGATCTCAAACTTTTTCGCCAGCTCGCCGCCGGTGACCGACTTCGGCAGCAATATCATCAGCTGTCAGCTGATCCCAATAGTCTTGCGAATTTGGACCAGGATCTTCCAAATAACATGCAGCGGTTCTTGCCTATTTTCTCCCTTCCCCAGGACTGGCTCTGGTGTGAGACATGGTGCAGCGACGAAAGCTTCGCAACGGCAAAGACAATCGACCTCTGTAACAATCCGATGACGAAGGAGCCTAAGTTAGACAGAGCGAAGAGACAGATTCCAGAGTGGACAGAATACGACAACGAGGTTGCAGAGCTAGCAAAGAGGGTGAAGGCCAAGGGCGTCGAGAATATGAGAGAGGCATTAGTGCAGAAAGAAGCCCTGGGAGAGGAAGAAAAGGCCGGTAAAGAAGAGAAGACCGAGAGCAGAGAGGCGGCGAAAGATACCACGGGAGAAAGTACGAAGGTACCGACGAGAGATGAGCTTTAAGCTTTGCTTCCTGAGTAGTATTACATATTGGAGATGATAGAAACATTAAAAGTCAATAGGTTTAGTATACTTAGCCCATTGATGGGAAAAGACATTGTATATCGCAACGGCCGGGATAATTACATCTGATTCACATCAGTAACAACATGTAATACAGGCTAGGTGATGTCATAGACGCTACCGCCATGTCGCCAGACCATTCATAGAACGGATATCTAATTCATGAGTGAAGTGTCATCATGATCATTGATCAACTGGCGATAAATCGATCTCGCCATGCCAATTCCTTTGTTAATATATCTATAGACAAGCATGTTGGCACGCGAATCTAACGAATTTACCTACACCCACATGGATACCATCAATTCGGTGAGGCCGAATTAAACATCATATATATATACGTCCAGTATCCCGTTAGTTTGCCTACCATACTGAAATAAGCTACTGGCTACGGCCTTTTTAACGGAACAAAGGCTTTATTGGACAAAGATCAGAGAGAAAATAAATAGAGGGCCTCCTGCAGAGCCATGGTCACTTTCGAGTGAGTGAGAAATTGGGATGACGAGGGTTGTGGTAATACATGCGTTGTCGCCGTTGCCGTCCGTCATGCTATCGTTAAACTGACAGCGCCGAGACTTAACGATCGAGCCTCCCGCCATTCTCATCGCCGATTCCAGCATTGAATCACCGACAGACCCGATTCCTGGACGCAGCATCGCATCTCATCGCATCTGAGCGACCTCCCCGCCTTGTTGCCGGCTTGCAACAGTTATAATCACGTAATAATCCGAGCTTGTCGCCTAGAAGCACCCGCTAGTATTCCGTACATTCCGTTAGCTTCACTGCCTTCCCTTCAGGCCGCTTAGCTAGCCTCAGAACACCCAGCATGGCACCCAAAAAAGGAGCCGACAAGAAGGAAGCTCCCAAAGCGAAGGGCGACGAAGGTAAGCCACGAAATGTCAAGAAATTTCTCTCGATTACTCGATTCGTTGTATCGAATTCACGGAATTCAGCTGAGGTTACTCGCATCCAATCATGTCTGGTCAATTGACTATCCTTTCCGTCCTGCAAAGCACTTTCCGTGTCGAACTCGCTTGCATTCTGCGCCCAGCCCGTGAACCCCGCACTGAGCAAGACAGGGGGCAGACTGCATGGATACGTGCTGCATAGTACCGATAGTATCACTCAATGCATCTCAACTTTTGATTCGCCCGTCACCAGCAGACAGTGCGGTTTTGAGGCTTGCAAGCTGCAGCTCGATTAGTCGTTCGCCCCCCAGCCCCGGCTGCCCATATGATCCTTATTCCCTGCACGCTGAAGCAGGCAGGCGCCCACATCTTCTTGCTGATAAGTGTTGGATTTTGTCTTTTATGCACTCTGCACCCAAAGCTACCTTGTAACTTCTTTTTACTTTTGCTCGATCACTTCTCCCTTTCATTGAACTGCATATGCACATTTCTTTTTTGGGCTGCCGCTATTTGCATGCATGGGGTTGCTTGCATGAAGCTCATGACACATGAGCTAGCGAGGCCACACACACGCAACGCCGGTTTGATATATCATATTTTTGCGGGACCGTTGAGAGGACTTTGTGCCTGCTGAGGTGACATGGATGCATCGGTAAGGTTAATCTCCGACTGTTGGAGACGAGATGGAGGGTGCAAAAACTGTTTTGCCTAGTTTACCGAGTCAAAGGAGCTGAGAGTGGAGCAGTAGAAGGATGAAAGTGAAGGCTGAAAGTTTCCGGACAGATAATGATTTGGGTTCAGTCGTTATCCTATTTTCTTAGAGTCTTCCTGCTTTTGTCATTAGAGATGTTCCTAGCTTTATTTTTGTTTGAAATGCTAACAGACATCGTGTCGTCAGCTGTGGAAATGATTCTAGACTATCTGCGAAAGCAGAATAGACCGTATTCGGCCACGGACATTAGTGCCAATTTGCATAACGCGGTCACCAAGGCGAATGCGGTAAAAGTACTCAAGGATTTAAGTGACAGTGGGGATCTGTCAGTGTGCATCTCCGGTAAGCAAATTGCAGAGTGACATTTGAAAACCCTCCGTGTGCGATCGACGTGTATTCGCGTCGACGACAGGTCAGTTTCTGGGCACTTATGTATGATCGGCCGAGTCATGGCGTCCAGCCCGAATATACTCTGTCGGATTGCAGGTTAAAGGACTTGGCTGACTCGACCGAACTGGTTGTGGCGAATAAACAGGCAAGCAGATGGTGTATCATATTCCACAAGTAAGTACTGTGTGAACGAGAGAGCTCATCTGGTCTGTGCATGCTGCAGATGTGCGTAGCCCCATTCAGAGTCTTGGAAAGCCAGGATTCCGACTATCTAGCTACCAGCGTAATTTCTAGTTGGGTGGTTCCACATTCCCTCATTTAGGGGGAAGGTACCTCTACGAAGTAAGGAACCTATCAGCATGTATCGGCGCAGTGACAATTCTCCAGATGGTGTTCAGAATGTCCCACCAGCTCCACACACTCTCCGATTCCGACCAGCTCGAGTCTTGGACGTTTCGCGCATCCCCTCCGCGGATCTACATCCTCTAAAGAAATTTTAGTATGAGATGATAGAGTATTTGTTGACTAAGCATTCCCGGGGGAAATGGTCCGCTCCGAGCTTCATTAGGATCCTGACGATTTTGCTTCGCCTGAAGAAATTGCAGACATGAACGTCTCGGTCGATTCCCTCAAAGAACGCACAACAACGCTAAAATCAGAGCTAAAGGCACTTCAGGTGACGCTTCAAACTCTTCGTTCCTTGCCGACAGCGGATGATCTCGAGACCCAGCAAGGAAACCTTCGGCAGGAAGTTACGGACCTACGCAACCGGCTCGGGACTCTGCGTAGCGGCGATGTGAAACCGATATCAGCTGAGGAAAAGCAGAGGGTGCAGGCAGAGGTAAAGCGAATACAGGGATTATGGGTGGCTAGAAAGAAATGGGAGAAGGGGTTCTTCGACGCCGTCTCGGACGGGATGGGTGATGTCAATCCTAAAGATCTCAAGGTGAGTGGTACACCAGAAGCAATAACCGATATGATCATTTTGGCCATAGGTGTTCTTTCTCAAAAATACCATCATATATAAAGGGCATTGCATCAAAGTCCTCTCCTTAGGCGTGGGCTGTCAATATCAATATTGTCTCAGCCTTCTGTTAGGCAATTCCAGTCATGCCTGTCCGAAATATGCATTTAGTATAGTGTGGGTGCGACTCAAAACACTCGACTGTCGGGGTATCACTGCATTTTAACAACGACGGGTTTCTATTCACGAATGAAAGCCCGCGCCGCCACCTTTCCCTTCCTGTACCCTCCCACCAGTGATGACATGGAGCTTCCCGCAGGACTGGTTACATTGTACCACCCGGAGCACACCCTCTTCCTCTGTCCTGGATTTCATGATTTCCCCCGGAATTCTCCCCATCGCCAATCACCTCTCAATTCTTCCCCTTACTCTGCCGCATATTCGCCTCTTGCTTCCCCTCCCATGCCCCCTCAAGAATATTGTACTTGTCAGCGCTCGTTAAATCCCTCATTTGTTTCCTCTTGCTAGGTGCCCAAAGCAGATATGCACTTGTCCTGCTGTTGAAGTCTCGAAACCTGCAACCTTCCGCTGCTCCAGCTCTCGGTGTCTTTGAGCTCACGATACTCTGCAACACGTTAGCAGTTGATCGTGACCAAGAATTAGACAGGGCCATTGGCTATCTGGCCTTTGCCTTGTAAGGTCGCACACACAGACCGAGGCAAAAAGTCTAATGTGCACATGCCTTTTTGGACGATATACTTCGAAAGCTCAAGATATCACATTCCATTTTGAGTTGCCGCCAGGGCTGACATCAACGTACTCACCTTCACTAGGAAAACATGGGCCTCGAGGACGCCGCCGAACTCGAAGAAAGCATAGCAGCTGTCAAGAAACTTGCCCGAGTTGGATAAAATAGTATTCAATCTATAGGATATCAACATCGCCAGCCGATTGCGTTCTGTCTTGCATACTGTGGTAGCATTCGATGCATTCGACATGCAGTCCAGAAGGTCCTAAGTACGGTATCAACTTCCGTGCGCTCCTTGACAACTGCAGAATCGATGCCTAAAAGCATAGTTGCAGACACTCGTGTGATTTTGCTTTTTTCTTTCTTCGTTTCCAACACTTCCAGTGCTCTGTTCTTGCGTCCGTCTCGCCTCAAGAAGTGCATACCTGTTTGTTATGTGCCTCAATTACCCAAGTCCGCAGGTATGCTGACTTCGACTTTTCCTGTTGCTTTTTCGAATTTCAACACATCTCGAATGGCGATGCTTGTTGCTTCTTTTGCTGTGATCTCGATATCATGGAAGCGGGGTTTGTGGAGGTGGCGCATGCTGGCTCAATTTGACATGGAGACCAGGTCTACATCATTACTGCTTTATTGCTGATTTGCACGTGTTTAACCGTGGCGCCTGAGCATGCCCGCTGTTCTCTAACGCCGTGTCCAACTTTTGGGCGTAGGCTGAATTCAATCAAATGAACCAGGACCAAACGAGGTAGGCCTGAAATCCGAAGATCGGGATCTAGCGTAGCGTGAAGCGTCGCCGTCCGTCCATCCTGATATGCTGGCTGCGCGACAAATTCTGGAATCGGGTAGGGGGCTCGATACATGTCCAAAGGATACATCAGTGACCGACGATATCCGTATATAAGCCTATGCTACTTGAGTGGCTCCAATTGGTGCGTACCGGTGATGGGGTTACGTATACCATCTTCCAACTCAGGATCGGATCTCGACTCATCGAAAGCCGTGGTTATCAGCTACTTTCTGTATCTACTTCATTACTCCTGGCACTCTGTGGAGAATTCCGACAAGATCGGACAGCGAACGTGCTGCATTAGCGCGATGAGCTATGCACGCTGTTGCAGACACCGATGCAATGCGATGCAGAGCGTCGCTTTCGTCGCCCTTTTCTTCAACCCGAAGTACTGTGACGAAACTCGATGCAAGAATCAGCATAACCGCGTTCCCTAAAACAAAAAAGAAAAGAGGCAATTCGCATGTGAAAGCTGCAGGCGGTTACATAACATACGGAAGCCTCCGATCCAGCTTCCAGCCAATAACAATTACAAGAGCTCGAATGCGGACGATGCCTAAAGCTAAAGGGGTGAGGGGCTTATCGATACCAGGATTTCGACCAAGTCATCGAAGGAGCCTTAAATAACAAGTACTGCTAGTGTGGGGCCACAACGAATGCTAAAATGCGTACCAGTGAAGATGCCTGGCAGGAAAAGTCAGATGATGTGGCAATTTATTTTTCTCTTGCTGAGCCCGCGATGGGACGGCCCATTAGGTGGGCGGGTTCAAGTATGAGTTGGAATCTATTCTGGAGCAGAGGATGCAAGACTAGCCCTCTGTCTCCACCTGCGCCATGAACGCTAGCTTGGGGCCCGATCCGATCCTCGATATTAAGGCAAACAAACTAAAAATTGTCATGATGTTGAGGGCTTCGGCAGTCAATTAACGGTGTTGGAGGCTATTGACGTTAGTTTCGTTTAGACCACTCAATCTTGGTGGGGGCTTGCCAAAACTCACGCTACAGGTTAGTACAACATACTATCAGACGGCTAGCTGCGTCTTGTGCGTCTTGACTCAGGCTATTCAGCCTCCAACGCGTTAGTATCGGTCTGATATCTGTCGGCAGCTTTTTGATTGAGTTCGAGGAGCTCTATCGGGTAGGTATCACGAGTCTTGGAGCTTGCGGCACAGCGATACCTTCCCAAGTAATCCATAGAAGCTTAGAAGCACATTACACGGGATTCAATGAGTTCAATCGAGACAGAGGCCCATTGGCCGGAAACTTTAGCCACTGATTCACACATTAGGTAAACTGGCCATCCAACCTGATTCATTTCTTTGAAATTGATGAAATCGATCGATTGTGATCAATAAAAAGTACTACACCATCATTTTACATTATATTGCAAAGATTTTCAGAGTCAACTGTCTACTCAGTTACAATTAATCTACATTCACAAAGTCTGCCTCCTCACCGCGCGCGGGGACAAGGCACCTGAGCATTCATGAGCCGTCTCCGTCTACGACTCGGGCTGTATAACGCGGCTGTTGATTTAGGCTGGCAGCCTTTTGATATAATATTGGCTGGTCGAGCCTACTAATCCATCCACATATATGCGCTCCACTTGCGCATGCACCTGGCTGCACACTTTCGCACGTGCAGATATCTCGATAAGCGCCTGCAAAGCCCAACCGAAACGCCACCATCGATACGTCGGATTTGCACCTCGCAAAATCCTGATCTTCCAATTCAACTGCCGAGCAAATTGGTGTTACCGCAGTCAATTTATTTTTGCTGAAAGGAGGGGCTAGTTGGCTGGTTCTGTGCATGATCGAGGCGCACGGACGCGTGCCGTGTACACATGTTGTATTCGTTTTACATTTGTCCATTCTTCCTTGATTTTAATATTTTCTGCATGCCTGAGGGTGGTTTAATATATTTGGTCGCACGCAAATGTCGCCCCATAGATGCAACCGCGTTTTGCGAAGTAGAAATTTAAAGCGACAGCTTGAACAATTCGATATGGGTGGTTTCTCGATTGGGAGAGTTGCGCCACAGGTGCATAATGGTCCGGTTTGTGGAGGCTGTGGTGCTGCAATTTCGAGCGACGAACCTCAGTCGGACGCACTGAATTGAACCGGTTTGCAAATAATTTTTGCAAATAGTAATTAGAAGTATCATCGATATCAGTATGTTGCTCTTAACCTATCGACGGACTATTTGCTGGAATAATGAGGCAAATGTGTTCAGAAGCGCAATAATACATGTATACAGTCTCAATTACGCAGGCACTCACGCGTGTTACGCACGAGACGTACATTTTTCAACGATCCAATGTACTAGATATCCCGAAATGCAACCGCGGCTTTGCATGTTTGGATTACAAGCCGATTCGTCTGGAGATACGAGCGGCCCGGCACTTTTGCCAACTCGGTTGGGACCATATGTATAAAACTCGGACTCTCGTCACGCACGGGATATCTCATCCTATAATTAGAGCGCCCCCATGCACGCGTAGGCTGGTGCAGGTGTGCCGCGTTGAACCCATGTAACAGCAGTCTGCGTCTGCACTGAATACTGCAGCAAACTTGATGAGCCTCATTGCATCAATTGGTGTAGCATGTAGAGTTCTAAATCAAGAAGACCAGGCGAATGATTCGTAATAATTAATGTTATGTTGAGCGAGGATGATGTAATCCATCTTGTATCGCGTCGCCGTCCGTCCGAAATATTTATATCAGTGTGCTAACAGATACCACTGTTGATATCACAACAGGGGATATCTCGGGAAAAACGGCAGAAGAAGCCTGTAAATATTTAAATACTCGAATGTATGTGAGACATGCAGTTTAGCTACGTCAGCACTGGTGGACCGGTAGCTAGTCTACCATAAAGTTCTCATGCTGGATCGTGTATCTTTGAATAAATGTAGATGGTGCGAGTAAATTCGTAAATCTAAGGGATTCAGCCGCGCCACGCATGGTCCTTTCAGCGAGTCGACATGTATTCGTCGGACCAAATTCAGACGCATACGCCAGGCTAGTGGATATCGAAAATCGAGCTAATCATCGTAGGATCAATTGTGTCGACAGCTAATGAAATGGTGGGGTGTGTTGCAGCATGTTCGATCACCTATCAGTGAGCCAAATGGCTTGTTTGCTTCGAATTCAAGATGAAGCGGTTAATTGGGCAGCCTTCCTGAAATCGCGGCTGTCCGAAGCAAGTAACTTTGACAGTTCTGACTTAATATAGCAGACTTTTGTCATTGGCGGGATAAGATGCACAACAATCTATCGTCCAGATCCCGGAGGGATAGGCCGGGTTGGCTTTTGGTAATCGACAGGGTTGGCGCATAGATGCCCCTTGCTTGTTTGACTGGCCCCTCTACTACCTCCACAATTTGATACGGAATTTGCTAGAAAAGCCGACCAGTTTGAAAGAGGAATTGTGAAATTCCAGTCAGTCATACATGCATACGCATCGGGCACGGTGAGACGATGAAGTCGATGCGTGGGGGGTGGACCAAATGTTAATAGACGAAGTGGTACGGATCCAAATTCTTCTACTGGGCGAGAGAGCTCCCCGATTCACAGATGCAGAGTTCATCTCATTGCATTCACCTTTGCTTCGATCGAATGGATGTGAGGGAATTGGGAATACCTGCAGGTGAGATTTTAATAGCTTCGAGCACATCAGCGATGCAAGAAGGGATTTTATGAGATATCACACTTTGAAATACTGCACGGGGAGGAAGAAAAAGAAACAACCACCCCATCGTCCATCGTTGGCCGCCACCGCCGGTCGGAGTACTGAAATTCGGGACACACTTATTGTCAAAGACGACTAACGGACGAGCCGTTTCGCAAATTGGTTCCCGAAATCAGGTAGACGAACATCCGTGGCAAAGCGAATGTCATCGAGCGGCTAGCTGGACTAGACTGCTTGTCGACTCATCTCATGTCTGTAGCTCACGGATATGTCTCAATCTACTGCTAGTGGCAAGTCTGACAGAAACGCAGCTTCTAGAGGCAGCTAATACTGCCCTAGAAGCTGTTGATCGGGATTGGCTTCACTCGGCGGACTAATTTCGCAAATCCAAATCTCGAATGAAGTGCGAAGTATCAAAACCTCACGATCCTTGAAGTCGAACTAACCAATCATAAGTCCCTCATGCGAACGAACGCAGGCGGACACGGTCCGCAATGCGAATCGAGACGTCTCTTGAGTCCCAAAAACGCGGTTTTGCGATATTACTGGAGCAAGTCAGTAGGTGGGGTGGAACACCCACGCTCGTGAAGTAGCACACACCTGTTGATCCGTTGGAAGAAATAACGGATTCGATTCGGCTTCTCCCTCGACTGGGAATAAGCGGATGCTCGGATCACCGACGCGAGAGACCTCTTCTATCGATGATCAGCCTTAGGCAAGCTACGTGATCCATAGGGGTTCTGTAGGTCAGCCACCATCTGCAGGCCTGCATATGCGCAGCTGTTAGCCTCGAAACATCTTCGATATTTTCATGCGTTGCACGCAGGATGGCGATATCGAAGAGGTACCCAATACAAGCGCATAGATAACGTTACGAGATGCCTTGAACCCAAACTCTTCTTTTTCATGAAATGAAACCTTGGTCATTTTCTCGAAGTATCGATTTCTTTTTTCTTTTCTATGGGTGCGTCTGCGCCACCGAGAACATGTGGCCGCTACCACTCCCATCGAGGACGTCAGAGAATATATTTTTGTAACGTTGTGATGGTGTTCTGAGTGAGAATCGCGTCATGTGGAGCACTAAAAAACTAGTTTCGAAGCTGCGAGAGCGAGACGGCTCCACTATCCAGGCAATGCGATGCCGCCTTCAATGGTTAGGAAAACGCGAATCAAGACTTTGAAAGGATTCCTCCGGAACTCGGAACGCGGCTTTCTTTTCTTCTTTCCTTCTTCTTTCTTCTGTAATGAGGTTTCGTCGACCTGCCTGCTTTGGTGGTTGTATGTGGTCCTCCCAGGTTGATATCTAGCCGGGGAGGATGTTGCTCGAGAAGCGAAACTCAGGTCCCCCTGCGATATCAGCGAAAGAGGGTGTGCAAACACCGGAGCATCCTGGGGGCTAGGCGATTCATGTGACTTGAAAGCGGATGCATGCGGGATTATGAAAGAATAATGCACTTGCAGCATGATGGCGTTCGAACTTTCGATTGCCTGCAGGTTTGTAGACCGGTTGTGCAAGAGATAATGACACTGGCCGAGGTATCCAAAGTGTCCGCTCTTCATCGGAACCCCTCGAAGATACCGCATGCACCGGCGCGGCGACACGTCCGAGATTGGGACGAACCGGCATCTTTAGACTAGGATTACGGTATCAGCATCCATCGACAGAGAGGCCCTTGTGACAATCGATGTGCCCTGGTGCATCTGAAGTTATAGCAGCGGTGGCTAAGGAAAGTCTGACCCGCGAGGGAAGGGAATGGCCCTTGTCCGTCGCCAGGGCATGTACCGCACGGGAGATGTGCTCTGGTCCTGATCCTGACGACAGGGCAGCAAATAGGAAGCGCACCGAGTGCGATATGGCAGGCTACATGCATGGACGGCATGGCAAATGCATTGCGCCTGCACGGCGTACAGCCTGTATGATGTGCTGCAGTTTGTAAGCGAACCGAGTGGAAACTTGAAAATCGGCCATCCGTCCAGCCCGCATGCATGCAGATGACAGTGATGGTGCCCTGCGAGAGTGAAGCCTCGATGCCCGGCGAGAGAGCAAGAAACGACCACTGACGCGCTATCTGCGGCCATGCACGCGTGCATGCAAATGTATGCACTCTAGTAAATTTGGAAGGAAGAGCATATGTAAATCAGCTTACCGTTGCATCCCCTCCGCCTCAAGAGCCCGGACGTGACCAAAGCTCTGCTTACCGCGCGCGGGGACAGAGATATCTGCTTGGACCCGAGTCGGCTGTTAACTTTGGCATCATTGATGCCTGACAGGGATTGGAAACGCGGAGTGAGCTTCCGGAAGATGCGAGCCTGCACTTCACCTGCATGTTCGTGATATCTGGGGAACCGCTTACACCCTTCAGATGACTGTTGTAATTAGTAAGGCAACGATATTGGCGTTCAAAGAGATGCGCGTATATAAAGGGAAATACTTTTCCGTTTCGAGGCCTCGAGGACATCGGCTTGACTTCAATTCAAAGTGCTCTCTGGCATCTCGATAGATTGTGGACCAACTGGTGGCTTCGGTCTGCATTTGGCGGCGGGAGCTCCACGGCACGTCCAAGAAGTTGTGTAGACGTCGTGATCGAGGCCGTCTGATATCGACAACCCGTCGACATTCCAGGCAACACTGCTGAACCATCGACAGCCAATAGTTTGCGCGGAGACGGAGCAGCCTCTCATAAATTCATATACATCACCCATCCCATCCATCCATCCAACTATCCATCCACCTCATCCGCGACGACCACCAGCACGCGGAGAAGAGCGTCCTAGCTGCACGATGATCTAACGAGTCACGAAGACGAATATTAGTCTCGAGTTCAAATCAGGTAAACCGGGCTGAGATAGACGGACGCGAATTGATCTGGAGACCGAGCGAGCATCCATCTGCAACTTAAGGCTCCAGCGTCGCCATCTTTCCCCCAATCATTGCGTCCTGGGCGGTAGGCTAAGGCGAGCCCCGGCAGCTGTCACGGGTAGGCGCAAAAGCAATGCGAAGTCTTCGGCAAAGCGAGGAAAAAACAAACTAACAAGCTAATAGGAACTTTTTCTCACCTGGACACTTGATCGTACCACCCTGACGCACGCCGACATCCGCTTGATAGGACCCGCAGGTACATTCCTTACATACCTGCTTGTGCGCCGTCGTGCCAGAAGATAAAAGAATCTGGGGTTGCAAGGACGATCGGCTGCATCTTGGCCTCAGTTGAGACGCTGTATACGAGTTTCGGGGCCGTGTGAATGCCGTGGGAAGAGGCAAGCAGCCCCAGCAAACTGTGCATAAGCCGCCCAACCTCTGAAATTCTAGCTGCAGCTGTCCCGGAGCATCGTGACCGTAACAGCAGGTGCACCTTCGGTCTGCCAGGCCAGATCAGCGATCTAGTATCTCGAACACGGTTTCTTCGGCAAGGGAAGCCACGGCCGACAGGCTCTCGGAACACGTTTCAGACCTCTCTGTAGGTCTATTATAATAAGATCGAGACAATCCTGCTGTGCCTCGATCTTCTTGTCCATTTTTCCTGCGGTAATTATCGACCCGAGTTTTTCGAGCGAGCTCGCGCAGCACAATACCTCTAACCAGTCGAAAATCTTGTGTTCGACTGGACGGGTCCGTCCCCCCACTCTCTCAGACATATCCCGAGCATAC
The DNA here is from genome assembly GCA_020064725.1 of Drechslerella dactyloides. Taxonomy (NCBI): domain Eukaryota; kingdom Fungi; phylum Ascomycota; class Orbiliomycetes; order Orbiliales; family Orbiliaceae; genus Drechslerella; species Drechslerella dactyloides. Next base: position 2,087,800 of record JAGTWJ010000019.1, read on the forward strand.
CATCTGCTGGGGACCATTTCATATTATACATTGTGCATACAATTATAAGTTATTTGCAATCCTCTCCACACACAGCTTAGCAAACCAGCAGGGTCTGTTGCAAAGCTGCCGGGATCCAGCTGCAGGATCTACACACAGAACACACGAGCCCAACTTCTCAGCGGCTAGCGAAGCTACGAACAATAAAATAATCGCGACAGGCACCGTAGGCTGGCTGAGCTGAGGAGACCAGTCTGACTGAAAAGAACCCGCATCGCTATCTCCGCCTTTCTTGTTGGAAGAACCGGCTCACAAAACACCGGGCCGAGCCTGAGGCACCACTCAGGTCGCGTCGAATTTACGTCCGCTGGGTGTTTTCCCTAGGTCTCCTTCGTCGACCCCTAGTCTTAAAGTCAAAGCATCTGCGGAAAAGAGATAGAAGTCCCTCGTTTTATGGACCTCGCGTATCCTATCCATTAATTTCTGAACAGGACTTGCGCAACATTCGCGAAACATCTGCCAGTCAAGGGAAAGCCTTGCTGTGCCGGAGCTTGGCAGAGTCTCGTTAGCTTCCTCCTTCTCTTCTGTCGGGCGACCTTTGCGGAAGAAATTACTTAAGGTATATAAGAAAAGAAAAGAAAGCCAGAGCACGAAAGGAGACAGGGAATGCTCCAGGGCGGTTGCATCGAGAGCTGGACGAGATACCCCGCTAGCTCCCAGCTACTGCTTACTGCACTGACCGTCTGCAAGTATCCTCTTTTCCTTCTGCCTCACTCGAATAGGGGACAGAACGGCCGTCTGCAAGATTTAAGCAAGAGCGGAAGCTAGACTTCTGCCTTTCCTCTGAAATCTGTAGCCTCCTTGCGTTTCCCGCTCCCGGCCAACCTACCAGGGCAGTCTGCTCCTGTTTATATCCTCCTGCGATCACGCAGGCCAGGCTATTGCGCACGCAGCCAGCTAGCAGCCATCCACCAATCCGCTCGTTATACTTATTTAATTCACATCCATCCGGAACTTGGAGGCCGGTACCTGATATGCCAATACCCTGAAGTATTGTATCCAACAAACGCCGTGAAGCTTTCAAATCGCGGTACAGCCTTGCGGGAGACATTTCTATCGCAGCTTGCGGTATCGAATTCGTTCGTTTGGCTTTGGACACTTGCAGTTTCGGTAACAAGAAATCTTTCTCATTCCTACCGAGAAACAAGAGAGCCAGCGAGCCAAAGGTTCTGTCCTTTCCGTCCTGCCAGAACAGAGCAGCGCCAATTTTAATCCAATCAAAACGGTCTTCCGGAATGGCTCACCTCCACCGTATTGACCACCACCACCACCACCTCATTCACCACCACTCCTCTCACGAGCTCATCCACTCTCCCCCATCCTCGGTCTCCTCTTCAGCCATGGCGTCAACGACGACACCCCCGCATGGCCACCAATTGCACCAACAGTCGTCAAACCCTCATTTGCAGCGCCAGGAATCGGCATCCTCACTCCAGCAATTACCGATGTCAATCGGGTCCCCTCCCGACCACCTGCAATATCCCGCCCAACAAAATGGTCGCCCAGCGGATCACAGACGTTTATCCAGCGGGAACCAGCATACACTCAGCGGGCTGTCAGGTTTGACGAGCGGAGAGGCGATTGGGCTCCAAATAAATGATGCAGGCGGCCAGAATCAACAGTTCTCAGGGACTGCGGCGATACCGATGTTCGACCCGGCCCGAAGCCCACCAAACAAAAGTAGGATATACCATCTCGTTCCCATATCGTCTCACCGCTATGAGATAGGGGCAATCTCACCGGCTTCAAACGTAAAGCACGCCCTGCTGATCAACAAGCGTGGCCTCACAGATCTTGCTCATGTTCCTTGCAAGTTCTTCCGGCAAAATCAATGTCAGGCTGGCAGATCATGTCCGTTTTCTCACTCTATGGATCCCACGACGGAGTCGACGCCGTGCAAATACTTCCAAAAGGTAGCGTATACCCGCACCGATTCCTTCCCGTCTATCGGCGCTGTGTTGGAGGATCAAGTCTAACAGTCGTCAAACTATTTTGGACTATTGTAGGGTAACTGCAAGTTCGGAGGCAAGTGCGCAAATGCCCATGTTCTACCCGATGGCCGACGGGTGAACCGACCGAGTTTCACCAGCAACCCTCCCCTGCAGCTCGGTGGCAGAATCGTACCGGAGTACCCCAATACCGGGCCCTCGGCCCTCGCAAATTCGCTGAGCTCGCTACCTCCAAATCATTTTGGAGCTCAAGGTTTCGGCGCATATAATGGTGCTGTGGAACAACCTAATCCGTATGACATGGGATTCGGCGGTGTAACATACGATCCGGCGGTCGGCTCGCCGCGCGATGACAATCCCTCGTCCCCCACCGCGGCATCCCAGCGTACTCTAGGGCCTTTGGACGCCATCCTGCCGCCCTCTCTAGACAGCAATGGCTATTCTTGGTTCGCGAGACACGGGCCTCAGGCGGCGTCTGTTCCTTCGAGGTTTGGCATGGAGTCGCCACCAGCTTCGCTCCCGCAGAACTCGGCTCTTCAGTCTTTGCGTCGGTCGGCTTTCGCGGATGAAAACGATGGAAACGATATGTCGCGCTCTCGGCGCTCACCACCTTTGCAACCTGACGAAGCATCTTTCAGCCAGCGGATCTTGCAGAATCGGCTGAGTCGCACCAAATTTCAAATGTCGTCCAGTCTTCCTCGTCCCATTAGCCATATGATGTCTGATGAGAGTCCATTTGAGAACTCCGAGGGCGAGGACCTTATTCCAACACCTCTGCTGCAGGATGTATTGGGAGATCGCGGCAAGGAAATACAGAACCGTAGAATGTCAAGGCCAGACCACGACGAGCAGTTTGTAGGGTCGTGGCACCGAAGAAACACGGCACCAAATACCCCCGCCGAGCCAACGAGCACTGTCGGATCCCCTGGGAGCAGATTCGGGCCTCTTTTCTCCCGACAACGGAAGGATGAAGACTCCCCCATCTCCGCCATTGGGCATGTTGGCTCCCCTCTTCGGAACTCGTATGCCCAGAGATCAAGCCCTCCTTTTGGACCTATCGGCCGCCCGGATCCTGCAGACAGTGGTTTCATTACATCACCAACGCGATCGGCTCTCGGCCCAAGTCGTCTCGGAAACGTTCCCAGAACCACCCCGGTACCCGTCCCACACCGCATAGAACGAGGACCTTCAACATCCTCCATAAAGATGAGCTCCAACGATGAAGATCAACAACTCTTTCCTATTGAAGACGTTGATTCATCATCGAAGAAAATCGGCCCATATCCCGGCCCAGTGGGCGGGCTTGACTTGGCATCGCATAACGAGAGTATGCTTCTGAGTGACATGAGCAAGTTTTACGTCTCCAGATAAAGATCATACTGGCATTGGGAGTCAACTGGGGTCTGCATTTTAAGGCTTCGAAGCAGGACAGCATCAGACTTGGAGTCAGTTGGTCTTCAGATACCTAGATACCCCTTCGACATTCCAGACTGCAGAGCCTGCGAAGGCTAGACGAACTTTTCGCATAGCTAATATTTCCGCAAAAAGGGTTTTATCTTTTTTATTTCTTTATTTTCGGTCAATTTCCTTACATCCTTCGAGCACAGCCAACGGTAGCGACGTTGATTTGACGTCCTGATGATATTCACGAACAGGGAAAGACAAAAGTTTTGGCCTCTCTCATTCACAGCTTTTCCCCTTTGGAACCAAAAGAAATAATTCATGTTTTATAGGCCCCGTGAGATAGGGCGTTTCCTAGCCTTTTTGCAACATACCCCATTGACAAAAGAATACATGCTTAACCATTGCACGATGAGGAGCGAACTGTTTTTTTTTCTCGGTTGTTTCGATTACTTACGAAGCCTTTCTTACCACTTTCATTTTTCGCAGCCTTTCTATCCCTTGGTGAGATATAGAAGAAGCCTTCCTCTCTCGCTTTGTATGATCTAAGAGATGTTTTATCCTTTCCCCCACCCACTCTCCCGGAGATGTATGATGGTGCTCCTTGAAATCTAGAAGTAGCTTCCCTTGTCCATCAGGTTTAGCTCAAGTTTCTATCTCCTAACCTTCATTTCTTTTACTTAAGTCGGGAAATTGAATGTGTGCTTGTTTCTTCTTAACTTATAACTACTATTTTTGAAGATCGATAATTATTGCCAATGTATTGCCGTTTCCACTGCCAAACCTTTCCGCTCAACTTTTTCCCCTCTTCTAACACATTGTTCGGAATCGTGTTTTATATATTGATAACGGTTCGATTGTCAGGAGTATGAGGTATGAAATTATGTATGTAGAGGTACACATGCGGAGTTGTCTCTTCGAACAGAAGTAAGACAGTCCTATTTGAAGTTAACACGCTAGTTCTATCACATCTTGCCACGCGAGCGCTCTCGAGATTTCTTCTTTATCTTTGGAACAGCTTTGCTGTTAGTTAACTGCCTACCTTGTGAGCCATGTTTTTAGAGTTGGAAGCTGACAACCGACCGCCTCTCGCGCATATGTGCCATTGTTAACCCGTTCCGTACATATACAACAATAGATGTCTAGTTGTTGTGTTCTAGGTTTCGTGCAGAACCCCTAGCAGCTGCCGTGAACTTCAGCGTCTTTACTGAGAGCTATCACGGGATGTTTCAGACATAACACACGACGATGACTTAAATACTCCAGCTCTTCAGAACATCGGAACAGGAAACAAGGTCATGTAGTTCAGCTGGTAAGAACCGGTCGCTGAGGAATGCCTGAGCTGCGGTACGGGATAACTTATGGAGGCGTTTGAGACGCTCCCCAGGGCCCCGGCTTAGCGGTCCGGCTTCAACAGCACCAGACGTGGAGTTCAAGTCCCACCGTGACCATTCCACATTTTTTTGTTCAATCGATCTTCGGTCCGCCACTTCTGCATTAGATCTATAGATCTACAGCTAGAGCAGTAACTTCACATGAAACGGGCCGCTGTTCACTGATATTCAAGGTCTATTTAAGCTGACAAATTAGGACGATTGAAGGGAGCAGCTTTTCTACACGTGCAGATAGACTCGGATATATATTTTTACATATGAACAATTACTTATCTAGCTGCTGTGGGGCCCGGGGGTGGTATCAGATGTGGACTGGGTTAGGGAGAGCAGGTGGTATGGTAAATTAGAGAGAGAGAGAATCCAACAAGCCTTGTGTTGAGCTAATTGGCGCCGAAACGTTCATCGACATCGATCCTCATGGCACACGCATGACACGAAGGCGTTCATATATGCATACCTAAGTACCTACCAATCGACGAAAATCAGGCGCCTGTCAAACTATGAAGCGTATCACTATATCTGTTGGAGTACAGCCATATTGACTTGCATAATTGTATACGGATATAAAAGGCCAAACTTCCCTGAGCAGAACATGCAGGCCGCCGGCTCCCAGAATCCTTCTCACCTTCACCCTGCAACTCTCTTCTCCCCCAGGTTCAAGTACATATGAGCTATCTGGTTCCGTTCTACTACCGGTATAATCCCGCGTCTACATCGCGGGGTATGTCGGCATATCGCCAAACATTTAATCCGAGAGCTCTAACCCCTGTCCGCGAGGAGTCTGTGTCCTCCAGGCAGCAAAGCGGTCGTTACACACCGCAATACAGAAACTCCAGCGATATGGAGCGAGGAGAGCCTCTATTCGCTGCCAATACGACTGCCCGCGGTCGCGCTCATCCGACCGCGGCTACTATCGCGAATATAGGCGACATTTCACTTGAATCCGACGAAGGCAGAGACCGCGGGCTCAGACCCCCAACGGGAGACCAGAGTACAATTATGGCGAGTCCTACGATTGTAGAGGAGAAGAAACACGAGCAGAAGAAATACGACAAGTTCAAAAAATATACATTCACAGCTGCTGCGATGTCAAGTACCGTCGAAGCATACGTATGTAAAACTTGGGAGTTGCTTTACCAGGAGTGGAGGCACCCATTTGGACATTTGGATCTAACAAACTCCTTTGCGATACAAGGCAACAATTCTCCCGGTTATCTTCCAAGTCTTCTTCGTTTTCACAATGGGACATGTCGATGAAGCCTTCGCCAGCGGTATTCCCACCTTGCGTGGGATCATTTTCAATCTTTCGATCTTCCTCGGAATTCCCATTGGTAGCATTATAGCCGCCCATCTATCACGCAAAAGCAATGATAAGAATGTTGCTTGTGGGTTCATGTTCTTGATCTTCTTAGGCGTCTTGCCTACAACCTTGGCTGGTACTGGCTTGAGCATCCCGTTCCTGCCTGTCATGATTTCCTTCCGGGCTATAACTGGTATCGGAATCGGCGGCTGTCGTGCTATTAACGCACTCACGTCCGTTCGGTAAGTTGCAATAGAAAGCAGCTCTTTATTTGGTTAAGATACGAACTTACTAAAACAATTTCTTTAGTGTCGCTACACCTAAATGGCGAGGCCTTCGGATGACATATATTGGCGCAAACAGTGCTATTGGGTATATGGCCGCAATTGTTTCCGGTATCGGTGCTCTTTGGATCTGGGGAGGTAGCGTGTCACATATTTCAGCCACAGATTGTGACGAAAACTGCAGAATTGAGATGGATAAGTGCTGGTAAGTCCTATTAGCTGGTTAATTGATTATATCCAAAGCTACAGTCGACTATAATGTCCTAACAAGCTTTTATCAACAGGCGTCTGGTCTCTGGCACTCTCATGTTGTCCATCCTCTTCGCATTGACCACTCGGATCATGTCTTCACGCAAATCTCCGCACCCAGAGAATACGTCTCGTGTAATTCTCAAATTTTCGCCTCCATTCATACAATTCACTCGCAACTACCGGCGGCACAATCGCTATATGTACCCTTTGGTTCATTTATGCGTGATTGCCCTCTTGTCTTCGGCAACCTTCTACGCTATGCTATTCAATCTTCGACTTATCTTGGAGAAGATACACTTTGCACCAACCGTTCTGCCAGAGTCGTATCAATCTGCACGCCCTCTGAACGACAACTTTGCTGAATACACAGTCACAGAATACGTACGCCGCATGTTACTTGGCTTCTTAGTCATCGTTGGTCTCGGTATAATCCTGGGATATATCATTCTCGGGGCACTGGTGGACGTGTGGGGTCGAAAGAGGCTCCTGATTTCGTCACACATCTTCCTCTGTGTTCTTTTTTCGGTGTTGGCGGGCTGCTGGGAGCTGCTGAGTATGGAGGGTTCCCTAGGGCTAGTTTGCATCGCTTTCCTCCTGCAAGTCACTGGGCCTATAGGGATCGGTTACGTTTATGCTGCTGAGTTGTTCCCTAGGGCTTACAGACACTGGTGCTTTCTGCTCGTTGATATGTTTGGTTGCCTCGGGGCGATACTGGGCATCTCGGCAGGCACGGCGGTAATGCATTCAGGACCTGTTTCGAGCCACAAGTTTGGAGGGATACGGGCTGCTTGGTGCATGTTTGCAGTGTGCGCATTTTGCGGGCTTGTGTCTACAATGGGACTCGTGGAGACTGCAAGGAAAGAAATCGGAGTCATCGAGGGCGAGTGCTATGGCGACTGGGGCAAATGGGGCGATAGGCGGAGGATGAGGCCGGAAGGAGCGGGAGCCGACGAAAGCGAGGCATAAGGATTAGCTCACTATTTTGCATGATGACCGCAGGCAAAGTCGGTTTGGGAGTTTCTGAAATTGTTCGCGAGTGTGTTCATGTTGTTTACTTGCTCTGTGTGGGTTTCTTTTCTTGTGGACGCTTTTGTCTTGAAGTCAGAGATGCGGGAGACTTCGCGTTCAGGTACTGGGAGCATCGTGTCTGCTTTCTTGATGCAGGCATATCGCATATTGGGATTGGATAACAGTACTGTTTGGATTTGTTGGTTCTGCTCGTTGATATTGTTACTAGACGCACGGGATGGAGTTGAAAACTCTCCGTCTTGGATTCAATTCAGGAAGCATGCTCCTCTGGCCAGACTGCAAAGGTGCCTCTGCCGAATCGTTAGGCGTGTCAAGGCAGATGGATATAGAAGTTACCTGTAGATGTTTTGAGCGGTATATCACACATGATATAGGAGAGGGTACTACGAGCATAGCCGGAGCGATCTCATCTATTCATCATAGCACGACCTTGCCACCAGAGATATACCTAGGCATAAATATCGTTAACTGGCGAAACTTCCTCTATATACACGACACTTGTGGCAAGGAAGGGTTTGGTTTACGAGACCACACGACGCCTGCGATAGCTATTATATCAATATACGTACCATACATCGACGCCAGTCACTGTATCAGAGACTGGTGTCTTCAAAAGGTAGATATTCCTAAATAATCTATCTACCCAAGCTTGCTACAGCACCAAACATCATACCTACCAATCCCTCTAACCCCTTTCCGTCAGCTGCCGCGGCCCCCTCCGCGCCTCTGCTAGCGGCGTTGCCTGCGTTAACACCCCTGATTACACAGTCCCTAAGCCCGTTTCTCACTCTATCCCTGTTCTCACGCAGAGTCTTTGCTGCGAGACCACCCTTTGACATAATCTCTCGCACGCGTGGGTCGAGATTTGAGGCGAGGGTGCGGAAGAAATGGGTTGTAAGGGAAGGAGTGTCAAGAGAGACTAGAAGCGGGGTGAGGAGGGTTTCTGATTCCCCTCTATTCTTTCTCCGTTGCTCCTTTCCTGCGCCAGATCCGCCTAGACTAGCATCCACACCTTCATAACCTTCGTCGTCAGAGGAGAATCCGGAGTCTTGATTGCCTGCATCGGTTACACCCAAAGTGGGGTCAAAAGATGGCGTGGAGAAGGTCAGCTGTGAGGGATTCGTGGAAATGTTGGCTGGGATGCTTTGTATTATCTTTTCCAGGGCCACGATATTTGCAGCGCGAGTGGAGACTTCAGTCAGTGTGCGGTCGAGCGTCGAGAGAGTTGTTAGGCTGCGGCTGAGGGAGGCTAGTGATGTGGTTAGTTGTGATTGAAGGTAAGATGTTATTGTTGATGTCAGGAGGCTGGTCGGTGCCTTTTGATTCGCTCCGGATGACGAGACAGTCATTGCCCCAGACGCATTGGCGCTATACGAGGTCGGGGAGAGTATGTGCAGCACGAGTATTGCAGCCATGGCACGGGATCGGGTTTCGGACGTAGTGGGATCCTTGTCGGACGCCATGGTGGTTCCGGAAGACGGCGCGAGACTGAACTCTCGAATAGTCTGCTGCGCTCGGGATTTAATCGTCCTATCTGCCGGTGTGATGACAGTATTCAAAAGCGTCTTGATGACATCTAAGGTTTCTAAACCCGGCGCTTCACCAGTTGCATTTGTATACATTCGCCGCAATTCGACGATCGTATATGCTGCACGAATCAGCGCCTTGGGATCTTCCTTCCGTGGGCGGCGTGGGCCTCGCATGTCATCCGAAGGTATCGCTTCGGACAGCTGGACTTCTAACTGCCGGCCGAGGAGCAGACATCGTGTGCATCCTCTTAGGAGACGTGTCGTCCGTGCGAGGTTCTCAACGACTGTGTTCAAGGGCTTGGCGACGTCGTAGCGGTCGAGGACTTCGCGGGACAGACGCGCGTAGGAGGCCGACAAATGGGATAGCTGCTCACGGATGCTGTCAACGAGGAGCTTCGAGTTGTCGCGCGAAGTTTTGGCATGTGTGAGCAACGTCTCAGCCGACGCAGTGGTCAGCGTGTGGATGTGCGTATCAATTTCTTGAAGGTCGAAGAGGACGCGTGAGAGCGGTGTGCTCAGATCGAGCGTCGTGTCAGAGGGGTTATTGGTCGCATGGATGAGTGTGTTTGCGAAGGAGTAAGGCGAGAAGTCCGGATCTAGAAAGATGTCAAAGTCGATGTACGACGGGGCGGCACTGTTCAGCATGTCGCCATTGGGGTTCGAGTCTGCTACCTCCGAAGAGGGATCATTGAGGCTGGTCATCGTGACATCGGCTCCTGCAAGCTAGGCCGGGATAATCGGCCAGCCGATGCAGTCTGCAGCTCGGGTGTACGTCTGCTTCGAGGGGTGGTGGCGCTGCTGTTGTCGTCAATCTACAATGCGAGTCTTGGTTGAAGTTTAGAAGTTAACGTTGGTGGAGCAGATGACTAAGCGAGCTTCAACTCGCACAAGTTCACGACAACCATTGCTGGACAAGGGCAAGCGGATTCTAAGATATGATAAGTGTAGTAGGTACAGATAGAGTGCGTGTACCAAAGCAACTCGATGATATGCACTATGCCTGGTCTCGTAAACCAAACCCTTCCTTGCCACGAGGCATAAAACAGTAAGAGCAGTATCACAATCTGATATCAGTGGATCCTTGGAAATTCTGATATGGACCTGTTGTGCTCCGAACCGAAATCCTGCCACTGCTGTCGCTGTCCGTCTCTGCCCATGTTTGACACTGCTGTCCAAACACTATCGATATAGCCCAGGAAACCCAGCCTACCCGATATTTCTTCCCATGTAGGCCGACTAATGGGCTGCCAGTCCGAAATGAGCCAGGCCGACACACCTGCCGCGAATCAGATGCTGTTCGCAGCTCTGCTATCCGCGCTGGCTCCAGTCAATCCCGGCAGCGGTCCCCGGGACAGATGCCATCATCGGGAAGCAACCCGACTTCATTCACGAATCTCCCATACACCGTCGCTTTTGCCATAGCCATATTCAGACCCCAAGTCCACCGAAAGCCCTGTCCAACTCCTCACCTGGGCTTGTTGCTACTTGCTTCCCCTTTCCATCGTTACTTCTGACACCCAGAGTCTTTTGGTCAAGTACCAGTGCAGCACCCGTCTCTCCAAAGGTTGACGAAGGGCCGACCTTCACAGGTTCTAACATGACCACTCCGGTATCCAGCCAGCCGGGTGCTACCCTTCTCTTCTCCATTAACTCACGGTCTTCTATGCTCTTGACCCACTTATCGATCTCCTCCTTGGCAGCCTTGGCCTCGTTCGTGAGATGTGCGACGAGGTTGTTGCAGTCCGCGATGAGTTGGTCCGGTGGAATGCTGGACTGGCCGGATGGAGACACTATCTGACTGGAGGATGGGGGCGGCAAGGATGCCGGGAGTGAGACATAATCGTACGGGAGTGTGATGGAAGTAGGCAGCCCCGCGAATGGGGAGACGGTAAGCGGGATCTGCGCCAGGAGCTGGTGGGCTGCGAGGAAAACATATTAGTACCAGTGCTACTGCATCGTGTACGAGATACAGGCGACAGGGAGAATGAAACCAGATACCTATATGGTCATGCATTTCTGGGAAGCTGAGGAGCCTGATGACGGTGTGATGTTTGTAGATGTGGCTGGGCTACCCGGGCTCAGCGATGCCGCCTTGGTGGAGGGTCAAACCCAACACCAACGCAGTTTGGTAAGCAACGTAACCAGCTTGTTGGCTAGTAGTATATCACCAACTCAAAATTATTTTCTTTCTTACATACAGAAACTGCATTGTAGCAGACAGTAAACATCGAACAAGAGAGGCTGAAGGGATTGCGAACGAGACAAGTGAACCTATGAAACGCGTATACGTACGATTGTAAGAAATCAACAGCGATTTTATAAATTTCAAAGCAACCAGAGCCGGCCTTCTTGTCCAGATCTAAGAAATGAACACCGCAAGGGCAGCGACCCATATCAAAGATACAAAGGAAAGCAAAAAGTATATTCTGACCGAAGACACCCATTGTATGCGCGACTTCTCCTGCCCCTTGTGTACCGCTATCTCACTCGTTCTCATCATCCTCATCGTCCTCATCATCATCATCTCTGTAATATAGCGTCCGAGTTCAAACAACCGTGTTGACGTTAGTTCTATGTCTCCAAGCATATTTATTACGGTTATAGTCAGCTATCGCGTCATCCAGGTAGCCCATGTTGCATTCGTAATGCCGCCAGCTCGAATCAGAACCATCATCGAGGGCGTATACCGTGTCTAACCTGTCGAAGGCGTATTGTTTCTGCTTCGTGTATTTATCGACACCATTCTCTGACAGACGCCAAATTTTCAGAAGGGTGTCATGCCACTTCGGCGGGTCGAAATCGTCAAAGAAGTCAGGTAGTACGAAGTTTCGGCAATATCTTTGATTCCAATCCATAGAAGAGATTGAACCAGGACCTACTCGGTTCTCGAAAACGAGATCGAGCTGTCGGTTCCCGAATGCTGGGTTTGCTGTCTTGAACAAGCACAAATCGCCATACATTTCCACCCCTGCGTACACGATACTAGTTCCAATATAGTCAAAAGTTATCAAATGAAGTTTAGGGCAGGTTACGATGAGGCTGTCGACCAGATCAACTAAATTCTCGCCAGGATGCCAGCCAATTTTGAGTTCCTCCAGCTGGCTGCACCTTGAAAGTACCCAGTTAGCTGGGTTCCAAACTTCGTCAAACCAGTACCAGGCTGGGTCCGGGTCTGCACTGTCGACATGCACTGCGAGACGCTTCAAAGTCGGCGAGTGTCTTGCTACCACGTTATACCAGAAATCTTCACCCAAGCCTTCAACCATCGGGCCATCCTCGACACCCCAGATCTCCAGCTCCTTGAGGGTCGTTCTGCAGCCTTTAAGCAGTCGGGCAACATTGTTGCTGTACGCGGACGTCCCAAAGCTCTCCAGTCGTAAGTTTAAGAGAAGATCGTCAGTAAGTGGGAGAGTTATGCTATTCTTGCTGACTACCAGCCGCTTTAGTCGGAGGAGGATCTCTGGAATCAGTTTCGGAGTGGGAGTGAGCCGACTATAATATTCGAAAGATCGTAGGTTTTTTGCCGCCTTCAACTCCTTGGAAATCTGGGCCCGCCAACCGCTCACTCCTCTACACCCCTGTAAATCCAGCATTATGTGCTCAAGGCGTGGAGATCGGTTGATGATATCGGCCAAGAATGTTGTGCTTCTGAACCGAATGAAGTCTCGCGAGCTATCGTCCATGAAGCGTAATGAAAATCGGGTCAAATTCGACAGTTGTTCGCTGTAATAGCGGAGTCTTGATGCATTCTTCAAGTTGAATGTTACTTCCAACGAGAGATTTCTGGTTTTGGCTTCCTGACATAGATATCTGGCTATGTCGTTGTGCAGTCGACAAGGCATTTCCGAGCTGGTGAGCCACCTGCAAGCCAATAAGCACGCGTACACTATTCCGGGCGCTTCGTCACTCGTGGGTCGATGTTATATCTGAACGTACGACAGATCGTTCATAATATGTGGGAGACTAACCTCACTGTGTGCAGTCGGGGTGCAGTTCGAAGGACGTGCCTGATAAAGCATTGAAACAAGCCTAGTGCTTTGGTTCCTATGAAATAAACACCGTCTCCATCGTTGGTGCCCTCTCTTGCCATGTAGTCCCCATCCCAGCTGAGGTCTTCCATTTCTATGACAATTTCAGAGAATACAAGTGGATATCGGGTGTCAATAACGATATTGCAGGTCTCGCTCCAGAAAATGCTAGGTATATGGCTGAATGAATCAGGGTAAATTACTGGATTTCTGGCAAGCAACGCCTGCAGATCCAACAATCTTTTTGTCCACGTATCGTAATTTGATTCTTCGACTCCAAGGCGGAATACAACGGTTTCAAAGAGGATTTGTGCAGTGACAATAGATACGAGACGATCGACGAATGCAAGCCTAAGTGCTTTGAGAGAAGGCCTGTCTAGGTATAGGGCTATCTCTCTTACCAGTTCGAATGGAATCGTCGTCAAATTCGACATCTTGCAGCACTGGCGAGTTTACTTTGACGAGAGGCTTATGGTTGAGAGTAGACCTCAGATATCAGATATGGTCATACAAGTAGCAATGTGTATCTGAGTGTACGAGCTATTAGTAGATGTTATGTGCAGTAGTCACACCAGACAACGGGTTGATAGGTCCCTTTTATAGACCATTCTGGACTCCTGAGAACCCCAGAGGATATACATGCTCTCCCGAATATAAATGAACGACGCTTTGTTACGCATACATTAACCAATCACGAATTCGAAACACACACCAGCTAAGTGTGGTCACCATACACCCAATTGACGGCGGCTGAGCGGGTTCGCTAGCTAGTGCTAACGGTGGAACTCTTATCACAGATCATCAAGCCTCCCGGTATCCGGTAATTGACTACCGCCTAGCCGGGCACCTGCCAGGCATTGGGATCCTAAGAAGCAACTTATATGTGCTTCAAATATATCGTTATCAGTCGTTACTGGTTGTACCATTTTTGTCAGGAAGAACCAAAATGTGAGGCCAGTGACAACGGTATACTGTGCTCAAAATCACAAATTTTCATCACGCCTGAGTGCGTTAGAATCCTGTCCCGCCTCTTGTTTTTGTGTAGGTGGTTTTCGGGTCTGATATACCAGAAAGCATTCGTGTTGGAAGCGTCGCTTGCGGGCGCTTTTTCCGAGGCCTGATTGCAATATTGATGTCAGTAGCGATGTAGCTTGCATAAGTATGGGTTTTGGACATTCCGATGTATAACATAATGTGGTCATCCTTCGTATAATGTGAGATGCTAGATCTAGATGTGCAGAAAATTTATTATCGATATATCGGCCACAAAGCTTTCTTAAACATTGACAGAGAGTTTGGTGCAGTTCTAAGTGATAGCAACAAGCGCCCACAAAGTATTTTGCATTCCAATATACTCGAATATTCAAGCCATCAAGCAGATAGAGCGATATGAACAGCTACGTCATATATGCATATGGGGGCAAAGCAGATCGGTGCACCGGTGGGATCCATGAAACAATAGCGATTGGCGCGTGATCAAACGTGCGTACACATGGCCCCATGTTGACGGTTGCAATTCCCAAATTTTGTAAGCAGAGCCGAGTATTCGGGCGGATTGTTGATCCAGAAGTCTGGGAGCCGATATTGAATGCCAAGGGATGTCGGGGCCCGCGGGGTAGGTGCATGTAAAGATAATATAGTATAGGCGAATATACTAACATCCTTGGGACGGCATTCTGGCTTGCGAGACAAATCCTTGGCGCTTTGAATTGTGCACTGATGAGACGAAACAAAATTTTTGGGCTCGTCAAAGCGGATTAATATAATTAATTCAGAGGCCCCACTGTCTGGATTTCCTACCAAACGTAAAGACTAACTGACGAATCATTATAAATGTTCGGCTTTGATTGTGACATCATATTCGCCAAACCACTCAGGCGGTATTTCGGGAAGTGGCCGGGCCCCATTCTCCTCGTATAACTAGTTCACTCCCTACTCAATCAGCGCAAGAGGTACGTGCATCTACTTCACCCGTCTTTGAGAGGCCGGTTCTGGAGCTGATCGATCCCTCAACACGGATTGATTCTCAAGATTCACAATTTTCAGAGCGCTCGGCTGATCAAAAGTTTTATCCCGTACTATATAGAGGAATTAAGGCACTCGGGCGCGATAAGGTCAGCCACTAGCCTAATTAACCTCGAATTTCCTTGAGCAACGTCAGAACAGATCACTCTTTGACTTTTGTGCCCTGTCAATTGCGCTTCTGTCCGCACTGCTGTGTGTCACTGCTATTGTGCCGCGTCGGACCCACAATTAGTCCCGAACCCGCAGGGCAAAATTCCAAGTTCTCAAGGCCTCAAGAACAAAAATCAGGGCGCTCCGGTGCCCCTCACTATCAGATAGCTTGATAGTTTCTTACCCTTACTAGATGGATATTCTCTCGATCCCTGCAAATTCATCCTGCACAGTCAGAATCCGCTGAAACATTATCCCACCAGACCAACATCATTTCTCAGGCGAGTTTTGGACCAACAAAATGCTGTAGAATGGAACGAAGGCGACAGAACACAGGCCGATACGAGTTCTGAGTTCCATTCAAATGCTCGCATGAATCTCCGCTGGGAATAGACTTCAACCGAGGTATACTTCTTCGAGTTCAATCTCGCGCACAAGGACTAACGACCATGGAATTATCAGATTTCTTTCTCCGTGCCGGGATCTTTCGTGTCTTCCTCTTTTGATTATCTCTTTGACCAACTCCATAACTGGATTTCGCGGTTATCGGCATGAACTCCTGTTGTTCCTGCAAACTCCTGATCTTCTAGTCAGGCGCCCATTGGAAATATAACTCAACTGGAAATCATCTATAGTATTTTTGCTATGTTTCAAGCCTGTGGTCGTTATCATGGTCTCGAAATAATCATAAAGTCAAATCGGCGCTGCGCGCTGACCTCGACCTTGTGTCCCTGCTAGCGCTTAGTCTCGGGGCCAGCCGCTGGCTCGCAGCGCGACAGTAGCCCTATTTGTTTGCACACTGGCGGCCGACTAGGTAAGTCCGGCCTCAAGACTACAATTATTTGAACATGTCCATTCATTCAAATACATACACGATTACGCTCCTTAAAGAAAGGAGACCAAAATCGTTTTCGGGAGGCAATCAGCCGTAAGTAAGGACAATAACGCTAGATTATTTCTTCATAATAGGCGGCTGTACGGCCGTGAGATGTGTATCTCCGGAGTATCATCGGGTAAGAAATGCGTATAAGAGACCGCCATATTCTGCGTGGCAAACTGAGAAGCTCGCTGAGATATCAAAATCTCTTATATTATCACCCATGTACATTTTACATCACAGAAGGCGTCTGGCTTGCGAGACAGCATCACATTATTGAACCCTCTAAACAAGAAGACGCGTGGTCCAGTATTCATTCATGGGACACCACACTCGCTTCACTTTCTACCCATTAGAGCTCTACGCGAGAGTTTAACATATCATATATCATGCAAAGTTCTTGCCGTACTCGTCTAGGGGGGATATAATGCTCCTATTGCGTCTTCTAACACGTTCGCTGTCATAGTATGGCTTGGTCCTGATAACCTCGCTACCCGCAAGGTTAGATGAAATTATAAAATGTAGATAAATTGCCTAGGAACATATAAGAATTCTCAGTTTGGAATTTGTGTTACTGTGGCATCAGGTACTTATAGTTAGGATACTGGTGACGAGTGACGAAATATCTCAATGGAGCGAAATTTATAAGTATTTTATGAGGCTAGTATCATAGAGCTTCCATCTAGATGGTCGAACTGCTCTGCTGTGGTTGCCATAGGCGGCATGGGCGAGTGTAGTACTCCGCTGCACACAGAAAAATCTCTTATATATTATGATATAATCATACGCGTCAGAAATATGGCGACTAGGAGAGCCAGGGGTGCTGGGACCGGTCGATACTAAGGTGCGTAAGCATCAATTGTGCGTGCGGTATTAAGAAGGGAAGCTGAGAGGCTGAGTATCGCCGCGTCCGTATATAGTCCAGACTCTGCACACGCACTCCTATCTGCGTGTTGTAACGTAACACAAACCCAAATCTACAACAATGTTTGTGTTGTCTGCTGTGTCCTCGGCTGGCTTGCCTGAAACATCCCAATTACTCCTCCCAGCGGCCTACTTGACCAGGCTTCAGGAAAATTTCAGGGGCAGTATATGTTACAATCACCGTTACAGGACAAGGCTGAAGGATCACTTATGTACTTATCTCCTCATACATTATAATCGATTGCGCGGAAATAACAATCAGTTCATACAGAACTGCCTGTGTCAGAGATAGATATGGGTTAGTTTCAGATAGGTCTAAAACATGTGGATCCACGGAACACTGTAAGTTAGCGCTCGGATGACATGTGTCCCGGCACAAGCAAAGCCGAAGCCATGCCGAGACAAATGCTGATGCCTTGGCCAGAATTGAGAATGATCGGATGAAGCGCAAAAAGTGGTATCATTCGGTCAGTTTGAATATACAGGAAATTTTGAAAGGAGAAAATACAGAACTGCTCCATCCGGAAATGGATATCAATTAAAACGGTAAGTAAACTATAACCTTTTCTCCGAAAGTGCTCAACCCCGCTATACTCCCAGTATTTTCCATAGACGATAGATGCCAGTCCGGTCCGGACCTTGATTCCTACAGCTCTTCGAGTTCCAGCAAGCTGGATTCAACAAAGGATAAGGAAAAGTAGAAAGAATACCGAAACAAAATTGTTAACAGGCGTCATTGGTATCCATCTCTGTAAGGAACGCTTTAAGACCAAAACTCCACAAGATGCAAGTAAGATATACTCGTCGACAAATCGGAAAGGAGTGGCCAAACATCTTTACAAAATCGTGTCCAGGGAAAAAGGAAGGTTTTCGAGTATATTGACTGTCTAGGTTCTCATCGCTCTCTTTCGTTGACCGGCGCGAGCAGCCCTCCGAGCGGGCGCGTTATTGCCGGCACCGGTTTGACCTAAAGTAGACAATGAAAAGAAACAAAGGGAAAAATAAGTCACTTATCTTTGAAGAATGTTATTTGAGGGAGTTGGGATTGGTGAAATGTGTAAGGGTTGTGGAGTGATAGATTATAAAGGTTGTCATCAGCTTCAGCTGCGGGCTCTACCAAAGCGGCCGCGGCCTCCTCGTCGTGGCGGGCGACCACCACGGAATCGGCCTCCACCAAAGTTATTATTGGGAGGAGTACCGGCTCTCGTGGTAGCGGTGGCAGCGTTCGATGACGCCGCTGTGGCTGCGACGGTTGTGGACGAGGGAACGTTTACTGCTGAGTTGGCAGTCGATGCGGGGTTCGAGTCCGCCGTCGAGGAAGGATCGGATTGTGCTTGGGCGCCGTTACCGTTGCCATTGCCATTGCCATTGCCGGCACCATTCCCATTACCAGCTCCGTTTCCATTGCCGCCGCCGTTGCCGCCGTTGCCGCCATTACCAGCTCCGTTTCCACCATTGCCAGCGCCATTTCCGCCAGCGTTGCCGGCTCCGTTGCCGTTGCCAGCTCCGTTGCCGTTGCCACCGGCGTTGTTATTGGCGGCGCCAGAGGTGAATCTGACACAATCATCCTGAGCACCTCTTTGGGCAACAGGCATGAGGACAGGTTGATGGTTGGAAGCAGAGTTCATTGTGCAGCACCGGTAGTTGCCGGGTGGCAGACCACCAGCAATAGTGGCTGAAAGAAGGCCTTGCCCGTTACCGTTATCGTTGATCCCCTTGAAGAAGGCAAAGTTGATCGGGTTGGGTCTAAATTTTCACTAGTTAGAAGATATACATCCTTGCATACTGGTAAATTATAATCGGTAACGGGTATACATACGGTGTCGTTGGATTCAGATCGTTACCAAGATCTTGGCAGGTGATGTGACAATGACCGACAATCTTTCCGCCCCTGAGTTCTTGAGGGGCCGAATAGTAGGTGCTCGTTGCATTTGTAAATGAGCCAGCTTCAAGGCCCTGGAGCTGGACCTGGACAGTAATATCCGTGTTGGGTTCAAAGTTTTGATTATTCTGTGGAACAATGAAGATGGAAGAGATCATATTGTCCACGGAGGGAATATCTCCCATCACGATGCCGTTGCAGCTACCTCCCCTGTTTTGGGCTCCGTTTGTAAGAGTCTTCCCTGTGCAGAAATTGATGAAATTGGCCGGGTCGCTAATGCGATGTTAGTATAAGATGTTCTACAGCTCATATGTTAGATCACATACGTATTCGAGTTGACTTGTCCATCTGCTGCCACAGCTCCGTTCTGACCAGTGGAATCGGATGCAGCCTGAACGTTGGCGGGATTCAGTGCTAGTGCAGCATTGTTATTGTTCCCCGCATTTCCTCCATTGTTCCCACCAGCGTTGCCGCCATTGTTCCCGCCAGCATTACCTCCAGCATTACCTCCAGCGTTACCACCGGCATTGCCACCGGCGTTACCTCCATTACCGCCTCTGTTTCCGCCGAATCTGTTGTTATTATTCTGACGAGACTCAAGGCTGCGAGCTTCGAGGCTAGGAGGGAGAATGCTAGCCTGGGCAATGCTGGTGATGCTAGCGCCCAAGACCAGGAGAGATGAAATGTCCCTGAAATGCATATTGGCAAAGTATCTCCGTCGATTTTCAAGCCCCAAGTATGTCAAAATATTGATTGAGGAGAGAATAGACAGGGCGAGGCGAAAAAAGACGAGGTCTACTCGAATCTAAGTCGAATTGAAGAAGAGAAAAACGACAACTTCCTGTCGAAAGAATGTGAAATGAACGGAACTTGATCACGATCGACGTGATCTCGACCGGCGAGGAGGATGATACAGGAAGAAAGGAAGAAAAGAGTGATCTGGGCAAGTGTGCTTGAGAGTGGAAGGGAAAAGAGGAAGGAGAGCTCGAAACATCCAAGAACAGCGGCTTCTTATACGTTATCTTGGACCCTGGGAACTCTGCACGGGTTCCCTGCATCGTGGTCAGCCCGCCCTTTTGCGTTCAGGAACCTCCCCTGCACAGGTCGTTTATTCCACGGGCTCTCCGTTTGGGGTCTTGCTGCAAAAACGTTTCTGGGCATACTGTTTCTTTTTCACTGGGCAAACTTGGGTGTCTGTCATCACGGATATCGAGGCCTCCAGCTGTTCGGCCGATCGAATATAAGGTGGGATGGTATATTGGATTGTGTCAAAGTCGTGAAACGTTCGCGGCTCCTGGTCAGTGCCTCATCCAAGCCTAGCGCAATCGCCCATCGCCGCCGCCGGCAGTCGCCCGTGGTAGAGAGTCAAGCTGGCAAGCATTAGTCGCGTATCCTCGCCCTTCTCGTCCTCGGTTGCCATACCGTATGGTTTCCCCTATTAACATGAAGTCACCCGTGATGCATGATACCTGGTTCTCCACAACGGCGCCTTAAAACGTCGTGGGACTGGTTTCTTGGCGCCCAGTGTCTGGAGGGCTAGTTCGGACAGGGCCTCATCTCCACAACGTTATCTACGATTGGCCTGCAAGAGCGGGTGGAGGCTCAAGCGAGCCATGACGCCGAGGGTGAAGGGGCGTGGTTCTGAAGCGAAACTTGTTTACACCCGTGTCAGAAGCGGGCCCTGTAAAACACTTGAGACTTCAAAGTCGTAGCATGGAAAATGACTTCCTCTCAATCAGCCTGAGTTAAAGAGCCAATTTGTCATGTTTGCTGACCTGTAAGGGGTATTCGCAGTACTCAGCGGTATATCCCAATGATAAAAAAATTGAAAGCAATTATCATCGGAGCCTGTCCGGACAAGTGACGCCTTGAAAATGCACACCCTTTCTTCTATTGCTTCCGGGCTTCCGTTCAATACGGCTGACCGGCAAAAGTTTAAAGTCTGGCCACTAGTTAGTATTTTGTGAGTTCGTTCGCGTTCGGTAGATCGCGCCTCGAACACCACTGGACGATGCTGTAGCAGTTGCACTGTTTGAACGTCATTAATTATACGTCGTAGAGGCGAGACCATGAGTCTCGGGTAAATCCAAGTGCTATTAACGGTTATAAATTCTATTAATTGAGCTCTTGAGATTATAACAGCGGCGGTTATAATATCTAAACATAGAATTTGGCACTACCGTTCGATTCATTAAGGTATATATACAATCAGCAAAACTTCTTCAGACGTAGGGCGTCATTTAGGTCGTTTGATATCACACACCTTCGTGGTAATTCCTTGATAGATAACGGTTTGTTTCGCTAGAAGTTCTGGTAGCAGCAGATAGGCGATATGCAGCGACGATAGTTACTATCGATTGTATTATCGAAAGAGTCGTGAAACGTCGTTCGAGACAGTCTCCCAAGGCTCTGTTCAGAAGCTGGTGACGTGCAAACGAAACGAGTTCCGAAGTTCACCGCCTGATAGCCTAATCTTACACTAAACACAATCCCAAGAGTGTCTTGTATATCAAACCGTTTACAAGGATATGCATTCGGATAAGTCTACCGGTCTGATATTGTCTTACTCCTGAAAAACTCACCCACGCCTCTCATCACCGCGCCAAAGTTGGCTTCTTCCCTCTTTCCCACGGGCCCACCTGTTGACGCGGCCGTGCTTGTCGTCCCATCTCGGATCCACTTTGGAAGCTTATTCCAGATGCTCTCCCTCCCAAATCTCCTGTCGAGCAGCAGAATTACGGCATAATCGTTCCGGTGCCGTATCGCTCTCCCAATACTCTGGTTCACAGCCCGCATGCATGCATTTTCATAGTACTCTTGTGCTGCTGCTTTTGCCGCTTGCCTGATCTTGCCGTCAGGCGTATCTTCGGCGCTGCGTTCGAGCATTGATCTCTCCACAAACTCCATCTTCGCTTTCCATTCTGCACTGTGGATGTTTGGAAATGGCAGACCAACCATTATCACTCCTCGCCCTAGATTGTCGGAGAAATTAATGCCCTCGGACATTTTCCCACCAACAACGCTCAACAACAATGCCCCCTTGCCGGAATCGACGGCTCTCGCATACTCTCTCAAGATCTCGTCAACACTGCTGCTTCCTTTTTGCTCCATGAATACAGCTTTCTTTGCTTTTAGACTCTCAATTATCGGCTTGCTTTGACCGCTACTCCGTCCGTGGACCCCGATGTTTGCACCCCATGCGTTGACGACGGTTTCCAGATAAGAATAGCTCGGGAAAAATGCAACAACTCCATGCGGAATCACGTTGCAGAGGTTCAGGATGCTCCTTCCCAGCTCTTGTATTAATTTTGGGTCGCTGCGTTTCTCGAAAGTGAACTCGAATCCTTGGCTTGTGACACCTGTAGGTACTGTCATTGCGAGCATATTTTCTTTTGGTATCACATGGCCACATGATACCGTTCGAAGCCTCTTGAGTGGTAGGTAGGGAAAAAGATGGTTCGTGTAGTCTGCCATTGGTTCCATGGTGCCACCTGCTAATACCACCGCACGAGCATCCTCAACAAGCTCCTTAAAATGGTGGGCAGGATCTAAAAGCATGTATCGGAGCCCAACCGCACTTCTCAGATCTTTAGCTGCAGCCGCACCCTCGACAGGTCCGTAGAATACCTTCCCTTCTTGTTCCGGGTTCGTTAAAGCTAAGAGGAAGGAGTACACATGACTGAGGACAGGAAGTCCACCGGATGTCGCCACTTTTTTGGCCTTAGAAGCCGGTATCTTTTTGGATCTTGCTTCGTTCGCGAGTCTTTCGTTCTCTGTGAAGACCGTGTAGCCTTCTACCTTGCGCGGTAGCTTGCTTTCCTCGAGGTACTTGCCAAGTTTGAAGACATTGATCATGTCGATACCTTTCGTTCGCAGAAGTTCGCCTTGGGTGACGATACCTTCAGGTATCTTTGTGGGAATCTTTATGGTCTGGTCACCCGGCTCAAGTCCGTACTTCTTCTCTAACCAGGCTTTCAGGGCCTTGACCATGCGGTGACACTGCGCAACATACGCCCTGTTTCCGCCTTTGAGTCTCTTCCCAAATTTCATAATGTACGCGGTGAGGTTGTCAGAACATCTTGTAAGTTGTGACAAAGATATAGAGACAGAATGAATATTGGAAACGGCGTCCATGAGGTTATGGGCCTCGTCGATGATGATAACATGGCCCTTCACGCTTATTTTGAGAGCTTCGCGAGAAGATTTTTGAAGCAGCAAAGGGTATGGAAGGGTTACGATCTGTAAGCAGTCCATTCGTTAGGATAGTCAAGCGAGGATAGGAAAGGTGTCTTGCGCACCTCCGTGGGTTTGATGGCTTCTCTCGATGCATAGTACCCGCATATCTTCAGCTTCTCGCCTACGCCTCTCAGGTCCTCGATGTCTTTGATATCAGCCAATGCCAGGTCTCTGAATTCCCGCTCGAGGACAGCTCTCTCGTTGTCCGCTTTTGGTAACAGAAATGGGCACTTCTTCTCTGCTGGCGTGGAGGACTGTTGCAAGTCCAGACAGCGATCGTTGACTGTATTGGCAGCTGTGGATGGCGTATTTATTTTGTCGTTGATGCAGAGCAGTTTGCGAGAACCGAGTGAAAGGTGTTTCACCACCTCCTCAGCTTTCTCAGAGTCATTAGGAAAATCGGCAGAATCGTCGTCAAAATCATAAGTTTGTGGAAGGTGCACTCGGCGGAGTTCGGCGGTAAATTGGGAGAGCTGGGAATGTGTCCGCGAGCAATAGAAGATCTATACAGATGTTCAGCTTACGGACATGGTAGCGCAGAAGTTGCATTTGCTACCTTGATCTCATCGCGTACATCTTCCTCGTCAGCCTTTGCTTTGGCAGGGCCATATCCCACTCTTCTTTGGATCAGCTCTGATACATATTTGAGGTGCTTAGCTGAAATTTCAGCCGTTTTGGCAACCTACTTCTTCATTAATGCGATAGTCTCTTTAGAGAAGCCCGCAAACGCGGGATCGCTTTGGTCTTCATCACTCTGATAATCGCCAAGTTCGAATTCTGCTTCCAGAGTAGCCGTTTCGTCTGAGACTCCAGAAGATTCATCTGGTTTCTGCAGAGATATCCCAGCGTTAATCCAAACCCTGGAAATCATAATCTGAGGACTAAAGGTTGCTTCACCCACTTGTCTCTTGCCGCCGAATAGCTTTATCTGCTGTTGCTCATTCATTTTCCTCATATACTGTTCCCGCTCTTTGCGTTCCTTCTCTCTGACCTTCTGTAGCCTGGCTTCCATCTCCCTCCGGGCACGAAGAGCATTCTCCCGCCTCTCCTTTCGCGCGTGGGCGAGCACCCACGCAGGTGTCGTGCCATCTAAAGGAATTGACTTAGAACCAGCTCACAAAATCGAAAGAGTATGCAGCAGAGAATACCATCAGCATCCTTCTCTAGTTCATCGTTCAGCTTCCGCCGTTTATGATCTCGGAGCCAAGTTAACGAGCCACATATCAAACTCAAAGATTTTCCCTTTAGAATGTTCCACGAAAATGAGCCTATGAAATGCTTCGGGGACCGTCAAGCTTTAGTACGTGGGCCCGGATAATATACCGTTCCTATTTTCTCAGTATCAGAAAGTGCAAGCTATCTGCGACTCGTTGCAATCCTGCCCGTACCTGTGGGTGATTCGAAGATCCCAATGCAACCGTCTTCTAAGACGTCATACAAAGCGTTCATAAAGTCGAGCTGGATAGGGTACGGGGTGTAGGGGTGGTGGAAGTCACGCTGGGAAGTCGATGCCCCGGCTTCGCTGCCAGAAGCTTCCCGGTTCGAGTAGGCCATGTTCGCTGACAGGGTGCCTATACGGTTGGCGGACGGGAGAGTTGTGACGGACGCGTCTGTAGCATCGACACGCCTGGACACGAGATTGCGTCGACGGTACATGACGCGCCGAGACCACAACAACAAACCAGCAAGTCTCACCACATATATCCACATACATCGACACGAGTCGTGCAACATCATTGGGCGAATCTGGCTCGGAGAACACTGACCAAACCACTCCAGCCGTTGACCTATTAAGTCTCGGGAATACTTCGGCTCCTACTGGAACTATTGCTTCGTGGTCCCGAAAACCCCCCGAGGTTTATCGACAAGCTGGCCTACCCCGAACCTCTGAAAGCAGCTTTTAATATGCGTGCACCCGGTAGCCGCAGCTGAAATCAATCAATCTGTATCACGGAATTAATATTTTCTCCAAACACTAAGACAACGGCGCAAGACCTCGCGCAAGCACCAGCCTCAACTCAGCCAGGACTTTGTGCAACAGGTATCGTGGTCCCATGCCCCGTGAAGCACCAAATCCTTGAGCAAAGCCGGGAACTTTCCTGATCCGACGACGAAAATTCGACATTTGCACCCCACCACCGCGTCTCCCAATGGCCACTTAAGACTTGCTGCTAAGCGACACAAATCAGATGCTGCCAACTCACCAAAGCCCAAATCCTTAACTCGTTTAGGGCATTGATGCAGTCTGACGTGCACGCAGACCCTGGACTCTCCGCTTGCTCAAAGAAAATTTTGACTTTTCTCCCGTTACTCAGAAATACCGCAGCCCGTTCAATTGAATCGGTGTCGGGCGGAGTAGCATTTTTGAGATAGTCTTTTCGCTACTTAATCCTTTATAACAGAGAATCGGATGTCGACGCGCAGTCACTTCAACGTCGCCACAACGCACGAGTCCTTCTCGCGCCTGACGCGGAGGCTCGCAAGTCCTTGACCGTTTCATCATGGTCACATTCAGCCTGATGCTCGAGGAATGGATTTAAGCCGCAACCGGCAGCGGTAAATCCATAACTCGTATCAATTAATTCGCATCACATTGCCCCTCTTGGGCCAAACAGACATGGTTGACGAGGGATATATGTGCCACCGACGTGTACCCATTACATCACCCAAAGTGGCAATGTGATTGCTCGATTCGACTCTTCCACTGGCTACTTTGATAGCGTTCAACAGGGTCCGATATGAAACAAGCCGTTCGGAACCGTGACAAGTGACATTTTCGCGAACGACCGTTTTCAATAAAGGAGTCATTCCAGCGCCTTGTGTCAATATTCGCGACATTGGCTGAATAGCAGCAGTGCCCAAAGCTTGCTTGGAGCTAAGCTTCAACACTTGGAATGTATTCGTTGGCTATTGCTGTCAATGGGGAGCTAAGCTCCCAACCACCATTCTCTGCATTGGAACTCTGTGAGCTTGCCAACAGTGAAGACGGGCCAGAAACAAAAGACTCGTGTATGGTCAAAAATCATCGGGGCAGACATGGGAAAGAATCCGTGTCAGAAGGCGGGGTCCGCGAGACTGCTTTCAATTCTCACGCCCTTCGCTGGCCTAGGTGTAGAGTAGCCATGTGGCAGAGGCCCTGCGACACCAACTGTCCACCAGGATTGTTTTCTTCTTCCAGCTCTGTGCCAACAGTAGGAGCCGCCTAGGCTCCGGCCAGCAAGAGCGAGCAAATGACATGGCTGGCCGGATACTTGGAATGCATATTCGACTTTTGCCCGTCTATACCCGTACGTGCGCAAGGCGGGACGACGTCTCGAATTGCGTGTCATGTCAGCCAGATCCTCTTAGACAATTGTTTCCCCTCCCGCGGCCAGCAGTGACAGCCCTACAGGAGGTTTATATAGGCTACACTCCCCGAAACATCTTCTGTTGTGTCCCATCTCTCTTGCTCTTTTAAAGTGGCAGTTTAAATAGTTGCGACAGCAGACGGACAGAAATCTACGACCTTCTGGAAGGAGTATCAACTGGCTTGAGCTCTGCAGATATCGACAATTGTACAACCAAGTAAAATTTTCAATTGCATTTGACCCGACAAGCGCACAGGACCGCAAATAATTACTCTTGAGCAGCCCTCATCTCTCAGAAGGAATCCTCCCTCTCCATCATCAGATATCAGACGACAGATCTTACAGTCAGATCTGCCCACCTTCATCGCCTCGTGCAGAAAACTGGTTTCTCGCAAACCATCGCTGAGCTGGCAGGGCGATCGCTCTCAAGCAACACTGCAACGCGCCAGAATACAACATGGCCGCCACGCCGCCAACACAAAAGCGCCGCCTGCCCTCCTCGCCGTCACTCTCTCCACGATTTTTCCAACCAAAGCCTTCATCAGGGCCTTCTCTACACTCGATGGCACCCTCGCGAGCTGGTGTATCCACTCCTCGGCCGCAATCTCCCGGAGAATCGTTCTTCACAGCTCCCTCTTACGGCTATCCGTCGCCAAAGTCTTTGTCTCCAACATCCCCAATGTCGCGGCCGCTCTCATTTTCGCCGCATCTGCGGCACCTTTCACCCACCCCGAGCAGCGGAGTCTCCTCTGTTAAGTCCATGAGCGATGCGGAAAGCTCCGATGAAGAGCTATTCTCACCGTTGTCGCAGAATCTCAAGGTTCACCTCCCGGACCCGGAGTCTGACTCCGAGTCTGAGAACCCGCACTACCGCAACTTGAAAACGGTAGAATCACCAGACCCTTCCCGCATCCCTCTAGACCTCAGGTCAGACACGGCCTCTCTCTTCTCTGAGACTCTCTTCCGGTCAAATACTTCATCACACAGAAGATCCACCACTATAACCATCGAGGAGCTTCCAGCCCTACCCCTCTCGCCAGCCTTGAGTCGGACAACCTCCACCGGCTCATCAGTCTCTACCGCCAGCTTGGGTCATGCCAGCCATGTCTCGTGGCAAGACTCCGGGATTGAGATTATCCAGGGAGAATATTCTTCCTGCGCGTCTTCATCTGACCTGGATACCACTGATGATCCCCAAACCGAAGATGACGAACTCGATGATTTCGAATGGAACGTTGACGTCTGCTCGAGCAGCTATCCCACCGACGACTTCCTCCTCGGTGGGCTTCTTGGCCTCAGCACCGGTGGCGTCAGCAATGCCGGACTCAATGTGAACCTAGGAAAGGGATTCGATCGATCATACACCTTTGGCAATCGGCCTGCCACGCCGTTTACTCCGAAGAAAGCAAGAGGATACTCTGCCTCCGCAACCTCCCTATTCACAGACAATGATGCCAATCAGAAGCAGGGCAGCGGAACCCTCAGGTGCCGGAGTCTAAACACGCCTAACACTAAGAAGAGGCGGCGTATCTACTCTCTCTTCGACGACGACGATGAAGAAGGTGACGATGAGAGCGACGACGCGGAGAGCCCAGCCAAGAGAGTCAAGGGTAGGATGACCATCGACTCGGTCCTTAACGGGAGCATGAGGGCGCAGAAGCAGAAGGGGAAGTCTCAGAACGGCGGCCTCAGCCAAATGTTCGGGGTAACAATGGCAGAGGATATGGATGTTGATTTGTAATTTTCTCTCTCTTTTTACTTTGGTTGGTATACGTCTAAGCCTTGCTTGTCTGTTTGCATATATCATCACTGGCTTTGATCATGGTTGCATTTTTTTTGCCTTTAGCTGTAGCTCTACTATGATACCATATGTTTTTGCAGTCATTAATGCCGCAACGATTTTTACGAAATTTAGAGAATATAGATTGACCTTCTCTCCTTCGATCTTCCTGCATTTTATCTTGTCAGACTTTCTGCATTGGCTGTTAATTAATTTGACGACTCTGGCCCACGATTTCCTTTGACATACACGAGGCATATAGTCAATTGCATTCTCATTTGGCTTATTCCCCCTCTTGGCCTCTACCGCTAGTACAGAGAAAGAACACCTCAGCTTGCATTTGTCTACTTGTAATCATCTTGGATCAATATAATTGGGCCACACTCTTTGGGGTAGTAAGCGGCTGTTTCTATTTAATTTTTGCATAGAATTGTATATCCGTGCCAGTTGTCACTGCATGTAACCATAGAATTCCCTTGTAAAACGCTCCAATGCCTTCTCCTTGCAAAATTGTACAATTTATAGCAACTAGCCCTCGTATCTCTATGCACATGTATGCTGGTCTGACGAAGCCGACATGATTATCTCCCGTTTAGAACGATTAGGCCTTAAGTTTTGTAATTGCAAATAAAATTATCAAACCGGTTCGCCATTTTCATTCGACATTGATATCTTATAGTAAGTAGACGGGCGGGCGGGAGGATCTGATAGTCCGCTGCACGCTTTAGAGGGCCCCTACGTGCACGCAGACATTATATTACTGCTGCCTCAGTGGCCTCAGAGAGTATGCTCTTGCAACTTGTGCATACATATCGGAGACATCAAACGCTTGGCTCCTTATAGACATAAGTTCGTGCGCGGCGCGCCCGGCATGGCTTGCAATTCGGGAAGAAGCACAAAAAGAGATGTCCGAAGCTCTAGCTTTGAATAGACAAAAGTTGGCGCAAACGCGAATATTCGGGCTAGACTGATAGCAGGTAGCAGGCACGCCAGAAATTAATGCATATTCGGCCACTTAGCATCATACTTCGAATCGAGCTGCCGAAATACAGTCTTTGGTGTCCAATTGCTATGATATCGTTGTGTAATTGTGTGGAGCGGTCAGTTGCCGATATCTACCAGAGAAAAAACAACTCTGCAAACCGCGTTGACGTCCTGCCGCATCTTGGCAGCCTATAAAACCCTTCCCGCGCTCCTCAGCAACCCATCGACGACACATCTTCAGTCTTTAAGTTTACTTCACGCGGCATCATCCACAAACCTACACCTCGACGACCGCCATCATGTCCTCCCCCGAACCTATGAAGAAGCGTCCACGCACGCAATCGTGTCCACCACCCCTGCCGTCCACTGTGGCCACCGCCGCCACGCCCATCCCGACATCCGACAAGTCTACTAAACGCCTCATCGTCGTCCTCGCGCAATCCTGCCTTGAAACCCACAAAGTCACCACGGGCAATGGGCCAGGCGCCGGCGAGAAATACGTCCTTCTTAACAGCGATGATCACATTGGCGTCCTCAAGAAGATGAACAGGGACATCTCGGACGCCCGACCAGACATCCTCCACCAGGTTCGTATCACCTCCCCTGCAAGGAATCCAACATTCCCTGTAGCCACACTTCCGGCTTTCCCCCTCCTACCCCCTCTACTCTCCTCCTCTCCTTTCCTCCATTCAACATGGGAAAAGAACCAATTTCTTACCAATCCGACTACTTCTCCCCGCTCCGTCTACCCTCGGGTACGGCGGACGGCGGACCACACCGCAATCCTGTAGTGCCTCCTAACGCTTCTCGACTCCCCCGTCAACAAAGCCGGCAAGCTGCAAGTCTACGTGCAGTCTACCAAGGGTGTCCTCATCGAGGTCAACCCCACCGTCCGCATCCCGCGTACCTTCAAGCGCTTCGCCGGCCTGATGGTGCAATTGCTACACAAGCTGTCCATCCGCTCCACCACCTCGTCCGAGAAACTCCTCAAGGTCATCAAGAACCCCGTCACACAGTACCTCCCCCCCAACTGTCGGAAGATCACGTTGAGCTGGGACGCCCCTGTGCGCAACATGCGCGAGTACGTGGACGCCTTGGGCGATGATGAGAGCCTGTGTGTTGTTGTCGGTGCCATGGCGAAGGGCAAGGACGACTTCGCTGATGAGTGGGTTGACGAGAAGATTGGTGTGAGCAACTACAGCTTGAGCGCCAGTGTTGCGTGCAGCAAGGTATGCCATTCTGTGGAGGATTGCTGGGACATTCTTTGATTCTCCATTGCTTTGGACTATGCGGAGAACAAATTTGTATGGTCTATCGTGACGCTCCTTTTTTCTTCTCGTTTTCTTTGTTTTCTTCGCAAGGGTTGTATTATCGGATCTCGTGGAATAGAATTGGGGTATAACGGATAAAAGCCCTGGACAGGCTACGTTTAACCTATTTGCATATACTTGGACATCATCTATCGTGAAGAGTGCTTTGACGCGAGACCAGCTTAGATATTCAACACTAAGGCCCATTGCAGCATACATAATAATCTCGATATTATTCACATGCACAGAGGACGAATGATGGAAAGGTACATTAGTTAAGTTTCGTAGCACAGTAATGAAGAAAAGCACGGACTCTTTTAAGCTAGCTCGCCATGGAAAAGGAAAACGGTCGCCTTGTGGATTTTGCTTTGCCATAATCTTGAACATGGAGGGGAAAGGGGTCTCAAGGCAACAAAGGAGGGCGAATGGAGACAAGAAGCAATGAAGTAAAATTTGCTATGTCCGCCATGAGATCAAAAAGCATAAAAGACAAAGGGGGGACGAGGAAACGAAAGCTTATATCCCCAAATATACTACGTCTAGCTACACTCGACTTCGGGGGCGTCATGCATTCGCATTCTCTTCAAGCTTGATTCACCTACGAAGCCACTGTTAGCACGTCGACCTTAGATCAATAAGGTACTATAATCTCACCTTCTCTCTCAATCCCGTCAGCCATAGTCCCATACCAGGTCCTCCATCGCTCCGGTCTTCGATCAACAAGGTCTGCGCCCAAAGCCTCAAGCTCGGCTCGCCATCTTCACGCACAACATACAGGTTTGGCACTGTGATGCACCCAACCATCTTGCCTCTGTGGTCCCTGCTCTTCTCGATGACATTCCTTACGCGCATATTGTACTCCGTATCCACGATCGGCATCGTTGTCTTCCCAACTTTGACGTTCTCCGCTGATGGATACCCGAAGACGTCCTGAATAAGTTCTGGGATGGCCTCACGGCCGACCCACAGGAACTGTGTCTGGGTGTCGTCGATGAGATACAATCCGTAGCGCAGCAGCCGCTCCGATGACAAGTTCAAGGGCTGCGGCAGCACGATTTCGCCTGTCTCTGGGTGTGGCAAGCCACATCCATCTGGCAGGTCGTGCAGACTGTACATCTTGGGATGAATGTATTGCGTCAGCAGACGCGACGGCAACGTCGATAAGAGACAGAGCGCAGAAGATCGCAAATCAGAGGGTATCTGTGTGGATTTTCGAAGACCGACATGTTTGCTGAGCGCGAGGAAGAGAACAGGGAGAGCTTTGAGATTGTTGCAGAAGCTGAGGCCAGCAGACATGCCAGAGTGGGTGCCTTGCAGCTCCTTCTTATAACAGACGAGAAGCTCCAGTAGCTTCGAGTAGAGAGCCTCGCGTGCGCTTTCCAGGCCGTTGGATAATGATTTCTCTACGGCCCTGTGAGAGTAGAAGGTTGTGATAGCGATCGGGTCCGCCGAGGCGTATATCTCCGTCAGACTGCTGGTAGTAGGCAGGGACAAGGTCATGACGCGAATCCGCCGCTCACCATTGCAAGTGGTGTGCAGCACGGCGGTCTGGAAACACACAAAATTCTTGGTGAGCGATTCATCGATAGCAACCTCGACCACATAGCCCTGGTCTCTAGGAAACGCTGGGAATGCGCAGAGATCACTGCTGCGGTTGAAAAAGTTGCCGTAGAAGGTGGCCATCCGCAAGCCGGTCGTTGCACGAACCCGCATAACAGCCTCGAGTGCGATTTCGGCGGAGAGATGATCACTGAATTCCTTGGCGAATTTGATGGCATCCTCGGTGCGTGCGGCGGACCAGCCAGGGTAGAAGTAGGTTTGGCCGCCAGTGTAGCGTGGGAGATTAGAGAGCGATGCGACGTCTTGATAGGATGAGGAGAAGAGGAACATGTCAACGGAGACTTGGGATTTTGAGCACTCAACCGCAAACGACTTGTAGAAAGAGTTTCCGGTTTGCAGGAGCGACGATTCTCCCTTCGTACCGAGAAGCTTCTTGTCTTCGCGCATCTCCAGTTTACCGGCTCCGACGTTGGGGAGGGTTGCAGTCAAGACCACCATCTTGCCGCCAATCGATGAGATGAGTTTATGACCCGCCTTAAGGGCACTTCCCATGCAAGAAGCGGCGTTGGTTGTGGTCGAGAACATGTCTTGCAGTTTAAGGAGCAATTTCTCGATTCCTTTCCTGCAGGTGGAGAGCGATACCAGAAGATCCATCGGAACTGGCATGAATGGCTCCTCTAAATCAGATACGACAAGCATTGACGGCTCATTTGTGTCTGCGCTGATCGAAAAGTAGTGCAAGGCAGAGTCCACACAAATGAAACCGAGTCTGGTCCTCTTGTCCTCGTTCGGTATCCTGTCCAAGCTCTCCAAGATGGTCCTCGCAGCTGTAGCAAGCAGTCCATTCGTGACGGCCGCGTAGCTGACGTCAAGCAAGAACAGATACACCAACGGTTGAGGTGGCCGCACCATGTACTCCTGTGGCGCAACGAATTCGACAACAGCGTGATTTAACTCAGCCCTTTGCCATCTGTCTGCCTGCTTCTGGTTCACATGGTCCCAATCGAACGCTTGTGGAACGTCGTTCGTGAGATTGCAGAGGTTGCATCTCCATCTGTGCCCATGGTCGAGAAAACTGACGTATGGGTTAATGTAGGATCGACATCTGCGACATCGAGAAATGACACTATCGGTAACGAGCGGCACTGGCGATTCTTCGTCACGGAGAGATGTGTATGGTTGGATGACAAGGGCGAACGGAAGCTTTGATTTCTTAAGGAGGTTATGGGAGTGCGGGACCGTGTTGATGGTCGAGCGCATATATGTTGGTGGGCAGTTTGCATTTGGCGATAGGGTCACGGATGACTGGCGAAGATTTGCATCAGCAGATGTTACAGATAAGGCGGGGAGTGTTCAAAGGGACTGATTACGTTTGGAGGGAGAACAATAGTGGGCGGCGGCAGATCTAGTTCCGCCACATTGAACGGCTGCATCAGGTCAATAGTCTGCAAAAATGATGATGGTGGCCCGCCCTGTAAACCAAAAATGAATTAGCCACCATGACTCGCAGAAATATATCGCCAACATCATCGTCATCGCCATCTAAAGTTCGATATCTCCACATACCGTAGCCGGCTGCCCATATGCCGGTTGCCCCCCACCAATCGCCATGCCGCCCATCTGATTTGTGATTCCACCGACATCGGGCGCAGGATATCCCGGTGTCGGAGGTTGCTGCCCGTATCCCATAGGTTGAGCATATTGCGGTTGAGCATCGGGAGCTGCTTGTGGTTGAACATATCCTTGAGCAGCAGTGTATGCGGGGGCGCCGCCGCCTTGGTATCCGGGAGCCCCACTGTAGCCCTGGTCCGGAGGATATCCGCCGTGACTGGGCTGCCCTAGAGTCGAATTCGCGCCCTGGGCAAAGTCGTACTGCTGCGATGCATATGCTCGGGTCTTTCGACCACCGTGACCGGCCGGGTGGGCAGCGGCAGGTGGAGGGGAGCCAGTGGGTTCTCCAGGTACGTCAGCGGGCTGCTGTGACGGGTCGCCTTGCGGAGGCTGATAGCCGTACATTGCGAGATGACAGCGGGAGAAAAAGGAGGGTAGAAGCGATGCAGGAGGCGATAGACTGAGAATTGAAACCGTCGAGATGGGAGATGCAAGGAATGTTCACAAGGAAGAGTGTCGAATGTGGGCCGGGGAGCGGGTAGACAGTCTATAGTCGAGCCGTCGTTGCGGTCTATCCAGCCGACTTTCGGGCCATCTGTCTGTATGACGCGGGCAAGCTTCATGCCAAGCGCCTCAAAAGGCCACACTGCAACTTCAGTTGCAAGCATGTGTTCCTGACAGCGACAGCTCTCAACTCAAAGATGCCGGCAGCGGGGGCCAGAAGCGCAGCAGCATTGACGAAGAAGCTGTGGAGTCATCGGCCAAGTCTATATTCCCCATCTTGAAGCTCATCGATCTTGACTCCAGCTTCGATATCATCTCATGCATGCTCATCAAAAGGTCTCGCATAATGCGCTCGTGTGCGTGCCTTCGCGACAACACAAACCGAGAAATACGATCTTTTGAGAACCGGCCTTGCAAGGCCTTGTCTACTCGAAAACTAATACGAGATAGTAGGCTTGACAGCAAATAGTGCAGAGCCTACCAGGGGGTGTGAACGCATGGGTCTATCCGGTCGTATTCTTTAAGTTTCAGTATTCCGTCACGTGCTCGCTATGACCAGAATTCTTATAGATAGCACTTCAGGACGCATGACCGAGAGCCCACCAGGCAAAAATTTCAAAATGGAATATATAAAAATTATAAATACAGGTCGCGACAGAATTACATGACACTTCATACCCAAGTAGTATTATAGGAGGTACGTATTGCCTGCTTGAGCTATACCGACCACATGATAAACCCGCTCGCTAGATCTATAGAATCCGTACGCACAGTGAAACATACTATCTAGATCGTTTGGGGAATTCAGGATATACTAACTGAGAAGTTCGAGCTGTTAAGTTACACACGCGTATGTATATCGTGGAAGTGCCCAGCGCGCGCGACGGTGCACCGGTGATCCCGCAAATGGACTTGGTTCTTAAACGAGCCTGAATTTCAATAGCATGAAGCGCCTAAAATTATATATAACAAATAAAATGATAGCAGTGAGAGAGAGATCATATCACTCAACCTATTGAAATTCAAGTCCCGAGGGTGGCTGATCAACGATCGTTGCATATACGCATAGTACAGAGTAAATGTGACCAAAGCACGCGAATAGCTTTACTACATGCGCGCTGTAATCATAATCACTGAGCCTAATAAAAATCAAATCAAAGGCAACTTATATCGTGGAATCGTGAGGTAAGCATTCGGATCCATAGAGTCGGACGCTCTGCCGTAGAGCGCGGTCCGATCACGCAAGCCAAACCCACACAGTTGCAGCGTGATCCGTAGAGATAGAAGCAGTATGCATTGGAACAATACGAACCTGTGTGGTAGGTTGGATATTGGTATATCCAGAATGGCAGCTACGCGTAGAAACTACCCCTCTATAATATCGCAGTCAGAACGCACTACATGCACCTTCGCGAAAGCAATCGAAACGAAACGAAACGTTTAAACCAAACAACGGTCCTTAGATGACCTATATGTGCAGATATATACGGTCATGCGCAAGAGATACCTAGGTATATCGAGAACTCAGCCACGGTACTACTACGAAGGCAGTTGCTGGGCTGACTGAAACGGCGAGAGTCGTTGTTTGGATGCGCATATGCGTTTCAGGGCGCTTAACCCGAGTAATTTGCTTCTGCAGAAACCCTGACCAGGATCAATTGGCCTTCGCGAATTTCCTCGCCCGGCCAAACAGAGTTCGAAAACTGCGGTCCTGCGTCTAGTCTTGGGCACGCTGATGCGTCACTCGCTGAATCGCTGCCCAATCCCATCCCGTGACAGGGGATATCTAGAGAGCCTTCGACGGCAGAGGCGCAAATTTTTATTTTCTCGGGGTAAAGTGAGGACGGTAGGGTACACATACACTTACGGGACTGGACTACAATAGTCCACCTTCGAGAACGATTTGTCTACGCGTATGCAAGGAGAGTTTGACAGGATCGGGTCAACCTGACATGGCCAGAGCTTGCAGCTTACCAGCTTCGCTTCCGCCTTTCAGATGGAGCTCGATCAAGAGGCCCAGCAACTAGCCTATATAAATGATTAGGATCTGGCTTGTTAGCAAGTTGCTCGGACTAGCTTGCGTTTTAGTTAATTTGCTAACTCGGGCGGCGCAGACCGAGCTCTATCCGAAGTCAATATTCCGAGATCTCAATAGGAGCGTCCAGCTTCCATTCATTCTATCTACCCCGAAAGAACCCTTTCATGAGCTATTCAAGTGCGGTGTAGCAGCTGGCCTCTATCGACTCGTCGTATAGATATTTTGTATATTGGGTCCCAGAAAGCCGGTTCAGAGGCTATTTATAAACATCCCAGTGGTGCTGAATCCCACCAGGAGGAACAAGGACTCTAATTATCTTAAGCGCGTAAGTTTCACCCCTCGCACACCGTCAGACTGCTGTTCTGGTGGTTTGAGATATACTGCACACGTTACCTGCATCGACTGGTTTCAGACGGCCGCTCCAATACGGCAAGGTCTTGCCCCTCTCGTCCCTTCCAGTATCAAAATATCGGTGTTCGGTGCAAACCGCAACCGGGAGTGCGACTGGGAGTGCTGTTTGTGTAAATACTCCGTGGTAGCCTCAGAGGCCGCCTCCAGATCTCATCTGACCGCCAGAACCGCTTGCTCTCCGTTCTCTCCAACTTTCAATTCCCTTCATTATTTCTTTCTTTCTTTCCCTCCTTTAGTCCGAGGCTATTCGTCCGCTTTGAAGCGTCCTGTAAGATTGGGGATCTAGCTAATTTAAATACATTGTGGTGCTATCAACAACCAGCGACTACCAATAGCCCAGTGGTGCACGCTAAGCCGGTTCCCCTCACCCCACCTTTGCTGCACGGCGATTGCAACTCCTCAACGTCCCTTACCTCACCACCACTTTCCTTTCTCCAACTTCCAAACGACCACAAGCCGCTGAAATACCCAGGGAACCGGATTTCCTGCCGCCCGTTCAGACATCGCCTACTCGAGTCCAACGGCCCAGTCTCTTGTACCTCTGCAGCTTGCCCTCCCCCGACCAACACTTGATTCATAGCCGAGCGGACCGTATAGCAAAGCAACCACCATGTCTCGCCATCAGTCCTCGAGCCGTAAGATCTCTTTTAATGTGAGTGATCAATACGAGATTCAGGATGTCGTCGGCGAAGGCGCCTATGGTGTCGTTTGGTAAGTATCCCGTATATTCCGCTCAAAGAATTGGCATGGGTTATCCGGGAATGTGACTTTAACGTCTGGATTCTGTCTGCAGCTCCGCACTCCACAAGCCATCCGGCCAAAAGGTCGCTATCAAAAAAATTACACCATTCGACCACTCCATGTTCTGTCTCCGCACGCTGCGTGAGATGAAACTGTTGCGGTACTTCAATCATGAGAACATCATCTCCATTCTCGATATTCAAAAGCCCCGGAACTATGAGACCTTCAACGAGGTCTACCTCATCCAGGTACGCGCTTTCCAACGCATAAGCAGAGCCTCCGTATATACATAATACTTCTGTCAATCGAAGAATTGAAGCTGACGGGCGACTGAATTGTAGGAGCTCATGGAAACCGACATGCACCGCGTTATCCGTACGCAGGATCTCTCGGACGACCATTGTCAGTATTTCATTTATCAGACCCTGCGTGCTCTGAAGGCCATGCACTCCGCCAACGTTCTCCACCGCGACCTTAAACCGTCCAACCTGCTGCTTAACGCCAACTGCGACTTGAAAGTGTGCGACTTTGGCTTGGCCCGATCTGCCGCGTCCAGTGATGATAATAGCGGATTCATGACCGAATACGTCGCGACGAGATGGTACCGCGCTCCGGAAATCATGCTTACGTTCAAGGAGTACACAAAAGCAATTGATGTCTGGAGTGTTGGATGCATCTTGGCCGAGATGTTGAGCGGCAAGCCGCTGTTCCCTGGCAAGGACTGTAAGCAACCAATCTCTACGCTATATCTTGGAAACCTCGACTAGTAATCAAATGCTAATCCAGCGACGGCTCTCTCTAGACCACCACCAGCTGACGCTGATCCTGGACGTCCTCGGCACACCGACGATGGAGGATTACTACGGCATCAAGTCGCGCCGCGCACGCGAGTATATCCGGTCTCTCCCGTTTAAGAAACGGGTGCCGTTCGCGAGCATGTTCCCCAAGACATCCCCTGCGGCACTGGATCTACTCGAGAAGCTGTTGGCGTTCAACCCGGCGAAGCGGATCACCGTTGAAGACGCGCTCCGGCACCCGTACCTTGAGCCGTACCACGACCCTGAAGATGAGCCGACTGCTCCACCAATTCCGGAGGAGTTCTTCGACTTTGATAGAAAGAAAGACGAATTGACCAAGGAACAGCTGAAGAGTGAGTATCCTTTATATCTCCGATTGAGCTTGAGTAACCTGGGCTAACATTGGTGTAGTGTTGATCTATGAGGAGATTATGCGGTAAACGCAATCCTTCAATGGCCTTTCACTGATTCCCATCCCCCCTCCCCCTTCCATCTCCTGCATCCAACGATAACAGAAATATTCGGAACGAATGTGCGTGCGCATGCGAGGCAGAAAGCTATATAGCGCGACAACAGCGACAGCAGTAGCAAGATGAGCGATGTTTGAGCGGGCGGATGACAGATGAAAGCCGGCGATCCCATACTATTTTCGTTTGATTATTACTTTTTCATGTTGTATCATGTGTGTCTTGTTATCGAACAGATGAATTGAATCCTGGCGTACTCTACCTACTACCCTGACTATCCTATCGAACGAATTTCCCTCGGGACTGTAAACGAATGAGTATTTAATCGTTTGAGCTGAAAGGGAAAAAAAATGAGATCCCCGTGTGCTTCATACGGTCCTTTCTGTCGCCGTCCTACCTCGTTTCATCGATGAGCTTTCCTTGTTCGTCATACCGCGTAACAAAATCCTTATTTCCTTCTTCGTCTCTCTTGTCCCGACCTCGATATATTCTGCACGGATGCGTATCTGCACGGATGCGTATCTGCATGTCTGTCTTTTGGGCGAATTGCGCATCGACAACCCGCAACCCCTAGGTTTTCTTATGCATGTCGATATAGAGACGCCTACGCCACGAGATGGATACAGTATGCGGAAGCGAGGGCTGAAAGATGAGGGGATGGCCATACAACTTGGCAGGACTCTCACACGTTACAGCCAGATAGGAATAGATTCAATTAATGTAGACTGATCTAGACTCCTCTAATTTGTAGCAAGCTCCGTCCCGAAGCCGGCTTCGAGGGAGATACACGAGCTGGGTGGACTACTTTGACGGATGTTATGTTGGTAGCACATGTACTCGAATTTAACCATAAAACGTAATGCAACGACAGGTAACATAAAATAATCTTGGAAAGATTGCTTTTCAGTTATAGATCAAACGTCCACAGATAAGAAAATATTCATATCCTCGCCTCCAGAAGTACTGTAATATGTCGTTGCATACAATAATGACCACGCTCAGCGGGGTAGCAGGATGCCAGATCCTCTAGTTGTGTCCATCGCGTAGTTGCAGTACCACGGAATGACCTGTCATCCGTCCGCGGCGCGCGCTGGATCCAAGGGCCAGCGTCGTTTCATTATATTATAGATTATATACTCTGGGGAGTCCTGGAGATTTTCCCGAAGAGTTAGCATACCGTGCGACGGGGTTTTCACCATATGATATGGTCGTAATGATCCAATGAAAGGAATGAAGCGTAACTTACGGTGACCGCCGCTTCTCATTCTTCTTGTCCTTCTTGTCCTTCTTCTCCTTCTTGCTGCTGCTCGTACTCCACAGACGGGACTTGTACCCTTTAGTCTCCGAGGTGTTCCAGGCGTCGACGACGACTCTGTGGCGATTTCAATCAGTAAAGGAATTACGCAAACCTAAGTAAGTGCGGCGAATCGACTTGAGCGATTTATTACAAGCCTCACACGCAATATATTATGAATGGGTGGGGGGTTGGGAGATACCTACTTTTGCGTTAGATCCCGATACTTCTCGTAGGTGACGCCCTTCACCGAGACGTCGGCGCCATTCCTGTGCAGCTTAATGTTCTTGTCATCAAGCCGGTTCCGGACACCGGTTGAGAACGAACAGACGGTGACCCAAGTGAGATAAACGATCGCGCCGATGACAGCCAGCACCGCTAGCAGGATGAGGAGTGGCAGCACGCGGGAGAATATATTGCGGGGCTTTGGAGGCTTCTTCTTGGCGGCATGGGTGGTGAAGACGGCGAAGATTGGCAGCGGGTTTGACAGGATAAGTAGGAAGAGGAGGGCGAGTGGGAGAAAGAGAGGCGACGACGATGCCGGCATCGGTGTCTTCGAGTACTCTTATTGTACTAGTATTATATATGGTGTATACGAACTGTTGGTGTGATATAGCTGTGGAGAGGGGTCAAGCTGCGAGAGTGTCGACGCTACAGTGTGGTGACTGGCAGATAGGATGTCGGGGAGCTTATAAAGGATACATCAACGTCTCCGAAAAGTTAAAGCCGGCGCCCTTGCGTGCTACGTATGCTCTTTTCTCGGACAAGCTTCCGACTGGAAGCCGCATCAGGCCTTTCCACCAAGACATCTGCATTCCGCCGGCTGCCAAAGTTTGGTTTCCCAGTTTTCAGCATTTCTGGGCAATGTACTGTTTGTGCGGGCATCTGCAAGTCTTCCACGGGGAACAAACGGGCTGTAACTAAACACTTCATGCTACCGTTTCCTATGTATAGGATAGGAATGCAGTTGTGCATTCGCCTGCTTGTGCGACATTTTAGGCCCTGCAGCTCACGTAGGCCCAGGCACTACAGACGCACCAGGCTGTCTTTGTCTTATTATGGCCGGATCGCGCGGAGTAATCCTGCGGGTAATAATCGTTACAGACACGCCGATGAGGCGCCCCGGCTTGCCTGAGGCTTCGACAGCGAGTCCGGCAGCTGGAGAGGAGGCTGGAGAGAGGGCTTACGTATGCACCCATACAAACACCGGCAAGTTCGAGTTCTGGGGCGATGGGATGCAGCACAGCAGCCGACGCCCTTGTCTCATGAGAGAGTTTGCGTCGCCCACCTGCAGGACCGGACCCCTTGAAGGGCCTACTGCAAGTGGGCTGGGGAAGCCGTCTAGGGCTGCTCGAGCCGACCATCCGAGCCTTGGCGCTGAGTTAAGAGATCTTATCTTCTTATCTCCGAGCATCATCTTATCTGATCGATCGCGGACTCGGCCAATCGTGTGGCGGCCAAATGATATCACGGCTGCATTTTTCAAGATCCTGCTGCCATGTGCCGAGGAAACGGCTAGCGGCTCACCCGCTCGCGGGCCTTTTCACAAGCGGCAGCCCAGCCTGTCAACCTCCCACAACAACTTCAACTTTTTTCGTCCCCGGCCAACGTACTGCCACCAATTAACCAACTTACCCATTGACATTTTTACCCCCAGCCGGTAGCCACCAACCCATCAATTGAAATTGATTGACTTCAATTGTCCGTTTAAAAGCTGCCCGCCATGTTCTTCAAAAAGTAAGTCTAATCCCCACATTAGCTATAAATACAGTTCGACAATTGCAACTGCACAGACCATGCAAACTAACTCTACATGATGTATGCCAGCCACCCATTCCACCCGGCCATCGTCCACTTTCCAATCGGCTTCCTCACCTTCGCGCACGCCATCGATGTCCTGCACTACCTCACCGCCGCCCTCCCTGCCCTTCCCCTCCTAACAACTCACCTCGCCCCACTCTTCCCACAGCTCCTCTCTGCTGCACGCATCATGCACATCATCGGCCTGGCAACTGCTATCCCCGCTGTCGCGTCGGGGGTTGCACAGGCTGCTGCTCAGGCTTCCAAGCCGGGAAACCTCTACGAGTCCGATGGTAAGACGTTCAAGCGCAAGTTTCTCGTCATGGCCACGCATGCCGCGCTCAACGACCTGGTTATCATTGTGTCGGCGTTCAGTTGGTACGGCAGGTTCAAAGCACACGGGCTCGTTGCAGAGGCAGCGCCGCGTGGAATGGATTATATCACTTCAGCCTTGATCATCCCGACGTTGTTTTACACCGCGAGCTTAGGAGGCGATTTGGTCTACAAACACGGTATGGGATTTTCGGCTGTAAGTACCGATAGTAAGAAGAGGAAGTGAGAATGCACATGGTTTCTCGGTCTCGGATGATAGATGGTGGGATGCCAGAAGATGTATGTAAATATAATGTGGGACAGGCAATGGAGAGAGATTTGTCTCGTAAACCAGAGACTAGACGCACGTGGGATGAGGTCGATGAGACGGCGAAAGCGTGTTAGAGCTACGATAGAATTACGTATACGGGGAGTAAGTTCCGGAATTCGAAACTAGTCCGTTCAATCCAACGTATCAATATCATCATTAGTCCGGATATATATCAGTTGGTAACATGGCCAGCCGGTCATTGCTTGCATCACCAACAATAACGACGTTCTAGAGACTCAAGTCGGGGCAATAAATCCAACGTCTACAACGCAGGAGCTAGTTTTTGTACACATAATTACAATAGAGAGGATTCCAAATGAGATTGGTATATGTCGCCGATGTTGCCTACCTGTTGATATAGAGACTACGTTTATGTTTTTATGTCCGGGAGACGAACTCGCGAGTTCGGGGTCCGGTGTATCAGTACCACCACCTTGGCTCGAAGAGTTGGGAACGCAGCTAGCCACAATGGTTATGTTGGTTGGCGAGCATATATGCATATCGACTAGCTTGCAACGGTAGGTATTAAGCAGTGGCGATACGCACATAGCAAAAAGCGAGTATTTGTGAAGGGATAGTCCATGTAAGTTGCATATACCATCAACCGTTCTTCGATCTGAGTAGCCAATACTTATGCCTTGTCTGTATGCATGACCATACCTGCTAAGTCCCGATAAAGCTCCGGAGATCAATATTGCAATGAGATTTTCTAGCCCCATGTACGCACATATTGTGGCAGTAGTC
Source organism: Drechslerella dactyloides (assembly GCA_020064725.1). Classification (NCBI taxonomy): domain Eukaryota; kingdom Fungi; phylum Ascomycota; class Orbiliomycetes; order Orbiliales; family Orbiliaceae; genus Drechslerella; species Drechslerella dactyloides. The sequence continues at coordinate 2,131,130 of JAGTWJ010000019.1, forward strand.
TGCCTTATCCGCGTTACGCGTCCAGTGGATACAGGACATGTAGCTTAGCCACGCTGCGCATGCACGATACTATAGACATTGAGTCCTCATAGGCAACTGCAACATTTATAGCGGCAGTTCGTAGTCTTTATTCGCAATTTGATATCCAATAAGATAGCAGCGCTGATGTGTACTTAGCTTAAGTATGTTACTTATTCCTCGCTATAGTGCACCGACTAATCGACCGCAGATAGTTCTATCCAATTGATTCAGATGCGGCACCCACAAACTGCAGGTTCATAACCAAAAGTCAGACACGCAACCTTGCACTAGTCATAAACCTCGCTATCTAGCTACGCGGGACGTTAAAGAATATGAAACAATTCTTCCCGTGATCCGAACGGCCGTTAGCAACATAGCGGAGATTATACCTATACAGCATTAAGAAAGCACTGGAGCATATATGTACACCTACAGCTTACTGTCGAGCTCTGCAATCCCGGTCTCCTGCATCTCTCAGCTTGATGAATCCCTGCTTTCGGTTCTGTATTGGCCGTCTAGGAAGGACTTGTGCTGCATGAGGGAATCTGGTCCTTCCGAGTTTGTATCAGAACACATGTCTATGCACACCATTTTGAAGTTGGAGGGTGAATTTTGCGGAAGGTCTGAGGGGAAGAAAGAATGGCCATAATCGCGTAAAGGTACATACTACTTATATATATGCAGTTATGTTACGTGGTAGAATCAATACGAGGCCAAACGGCAGAGCCGGATGCGACTGGTGCATGCGGTCCAGCTATTACCGGATTGTGTTGCTACCACCATCGCTCGAGGTATTCTGGCTGGGCCACCTGGGCGCGAGACCAGAGGTACCACCGCCACCGTGCAACTATTCATCACCATCTTCACGGACAGAACGGGACACCAAGTGATACCAACAGCCGCCACTATCACAAATTTTGTTTCGCGGCGTTTAAGAACCCTACCCTCCATATCCACAGCTTCAATCTGCTCGACCAACCGCAGAATGCTGAGGTGTTGGGCGAATCGACCCGGGCTTGGACGGAATTAACGATAAAGAAGTCCCGTTGGTGCCTCAAAAGCCACAGGCTGTTCAAGGTACCACGGGCACCCTGGCCAGCTGCCGCAGAAGACGGGCGAGCTGTTCCTCAAACCCAATCGCCGGGAGGACCCTGCGAGATGCTCTGTGCCGTCCCTTGTCTGCTTGAGATCCCTCCATTTGCTTCTTCCTTCCTGCAGACAGGGATCCGACGCAACCCCAGCGGCAAAAAGTGAGCTATCAGCTATCACACGATCGAAAAACCGCAGTTACTTTTTGCATTGCCGGCCAAACCTGGGGTTAGCGGTAGGGCATGCATGCAAGTATGCATGGTTCGTCCGAAATCCAACCAAGTCCCGGTGATGAAGTGGTCGTTTATATGAGAAATTCAGGTGACCATGAGCGCGAAAGGCTCTTGAGTTCTCGATTCCGGGTATGCGGAAGATCTCCTGCAAAGATGGAGACTTGCCAAGCTATGGCACAGCGGACGACTTGAGAGATTCATCATTTCATGCGACGGCCTTTCGTATTGAGCCGCCAGTTCATCAACCATCTGTCGGCCTATCAGTGGTGGAACCCATATCGATCGGAGCGGGTGGAAGGTGTGTTCCTTCCTTTACGGCTTCGAGAACAACAAACATATCGGTTCCATTTCTAGCCTGCATGTGCACGGTGCATCGCTCATTGGACCTCGATGCAGTGGAGAGAGGCGGATGAAATATGCGGAGTAAATCACCTTGCATAACGAGGGACATTTCATGTCTGTACCGGGGTGAGCCATGTCGAGGCATCGAGAACGCGAACGGGACCCTCTCACACTGCAAAGTTGGTTGGTTTGTTCGCTCTTTCATCACCGTCATTGGATTCACTTCCACATACACCTGCATTACGTACACCCAAACAAAGGAGCGTTCCTTTCAGGTCTGCCATCGCAGGCGTGCTCTATAAGATCCAACTTGAGGCCGACTCGAGGGTCTGTTTGTCTGTGCAGCAGCGCAAATTGATGCTATATTTAACCTGCGTCGACGGTCATGTAATGGACACGACACGACCTGCAATGGCGATGCAGTCCTGAAAGGTTTCCTTGTTTCCCAGGATAGGGAACCTCCTGTCTTGGGGAGGGTCAAAATGTCCGTGTTCCTCTGGAACATGGGGCACATGAGTTTGCTGGCTACGGGTCTTGAGCTCAACAGCACACGGATGGAATTGATGTCAATGCACACACACACACCGCGCAGCTATGAAACCTTCGAGAATGAGAACAGTCGTAACGTGAGCGATCGCTCGACAGGGTTCCGCTCGGCGGCGTCCTTTAGAGCAGACTGGGCTGACTAGCACACATCAAGTAGTACAGAGGAGAACCGGAAAAAGATGCGCTGTGCCAGCTTCCTCTTCAGAACAGACGGCCGGCTGCTTGTGAAAAAAGTCCACAGAGCCATTTAGGCGGAGCAGTTCTGCTTAAACTCAGCGTCGTCGAAGGGACAGGGTCCCATCAGTGAGATCGCAAAACGCGATTGATCGCCGCCGAGGGCAGAAGAGTTCTCCCCTCGTCGGTCAAAGTCGGGCACGGTTAGCCTCCGGTACCTGTTGGCGTGATTTCAAATTCGAGACCTTTGGTTTTGGGGGCCCTGCTAAGCATGTTGTGTTTGGCATTCAAGCTAGCTGCGTCTGTCGGTACCTCGATGAAGGTGATATGCGGGTACCTGGCATCGAGCAAGTACCTTACGTGCTTTCCCTATCACGTTTACATTTGGGAGACATAAACCGGATTTTGCAGGTAGCCCTCCTCGCAGGCAAAAAAAATGCGAGAGCTTGACAAAAGCAGGTACATCAGCCCTTGCCCAGTCCCGCATGCTGTTTACGAAAGGAATACTTATTGACACAGAGATCCGGATCCTGAGATCAGACACACCCACACACGCAACCTTAAACCCTTCGTCATCAACCCTCCCGCCTAAACCGCAGCGATCTCCGGAAGGCGGCAGACCCTGCGACGACTGAGGAGAACCTTCTTCCCCTTGCCCTCTGCCGAACTCTAACGACCACGGCCAATATCGACCCTACCCTCTCCGACAAGAGCTCCACTAGTTATAGCACGACTAGATAGCTGAGCTGCCATCGGGTGCTTCCTAGTTTGCCTCGAGGCGGATAGCAAGCTACGTTTGGTTCCGGCTAGGTACTTGTCTGCTGCCATTCTTAGGTGGACGCACTTTTTCGAGTTCTTTGACTAGGCCGCTTTCGACTTTACTGTCTGGACCCCAAGAGACTGCATCGGACATTCACGCTGATTCGCTGAAGCTGCTGTCTGTACCTGCCTTATCACCAGCGCTGCTATTTTCAGCATCCAGGAACAATCCAGAGGTACTTGGATCCGATCCTGCTATAATAGAACATCTCGACAGACCATAACCGACAAACCCGAAGTGGATCGTACTTTTCCATTAGACTATCAATTGGTACGCCGCCGTTGTGAAACATCTCCGTGCCGAAGAAACTCGACGGCTTACACTGATTCGAAGGCAAAGCAAAAGAGGGGCATCTTTTTGGGCTTTTCGGCTGTCTGCCTCCTCTCTCAACTCTCTCTTGAATTGATTCCGCCTTTGGGCCTGAAGGAATAGCAGCAACCCGCGTCTATCTGACGAGGATTTCCGGTTACCTCCACCCCCTCACATGCAACCTGTCCTACAACAGCTATCGCAACCCTAGGCTGGGGAACCAGAATTCTCTCCAATCAACGGTGAGTCCGACGTCCCTTTTGGCCTGGCCCGCCGCTCCAGTTCCCGACAGTTTGGGGATTTGCTTGCATATGTATCCCGTTTGAATTATTATTTTTCCATGGGAAAAGCAACAGCCTTATCCTTCATGTGAGGGATAATAATACCTGAACGTTCAACCTTCCGCCGTGCCTCTTCCGCTTCTCGTCGGCGTGTCTCTTTAGGACCTTCTTCGATGGTTTGAAGGACAAGACAAGACATACAGCTGTGGCTCTGTCTCTTGGAACTTAATATTTCCTTTCCCTTTACCCCCCCTCTTTCCCGCTCTTTCTCATACTTTTTTCTTTTTACCTTTTTTAAACTCTTCCTGGCTTCATTCTGCTGTTTATTTGGTTTTTGCTCGTTGCCAGATCTCCGGCTTCATCGTTTATACTTTTCGCTTGCCTGGAGGGCGCACGTTATCCGGCTTCCTTGCTCGTCACCAGCGGCCTGGAGTTGCATTCAGAAGGGCCCGCCCGGGTTGCTTCGAGCCAGAAGGCAGAATATCAAGGCCGCTCTCCGTCAACAGAGACAGATCCGGCGAAGCTGCCTGCCAGAGTTCTTGACCGAGCCAGCGACGAGGCGAAGAAAGGAAGGAAAGGGCCTGGGGGTGGGGTGGCCCCGTCCATGTGAGACCAGACCAGACCAGCTTCTGTTTTCCAGCCCCCAGTTGAACATTATTCGTTCCTACGTTCGTTTTCCCGCATTCCTTGACATCTCGCTCGAATTGGGGCTGTTGTTCCTGAACCCAACCATCCGCCGCTGCCTTCGGCAACCTTTCTCCCTCACTCTCCCCTTCCCGTTTGTCAGCATTCAATAATATTCCTTCTGCTCTCCGTCTCCGCATATGCTTTGACGATTTAACGTTTCTGCGTGCACCTCCCGTGCCATATGGTTCATTGCATTTTGAGGCTTTTTGTCGATTCCGGGACTCTGCTTCGCCGTTTTTTGTTCACCTAGCAACCTGCCCTTCTGCATCAAGCCGCAGCTTGGACCGGACGGACTGACTGACTGACATATTCTCTCCCGCATGTTTGTCTCCTTCCCCAGCAGGCGATCATCACCCATCGATTCGGCCGCCATTGCGGAAAGACGTTGACTTGCGTTCGTCTTGCCCCTGAGGCCGATACTATTCTATTCACTTCTCGACCGGAGGGCTTGACTCGACTGCGCGAACTCGACAGTAACTCATCCTCGTCCGACCTCCGCCGTCATCGTCGCCGCCGTCGCCATTCTCCTGTCCCATACAGGCCTGGAGATGGCTGATAGATTTCCGCCTGTCAACAGGATGTCGTCGCCGTCCGGCTTTAACACGCAGCCCAATCAGGCTATTCCGACGCCGGTACAGTCGGCCGCCTCACAATCTGCGCCAAAGCCGCAACAGCCTTCGCAGTCGCAGTCTCCCTTCTCTATGCATGCGCCTGTTCCTCCTCAGCAGCAACATCAACAACAGCAGCAGAAGACCTTCGCTTTTGGGCAGCCGACGTCGCATCCGCGGCAAGATGTTCATCAGCAGCTAGGACCGAATTCCAGGCCGCCGCCGCCTTCATTCCCTTTCAACACGCCGCATGTCCAGTTCGCATCGCCGCCGAACCCACAATTCCGACCACAGGCCCCTCAACAAGCTGGGATAGGCGGCTTCAACTTCTCCCGGCCCGGAGGTCAAGGTGTCAATGTTTCAGGCGATGGTCAGACTTTAGGAGTGCAAGGGCATGGTGTACCGGCAGATGGCTCTGCGTCTGCCGCAGCACGCGGCGCACGTGGCCATAAAAAGAAGCTCTCGATCAGCACAGCGACCGCGGCCCTCAAACTGGTCGACAATGACGATTCATCGGCGGTACCAAGCGAGACGAGCACACCTGGCGGCCCAACGTCGGCGACTTCTGCGACCGCGAGTGCGCCATCGAGTGCAACGGCAACGACACCAGCGACAAAGGGGAAAAAGAAAAAGCAACAGAAGTTCTTCTGCGAGGGATTTGAGGGATGCAACTTGAGCTTCACTCGCAGCGAACACTTGCTTCGACACGTCAGGTAAGAACGACACCCTTTTTTTTTCGTCTTAGCTCAGCGGGGATACTGAGAACAGTTGCTAGGAAACACACCGGGGAGCGGCCTTTTCACTGCCATTGTGGCAGAGCATTTTCTCGGATGGACAACCTTAGACAGCATTCTACGACCGTCCATGCCGACGAATACATTCCTCCGGATTCGCTTGCGGCAACTGGCGCTCGATATCCACGAAACAAGACCGAACGTGCGAAACAAGGCGGTGGACGTGCGAGATCGTCAACGACAGGTTCGATGCCTCCGCCGGCGTCGCCTGCTCAAGCACCAGATGCTATGGCTGTTGAGTACCCTCCAGATACCCAGAGTCAGACATCGCAAGAAACCCAGTCCGACGTTGGGAGACGGCGGGCCCGGCCGCATTCTCTCTTCATCCCTTCGGACACGGCCAAGCAACGACGGCCCTTGATGTATCAAGGCGCATCAGAATATGCTGCATCGTCGCCGTTGACTACGCCGACGTCCACTACCTTCACAAATAGTGCCCTCGGACAGAGCCCTCTTACGAGCCCGTTGTTCCCAGCAATACCAGTGCCTCGGACTTCGTCACCTTCCCAATCGCCAGCATCGTCGACCTGGCACAATAGACGGCTCTCGCAGCCTCAACCCTCTCAGTCGCAGCAGCCGCTGGGCGTTGGAAACAACTTTCAGATCCCGCCGGTTCCACAAAGGAACAATGGGCCTATGCTACCTCCTCTACGCGACCTTGCTACAACGCAGCAGCCTCCGACTCCGGTAGAGCCAGAAATGGTCGAGCCACCTACACCGAGCCGAAAACGGTCTCGAAGGGAGCCGGAGGAGGACAATCGGAGACGGACCTGGCATCCGGGTACCTTCTCTGGCTTTGTACCACCGCCTGACGAAGACGTCCCGACGTTGCCCCCTGTACACACCCTTTTTAACAGCATACCGACTCCGGCTACTACATTCAGCAGCCCGTCTCACAGCAATAGGAACTCGTTCACGTTTCCACAGTCCCCGCTACAGCAGATGAGCCTTCCGTCCAGCGAGCCGACCATCGAAGCACCAATCCCAACGCCTTCGACCCGACGAAGCTCGTTCAACAAAAACGACAATCCGATGTTCTTGCACGAACGGAGCCATTCGTCGTACGCAAATGGCTCCGCGATGCGCAAGACTCCGCCATCGCGACTGAAGCTGGAGAGGCATTCTTGGGCGCCAAATCATTTCAGCGGTCTCTCGACAGAGAGCTTTCCTGGTTTCAATGTTCAAGCTACAGCAGGCGGGTTTCTAGCGCCTCCTGACCACCACTACGACGACGGCCCAACACCGACGAAAGCAGAAGCTTTCCCGAAGACTCCTAAGACCGCTATTCCGATGAACCATCTCAATAACCCGACGCGTCTGGTATTTACCGGCCGCCAGGACCGTCGGAGCAGCAGTGACGAGAGCGATAACAACGAGGTTGTGATAACACCTGCGAGTTCAGTTGATATGGAGGGCGCGCAGAAGCTCTCGTTGAAACACGTATTGGGGATTGAAACTGATGTAAGTATTTCCAAGTTCAATTTCCCGTCGATGGATGAATTTCCAGGTATGCTAACTAGACTTTTTTCTCTTTAATAGGCCCCTACCAACGAGCGCCTCATGCCATTCGGCTCCCTCTCGTCTGCCGCATTCCACGCATCGAATCTCAAAGCATTCAACTCCCCGAACTTTTCGCGCCCGCGGAGCATTGGCGCGCCGCCGCAATCGCAGCAGCAGCAGCAGCCTCCCCGCCCGCAGTCCGAACTTTTCAACGTTGATCGGAGCTCTTCTCATGGAAGCCTTGATGTTCTGGCAGAAGCTGCACGAATCGATACAGATATTAGACGACCCAGCTTGGATCACAGGATGGACCTATCCTAGGTAGGGATTATGAATGCAAATTTTAATGAATGTTTGAAGACGTCAAGAGGATGATACTTGATTTTATCGTTTCGTTTACATAACGGTCAATCATCGAATGTTTTAGCTGTTGATATGGCTCTTTGAAGTCACATGTCATAAGATGCGATGCCAATCTTCTTTACATCTCCATGCATGGATATTTGATCGTTTTCTTTTTTTCTTTCTTTCTATGTCACTCTCCTTTTAGCATGCCCGGTGTTCGATTTAGATGTTCTTATTGTTTTTGATAGTTTATTCGTGCGAACGGATGGTTGAGGTATCTTCCTTTTCAATTACTCTTTTTCTTTTCAAGCCCATATTATACTTGCTATTTTTCCCATTTAAAATTTCTTCCTACATATTTCCATTTTTCGGGGTTGTTTTTAGTATCTACCTAGCCTTTTTTTTTCTTTATGATCTCGAGGACTCTACGACATTGCGAGGTCTGTTTTTTTATCTTTCGATATTTCTTCTCCTACTACTTTTTTTCTTTTGATTTCAAGGGTTTCTCATAACTTGATCATCTTTCTTTCGGAATTGCTTTTCCATATGTGATTCAGATTTCTCATTATACTTGCAAGCAAGGAGCTGAACTTTCCTATTTCTCCTTATTTCCTATATTGTTTTAGCGGTACGGATCGATGGTAAGGAACGGGCAACGGGACGCGATATGGGAATTGGGAATTAAAGCGCGGTGGCGGGGAAACCTTGAGTATTTAACGCAGGAGCCGACAGGAAACAATCCATCTTGTATAGTACTATAATCCTCCTTATCTGGCGTAACAGAATCCATATTAGTTAAGAGCTAGTTATGTATGCATTGGGGGCAACCTCCTTGCGATGCGGCGCCATGCGCGGTCGAATATATATACGGGAACAAGCCATCTGTCTTGGACTACGCGTGTTTTGCTCCAGCAGCTTGGATTCTCTTGATTACTATCGAGATGTTTATGCAGTCAATCTCTTTGCTGTTTTGAGCACTTGATTGAAATGCCACTCGTAGTTGTAACATTGGAAGATGTATTATCTGTTGACAGTCGAATCGAGGACGAATTACTTCGCTGCGATTGCCCTGCGCCCCTCTATGCGCGTGCATGCATGCGCGCGGACACACGCATCGAGACTTTTGCTTTTGAAAGGTCCCGTTGTGAAAGGAGGAGGGAGGTGAAGGAAAGAGGAAGCTGCAGATAAGTCCACCTGTACAGCCTGTGGGGAACCGATTCGTACACGCGCAGTTGGCGTACGCTAAACTTGCAAGGTGTCTTGTAGCGGACGTCCAACTTGACACTGCGCTGCAGGCCCGCCGCGATCACGAGGTTGCATTCCTTTTTCTTGGATTGTTTTTTACGATGAGTGCTTTCCTGCTTTCCTTGTTTATATCTGTAAATTGAGTTTGCTGTGCACTTTACAAAGCAGACAGCGGGGTGTATTTTAGGAAACTTCGCCTGCCTTGATTTTTTTGGCCACCACGGCGGTGCTTGTGTAGCTGCTCCCTTCCCCATATGTCGGAGCCGATTTGCTTGATGCGAGAACTATTCACACACATCCTTTTTATAGGGAAAATAATAATAATAATAATAATGGACTGATGTGTGTGTACACGTCCCAGCAGGTGGGGGCTGAAGATACTTACATTTCTTGACCACCAGCCGTTCCTGATCAAGCGGGAATTCCAAGAGCGCGTGCCTATGGAAGGACACCTGCAGGCGCAAGAATTAACTGTGGGTCGTACTATAAATTACGTACCTTTTGTACAGATAGATGTATAAGATGGACCTTTAAAAAACGAGGCCCCATTCCATTGCATGCGTGATAATATCACTGCCAACAGGTACGCTGCATTGATGCTATAGAACATATCACATATAGTTAAGGGCGAGTATGTGTGGACGATACATACATCACGCAGCTGGTGGACCTGTTTTGGTCGTTAGCTCGTTCGCAATATTTGTGCTTGTGCGCAATTGTATGCTGGCATGCTTCGGTTGCCTCGATCGGTTACCCGACTGGTGTTAAGGGCGCCGGTCAAGCTCTCCACTACGGCAGAAGCGTCCGTCTTGTCGCGAGTATTTTTTTGGGGTGATTTTAAGCTGGATGTCGGGTTGGATGGGATTCCTGGCTGGTTTTTCGCCCAAGACGGACGGAACTCGTCGAGCGACAGGCTTTGATCGCCGGCAGCGTATGTACGTCGGACCGACCTGCTGTTCTCTGAATAGTCGCGAGCCATCTCCGCTTCCCGGTTTGCAGCTCGCGGCTTCAGCGACACGAAGGGGGAGAGAGGGGCGGGAAGGAGGAGGCTGCCGGTGCTGCCGCGTTCGACTGAATTGATGAATGAATGAGTTTAGTCTGCTCGTTCAGCTGTGTCTAGCGTAACTGGCTGGTCGGATGAGCGGGCGGTCCAGCTCGCCGTCTTGGTGGAGCGGCGATTGATGGGGGCTAGTGATTGGACTCGATCTGTGGGACGGCAGCGAGAGTGAGGCTGGTTAGCTGAGTCTCGTGATTGGACAGAAGGCGTTGTCGAGATATCAAAGTCGATGCGCATGCATCATCCATCATCCGGGCTGCGGAGAACGATATCATGCCGATGCGCGAAGTACGGTAGACAGGTTGGGTCCCGTCGCATGCATCCTCGGCATGGACGTGCGCTTCCATGTCTCGATCATGGATACGAGCCATCATCCGGCCATGCTTCCCGCCTGAGTCATCGCCAATGCAATGCATACTGTCTCCGCAATCTCAATCAACATCTTCGCGTTATCAGATGACGCGAACCACCCTGCAGCGAATGGCGGCCTCGAGAGCCGTCGCCCCGCGAGCCCAGAAAGCAGCGTCGAATAGCGCCTCTCGACGAGGCGAACCTGGCATGCGACAGCCGTCGAGCGGGCGCAGGCCAACCAGCCAAGGCGGGTGAATGCTGACATACATAAGTGTCCATGTACTGTACGTGACAAAATACGATGCAACATGAGCCTCACGCTCCAGGATCTCTTGACCTCGAACCATCGATCACCTTTTTCTCCACGGGAGGACCACCAGGCAGCACCCGCAGAAATGACGGCCGGGTCGCGGCAGATAGAGCTAGGCAAGTACGACAGGGGTGTAACCCCGACTGCCGCGAGGCTCAGCTGCGCGTTTTCTTGGCCGTCCAACCACAGCTAATCCACGAGACCTGGGGAACTGGGGGAAGGTGTCGTCGACTCGATTCCCTATCTTGTTAAATTTTCCACAGCCAGGTCACAGCCCTCGAATAAATTTTTTGGATGCTCGGCGGCAGGCGGCACGAGTCAGAGCGTCGGATAGCTATTCGATTTAAAGGTCGGCCTGGTCGTCGGCGCCCGCAGTTCCTTGAAGATATGGAAGAAAAGCTGGCGCTTCGTATCCTTATATTGCAGCTGTCAGGAGAAACCCTCGGAAATTAAGACAGCTTCCAAGCGGACCGTCCCGACGACACTACATGTACAGCAGGATAGACAACAGACTTATCGGACGAGATGGAAGGCGGCGGCATACCTCCTTCTCGAAGGTCCAGCGACGCTGGACGCTCTAGTTATGTTCATTTCACGCATCACGGCCTCGCGACCGGCGCCAATACGGCACCAAGCAGCGCGCGCAACAGCATGTACGACTTTCCATCGATGGCTGCTGCGTCTGGATACGCGACAACAGCTGCTGGCGGTGGTGGTGGTGGGCCGTCGGGCGGTGGTACTGCCTGGCCGTGGCCTGCAGCTGCTGGTATGAAGCGGTACTCGCTGATGCCGACGAAGGGCAAGGACTGGGCGCGGTCGAAGAAGGATATGCGATGGGACCCGAAGTTTTGCGGAATGGAGAAAAGGATCAAGAGGGTGCTCATGGTTGAGTACTTCAAGAGCGGTACGTGGTTACTCGCATGCGTGCAGTTTTGAGGTTGGGATTCTGGAGTCCTAATCTGATCTCGATATCATTATCTGGTATACAGAAGTTTATGAGGGCGGGAGACGATTTATAAAGATGGAAGCAAAAGCGACGGAAGCCAGCGACATGGCAGCCATCGATATGATCTGCCGGCGTGAGCGCCCACAAGGCATTGTTCTGCGGGTCTTGTAAGGAGCTCTCCTTTACCTACAAAAAGTATCTACTCGTACCTGCTCGGGTATCGCTTTTATATTGAATCATAATTTTGCTGACATGATCGATATGAACGCTACAGCCACGTCCAGAACTTCCCAGAGGCGATCGAATTCTTCGTGGCCAAGTACCGGATGCATGACAGAAAGGATGTTGAGGGCTGGGATGACATGAAAGACTGGGTGTACCGGTTCCGGCCCCAGCGCCGAGCAGGCAAAGCTGTGCCCATGGCTAAGACGTTTAAGAAACGGCAGATCCCAGGGCTGGCAAAGGTTGCTTGGGGCATGGACTGTCTGAAGGTCATGCGCGTGGGTTACCGGCCGGACGATAAGAAAGAGCGACATCCGGACACAAAGGTTGCTGAACTCAAGGGGTTCCTGGAAGATCGAGGGGACGTTGCGGATGATGGACGTGGCGGCATGCGAGCTGAAGATCCATGGCTCGACGAAATGGACGACGAGCGGTCGCCATCACCGCATTGGAATGAGACCGACCCTAACAATCCGCGTGGTGGGTGAAGTTCCATCTCTGAGTTATTCTGAATCTTCCTCTGGTACTTATTTCTGTGAAAAAAATGTAGTGGCACATCACACGCACGACGTGTACTCGCAGCGGCTCACGGTATATATGCAGTGGGTGACCAACGAGGTGCAGAAACCCGCACCGGTGCCTTCGGACGACAGGCGCCGGAAGGCTGTCGAGCTTTTCGACCCAGGCTCTACGATCGTGGTCATCGACAACTCCGAGTCGCTCTCTATTGAGGATACTATTGTCCCCGCACACGGCGAGATCGAACGGATCTGGCGTGGGCCCGGGACGAGTTACTATGAGATCGGGACCGAGGAAGAAGCCAACGAACTCACCGCGTCGGGGAGTCCCAACACAAAGTTTGCGCGAGACTTTGTCCAACGGATCGTTGAGACGATATACAACAGCGTGGCGGACTGCTGGGAGGCTGTGCTAGACGTGGCATGGGACCACGAATCGATTCTGCAGGATAGCATCTATGAACATCCTGCTGACGAGTCGCGGGCGCCGGAGCTGTTCAAGAACTCGGAGACGTGGCTCAAGTTCTCCAAGTTGATGTCATATCATCTGGAGTGCATTGGCGACGTGCAGGAGTACGTTGGAGACTTTCGGGATGAGGATGAGTCGAACGACTCTGATACGGCGGTGTACACCTGGCTGCGGAGCGTAGAGCAGACCTTCCTACGGCGTATGTGGCATATATATTCTTCCTTACCGGTATCGGCGCGAGAAGCTAATGAATTTCATTTTATATTACAGTCAACGGATATATTGAAGAAGACCTGATAAAACAGACGGACAAACTAACAGACTTGATGTACAAGACGGTGGGCATCCGCGACTCGCAGGACTCGCTCCGGCTGGGGACGAGCATGTGGCGGCTGTCGTGGGTGACATTCATCTTTCTGCCGCTGTCGTTCATCACGAGCTTCTTTGGGATGAATGTGGACCTGTTCCAGGACAATCCGGCTATCAAGTGGTACTTTATCACCGCTGCGCCATTTGTAAGTGCCGCCTCGCCACGAAGTGGATACCTTGATATCAGGTATATAGAGGTTGCGAATACTGACCGTGTGGACTGCAGATGGCTGTTGTGATCATTGCGGTATTCATGCTCAAGTGGTTTATCGACCGGCACCGGCGGCCAATCTACGAGCGTGCGGTGTACGAACGGCTGTTCAACGAGCTGCAGCAGGCTAACGCGGATCTGTGGTCGTCGCACGGCCCGCGCGAGGTCCAGCCGATCGGATGGACCTCGAAGCTCAAGTGGTACATTATCTACAAATTTACGAAGAACAAGACCACCTACAGGGGCACATCGATCGAATACGACTCTATTTGGTCGCGGTGCAAGCAATATCTTATCCGACGGTGGAGTCCCGACATCGCGTTTAAGCCGCAGGAGAGCGACTGGATTATCGATAATGAAACGGGCGAAGTGCGACGGGGTAGGAGGAACAGCCTGCAACATCTGCGGGACGCTCATCAATATGGGAGGTGTGATGCCTGGAGCGAGAAGGGTGCCGACTATGGGGCCGTCGAGGGGAGTACATCAGCATGCGGCGAGTACGACCGCGGGGAGCGTGTCACAACCGAGTTTGAGAAGCACGAGTGCAACGAGCAGAGTTACGCAGAGTCATGGCGAGAAGTCGGAGACACTCTCGGTACCGGCGTCGGGGCAAAATCGGCCGCGGCCACCACGCCTGTCGATTGAGCGGCCGTCATCTGCACCCGCTGGAGCCTCGCAGGAGGACCTGAAGGGATGAAGAGTTGCATTTGGGGAGTTTATGCGTTGAGTACAGTTTTTCGTAGTCGTTTGGGGGATTCCGGTGCGCTGGCCACTTGCGCGGTGGCCTGCAACCACGTTCCTGCATGCGAGAACAAGATGCAACAACAGCACCATGCACGGCACGTCGACCGGACCGCCATGCGGCTGGTTGGCGGGGCTCTACTGTGTGAGTCGCCAGCATTTTCGAGGCGGGGTTGCTGGTCCCGCCGTCGAGGGGTTTTATGGCAGCCCTGATTGGAAAATCGCGCACCGGCCGACACCATCGATATTAATATGCGGCTTAAGTACGAGAGACGGGTACCAGCGCTGCCGTTTGCGCAGCCAGGTTTCGGAAAGACCCTCCACGCCCAGCGATGTGCCGAAACGCGGACCTGGGCAGCCGGTGCAGGGTTTCAATACGTATTAATACCTTCACTCTGCATAACCGCAGTCGTCTTTATTGCGGGTTTATAAGTTCAACATTGTTTCGGGTTGCGATTTGAGGTATATAGCTAGAAGCATCGTAGCGGGGCCTTGCATTACATCGCATATCCTGTGCATTTACATCGGTGTATAATATAATCTATGTATGTATACTGCTATACTATATCATACGACCCAGGCACGTAAACTTTTGTATAACCAGCGGCTATGCATGTCGATGGTGAACGCGCATTCCTTCCGCGGCATGGGGGCTTTTCAAGAGAAAGCCGGGTATGCTTGCTTGTATTGACGAATACTTGTAACTGGAGCGCTGTAAACAGGCTGTCAAACAGGGCCCGAACGTAATGTCCTTCCTTACGTAAAAAGACACTTGACGGACGGGAAGTTCTCTAGTGGGATATCATCGATTCCGGTCTATGGCCGTCCGTTCAGCGTGCACGTACAGTAGCACGGAAGCCTAAATTTTTCAAAGCGGCTGGCTGCACTATATTGCCAGCCGAGACAGAATCTGGCGATGCAGTTGTGTCACCACTGTTGTATCAACTTTATTCGTCACGTTGTAAGACGGGCCTGAGTTTGAAAGACCTGGCGGATTCTGTTGACAGGTTCGGATGACGATAAGATACGCTATAAGAATACTAGTCCGCGGGCCAGTCCGGCCTAGTCTGAACCATGGCACTAGTCTAGCTGAAGAGAGCGCTCAAAAGTAAAAGTCCACATGCACATGCCATTTTATATTCACAAAAAGCCCTCACAATCACACAGTATACTAGCATCTCGCACCTGCAGGCCGGCCGGGGTGAACAAACGCATGGTTGAGGGGCTCTCTCTGGCCGACAGACAGTCCGAGCTAGAACCCGACGGCCGGACGTGGACTCCAGCATGATGCAGGTCATATCGTATCATGCCATGCCGGGCATGCATGTATCCATGGCGAAGTATTTAATGGCCACCTGCATTCCTCCTTCAACGGTGACGTTGGCCGTTCTCCCGCCGAGATATCCAGCTCAAATGCAGTCATGACAGCATAGCAGCTTCCAACCAACAGCGGCCAATTAATTATATTACCTGGCTACTTCTTATCCATCTCAGTCCGCCCTACCAGGCCTGCCATCGACACGTTTAATATTCTACCTCAAGATACCTGCGCACAAGCTTCGGTGCTGCTGTTGTCTTTCGTCATCCCTCGTTCCATTCCGGCCGCCTGCAGCCCGCCAGCTAGTTTGAGTTTTCCACCACGCCCGGCAACACAGCAGAGCGGAAACGTACCTACAGCAGCTGCCCCTCCACACGAGAAACGCCCTCTCCCATTCCAGCTCCGGTTTCACGCTCGTTACGTCTCCTCCACGAGTTGATATAAGATAAGCTCCCGCCGCTCAAACGTGGGCCCCGCTGCTTAGAATGACCTCGGACGAAGCCCAGTTGCAGGGCTCCGGTCCCCCACCAATCGACGTCATGGCTGGCGTCGACGGAACCGATCCTTCCAAGGCGCCTGCGAAGCTCGGCCTGTCCGGCACCGTCATCATTGCCTCGGCGATTCTGCCCTACAAGCTGTCTTTCGGCAAAGACGGATGGGTGAGTGCGCTTCTTCCCCTTCTTTCGTTCTAGAACTCTGGAGCTGCAGCTTCCTGTGAAGCGGGGTTGCATATCCGTTGGTTGGTTGGTTGGTTGGATCGATGGAATGGTCGAGTCGCATATATTTCGGCATACCGAGCTGACAGCGTGCTGCCCGATGATACAGGAAATCGACCCCAGGAGAGGCAATTCCGCTCTTAACTCCTCGTTCAGCTACCTCGCTTCCGGTACCTCCTGGAATACCGTCATAGTAGGCTGGCCTGGCGAGGTAGCCCCCCCCATCCCCAAGAGTGATGCCCATGGCAGCAGCGAGAAGGTCATAGCTCAGCAGCATGCGGCAGAACTGGAGCAAGACGTTATTCTCTCCAAGGAGGCCAGACAGGGTCTCGAGGACAAGCTGTCCGCTCCAGGAAATGACCTTGGAAGCAGGATTGTACCCGTCTGGGTTATTGGAGACAAGGACGGTGACCTCAAAAATGGCGATATCACTCTGAGGGACCAGGACCGCTGGCTAAACTACGCTCAGAGAGGTATCCACCCGAACGCACTCCTGGATAATGCATTTTTTAGAATATCGATGCTAATTGAATTTTTTGATAGAAATATGGCCAACGTTTCATTACCTACTGCGAGAACCTACCGATGGCCGACAGGAGCGAACATGGTGGACCGATTACATCAAGTTCAACCAGGCTTTTGCGGATAAGATCTTGGAGATCTACAAGCCCGGCGACATTGTGTGGATACATGACTACCAGCTGCTCCTCGTCCCTAGCATGCTGCGTCAAAAATTGTCAACTGCATACATAAGCTTCTTCCTGCACTGCCCATTTCCAAGCTCTGAGTTTTTCAGATGCATGACCAGTAAGACCAGCTCCCAAATCTAGAGCATACATTCTCTGAGATGCTAACTGCCGCATTGCATCACAGAGAGAAAGGAGCTCCTAGCCGGTATCCTGGGATCGAATCAGCTTGGATTCCAGTCTTACGCATACGCCAAGCACTTCATTTCGTCCTGCACTCGTGTCCTGGGATTGGAGTCCTCGGGCAATGGTGTTGATGCCTACGGAGCCCACGTTGCTGTCGATGTCTTCCCCATCGGGATCGACGCTGCCAAAGTCGAGAAAGATTCCCACAACGCCAACATTGATGACAAGATGAAGGCCATTCGAGAGCTGGCTGCCGGCAAGAGGATCATCGTGGGGCGCGACAGGCTGGACTCGGTCAGAGGAGTGGTGCAGAAGCTGAGAGCGTTCGAGATGTTCCTGGAGATATTCCCAGAATGGAGAGACAAGGTGATCCTGATACAGGTAACTTCGCCTAGTGTGTCTGAAGGCCCAAAAGTTGAGCACCAAGTCTCCGAGCTGGTTTCGCATATCAATGGAACGTACGGCTCCATCCACTTTTCCCCTGTTCAGCACTTCCCCCAATACCTCAGTCAGGACGAATACTACGCCCTCCTGCGCGTGGCCGATCTTGGTCTCATCACGTCCGTTCGAGATGGCATGAATACCACGTCTCTCGAGTACGTCGTTTGCCAGAAGCAAAGGCATGGGCCAGTCATCCTTTCCGAGTTCACGGGTACCGCAGGAAGTCTCTGCGACGCCTTCCAGGTCAACCCGTGGGATTACAGAGGCGTAGCGGAGGCTATTAACACATGTCTCTCCATGTCTCCCGCGAAGAGAGAAGAGGTGCACTCCAAGTTATACCAGCACGTAACCACCAACAATGTCCAGAACTGGACCAATACCCTCCTCAAGGGACTCCTAGGCAACCTCGCCAGTCACGACCAAAGCCAGTCTACCCCGCCGCTTGACCGACAGATCCTCCTCCAGCAATACGAATCCGCTAGCAGACGGCTGTTCATGTTTGATTATGACGGCACCCTCACACCAATTGTCAAAGATCCCCAAGCTGCCATACCCACGGACAAGATTATCCGAACGATCAAGAAGCTCGCGTCCGATCCCCGGAAT
Organism: Drechslerella dactyloides; assembly: GCA_020064725.1. Lineage (NCBI taxonomy): Eukaryota > Fungi > Ascomycota > Orbiliomycetes > Orbiliales > Orbiliaceae > Drechslerella > Drechslerella dactyloides. The sequence continues at coordinate 2,149,271 of JAGTWJ010000019.1, forward strand.
AACGTCTGGATTGTTTCTGGCCGCGATCAGGCTTTCTTGGAGCAGTGGATGGGCGACATTGCGGAACTCGGCTTCAGCGCTGAGCACGGCAGCTTTGTCAGGCGGCCTCGGAGCTCTGAATGGGTCAACCTTACGGAGACGTTCGACATGAGTTGGCAGAAGGACGTGATGGATATCTTCCAGTATTATACCGAGCGGACACAAGGTGAGAATGTTTCCAATCTACCATTGAAAACCGGCCGAGTCTCCTGCTAACAGCGTACCAGGCTCATTCATCGAACGCAAGCGCTGCGCGCTGACCTGGCACTACCGCCGCGCCGATCCAGATTACGGCGCTTTCCAGGCGCGCGAATGTCAATCTCACTTGGAAAATACGGTCATGCAGAAGTACGACGTCGAGGTGATGACAGGCAAGGCGAACCTCGAGGTCCGGCCGACGTTTGTGAACAAGGGCGAGATTGCGAAGAAGCTTGTAGCAGAGTATAATGACGACGCTAAGCCTGATTTCGTGCTTTGCCTGGGCGATGATACTACCGACGAAGGTTCGTATACAATCTATACCATGAAAGATTTCGTTCGATAGAGCCTTTGTGTTAACGAAGTTTCTATAGACATGTTCCGCGCACTTCGACGATCGCCGCTCCCCGCCGAGCATGTATTCGCGGTGACGATTGGCGCGAGTACCAAGATGACTTTAGCCAACTGGCATCTGCCTGAGCCTGCAGATGTGATTGATACTGTCGGGCTGTTGATTGGAACCGTTACCGAGAATGGTGAAGGAGAGCGGCAGCCGGAGAACGCTGCGCCTTCAGAGGCCGAGCAGGCGGGACAGGACTCCAAGTCGTGATCTGGGATATGTTTTATAAGCAGCTGGAATGGCGCTGCGGGAAGTCGACTTTCTGTTGAGTTGGGCTGAGGCAGCGGCAGATACACGTGAGGTTCGAGCCGTCTTCGATCTTTTATTTTAACGTTTCCTTCGTTTCGATGTATTCTAGTTGAGCGGGTTGGCTCTTCTCTCGGACTGTCGTCGAGAGGTTATTCTTTCACTTTGAACGAGGCTTGTAGCAGTCAATCACGATATGTCTGTTCTAACGGCGATAGAGCGAGCAATAACTATGATGGTGGAACGTAATAAGATATCCGCCCCGATATAGGACTGCGGACCCTAGCTTTACCATCGAGATAAGACGTATACATGATCAAGGAGCCATTATAAAATTATATTAATATTGTATATACGGACGGGCTATGAATGATACCACCGGAAATATTGCGCAAACGAAACCCCCAAACTCCTGCCGCTTTCTACTGACTAAAAATTACGCATGTCATCTATCTATATAAGTCTAGTTGTCACTCGTGCTCTCTCTTCCCACCCTTTCCCCACTTCCTCTGCCGCAGGATTTTTGGACCCTTCAACCCGAAGCAGTTCGCATAGTACGTGAGCGTGGACGCCCAGTCGCTAAACATCGCCTTGACTCCAACTTGCCGAACGAGCACATCTAGCACCTCGTACACCTGTCCGTCCGCGTGCATCGCATCCGCAACCGTCGAATAGTACCCGTCCTTCCGTGCCTTCACACTTCCCAGCGGGCCGGAGCGCTCGAAAGTCCATCCGATAAGCATGAAACCTAGCCGCCGCGCCTCGCGCGCGTAGTCGCTCGGTGCAACGTTACCCTTCTCGTCGAGCGTAAGCAGATGCTGCATTGCCGGTGCGAGAACGTTGACGCCGCGCTGTCGGATGTCCTGCAGCCGCTGTCTTGTTAAGGTTGCGTTCTTCGCTGTCGCGGGACTGTCGTCTAAGTAGATGGCCTGCTGGCCGAAGGTGTGTGGGTACTCCTTGAGCCATTGGTATATGTCCAAGGGTAGGAAGCTCTGCGGCCAGACGCGCGCGGGGTCGATGCCCTTGCGGATGAAGGTATCGATCATGTCGCGCGCGAACTGGGCTTGCGAGTAGGGTCCCTGCGTCGTGTTGAACGGCATGGGGACTTGCGGCGGCGGGATCTTTAGCTCTGGTGTGAACTTGCGGTTACCGGGCAGGCTGTCGACGAGGTCGATGAACGACTCTAGGGTCATGACTTTGCTGCAGGTTTCGTACAGCTGCGTGCGCCAGGTGGGTGGGGAGCCCTGGAATTCCAGCGGTGAGGAGGCGGCGGCGTTGAGTGCGTCCATCTTGCCGCAGAGCGAAAGGTACTCGGCGAGGGTTAGGTCGCTGGTGCAGCAGAGAGCCGTCGCAGGTGTGTTTTTGGCAGCGTCCGCGGGCGTGAACGGCACGGTGCACTTGGCGGCGAGCTCAGGGCGGAGTAGGATGTCCGTTGTGGTGTGTAGGTCGCAGTGACTATGGCGGCAGACGAGTCCGCGGTCCTTGGTGAAGGTGACATCGCATTCGAGGATGCCGGCGCCCATACGAGCGCCCGCGATTGTGTCTTCGACGGTTTCTTCGGGGAACTGGAGGGTGGCCCCGCCGCGGTGGCCTATGGCAAAGTCGGTGATGGAGAAGGGGCCGTTGGCGCAGCGCTCGAGAGAGGATTTGAGGCTCGAGGATGTCATGTTGTCGACAAGGTAGAAGGGGCGCGGGTCTAATGAGACCTTGTAATTGTGAGACCGCGTCGTCCGCGGGGAGAGCTGTGCGGGTGCGGCCCGTACGCCATCGAGGAGGATGGCGCCGGCCGCAGCAGCTGTAGCTATCGTGAATCGCATGTCGAAGAGCAACTTGTAGACGATATTGCACCCGTATCGAACAAGCTAAGAGATGCCAATGAGTGCGATACCTTGGCGATAGAGTGTCGCAGTGGAGGACCACCAGTCTACCTGTGCGAAGACGGCCGGGCAGCGTTTGGTAGTAAGGTGCCGTGACAGCGCCGGTGCGGTCAATGCGACGCCCTCAATTTCCAGCAGGATTATATACACTTCCCTCCAGAGCAGGAGCCAACGGGCCTGCTTGCAAGCTGCCTGCCGAGCTTGTCTTCTAAACAACATGCATGGATGTAGGTATGTCTCATTTCGCGATAACGACGACCCGGCTATTCCTCAGGGCGTAGCTAACTAGCTAGCTAGTAGCTGGCCGGCGCTGCGCATGCCGCAAAGTCGCGACCTGATTGGGGATGGTTGGTTGTCGACAATTCGATCGCATCGGCGCATCGGAATTCGCAAGTCCAGGGTATGTACGTATGATAGATACTATCGGACACAAGCGTTCCCGAACGCCGACCTGTGGTACCACGGAATGCAATGACGGGGCGGTTTGGATTACTGGACGCTGCAGCCTGCCCTCGAATTCCAACGTCGTGTTTCTATCGGCTTAAATTCTGTCCGCGTTACACGGTCCGGAACGCGAGCGATGGGGAAGCTCCGTTGCGGGCATCTGATCGAATTGGTAGGTCGATATCGCTGGGAGCCCTGTCGGCGAGTCGTTAGATCTACAAGTGCTGGGAAAGAGTTATCAGGGAAGGGAGGTCGGTACCTGCTTGCTTGTCTGACTGCCTTTAATGCAGGACGGCTGCCGTGTAACTCCCACGTGCTGGGGGAGAGCGCGATGGGATCAGTGCACAATGAATGCACGTGCGTGGAAACAGAGTTTGGGTTGGAGAGTTAGCCGGGTTTGCGTCTCTTTGGCTGGCAGGTCATCTGTGGTATCGCCGGAAGAAGGATAGTTTTTGGTTGGCGTCGGTTGTCGGATGCTTGTCTCGACATCAGAGCTAGAGCTATGCTGACCCTGTCGGGCATTGTATTTGATTCAAGAACTGTGGCGTACAGGAAGGAAAGGTGCGATTGTACAACCAAAGAGAAACATCTATCGGTTCCATTGGGCATCCATTTGTTGAGTTCATAAAGTCGGCGGGGACCGCATTTCCTACAGTTTGAGATCGGTGATATGAAAGCCATTATGATTCCCTGGGACCCGGGATATATCGACATTATACAGGGTGCTAGTGCACCGCCAAAAGTACAGTACATGATAAAGCCAAATAGCATCAAGGGGCAATCTCAATCTTCCAGGGCCAGCACCCCTTCAGATAAACTAAAATACAGTACAGAGACGATACCACCAAGGTAATACACTCTAAACCATATTACAGCGGCATGTGTATCCACAATTCAAGGTTGTCCCGGTAGTCCAACCGCAAGGCGTTCCACGCATCCTCCACAAGTATCTGAATCGTCCCATAGTCGTTCCCTTGGCCGATTTTGATGAACCGATCCGGCACATCCACTCCACTAAGGGTCACCTGTCTGATACGACCGTACAGCTTCGGGTCCGAGTAGTTCGCAAAGAAGCCTACATCAATATCAGACTCGTTATTAGCAAAAGGTAAATAAAATTTCTGGGGGAAGATAGGAATGGTCATACCAAGAACACCCAGTGCTTTCAGCCCAATACTGATCTTAACAGTGGAGCCGTCGGACATGAAGCGTACATTCGTGATCGCTGCGGCGCCGGATATCTGCCCCAGCAGCCCAAACACCGCCAGGCGAACTTCGTTGTATACCGAAGATTTGCTCGTTCGCGCCGTGTAAATAGGACTGACCGTCGTCACGTCCCAACCGCCCTTCTCCATCACCGTCTTGATGTACCCGTTTGCGCTGACGAGCTTCGCAGTGCGCGAGTTGTGAGAATAAACAGCATAGCTGCCACCAGTCCGAGAAGCGATAGCAGGTCCAACTATTCGCTTCAAAGGGAACATGTCGGATCTTGCCCGTCCGCCGTCAAGACTGAAAGTTCCGACCAACTTCATCCTGTAGTCGTCGGGCCCCGCGACACTGGTAATCTTGATCGTATAAGACTCGGTGTAACTGCTAAAAAACTCAAGGCTCTTAGCGGCGTCTGGTCGGAGCGCGACCATCCGCCCATCCTTATCTGGCGCGGTAATTTTGCGAACGATGCTGCTGTCGTGACTGCCCACCTCATCGGTGATGTAAACAGGACCGCCGGACAAGCATCGGGCGGCAGCATGGTATGAGCCCCAGTCATGTCGCGTCTGGAACATGTCCCAATCGGCCATGACGTTCAAGTTGGAAGTGAACAAGGCATTATGCGCATTGGCAAAAATGTGCCAGGGGTGGCTATCCGGTGTATGCGGGAAAAAGTCATCGGAATTGCGCAGGCAAAACCGGGGCAGCTGGGGATCCAAATGGTTTGTGAAAAGGATCTGTGGCACCATTGACATGCATGAAATGGCGCGGCCTCCAAAGTACTTTTCTGAAGCGAGGCGCCAGGCCTTTAGGTATGCTGGGAAGAGCTCGCCCCTCTCTGAAGATGGGATCCGCTCGTCGAGTAGGCATTGCGTATCGGCTTTGACCGCTGTTATGCCCGACTTGTAGAGGAATCTATGGAAACTTGGTTAGATACGATCGATGTGATCGCTGCGGAGAAGATAGTGGAGGGTACACACGCATAAAAGTCATCGTAAAATTGGATTACGTCTTCTTTGCTGACGACATAGATGCCATTGCGCATCCGTCGCAAGGAGTATTTTGATGCGATCCAGCCATTCGGGCTGATACCGTTCCAGTACCCAAGTATACCATGCCAGACAGCAACATGCTTGACGGCCCTGTGTTTATTCTTGATATCGTCGACGAGACTCCTCAGTCCGCCCGGGAATCCAGCCTTATTGGCTTCGAAATCCGTCCAGCGGCGGCCGAAAGGATCGTTATCGCTGCCGTCCAGCGATTGCCAATTGTCGTCGATGATGATCGTCTCGATATTGATGCGGTTGCTGTAGAGGTCGTCGACGGCGTCGACCACACGCCTTTTCGTAAGCGAACGGCCTAGCGAATTCCACGTGCAATACTTGAGCGCATCGCTCCATGAGTCCTCCGGTCTAGGCCTGGGCACGCCCGGTGACTCTGAAGGAACACCTGAGATCCTCTTCGCCCAGTAGAACGCCTCGTCTACCGCTGTTTCGATATCGCCGGCCATTACCACCACGATGGTGCCCTGGACCAGCCGCTCCGTATCATTCCTCCCGACGGCGACAACTCTCCCTTCGCCATCGCCCTTGAGATACAGTGTGCTCGATGCCTTGCTGATCGGTAGGAAGACGATAACGCCCCGAACGGTCTGGAAGGCCGCCATCACGCATTCCCTCGGCGGATGGAAGCCTCCCCAGGCGCGTCCGCGGTTCACCGAATGGCTAGGTTCCACCCACGCCGTGCCATGTTTCACCGTGGCGAAATGCGAGACTATTTTATCAGGGACGGGCGCGCCGAGAGTCGCCTCTGTGTATCCGGGGTTATCGTAGCTGGACGGCGCGCGCGGTAGTATGTTGACATTGTAAGCCCATGTCGTTGGTTCCTCGCGCACGTTTTCCGTCCGAAGCTTGCGCTCAACGGTAACATTGTTGCGTTGGTCTGGTGGAGGTGTGAAGTATGTATGGAGTGAGGTTGGGTCATCCAGGTTTTCCTCCTCTGACACCTCGCTGTCGTCGGAGTAACGAAAGAGGATCACGCTATCGCTGGTCTGGAGTTCGTGGTTCGCCCAGAGAGTCGTGTCTGAGCTGCGGTGGTCGGTGTATTTAAGGGTGAAGGCGAGTGGGGTGTCGCGCGATGCGGGTGCCTGGAGGGTGGTCTTGAAGCTGATGGTACTCTGTTCTTGACCTACGCAGAGCTAGATAGAGGTCAGAAGAGGTGCACGAAGCTGGAAGTCAATGGTGTAACGTACGACGTCCACATTGGCGATCCGCATAGGCGTCTCTTGCCAAGAGTCGCCGCCGCCGTCGTGCCATACGACGCAGGTCGGCGAGTGCCAACCAGCTGCTTTTGAATTCTCCTCTAGCTCGGAGAACGAGAAGTCCATGCAGACAACTATCTCGACCTGTATATACGTATACGTAGGTTGATTACATCGTCGTCAGCGCCATTCATACAATTGCGCGAATCTAGATCTGGCGCAGTGGAACCAACTTCATCACCGTCGACGACGGTTGTCCCCCCAAGGGGCGGGTAGCACGTAATCTGCATGGTGGAATCGTTTTGGTTCCGGCAGGAAGCTGCGACAGGGAGCGAGCACGTCGTACCGCCCTGATAGACTGGGATACGATGCTATAGCTGTCGATAAGAAGGGAGTTGGTGGAAGAGTCGCTTCGGAGTTGAAGGACGCAAGTGCGGTAGTCGCATTTGTATTTATTCCCCCCCAACCTCCCAGCAGCCGGTGCAGGGCCACGAATGTGGTGGATGCGCGAGCGTTCAATAGGCTGTCATTTTCGGATCAGCTGGTCTGCGGATGGCGGCCACGAGGCCTCGCCAACGAACAAAGTACGTACCTGAACGCTGGCTCACATGCTCGTTTACGGCCCCAGGCAGACAGGAGAACGGGAAGCGAATAAGGTAAGTGGATCTGGTACTTTTTCGCGATGATACTGTGGGTATAAACTAAGAATACGCAAGAAACCAACAATAGTATGGTAGTAGCACCAAATAAGAAATATGAATATGAGAGCCATGTCTATTGTGACCCGCGATTAAAGCAGCCCCCGCTCAGATGCATACCGCCTAAGCGCAGGCCCCTAGCTCTGCTTCTTCGCGATTCGCTCTGTCGCCGCACTCTCTCCCATCTCGTCGTCGGCTTCCGAGCCACCTGACGCATCATCCTCGCCGTAATCGCTCTCTGTGTTCCCGCCGTCCAAGTCCAAGTCACTCATCTCATCCGCTTCTACTTCTTTGGACTCCGCGCCGCTCTGGCGTTTCCCCTTGAGCTTCCTGGGCTGTGGCTCTTCCTCCTCTTCTTCCTCAGGCAGCTCGTCTGCATACCAGCTTTGTCCCTCAGCGACCATCACGTCGCCGTACCCTGCGTCCTCGTCGGAATCTTCAATTATTTCTGCCGACATGAATTTCCCCTTCTTCGCTGGCTTCTTCAGCCCTAGTCCTTTCTTCGCGATCCCTTTCGCACGGCTCCCCTTCTGCTCTCTCTCATCAAGATCTTCTTCCTCTTCAAGCTTCTCTTTCTTCCTTTCTTTCACCTTTACCGCCCCCTCTTTTTTCTCTTTCGATTTCACTACATCCTCTTTCTTGTTCTCTCTCGCCCGGGTCTTCTCTTGCCTCTCCTTCGTCGTCGCGGGCTGCGAGGGCGGCTGGGTCCGCTGCGAGGAGAACGGATTTGATGGCGAATGCGCCGGTTTTGTTGCCGTAGTCACCTTGCTCAATTGCGAAGACCCCCCCGGTTGGCGCGGGTTCCTAGCGTCTGCTGGGATCATTATCTCAACAGAGAGGCCCGGCTGCGTACGCTGAGGGGTTTGTTGGGAGCTTGCTGCTCCAGCGGCGGGTCGATGGCGCTTAGACCTCATCGTAGCAGGTAGTTCTTTCATCTGCGCGAGTTGGTCCTTAACGAACTCCCTGAGATCCTTCTGCCCCCCGTTATCGTTGTTTTCCAGATACCGCTTGAACCCCGCTCGGAGTTGGGCTGCCGTGAAATGCTTGATGTTGTCGCGTTCTGCAATCTTATGCCAATCGATGCCCTCGGGGTTATCGTAATCAAGCAGCGATATCCTAGAGATCAATAGGTTAGCGGGATTGCTGCGGACGTTAGATGGCGGGGAACATACTGCTGCAGGATGAAGAAGTAGTCGCCCATCTGCATGTTGCTGGCTTCCGTGGCGTCTTCTTCACACACCGGCTCTTCCTCCTCTTCCTCCTCTACTTCTTCCTCTGCTACTTCATTTTCCGCTTCTTCGTCGTCAGCCGCCGCTTCCTCGTCGCCCTCGCCGTCCTCGCTTTGTTGCTTCTTTTTGGTTCTGGGTCTCTTCGGTTGCTTCCCCTCCGCACTCTTAGTGCTTGGGTCTTTCTTGCGCTTGCGGCTCAAGCTGCCTGCGGTCGACGATATCTTACTCCACATTCTCTTACCCTTCCACCGGCACTGCATCCGACTCCTCGTGTGGCCCATCTCCTCACTAACGATACCCCAGTCGATCTCTTCGCGATGGTACATCTTTTCTTTCTCAAGCCACGCCGCTCGTGTTCCTGCATCTCCGGCGGGCGGTGGGGGCAACCAAGTGGTCCCCTTCTGTGCAGCCTCTGCAACAAGCACCTCGAGCATCTCGTTTAGAATGTTGGCCAGCCTGAATTCTTCGTCGACGTCCCAGGCATCCGTCCGGCGGTTCTTCCCGCAGACAACGTAGTTCTTCCAGCGATCTTTGCAATCCTCGGGCATCCGGTTTATAGAGCTACCAATTTTGGACCACTTTGGTCCGTGCCGACGGACCAACTGCGCCAGTTCTTCATCCTGCTCCGCGGACCAGACGCCTCGTTGGGCGAAGTCATTATACAGTCGCTTGACGTGCTTGTATAGACTAGTCCGCTGTCGGTGCGGCAGATTGGCGACAACCATGTCCCAGAAGCCATTGCTCTGCCAGTCGGCCTGCCATATCTTCTGAACAAAGTCGGCGCGAGAGAGAGGCGGGTCTTGCACTGCGCAGAATCTGTGGACTACGTTTTGAATGATTGTGTCTTCAGCTTGGGTGTATGCTCCCTTGTTGAAGGTTTCGGGCGCGGGAGGCGGGGGCGGTTGGGGGTCGCTGGCCTTTGCACGCCCGCGCTTGCGCTTGGTCTCTGGGACGATGACAGGTGGCGGTGGTGGGGTGTGCGCGCGGGTGCGTTTGCGTTTAGACGTGGCAGCGGTGCTCTTGTCGGTGCTCTTGTCGGTGTTTGCAGTTTTCGGGGGTTGCTCCGTGATATCTTCTAGATTGCCTTCTGTAGTGCTTTCAACGCTGTTCTCAGTAGCGGTCTCGGTAGTGCTAGTGACCTTTGTGATTTGTGCCGTAGTATTTTCAGTCGCTTCCGTGCTCTCCTTAGGGACCCGCCCAGTTGTACTCCCAGTAGTCTCCTTGGTATCCTGCTTCTTCCTCCTTTTCTTCCTAGCCTCCTCGATTGGTGCGTTATCTGGTTCCTCTGTCAATTGATTCTCGTGCTCGATGAGCGATTCTTCGGCGGAATCCTGGTCAATCGGCTCTTCTTCATCGCTGGATTTCCGTGGCCGGTCCTTGTAAGACTTTCGGTTCTTCTGTTTTTGTTTCTTGGTGGGTGTTTCGGACGCCGCCTCGGGGCTGGGTACTGCTTCGTGATCCTCGTGTTCCGGTTCGGCTTCAATTGGCCCATCCGCGGGGTCGTCAGCCGGGTCTATGGCTGTGTTTAAGACGATCTCCTCTCCCCTCTCCTCGTCCACGTGATGCTTTCTCTTCTTCTTCTTTTTCTTCCCACTGCTCTCGCTATCTTTGTCTCTCTTCCTCTTGCGCTCGCCCTCTTCGATGACCTCGTCCTGATTGTGCTCATACTCCCCCGCATTTTCCACGTAATCCTTGACGTCTATGTGTTCCGGATGTGGTAAATTGTCGTCCGACGCCGTTAACTTTGACTTTGACCGCTTCTTCTCACGCTTCTTCGACGAGCCGTCCCCGCCCCTGCTCTTGTGTTCTGAGTCGTGTTTGGGCATGGCTGACGATAACACCGGAGACAATGACAATGACTGCGAGCGTGACCGTGATCGCGAGGAACGATGATGCTGTCGGTATTGCAATTGTAATTGTGCGGGCGAATCCGGCGGTAGGAAGTATGGTGGAGGTAGCGAGGAGGGAGGGTCGGGCTGGTCAGAGGAGGATTCCTGGAGTGTTGGTTGCGATCCTCCAATGAAGCTCCAGACCTTTCCCAGGGAAAGCATGCTTCTGGACTATCGGAGAAGCATCTGTTGGAATCCGGTCGGAGAGCCGCATCTGACGGCGGAATAAGGGAGAAGAAGGCGGGGGAGGCTCTGTTCTGGCGCAGCGCGTTGAAGCGTTAGCGTTGATGAAGCGCGCTCGCAAGCCTATTTAGAGGTGGGCACGTGGAGCGCCAGCGGTAGGGCGGCGGTGAGGGAGGTAGCGTACATATAATACAATGAAGGTAGTGTATTGTATCGTCCTTGCGACAGGGCGTGGCGCATGTAGGTCGACTGCGACGGAAGCGCTCGCGGGTCGCAGGGCGATGGCGAAGTTGGTTTGCAGAAGTTTGCAGATTTGGTGCCTGAGAACCTGCATTTGGCGAATGAACTGATCGGACGAAAGCAGACCGCACTTTCTCCTGACCAAACAGGCATCATATCCAAAGTGCTTTTAGAATCAAGTATCTTCTGACAACCTTTTGCGCGTGATAAGATGCTATAAGAAGTGCACAAGTCACCAGCAAGCAGGCGTAGATGTTTATGGGCGTCTGTATACATTGGTATCTGCTTCCCAACAGCGTATTTCAGATACATCTATGGCATCTAATATCAATCTACAATCTAACCACCAATTCAATGACCACACAATTTCATATCTAAAGCTTCACGATTCAGCCTTCAGACTCCACTCCTTGACAGCCTCAAGCAAGCCCTCCGGACTCGGTGTCTTAGCCACAGCCTCCGGCCTTCTTCGAAATTTCTGCCACAGGAAATCCCTCGTCGTCGGCCCAATCGTACAAATCTTATACCGATTGCGCTCCTCACCCCGCCCTTCCAGCACATTGAGCGCGGCATCAGTCCCCGTCGGCGAGAAGACAATTATCCACCTCACCTCGTCGACATCTCCCTTCTCCTCCCCCTCGAGCTTGTTCAGGCATGCGCGGAACTCGCCAGCAAACCCCTCCGCCACGCCCGTTGTGTATACGACAACTTCCTCAACGCTCATACTAGCGCCCATCAGCTCCCTCACTTTCTCCGGCACGCGCATGGGGATGATAGTGTTGTGCGTCTCGCCGACGAGGAAGAGCAGGTCCCGGGTCTCGTTTCTAGCGACGTAGTCGTCGATAATGTAGTCTGCTAGCACTGCGCCGTTGCCGGATTCCGCGCCGACGACGTGGGATTCCGTGAAGCCGAGGTTTACGAGCGCCTTGCCCGTCGCAGGACCGACGACGTAGATTCGGGTTGCAGCGAGGAAATTCGTGACCGTCTCGCTGTCGGTTTCTGTAACGTTGTGCGAGTCAGTCCATTACATAGTTCGTATAGTTTGATGCTGTTGATGGTGGTGCTAACCCTTCAACTCCTCGAGGAGAGCACCCAGCGCCTCTACTGTCCGCTGGCTGGTGATGACCAGTCCGCTAAACCGGCCCTGCGAGGTGTCGTCGGCGGCGCCGATTGCATGATCGAGAATGAACGCCCTCACGACATCGGTGTTGACGTGGCGGTGCTGCAGCACGGGTATGAAGATTGGCTCAAACGTGCCCGTCGAAGTGAAGAGGACGTCGTAAGGGTCCGTTGGTGATGACTTGGTTTTGAGCAGCAGGACGGGTGTTTTCCGCTGCCGCGAGGATGGCGGGGCTGCGGGGTCCTGCGGCCTTGCGGGGTCTCCAGCGGTCTCCCCAAACATGATGAAGTATCTTGGCTTATGAGCTTATTGCAAGTTGTAAACGAGATTGAATGAGTTGAGCTTTCGCACAGAACTCTGAATGCACAGTCCTCGATCTCTACTTTTATATTCTTCGGCTTCTTCCCAAATCACGTTCGACCTAGACACCTGCGTAAAATTTAAGTCCCGAGATATTTCGCGCTCTCCTCACCGTCACTCCACCGTGCAAATTCTGGTACAGTCTGGTGGTCGCGGTAGCACATCTCAGCTAGCTTCCTCATGCAGCTATTGGACCATGAGAACACCAATCATACTCGTTACAGTGGGCAGCCACCGACCCGGTGACTAGCATGAGATGCCTTGGGACGCCAGCCGGTATTACCTCAGTACCAAACTTTGCCCGACAGCTCCGTCGCCTTCGGTATATATTGAATAGTTCTATTCTCCGACCAAGCAGGTATTATCAAGAAGAGTTATTATATTAATATCATGCGTGGAGAATCAATCTTCCCCTAGCAGCCGCTGTGCCCACTCTTGCCAGCGACCTAATTACAAAAAACTAGGAAAGAGATGAGATGCGATGCAAGAATGCCAAAATCCGGACCGCTCGCACCCCGAAATGCAGATTAACCAAACCATCCTATGCAAACACCGTCCATCCGCTCGTCCGCCCCTTCCATCCCCATCCGACACACTACTATCTCTTAACCAGAGCACATCGTGCACGCATCCTTGTTCTCAATGCTGCACTGCAGCACCTTTTGCGCGTATATATCGCCCTCACGCTCGTCCGACTCCCCAAAGTCGTCCTCCAACTGTCCCAGCTTCTTCATCCCCAGTGATAATTCCTCCTCGCCTTGCGGGCCGGACGGCGGGCTCGTTGTCAAAAGCTTGGGCGACTCGCCCTCGTCCAGGTCGGCTGTGAATGGGTCCCTCGAGGACGTCTGCCCCGCGTTGATAAGGCTGATTGGATTGTTTTCGTCGCGCGACGTCACTGCAGCGACGGTTCCCGGTACCGCTGCGATGCCGGCGCCGTTGACGACGGTCTTGCTCTCCATCATCGGGCGCGGCACCGATGCGTTCGCGAAACCAGCGTGCATCGCGCCATTAGAAGCAGGAGGCGCCTGGTACAGACCGAGATTGCGCTTGGTGCTTCGCTGCGACGCGACGGTCTTGTCTTCAACCATCAACGCCTCTTGGTCCACCGTGAACTGGATGGCTGCCGAAGCGGCCATCGTTCGCAAATAGTACATGCCGGTCTTGAGACCCTTCTTCCAGCCGTAGAAGTGCATGGAGGTGAGCTTGCCCATTGTCGGGTCCTTGATGTGGATGTTGAGAGACTGCGATTGGTCGATGAAAGCAGCCCGGTCAGCGGCAAGGTCGATGACAACCTTTTGCGAGATCTCCCAGACTGTCTTGTACAAGCTCTTGATGTCTGCTGGGATGTTGGGAATGTTCTGGATGCTGCCGCCGTCGGCGATGATGCGGTTCTTCATGTTGTCGCTCCACAGGCCGAGGTCGACGAGATCGCGCAGCAGCCAGGGGTTGACGACCTGGAACTCGCCGGCCAAAACGCGGCGGGAGTAGATGTTTCTACAATAATAGCATTAGCACTCTATTCTCAAGGGATATTGCATGTGAAGAAGGAGGTGTTCTTACGAGGTGTATGGCTCAAAGCACTCGTTGAAGCCCAGGATCTGGCTGGTGGAGGCAGTCGGCATTGGTGCGACCAACAAGCTGTTCCTCATTCCGTGCTTCTTGATCTTCGCCTTCAGGCCATCCCAATCCCAGAGTTCGGTCGGAGTCACACCCCACAGGTCAAACTGTAGTTGACCTTGACTTGCAGGAGATCCCTCGAAGGTCTCGTAGGATCCGTGTTCTGCCGACAAGTCGACGGAAGCTTCGCAGGCCGCATGGTAGATAGTTTCAAAGATCTGCTTGTTGAGGTATCGAGCCTCAGGCGAGTCGAAGGGCATGCGCAAGGCAAGGAATGCATCTGCGAGACCCTGCACACCAATGGCGATAGGTCTATGACGAAAGTTGGATCGCTTTGCCTCCTCGACCGGATAGTAGTTGACGTCAATGATTTTGTTCAAGTTCCTAGCAACGACCTTTGTGACATCGTGCAACTTCTGGAAGTCATACTCGTTGCGCAGCGTGTCGACATATGTGGGGAGAGCGATGGAAGCAAGATTGCACACAGCAACCTCATCGGGACTGCTGTACTCGACGATTTCCGTGCAGAGGTTGGAGCTCTTGATGACACCAAGATTCTTCTGGTTGCTCTTCCTGTTGCACGAATCCTTGTACAACATGAATGGATTGCCGGTTTCGGTCTGAGCCTCCAAGATGGCATACCACAGCTTCTGCGCCTTGATGACCTTGCGAGGGAGGTCTTTGGTCTGTTCGTACTTTTCGTACAGTGCTTCGAATTCTTCGCCGTAGCAATCAGACAGTCCGATAGCCTCGTTGGGGCAGAACAGACACCAGTCCTGATTGGCCTCGACACGTTTCATGAATAGATCGGGAATCCACAGGGCATAGAAGAGGTCTCGTGCGCGGATCTCCTCCTTGCCGTGGTTCTTTCGTAAATCCAAGAACTCGAACACATCCGCATGCCACGGCTCCAGGTAGATGGCAAATGCGCCAGGACGTTTGTTACCACCTTGGTCGACGTATCTGGCAGTGTTGTTGAAGACACGGAGCATGGGAATCAAGCCATTGGAAGTGCCGTTAGTGCCAGCAATGTAGGATCCCGTAGCTCGAATATTGTGGACGTGCAGACCGATGCCGCCCGCGGTCTTGGAGATCAGAGCGCACGTCTTTAGAGTGTCGTAGATGCCCTCAATGCTATCGTCCTTCATCGCCACAAGGAAACAGGAACTAAGCTGCGCTTGTGGGGTTCCGGCATTGAAGAGCGTTGGTGAGGCGTGGGTAAAGTACTTGCTACTCATGAGATTGTAGGTCTCGATTGCCTTGTCAATGTCCTCTCCGTGGATCCCGACGGCCACACGCATGATCATATGCTGTGGACGCTCTGCGACTTTGCCATCGAGTCGAAGAAGATAAGACCGCTCGAGAGTTTTGAATCCAAAGTAGTTATAGTTGAAATCTTTGTCGTAGACGATAGCGGAGTTGAGCTCATCGGCATGCCGGATAACGGTCTCGTACGTCGCTTTGGAAATCATTGGCGACGGCCGCTTGTTCCTCTACTCGGGGAATTAGCTGGAAATCCAAACCAACGGTGAAGTTGAACCGTAATCACATACTGGGTTCACATAGTGATAGAGGTCGGTGATGACCTGGCTGAATTGCTTCTTGGTCTGCTTGTGCAAGTTGGAGACGGCAATACGAGCTGCGAGAATGGCGTAGTCCGGGTGGGTGACGGTCATGTACGCAGCAGTTTCGGCAGCCTGCAAAAATCTTGTCAGTAGGTTGAAAATCTTCCACTTGAATCAATTGACTGTCGACATACCAGATTGTCGAGCTCGACGGTGGTAACACCCTGGTAGACACCAGCGATGACCTTCTGCGTGATGCTAGCTGCATCGACGTGTTCGGAGTCCAAGCCATAGCACAATCTTGAGACTCGAGCGGTAATCTGCACAGAGTTCAGCTACAGTGATTCTTGAAGGTCCAATCAAGCACAGATCCACCCTACTTTGTCGAACTGGACGCGCTCCTTGCGGCCATCTGTCGAGACAAGTTAGCAATCGCGGAACAGGAGCGGGTGGGCCGCCGTGCGACGGAAGTTCCCAGGGCCGGAGTCGAGCGATACGTACCTCGCTTGTACACGTACATCTTGCGTGATAGTGGGACGGGGTGGACGTGAAGACAGCAAAGAGGCGGGCCTACGTGAAGCTTAAAACGTGGTAGGCAGCAAAAGAAAAAACGTGACGGGCGAGCTTGTCAAACGCCGTGGTGGACAAGCAGAGAGCTAACCCGAGGAGGTTTTCTCTCACGCGGTGTAGGAAGAACGTGCTGGCGATGGTGATATCAATGGGATTGGATGCTGGTCCAAGGAATGAATGAAGGGGATGGGAGAGGGAGAGGAGGAGAAGAGGAGAAAGCTTTTCGGTCTTCGGGGCTGCTTATGAATACGCTGTATAGCGTCGAGCTCGGGCGGGCCTCAAACTGCAGCTACAGCGAGAAAGGCACTTAGTTTACCGCAGCGAGACCTCCTACGCAGGGGTACGCGTTTGCAGCTGGCTGTTTACCAACAAGCATGCAAGCCAGCTTCAAATGGACATTCTTTCATTCATTCATGATTCACAGTCGATGTCGACAGGGTCCAGCGGCAGGCAGCCTGCCCGACTTGCATACGCGAGATTGCCTGTGTGAATCCACCGCCCACCGGCGGGCTGACTAACGCTGCCGCTGTGCCCAATCGCCGCGTCCGCCGGCCACGCGTGCCTTCGTGTTTGTTGCAAAGGGCACGGAAGACGTGATGTCGTGTAAAGTGGTTTCCACAGCACGTTTGATAACATCGCGCTTTCCCGTGATGCACCTGCTCTTTCCAACCGCGCCGGTGACTCTTGCTGCGGCTATGACTCTTGCTTGCTAAGCAGCCGAGATATGCTTCCGGTCCTTCACGATCCGGCGTCCCGATCGCCTAGGCAATGAAGCCGTGGAGCTGCAATGCAATGTCGGTCCCTGGAGCCTGCAATGCGGGGTTCCAGATGAAGGTTTGCAGTTGCGTTGTGGTGCCGCCATCCTGATAGCGGGAGTTGGTTACGTAATCACCACCTTGTTCTCCTCGCCTCCTGCTCTTTCTCCCAACATCTTAACCACCCCACCACATTTATTTTCTGCAGACCGCCACTATTCTTCGTTCTCTTCTCTTTTTTGCGGTTGCCATCTTCTCATGATGTCCTTCTCTTAGATATCAAATTATATTGGACCGAGCAGTAAGACAGCGTCCTCATACATTCTGCAATTTAGCTTGTCCACTTCGATTAACAGACTTACCTCACGTATTTCTATATATAACTCCCTCTATCACCGCTTACAAGCAAATGTATACTTGAGCTGATCCAGATCAGATTTCAGAAAGCATGCATGAGGCATCGCCACTCCTCGCATTTCATTTCGGCGGATGATTACATGTCTCTCTAGAATCATAGCACTTGACAACGTTTGATATACTTATATATATATCTCTCACAGAGACCAAGGCCGATTATGAGAGTAGCATAAAGTCTACCCTTCCGGCACCTCGTAGAATTCTGGGGCAGTGTTCATATCATGACTACCCAGGAACTGCCCAAGGGACCTGAACCCCCGCCATGAATGCTTTCTATAATATCATGAATGATCTTTACACCTTAGACATGATCAGGTATATATATATATAATCCTGGTCCCAGCAACCTCGGTTCGTTGCAGCTGCGAGATGCGCAAGATATAACCCAAGACTGTTTGGACGTCTGAACCACCGGCTATACTATATGATGTTTAGACCTTGGTTCACGCCGTACGACTGAGCCCGCTCCTCCATAGAATTTAAGGAATCATGAATTTAAGATGATTCCTTCTGAGGCTTTCTCATGATCGCTGCGTACACTAACAGAATATGTCATGAGCTCCATTCGATTAATCAAGTGTATGATCATATAATTCGATCATCGCACACATATGTTGGGCGCGCGGGATAGGAGACCGAGAAGCATTCATCAGATTCAGACAATTTCATATGATTAATGTAGTAACCAGGCTTGGAACTGCGTGGGTTTGGCTTGCGAGACCAATCGAGCTCACAAACCCAGAGTTAAAGGACGAGATATATATGATAATCAAGCAAACTCAAAGCCACAAGCATATGCTCAAACGCGTACGTATACGCTATATATGGATCTTTGTCCTCGAGGCTCGAGGACCAGAAGGTTACTATCACCAGTTATTGCATCCGGCCTCTTCTCCGCGTGACGTCTGGGATCTTTTGAAATAGAGCGTGCAATTCTGGACAGTGATGAATTTGTCTCGAGGACCAGGGGTTAGACGCAGGTATATGATACCTAGTTTCGATAGGTTCGCGCTGAAATCAAGCAGATGACCTGTACATTGGATCTCAGAATAAAAGTTTATTAGAGCACCATTTCGGCTGGATGTATAATTGCAGCATGCGTTAATTATATATTCATCTGAGCCTGGTAAGTCCCAGCAAGAGTGTTGTATGTTGTAGGCAGGGTTTATATAACCGGCCAGTAGCAGCGGTGCAGAAACCCTTCCTTTTTCCAGTGGGGAATCGAATGACGTCTCCTTGCAGCAGCTAGCCAGGAATCAGTCTTCGAAACCATTGAGTCCCATCTCCACCATCTCCGCGTTACTATCCTACCGCAACTCCGCACTCGATCCAGGTGTCCATTAACCGACCCAGTTGACAAGATGAGCCTCCTACGCAACTCGATTCCGCGCCAATGGGCACGAGTTTCCCTCCTTCGCCAGTTCCACACCTCACCGGCCCGCATGATTGCAGTTGGAGATGCTATCCCTAGTGTGCAGCTCAAGGAAGACTCCCCTGGCAATGTCGTTGACATTGCGAACGAAATACAGGGTCTCAAGAAAGCTGTTATCGTGGGAGTCCCTGCCGCCTTCAGTACGTGATACACAACCTCCTTCCGAGTGCTCCGACACCCAATATGAGGATACAAGATCACATTGGAGCTATGAGTAGCTACGTTACTGATAATAGAGTCACCATAATCAAGGCCCGGCATGCTCGTCTACCCATGTTCCAGGCTTTATTAAACATAAGGCGACTGAGAGCACGCCCACGTTCGTGGTTGCTGTGAACGACCCGTTTGTGATGAAGGTGCGTTTGTATCTCTAACTATACCTTTTATCCCGAAAGGCGAAATTGGTTTACTGATTGTGTCTGGTGCTATAGGCATGGAAAGAATCCGATCTCTTGAACGGAGCTACAAAAGTCGGCGTAAGTGCCCGGATATTCCACCCATATAGAGCTGCGATACACAACAATCACCGACTTTATCCTACAAAACGTCCGACGCTGCTTCTGCAACCGACCCAAGTCGTATGACGAGAGAATCCTATTCTGACAGACGCAATGCGCAGATGCGGTTCCTTGCGGACTCTACTGGTGAGTTCGCCAAGAAGATGGGCATGACGTTCGACAAATCGGTGGACATCTTTGGAACATTGAGGAACAAGCGATACGCGGTGGTCGTTGAAGATGGCAAGGTGACCAAGGTGGTTGAGGAGCCGGATAACACGGGAGTCAACGGTAGGCGGAATTCAAGCTCTTCTCACCCCTAAAATCGTCACGTTCCAATACTTACTGGTCCGATTCTACAGAGACGACAGCGGAAAAGGTCTTTTGAGAAATCGAACGGCGTGCAAAGCACAACTTTGGTATGTATATAGAGGGCGTCCTATATAGACCCAATTTGCAAGGAAACATGGATACGGTTTGCAGTCGGAAAAACACCGACTGTATCACAAGCTATGAGTAAGCAGTGCAGTCTAGGCTCGTGATGGAATCAAAGGCATCCTTGTATGAAGGAAAAGGAGGCCAACCAAGCCGTGGATATGATCCAGAACCAACACCACGCCACGCGTGACGGCAGACTGGGGCAAAACGGCGCCAGAGACCTAAGCTCCGGTCGGCGAGACGCTGTCCTCCTTGACCGGTCCCGGGGTCGGCCTTAACTAACACCTGCCAAAGGAAGACGAGGCGAAAGGCGTGTAAAGCCGAGGGGTGTGGGTCTGGGCGTCATCACGCTGCAGGTTTACATAAACTGCGTCGGCGGAGGCGGCAGTTATCTGATGATCGAGATAAAAGCCTCGTCATCCCGCCAAAAGCCTCCTTGTCGCACAACACCATGCACACTTTCCTCGTCTGACGCCGTCGCCGCTTTCGCATCCGTAGCCATTCACGTCGCAGCTGCGGCGTCTTTCGCGATAGTCCACCGCGCCCTTTGGGGAAGCCCGTAGTCTCTCGGCTCTTCGCTATTGTGCTTGTGAAGATTACCAAGAAAATATTTTCTAAGAAAAACCTCGCGGTAAAATTTCTGGTGATTCCTACCGCCGTGCGCGTCCTCCACTGCACTGTTCCGGTAGCTTCCTGTGGCGATATTGCCACTGCTCCCATCTTCCTTCCTCTGTTGCTTCATCTCAGCGACATTAAAACACGAAGAAAGAAACACCATCCGCAAGCTCGCGCTATTCCTGTCGTAGCATAGTTCCGCGCAGCCGTTTCAAACCACGCTGAAATTCGTTGAACCCTTCCTGCCCACCAGCCAACCAGCTCCTACTACATCTATTGCTGGCACTGTCTGTTACTACTATTCTTGTCGCCGGGGCAAGTCTGGCAAACCAACCGCCTTTGTTCGATCCGCTCATCCCGCTTGTCGCTCCGTGCGGTGTTCCTCCCACCGATCTCGCTTTTCCACCTCTCGAATCTTTCTTCCAGTTGCAACAACCCATCTTCAACGCCCGTCCCCCTACACAACCGTCAAGCTGGCTGCCCTGGGTGCAAAGTTGGAACGGATGGCGGACGTCGAGCCTCCGCAGGAGTACGAATATGAGGTATGCCCGTGACCATCGACGCCGTTCTATTTGTATATCGCGTCTACGTCATGTATACGTGCTGCTGCTGCTGTGCTGCGATGATCAGAGATCCGTTCGCTAACTATCGCAAAACCGTCTCTTCCGTCTCCCGCCCCTTCAATTGGCGGCGTTGGAGACGGTGGTGGCGCTAGGTGCACTCGTACAGGCTCTTCCACCGAATACCTCGCTGTTGTCGAACCTCCTGGCCGGCGCCTTTGCCGGTATCATGGAGCATACGGTCATGTATCCAGTAGACGCGATCAAGGTGTGTGCTTCCGTCGCCGCCCTGGCCTTGAGCGCCGGCACCGATATCCGCCCTATGGCAGTCGGGATGGAGTTGGAAGAAATTTCTCTCGCCATCTTGAACCGCGAACCTACGAGACAGGGGGGTCCGGGGGCGTATTAGCCTCAAGAAACGGCAACCCGTGCTTCTGATATATGAGATGAAGCTAATCAAGCATTCCAAATATGAATTATAGACGAGGATGCAAATTGTCAACCCGGCGTCCGCGACGGCGTATACCGGCATCGCCAATGCTGTTTCCCAAATCTCCGCAACAGAAGGCGCGAGAACGCTGTGGCGGGGGATCAGCAGCGTGGTTGTTGGGGCTGGTATGCGCCCCTCACATCTCAAGCCGGCGTGGGATATACAGCCCGATACGCCTCGTTCAGGATTTCTGAAGCTGAAGCTGAACTATCTTGAATCTCAGGGCCCGCACACGCCGTATACTTTGCCACGTACGAGTTCGTGAAGCATAATCTAGGAGGAAACGTCGGAGATGAGCATCACCCGATTGCTGTCGGTATGTGGGGTCTTGTGGTGTATCCCATCGCGAGGAAGACGCAGTTCTCAAGGTCCAGCTGCTGACTTCATTGGCTGTAGCGAGCGCCGGCGCCTGTGCAACAATCGCCAGCGATGCCTTGATGAACCCTTTTGACGGTATGCCCACCCCGCTTTCAAAACAGTGTTCCCATCCGCCGGAATATTTTGAAATCTGACAAGTTTGAAATTTCATGTTGTAAATTGGAATCACAGTGATCAAACAACGCATGCAGATGCGCAACTCAACCTACAGCTCCGTGTCCGATTGTGCGCGTACAGTCTATGCCCGCGAAGGCCTCCGCGCCTTTTATCTATCCTATCCGACGACTCTGGCCATGACGGTGCCCTTCACTGCGATCCAGTTTACCGCCTACGAGTCGCTGTCGAAAGTTCTGAATCCGAAGAAGAAGTATGATCCGATGACGCATTGCTTGAGCGGTGGGATGGCTGGCGCCATCGCGGCGGGGCTGACAACCCCGTTGGATGTCATAAAGACGATGCTACAGACAAGAGGGAACAGCCCGGACCTACAGATCCGCAATTGTAAGTTTATCGGCCGCATGATAACACGTGCGGCTCATAAGCGAAGATAGGGATCTCAGTGCTGACACATCTTTTTCTACTTACCAGGTAGTAGCCTAGCTGACGCCGCCCGCATAATCCATGAGCGGGAAGGCTTCAAAGGTTTCCTAAGGGGTCTTAAGCCTCGTATTGTTAACGCAATGCCCAGCACAGCAATATGCTGGACGAGCTATGAGATGGCAAAGTAGGCTCCCGTTCCTAGAGGTTATTAACATCAACAGCATGGCTAACGGCGAAATTAGATACTATTTCTACGGTCGCCACCAGGAAGAAGTCTAGAGTGGCACAGAAAATAAAAAAGGGTAGTGCGAGAGCTACTTCAGAGGGCAATATAGCTCATCGGTTTGATTTGTCGAAACCCTGGATGCCTCGATCGTATATATATAACACGTCATATTCCTGGATCATCTATCTCCGCTACAGCTTCTATCACCTCGTCCATAACCCTTTCGCAACACTCAGTCTCTCTCAACAACGTCTGCCAATATTACTCTTGGGCCGTGTTTGCCTTCGACCCTCTCGTCGTTCTACCATAAGCTCATTACCAACTGTCGACCTCCTTTCGCGGCAGTTGTTCTCTTCTTGCAAATATCCGCCTCGCATTGTGCCTTTCTAGCGGTACTCTTTCCTCTGCATTTGTAAGCGTTCGGTTCCACGAGCCGACAGCGTCTCTTGGGTTGTTTCCTCCGTCGGTAATCAGTGCACTCGAGTCTTTTGCAGTTTTGATTTCGTCCATAGATGAGAGGCAGATATGCATGATGACCACTACGGCTCTATTAGTTTCATACGTTTGTTCTCTCTTCTCTCTCCTTTCTCTTCTCTCTTGTCTCTTCCTTGTTGTTTGTTACTTTTTCCACCATTCATTCGAGTATATACGCCATTACTCCCTTTCTATCCTTGAGATTATCTAGGATTGTTCGTTCTTGTTCAAGCACCTGACTATACATACGCATGAACATTATTCAAAAGCATGGGGGTTGATTTCGGGCTAGGGAAATTAACTGCTAGTATCTGACTTTACCGGTTGTTTGAGGGCCACATCGTTTCCGCTGACTCATTACCTGTTTCTTCAAACTCTTCACTTCCGTTTTTACCATCTCAAGAAGTCCATATACATATTTCATAGAATACTCAACGGCCGAATCATACACAGAGCTTTATGGAGATGTATGCCGTAGGAGATAGCTGGATAGGGGCATATGGAGCCCATTTGTAGCCTTATCAGCACGCGTATACGTATGGGAGATATGCGATGCATGACAAATCAATTGTCAGCTCCGGAGGGACGATGTGCAATCATGCACGCCGTAATCTGATACGCTGCTCTCCAGAAGAAGACAACATGATCATCCATGTCATTACTAATACGTAATGAACGCTTTGAATACGTACGTCCTGGCCTTGCAAGCCATAGACTGGAAAAGGAAGTGCTGGGTATTACTAGTACGTGCACATTGAACTAAATGCTGAGCTACCACAGCGCCTGGCATGATATTGAGGCTAAGTAGCTAGTACTTAAAATACGCTGTTGGATATATTAATATGTATACCTAGCTATGATACCCTCACTAAAAAATCCCAAGTGCGTATCCCATCCCATTTTTGAACCCTTCGAATTCTTTTTCCATAAATGATAAATATATAGGCCAATGATAACATTTTTCAAAAAGAAAATTCTAAAGCTTGAAGATACCCTGAATGATATCTGCCTGAACACAAGAACGAAATATTGGGAAGGTGTTTTCGAACAAAACATTATATACTCGAACGAGACTCGTAAACGTCGTCAAGCGGGTGTAGATTTGGGTGCATGGTCCATCTGATAATCGATCCAGTGGTGCGGGACGCTTTTGTTATAAGTTATAGTAATCAAGCTCGGCGCGTTGCGAGATCGCGAGACCGGCATTTGCAAAACGAGCTTTGGCTAAACCATGCATGAAAGTCGAAGATATTATCAAATACGATTTTTGCGTTCAAAGATAGCATAGTATCAGAAACAAGGGTATCATCCAGCAGCCTCGCATGGCCAGGAAGTGGTGTATATAAACTCAAAAGTGCACCATAGCAGCGCTAGCGGCCTTGAGTAGTGCTTCTGTCGTAATTATTGGAATCCAAGGCTGCGTTGGATATAATGCCAAATTGGCCAAAACCCATGCAGTCAATTTGACCTCGAGCTCGACGCGGCTTTCTTTCTTCTCTTCTGTCGTAGAAATTGCGCGAGGACTTCATACAGCTCTTCCTTCTTGACGGGCTTTGAGAGGAAGTGGCTCATGCCGACTTCTTTGCAACGGTCTCTTTCTTCGTCGGTTGTTGCTGCGGACATCGCCACGATCTGAAGGTCTCTAACCATCTGGACCGGATGCGTCCGCACTCTCGTAGTAAAGGTATATCCATCCTAAATCAGGCGATATCAGCAAAAAGACTTTGGTCAGCGATGGGGCCCATCTGACTACTGACCATCACCGGCATCCGACAATCGGTAATAACAAGGTCAGGAACACTGCCTTGCTTTGCGTGCTTTTCCAAGATATCTAAGCCTTGTTGACCGTTATTCATAGTCGAGACGTGGCACCCGAAGTTTTTCAAGTGCTCCACTATGACCTGACGAATGATTGCGTCGTCCTCGATCAGGAGGATCCTAGGGGACTCGCCGGTTCTAGGATCAATGAGCGACATTCCTTTCGACGAAGCCGGGTAGTCGGGGGGTGGCATAAGTGATGATTTAGCTTTGCTCGAAGATGATCCGAAAGAATGGTAGAGGTGGGTCGCTTTTATCCGTGGTGACGGGGCCGGACTGGCGGATCCAACCGATGAATTCTCTGCATCATGACGCATCATTGCCCTTTCCATTTCGAAGCGGAACCTGTTCATTGCATTGTCGCTGTCGTGAACCTTTTCGATATCTTTTCGTCCATCGTAGCGCTGGAATGGGATCGTGAACCAGGCGACGCAACCGTGGCCGCCTTTACTCCTCTCAAGAGCGATGTCGCCGTGCATCAGCTCGACGAGCTATTGTCATAATTAGCGTTGGAACCCGATACAAACGAAGCGAAGATCTGACCTCTTTTGAGATAGAGAGCCCGAGACCGGTACCTCCAAATTTGGCGCTGGTCGCCTGGTCTGCCTGGCTAAATGGGACGAAAATCTTGCTCAAAGCTTCGTCTGAAATCCCAACACCGCTGTCTTCCACGATAAACCGTATCCTCACTCGGTCCGGGTCTGACTGGTCCCTGTCCCGCATCGTGGTCATGCGGATGAATCCGTCGGATGTAAATTTGAAAGCCTTTAGGTATACACAGCTTGTCAGCAAGGAACGAAAAGAGAATGAAGAAGCGATTGTCTAACATTGCCCATGAGGTTTGTCAAGATCTGTCGAACTCTGCCTTGGTCGCCAATCACAAGGTGGTCACTTTCGTCGAGTATACTAATATGTTCGAAGCTCAGTCCCTTCTTGCTCGTTGTGACTTTAAACATCTCGATAATATCGTTCAGCAACAAGTTGAGGTCGAATGCGGTATTCGATATAGCCATCTTCTTAGCCTCTATCTTAGAGAGGTCAAGGATATCGGAGATTATGGCTCTTAGTGCGTTTGCACTTCTGTTGATATTGGTGGTGTAATCCTTTTGTTGAGGTTCTGCCAGCCTGTTAGTCTAGCCATGGAGGTAGTCGATAGAGGACGGTCGACGAACCGAGATGAGTTTCCAATAGGACTTCAGACATTCCAATAATTTGAGAAATCGGCCTAGATTCCAACTGTTAAACCTCATGGATTTATCCACGTGCACTTAATAGAACGTACGTGCGGATTTCGTGTGATGCATTTGCTAAAAACGTGCTCTTAAGCTGGGATTCCTTGACCGCAGCTGACTCTCGTTCTTCTAAGCGCATCTTTTCTCTGTCTGACATGTATCTAGCAGTGACATCCGCCGCCACTAGTACAACGGCCTCCACAGGGGTGTTTCTCGTAGGGGATAAGCTCTCCGGTCGCCCAGCAGCTGGCACAAAGCGAGTCCCCATGGGCGTGAAGCGGCACCGGAACCACTTTCCTTTCATTTCGAGTTCGTCTGTGACGTCGGGCCCAATCATCTCGGTTTGTTTGGCGAACAATCGCTCTAATGGCTGGGTGAAATCGTCATATCCCTTGAAGGCCTCGAGGAAATTTGCACCGATCGCAAGTTTATCCCCGACGGGGAAAATCATTCGTCCGTGTAATGTCGAGATGCGTCTGTCCGGAGTATTTTCGATGGTCATAACGCAGAGTTGACTGCTGACGATGATCTGGGAGAGCTGTGTCCGAAGTCGACATTGCTCTTCGACTGCGTCAATTTCTATTGGGTAAGGAGGTCAGATATTCCAAGAAGAGGCCAGGCCCGGTGAAGTTTAGCTTACGGTCATTAATATCTGTCAAGGTTCCATACCTGTATTCACTATTAGTCGAAAGCTTCCTCTAAACAAGGCTAAAGTTGAGATGGTTCGTCTCACCATTTTACAACATTCCCCTGATCATCGAAATGGCAATTGGCCTATTCGAATACATCAAATTAGTTTGGACGGCCGACGGTCGGTGGGCGAATTTCGAAGCAAGTCTTACACGACAGAGCATCCAGCGGTATATTCCCTCCGAGTTCCGACATCTAAATTGGACTTGGACTGGCGTCTCGGAAACGACAGCGAATTTCCATGCATCGTCCACGGCGAGCTGGTCTTCCTATTCGAAGGATACCAAAAGGTAGTGATGTGAGATGGCCGAAATTGGTATTAAAAACTAAGAGGATAAGTCTCTTACGGGATGGCAAATACTCCAGAACGGGTTGGCTCCAGTACTCGTATCTTCAATAGAAAGACCAGTGTATTCGTACCAGCGCTGATTGAAGTATTCGGGTTTGATTTCGGGCGTGAAGGCAAACATCTGCGAGAGAGGTCAGTGGGCGAATCGCGCGGAGGAGATGTTCACGCCGTACCATTTGCGGGATGGAATTGCAGATGCGTCTGAATTTCTCCTCGCCCTTTTTATGCCAGCTCGTCTCATCCTTCAACCAGACAACTGTGTCGGCGTCAGTCTCGATATTCCCATGTGGGCTCTGCGTTGCGTGTTGGAGACAACGCAAAAAGGTACTCTTTCGAGGGGATTGGGCAAAGGGGGCTTGAGTCTAGACGGGAGGGACACACTTCCAGCAACCAGCTTTCCATCATCATCTTTGATAGGCTCCCCACCGAGTTCAATGATCTTTGGGATCCCACGAGGATCGAAGTAGCCGATGGTTTGTCGTACAATAACCCCTTCGGTAAGCAGTGTATAGATGCCCCATTTCTCAAACGGTATCTCTGCGGAAAAATCGGGTTCGTAAACCTTCCAGCGCTCCTTCAACCAGTCGATTCCCCTTCCAACGACGGGCGTGCTATCACCAAGCAGCGCTTCGGCCGCTTTATTCGTAACGAGGAGGTTGCCATCGACAGACAGACAGAATACCACAAGTTCGTTCATGTGGTCGAGAATTTTGTCCTTCATATGCATTAACTTTGGGAGAACTGCTGCCTTCGGCTTCTCTCGTCCTACCTCGGCCTTTAAAGGTAGAAAGCAGATGTTGCTGTATATTGACCCAGAAGAAGTTCGCATCACGGAAGACTCTATCCGAACAGGTACATCCGGCGTAGCATGAGCTTTGCTGGTAACCGCATCCACACTGTTGTCGACGTCATTGCCGATCCGAAGTTGTTCTTGAATGTTGGCCAGCACTTGTTCGAGTTTAATCCATCTGTAATGCTCGAGCAATTAGAACTAATTCACCACTAACATATGAGTGTTTGCAGGACTCTTCGATTGCGGTGGTGAATCGCGATTCGAATTCCAGAGCGCGATAATGGACGCGTTGGTGTCCCAGTCGCGGTTACTATTGCAAAATAGATCAACATTGTATACTTGCCTTTGCGCGTCTTTATTGAGTAGTGTTAAGGGCAGTTCGTTGAGCTTCACCGCCAAGCTGGTGATTGGTTCGGACAACGGAGAAGTTGGGAAAAGAAATTGCCGGGCAGCAGTGCTCATGCCCAATATCTTGTTGTCTCTCAAATCAGCGATGAGTAGCCGCGCAGGGCTTTGCAGAAACGATAGCGATTCTAAGCCGAGCTCCGAGAGGTCGCTGGATGAGAGGCCTGCGGTCGTCATGATTCCAAATCGTACGTGGTGAATCAGAACACCCAGTCGCGTCGATAGGGAAGGGGTCGGGCGGTAGATATATTTAAGTAATCCAAGTAGAAGATGACACGAGTTCTGCGTTAGGCTTAAAAATTGCGATTCGAAAGTATCATACGATTATAACCGGATGGCTATTGCATGGAGGGTGGAGAGGCGATTTAGGACTCTCTGGTGAGCTCGAGCAACTCGAGCAATCGAATGAGCTAGTGACAAGTCAACTGCGTTCGTACTCCGCATGTCAGCAAACAGCTGCGGTGACCTGGACAATTCGCACGCTTTTGCGTACATATTATATCCAAATTCCGATGAGTCCGACAGTTCAAGCCCCTGGTTAGATTAAACTTTGAGGTCCGAAATCCGTATGTGGTCGGTCTACGACAACGGGTCAAAAACGAAAGAGTGGTTCCAAGAGGGGTAGTCCGACGAGAATAATGAGAAGGCACTGAGCCAGGAAGACTGAGACAAAGAAGGACAACTGGCAGTTCGCCGACAAGCTCCGCATAAAGAGACCCGGGGGGAAAAGAAACCAATATCTCGATGATTAAGTAAGTTTTTGTTAAAAATGATGCGAAGGTCGCCAACAGAGCGATGGCGAGTGGGAGAGGGGAATAGAAGATTTGAAGGAGGACTTCCTCAGTCCGATAGCCCAAAGATCGGTATGAGAGGCTCGGCTCGCTCCAGCCCTATCAGGATGGAGAGAATGTAGAAGAGAATGCCGCAATGCGGACGACCTTGGAGGGTGTGGTAGTTCTGGATTGCAATTATTATGCTCCTCGAATTAGTCTGAAAACCTTAGATAATCTGAACGGGCTCAATCAAAATTATGTTTCAATATTGCTGTGCTTCGGATTCTTTCCCGCGTCCACGGAGTCCTCGGGACGAACCTGAAGAGTCTAGTGAAAATGATGTTTGGATCTCGGGCCTGAGCTCTTAGGCCCGCTGAGATAGTGAAATGTGTACTCCAGTTGGCTAGCCGAGAAAGCCCGTCAGAACAGGAAGACGGGGGTGAACGGACAATCGATGCTTTTCGGAGCTAGAGCTAATATTATTGTTTTCCCCAGCACCTACGTCTTCCGGATCTATACCTAGTTGAACCAAGCTTTCTTGAGAATAAATGATGGAGCACGGTGCTTTCACCAATAGCTGCAAAAGAAGAAGGAAGATGCTCTGGAAAGGAAATGATCGTCCTCGCCGAAGAGCACCCAAGAGGCGTGGACCAGCGGACCAGAGCTTGGAGGGGTGCTGTTCAAGTAATCTTGCTGCTAGTCCCGGTACGCCCTTGTACAGCAGTCGCCACGAGCGGGTTAAAATCTATGCGTACTCTGCATGAAGGAACTCTCAAGGGAGGAGTTATGTATGATGATGATACGAAACAGCCGTCTTGCGTCAACAGCGTGGGATAGCTGAGCTTTGTGGTGTGTGACAGTATTTTGTGGCTGTCGGGTGCTATTATCAAATAAGCCTATTAGACGAGGGGTTTTGGAGGGTTACAAAGAAGGGGGTATATTTGTGGTAGGTTAAGCTTAGCAAAATATAAACAGGCCGCTTTACCGTGATTGTGAAATTCCTATGTAGCTGTGGAGACGTTCCCCGGGGTCGGAACAAACTGCCTGGTGAGAGGGAGTATCTCGAGGGTGTGAGAAACACAAGGTACGGTTCACCGGGCCAGCCAAATAATGTTAAGACGACCGGTTCATGCAGCTACTCGTACATGCATACATACATACATATCACGAAGTCAGCAGAGGCTTGGAGAGTACACCGCAGCACTTGTCTAAGACCGGAATGAGAACCATGTCTATACGAGCGGCCTGGTCTCGCACTTGGTACTCCAAACTTGTTCTCCAAAGCAGGCAGCAAAGAGGTATTACTTACTAATTCATCGACTTGTTTTGCCGGCGTAGGCGGTAGCATGCATCGCTTGTCGGGCAGGGCGTAGTTTTCTCTATGATAGGTGCGAGACAACAGTCCTAGTCGCCTGCTGGATACGACTCCCCGGTATGTGGTAAGGAGGCCGGGAGGTGTCTGAGGGTACTGCAGGCCAAAATATTGCAGCAGACGGTAGTTTAACCCCGCTGGGGGTAATTTTCCAGAGACGGATATGCCGTTACGCACCAAGGTTGCGGGACCTCGTTAGTGCATTCGAAACGTGGAGAACGTAAAGTGGTGGAATCGAAACGGATACCGGAAAACTAGCTGCTGTGCTTGACAAATGCACCAACTTGGATTCAGCCCACGACCAGTTCAAGCAGCCCCAGCAGTCATGCAATGAGATGGGTCATATGTATCAGTTGTAGTTTGCAATTCCGCGAACCAGATACCCCGTCTGGGAGAGGAGCAGGCTCCGCTTCCTCTTTCGTTGCAGCTGGGCCTACCTTGTCAATACGGCTTCCCTCGCCTTGCAATGGCAGAACGGAAGCAGATATATATGCGGAGAGCTTTGGACTGAAGCCCAGGGGACAGCAGCAGAACTAGAAAAAAATTTTGACCTTGGCCGTAAGAACATCAACTGCCCGCCACACAAATGCACAAACTGAATTAAAACAATCTTAACCGAAGTCTGTGATCCAAGTACAACTAGCCAGATTAGCGTAACAATGCGAGCTGTCTCGGTATTTCGTGGGGCACTATGTCCCTCCTCGATTCGAGTGCAAAGGGATCCGCCCTTTCTTTCCCACAAGCGAGGCTGGTGGTGCGATGGGCTTTTGTTCGGTGCCAGGGAAGGGGAAGCTGACAGTACCAGCAGCTCAGGGTCTGTTCTGTATCTTCTCATCGCAGGGACATACTAGCTCCTTTCGGGGCACAGGGGAACAGGAAGCTCCAAAGGAAAAGAAAACATCCCGGCAAAATTGGCATCAAATCATCCTGGACGGCACAATGCGGCGGCCTCGGTCCCATGATTCTGTGAGATATAGCATGACAGCGATCCATGGCCATAGGCATTGATATGAGGCTCACAATCAAACCGCCTTACCTTGACGACATGATCTTACCAAGTCTTACCAAGCACCTTGGAAAGTAGATTCAGCGGAAACCATCAATTCGAGCGGCCTACGACTGGGAACGACGTTGATGCATCTTGCAGCCGTTACCTTCCTTGCCTAACCTCGGCGGTTCCAGCGCACTGGGAAATATTAATCTTCAAATTTCCGGATGCAGAGGCGCGGCAAGCTGCACAGAATGGATTAGACTACCCGTTCGCTGGATGATGTGACCTGCAGGAAGCAATTTTGACTGTGCTGGTAACTGGATCTTGCATGCTAAATTAATTTTCTGAGAACCCACTGGTTCTGAGTGCTCGGAGCACTAGCTACAACAGCGGGGTGGGGTGGTTGGCAGTATTGTCTGCCCGGCTATGAGAAATGTCGAACCTAGGCGGTACTTCTCCACCAGCCCATGTTTTTAGGCTCGAGATTGAGGTCTGTCCTCAGATACGGTGCGTCGACATAATTGTCCGCAATTGGGTTTTCAGCCAGCCACCAGCGTAACCAGACAGCACACGCCTTCTCCACTCCGACCAGTTTGATAGGGACCGATTAAGATGACCCCTGGCGCCCATGACGTCGAGTGTCCACTTTCGCCGGCGTTGGGCGAAAGTGCGAAAAAGCAAACAGACGGCTGTCAGCTCGCCACTGCAGTCCAGCTAGTCCCAATCTCCCAGGGACTCGGACCACATCGAGCGGGTTTACCTTCCAACGTTATTTAGCACGCGCATGCACGAATTTATCTCGGAGCGCCACTTGAAAGGAGGAGGAGCGAGCCATCAAAACAGTCTCGGGGACACTACTCTTCCTTCCATCTGGAAGATTGAGGCGACGGGACTCGCTACGGATGGCCGGCCGCGGGGCTCGCGTCAGTGAAGAGACGCCTGCATGCACGACGTGATGTTGGTGCTCGTCTCAGGCTGGCATCCTGTCGGCAAAAAGCAATGCCCGCATTGGTCGCAGGATTAACCTTCGGTACCAGGTCCACCTTGACGGGAGCTGAGATTACGAGATGATGGGACCTGTCATGGCCCGAGTGAGCGAGCTCCACAGCCGGGACTTGAATCGAATCTGAAGCAGAGCTGCGCTGCAGTCTCGGGGATGCTGATTCTCGAGGATGCATGCAGTCGGTCGTCTGAACTTTTCAACTCTAATTGAATTGATGAACTGTTGTGATACTTCTTAAATGGACGGATATATCCAACATTGCGGTCAAATGAAAAAGATCTCGGTGCGGCGAACTAACCTACCTTTGTCCAACAAGAAGAGAAATTCTTGTTTTCACATACATAATGCAACTCCATGGATCCAACGCCGGTGCATTCGGACCTCAATTACTTCCAATGTCAAGAAACGCCACCGACACAATCACGCGGGATGATCTCGCGGTTCGAGACCTCCCCCACAACACATCCGCCAGTTCGCCCAACTTTCGGGTAATTCAGGGTGCTTGCCAGCCAATTTCTTCTGGGATGAAGATTTGATATTATATTATTACTTAATTATAGGATCATCTTTAATCCTTCCCGATACGTCATCTTTTAATAAATCACGACTCGCCCTTGCTGTCGGAGAGAAATCACGGCAGCACGAGGAGATTGGTCGAATCTTCGATTCGGACGTGGCTTGCGAGTAAAGAGCCTCCGTTCGGACCCCTAGCCTTGGTGTGCTGGAATTGCGATAAAAGTCGTCGATCAGTTTCTTGGACAGGAGCTGTTTGTTAACCAAGCATCCATGCAGGGAAGCCGATGGAAACACTGGCCCATCGCGGTCGAGAATTGTTTCCATCCATGACGCAGGGACCGGCGCATTTGCATCTCCGTCAGCGACCCACGAACAAGGATTCTGTTCCTCGAAAACCGTCTTGAGTCAGATGCATAATCCTTTCTCCCATTTGCAGCTACATTTCTTCTGTGTTTGCTTGCCGGCAAGCCCAGTTCCTAAATGCGCATGCATGCGATGCATGTCCATTCCAGACACGAGGACGCTTGCTCGGTATGTGCAGGGAGCCTTTCGCCGGGGAAGTAGCTTTGTGCATACACGCTAGCCGTTACCGGCAATATCGCTGCAGATCCTCAAAATCCTGATCGCGGGCTTCCAACACCAAGTTTGGACAGCAGCAATTTATATAAGGAAACTTTTCTCAATTTATCTTTAGAGTTCACGCTGTCCGTGTCCGCCTGCAAGCCGCAGCGCCGGCGAAAGCTCGAGCCGCTCCTTTGTACATTCTCTATTTGCTCTGGCAAGCCACCATCCCGCATTGGTGACCTATCGGGAGGTGAAAGTGCAACTTTTTTGCAGCGGCGTGCGCATGGTCGACGCCATGCAAACTACTCACCGGCTTGCATGCAGCTGTTGTCTCTCGAATCTTTGAGAACTTGGTAATTCGCGTTTGCATGCAGGAGCACCGTCTCGGTCTTATATACGAGGCTTGCGTGAATAGTGGTTTTTCAGCTGCGGAATTTCCCCAGTTGCCCGCGATCCGAGAACTATCGGGGTCGATTCGTGAGCACATGCTCCCCTGACGAGCAAGCTGAACTAGAGTCAGGAGCACACTGCATCATGCAGCCATCTCCTCCATGTGGCCTCCGAGGAACCGATGTTGCAGATCATTTCGCATTAAGGAACAGGAACGGGCACTATCTTTCTCAACATTGCAATTCTCTGCTCGTAGCGCTACGTAGCGTGATCGTGGGTTTGAATGTCCCAACGATCCGTTAGTCTAGATCCGGAAGTACCGCGGTCTTCTGAAAGCATTGATCTGCGGTGTCCATCAAAAGACCCGACGTCCAGAACACGCTGATCGATCGTGCGAGCATCGCTGCGACGAAGGGGCATCTCGTTTCTGAAGCTCTCTCTTGCCGCCGGAACTCTTTCGATCGAGCTCATAAGTGAGATGCAACCTGGCTGTCGACGTGTCACATTACCGCACACCCTCAGTCATGATCGCCAAAATTGCAAAAGAGAAGCTGATAGTGTGGGAAAACTTTCGGGGACTTACTTTCCTAAATCGGTGCTTTATTACTTCGTATACGTAAATTTAACACCTCGTGATATTTCGATAATCACCAACAGGAAAATCACCAGTGAGAGTGTTTAACAAACTCCACGGAGCAGCAGAAATGTGGATCTGTTTGTCCTTAATGTTGCCATATTGCATGACGCAGGCGTACGTCGCTACGCCGACAGTCGCAACGGATTGATAATAAATGACGTCTGCGTGCATTATTCGCAGAACAATGCACCGCGCTACTATCTTTCAGCGTTCAATCTATGCCACGGACCTCTAAGGGGCACCCGGGACATCCCATCAATCAGACTGCTGCCCTCGTCGAGGAATGCAAACATACGCGGACATATGCATACGCATACATGTACCCTTTGCGCACCCAAGGGCTGAGTATATGTGTAACGGTTGCATGAGACTTAAGCAAACATTAGGGAAGATAACTTGAAGATAATATAAATCTAAGAGAACGGTGCCAAAGTCAGGTGATGTCGATTTGTATCCATAGACACCGCAAAGGTTGCAATGTTGATAAGCGCGTTAACCGAAGTACTGGCCACATCTCGATTTTATGGATGCAAGTTACATCCTGTCTCACGATGAAGTCGCTGAAATGAACTGGACATTTCACTCAGCGTCCCCGAGACTACAGTTCACTAGAATGTTGACCGCGTCGACCGAGCATTTTGGGTTACGCGCGCTCTGTTGTCTCAGAAAGCCAAACACCGATAATGAAGTTACGTCGTGATACAGCATGCTAGCAGTTTGCTAGCTAAGTATACATTGCTCAGCTCCGGAAATATCAATAGGCTAGGCTTTGCATGCAACGTTGGTTAACTTTAGAAGCTAGAAGAATGCATCGAATAAGCACACGCATATGCATAAAACAATGTTCGCTCTCTGGAACACAAGTGTACGCTTCTCCGAGACGTTGATCCTGCGAGTCCCCGAGCTCAAGCCTATACTCAACAGCGCCTAGTGCCTCCTCCAAAGTAAAATGTTAATCCCGCGACCCGGCTGGGCTGACGTGAAGCCTGAAGGGGAATGATAGGCGCTCAAGGACCCCGACTTCCACGTGACACACGCTCTGCGCTTGCCGGCCAATCGCGGCGCCTCGCTTGACTTTCCCGATCGGGAAACGTGATTGGCGGCATCGTCCAACGCGTGATCGGACCAAACAACGCGTGTCTACCGACACTACACTCTGTGTATTATAGACAGACAAAGTACCTGCTACCTCACCATCTCAGCCGAACGAAACGAAAGTACTCGGATTTTACCTACTACGCACGATCACGGGCCTCGTATGGCTTCATCTGCACTGCGAACAGCCAAGAGACCAGTCGCCACATACGCCAAGAAGCACCGTTCATATCTCGACCGCCGGAACGATACCCGTGACGACGATGCGCACAGTGCGAAACGGGCTCGATTGTCGCCTGCCGAGGGCGAGAACAGCGTGGAGTCCGCTGGAAATGAAACGGCCGACTCGTATTCTCCCGGACATTATTCCGATGAGGTGAAGCGGGACAACAGTACCGGCAGCAGTCAAGCGGACGATGAGGAGGAAGACGATGGCACAACCTCTGCGACGACAGCAGGTACGAATGGGAGCACCGCGACTTCGAAACCGACTGCATTCACCATCTCCACGCGGCGACGACCACTCTTCAAGCGGAATACTGCAAAATCCACACCTCCCACAACATCATCGACAAAGCAGCAACAGCAGCAGAAGCTAGTGCAGATGCAAATCGACCTCGACGGCGTCGGGGCGCCCAGAATAACCTGCAGAGACTGCGGCATGTCCTATATACCTTCGGCCGCGGAGGACGCAAAACTGCACAAGCGGTACCACGCCCGAGTCGCAGAGGGTTTGGAGTTCGGCACCGCCAGACGGGAGACCATCGTCTGGGAGGGAGACATGCTAAGCAGCACCCCTTTACCCGCCGCGCGAGTGGCAACGCCCCGGGAGAAGGAAAACGGGGCGTCAGGGCCGATACAACGGTTCTTCTCATCCTCAGCAGCGAAAGGGGGCGAGGGTGGCAAGCTGGGCAGGGCGGTGCCATCCAAGGGCCATGCCGCTGCTGCCAGGGTGTCCGCGGCCGCCTGCTGCGTCGTTGTCGAGATCACCCGCCGCAGCACACCGACCGAAAGGAAGAAAGCTGCGGAATTTCTCCGTTTTGCCAACCAGGAGCTGTCCGCGCAGGAGGTGCCGGATAAAGTGCTCTGGAGCGTTTCTTCTCCGGCAACGGGAGACGGGAATATCGCCAGCGAGGCGGCCGGGGAGCGGTTCAAGATATACATGTACCTGGAGGGTACTAAATGCGTCGGCCTGTGTCTCGCGGAAAGCATCCAGGAGGCACAGTGGGCGCAGCCTCAAACTGACTGTGACGATAATGACACCGGCGGCATCGGGATCAGCTGCTCCCTAACAGTAAGGTTCGTAGTCACATACCTTTGATATGTTGAATCACCCGAGCAATGCTAATGGTATCGTGTCGATCCCATAGCCAAGCGAAGGAGCCGGCCTTGCTGGGCATCTCGCGCATCTGGACGAGTCCCAAGCACCGAAGACGCGGCGTGGCCTCCCGGCTCGTCGACTGCGCCGCGGAGAATTTCGTCTACGGGATGAAAATGGAGGCTGAGAACGTCGCCTTCAGCCAGCCGACCGACTCCGGGGCCTGCCTTGCGCTGCGGTGGATTGCTGCGCGCGGAAAACCGGGGCCAGAAGTTCCAAACCAAGACAAAGGCGAAGGGGAACCAGGATGTGAAGATGGGAGGAATTGTACCGGGTTCCTGGTTTATTTCGACTCGGTGTGAAGTCAGGGTCAAGCTCAGTCCCATCGAATCACTTATCCTTATATCTTATGCTATATTATTGATACCCTGGATATACAACTACAACTAGAAGCGCAAGCACAAGCGTCTTGGGTCGGAGTACTTGTATTTGTACGGACAACATTCAATCACACTTAACTGATAAGCTTGCATGCCGATAAATCATGAACGCTTACTTTTCCACCAACCCCAAACGGCCAGCATCTCCGAGACTAGTATTCACAACTATATGCTACGTAGGTATTAATAGAACTTGACAGCAGATACAAAGCCGTGGCAACAGGGCACGCATAACGTTAGCTGCCAAATTGCTGCACGATCGCAGCAGAAACAGGGGACAGCCGGTATTCTGTATTCGAGTAGGACCGAAAGTCGTGGCAAGTATCCACTCCCGTCCTCGGCACCATATCCGAGCGAGTGCGATTCACCATGCACCGCGGACGAGTTGACTTCCAGGGCGAGTTAACATGCATGTAGCTGCTGCAGGGTCCTCCTGCGGACACATATCATGATGCAGCTGACGTTGCGGATATATTGACATTGTACCGCCGGGGTCCGTGCTGTTCTTATATTCACCCATCAAAGCATCAGATGCTCGCACGCGGCCGGCCCTGAGCACACGCACGGGGTTTTTGAATAATATTCGTTCATCTCGGTGCGAATCGGACCTGCAGATCGATGATCAATCGTCCCGGTGAGGATACTTGGTACGTACGCCGAGACCAGCACGTAAATACGTACGTAAACTAAGGCGAATTCGAAATAAAAAACGGTTTCAGGGGCTGCCTGGTCTGGCATTTTCGTATCTGCCATGTCATATCGAGATCTCGAGATTCGAGTTCCAGTTCCAGTTCGAGCTCAGGCCTCGCGCTTGGGGCGGCTTACCATGCCGGCAATATAAACCGCGAACACCTCCTGCAGCCGTGCAACTGTCTTCTAGAATACAATTTGCAATAACTGGTAGGGCTGCCGCGGCAATGCAATCAAATCAAAGCAATCAATCGGCCGATCAGATTTAATGCTGTCTGCAAATCTGCGATGCGTACGAAGCCGCGGCGAAATCTCAAATGAGCATATCCCAATGTTTGGATGATCCATGTAAATGCAGAAAATAGCAAGAGTTCAAGTCCACGTCCGCCCTTTCTTTGTGGAAAATATGGGCCCTCTATACAACTTTACCTTTAATATTCTGATATCATTTTTCGTACGTATTAACAGAAGAATACGGTGGTGCTATTTCCGCTTAATAATATTAATTGTCCCGTGAAGTCGTCCTCTAGGCCAGCGAAGAACCATAGAACGGCGGTGTGGCTTGCGAGACAAAAGGCAGCCGGCGGCTCTTTCGGAGTAACAGTATACATACGGTTTTGGATGGACGATCTATAACAATAGTGATAGTTCTTTTTTATATCACGATCCAGCATTGGGTCTAAGCGATCGACGTGCAGGTGTGCGATGCCTTGATGATATCGATAATGTTCCTGTCATAAACCAGACTATCATTCCTAGTTGATATGTTATATAAAAAGCATGATAATTATCTAAATACAAACAATTTATTTTGTACGACCTTCTAGGATCTCGCCAGCTCGACTGCCTGCGCATTGGAGATTCCGGTATCATAATCATGAGCGAATTTGTCAAGTTTTCTGCGGACTTTAACTAGTTCATCTCTCCGGTAGAAATCAACTGCCCATATTTGGATCTCGACCATTAACACGGCTTCAGAATGGAGAATAGTCTCATTAGAATGGTATCGAGCAGCCAGACTTGAACAGATATCGTTCTTTAGAAAACAGATTGTCAAAGCTTTAATTCACATAGTAGGCGCTTAGAAGAGCAGCTATATATCCTTCAATACGGTACTTTAATTGAAGAGATCTGATACTTAATCCCAAGGTTGTCTACAGATCTGTAGATCGAGGGGTTGTTCTGAGAGCACTGGTATACCAATAGAGCATTGCACTAGATAGATCAAAGAGCGTTTTGCTTCCACTTCATATTCAGCTGGGCCGATGGTATAATATCAAGAAGTGGATTTGCTATCCCAATGTTGTCATATAGCATATACGGTACATGCAATACGCATAAAGACACATATATAATAAGTTTAAAGACAGCTCGTGAATTTATTGGATTATAGGCCCAAACACTTCTACAGACGGCGAGAAGGACGAGGACGATGGTGACAGCAAGATGAACGGGAATAATGAAGATGACGAGGAAAGTATATAGTGAAAATGAAGAGAAACGGGCAAAGGCGGAGAGAACCGAGTGCAAGCATCTACAACGCGTTAACGACTAGAGGACAGCGGTTGGGATGGCTTTGAAGCTTCAAACCTTCGCGGAACACTACAGGCAATTCTTTGTGTATCAGTTCTAGAATTCTGGCAGGTACTCGAGAAATTAAAATAGCACATGCATGAGCTCAATTCAAGTGTACATGTACGAGCCTCGATGGTATCGATATGATTCTGTCGTAAACCAGACTGCCATTCCCGGCTGATATATTATATAAAAAAGACACGACAACTATCCAATACAAACAATTTACACTGCAACTATAGTCCGCAAGGAATCCAGTATATACCCAGACAAAGTACCAGTATACACCAGCAGCGATAGCGCTACAGACAACGTGGTATTTTGCCCAGTGCGGCCGGCATGTGCCAAAATGTAGATGAGATCCTCCCTCATTACAAAAAATATACTCGCCCGTCGCCATTGCATCCATGCATGCGACCAGAGCTCGAACTTACCTCCAACTTCCAACCCCCATCCGATACCCCCACGCGCATACCCCCAGAAGGACGAAAAGTGCGAACGAACAAAACCAAGCAACTACAATAAAGAAAGAAAAAAAAAAAAAAAAATCTGACAATATAAAATGCCAAAACAGAAATACAACGAACCGAAACGACCGCTGAACGAAGAACCGACCTGCACGTGCAAAATTCTACGAAAACATATCCGCCAAACCACCATACTCGGGCGTCCGCTTGTCCATCGCCTCCCGCTGCTCCCGCTCAATCGCAGCTTTACGCTCCCGCTCCTTCTCCTTCTCCGCCTTCTCTTTCTCCTTCGCGCGGGGCACGACGACCTTCCCCTTCTCGCTGAGCGGGACGCCGCGCACGTCGCCCAGCAGGTCCATCATCAGCGACCGCTGCACGCGCGCGTTCAGCACACCCATGACCCGCCGATGGAAGGTGTTGACCTTCTGTTCGGTGACACCGGGGACGGTTAATAACAGTTGCCGCGGCTGGTCCGTCGACGGCGAGTACAGCGTGTAGATCTGCGCTATCAGCCCGGCGAGATCTTTCTGGATTTCCACAAAATAGTCGTTATTGAAAGACTGCACGCCCAGCGATAGTTAGCGATAAGAATATATCAAAAAGAATGAGTGATGTCCTACGTTGATGGCGGCCATGAAAACCTCGCGACAGATGAACTCTCGCAGACCGGGCCGTGTTACGAATTCGTCGAGAATGGACCGGAACACGCGGATGATTATTCCGCAGCACCGCGAGTCCCGCATGCCGAGCACGTGCGTGCAGAACAGTATCAGCGGCTCCAGAATGTTGTCGCACGAGAGGATGAACTCGCGCATCTGCCCCTCCCGCTTCGTGGCTGCCGACGGCTCCGACTGCGAGAGCTCCAACTGTTCCGTCGGAAAGCCCGTTTCTGTGCATATACAACAGCGGTTAGTAGGGTGTGGTGGGTGTAGTTTGCGGGGACTGCAACTTACCGGGCCGTCCGGGGTCCAACAGCTGCGCGACGACGAGCACGGCGGTGTACGTCAGCTGCCGCAGGACGCTCTCCTCCTTCATCTCGACCGTCAGTTTGTCTTCCTCGATGGTCGCGATCAGTCCCGCGTTGACCAGCCGAGTCCACTCGCCGACGACCTTCTTGTCGACCTGGAGGAACAGGCTGGACAGGAAGGGCGTTAGGAAGTGCGGCCGATACTGCACCGGGCATTCGTCCAGAATGACGCGACTGATGTTGATCAGCGTGGTCATCTGGTGCGACGATAGCGAGTCCGCGTCTTGGAACATGGCGATGGTCAGAGGCCC
Organism: Drechslerella dactyloides; assembly: GCA_020064725.1. Taxonomy (NCBI): domain Eukaryota; kingdom Fungi; phylum Ascomycota; class Orbiliomycetes; order Orbiliales; family Orbiliaceae; genus Drechslerella; species Drechslerella dactyloides. The sequence goes on from JAGTWJ010000019.1 coordinate 2,190,633, forward strand.
CGGCAGCTCCGGGTAGTCGTAAAAGTTGATGTCGAGCTTGCCCAGCGCCCAGAGGATGGAATAGCACGTCTCCCGCACGGTGCGTATCGTGCCGCGGATGGATGACGCGAAGCCCTCCATCGTGAGCCGCGTCTTGGACACGTTTTCGTAAAACTCGTCTCTGCTGCCGGACGAGATGCCGGACTGCCAGAATCTGTCCGTGAGAACTCGCTGCATGACCGGGTGCAGCTCGAGCGGCAGGTTGCCCCAGTTTTTCGGATTGTGAAAGGCGTGCGCGTGGGTGAGGAATTTCAGGAGATTGGGCAGGATCAGATTGATTTTGTTGCGCCAGATGTGGCAGGCTATATCGTACGTTGGAGAAGGCTTCTTGATCTTGTCGGCCGTGATGGCAATGTAACCCTTGGTCGCTCGCAGCGGGAGTGCGTTATACTTGTCCGTCAGGTGCGACTGCAGGGTCTGGCCCTCGGCGTCGAGTTCGTGGGCGCTCCAGTCGCGGATCTGGTTGGCCTTGCGGGTGTGCAGATATTCCTCGACCTGGTTGAGCATCAGGAGGCGGCAGAATCCGTCAAAGGAGGATAGCATCTCCGTCAGCTCGGGACGGCACCAGTCCTCGATGATGGGCGTCAGATGGCTCTCGAGCGTTCGGATCCTGAGCTGGGGGTCGATCTGCTTGGTATGCAAGACGATGCTGTAAAGGAAGGTCTGGTACGCGAGGCGGTGGCGGCCGTCGAGCTGCTGGGTGGTCATGATTTCGTTGATCTTCATCTCGAGCTGGCCGTAGACGGAGATGAGGTTGTCCGGCATCTTGACGGCGAGCCGTTGCAGCTCGCCGATGCAGGTGCCCTGCAAGTCCTTGACGGCGTCGTTGTAGGCGCCGTTGGGGGTGTTTTCGGGGAGCCGGGTCAGCAGGACGTACTCGAGGGCCTTGAGCATGAGGCCGGGCTGGTTCTCGAGGGCGGTGGTGGACAGGGCGACGACGAGCTGGACGACCTTCTTCTTGATCATGGGGTCCTGAAAGTCGATGGTGAGCAGCTTCTCGCACCACTGGCCGAGGTTGTTCTCGAAGGCGGACTGGGGTTCTTGGCTCTCGCGGATGCTGTCTTGGGAGAGCGAGGTGAACCATCTGATGTAGCCCTTGAGGGCGGCGTCGACGACGGTGAACTTGGCGTCGGTGCGGAGGTAAAAGTCGGAGTTTTTGACGTAGTTTTCCGGGGTGATGGGGGGCATGTCCTTGAGCATCTGGGTGATGGCGGAGTCGAGGTTGTTGAGGATGAAGGGGAAGACCTCGAAGGGGCGGCGGCGGACGAGGGAGTCGATGATGCTCGAGAGGTATCGGCGGTAGTTGCCGAGGAAGGAGTGGCGCTCGGGCATCGTCTCAAAGTCCTCGAACAGGAAGAGGTAGGAGGGGTTTTTCGAGTTCGCCGGCAGCGACTCGTACTGTATCATGTTAGCTATTGCTCGTAGCTCTGCACCCAATTGGAGGTGCCGGGGGGAAAAACAAGGAAGAAGGGCGGGAATACCCTCAGTAGGCGCTCGTCGCAGAACTGGATGAGCTGGGGCGCGAGCTGCTGGGCGGTGGGGTGGTCGCGCAGGTCCTCCTTCCTGAGGATGCGGGCCCAGGCGCTGATGTTGTGCTGGGAGACGACGAGGCTCTGGGCCTTTGCGAACTCGAAGAGCAGAAGCAGAAACTCGGAGACGTCGGCGTCCGGGGGCATGCAGCTGTACTTTTCCTCGAGGGTGTTTCCGAGGTTGCCAATCATTTCGGCGAAGCGCTTGAGGAAGAGGTAGATGTCCTCGTCGGGGGCCTCGGCGTCGACGGAGATGGCGGCGAGGATGTTGCGGAGCTCTCTGATGGTGGCGGTGCGGTAGAGGGGCCCGACGATGGCGCGAAAGTCGTCGTCGTCGAGGAACTCTCGTTGGAAGAGGGTGGTCAACGCTTCTATCGAGATCTGACCGGTCAGCTGAAGATATAGAACGAGAAGAAGCAGAGGAAAAAGAGAGGGGGGCCGACTTACGACTCGCAGCTGGGCGTTGCCACACATCATGGCCCTCCCCAGGCAGTCCACGGCGCCGGTGTGCACAATGGCTCTACAAGGTCGTTAGTCTGCGGGGCGGCTGGTCATGTACGGTGGGCGGTGGCAGCAGCTGTGCTGGTGGTGGTAGTAACGGATGGAGGTGACAGGTGATGGAGGTGGAGGTGGTGGAGGTGGTGATACGGTGGAGGGACGTACTTTGGGATGGACCAGGACATGCAGGCTCTGAGGGTGGAGAGGGCCTGGACGGCAAAGGCCTCGGCCTTGGGGTCGGCGACGCCGGCGGCGAGGCATTCCTGGAGCTGGAGGACGAGGCGGCCGAGCCAGCCGTCCTGGCCGCAGCGGATGTCGACCTTGTTCTCGCGCTGGGGGTAGGATTCGGCGAGGACGCGGAAGGGGGTGAAGATGTCGACGCAGGCCTTGTGGAGGACGGAGGTGCGGGGGTCGGAGTGGGAGTCCTCGCGGTTGAAGATCTCGTCGACGAGGGATTCGAGGATGTACATGGCGAGTTCGCGGTGGAGGAGGTCCGTTTCCCAGAGCTTGACGAGGTTGAAGTCCATGTCTAGCCACTCGGCGGCCCAGGAGCGCTTTGCGACGTCGACCCAGAGCTGGGCGACCTTGTTTCTGAGGTAGGACGGGTCGTCCGGGCGGGAGCGCTGGGCGAGCTGGACGACCCAGAGCCGGATGGCATCCGACTCCTCTCTGGCGTAGTCGAGCCAGTTGTAGCGGATGGCGTGGGCGAGGAGGCCGAGGCCGAAGTGGCGGACGGCGGGGATCTGGTCGAGGTCGGCGGCGAGGGTGAAGCCGTGGAGGGGGGCCTTCGCGTCGGCCTTTGCGTGTTCGAGGTAGTCGCCGGCGTGTTTGCGGTGGGAGTTTGAGGAGGAGGGGTCGTGGATGACCTGGAGGGCGGCGATGATTTGCTGGACGGCCGGCCCGTCGGCAGCATTCGCAGAACTGCCATCGGCAAGCGTGCTGGGTGAAGCCTGGGGTAATGTGGAGGAGACATCGCGGGTGGTGGTGGAGGAGGAGCCGCCGTTGGCGAGGTGGAGGTGGTGATGCTGGACGGGGTCGCCGGCAGCGTCCATGTCGACGACGATGAGGGCGAGGAGGAGAGGTCGCGATGGTTGGATCTAGGGAGGGAGAGGGGGGAGAGGGAGGAGGTTGGAGGAGGAGGAAGGATGACGAGAGAGGGAGTGAATGGGAGTACGGTACACGTGGATTGGCGTGAAAACGTGACTGGGTGTTTCCGCGGCGGCTGCACAGCGCTGTGAGTCAGCGCCCGCTCATAATTGTATCCCGCCGCAAAAAAGGGCGCGAGTCGTGACAGCCGCAGATATACTACTTATACACAGGTGATGTGTAAGCAGCGGTGGTGGTATAAGAGGTAGTGGTATAAGAGTGGTAGCAGTGTGAGAGTGTGGGGCGCAGGCGGGCGGCAGGCGTGCTTGGTTGCCGCGACTGACAGCTCACAGCGACAGACTTCAGACGAAGGATCGAAAGAGGCTGCAGAAGGTGGTCTCGTGACGTGCAGCGATATCGCTTTATTTATACTATCACTATTTATGGGGGCATTTATGATATATGCAGCATTTACTAGTGATGCACAGAGTGATATTCACTCGTAAATAGATAAATACACCATAATACCCTACTCGCAGATTATATAATCACCCTCGCCATAGATGGAGATTGTATGTAATTGTATTCGGGCGCAAGATTGGAGGGAGACTGGCGTGATGTGTTGCTCCCCTCTTCAATTGAATTGTGTTGCGTGGTGTCTTTTTTCCTCCTCGCTCTCGGCTGGCTGGCCGTCTGGCTGTCTTTTGCTGCTGGCTGGCCATCTCTTTTTTTTCCTTCTTTCCTTCTTTCCCTCTCTCTCTCCTCCTCCTTTGAACCTCCTCTCTTCTTCTTCTTCCCCTCCTCCCCGTCATCATCGCCATCATCGCCAACTTTTCCCATCGCCGCTGTTTTTCGCGGGCGTCCCGACTCCGAAGCAAACCTTCCTCCTCTTCTTTGCCTGAGAAGAGGGGCCTGCTGGTGCTCTTGTTTGACAGCCGCCGTTTGGCCCGTTTGTCTGGCCCCTCTCGCCGTTCCCGTTTCCCTCTCGATCAAACATCGCTAACCTCGTCCCAGTGTTTGTCACCGCCAGTACCACCACCACCATCGCACCGCCTGCCGAAGAGTGGCGGGCAAACATCTCCGCTTCCATCCACAGATCAAACCCGCCCTTCAACCTCCCTCCAAGCCTGCCAGGCCGTCCTTGTCTGCGTGTCGGCCTGGTCTTTGACTCCATCGTCGCCCCTGCCTGGCCGACGGCGCGCCAGCCGCAGACGCCGTCCGCTGAGACGCACGGAGCCCCTCCCCGTCCTCTCCCGAATCGCCGAATCTCAGTCTCCAGACTGCGCCGAATCCCATCTCCATCTCCAATCTCCAATCTTCATCTCCATCTCCATCTCCAATCTTCATCTCCATCTCCATCTCCAATCTCCAATCGACAAAGCAGTCGACAAAGCAGTCGATAAAGCAATCGATAGAGACAGCGACCAATAAGGAGAGCATCGATAGGAAGGGAAAGGAAGAGATGGCGTTCCTCGGGTCGCCGCCGCAGTCGTACTGGCCGTCGCCGTTCGTCGCCGACCCGGCCTTCGACCCCGAGCTCACCGACCCGTCCGCCGGCCTCCACGACGCCCAGCAGCCGCCTCTGCCCCACGGCGTCCACCCCTCCCCGGACAATGCCGCCCACCACCATCACCACATCCTCGACCCGGCCCTCTCCGACGACATGCCCCCGCCCCAGGGCCAGCACCCCATCATCTTCCACCAGACCTCCCCGCACTCCTACGCCCCGCCGCCCCCCTTCGAACAAGGCCTCCCGCCCCCCGACCAAATCTACTCGCCCACCCGCATCAGAGCCCCCTCGTCGAAGGACCTCCAGACCCACAACAACGGCGAGGTCGTCATGGACGACGGCCACGGCGCCGCCTACATCGCCCCCGCCCAGCACCCTTTCCTCGGAAACGGCATGCACCACCCGGACATGCACCAGCCCCTCGGCCAGCCGCCCCAGATCAAGTTCCGCGCGACCACAAACAACTCCGCCGGCTCCGGCAGCCACGGCCGCCGCCCCAAGATGACCAAGGAGGAGCAGATGGCCCGCCGCCGCCTCCGCACCGACACCGACGAGTACCGCACCCAGGAGCGCGAGCGCATGCGCCGCCGCCGCGCGCGAGAGAAGGAGGAGCGCGAGAGGATGCGGAGAGAGCAGGAGGAGCAGCTCAGAGCCGAGGGTAAGGAGAGCTGGATCGCACCCGCTACCGCTCCCACCACCACTACCACCACCACTACTACTATCACTACCTCCGCACCTGCCTCTATTGCTGCCGTCGTTGCTTCCACGCCCGCTGCCCCCAAGCGGAAGACCGTCAAGATGGTCAAGAAGAAAGCATCCGTCGCGGCCCCCGCCGCCGTGGACGAGGGTACGACCGCCGACAGTCGTTTCTAACCACATCTCGCCGACTCGTGCTAACATTCACCCTTCTCATCCACAGGTTTAGGCGCCGTCGAGGAGGACACCGCGCGAGAGAGCAAGCGCCAGGCCAAGGTCGACAGCCGAGCCGCCGCAGCCACCGAGGAGCCAGCCGCCGAGTCGATGGACGTGGAGGATGCCGCCGAAACTCTTAAAGATGAGGTCGAAAACCCGGCGGCGCAGAGCGAGGGTCCCGAAGAGCAGTCGGCCGACTCGGAAAAAGCGGCGGTCCAGCCTGAAGAGTCTGCGGAAAAGTCGCCCGACGGTCCTGAAGGAGAGGCCGGCAGCGAGGACCGAGACGAGAGCCCCGAAGATGATGCTGCGGGGAAGAAAGATGGAGCTCGCGCGTCCACCCGGCGTGCCGCCGTCGGAAAGTCAAATGCATCGACCCCCCGGCCCACGCGCTCGGCTGCCAAAGCCGCCCCCGCAAAGCCCGCAGCGCCCGCCCGCCCGTCGCGCGCCGCCCGATCCGCGCCCGAGCCCGACAAGGTCGTCCAGGAAATCACCACCACCCGCTCCGGAAGGACCACCCGCAGCGCCCTCAGCAGCAAACCGGCCGTCAAGGACGAGCAGGCCGAGTCCCCGGTGCAGGCCGGCGCTGCTGCTAGCGCAGGAGCCGCAGCGGCGAACGCGGCAGCTCCGACGCCGCTCAAAATCACCACGCGCAAGCAGACGGTGACCACCGTGGCCAGCCCGTCTTCGCCGGCCGTCAGTAAGACCCGCGTGTCGCTCAAGTCGCTCTCCACCGCTGCCACCGCCCCGTCCGCGCCCACGGACGCCAAGTCGCCGTCCTCAGCGCGCACGGAGCCCAAGTCCGGACAAGCCATGGCGCCCGTCGTCATGCTGTTCGGCTATCCCGCCGGCGCCAACCCCCCCTGCGACGTCGGCTCCGTTTCCGTGACCGTGGAGAGCACGCGAACGGGGAAGATTTGCATGATGACTGCGGACGATATGCGGCGTCCGGCGACCCCCGCCGCCGACGAAGGCGCCGAATCAACCGACAGGATGGACGTCGACGAGAACAAGGACAAGGACAAAGACGCCAACGAAGAAGGGGAGGCGTCGGAAAAGCCGGCCGGCAGCCAGCGCGGCTCGAGCACGCCCGACGCGAACGCGAGCGCGAACGGGCGCTTCAGCTGGGACCTGGTCGTGCAGGTGCTCAAGGCGGACGTCGGGTTCGACCCGGCGACGGACGAGCTGGTCGGGTTCCACCACAAGGACCCGTTGCTGCTGAGCTGCGACCGGCACCTGAACACGGCGATGACGATGGCGGCGAAGGAGGGCGTGCGGATGCCGAAGTGGTACGTCTACGAGAAGCAGCAGCAGCCGCAGGCCCCGCAGTGACCATCCTACTTGTTTCTCCACGTACGCATTTCATCACGGGTAGGATGTTATATCACTTTTACATCTAGTACTGTCTTTTCTGTTCATAGGATTGAGTGCTTTTACTGGGGTGCTTTACCCCGTTTATCAGATTCGATTCGATTCTGTCGTTTTTATCTTGAATTATCGACTGTTGTTGTTGCGTTTAATACCCCTCTATTATAATCTGCGTGCTTGCCGGTTGCGGCGGTTTTTTTTTTTTCAATCGACTGCATTGCTTGTTTTTGTGATTTAGCCCGTATATAGTGAGAACGACGTTACTTTTTTATCTTATACTACAAAGTATACTGTACTAGCCTGCTGTGCGCTGTGTGGTGCGGTGATGTGATGTGACGAGTGAGTGCATTAGCGGCGAATCAGCGCAGGTGTTCTAGCTGTCGTTTGCTCAGCTGACGCGCTTGAGCTGCCTGCTTCCCTGCCCTGTCTCCTCGCCCCGTGCATCGCGGCCCCCGTCCGGCAGCGGGACCGCTATCGCATCGCATACTTAAAGCGGCGGTGCCCCTTCCGTCTTATCACACTCCTTCCTCTTTCCTCTTTCTTATCGATACTATATACACTCATTCTATAATACACTCACTCAACAATACCACCTCCACGATATACACGAGACTGTATTGAGTATGCGCCTGCTACCGTTCGCCGCAGGGCTGCTGGGTGTGCAAGAGGTGGCAGGATGGGGTTTCATGGGCCATAAAACGGTAGCGCTGCTGGCGTCACGGCATTTATTACCGGAGACGGCGACGTTTGTGAGACGGTTCTTGTACCGCGATCAGAGTATTATGGATGCGGCCGTTTGGGCGGATCGATATGCGCATGTTCCGTTCGGACGGTATTCGAAGGGGTGGCATTATATCGACGCGAGGGACGAGCCGCCGGTTTGGTGTGGGATTCGGTATAAACGGGATTGTGGGGATGATGCTGGTGATGGCGGGTGTATTGTCTCCGCGCTCGTTAATATGGTTAGTTACATTTATACCCTATCCGTTTTTATACCTGTGCTTGTACCCCGTCCTTTCTACTTGAGGGTAGGTAAGTAAATCCTACCTCGGTAGATAGGTAGGCAGGTACGGGTAGATTGGTGTATATATCGTACAGAGCGTGTGTGTGTTTGTACGAGGGTATGGGCTAATATAATGAGGAGTGTATAGACGGCACGATTGCAGGATGAATCGCTACCGTGGCCGCAGCGAGCGCAAGCACTACGGTTCGTCCTACATTTCCTCGGCGACATCCACCAGCCACTACACACCGAACACCTCGCCCGCGGCGGCAACGGCGTCCACGTCCTCTTCCACGCGCGCGAGACGAATCTGCATTCGTTATGGGACGGAGCAATGCTCGAACGAATCTGGGGCCGCGGCGCGGACCGCAACGTCGCCCTCCTCACCACCGCGCTCGACGGTCGTCTTTCCGACGGCGGAATGTACGCTCTCGATCGCCCACGCTGGCGGGCGTGTCTTGACGTTACGAGTGTGCAGGAGTGTGCGGTCATCTGGGCTTCCGATGCGAATAAATACGTGTGTAGTTATGTACTCGCGTCCCCCGTCGAGGGGAAGGAGCTTGGTGGACCGTATGCGGATGGGGCGGTGCCGATTATCGAGCGGATGGTCGCGGCGGCGGGGTATCGTCTTGCCGGATGGTTGAATACGATTGTTACCGGTCGCGACGGGCTGGATGAGGTGCCGAGTACGTATACGGCGTATAGCGGGGAAGGGGGTGATGCGCTGTACGGTGTTGTGGAGGGACGGGATGCTGAGGATGTGGTTATCGATAAGGCGATTGAGGAGTATGAGCGGGTGTATGGTGTTGAATATGGGTGTCACGATCACGATCACGGTTCGTGGGAGGGGATTAAAGTACAGCATTGATACGGTCATTATGGTTAAGTACTTGTCGGAAGTTGGAGTTGAGGTGTGAGAGTTTAGTGTACTGTATTACCTGTGAGTGTTATAATATTTATACGGTGCATACGCATGATGTATGAATGGACAGTGTCTATGTCTACACTTTTATATCGATCGAATCGGCCGTAATATACAGGGTAATGGTAACGACTATCGCAATCCTAACCGCTCCTCGACCCGCCGCCGCACGTCCGCCATCTCCGCGCCCTGCCCTTCAAACATGCGCTCCACCCGCATCTGCAGCGTCGAGCGGTCGCCCGTGCCCAGAATCTGCACCAGCCGGTCGATTGCACGGCCGTCCCTCTCCGTCTCCTCCTCCGCCTCTTCCTGCCCGTCTTCTTCATCTCCACTCGGCGGCTGTTCATCGCCGTCGCCGTCGTCCACGTCCGCTGGTATGATCGGCCCGTACCGGTCTGTGAACCACGGCCGGAGCGCCGCGGGTACCAGACCGACCTCCATCAGCGCCGACGCCCGCTGCGGCACCGTCAATCCATTCGGAAACCCGACGCCCTCGTCCACCATCGCTATCAACGTCGCCTGCAAATCCGCCTCGCCGACTTCAAACGGCGCCTCGTCCCCACCGACGTCCATCATCACCTGCCGTTCCACCTGTCCGGCCGCCGGCTGCGGCGGCGTGTAATCCGGCAGCAGACTGCGAAGGAACACCTGAAACATGCCAGCGCGGCCCACGTTCCCGCCGCCGGCCGTCGCTGCCGCTGCGACGGCGCGCTCCTCTTGCGCTTCCATCTCCTTCTGGTAGCTGCTCTCCGCGCCGGTGGGAGGTAGCACGTCCCATGTGTAGCCTTGGTCTTCGCGTAGTGCACGGGGTAGATATCCGATCAGCGTCCGTCCTTCCCGCGGGTCCATTAGAAACACGTGCCGCGCGAGGTCCCGCAGCCGTTCACCCGCGTACACCACGTCCGGTGCCTTGCCATCGGTCTGCACTTTACCCATCGCGCTGATCGTGGCGAGGAGGAAGCTTGCATGCTCGGGGATGTTCCACAGGTCGCTCATCCGCGCGACGTACAGCTCGGCCAGCAGCCCGCTCGTGTCGTCCGGCGGCAGACACCCCCACAAGCCCTCCGGCAGACTCCCGCCGCTCGCCTCGGACAGACTCCCGTGCAGCTTTGTCAACATCCACGGAAACCGGGCGACCGCGTCCGACAAGGCGTCTTTCGCGCCGTCCGCATCACCCGCCATCAGATGCGCCAGCGCGGTCGAATACGCGATATTCGGGTTCCGCCGCCATATGTCAACGAGCGCCGGCGTCCCCGCCAGCTCCAACAGCACCTCTGGCGCCCGACTCTTCAGCGCGTACTGGTCCACCAACAGCACTAAACACAGCGGATCGCGCAGCGGGTCCATCTGTAATAACAACCGGACGAACTCCAGCCCCGTGCGCCAGAGTCCCCGCCGCGACAGCGAGAGAATGTACCGCCACCCCGCAAAATACAGCTCGCGGTCCTCGAACCGGTGGAACGCCACCCGCGCGGATCCCGCCGCGAGCGCCTGTGCGAAGAGGGAGTGCGTGCTGCGGCCGAGCGCGTGTAGTGCCCGCGCTATGAGCGTCTGCGCGGCGGCTTGGTCGGTCGATTGGGTTAGCGCGATGTGCGAGGCTTGCAGCAGCGTTGATATGTGGTAGGGGTGTGCGCTCAGATGCGTGAACATGCGGTCCGGGTCTAGCATTACATTAGAACACTTCGTAGATTAGTTGGTATGGGAGAGGTACCCATTGAGCGGACGCATTCGTTGAACTGGCGCTGCACGTCCTGGTATGCCCGCGAATGGACGTACTGGAATAGCGTGGTGCCGTCGGGCCGCCGCTCCACCAGCTCCATTGAGAGCCCGCCGCTGCCTTCGCGGGGCCAGCCGTCGCCTCGCTGCACGAAGACGTTGCGACGGCCGATGTTGCTCGCGAGGCGCTGGGCGCGCTGTTGCCGTGGATCGTGGTGGGCGCCGGCGCCGGACTCGCGGGTGGCGGCGCGGCCGAAGAGACGGCGCATTTCATTCTCGGAGTCGAGGGAGCGGGGGTCTATGTGGAGCAGCGACTGTAGCTGTGAGTCGGCGGATGTGGCGGTTGCGGTGGAGTGTGATGCCGTGTCTTTCGATATGGAGGTGGATTTGAGGGATTCTAAGGCGGCGTCAAAGTCGTCGTCCGGCGTTTGGGTGTCGTCCACCTCCTTGGCTTTCGCTTTGGATTTCTTCTTTTTCTTCTTCTTCTTGGGTTTTGAGGTTGAGGTCGTGGTCGTGATGGTGTCGGTCGTCGGTTCGTCGTCGGTGTCGTTATCGTCGTCCGCGGCTTCCTCGAGTTCGGCGTTCAGCATGGAGAAGATGTTGGCCTTCGTATTGGCTACGGGTTCCTCGTCCGCTTCGTCGTCGTCGCTGGGTTCCGCGGGGTCGCTCGCAGCTGCTGCGAGTGCGGCGAGGCGCTCCTGCTCGGCCCGCTGCTGGGCCTTCCTGAGAGCGCGGGAAGACATCGTGGAGCTTCTCCTGTGAACGGAGCGTTAGCAGCTGTATCCGTCTGTTCAGGTATTGGTGCTCACCTGGCTGTTGGCTATCGTGGTATCATAAGGGCGATGTTGGTGATGATGGTGGTGAAAAGTGGGAGGAAGAAGGTGAGTCTTCGAATGATGCGGCGGGGATTGGCCGCATTGGCGTCATGACGGCCAACATCCGCTTTGTCCCACGTCTCCCCGCACCGCTATCGCCAACATACGCTCCAACGTCGACATCTTCTCTCGCGGCTTCATCCACCCTCTCTCGCGATGGACGGCCCGCTGTCGCCTCCTGACGGCGAGGCATGCTCCCACTGCGGCTACCTGCCCTTCGTGCTCGCCGCCCTTCCGATTCTGCTCCCGGCGCTGCTCCTCCTGCTCCACCGGCCGCTGCTGCTCCTCCTCGGGGTCTACATCCGCAGCCTCAACGGCGACAAACGGGACGTCCTCCTCCGCATCTCGGAGGAGGAAGCCGTCCGGACTGCGAAACAGTCGCCGAAGCCAAGCCTCATAGTCGGCTTCTTCCACCCTTACTGGTACCTCCTTCGAGCCTGACACGCGATCCGTCGTCGCAAGACATCTCGCTGACAACCTCCCAGCAATGCGGGTGGCGGCGGCGAGCGCGTTCTCTGGGCCGCCGTCCACGCCAATCAGCAGCGCCACCCGCACATACTCAATGTAGTCTACACGGGGGACCAGGTCTCGAAGGCGACGATTCTGGGCAACGTGCGGACCCGGTTCGATATCGACCTCGACCCGTCCCTCGTCCAGTTCATCCACCTGCAGAAACGGCACCTCGTCTCGGCGGCGACTTGGCCGCGACTCACGCTGCTCCTGCAGTCCGTCGGCTCCGTCTTCCTCGCCGCCGAGGCCTTCGCGATGCTCGTGCCGGACGTGTACATTGACACCATGGGCTACGCTTTCACCGTCCTCCTCGCCAAGCGGCTCTTCGGCATCCCGACGGCAGCCTACGTCCATTACCCCACCATCAGCACCGACATGCTCGGCGCGCTGTCCCCGGGCGCGGGCAAGCTGAAGAAGCGGTACTGGCAGCTGTTCGCCCTTCTGTACAGCTACGCGGGGAAGGGAATCGATGTCGTGGTCGCGAATAGCAGCTGGACGGCAGCGCACCTGAACGCTCTGTGGCGGGGCCGCGTCGGCCCCGGAGTGCCGCCGTTCGACCGGCTTCTGAACGCCGCCATCAAGTTTGTGTCAAGCGGTTCCGGACGGCGGGAAAGCGTGGAGGTGCTGTTCCCGCCATGCGCGGTGGGCAAACTGGTCGACGCGATACCGCTCGACGAGCCGTGCCCGCCGCGCGACAACGTGATACTATACATCGCGCAATTCCGGCCGGAAAAGAACCACATCCTCGTCCTCCACGCCTTCCAGCGTTTCCTAACAACAGCACCGAAGAACCTGCAGGACACAAAGCTCGTGCTCGTAGGCTCCGTCCGCGAAGACCAGGATGAGAAGAAAGTCTACGAGCTGCGACTGCTGGCGCGCGAGCTCCAAGTGGAGGAAAACGTGCTATTCGTAACGAACGCGCCCTGGCCAGACGTCATCGGATGGCTCGGGCGGGCGAGCGTCGGTGTCAACGCGATGTGGAACGAGCATTTCGGGATAGGCGTCGTGGAGTACCAGGCCGCGGGGCTCATCTGCGTCGTGCACGACAGCGGCGGACCGAAGATGGACATCGTGGTTGAAGTCGATGGCAGCAGGACTGGTAAGTCACGCGGAAACGGCGGCCTAGGATGACTTTCTAATGTATCGAGTATAGGGTATCACGCGACTACGGCGGAGGAATACGCGGATGGCTTCCGGGAAGCTTTGTCGCTCGATCCTGCCGAGACGGCAGCGATGCGCAGGCGAGCGCGCCAGTCGGCGATGCGGTTCTCGGAGGAGATATTCGCGGATGGATGGGACGGGATGATGAATACGCTTTTGGGGTTGCGTAGATCGCAGTGATGTGGGCTGCGAGATTTTAGAACCACGGACGCTGATATGGTGTCTATTGCATTTACCTAGCTTGATACCCACGTGCCGGTATTTCACACATCTCTTCTACGAACTTTTGGTTTGCACGATGCTGGATTCTATTCAACCTCATAACTATCGCCATTTATGCATACAGATAGTAGGTACATCTAAGTAGATCCAAGGCTATGCGCTTACGCCGCCTTGTTGACATGACCGAGAACTCTTGGCCGGTCAACGGGCTTTACCGTCCGCGGCATGGGTAACAACCGGCCCAAGATGGCGTTCTGCAGCAGCGAATACGTACTCGACGTGGACCAGTAGAGCAGCAAGATGGCCGGCGCGTTGAGAGTCACGGGGAGGATGAGGATGCTCATGGCCATCAGACCGTTGCGCAGACCCTTTCTCCAGCCCGTGACGTTTTGCGCACTCGCTTGCACCGACTAAAAACCAGATTGTCAGCGACGGACATGACGGTCCGTTCCGATCATGGGTGGGACAACTCACGGCGATGTTGGTGAATACGGTCAGTGAAAAGACGATGGGCAATATGAACATCGGATCCGGCTGCAGCAGGTCCGGGAACCAGCCGTCGATACCACCGTGCTGCATCTGCGCGCGGACCGCGGCTGTGATCTCGTCCATGCCACTTGCGCTCCCGACCGGAACGGACGCATCCGCATCGGTAGACGCGGCGGCGAGGGTATCGACTTCCGCGTCAGAACCAGCCGCCGACGCATCTCCCGGTGTAACGGTCCACCAGTGTCCGACACCCGCGAGCCGTCGCACGCTGACGGATGCTAAGATCCACACGGGAATCTGCACCAGCCCAACATAACTCTTCCACGCCTGACACCCGAACTGACGGTACAGCTGTCGTCGCTTCCGCGCGGTGCGAAGCAGCACCTCGCGCTGCCACTTCTGGGGCGTGTCGTAAATCTTGCGGCCGACGAGCTCGGCGGGGGTAGCCGGGTCCGCGGGGTGCACCGCCTTTGCAACCTGGCGACGGTGGACGGCAGCCCAGGCGTGCAGCAACGGTGACAATCCGAGTCGGGTGCGCGTCTGACGGTGGCCGTAGAGGCTGAACGGCAGAGTGACGACAGTGCGCGCGATTACAGCGACGAGTGGGATTGCGAACAGCCATGGGAGCGAGGTCGCGGTTTGTAGCTGCAGAATGAGGGACTGAGTGGTGTCGAAGACCGAGGTTATCGCGTCAGCGGCCGAGGTTGAGAAGGCGCGATGACGGTCCGAACTGGCGCCATTCGGTATAGCGTGAGGGAGCTGGAGGACGGCGATGGATGCATGGTGGCCACGAAAGTGGTAGTGGTGAAGGTAACGAGGGAAGGTCGTTGGCCGCAAGGGCATGGTGGGGCTGGTGTAGTCGTGGTGGTGGTGGAGGAGCCAAGTCTCGTGATGTTGCAAAATGAGCTACTCCAACACAAGTGCTTGCTTGTTAGACCATCTTCTCCTTGTCCGATGTCGTCTCGATATTGACCAAGCTGTTGAACCAGACGAAGAAGCCGCGAGTCCAGCTCTTCCGCTTCGAAGGTTCGTAGTCCAGCTCGTTGCTCCCGGCCGTGGGTCTGGGGTAGGTATACCGGACATCCAGAGTTTGCCCTGCGGTTGGCTGGGCTGCGGCCGGTGAGTTGCCGCCGTCGAGGCCCTTGACGAATACGATATCCTCCATTTCGATTAGTATTGCGAATATTAATTCAAACGAGCGTTGAAGTTGGTTGTGCGATGATCATTTGCAAAATATTGATGCGATGTAAAGATTGTGGGCACAGGGTGGAAATAACAGCCTGGTAGGGTGCTGGTGCTATATTTCGAGGAGCAATGAGCAGGATAATCATCGACTACGATAACGTGCACCGTGCATGGCTCAGATAGAACAGCCACGAGGTCACTACTCTTCGCGTGAAGATCGATTCAACCGCATAAAGCCGCGACGATGTGTTATCGACAAACCGAAGTATCGAGGTAAAAATGCAGGACTAGTGGAATGGGCCACTGTCAGGTTGAAATATTAAATGACATTCCAACCGATCTCGTAAAACAGAATCAAAGCGGGAAACACGTGGTAGGAGCAACGGGTATAAATTTCACATAAGCGATAGTGCTAACGGGTGTTATATTTGATACAAGAGCGGCTGGTAGGTCCCAGCAAGAAAATATAAATGACATGAATTACATAATGTTGAAGGGAGGCTAGAGAGCTTTCCAGAAATCGACTCAGGGCTCTAGAATCGGGGTAAATTGAAGAATGACGGCGACTACGTTTAAAGATAGTGAAAAAAAAACAACTATTGAAAGTGTTCATCCGAATTTTCGTGACTATGGGTATACAGCGTGCTTTGCCCACTAGTATACGTTAGGAACTCAGTATATAGTAGGTTCGCGCGCACGCTATGCCACCGTTCACTTCATTAATTGTTTTATTCTTCATACGATCTATCTAATTCTCCGATTTTTACTTGGTTTCTATATTTCTCTGTGTTGAAAACCAAATATTCAAACTCAGAGCTAGAAGGTAAAATACAACATGCTTAGATAATATATCTCTTTGGGTAGACCAGGTGTAACAGTTTCATCTGACAGTTGTATCTGATCATTATAACCACCTCCTTCATTTGACTTCATCTTCTCTACATTATTTTAACCCGAAAGTCACTAAAGCGCGACTTGCTGGCCCTGCTTGTATTGACTGAGCATTGGGAATAGCGGCTACTTTCGGAGTAAATCGGCGGGTGCTAAACAGATCGTGGAATTTTTCTTATCGATAATGTTATGGGCTTGAGTTGACAGGCGAACGTTGTCGAAGCATCTGCAATTCCAGCCTCAATCAACGCGGGGAAACTTGCAACACCTGCCAAAAGAGGGGAATGCGAACGATGTCTATCCGGGATTGCTCCACTTAGGAAGGAATCCCCAGGTATACAGGTCGCAAGATTCGCGGTTGGAGCAGCTCGTTTGTCTCGCGAAGCCGGCCCGCTGTCCTTCGCATAGCTCGCCAACTTCCTCAAGTTCCAATCGATTCGAATTCGGGCCCGTTTCTGACCTTATAAATACAAAGAACATCCCCTCCAGCGAACGTCACGATGAAGATCCTCTCAGCCCTCCAGTTGCAGTTATACAGCAGGTCAGCTAAGAAACCGGCCTGACTAGTATATAATTCTCAGGACTATTCGATTATACTAAACCCTTATATCTTTACTTAGGTTGGGCCTTTCCAACGAGATGAAGACTAGTCAAGGCCTCTTGGCCCTTACGGCTGCCGCGGCCCCTTCGCTGGCCGCCGAAGCTCTTCTGGCGAAGCCGCCTATGGGATTCAACAACTGGGCTCGGTTCACGTGCAACCTGAATCAAACAGTGTTCACAGAGACTGCGGACGCCATGGCATCAAACGGCTTGCTCGCTGCGGGGTACGACAGGATCAACATCGACGACTGCTGGCCCTTACACAAACGCGCCGCGGACGGCTCCTTGCAGTGGAACGCCACTCTTTTCCCGGACGGCATGCCCTGGCTCGGCTCATACCTGAAAGAGCGCGGCTTCCACTTCGGCATCTACAGTGATGCCGGTACCTTCACTTGCGGTGGTTACCCCGGTAGCTTGGGCTTTGAGGAGATTGATGCCGCGACGTTTGAGAGCTGGGGCGTTGACTACCTCAAGCTGGACGGCTGTTACGTCTCCCCATTCACGACGAAGAGGTACAAGGAGATATACTCCCACTGGCACGATGTCCTCAGCAAGATGAGCAAGCCACTCATCTTCTCGGAGTCCGCGCCGGCCTACTTCTCCGGGAACAAGCAAGGGAACAACAAGGATTGGTACGATGTCATGAATTGGGTCCCCGAGTACGGCGAGCTCGCGAGGCATTCCGATGATATCCCAAACTTCGGTGACAGTACCGCGTGGGGAGGCGTCACTACGAATTACGACTTCCACACTCTGCTTGCCAGGCTCCAGAAGCCCGGCTTCTTCAACGATCCTGACTTCCTGATCGCGGACCACCCCAAACTCACGCTGACGGAAAGGAAGGCCCAGTTCGCGCTCTGGTGCAGCTTCAGCGCCCCGCTCATCATCAGCGCGTGGATTCCCGCCCTGGACAAGGAAATGTTGGACGTGCTCAAGAATGAGCATCTCATCGCGATCAACCAGGATCCCCTGGCCCTGCAAGCTACCCTCGTCTCCCAGGACGGCAAGTGGGATGTCCTTTCCAAGAGCCTGAGCAACGGCGACCGCGTCCTGACCATCCTGAATCGTCAGGCCCAGGATGATAAGCTTTTCGTTCCCTTTGAGAGGGCAGGTTACCCCGCTGACCCCGCCGGCACGCAAGAGTTCAATGTCACCGACCTCTGGACTGGCAAGTCCGACACCAGCACAGCTAAGGGCCTTACCGTAAACGTCCCCAGCCACGGCGTTCAGGTCTACCGCATCTCCGCTCTGTACGGCGGCGGCAGGGATGTCGTCGTGCCCACTGGCATGGTGTTTAATACTGCCAGCCGTAAATGTCTGACCGCGGGTACCGACGGCTCCACTGTCTCCCTAGAGACTTGCACAGCCTCGGACAGCCAGGTCTGGAGGGTCAACGGCGACGGCAGCATGCACTCCCTCGCCTTCCCGAACAACTGCTTGGGGTCGGCTTCGAACGGTGGCGTAGCGAGCCTTAAGACTTGCGACAATACCCCAGCCAGGGAGCAGCAGTGGCAGTACCAAACCACCGGACATATTATGAATAGCGGTGTGAGTGGGACTTGCTTGACTGCGGGTGATAACGGTTCTGTTGTTATCGTGGCGTGCGGTGGTGACCCGAACAAGCAAGTGTTCGAGATGCCGAGCGGATCCCTCAGCGGTTAAAGCACACTGTAAAAGAGACAAGAGTACCCTGTTTCTTGACTAGCTTGTACGAAAATTCTTGTATAAATATTTTTACATATGTAACAATACAATTTAAACAGCTGCTGCGTGTATGTACATGGTGGTTGCTAATTAGCGTGCATAAGGTCGATGATTTCCGATAAGTATGTACCAGTAGTTTCCCACGTAAAAATAAGTTATGGCATACACTAGCCAACCGAAAATTCGCTAGTTTATCTCTGATTCTTGTTCGCACCGCCTGTAATATATGAGGGCGATGAATGACTTGTGTGAGGATATCCGATTAGATAGATTATCGCATTACTTTCACTCGCCTTGATTCCAGGTCAGGCATGTTGAGACTCCGGGTCGCGACAATTCATCAATCTGAGATTTCCAGATAAACGCGGCCATTGCGCATAACTTCTCGAGGAGTCTTCGAGTCGGTACGAGCAAAAGCTCTCCTTGCAAAGAGTCTTGATGGCGGCGGGTTCGGACACTGGTTTATATACGAGGTCTCAAAGCAGCAGCCGAAGGATCCCAAGCAACTGGAGCCGTTTGGGCAGTCTTGGCTGCTCCCGCATTGACCGCTGCATCCGCTACCATTGATTGTGCAGACCCCACCACCGGCCGTGGTCCTGAAACAGACGCAGTTGCTGCCGGAAGTGCTGCAAGAAAGAAAGGAGCGATCGCATTGGTTCACAGGTTGGCAGGTGCCGTTGACACATGAGTCGTCGCCGGTACACTGCGAGAGGAGCGTTGTTGGTGAGTTTTTGCGAGTTTCAGGCAAAAGGAGACATGTGTGTAGATGATAGCCAGGGACAGGAAGGAGGAGACGAATTACTTACCGCAATCCCACATCCACCACAGTTATGGCGGTCGTCGTCGCTGCCTCCATTTCCGCTTGAGCACTGGCCGGAACTGGCACAATAAGTGGGAGCTGCAGCAGGACACTATAGGGAAATCGTCGTTAGCCCTATCAATTCTCATGGGAGAAGGGGAGTCTCTATGACTTACTGTAGATGTTATAGTTGAAGTCTCAGTCGTGACGCTTGTTAATGTGGTGGTTGAAGTTTCGGTGATCGTCGTCGGCACTGTTGTGACAGCCGTTTCGGTCTTGGTGGCCGTGACTGCTGCGGTGACTGTGGAACTGACGGTTGTAAAAACTATTGCAGTCGCCCTGTCTGTGCTCGTGGTCTTGGAGGTGCTCGTGGACACAGATGTTACTGTTACCGTTGCTGGTGTCTCGATGCAAGAACAGAACACACTGATGGCTGAAGAGGCTTGGGACAGCAGAGATGATAAGGCGTTGCCTCTAGCTTTCGTCGTCGTCATAGTAGATGGCTTGGTAGTCGTCGTCCATCTTGCCCGCTTCTTCAGCGTCGCATCGCCATTTCCAACAGTAACCGTGATCAGAACGGTTGAAGTATCAGTCTCCGTGTCAGTGTCAACGACTGTCTCTGTGGAGGTACTGGTATCCGTGCTAGTAATCGTAGCGACAGCGGTAATACTATCAGTCTCCGTTACGATGTCCGTGATAGTTGAAGTCGATGGAACTGTCACGGTTATAAAGTCGGTGGAAGTAACGACTGTAGTTGATCCTATGGTACTTGTGGCTGGAGCAACAGGGTAGCGGCTCGAGCAGTAAGCTTCGACCTGAGGATCTGAGCCCAGGGGTTTCAGAATGGCATAGATGCCACTGTTGCACACGTTTGGTGGTGCTGCTTGCGCGAAGGGCAGGAAGGTGGTGGTAAGAGATGCGAAGCACCAAGTCAATAGGAAGAAAATTTGAGAGACATTTTATATCACTGGTTCGGGGTAAATGTATAAACTGATCGTGTGAGGCGAGACTGTAATGTCGATATGTCAAGTGCAAGATAATGAAACGAAAAAAGGAGGTTCTTGCGAGCGCACACGGGGAGCTATATATACGTAATTTATCTGCTTTCAGGTATCTACGTACACTATATTTTATTTCTCTTTTGATGCTAATGATACGCATCAGCTCTATAGTATATATGGGGCTGGAGTAGCCTCGGCCTCGATGCCAGTTGCTGTAGGGCTGGAGATCCATGTTTGGCACATTGCTTGCAGGCGATTATTCTCACCCTGTAATATCAGATATTACGTTGGAAGACAAAAACACAGGCTACAGTGATAACATGCAATGGGTTAAGCTACTAAAGTCTCTCGCCTAAGGTATACCGAAATCAGGGACGACTGGCTCACATCAGCGGAGCGGGCAGTGGGGTTCGTTTCAAGTTGTCAAGGCTCTTACTGTTATAATGAGTTGAGTTTGTGTCTTTTTGGTTGCCTCGGCTTAAGCTTTCGGATTGCCTATAACTTCGGCTGGGTTTTCGCGACAAATCTGGAAATAGCCAATTGCTTGATTATGGGCACTAGCCATGCGAGTCGGAGGGTTAGCGTCCCTGAGACTGACCTCTGAGGCTGGTCGATGAAGCTGACAAGCCGTCGTGGTCGAGTCGTGGTCTCGGGCCTCGGAGGGTCAATATCCCCGAGACTAGCTTAATCGGGTATGCTTAACGCCAAATCTAGAATAGTCAAACCAGCAAGCCTCGGTTGCATTTTAACAACGCGATATGGTTTCGAACGGTTCGCGTGCAGGTGCACTTCAGATACCCAGGACCTCCACCATGATATCATATTCGAATATTCCAGCTTTACAACTTTAATCCTGGTTCTTATCGCCCGCGCAGTGCCTATTGCCCACTTATAGTTTTTGAGCGGTAAACTAACATTTCTCTCTGACGATGTGCCCATTTCCAAGCATAGCTAGAAACACCTCACAGTTATTGCCTCGGCGTCCCGAATTAGAGGCACCGCCGTACGGACTAGTAGAGAGGCATGACTCTCTCCCAAATTTAACCGGGCTGTATAATGCAAGCCTGCTATAAACCGCGTTAAGATACTCTAGGTAGCCACTTCTCTCCCTCATACATCGAACGGTAGATCACTACGATCTATCGCAGCTGCTCCCCAGGCTACCATACAAAGATGCCGGCCTCGCCGATTAATACCTCGGTATAATATCTTGATATTAAGGTCTGGCCGTTTGATTTGCCGCAATATTCCGTGACATAAACTGTCGCTCGTTCGTTGGACGACCAACCGAAGCACTTTTTCGCCCTTGAATATCGTGATACCCTATTCGATCGAACGTTTTCGCTCAGGTGTTTGACAGACGAACCCCAGTCCCTGTATCACTCCCTCATATTGCAGCATGATCGAGGGTATTTCGCCCTTCTCCATTGTGGTCTGTGAAAAGACTGCTATTTTTGAAGACCAGGTATCGTCCAACGTCGATGCCACCTGCTATCGCCCAGCTATATCAAACCGCTCAACTTGCAATCCCTTTGAACCGATAAATCGACGATTGATATTGATTTTAGTGAGACTGTACAGCTGCGATGCAGCTCGGGGTTACCTCTTTGCTTCGTACAGTTTGTAATGCCAGCCTCAGGACTTTCGAAAGTTTAATGCACTCGATTGAGCATTTAGTCACGCTCAGGACCCTTCTCTTCTGCGACGCGTGGAGGGACATTTATTGCTAATACTCGCGATAACGTGACCGTTTTTAACACAATTGTTAAAGTACTCTACTTGACAAGTGTTACAAGACCCTGTATCATAAAATCAGGAGATTGTCTCAATATATAAAGATAGATATCGGATGTTCGTTAGAATGATTATGCAAATGGCTTTGTGTTTCTTCTCACAGGCTATTGGTGCTTTAGGTGGACCTGTCTTAGGTTCATTGAAATAGAGGGCACCGCGATCCCTATGCTTGACACTCATTTTGAGGGATCCGGACCCAGCGAATGCAAGCGATATCGAAGTCGTCGTTGCATGACTGTCCAACAAGAGTTTGATATATAATGGTTCTTGTGAAGAACACACGCATCCATATCATAAATCGGTCTCATAAACCAAACCCTTCCTACTGCACTGCGTGCTTATCACAAGACAGTCTTCCGGTCGACTCTTGTTAGAGTCCAGCATCGCAAATCAGCAGTCTAATAGATAATATAAACTAATGTGACATATATAAAAAATGTCCCGGTGCAAAGAAAACACCGACGAAATCTACCGATTAATGAAATAAAACATAAGTCAAAGTCATCAAAGTCTTGCCGACATTATATGCATGCGTCAGAAAATGGAAGACGGTCTGTTGAACACCAAATATGAACCCCTTGTACGCTGAAATCCGAAAACAACATCTACCTCAGAACAAATTCGACGAGAAGACCAACGAAAGATTTGGCCGCGACTGCCTCTATACAGAATGTGTAACAGGGTATCTTGCAGACAATTACAACTGTTGTTGAGAACATCACGCGTCCCGGACGCCTCCATGAAACGAAAGAACTCAAATCTGAAGCCTACCCGCCGCTCCGCTATACCTATAGCCAGCAGAAAAAAAAAAAGGGAAACTGAGGTTGCAGCGCCGATGGCTTTGAAGGCAACATTTGGCAATATTAGCCCAATGGATCCGGCTTACAAACTGAGCCACCTCCGCTCCCTCAAGCTCGTCGTCACAGCTGCCCCTGTGAACGCTGCCTTCCATTCGAAGTACTCTCCCAGCCTGAGCTCTGCGTATGCTGCATAATCAAAGTCGATTTGTGAGATCGTGGCTTGAATCAGTGCCCAGATGCCCCAGTAGAGGCCCGGAATACCCCGAAAGCTGTCGACCTCGTCCATTAAAATCTGAACTTCGACATCATCGACCTCCTTAGAACCATCTTTGAAGCTATGGAAGGATCCGAGGTAAGCGCGGACGAAGGCGCGACGAGCAGCAGAGGTCGGGATGAAGTTGTAATCGCAGTCGAAACCAGTCCATTCGGAGAAATGGTTCGCGATGTCGAATGCACGCTCTGTGGGAATGGCGTATCTGGCAACCATCAGCTATGGCTTTTACTTTTAGAAAATTCTTGGAATGTTTCAACATACTCATAATCTATAAAGGTGACCTGGGTGTCGTTCTCGTCGCCAATGTCAGCCGGACAGAATCCCGTCCGCTTCTCCTTCCTTGGCAGGACAATGACGTTCCCGCTCAGCAGGTCGCAATGGCCGAACACGATCTCTCCCAATCCTCTGAGACCGGTGTTGTCTTCGATCCAGTCCAATTCCGTCCGCAGCTGCGCCTTCTTCGTTATCTCCGCCTCCTTGCCCTCTGGCAGCGCCTCAATCCACTTGCTCAACGTCCACCAAAGCTCGCTTTCTCCCGGCTGTATGGTCTTATCGGGGACGTCCTCAGTATCAACCTCCCGGTCGCGACCGAGGCCAAGTAAGTCGTCGTCCGAATCGCCGTCGTAGATCAGTTCAGGGACGCCGCTATCAGGGGAGATCCGACGACGAGGGCCCATAGCATCCAGCGCGTCGACTAGCCCCTTCGTATCGATTTGGGCGTGCCATTGGCCGAGCCGCCTAGCGACGGCGGTGTAGACCTTTGGCGTCGAGAGGTCCGGGGGAGAGGTCACGCGGCCGGGGACGAAACGGTAGATGAGTCCGTTGTTGAATCGCGCGAGGAGCGGCGGCGCGAGCGCGTGCTGGGCGAGGTAGAAGTGATTCTGGCACTCTCCTGCATGACGGAATTACATGTGCGTTAGCAAGGTCCATTTCACGTGATACGCCGGTGTCGGAGATTTTTTTTCAGGAGCTGAAAGGAAGGAAGATGGTGCTACTCACGTCCTCGATCGATCAGGACGTTGGTGCCCTTGCCGTAGGCCCGTAGCAGGGCCGACTCCATCTCGTCGATGGTGACCTTCTCCTGGCCATTGCTCTCGATGGTGACATGCCGGTGGATACACTTGAGCAAAGTGTTCGTGATACCGTCGGTGAAGCGGACGAAGTCGAGGTCTGCGGCGTTCCAATCCGGGAAGAGCGCGAGGATGAGGTGAGTTGCGCAGGCTTCCGCGTCGGCCTGCGAAAAGGTCAGCGGAAGGAAGGTGAGGCCTTCGTCTGCAGAATCGAACATCGTTTGTCCAAACTGAGCTATCCCTGATTCCGTCTGTGCGCGCAGGAAGACAAAAAAGTTCGAAACTGACGAGAGGAAAGGTATTGATGCCGGCGAGATAAGGGAGAGGAATTGGCGGAAGAAAGAATAGGAATGCAGGTGGCTAAATGAGGGCTGCTGCGCGGTGTAAATAGGGAGGTTTATCACAGCGCTGGCGCAAGTTGGCTCGCCCTGGTGGAAATCCACCGCCATCGCCCGCCGCCGGACGAGGAGCCCCGAAAAGCTGCCTGCAGCTCGGATGCAACAGCTCTTCGCATTGATAGCTCTCGCTTCGCCCTTCACATGCTCTATCGACAGCAGGTAACTGGCGGCTTGGTGGATCAGTTACGTATGTATCGTGCGTACCTTCTGTGCTCGCCCCCCATCGTCCGGATAAACAGGTCTCACGCGACACCGCTTTTCTCCACAGACCCTGAACGCAGCGGAGCCAACATGTCTCTCACTGCCACCTGCCCGTCGTCGGCGATCTAGGGCTCTGAGGCCAATACCGCCGCTGTCGTCACCTTAGTAGACGCTGTGCTAAGCAGCTCGATAATCTGTTACCTAAGTCTCAGGCACAGCTTCAAGACCCATGGAAGGCGACGCGGAAGCTTGTTTGTCGCCAGGACCCTCTCACACATCTCCACACTACAACGCCGATTTGAAAGCCAGCCTATGAGTGTCGATGGCGGAGCTATTGGGGTCATCCCTGCAGCGTTTACGGTGGTAAATTGGCATGTGCCAGATTGGAAAAAGTGATAGCCCAGACCATTTTTGACGTTAGTGGGCCCAACAAAAAATATTTCTGTTGTGGCCAAGCACGCGCATATGCATCTCCGCTTGTTGAAACTCTATGTCGGTTCGTCAGTGGCAGTGGATCTCCAGCCGAATCTATGTCTATTCTCTCCATCCCGTGTGACGGCAAACAACTGATCGTTGCCGTCGACGTCGACATTTCGCCACAACGAGTCAGTCGGCGCTCGAAGCGAGGATTTGCGCATATAGGGAAGAGCCCGAAACTACGCGCACCGTTTGCAATTGGAACCGTTCAGAGCGATCCTTGAGCGAGCGAGCTTGAGGGATGAGTCGCGTCGTGCCTGAAATGTCCAAAGGAACCAACCAACAAATTTGCCTGGGACCTGGAACCGTCTTTGCCGCCAATATATACTGGTTCTTTGTCCTTCCTTTTCGTCTGAATTCTTTATCACCTGATCATATATGCCAAGGGCCGCAAAGAAGTCGCTCTGTATTACTTACTTAGTACAAAGCTTGGTCAAAGTTTTGTTCCTCGTTTGACCAGCATTTCAACTCTTAGGCTCAAATATGGAGCCAGCCGTCGCTAATACTATATACTATGGTTTTCCTAAATTCGAGCACTGTCACTCTCACTAAAGTCTTAATTTAGTATTACAACGATGCTGTGTGCACATGTGGGGATCTTGTAATCTGTCAATCATTTCATGCATCGGAATTTTATTGATCTGGCCAGCTGGGGTCACTTTTTACTAATCTATCTGACCCGTCTATATTGAGGGGTGTATTCAACGTCGACGATGACTTGGAGTTACTATACTTTGCAACATTCCGTTGCTTACTGCACTCTGGTGTATATACCATGGCACTAATATCGTCTCGTTCAGTTCTATACCTTGAATCAATCCGCGGATATCGTATCAAAAAAAGGAATTGACCGTACACAGCACTTCTATTGACTGATATATAATGTAATTTTCCAATGCTAACTCCTATAACACGTTAACGTGATCAAAATTGAAACACGATATTAGAGATTAATATATTTACTGGTGTCCATTGAGCTATGGGCATAAAACCGACAAGATCCACACAACCAGTTCATACTTGAGAAAGACCCAATCGTCAACAGTTCCAGACAACGGTTAGACTAGTCTCAGGGCATGCAGACGCCACACTTAGACCAAAAGGTAGCCGCCTTCGACCTGCTGTATAGTACCCGTGAGAAATGAATTCTTCATGATGTAAATATACGTCTCCGCCAGGTCCTCCGGCTTCCCGATCCGTTTGGTGAGTGTCTGTCCGGCGAACGTTTCCACCATCGCCTTAACCTGCTCTTCATTACCAAAGTTGTTGAACAGCTCCGTATGAACAGCACCTGGTGATACATTGTTCGCACGAATGGGCTTGAGGTCCTTAGCCAGGCCGCGGATCAACCCTTCCTGCGCAGTCACAAAACCTGTAACGGCGGCCCACCCTTCGCCTGGTTTAGCACCATTGACGCCGCTAGTAGTCGTGAAAGATGATTCCGCGCTGCTGTTCATGTTTGAGGCTGCGTATTTCGCTAGCATGATGCTACCGAATAGACGGACACGGCTGAGCTGGCCCAGCGTCTCTATCGTGACCTCGCTGATTTTTGGTAGACCGAATGCGTCGCCGGCGGTATTGACGACGTGGTCGAGTTTGTCGGCGCCGCTGTTCGTCGCAAACTCGTAGAGGGCTTTGATCTGGTCTTCGAGGTCATCGCCGGCTAGATTGCATGTGGTGCCGTTGATGCGAGAGGCAGCGTCTGGATAAGAATCTTTAATACGCTGTATAGCCTTGTCGATACTTGTCTGGCGAGACGACGCAATTGTGACAATGGCGCCGTGCTCAATGGCAGCTTCGGCGACGCAAAAGCCAATGCCTGAAGTTCCGCCGAGAACGAGGACGCGCTTGCCCTGGAGCTTGTTGGTGTACTTTGGAGCCATTTTGATGGGGATAGAAAATGTATTCTTGTAGTGGGAACGATATATTTGATTGATTAATCGAGTGCTCTAGGTGAACAAGCTCGTATATATAGCAGCTCGGCTAGCTAGCTGGGAGATATGAAAGGTGATGGATTGAAGCTGAATGTTTGAATGCAACACGATGCTGATGATGCTTTCTGAGATCCGTCGACATGGCGAGATATCGGAAGGTTATATACACATTTGAATTAGAGTCATGACTTCGAGGGGTCCCGGTCGTAGCTTTCAACAGCGAGCCTCGGTGTCTGCCCCGAGACCGGGTCATAGCCAAGCTGTTCGCCCAATGTTGCAATACTAGGGCATCCAGCGTCCCGCATTCCGAGCTACCCTGGCTAGCGACGAGCGCTACGAACCACGTGGGCAGGAGTTTACGGAATTAATCAGGGACTCGATTCGTATCGCTTACGCAGCACCTTGATAGACGTGTCGGCCGCAGTTCGGAAGCAAAGGTCGGGGTCGTTAGTCAGCTGCGTGCATCAAAGGTTGCCCAATGAAGCAATGCCGTCGGCCGGTCATCAGCCCGAGTGTGCCCGATCGGGAAGTTCCTTGGCCGATGCTGGGCAAAGGCCTGCGGGCGGCGTCACCTGCCGCTCCGACGTCGAAAACACGGCTCCGAGCTGAGTCAGCCACTTCGTGTTACGCCAAGTCTTGGCGCCGTATCTAGATGCCAAGCCGCCTGAATCGGGAAAATGTAAACAACTGCCGACGGCATGGCGACAAGGCTGGGCCAGAGGCTGAGCTTCGACTAGCCGCGCTTCGACGATATCTGCGGCCCCTTCTGCATGTCGCTGATGGACACACCCAAGTCATCACCTGTCGCCGCATCACCATTCCACGGAGACAACTGTCCTACCTCCGAGGATCACGAAATCGCCCAGTCAAGAGCAGCAACCCGCGAGCCATCCCGCAGAGGCATCTCCTATCATCAAATACTCCGAACCGACGAGCATCTCCATCGCAGCTGGAATCGTTCGCCACAGAAACGACAAGCCACGGTGCTACTCCTCTCCTCAGGTCCGCTGCGGTGGCGCAGGTAGAAGGCGCCTGGCCTCGTATAGCGTCGCACAAGGAATCAGCATGTTCACCTCTAGCGAGATACGGCAGACGCTGTCGTCGCTGCCCATCTTCAACTACCTCCCGAAATCTCCAAGCTCGACATACTCGCATGGCCACTCGCGCTTTTCGTCCGACCTGGAGAGCTCGGCTTCTTCCTCTTCATCTTCGCCTGCATCTCCGTCCTCGCCACTCCTACGAGAAACCCTGGCCGATGAAAAGCCGGCCCGACCCAGAGTCCGGCGGCAGCAATCTTCTCCGTTCAAGATTCATCGGGTGAAGACGCTGTTTCTGCGTGTGCTGGCCGGATGCGTGGTGGTGACGGTCGTTACGATGGCATTCGCCTTAAGTGGGATGCGAAAGCATACGACCAAGGCGCTGGAAAAGCATCTGGATACCGATGCCATCTGGAAAAGTTTCCCACAGTACGCATTAGTCCATTCAATTACAAAATCTATCGTGAGTATCTGCTGACATGAGGTGGCGGTTTAGGATGCAAAGTTACTATAATGGGTTATACGAGATCATACCAAAGTCAGAAAATGTACCAGAGAATACCGGCCCGCTGAACATCCCCAAAGAACCAACGTTGTCGAAACGGCTTTTCCGACGATCCAAGTCTCCTTCGCCATTGAAGCCAGCATCCAAACCAGAGTCGAAACCCGCGGAACAGCAAAAGCCAAAGCCGCGGCCGATTCCCGAAACCGTCGCCTACAACCCTTACCCAGACTACCAATCCAAATCATACAAACAATTATGGCAGGGTTCCCACGTCGACTGCGTTCCCATTCTCTCGAACATCACTTCAACATCCACCGAAATGCGCGCCTATAAAGGCGTCCCGCGTGGCCTCCCAGACCCCTACTACGGTTCCTATGAAGTTCTCGGTCTCGATAACGACATCTGCTTTGATCGGCGCACGAGACTGGGCATGTACGGGCTGAAAGATCGTGACGAGATCCCCAAGAATGCAAAAGAGGAGGGAATTCTCTACGATCTCGAATGGAAGGATGTCGACTGGAAAAGCATCCAAAAAAAGTGCGTCCAGCTAAACCAGGATCGGTTCGCACCCCTCCCCGCCACGGAGAACGAGTCAGAGACCGAGGTAGAGACCGAGACCGAGATCGAGCTGGAGGGCGAGAAAGAAACGAGGAGTATGCCTGACAGCTCCACGAAGCAATTCCGTGCGCGAACCGCTGTGATACTGCGAGTATGGGATACGTACAGGTGGACCCGCCTCGACTACGCCAACTTGCGAAGTCTGATAACAGAGCTGAACTTAAAATCAGGCGGCGAGTACGATGTGCATATCCTTATGCAGGTGAAGGACGACAAGATCCCCATAATGGTGGACGAGGATGCATATGCGCGAGTCGTCGAGGAGAGTATTGCAGCAGAGTTTCGCGGGTTGGTCACATTATGGAATGAGAATATGATGGAGACGTGGTATGCGAGCCTCGGTGTGAAGTGGGGCGGTTTATCGATCCATGGGTATGTTGGACCACTAAACTCGACTCCAGATGCAGATCTCTTGTTGGGAATGCGACCTCGGATCTTTTTATCGCAGCTATAGCTAACGAATCATGGATGACTAGTGCATACCGCTCGATGTGGTTCGCGATTCAGTACTTTGCACATAAACATCCTGAGTACGACTACTTTTGGAACCTGGAAGCCGACATCCGCTCCACGGGCCACTGGTACCACCTCCTCGAAAAGGTTGCAAACTTCTCCAAAGCCCAACCGCGAAGGGGTCTATGGGAGCGCAATAGCCGCTTCTACATACCCTCTGTCCATGGCTCATGGGCCGACTTTTCCGCCATGGTGGCAAAGCAAGCGGACGCATCCGAAAGTGTCTGGGGACCTGTTGAAGTCCCCGGCGTACAGACCACATATCGCACACCCAAACCGCCTGTCGAACGCCCGGAACAGGACACAGAGTCTTCGTGGGGTGTCGGAGAAGAGGCAGATTTGATCTCGCTCACCCCCCTCTTCGACCCCAAAAACACGAGCTGGATCCTCCGTGACGACTTTACCGGGTACGGCCAGGAACGCCCTGCTAATAACCATCGCAACCCCTACTGGGCCGGCCCGCCGCGACGAGCCTCCATCGTCGCCGTCTACCGCCTCTCCCGACGGCTGCTGGAGGTCATGCACGAAGAGAATACATTCCACGGCCACACGATGTGTACTGAGCAGTGGCCGCCCAGCGCCGCGCTCCACCACGGGTTGAAGGCGGTGTATGCCCCTCATCCGGTCTACATGGACCGGCGATGGCCAGGAAAGTATCTGGCAACCGTCCTGAATAACGGGAAGAACGGCAGCTCAGGTGGAGCTCCGAAGAGTATCTTTGGCTATCGCGAGCACCATTTCGCAGGAAGTGGGTTTTACTTTGGTAGCTACTGGCCCAGAAGACTCTATAGACGATGGGTAGGGCGATGGGATAGCGAGTGGCAAGAGAAGTGGGAAGAGGAGCACGGCAGGATGTGTTTACCGCCAATGCTGCTGCATCCTGTCAAGGCGCTATAGGGTATATATATGAGGTATACGAGTAATTAAAGAGGGTTGTACGTATTTAATGTCGGGCGTTATGTTGCTATGATTCAGCATTTGGAGGCGGGAGTTGCAGCATTGTGGATATATATGGGTAATGTACATACATGTTGTATATGTGGCGGTTAGCGTGATGTTTTATACCTAAGGTCTGCTGCGAAGGTCAGATCTATTGTACATGAAGATATTAATTTTGAATATATCTATGAGTGGATTTGTTCTAACAACAGGGGAAGCAGTGGGGATAACGATAGCTTGCTAATTGATTCGCCCGGCGCTGGTGAAGCGCATGGGTTAACGGTTGCTCGTGATTTTTGGAAGTCATTATTTTGGCTTTCTCCCGTTCTAGAAGATTGTAATCAAATGCGGCGCAATACTTCGCTTCAGCCTAGGTTCTATAGCCTAAGCTGTAAATGGAGCTGGTATGGCGCGGAGCTGACTTTTGGAAGTTCCCACTTTGATTGAGAACGAAGTGTCCCAGATACTCCTGCCGTGGACCCGCGCGCGGATCTGGTGCTGTTTTAATTAATGACAATTATACATCTGATCTTGCAATCATCTGGGCACAAATTTCTGTATTGGTATTTGTCAAAATATATTATAGCGTATATCTTCGTGATCACTTTTTTAACCGTCCTCGAACCCCCAACTCTTCTTCCCCCTCTTCTTTTATAAATTTAGTGTTTATCTATATCTAATCTCGAGCCCAGACTTTCCTGATCAAATTCATCTAACAGGATGTATATAAGTCAGGAAACAATATCAGTAACTGATTTGAATGTATAAGAGATGTATTTTTTTTTTTTTTGATAAATAGCACGAGACCAAAGAGCCTGATCGACCGCCCGACAATCATAATCAGGATCGCAATCAGGATCACGGTCACAATCAAGAAGAGCTCTGACAGAAAGAGCGCTTCCTGGGGCGAAATTAGGTGCACTTGTGCTTCAAATGAAGTACTGTATCCATCATCCCTCGCTACACTCTTCATATTACCTCGCGGGAAATGGGTTGTAGGAGATATGATCTATAGTTAGTATTATCGCGTCCACGCGGCGATAGTTGGGGATATTTAAAAGTGATCAGAGTCGGAAGCGCGTCGCGTTATCGGAGCTGGACTCTTCACGAGAATGCCGTCGCCTCTGGGTTGCTCTTGTGGCGCAAAATGACGACCCCGGCCCCCCGAGAAGTGGTGTCTCATATAGACTACCATTCTTTGGGTCAATATCTTCAAGCATCGCGTCTTCAGAGACGGTAGTTCCTCGCGATTCATGTCGCCGACCGATTTGTGATTTCATCTGCGGCATTTCTGTCCGTCCGCTCCTGTTATACCTTCTCTTCGAGGCTAGGTCGCTGATCGTCATTTTCAGAATTTATATCCTGTGGTTGGTTTCAGAACTAAGTTTGTGGTGATTTCCAGTCCCAGAAGTATGACTTCTCGACGTGGAGCGCTTCGGTCTGCTTTGCGAGCTTGAGCTGGGGGCACAACTAGACCGGTTAGAAATCTTCCACATCATCTGATTTCTCATCGCCAAGACTCTTTTTTTTTGGAGTCCTCTTGATGTGACTTTTTGAGACGATTCTGAGCTGCTTATCTCACAACATCCTCGTCGAGGTCGATCAGCCGGCTTTTTTGAGTTCGGCTTCTATAAGCCTAGCCAACTCTTTTCTTTTTGAACCGCCAATACCTTGGACGCCTGCAGTGCTCGATTCGAATTATATTTAAGAACCCGATATTGGTGAGGAGAACCAGATTCACGCCGTCTAATATGCATTTGCAACAGCCATCGGCATCATGAACGCCTGGAGCCAAGGCCATTACATGGCGTACTGGGACCAGGAGTATTGAGAGGAGCCGATATTGATGTTCCATTGCATCTTGATGATATGTCTGGCATAGCTCTATTTGGAGCACGTATGACAGGACTTGTCCTGTTGTTTGTTGTATCTTGACTCCTCACGCGTTGTTTGGCGCGCGGTTCGCGGAAGCCGTCATTGGATGTCTGTGGGACCCGTTGCTAGGCTCTCCTCTCGTCATCCTTTTCGCAGTCGGCGTATCGGTCGCTAGTCAAAATCGCCAATAAAATTCTCGTCCTCATCTTATCCGCATCTTTATATTTTCTGTTCGTGTCACATCTAGATTTATGCTTGCGAGCAGGTATCAAGCCCAGTGCCCACCTCCGCTCCTCAAAGACCAAGGACCTGGGGGACCGGGGCTCAAACCCCTGGGACTTGTGGTCCACCTTGCGCGTTTCTCCATGACTGCATTAAGACCAAATTTTATCGTTCAGACGGGTCCCCGGCAGATTTAAAGCATTCTTTGCATGAGACCGGCCTAGCCGACTGAGATGTGCGTCGGAACATCGATAATGGCGAATCCCCTACCGGTGGAAAGGAGAGAGCATTCCCCAAATTGCCCATATCTCCTTCTGTCCTTTGAAACACATGATTAGAAGCAAACGAATGGCCCCATTTTTCAGAAAATAACACAATCTCCAAGGCCTTCGACTTTTTTATGCCAGGATTTCCTTCAATCGGAACACCCTTGGTTCTGAGAAACTTTTATAGCGAAGGAGCCAACCAAACGTCGAAGCTGCGTATGTCGAAACAAACATAAGCAGCGTAATCGCGCTAGCTTTGAGCATTTACCACTGCACTTCGACGTCAGTTATTCTGTCGTTGTGGTCATCCCGTGTAGACCTCGCTTGGCGGTCGAGGTCAATTGACCTATATCCGTAAAATTGCCTGGGGTAATTGGCAACACTCCAAAATTCTCACTTATCCGACAGACGTCTGGACTTGAGATAAGTCTTTCCAAGATATATCTATAATTATGGTTATGTTCGCAAATCTTGCTTTGTAGATGTGGACTGAAAGGGACTCTGAAGTCAATTCTCAACCCCCCATATATCGATGTATCTTTCTCTGCTGCTTCGAGCCGTAGTTTGTGTCCGAAAATCCGAATAGGACGATATAGAGCTAACGTTAACTAGCACCACAATCTCCTCGCAACGGACACTTGCACATAGGTGCAACATATTGACTGTTATTTTGCCTTAGTTATGCCACTTGGATTGGCCTTGGTACTGTCTGCGTCGTAGCTAGTATACTGTCTGCGGCAAACGCACAGCTTCGAGGTTTTCGAGGTGTTGCGTGGTTTTCTAAAGCTTCGGTTTAGGCGTACTAGCTTCATCGAGAATCTGCTAGACGCCCAGGTACAAAATTGAAATTCATCAAGATCTAATATATCTCCTTTGGATATATCCACATTCGAATCTGGAGCTTCGAGACTTCGTCGCTTTGCTTTAGACGTTGACGGTTTTGGTTGATGTCACGAAGCCGATTAATCATTCCAGATTCGGGTCTATAAGACGCTTTTGAGGGTCGGAAGGCAGGTGGAAGCCAATCCCTGCTAATATGCTGGTCCTGCGTAACTTTGCGGGCGCAGTACCCTCGTTTGACTTGGATGGTATCTCCGAAGGTTCCTCGCTATATCTTGCGGCGTTCTGAGATATCTGTTACAGACGACCTGCACCTGGCCAATGGAAACGGCATAGAGACGCGCCCTGTAGACATCCGCATTGTACGGAGCGAATAGGACGAAAACGGGAAGCAACCACCGCCTTGAGACGGATCAAGCCGCCGTGCAGTGGCGCCTGTAAACTGTTCGGTTAAATGTACCAATTGAAGCTCTGACCATTTCCGTGGTCACTGACATCGGCTAGTCCCGATGTCCCCCACGAAGCGAGGTGGCGCTTTCCCTCCACCCCCTTCTAGCGAAGATCCGAACGGGAACGACGGCAGAAAGCCAATGGCTGGCCCCAGGGTGGTCTAATTTGTGGAATTTGTTCCAATTGAAGCCCCAGGTCACCGCGCTCCGAGTTCGGGGCCCCTGAGCAGATTGCACAGAAATCGACGAAAATATATAAAATCGACAGAACTGCCCAACATTGCTAGGTCTGCGTTGCTTGCCGGCAAAAAGCGAAATACATTCTCTTGCTCCAGAATTGACAGACATTTGAAGAAGTCTTGCAATTGACTTTCGCGATCAAGATATATGTCTTTGGCGGCACGACCCTCCACCCTGCACTTGGTCTGGGTGGCAAGACGTTACTTGAAGTATTGACCGTAGTGCGGAGAGCCGAATGCAAATATGTTAGACAATGGGTGACTTCATGGTCGTGAAGTAATATGATGCGGCACGGAAGCAATCAAAAGTATGCAACTTCAGTATTATCCGGTGCATGTTGTAGCTTGATTCCTATCGAAGGCTGTCCCTAGTCCGGACTTCTTCTGGGATACAGTATCCTCTCTGGTCTCTGGATCTGAATCCCACCCGCGCGCGGACATGGAGGCTGGTTGGGTTTTGGTTAAAACCGTTCGCATGCATGTACGAATCAATGCATTTTCTATCCGACATCCGATATATTGTCCCGCGAACTCGAGTTGACATATATGCAATCTTGTGCGTGGGCACTTCATGATGCCGCGCATGAACCTGTCTGTTCGAGTGCTCGCCGTCGCATTTATCAAGGTATAGAGCCTGTAATTGCTTTTGGACAGAATCCTTCTCGTAGCGTATCTCATTGCTCTATATGCCAAAAACGTCGGATTCGCTAGTATATCATATTTATGATGGACGTTCGCACGTGTGCTGGGGATGAGAATCGGTCGAGTTGAGCCAACATTCCAGATTCTAAGAGCGTGCGGTCTCGTGTTGTGTAACGGCAACACACTACAAAAGGCTTCTACATCTGCGTTACCGTCCGTAGCGAGAATGAGATTTGATTCGAAACATGCTTCCTCAAAACGATGTGGCGGTCGCATCGGAACCCGACTTAGAGCATTGCCTTTGTGGCTCCCGGGGACTGAATCGGACGGCGCCAGATATGCTCCGGTGTCTGGGAAGTAGATAGCCTGCACGAGGGGCAGAAATAGGGGGCATAATTTATGCGGCTATTCTCGCGGCCTGGTATTTCTGATGGTGTATCATGCACAAGCCGGGCGGGACGCCGGTTCTCCGTACGCTGCTGGGACCCCCAAAGAAACAGTCAGTACGGGTGTGTACAGTGACATGTATTGAATCCAGTGAGGGAGATCCCGAAAGGACATACTGGCTCGGAAGAAGCGTATCCGCCGTGCTCATAATTTGAATGAGCTTTGATCCGGTCAGAAGTTGAAAACTTGTACATGCAGCGGGTGCGCGAAGGCGTGCATGCGTCTTCGAAACTCGACCTTCCGCTGTCGGGTTGTGGGCTTTAAGGATTGAAAGAGCCTCAAGGGACATCAGGGAGCATTCATATGTGCATTAAACCAGTGCGGCCGTACATCGGCATATGTCGCTGACTATGTCGTGAAGACGTCGAGAAGGGACAGTCGACGCCAGATCGCAAAGTTATCGTGGGGGGTGTGGACTGATAACGTTGTGCGGCGTTTGAAAATGAAAGGAATGCATGTCAAAGGGTAGGCTCGGGGACGCTGGTCAGATTAAACAGCTGGGTCGAAAAAGAGCGCGACACTCTTGATAAAAAGCTTCCCCAAGTCTACAGATAGAGAGAAGGAGATTTATAGATATTTAAATAAGAAGAAATGAATTGAGGACTGCGGGTTGGCGTAGTATCGTGATATTCAGGTTCAAATCGATAGGATTTCAGGAGAAGATACAATAAAATATATATATGGTGACATACGGAGCTTTAAAGCTTTCACTGTGTCAGATTTTGGGATGAAGGAATGTTGATGGAAACTCGAACCATAGTAGGAGAGGGACGAGAGGGACACATTTATAGCCCTATCTACTATCAGGATGGACAGCAAGCTAGACACTGGATGCAAAAATCCCGATATTTTCATAGGTGCGATCCAAAGGCTCTAAGAATTCGTTCTATTCAGCAAGCAACAGAACTTCAGGCAGCTTTTGTACGGCGAGTGACGTGGCAGCGGTCAAGTTCGAGTTTTTCCTTGGTCCGTTGTGTAACACTGCAGGATTGATTGCTTTACGTTGGGATATGCAGGAGACGGGCACTTGCATGAATGCCTGATCCGAGATACGGGAGTCAAGGTCCACAGCAAGGGGTGTTTTGATAGGGTGAGACTCTTGAGTGGGATGGACTGATTGCCGTTGACTCAGCCTTCCCGAGACCGCTCTTAAATTTTTATCACTGGCCTCTAGGTTGCCCCATGTCGTTAGCCGTCAATATGCGATGTATCTTTCGCTCAACCGCTAGCGTTGTCATTCGTTTTCTCCCACTTTCAAAATACTCGCCCCGCCCCCGTTCTCTGTCGTAGAAATTGCTGGAAATGGTCAGTGAGGAAGACATGTAGACCGAGTGTGAGGACGGGACTGGATGTTGATAGACACTTCCGGCGCCATGCATGGCGGGCCTGCTTCCACTTTCTTAGCCCGGACGCCTACCCCACACCAATGCAGACAAGGCTTAAGGCATAATTCTGTTATTAACCAGTTCCCTATTGCGTCATGGCCGTCCGCCCGGTGGTGGGAATCTTGAGCATGCGTGCATCAAATGAATATGATCTAACGTCGCACCATGGCTAGCTGCATTGCGAGAGTCCACAGAAATAGCCAGCGGGAGTGAAGGCATATTATTGTATCGTACGACACCCCTACCTCGATCCTCCATTGGCCCTGAATGCCATGGAGATTCATGTATGGAACGCAGAACATGGTGCAAGCAAGTGGACCCTCCACGCTTGTGTGTCCCGAGCCAAGCTTTGCAGGCGAGACCTCCCGACTCGATTGTCCATCCCCTCGCAGGGAAGGGTGGGTCCGGCGTAGCCTCGAAGCAGCAAGTGAAGGGGTGGCCGGGGTTTTTGAAGCTTTGGTCAGGGTCGCATCCCTGCGTGTTGGCCGTTGGAGCTCCGGCGCCGCCCCTCGTGCCCCGAATCTGTGGACAGGAAGCGTTTGACCCCAAGGCACCGAGCGAACAGGCGGCGGGGCTAGCGATGGCTAGTTATCGATCTGCGCAGCGGACCCAAAGATTGGACGAAAGGCGCTCGCGAGGTCGGGACCCGCTGTCTGGGGGAAGGTTTCGTCGTCGTCGTCGAATGCCAGCGTGTTGTTGTGGAGCACTGGCGGCGCTATGCCATCATAGGCGGCCGTCCACGCTGATTTTGTGAGGAGGCTGGCAGATGCATGATGTCGGCTTTGGCAATGGCGAGGGGCAATTGGGAATAATCTGCTGCATCTGACGGGAGGTCAGAGCAGCAGGAGGAGAGAAGAGGCCGAAGATGTCCTGTTTGCAGGGTATTAATAGACTCCGCGGGTCCAACCGACTGCTTGCCCCGATGAATTGCAGGTTGCCATCTGACAGAGGTAATTGAGGAGGAGGAGACAGATGCTGAAAGGTGTTCCTTCCTACTTATATCATAGCATGCTGCACCCCTTTGGCTCTGTTACTCTAGTCCTTCTGTCCTGTTAGCAGCATCTTGTCTTCTGCCCTTCGCTTCAGTTCTCCAACCGGTGTTCGCAAAGATGCGGTGCATCGGCTCGCCCAACTCCCTGCTGCTGCTGCTCGCAGTGCTGCAGACGTCATCCCTGGACCTTGTGTCAGCATCGCCGCTGGCTGGAAGCAGCCAGCAGAAGGTCCTGGCGCCTGGCCCTCAGCAGCAGCAACAGCCAGGCAATCCGAGTCCGAAGCCGAATCCGCCGCAGAGAAGGAAGCTCTATGGAAGGTTCCTGCATCTCACGGGTATGTGCTGTCCTACCAATGTTCAACGTTGGTAACACCGTGCCACAATGACGACGTGACTAACGTTTGCCAATAGATATGCATCCGGACCCCTTGTACCTTCGCAATTCATCCACCACCAAGTCTCACGATTGCCACCGCGCTAATGGCCGCGCGGGCTACTGGGGCGCCGTGAGATCGGAGTGTGATTCTCCATTGACTCTTACGAATGCCACCTTCGAATGGATTCGCAACAACCTGAGGGACCAGATCGATTTTATCGTCTGGACGGGTGACAACATCAGACACGACAGCGATCCCCTCAATCCTCGTAATGAGAGTGAGGTGTTCGCCTTGAACAAGATGATGATTGATTCGATGATTGATGTCTTCAAGAAGGTGGATAGACCCCTGCAATACCCTAGTAAAATGCAGTTGGCGAACACAAGCTGATCTGATGTCTATAACACAGGACACACCTGATCCAAGGGACCCACTCAACAATCTAATCATCCCAGTGTGAGTCTCTCCACTGAATTCTTTGGCCGTTCTAGGTGGAGGGTTGCTAATGATGCGTCGTGGTAGGGTACCAACTCTTGGAAATAACGATGTCTACCCGCATAACATCATGCTTCCGGGTCCATCTGATATAACCCACAATTACCTTCAGGTCTGGCGCGACTTTATTCCTGAACAGCAGCACAATATCTTCAAGCGTGGCGCTTATTTCTGGGCAGAGGTCATCCCGGGAAAACTTGCTGTATTTTCCCTCAACACCATTTACTTCTTCAGCAGTAACATGGCTGTCGACGGCTGCAACTTTGCGGGAGAGCCTGGGTACCAGCAGTTTACCTGGCTCAAAGTCCAATTGGATTTGATGCGCGAGAGAGGTATGAAGGCCATGATGATGGGCCATGTGCCGCCTGCACGCACAGCGAACAAGCAGTCCTGGGATGACACTTGTTGGAGCAAGTTCGTCATCTGGATGTGGCACTACAGAGATGTCGTCGTAGGCAACCTTTGGGGGTAGGTGACTTCCTCTATTTCATATTAACCAGACATTCGAACACAGCTAACATAACGATGAAGACACATGAACCTTGATCATTTTATGCTCATGGACGTGAACCTCGCACATCAGCTGCAGGACAACCCAGTAGCGAGATCCTCAAGCAACGTCTCCACCTGGGAGGAAATGGTCCACGTTCAGGTGGCTGGTCCATATCTCACCGAACTCCGCAAGGTGCTATCAATGATGCCGAGACCTCCTGCGAAGATCAGCAGCACGGGTAAGCACAAGAAGAAGAAGACGAAGACCCCGCAAAAGAAGTATCTCAAGAAAATCGGTGGAAAATACGGGGAGAGATACGTGCTGTCCATCGTTGGGCCGTCGGTGCTTCCCAACTACTACCCTTCCCTCCGGATTATCGAGTATAATATCACTGGGTTGGTGGACAAGCAAGGTTACTTGCTTGAGACACCAGAGGCTGCACCATGGCCCGAGTACCACTTCGATACAGTCAACCCACCACCGGATCCGAATATCCCGTCGCCACCACCAACGGGATCTGCGCCTGGACCAGCATACTCTCCACAGTCTCTCTCTTTTACTGGAATAGTACAGTATTACTCTAACATCACCAAGTTCAATGGATGGGTTCCAA
Source organism: Drechslerella dactyloides (assembly GCA_020064725.1). Classification (NCBI taxonomy): domain Eukaryota; kingdom Fungi; phylum Ascomycota; class Orbiliomycetes; order Orbiliales; family Orbiliaceae; genus Drechslerella; species Drechslerella dactyloides. The sequence continues at coordinate 2,230,544 of JAGTWJ010000019.1, forward strand.
AGCACGACGACAAGGGTGATAGAGATGATGAGCCCGGAACCGTACCGCCCGGAGGAACAAACCCAGACCCACCACCAGGCTCTGATAGCGACGATGTTGATGAAGGCTCGCAGAAGCAGCAACCACCCACGCCCATCTATTACGAACTCGAGTACGCAACCAAGAATGACACGGTTTGGCCGCTCAAGGATATGACCGTGAGGAGCCATGTCCAACTAGCAAATGCGATGCGGGACCGCGGTATCAAGGGCAGCTGTGCTGAGATGGGCTTCTGTGATGACCTCGACAACGATGACGACGATGACGGTGATCTTGACGACGACATCGAAGATAATGACATCGAAGACGACTCCGAATATGACCTGTCAGACGGATCTGAGTCGAATGAACTTGATCCCAATGGTGTCCAGAAGAAGAGGGACAAATTGTGGCACTCGTTTGTAAAGCGCGCATTTGTGGGCGCAGTTCCAGACGATGAAATTGATCTGATCCCATAAGCAGCGGCGATTCTCGGAATACTCCCGGTTAGGTAGATGCGTGCGTAACGCCATATATATTTTTTGTTTAGCGTGCTCTACTCTTACCGTCTCTCTTTCACATGGCGAAGAGCCAGTGTTTTGCATGTTGCACCTAATGGCGTTGAGTCGAAGCTCCCAGCCAACATTTCGGTGGCTAATTAGCACAAGCAGAATGGCGACTTGTTTTCAATATTTTACAAGCAATTCCAGCTGTAGTATACAATAGTAACATGGCTATTATAGTCATCACTGGCAGTGCATGACATTTACTCCGTACTTCGCCTAAGACAACTATTCGTGGTGAGAAATGTGGCAGGCGCCATGCACCCATATCGAGCTAGCTGCCGCATCAATGTCCCGATTAGGTTTGCCGGGTTTCCCGAAACAGTTTGTGTGCGGCACCAACGAAAATTTGTGACCGTATGCGCGACATCCCACCTTCGGAGTATCGTCCTTCACACTGCTAAAATTTGCTCGATCTGCTCCCCGTCGCATCGCTAGCCCGCTGGGACTAGCGCTAGGAAATGTGGTCTGCTGTTGCTCAGTCCGATTGACCTATCTATACGCAACCTCATCGATATACACTCGGCAGCACCGACTGTCCCTCCCGTCGATGTACAGAGGCATCGCCCCCTCCGAGTTGTCTCGCGCGCCAACTGTAGTGGCACGTCATGCGCGAATATGGACGAACGCGTATTATGCCTGCCGGCGACAATTCAGCAAGACTGCGAATCTAGAAGCGGGTCATTGGAATCTCCGAGGGAACAGTAAGTCTTCTCAAAGAACGTTTGCTTATGAACGTCTCACGAAATATGCAATGCAAAAATGTCAACGAACCTTTGGAAGTCTAGTCGACTAACGTTCCACTCTCTTGCTCCTGATCAGAGCAGAATAGAAATAAAGAGCTGGCAAAACGGAGACAATACGAAGATGCTAGAGAGCGTGGCGATCCGCAAGCTCTGGGGGACACACCTTGGTATAGGTTCACTCCATCGGAGCGGGCGGCAGGAGCAGCGTTTCGTGCTGGTCCGGCTGGGCTGAGCTTGGAGGAACTCGATTCTTCAGACTCCAAGAATCCTGGCAGGTTTAATGTCGATGTTCAAGGTTCCAGAGAGCAGGGTTGGGATTCTCCGTCTCGTCCACGGCCGCAGACCTCACTGTTCGGTTCAGATCAGTCCGCGTCGCTCGACAACGGCGGTTCAGATCAGTCCGCATCCACCGACACCGGCAGGTCTTGGATGTCTACGTCATCGACAGCGCGGTCCTGGAATAAACCCCCCAGGTTACACAGCTATATCGCAAAAGAAGATCCAGAAGTCTGGCAGCCTAAAGGGCCTATGCACAACTACTCGGCACTGGATGGGGAGCTCGATTCACCGGGCGGCGAGAATCCCTTCGGAACGCCGATGACGGTTCTACGCAAGGAACCGAGATTGCTGCCAAGAATGACTCCTACCTCCGAATTTCTATATGGATATAATATGTGCCTTCTTGCTTTCAGGCAGATGCGGAGGCAAATTCACAAGCTGCACATCTACACTGGCCTGATGCGTCAAGGTGGAAGTCGTGAAAGAGAGAACCTGCTAAGAAAAATAGCAGAGAATGTAAAGGTTCCGGTTTCCACAACGATGGATGTGAGACTAATCGATGCAATGAGCAAAGGCAGGCCACATAATGTGAGCAATCCCACTCTTGCGCTCTCCGTTATCGCTTTTTCGCCTTTGGCCGCAACCCAGGAGCCGTGACTGATATAATTTTGAGTTTTTAGGGGTTTGCTTTAGAAGTGGAGCCGATTGAGCTACCTAGAATCGGTTACTTAACCCAGGTATCTGAAGGCAAATGCAACGCTCCGATAACACAATCTACGGGCTATGTTGAGATCAAGAGCAAAGGGGAGCGTCAGAATCCTTTCGTGTTAATCCTTGATGAACTGGTAAATCAAACCCCATCTGCATCTGAATCTTGTTGCAGCCGCCCAGTCCAAGCGGATATCGCAACATGAAGTGTAGATGCTGACCAAAGTGCCCAGTGTGATGGCGGAAACTTTGGCGCGATCCTACGCACTGCATACTACCTTGGCGTTGATGCAGTGCTTTCCGTCTCGAATAATTCTGCCCCACCGACTGCTCTGATGTCACGGGCTTCTGCCGGCGCTCTCGAGGCAATCGATATGTATAATGTGTCGGATCTCGCGGCGTTTATAACGAAGTCGAAGAGGAACGGCTGGACGTTTTACGGCGCGATGCCATCACCGTCGAATCGAGAACTAGCTAACACGAGGACGAAGAAGAGTATCAAGTGGTACGACATCGAAGGAATCAATGACCCACTCCACTTTGGTCCCGTGGCGCTCGTAATGGGTAACGAATCTGAGGGACTCCGGCCGACAATACAGAGGCTGATGGACTGCTATGCAACCATCACCAAGCTGAAAAGTGCGGATCCGGCGGTGGACTCGTTGAACGTGGGGGTTGCAGCATCGATTCTGTGCCATGCTTTCTTGAGGCCAGTAAATAAGGAGAAAAAGCCTGAGAAGCTTCTTGATAACAGAGCCGCTAAGAGGTTGGGGGCGAGGCACGAGTGGGAGATGGAGACTCTTCGTGAGACAAACGTGATGTTCCATGTCCAGGACGGAAAATATGAGCGGCCTAATACTGCGCCGCCGGAGCAGAATACGAGTAGAGCTGGTGTTGGGTCTACAATGGACCCTGATCAAGATGCCGATTATGACGATGAAGGGTCAGAATTCGAAGACTACGAGGAGGCCAATCAAGATATTACGAGCTCATCCGGGGCTGGCAGCGAAGTCACCAAAAAATCAGACCGGCTTAACCAGGAACATCTAATGCGAGATGGCCCGAATGAAGTCGTCGAGAAAAAGGCGGGAGACGCCAGCACTGCTATAGAGGGGGAACCCTTTGATGATGACGCTGACATGAGCGAAGATGATGACAGCGACTGGGACGAATACGACGACGACGAGGAGCTAGAGCATGACAATGGAGAGTCGGAAACCGACGAACAGGGGGTCAACCTTGAAGGCATTCAGAATATAAAGTCAACTGCGTCAGGTCTTTCGGCAGACAACGGCGGAGTGACCGCCCAGCCGAAACCAAAGAAAGCGAAGAAACCCAAGCCGCCGGTTCTGACCAAGAAGCAAAGGAAGCAGCTAAAGAAAGAAAGGAAAAAGGAGGGAATTAGGTTGAGGAAGAAGGTCCGGGACGAAAAAGCGCGGACAACGGCTGAGTTGAATATGAGGAAAGACCCAACGATCCTGATGGTTCATCGGGATCCTAAGACGACGACAGGTCCAGCTGAAGAAAAACCCAAAAAGACAAAAATGGGAACCGATGCGGAAGGTTGGCCAGCCGTATAACGTGCTGCGGACGAAGACCTAGCGCTGCTAGTACGGCTTTGGAAACGCTGGGGTCTGACATATATTCAGTTGACGTGTAGGATAAGATTCGATGTGTCTAGACACAAGTTCACTTATGTACCATATTTATTTGCTATAGTATTTGGCTCTCAACCAGACATCCAAATAGTTATGCGCTCAAAGCTCCAGTAGAAGAGTATATACACATAGACAATAATGAATTATATGAATAGCGACACGCCATATGAGAGCGACATCGTGCGGACAGGAGCTACGCAACCAAATTATGCCCACTGCTGAATCAGCGGTACTACTTCCTGGTCCTCCTTCCAGGTACCCCCTTAGGTCCGGGTGATTGTACCTGGCAGGGCCGCGTACCTGCATGCATGGTAAAGCCATGTTAGCAATGTTGCATTCTCTCTACCAGCCTTGTCCCAATATTTATCGCCAAGTGCGAGGGTCATAGGAGTGCACTAGTGTGGTCATAAGGTCATACATATCTGGTGCGTGCCAACGATATCGCGATGTTGAGGGCGCAGCCGTCTAGCCGTATACGAGATCTGCTCTTAGGTGCTTTTTGAAAGTTGATACTCGGGTCCAGCATTCTAGATGCTATTCCAGTTTTAATCTATTTATATGAGCGTCAAGATGGCTTCGAAGATGTTGACGTCTGGGACTTGCGACAACATGAAATTACTGTTCGCCGATACCTATTGTCTCGTGAACCAGAAGCGATACCTATAGGTATTGCTACTATGATTCATGCCAGGATCGCAACGCTCACTTTGACTTCTACAATTGATTATGGGAATACCCCACTCTCCAAGCAAAGTCAATTTCCTAAGTGCAGATCCCCCACTTTCCTGGCCCGTCATTATCTGAAAATACGGTTGATGGGTGTCCGAGCAGAAGCCCAGTCGCAATATTCCACTATGTCTATTCTTCCGCGTCTAGGAAAGCTCGAAAAGAGGTCCCAGGTTGAGATGTGTGGAATACGAGCTCGAGGCTTGGTGGGAATACCAGGCTGATTGGATCAAGGTTGCACATGCGTAACTTTTTCACACGGAGTTGTGGTGGAGATTGTGATGTTTGACAAAACGACAGGGTGAATCCGAAGAGGCGTTGAGGGGCTCCCGGAGCGTGATTCCATTTAGCCGACAGGAGACAGTCGACTGCATGGGCTGCTGCAGGTGTATGGAACTAAAATATGGATTTTTGCGACGTTCAAATCTCGGATTAATTGGTTATACGACGATATCTATCCCTTGGAGGATTGACCCGGTGGCAAACTACGGAAGACTGGAGAAAGGTAGTCGTTCGATAAGCTGATTTCCTTATACAGCTTCCGAACATCATCCTGTAACCGCAACCCTCCGCTATTTTCTAATGTTCGGGATAGCTTAATTTCTATAGATGTGGGCGATCCGGAAAGGATTACATCGACCGTTTGGTCTCGCGCGGGTGTGTCGATCGTATGCTCAGGCGCACTAGACCACCTTCCTGTCGGAATCGCTTCCCTGATAGTTACCAGCTTTTTTGGACGACATAATTTTTTTTTGAATGGGGCCACATCTTTGAAGCACCTGGCAGCTACCGACATCTTGCTGCCCCAGTCAGCTATGTGCCTCTTCAAACTTCGGGCTCCCAGATTTGTATAGCTATCGCGACGAAACAGGAAGCTGCCTACAATCAGAGCTCGTAGCTGCTCGTGCAAGCGAGAATGGTGCGTGGTTAGTTACACAAGGGTAGCTTGGAGATTTGGTACTAAATACTTACTTCGTGCATACAAAGATGCGCTTTTGAGCCAAACTTGAAACTAAGGTCAAGAAGAGCTGCCAACTGCCGCACGCCTGTTTTTATGCTTCTGCTGCTTTCTTGTAGGCCCTCTGATACTCTATAGCCATATTCGCTGATCGCGATTGCGGTACTATTCCGATATTTGTTTGTATCTTTTTTCCTCAACGACTAGCGCTCAGCAAGCTTCGCTGCGTGCGGCTAAATTCAGACATTCTGAATTCATGAGAGTAAGAAGCTGGAAGTAACTGTACTTCCAAAGCTCGTACCAGTAAATTTTCATGCACGCAGCTACGCGCAGTCGATGCTGAGTATGGGATACCCTGGATATCGCGGATGATATGAGCTCCCTCTTCGAGCAGAATCCTCCCACCAGCACACGCGTTAGCTTAGCCTTAAGCCGTAGTATCGCAAGCATCAGGGAGGCTGACCGACACAAGGGCCACGATGAGCTTAGATAGTTGCTCTGTCAACTTTTCTCTTTCGCCAGTCACTCGATTTTCGCGGTTTGTCGAGTATTCGAGCGCACGGTCCCATCGGCGCCGAGTTTTCCCCGTAACTGGGTACTGACATGGGGCGAATGCCAGCCAAGTCACCCACCTTGGCTGCATGTGTGTGTCGACTTTCAATGGTTCCTGTATACTCCGAAATATTTATCCGCTGCACGGCATTTAGATTGGCTAGGCGCCAGCTGCGTTCATGGGTACCATGGGGAGGTGTGCTGGATAAGAGGAGGGATTTATAATGTCACTGACTCCCTGAACTGCGATCGAGAGTTTCCTAAATGCGCTTCAGCGCTGGCTGACCAATATTTCATATTGATATATTCCGCGATACCGATTCTTTCCTTCCTCAAACATATCGATATATATCTTGTAAATAGGGGTTTCGCCGATATCAATCACGATAGGCTCTTACCATTTAAGATCGGGCAATGAGATCGTGAAGGGAATCATATTTCCCGTGGGATCAGGCCGCGGAATTATAGAGGGAGGACGAAATGCTTGGGGTTGCGCGGGCCATGTTGTCGTGCAGGTGCCTCTTGTCACTGCTGGCGCTGCTCGCAGTCAATGTTGTCAACACATCCGCAGCAACAGCAGAGCCCGAGATATGCGACAACTCGAGAATCGATATCACTACGCCGAACCAGCTCGCAGTCCTGGCGAATTGTACGGATGTCACCGGCGATGTATACCTTCAAAATGTCAATACCGTCGAAATCAATCTCGATCGCCTAAAAGTTATTCGCGGAATGGTTCAAATTTACCTGGCCGACAGCACGCTTAGATTCTCAGCCAGCAACCTTTCCACGATTGGCGGGCTCTTTATGATCGCTGGAAGTCTGAATGGCTCGTCTAACCTCAATGAGATCTCGATGCCAAGGCTAAAAAGCGTTCCAGGACTGGATCTAACGTGGATGCCCAATCTACGGGATCTGGATTTCCCGTCAAGAATCAACAGTCCGCAACCCGCTATTCGGCTTACAATCATGAATACTGGACTGGAGACTATCGAGAACCTGAATATCGACTACGCCAGCATCCAGCAGGTATATTTCGGCGCAAATCAAAACTTGAAAGATATTGTATTAAATCTAAAGAACATCACTGTCAACCTGGATCTCGATGGAGCAGGCGCGAAGCCGAATGTGTCGTTCCCTCAGCTGGAATACTTGAATACTGCCAATATCCACGACGTGAGCGGTCTGCATTTCGACAAGCTAGTGTCCATGGGTGGCGCTCTTGGGGTCTACGATTCATCGAATCTGACAACGCTAGAGATGCCAGTACTTAAACAAATCGGTACCAGAACGCTCAGTGTATTGGCTATTGCAAACAATACGGGACTGGAAAGCGTCATGTTTCCTTCTCTAGAGCAGATAACCGGTGGCATAACCTCGGATAACAACAGACGTTGGAAGCGTCTGAATGGATTCCCAAATTTGATGCGAGTCACGGATGACATTGACATGAATGGAGGTTTCACAATGATAGACTTTCCCAGGCTATATAATCTCACCGGTAAATTTGAGATAACTTCAACATCGGGATTAGCTTACGATTGCAACGATCTGGCAAAGAAAAACACAAATACCTCGAAACCATTCATCTGCGATCCTTACGGACAAAACGTTTTTAGAGCGGCGGACGCACCAGCGCCAGAACGCCCGAAATCAGACGAAGGCGATTTAACAGGGCCTAAGATCACTGGGATTGCAATTGGCTGCCTCGCATGCGTTGTCGGCCCACTGATCCTTCTCAGGTTCATCATCGGCAGAAGGAGGAAGGCACGACTGAGGGAAAAGGACGTGTACAACCAAAACTTTAACCCAATAGACTGGGGTGGTCGAAGCCTACCCAGCTCCCGGGCAGAGCTACCACCGCACGCTATTGGTGAGAGGTATGAGTTGCCGGCAGCCAAGTTAAGACAGGAGCTGCCGGGAGACCTCCCGCTGCATGAGCTCGACGAGATAGCGGCGGGGTCGATACACAGGAAGACGCCGGACGTTACGACCCTCCAGGTGCCTGACAGCCCGATAGAACGGGCGTCCTCAGGAAGAGGCTTTGATTCCGACGTATCGAGGCTAGATTCAGAGCTATCTAGCGATGACGACGATGAATATGCAGATTCTATAGTACATGCGTATGGGGATATGGATCATCCTCCAGTGCCTAGGTTGCCGGAAGGTATATTCGTTACTTTCAGAGGCGACTTGCGGATCCGATTTTACGACTGCCAAATGATGGTTGCTCCTACTACGCTGTTCGTCCAGCAACCTTCCTAGCATAGAACACCATCCACTGACCGGTTCACATTGTATATATGTCTGATCGCGTTTTCTTCTTATTATTACTTGTTCTATCGGCTTCCTGTAGGATCTTATTGGTAGTTAGCGACTTGTACCTTTTTAGTAATCAAAACCTATCTTATCGACTATATTCTGGCGCCTCGTGTAGGAATCCATGCAGCTAGAAATAGCCATGTTTGTATTGCATATTGGTTCACATTCACGGGAAATTCTGGGCGCTTGTCAGTCTATGTAAATCTGCTGTCACAGTTCAAAGCATACAGGCCTCGCAGCTGCTACGACGCTTTGAAACTCAATCTGTATGAAGAAACCCCGTGCTGATTGTCAGAGTGAGCGGGAAGCTTCATGTTTGTCGTAGCCATCCGATTGGCAAAGTCCTCCGCCAAAATGCAACATTCGAAAGGTAGGATACTATTGTTGGTGGCCTGAGAGAATCAAACGCCAAGTTGCCGGCTCTGCAAGTGTGAGACTACTAGTAACTGCGATATAGGCGCATAATTTTTATCACAGCTAATTTACACGAATTCATGGTGGCTGAATTACACATTTGCCATTTGCAAATCGTGTCAAAGAATAACTGTGTGGCTATCCGAGACAACATGACAACAGCAAACAGCCGTGTGTAGTCTCGGGGACGCTGGCCGTGTGGCACAGCTACGCAACTGAGAATGAGACTAGCTGCCTGCTGCAATAGATTTAGTGTATACACATTTTTGTGGCCCCGAGACTATTCTTGTGGAAGACTCATGAGGGGAAATTTGCGTATTAGTATCAATCCACATCGATCCATATATTTCATGAAACTAGCCGATTTCATTGCGTATGATCATATGAATTGTCTCGCGAGCTAGGCTGCCGGTGAAAGAGCGGATATCCCAGTTTATCCACAAGCGCAAACCCGTTGGAAGAGATCCGGTCCATCATTGATCCGTTGTAGCACAAGCGTGCAGGTGTATGTTTTGAGCTTCTCATCCTAGTCTCATCCTAACATATTTTTTATCCCGTATCTGCCTACTGCTGTTTGTATCACGATATAATACCAACTTGGTCACAGCCGCACGGGCAAGCAGAAGTTCCCGCATCTGTGCAGGCTTCGAAGAAAAGTACTTGATTTGGCGTAAGTTTTAACTGGGTTCCTTAAATCTTCCTGACGCCAGCGGGGTGAAGGCACGCTGGGTGCGAATGGATGTCAGCCGGGCAAATTCTGTGTTAAGGTCTTACGAAATAAGTTGTTAGAGTCAGCAAGAATGGGATCTCGAGACTTGCGGGTACAGGCAGGGCATTTCAGAATCCCGATTTCCTCAGTTCTTCTCCGAAGACTATTCTTTATATTTTCGTTTGCTTGTTTATATTCTATTTAAACCTAGCAACACAGCCTTCGTTGAGACCATAGATGAGAGTCTCTATCATATAAAGTTGCCCACGGGGATACTAGCTGATACACTAGTCTTGAGGTATCCGAAGGTTTATCTTGATAATATCGACAAATAAAATTTTATGCGCATATGAGCCAACTCATCCGGGAAAAACCTCTATCCTACTATCGATTTTCTCTGGTCTGACCTTGAAATTAAAGCTTATCCCAGTCAGCTTATCGGGCCTCTGCCAGTTACACGCATATGCTCTTGCAAGTCGCTGGTGCACCCCGCCTTTTCCTCATAGCGGGGGAGTCTGTGTAGTGTTCTAAATTATATGTAAGCTCATTGTTGTCCCCATTTTAGATTCAATACTATTTCCTACGGTAGATAGTCAGATGAAAATTCTTTTACTGATGTGAGCAGAACCGAGCTGGTGGATAATCGTAACCAGCTATATATACGACTTGTGGTTAACGGTTGCCTCTTCACAGGATCAGTACACTAGGCCCACCGGCTGTTCTAGCGAATGGTTGTCAGTCCGTCTTCTACGATCTATATATCATAAGATGTACCTGGAAACGTATACGAGTAGAAGAGGGCTGATGGAGCGATCGGCGATTTTATGCTTCTCCCAGTCGACCTCCTCTCCTGGTTCAATCGACACATGTGTCTCCACCTTGCGCGATAGTGAGCGCGTGTTCATATTCGCAACCTTTGCTTTTCTGTTAAGCCTTATCACGTTCTTATTCATTATCTTGTTCCTGTGTATACGTACCCTGAACCTCGTAACTCCAATCGAGGACCGATTAAAACGGTGGACAGATGGCTACATATACCGGTACCGCCACTCCCAGCGTCAATTGGAAGTACAATCGGGGAAGATAATCACGAGCAACCCGAGGGCTATAGGAAGGAACCCCCCAACGACACCCGGTAAGAGCCCCAAGGCCCAAAGATGACACATCCATGGCGAATAAACTTACTAACATAACCGTAGCGGAGCCCCATACTGATGGATCAGTAGTAGGACGCTCAGACCACCCGTCGCGACAGGCACCAAGTACTCCGGAGGCTCCGGTTGGCCCCATTCTGGTTGAACGGACCCCAGCACCATTGATCGTAAGAGACGCCCGGTCACCGTCACAGTATCCGTCGAATGCACTTCCAGACGAGCTGCTAGCGACATCGGCAATCGGCGAAACATCTCGGGATAGTTTGCTTCGAGCAAATATCGCAAGTTCCAAAAGAATTCAACCAGCGACGACTCTAGAGCGAATTCCTGAGCGTGAACGCAATGTTCATGGGTTAGAGTCTCGACCACTGTCGGTCCCGCATACTGTTCAGCCCGGAGATACGATCCCCCTTTCATCTCTGAGACCAGTAAGCGAAGTTTCCGAGCAAATAAGTCTCCCAACGATGCCAATGCCGCCAGGACCACCGCCTGACCCCGAAATGCCCCGGACGCTCGAAACTGAAGGAACGGAAAGGAATATAATCGGACTTGGTCTGACTGCTGGCTCCCACCGGACATCGTTAACGTCAACAAGTGGGGAGATTCATATTTACAACGAGGGCAGGATTATAGGCCTCGCTGCAGATATAGCAGCTCCTGGCGAATGTCAGTTGACTTTGGAAGCACCGATTCCTCAGCCATCATCTCCTGTAATTTCAGCGACGACATCAACGCCCTCAGGGACTACTACTCCCGAAGTACCGTCTCCTACGGTATTGGAACATGAAGTAGCAGTTTCCGGAATACCGACTCCAACGTCGCCATCTCCGATAGCTCAGAAGGGCACCAACGGCACCTCTTCGATCAGTATGCCAGTCAGGCGGCAGGAGCAGACTGAGCATAATTTATCCGTATCCACGGATAGTCCAGTACCAGGGGATACTCCCAGACGGCCCGAGTCCGCGAAGGGATTCCTTAGTATCGATACGGAAGCAAATATATCATTCAGGTACTAGTGACCGGCAATCAGCAGAGTTTTGAGGGCTATCCGATATACCCGTATCGATTGTCTCGTAAACCAGCCCAACCACCTTTTGCCTCCGAATTGCGAGACAACCGTATCGAGTTCTACTTCAATAAATCAATCTTTCATATATAAATTGTCAGGGTTTTCAGATAGACTGTGATGGATGTGGCCTCTTTGCGACCTGTATTGTGTTAAATTTTTTGATATCAGAAATAATATCAGATAATCAAGATCATAGCCACGCAAGTGCTGCCTTTCACCTAGACTAGCAGAACCACACCATCAATTGAGAGTATTTTATAGTTTCAATTCTTTGTATTTAGGTGTACAAAGATCGGTTGCGTCGTAAACCAGCGAAGGATCTACCTGTGCTCCCGAGACGAATATATGCTGGTACCCGTATTGGGCTAGTCTCGGGGACGCTGAGAACGTCAGGCTACCCGAGACCACTCGGGTTATATGCATGAGGCAGAAGGCATTAACATCAAAGGCTAGTCTCGGGCCATCAGCGACTACGGCCTATTATGTCTTACTACGGTAGTATTGACGTCGGGTAAACTGATACGCTTTTGCAGACGTAGATCACCGTCACCTCCCGAAACATCGGACGGAACATGGGTTTTGAGTATACGTATGTGCATCAATGGACTTGTGATCAGTTTGTGTAACAACGGCAAACTTTTGGCCATTTTCATTCACCATACAACGGCTTCGGCAGCTGCCACATCATCTTACGGCCTACTCAGCCCATCGAGGGACATCTTGGCAAGAAAGGTTGACCGTGACTGGCTACTAGAATGTCGTAAGCCTTGGGACTGAAAGGTTGAATAAAACTGCTCTGAATATTAGACGCCTTGGCCTTGGGGTAAGTTAACGGAATGGTGAAACTACCATGGTACCACGGCCACACCAGTGGAAAAGTAGTGGGCCTTGCCTCTTTTTGAATATTCTTCATCCCTCTACTAGGGCCGCCAAGCTCGGAGGCAGCGTCCTCGAGCGAGACTAGTATACTAGGGCCAGCAACAGATTGCTCTTTTCTCACATGCGCTGGTGCGGCAATGATACGATGCAACATTATAAATTTAACCCCATTAATTTCTTGCAGCCTTGTTTGCCTCGGAAAGCTCCTTGCAAATATGCTTTTAGAATCCCGCAACTTCATCCAGAAGCTTTATCAATATTCGCAGCTATAAACTCGAACTTAGTCTTAGATCTGTGATCTACCAAGCATTTTATCACAACCCCAACCTCAAGTCTTGTAGTATAGAGTTAGCAGAGATCCTCCCTGAACGTCTTAAAAGGAACATAGTGCACGAAGGCTCGGTCAATCACGTAAAAAAATCGCCATCGCGATTTGAGTAGTCTCTAACATACCTAGATAGCTAGAGTATCGCCCTAGAGACTCGTCCCGGAGAACATGTATCCGAATCTCGCGCCTCTATTCACCATAATTGGCGTGTCCACTGTAACGGCCCTCATTATACTCCTGGCGTTGTACTGGACATGCGTGGAATGCAAACGGCGAAGGCTTTGGCCTTGGTCGCCGAAGTCCAACCGTTATATAAGTCCTTCTCGGACAGACCCAGAGGCAAGTCCTGTACGTATATATGCTCGCCCCCTCTACTACAGACATCCATCAAACCACTGGCAATTAACTAAATAATGCACCGTTAAAAAATTTAAAAGCTGCCTGCTTCACTCCCAGACCCTAAGGTACTGGAACATATAGATGCTGGCTGCCCTGATCCGATTGGTGGACTCCCCGTACCATCAAGCTTAGACCAAGGCACCTCATCTCGGCAGATACCAGGCCAACCGACCGTTGGTTTTATCGAACCGTCTAGCATCAGCGTCACAGTTGGCCACCAGGACCCGAACAATAGTCGATATATTGATGGCTGCGGCCGGCCGGTCGCATGTTCAGTAGAACAAGGTTATCCAGCAACGAGTCAAAGTCAAAGTCAACCCCACATCGCGATGTTGATTTCCCGCCTCCCCTCAATTGCCAAGCAGAAACCTATTCCTCCACCGCTACCACCTAGGCCAAAGCCTTGCTCCACACGCTTGACGCTGGCTGAATTGGAAGGATCGGACACACTCGGGAATCATGGGGTTTCCGAGCGTCATAGGCTGGATGACGCCGGAATCCAACTAGCACCCATAATATATGAGCCTCGCCGCCCTTCCGGAGCTCCGCGTAGTGATCAGGCTTGTACCAACCCTGATGTTGGGATATCGTTTCTTCCTGGTGATTTACCGGTATCTAGAGTATCGAATTCTCGATCGTCTTCATCATCATCACCGCGCGTAAATACCGGTGGGCAGCGTCCGGCGAGTATGCCATCAGGCGATTTCAAGGCCGAGATGCTCATGCTGCCCAGAGAATGGATGTCAAATGATCGCCTTGCGATAGCACGACGTCAGTCAATTGGTTGATATTGTGATAGGCAACATTTATCGTTGGAGCGGATTACTACTTGGCGAGTTTGTATTCATTAAGTTATCAATGTGTCTAGTGAGCTACGTTATGAATAAGTTGGGATAATGACTACATATCCTAATTGCACTCAAGTTGGATAGGTTCGGACTGGTTTCGCAGAATAAAGCCTAGCAGGCATATTGCACTTCACACTTCCGAATACCGCGTTTATTGTTTGTAGTAGCTTCGGGCCTTCTAGGCTAGACCATTGTCTCGCAAGCCAGACGCTTTTCCTTTGTTCACTTAGGTATTATATATATGTCGGTAATTTTTGAAAGACGGAAAGACCATTTGCGTGGGTAGCTGAGAAATGAAGGGGTACAAAACCTACAAGAAAGTCATGTAGTAAAATTGTGAGTCTAAGCTCTATTATCCATCCATCGCCGCCCCTGTCACCGCCATCACTAGCACTAGCAGGCATCACATAAAGCTGAACATAGTCATCTCTGTACATTGATACCCCGATTACTTTAAGACCCCTAGATCTGGCATCTGGGGGAAGACTATGGGGGGCTCGGTGTCACGAATCTCCAAGTGGAGTTGACAATAGGAACGCGTGGCGGCCCGTTTGCTCAGGTTGTGCCATGCGCACAAACAGTTCACCTAAAATGCAAGCGGACCTCACTAACGCCGCCCACCGGCCGGCGAGCAACACCACCACCGCGAGCAGGCTATACCAAATTTGGGTTGAGTGCTTCATATCACGATGCCAAGTCACAGCATCGTCACTACCATGGATTTCCCCTATTCCTCTCCCCTTTTCTTGTAGATTATATTGTCTTTAATTTATATTGTCTATCTTTCAATACTTTATATAAATTTTGCCTGTTGATATAAAAATAACTAACTAAGATGTATAGGCAGTTTGATCTAAAAAAAAAAGAAAAGGTACAAGTAGTAATCAAAATATGGAAGGAAAATTGGGTGCTTTTATTTAATTAAACAGTTGTAATGTGTAATATGTTTTTATTAATAATCTAGTACTAGGTAGTAGGGTATAGTTCTTATATATTTTTTAAAACTCAGCCCAAAAACCAGTTATTTATAGTAGTATAAGAGTGGGCTCTTTTGAAATAAATCATTGATTTCTGAAATTATGGTTTTTTTGCTTGTTATGATTTGCTTTGCTCTATAACCTTGCAACTTGGTAGCTATAAGATTAGGAAGAATTAGGTTATATGGTTCTTAAAGTGTTATTCTAAATTAACTATGGTTTGAAGTCAAATACTTGAAGATAAAAGAGAGAAAGTAAACAATATTAAGGTTATTATTAAGTAATTTATTTTATTTAACTATTTGATCCAAAAGTATAAGATTCTTCTATAAAATATATGGAATATAGATAAAAAAGATTTTATAATTAAATAGGCAAAAACAACTAATATAATTATTCTAATAACTTATAAAAGGTAGTAATTCTATGTTTATGATGGTGGTAGGGAGAGCATTACTATAGTTAAGTATATCTTAGCAACTGGAGAATACTGTGTCTTAATAATTATTTTTCTAAGCAAAATTTACTTAATAAACTGGTATAAAAAATAAAACTTGTATAATAGATAGTACTAGATATTAAACAAAAAAGAAGTAATAAATGAAGAATTTACTCTTAAATAACTAAAATACTACTTTTAGCTAAAATCTGCCTAAGTTGCTAATTCCAACTTAAATTATTTATAATAAATATTTATACTTAATGACCATAGTAGTTATATTAGCACTACCTTTATTAATTATTGTAGATAATAGTGTATATTACTACTCTACCTACTACTATACTCTATTTATTATTTATAACCATTTAATATTAGCCTATTTAGTCACTATGCCTGGGTATATAGTGATGTTGTTAATTTATTTTGCTATTATGGAGGGATTGGTATTAAAAAAAAAAAATTTATTGATTTTATTATACTAGTGCATTAAGCAGTTTTCACAAAAAAAAATATTACTAAAAGGTGGAAGGGTGTTAGTTTATTGCTATTTGATTTTTTATATGTTTTAAATAAGATTTTAAGTTTTATAATAGTAGACTATAAAAATTTGCTTGATTTTATTATTAATAATCTGGAGGTGTATATGCCTACTACTGGTATCTTCAAGATTCTAGTATATAAGTGTATTTTGGTTTTATATGTGAATGATATTTGATGTGTTATTGATAAAATCCTTTCTTTCCCATTATAGTATAAATTTGATAAAATTACAAAAATTGCAGAGACATCATATACCCAACAGCAGATACTTCAAGCCACCAATAATAAGCTATAGTAGATATTCTAACAACAGTATGGGAGGTAGTAGGCAAGCAGCTGCTGCTATTTATTGAAAGCATGAGTATTAACCAATATCAACATCCCAATACTTGTTGAACACACTCAACAGCACACTAAGCAAGACAAACAGTGCACTATGTAGTGAGTTATACACTCACAAGCACACCTAGCAGCAGCAGGCACCACTACTAATGACACTGCTGGTGCTGGTGACACTACTGTGTAACTAACACCAGAGTACCTGACGTTATTGGTACTGCGCTAACTATGTATTGTCAAGGGGTTTTTTTTTTTTTTTTTTTATATTATATTTATAGATACCATTTTGTAATATATATAAATATATAACTAACACCACTTATAATAAAAAAATTCTAATTTTCTTCCGCTTTCTATGGAGAATACACATAATTTTGGAAAAACCCGGGAATTTGGGTTGCTCGCGTTGGTGGTGTTGCTCGCCGGCCGGTGGGCGGCGTTATATATGATCCAATCCTGCATCGATAATTTTATGAATCAATGGTGCAATAACGAAGGTGCTCCCTGGAGGTGGGGCGATTGACATAGACGTATCCGAGAACGATATACCTTAGTAAGAACATCATATGGCCGCCTACGAAAATTGTCATTTGTGTGGGTTTAAAGGCTTCAGAACTAATATATGCGTGGACGACACTTGCTCCCCTGCCGCGTCGTTGATGCTCAGCCTTGGCGAAAGAACCACAACACAGCTGCACATGGAAAAGGGACGTCTGGTCTATGAGACTAGCTGCCTGCGTGACTATTTTTCTGACGCGTCTACCATTCCGCCTGACGAATACGCACGAAGTAGATGAGAGATGGCATTCATGATACTGCTGAGATGCGTGGGTTACCTGCACGCCCTGGAGGGATAATGGCACTGCAAACGATGGCCATCTGTCCACGCTCCCCCCTGAATTAGTATTAGGTAATGCGCAGGCTGTGTTGTTGTGGCATTTTTTTGGCAGTTCGACCAGATTTGGGCTGGCCGCAAACGACTCTCTTGAAATACGCGCACCAGATCAGAGCCGCGTTACCTGAACATTCAGAATACAACTCACCTTCATCACATCCGTCCGACCCTCCCTTCTCATCACACCCCACAGGCTCCGTTTATCTTTCCTATCCTCCACTCATTCCATCTCTAAGTTCAAACGCCGCTCTTTCTTTAACCCTCGAGTGCTTGACCCGATTGACTGTTACAAGAGAGCTCTGGAAGCTTGGCGAGAGGTGCCAGGTCTCTCTGCGCTATCATTTCTAGATTGGGACAATCGTCTAGCGAGCTAGATCACATAACGAAAACATTCATTTTGCCATGGACGAGGAGATGGCCGACGCCAACGCTGCTGAGGCCAGCTCGCTGCTCTTTGCTGTTGAAATCCCTCCTTTCGATGGTGATCTTACCGAGTTTGTTTACTACGAGCCGAGGAATGATTCTATTAAGGATATCATCGCGGAAAGAGACATAGAAGGCGAACAACAGTACCAGGTCAATACGTGGGATGGTGAGACTAAGTGGGTATGTTTAACACAAAAAACAGAAGATCCTTCTCAAGTAACTTGTGCTAATTCTCGTATTGAAGCTCCCCTGGGATGCTGTTATTGGCATGGACTTTGGGAACGAAGCTTTAACAGAATATGAACGAAGACCGGCGCTTCCCGTTGATGGTGCGAATGAGGACGATGACTACGAAGAAGACGAGCGCATCATCACCATCGACTCCAGTGGAGACGAAGAGATGCAAGATCAAGATGGGTCTTCCTCGAACGAAGAGAGCGAGGATGACCTCCCCATGAAACGGCGGCGCACTAGGAGCGCAGCTGCTACATCTTCTCGAGAACCAGAACCTTGGACGAGGCGTCTGCAGAACAGAGCTCGACAAGTGACGCTGCGGGAAATGGTGAAGCGGAAGTCAACCTCAAACATTTCAAGAACCAGTTCAAGGGAGACTATGACAGAAAGACCCACTCGCAGCCAACGTACTTCTGCTCGAACAGCAGGGCGACTTATCTCTCAGTCAGCAGCTACAGCCTTTGACCCAGAGGCCTATGACTCAGACTCCTCTGATGATTTAATAATCTCCGATCTTGTGGACAAATCTAGGCAGTGGCAGAAGCAAGGCAGACACTCCAGTCGGACTGCTGGCACCGTCGACAAAAAAACGAAGCAGCCTCATCGTGGCAGGCCAAGGAAGCGGGCCAGATCTTCGAGCGGCTCAAGCGAGGACGACGAATACGAAAAAAGGAGATCAGGCCGAACTGCCCATGCAAAGGGGAGCATGCGAGAAAGAGACGAGGATGACATTGACATCCAAGAAGTCAAGACAACGGCTCCCAGGGTCGTGTACCAACAAGAAATCTTCAGAGAATTCGCTCGTCAAGAAGAATTCTCGCAGGTTCACACGCCATGGTGCGAAACTTGCTCTGACGCCGGAGGACGACACAAAGGTCCTCTAGTCTACTGCCAAGGATGTTCAAGTTCATTTCATAAACCATGTATCGGCAACAGAGCTTCGCGAGAGCATCTCGTGACGAAATTATCCGACCACGAGTTTGTTCTACAATGCAAGCGCTGCATCCGTCGTGCTCACAAAGCAGAGAAGCGGCCCCCAAGACTCGATGTCTGCACGGACTGCCGCCAAGTTGGTCGTTCCTGTGAACCCTTCCGGAAATTTCCCACGACAAAGGCCGATAGGGAGCACACTCCGGAGGTCGACGTCCCTGGGCACCAAATCAACAATGCTATGAACGTCTTGTTTCGTTGCCAAAAATGCCATAGGGCATACCACTTTCACCACTTGCCATTGCGCGAGTCTTCGAATAGTACCCAGGGCGCTGTTGGGATCGCACAGGTACGCCTTGGACAATACAGACATGACTGGCAGTGCGTCGAGTGCGTCGAAATTGGCGAAAATAAAATAAACGATATCATTGCTTGGCGGCCCTCCGACGAAACTCTGAAAGAGACTAAAGATGTTTTTGATATGGATATCCTCGAATTTGATCACGACGAACTCGAGTATCTCATTCGTATGGCAGGAGACCATTACACGAGCGCCCGTTGGTATTCAGGTGCCTGGGTCTATGGAATTTCCTTCGCTCAAATGAGAGTTGCCTTTGAGAAGCATAGTCCCACGCCGAAATGGACGACGTCCGACGCGATCCCAGAAAGCTACTTCCGCATCGATATCGTCTTCGAGGTAAAATATACTTCGATTGTTCCGAACATGACAGAAAACATCGAGAAACAACGCATCCGAGAGGTTAAATCTGTCTTTGTGAAGTTCAAGGGTCTAGGCTACGACGAAGCAATGTGGGTTGATCCGCCATCTGAGGATGAGGAAGAACGATATTTGGACTTCAAGAAAGCCTACTTTGAATATTGCAAAGGTAATCACGTTCGATTACCTCGGAGCGTCAGCAAAACGATCGAAAATCTTCGTCACAAACATTTCACAGAACTCGAAGTTCATACACAACCAAAATACATCGCTGGAGGTACCCTCAAAGACTACCAAATGGATGGGACGAACTGGCTCTACAATCGATGGTTCGAGGGCAAGAATGCCATCTTAGCAGACGAGATGGGTCTCGGCAAAACCATCCAGATTATTTCCTTCCTCGAAATCCTTCATCAGGAACACAAAGTTTGGCCGTTCCTTATCGTTGCTCCGCATTCAACGGTTCCAAACTGGATGAGAGAGCTAAGAACCTGGGCTCCTAGCCTCCGAGTTGTCGCATTTTACGGTGCAGGCGAGGCACTCAAGCTCACCAAGAAATACGAGCTATTCAACAATGCGCCAAGTGCATCCGCTCGCGATCTAAAGTGCCATGTTGTCGTGACATCATATCAGACTGTCGCAGACCATAGCACGGTCCTGAAACCGGTTCCCTGGCAGGCTTTAATCGTTGACGAAGGACAGCGTCTCAAGAGCGATGACACTATCCTGTATCGTGAGCTGTGGACGTTCAAGTTTAACCACAAAGTCTTGCTGACGGGAACACCCCTTCAGAACAACATTCGTGAGCTCTTCAATCTTCTACAATTCCTGGATCCCAAATCTATCAATGCCGAGGAGCTCGAAGCAAAGTATGCGGAGGTCAACAAAGAAAACTTGCACGAATTGCACGATATGATCCGCCCTTTCTTTCTGAGGAGGACTAAAGCACAGGCTCTTAAGGACCTCCCTCCGATTTCCGATGTCATTGTCCCACTCACAGTCACCAAATTGCAACAGAAGCTTTACAGCTCCGTGCTCTCGAAGGATGCAGAACTCATCCGAGCTATCATGGCAAAGACAGAGACAAAGGCTTCCAGCCGCTCTAAGCTCAACAATATCCTCGTACAGCTCAGGAAAGTCCTCTGCCATCCGTTTGTCTACGATCAGGAGATTGAAGAAAAACTCGAAGATCAAGAACTCGTCTTCAGAAACTTGGTTGATGCCAGTTCGAAACTGAAGATTCTCGAATTACTTTTGCCTAGGCTTCATGAGACTGGGCATCGCGTCTTGATGTTTTCTCAGTTCTTACACATGCTCGATATCATGGAGGACTTCCTCAGCGGACTTAACTTGCCTACGCTTCGATTGGACGGCTCCAACGACACTGCTGAAAAGCAAAAGTTGATCGATGCCTACAACGCCCCTAACTCTCCATACTTTAGCTTCCTACTATCCACCAGAGCTGGAGGTGTCGGGATCAATCTAGCAACTGCAGATACCGTTATCATTCTTGACCCTGACTATAACCCGCATCAGGACCTTCAAGCCGTCGCTCGGGCTCATCGTATCGGACAAAAGAACAAAGTTCTGGTCTTCCATCTGATTACAGTCAAGTCAGTTGAGGAACGAATAATTCAATTATCGAAGAAAAAACTAGGTCTTGACCATCTAATCATCCAAAAAATGGGAGCCGAAGGCCAAGAAGAAGAGGAAGACGTCGACGTTGAAAGCATTCTCAAATATGGCGCCGATGATATCATGAAGGGTGAAATGGATGAGATCAAGTACGACCTCGAGAGTATTGACAAGCTGCTCGACAGGTCTCAGATGAAAGAGACCCTGGGAGAACAAGAACAAGAGAATGAGCGCGACGCTCAGTTCTCCTTCGCTCGCGTCTGGGCAACCGAGAAGGGCGACCTCACCGAGGCACCGGCCGAAGAAGCTGGGGCTCTCGATGAAGCCCCTCCTGATCTCGAACTCTGGGACCGCATCTTACAAGAGCGCATAGAACGCGCCGCACGCGAGGCCGCACAAAGACAAGCCGAATACGGCCGCGGACGACGCAAGACAAACCAGGCTACATACATCTTCGAAGAGGACGATGAAGCCACACCGATCAAAGATAAGGCTAGGAAGCTGTTGTCTGAAGACGATACCGACTTCCAAGAATCCGGCACGGAGAGCGACACTAACTCTGAAGCCGAAGTGCCCATCGCATTCGACCCAACAAAAGAATTAAGCATCGAAGGTGACAACCGCAGCAGGAGCCTTCTCTTACCTGGCACAAACGTAGACACTACGGCCTCTCCGGCCCCTGCGATGCCCGCCCACGCCCCTGCGATGGCAACTCACACCACTCTGACGCCCGCTCACGCCCCTCTGACGCCCGCTCACGCCCCTCTGACGCTCGCTCACGCCCCTCTGACGCCCGGTGCAAACGCTCGGATTCAGCCAGTCCTCATCGAAGCCAGCAGCAACACGACTAACCTTACCACCCTCGTACGACCGGTGCCAAAACCGCCGCCGCGCGGCGTCGCGGTCGATTGCATTCTGTGCAAAGAGAGCCACATGCCTGGCGAATGTCCTCTTCGTGTCCCAGCACCCGAACGATGTCTACTGTGCGGCATCTCGCATTTCGGTGAAGGCACCACTTGCCCGCACCTTGGCAGCATTACGCAGATTCAAGCGATGCTGAACGCTATCAAAGACAGCAACGAACCTGCACATTTACAGGCTATCGCGAAAAACTACTTGCGAGGCAGAAAGGGAGCATTAACGCAGCAACGTAAGCTTAAGAAAGCTAAGGCGGAGCGAAATGCTGCCGAGGCTATTGCCGCATTGCAGGAGCACCGCAAGGGACTGTAGTCGCTTGGCCTTTAGAATCATTATCAGTTTCGAAACATTCTCATTCTCATTTTCATTAGTTAGCGGCCATAGCACCAACTTATACTATGAGGTTTTTCTCAGGGAGTCTTCTGGCGTTGGGAGGGGTAGCATTTTATGCTGGCTACCGTGGAGGTTCTTCGATATGCTTATGTTATGACTGCTTTGTCTTCATTTTCTCCTGAGCCCCACCATGATATTTTTAATTTGAAGCCTCTTCGCTCTTAAGCTATAGAGCCTCGTGTAACATACTTTTCTGAGCTCCATAGAAACAGATAAACACGAATAATGAAAATCGGGCCATCAAGGCCAGAAAAGTGGTCATTATAAACTATTCGACGTCCGATATAAACTCTTCGGGTCTATTTTAATTATATGTGCAGGGTATCCAGCCGGTACCCGAGGAAAAGGTATATGTACAAATGGGGTCGCCAGAAGAATATGACACGATCTAGAATGATAGCGGCTCGCCATTACTAGCTGCGGTCTCGACACTAGCTAGATCGATCCCCCCTGCCACCGCTGCTGTCTTTTGCTTCTTCTCCTGGGCTCTATTATACAAGTATGTTCTCAAGCGCCCCATTTCCTGAGGAGTCGCGTGTTTCTGCCAGTCTTTCAGCCGCTTCATCTGCAGCTTGTCGGGCGTCATGCGCCACTCTTTAGGGAAGCTCTTTGGCGTGTGGAATTTGTGGTGGCGAAAGTCGAAGGGAACATCCTCAAAGGTGTCCGTATCATCCTGTAGGTACATCTCAATCAGCATCCCCACTGCTTTAACGGCGTCAGACGCACAAGCCTATCGATTATAGTGTAAACTGACCTTGGCTTCCGCTATGAGCTTGTCCATCAGCTCACTCAGGTAACGTTTATTTTGATGCTGATGCGAGAACATCTCGGAACTGAATTTGAGGATCTTGCGGGTGGGGTTGTATCTCGGTCCGCAGATCTTAATTAACTTGTCCGTTTGCACGGGTGTCAGGTTGAGATCTTGTGGGCAGCATTCCATCACCACTTTGTTCTCACCAGGATGTTCAACACCCATGTATGTTGTGTAACGAAAGCGCAGGACCTCGGACGCGGTCGGGATTTGGAATGGTTTTGCGAAGCCTATATCCACGCATTAGCACCATCGCCTGGCTTTTGCCTAGATGATACTCTGTATAGCAACAAACGTGATCTGAAGACTTACTCGAGAGCCGTGGCATATCGTAGACCGCTAGTCTGGCATACTTTCTAGCCTCACGATGCTCTTCCAGCTCCGCATGTGCCATGCTACTTATATCTGTCGCGTTCCAATCCCAGATATGCGGATCGAAAGCATCTTCGCCCTCCATCCCAGAGGGTGCCGTTGGAAACATCTCCATAGCTTCCTCGCGAGTTGGCTTGAGCGGCCGAGACTCCCACTCGGAACGGTGGTGCAGGTTCCTCATGATCGCACGGCGACCTTTCACACCCATCTGCTCCAGTTCGTCATTCGAAAGCGTCTCAGTGATCGCGATGGCTTCGTCTGACAGGTCACGAGAGACTTCTTGTCGAGTCTGCGTCCGTTTTTGGGGCAGTCGCATGACAGCGCGAGCGTCGTGCTCGGCCTGCTGGGGCGTGAGGCCTTGTCCGATACGCATTTTGATTTCCTCTTTGAGCACGTCCTCCTCATGCTGCTTGAGACGGACAATGTCCTGGGCCATATCTCGTTCCGTTATCTCGATCATTCGGCGAAGCAGAATGATGTCGTTCTCTGGCTCCGTTTCATCAACCATGATGTTTATGATCTCCGATTCAGAGAAGCGGTCATCGCCGATAAGAGTATTCAGGTCCGAAAGGTCGGCCATGCCTTTTTCGTCTTCAGGAGTAAAATCGGAATCTTGCAGTCTCACCAGTCCGCGACTCCTGTACTTAGGTTCCTGCCAGGTTCTCGCACCTCCAGCAATCCTTTCCAAGTCGTTGTCGGTGAAGCTAAGCTGGCCGAACAAGTGTTCAGCTGTATTCGGCACTTTTGGCATGTTCGGTATCTTGAGCGCCTTCTTCGCAACCCACGGCAGGTCGTGATATTCCTTGTACATCTCATCGTCATTGTCTTTGTGGTCCTTCGGCCATTTGAAGAGTTCCTGGACGGTGGGTACAGGGTCTTCCTGGGAACTAAGGCCGAGCTTTTCCCGTGCGACTCGAACCTCTGCTTCGGAGTACTTCGGTATCAACGGCTCTTCCACATCCTCCGCGTCCGCTTCGAGGAAATAAGGGTCGTATTCCGCGGGCTCATTGCGCTCCTCAAGATCCTCGTGATCATCGTAATCCTCGTCGTCATCGCGCGATAAGTTTGCGTTTCTTCTTATCTGCTGAAGGGCCTGCGCGCGATATATAGGCCGTGGGGGGAAATTCGCGGAGGGGACCAGTAGGCCGCATGGTCGGTAGCTTGTCCGGCAGAGGGACGCGAGCACCCTCCGGGATAGAAGGACCATTCGAGCGGTAGCTGACTTTCAATTGAGTATCGTCGCTGGTGGCCGGCCTTTCACGCCATCGCTGTCGCTCGCTGTGGCGGCGGGGTGGGTTTTCTGTCGCTGTCGTTTGAGTTTGAAATTTCCACCGGAACCGCAAGCGAGAGGAAATACCACGGCAATCAACGCAGCGAGTTAAACATCATGACACCATCACCGTCAACTTAATTCCCTCTCGACCTCCTCCGAACTACCGATAACAACGGCATCTCTTCTGACGCCCGGGAGAACACCCTCGAGCTGATACAGCTTGCAAGTTAATCCAGCAAGCGATCCAGCCTGTAATGTCTCCGCATAACCCTGAAAAGGCGCGAGAGCAACAGGTGTTTGTCACCGTCGGCACTACCACATTCGATGGTCTCATAGGAGCAGTCTTGAAACCCTCGATCATCAGCTTGCTGCACACGCAGGGATATACCAGTATCTGCATTCAGCACGGCAAAAGCGCCGAGATCTATCAGGCCTGCCGCACCCCGGAGCTTGAAGCAGAGTTGTTGAAGTGCGAGATGTCCATCACAGCATTTGCATATGCGGACAGTGAAGAGATCACCAACAAAATCAAGCTTGCCGAGCTAGTTATTTGCCATGCTGGTATATACCATATCCATCAGCCCAGCTTGATGTAGAAATGTAGCTGTGGAAATAACGCGCATGCTAATAGAAGTAACATAGGCTCTGGCACAATCCTTGATTGCTTGCGCTATCAAAAGAGAATCATAGCGGTGCCTAACACCACACTCATGGAGAACCACCAGGCAGAGCTAGCGGATGAAATGTCCAAACAACAATATGTTGTCAAGGGCAGTCTCAAGTAAGCAATCCTATATTTTGATGATTTGCTGGATCTATAGAAGCTTGGCTAACCAAGGCACTTCCATATCCAATAGAAGCATAGCTCGCGCTATCGAACGCTCAGCCACATATCCCTACCGACACTTCCCTCGCATGGGCAGCAAGGTCTTTACGGAGATTCTTGAAGATGAGTTAGACAAGGTGGACAAGGACAAAATGTATGGATGAGGAGCACATCTACCCTTATATATATATAAGACACCAGCTGCCCGCCCTTATCCCCCATATACCCTGGAATTCGTGTTAGCTTGGGATCTCGCTTTGATTCTACCCCTCAAGCAAATTCGTCAATGGGCTCTTTAGTTAGACCCGATTCAGTTCCATCAAGGGTATATGGTCGGGTTTTCATGAAAGAGTTACTCGCGGAGAGTACGGTAACTAAGGGCAATCTGGGTTCGTCCGTGTGCTTAACGATGATCGGGCTTTGAATACTAAATTATTCGTGGTGTTGAAATCAACGATAGTGGACGCCAAATCTCAATCTCGTATTCTAAAGGAAAACCTAGACGTCAACGTGGCAATGGCGCCTCAAGAAAAGCCCCTGACATGTGTCGAGGTTGTCACGTCACCTGAGGCATGCGATATTTAGTATCACGCTTTCCGGAAGAAGATGATATTGCCAGCACGACACGAACACGATGATACATCGATATGCGGCTTCGCATCTATGCCGCGCACTATAGGACGCATTTGCAGAGCCGGCGTGGGTTGAACTGTATCCCCGGCTTGGTCACATTTACGGGCCCGGGGATGCGATGATTATACTAGTACAACGTACTCGAGTTGTGCGACAGAATAGATCCACGCACGTGAAATGCATGTGTAATGCGCCTAGACACTATCTTGTAAGTGACGAAGAACTGTATTTGGATCCGCAAATCAAAATCAAAATCGGGTTTCTGGTATCATGAATTTTTTTTTTTATTTTAGTTTTATGTGGTTCCCGTTTTCTCTGTACCGTGCCCGCCGCACCCCTCTCCTAGCTATTTTTCCAATAAATTAAAAATACATACATACGAAAAAGAAACTTCCAAAGAAGAAGGAAAGGAGAGAAGAAAAGAGGAAGAGGAAAGCTTAGGCAAACAGTACGAGAAGGAGGGAAAAAGAAATATGTATGTGCTAACGTATAACGTTGAGAGGTCCTCCTCCTTCCACTGCCGCGCGTGCGAATCAGAGGAATGCAAAATGCAAGTGCAAAACCACAATGGACGTCTTTTTTTGTTATTTGAGGGCCGAGGTTCCCGTCTAACCTATCCGAAACCAAGAAGCATATAGACGAAAGAGAAGGAATAAGGAGAAGCGTAGCGTGAACAATGAGAAGCCCGGAATGCTGATAAAGACAAGATATCTGGCAAGAATGAAAGGTGGTTGGACGAAACCAAAAAGAAAATGGCACAACAAGAAGAAAGCATATCGACAAAAAACAACCATGCAGTAAGGATGGACGGTGCGCCAACTGCGGAGCTAAACCGTATAATCATACAATTGCAGAACAGCAGAGAGAAAGACCAAAATCAGAGTCTAAAAGCCAAAAGAACGGAACAGAGAAGAGGAAACCGCGAAAGAAGCAAGTGGTAAGAGGGATTTTAAAGCCTGAATAGTAAGAGCAAGGCGATAGAAGTACGGTCAAAGAAGGAAGATTAGCAGACGATCGAGTGTAGGAAAACTCAAACCCGCGACGTTAACATGGCACAGCTAGCTGCAAAACGAACAGAGCACTCACGTGGTGAAACAACTAAACAGAAAACCGCTGCAGGCCGACGCAGAATAAAAGAATCGCGATCGATATCGAAGGAATTTGTTCGGAAGGTAGAGGGAGCCCCTGATCCCTGAAGCCGTTCATCTGCCATTTAGAGCGTTGGACAGCAATGCACTGAGCAGATGCAAGAAAAATAAGCAAAATAATGAAATAGACAACAGAGGCGTGGTAACGTTGGAATTTTTGTTGGTTATAGTATCTTTCATGGATTCTCGTTATTGAGAATGGAGAGGGAGAGACTCGAGTCATCAAGGCGGAAACACGATATTTTTTCAGGAAAACAGTTCTGCGTGAAAGAGAATGTCGTGGTTACTTCATTTGCTAGAATTTCAATATTCAAGCAGAGATACCCAATCAGAAGTGCAATCGATGCCCGCAGAAAAATGCTAGTAAAGGTGCAATGTTCAGAAATCGAAGAAACAGTAAGACCAAAGGAAAGAAACCCGGAGGCCGTGAATTTTATTTGAAATGAACACCAGTGTATGAAAGCAAAGGGACGAATAAGCAGAATCCCAAGCCTGAAGATATCGCAATATGTAAGAAAAGACGCGACAATCAATGGAAATGTTACGTTTCATGCAATTAGAAAAATCGTAAGAACACACGAATGGAGGGCGTGAAAAAGAGGTTGTGACATCAGCCATAGTAAACGGGGCCCTGAGGAACCATGGGGACAGGGACCATCTGTGGATAATAGTACATCCCGTTCATGTGGACAGCCCCCGGAACCTGACTATCCGGTTGACCGGACCCCGGCGGAACCATCGCGACTGGTGGCATGTACTGGGGATATCCACCTTGGTAGAGCTGAGAAGAGTTGTAAAAGTAGACTGTCCCATTTTGTTCTTGAGCGAAGGTCTCGCTCATCGGGGCTCCAGGTGGAGGCATGGCGGGTCCCGGGAGCTGAGCTTGAGGGACGTAAGGCATAGCCGCAGGAGAAGGAACGTAAGGCGGCGGCGGACCCTGAATATGGTGAGGCATCGGAGGCTGTGGGTGTAAAGCTGGTGGTGGAGGATACATAGCGTGTGGTGGGACAGGATAGTAGTATCCAGGCTGTGGGTATGCAGGTTGGAACGGCCTGGCATGGACAGCTTGATCCGGTATTTGAGAATGAGGCGTTGTGGAAGGCTGCGAAGGATAAGATGGCACACGGTTGTGCTGTGGATTAACGTAGCCAGGAGTGGGAATACCATCTGAATAAGGGCCGGGGGTTGGATAGTTCGTGTTCGCAAAATTATACTGAACAGGAGTTTCGATGTTCTCAACGCTAACAGTCTTTTGAGGTTTTGGTTGATGCATTGGTAAAGAGACATGATGCTCGCGGTGAGCGGACTTTGGTTCTGAGGGCTGGATGTCCAAGGCTGGCGCGATGATTGCATTGTCCTGTGGTTGAGTAATAAGTCCGCCGTCGGCCGAAATAGCTGACATTGGGGCGTAGGCTCCATCGTGGGGTGGAGGAACTTGATCTCGTTGGCCCATGATGGGGGCGTTTGGAGGCAGGCGAACGATGGGTCTCATCGATGGGCTTTGACCCCGAGGATTGACAGCAGGGATATTACCGAAGCTGATCGGCGGCCGGACAAAGTCTTGATGGATGGAGGAGCGACGCGACATTGCGACGGATGGCGCGTGGGTTGAAGTTCCGCCGTACACACTGCTGGTTTGTATTCCACCGCGATAGCTGCCAGCGAGCGAGCCTCTTCTTGGTGTAGGACCCAGACCTCCGCCGACAATACCTCCTCTTGTGAATCCGGAACCACCAGGTCTCATTGCCCGGGGAATGAAAACGAAGCTTCGGGAGATAGCGGGGTAGATGTATCGTGGAAGAGCTTCTGGAAGAGATATTCTGACGGGTTTGTCTCGTCGCAGGGGTGGGCGGTGGTAGGGCAGCTTGGTGTAAATCTTGACGGAGAAGTCATCAAAGACCTTGGACTCTTTCATCCCAGGGAGGGACACGCGAATCTGGACATTTCCCTTGTTGACGGTTGTATCGAAGAATCGGTTGGGCGGATGATTGTTATTGGCAGGTCGCGGGGCAAAGGCGGGCTGAGTTTGCTGTTGGTGTTGGGTCGTGGTGTTTGGAACGCTCTGGGATGTTTGAGAAGCTTGAGGAACGGTCCTCTGCTCTCCCTGGCGCTGAGGGCGCTGAGGGCGCTGCTGCTCGCGCTCCCTCTCAGCTGCGACGATTTCCTCGTGCATGTCGTGTTTCCAGGCTCCTCCAGTGTCCGGCGTGCTGTCGACGATAGTGGTCAGTAACACTCCCAGCAGAAGACCAGTTGCAACTCCAAACAAACCATACCTTGCAAAGTTATTGAACCCATTGCGACCTCTGCCCCTTCCAAAAGGCCTGAAGCCATTGCCACCCCCAGAGTCGGATCTGTGATCATGCATGAAGAACGTTCCCCTATTAGGGACGAACGAAGGGTCCGACTCTCGCTTCTTCCTATATTCCTCCGCCTCCCGTCTCTTTCTTTCGAACGGCGTCTCGTTGACCGGAGTTGGCGAAGGTGTCTGGTCGGATGACCTTGAGGGTTCTGTTGTCTTCCGCCGGCTTTTCGACTTTCTGTCTGACTGTTTCTTCACAGGGGTTCCCACTACGGCGCCCTCCGCAGCCTGACTGCCTCCAGCATTATCACGCTCACCCATCTGATCAAAATCAACCGCCTCGCCGTCGCCGTCGCCACCGTTCCGGATACCATTCAGCATGAGCTGCGTGTCGCCTCTTCCTTGTTCGACAACTGCCACCGGAGTCGATCCGTTGACTCCGGGATGCTTTGTTGAGTCATGGACTGCAGCAGCCGTTTCGTCGTCGCTATAAGTTTCTTCGCTCTCATTATCTTCGTCGAATTCATCATCCGTAAATCCGGAGTCTTCCGAGGCCGAGTCGTCGACAACTTCGGCACCGTCCTCGCCAATCTCCGTTTCATCCTCGTCTCGAACACGGCGTCTTGAGAGACCAATGTCCTTTCTGCGAGGCATAGCTTCGGCGGGTGAAAGGGACGGTCGGCTGTTGACGGGGGTTATGTCGGCTGTGGTGTCGTGGAACGTGAACTCGTGAGGACGGAATCGGAGTGGCAAGGGCAGCCGACACTTTGTACGGGGGCTCCAGACGGGGGTATCGTAAGGTCGGGGTCGTGAATGATGAGGAGCACTCAAACGGTAGATGGAAACGACCGTTGAAGTTGATCGATGGATCGAGAGATGGATGGAGAAGGAATGATGTCGTTTGGCCGCTCGCTAGCTGGCTGGTTGTTGTTGAAACGCACGCAAAAGAATTGAGGTGACTCCCTGTGACGAAACTGGCCGGGCACAGCTGAAAACTGCCTAACACCGCGAAAGCCTCACCGAACCACCAACTATTAAGAACGCCGCATTCAAACGAAACGCCGCAGGATCCGGCTGAGCCTCGAACGCCAGGAACGCTTGTTGAAAACAGCTGTTGGTAAGGTGAGAGACGAAGGGAGTTCGTTGGTAGAATCGTGGGTTTGATTCGGGCGAGACTCAGTATCTAGATCGCACAACCGAGTGACGACACGAAGGAGCAAGCTGCCGTAGAAAGGAAAGGACCAGCGAGAAACCCCGGCTGGTTGATGAATAATTGATGAAACGAGAACGATGTGATGTGGAGCTAATTGAATCGCCAGCAAACACCGATGAAATGGCCACCTAGAAGCCGATTGGACGCCCTGCTGTGGCACCTGTGGCTCATGCGCGAGGCTGCACCCGCCTGCGTGGACCCTTTTGCTTGGGATCATGCGATTCAAGATACGTGGACAACGGACATTGTTCTTCATTCTGCTCAAATTTTACCCAGAGGGAGGAGAATGATAACACGCGTGAAAGTCATGCTCCAGAGCAACATGGAATGAGAAATTTTTGAGCTGGAAATTCCCAAGACGAAAAATTATTCTCCGCATCAGGAACGAATCGGGTACAGTGTTCTAGAAGCCCGTACAATCGATGACCGACGGTTCCTCGAGTATACTACCCATGCCGGCGGATATCCGCGCCGGCAAAGACGCAGCGCAGGCAAAACATATCTGGTGACCCAGCGCTGATTCTGTGGACAAGGGTGTGACGGGTACCATCCGGGAACGAGACGAGACGATCCCCATTGGAGCCACGGAATCCTCCAAGTACTGGGGAGTCTACCCAGCTTCCCATGGCTATTTGCGAGACCGAATTGGTTCCTACAACGAGTCTCAAGCATGAGATCAGCTCTTTCGTTTTAGGGCTTCTAGAATCGATATCAAATCAGCTCCTGTCGATGTGAAAAAACAGTTCCAAGTACCATATATGCATATCTCGGCATCCCTCTGCGCAGTCCATTACACGCATCGAGCAACTCCTTTTGATTCGAGCCGTCCTATATCCGGTCTGCAGAACAGCGCTCATCTTAGATGCCACTGCAACGGTAATAATTTGACACTGTCAGATTCGGTCCGAAACTTTATGTCCGTGTTTGGTCGAATGCATGCTCACTGCATGAGGGCTGCAATCTGGTCGTACATGCAACATGATAACTCTCCATTTCGGTTTCAACCCAGCCGCTCGCTTCCAGGCACCGCTCACGGCCCTAAGTCTACCTGTACATACATTGTTATATAGCGTGGGTTTGCATTGAGCGGAGAGAAGTTATCTGCACGTAATATGCATTCCAGATGATGAAGTAATTATAATAGTATCAGATTGTCTCCTAATGACGTTGCAATGGAGCTGTATGCGTTCGCGTGAGTCCTAAGCAGGACGACACAATGCTGTAACAGGTACAAGAGAAAGAGAAAACCAAAGAAGGAAAACGAATAGCAGTCTATACATCGCTAATATAGCTAATCCATAGCCACGGGTGCCCATAATACCATAACACCCAAGATGTCTCCCAAAAAGGCCCATCCATATATAAATTTAATCGTCCCAATATAGCCACCACCATCGATGTCACGACCTCAAACCCCCAAACGCGGATTGAATAGCATCGCAAATTTCCAAATCGTACATCGTTCAGACCTCATTCAGGAAATCGGCAATAGACCTCTAATTCAGGGGGCCGTTGCCACTTTTGCCGGTTTGGCTGTACCCCACTGACCTAAACCTATTTGACCGCTCTTCAGAGCTACCATCGGCGGGGCAGGGCTGAATGTTTGTGAATATACAGTCTGCACCGTCTGGACCGCACCTAGAGCATCAGTGACAGTAACCCAGACCATGGTCGCTGGAGGTGTGGTCTGGCCGGCTGTAGGGATAACATAAGACGATGTCAGCGATTGTGAAACGTCAATTTTCATTATAACATGGGAATAGCACCATACCTAACACACCACCGCCTGCAGCGGCCTGTGCCCACGACAGGGTCGGAAAGGAAGCGATTATTGTAAGAAGGGCGACGAAAACCTTCATGGCTGTAAGCGTCTGCAACCGGTAACCCACCGACGGCTCCGGTTCGGGTTTTCAAAAGGCGAGATAAAGTCGTGGCCCTCAATTATAGGTATCGCGCGACCGAGTATACTCGTTTAGACTCCCGTTGTCTCTCCGAGAGTAAAGGCACCGATACAGGATACGCGGGGCCGAGTTTTCTTCACCGTCCGGACCTTCGACGTCCCGATCAAGACCGCGGGTGGCTGGGTGAAGACTCTCGCTCCTGCCAGGTTCAGGGGAACCTTGAGTGGTCTTCCGGTGCTCTTCAAGTAGAAGAGTTCAGCGGCGTTTGAGTATATAGATATAACTAAGCAAGTATATATCGAAAAGCTGGGAAAGCCGATATCGACGCCGTCCGAACGATCGAAGATGTATTCGCAAATTGAATGGCGATGGATCGAACTCACAGTTGTTCTTTCGCAATAACATTACATGACAGGCTTTGACATAACTTCTATTTTTGCGGGCAGGGCGGGAGAAAAAAACTAACCATATCTAGCCTAGATCAATTCCGGGGCTGGCGACGACAACCTCCCGGCCCGAAAATCGATCGCCTCGCGCTCAGGTCGAACATTATTATTCTCCGAGCGGGAGATTTCCCCGGCGACCCGAGCGGGCAGATGCTGAGGGTAGATACCGTTTCTGCGGCCATTTGGGAGTTCACCTGCTATCGAAGTTTGCTATCGCAATGATCAGAGAAAGATCCTCAGGATGGAGTCGCGTCGCGTCGTGAACGGGGGAAGGCCATTGCATTGCCAACGTGAGGCAGCGCAACGTGTTGTGTCAGTTGGTTGTCTTGGCACAATACTCTGCCAAAGCCTCGATCCGGTACAACGCGAAACGTCGGACCTGTAAATCCTGTAGGATCCGATAGCTGAAATGGGATCAGATAACCATCTG
Source organism: Drechslerella dactyloides (assembly GCA_020064725.1). Taxonomy (NCBI): domain Eukaryota; kingdom Fungi; phylum Ascomycota; class Orbiliomycetes; order Orbiliales; family Orbiliaceae; genus Drechslerella; species Drechslerella dactyloides. Next base: position 2,264,673 of record JAGTWJ010000019.1, read on the forward strand.
GGTATACCCTTAATCTTAGGTCATTTACAAGTCTATTTTAATTAATATACAGATTGAACCGCAATCGATACGTACGCACACGGGCCTCGATGCATTAGCGAGACAAAGGTCAATGCAGCAACTCTTAACAGCGGGCGTGGCACGCCCTCCATGCGAGGAAGGTTAGCAGAAGCTTATATCTGTATATATCGATCGCGATATAGCCACAGATGAAGATGCACATTATGCATATAATATATAAGTACATCGGCCGCTAATTAGCGTGTACCGCTATGATATTCACATAGAGTCGTATGCCTGGCCAGGTGCGCAAGTGCGCATCTATGAATATGCAGCATCTTTAACGAATTACGTGGAACAAAAAAATATTAATCTTATTGGTGTTGGAAACTTAGATCTCGTCCGTAAGGTCTTCGGGAACAAGATCCAGACAGTGATCCTGTGGCCATGTCCTGTCATTAATATAAGAAGCTGATTGTGCATGTGGTACAACCCGGGAGCCTCGAGTTCTACGAATGAGACAATATGACATCCCTCGAATCTAGGCACTTGTGTATTTTTCCAACTCAAAGGCAAGCATTAGAAATATATCTATATAATTACGTATACGGACATATAAAAATATAAAAAAATGCATCTTTGATTGTTCTATAGCTGCGCCAGCATCGATGCATAGGCTTTGCTTGGCCAGGTGTATGACAGTTGCAATCAACCAGCTGCACGCACCGATAACTATGAAAGCTGGATCAGCGAATCTGAATGCACCGTCGACAGAACAAATGTATAATACAACACGATGTATATTCTCATCGTAGCATTCCAGATATATAATAAATACACGCGCACGCTTACGCTTCAATATATTATAATACGCTCTATTAGCACACTAGTTTGCCTCTCTGAAATTATCGAGTATCCAAGGAGATCAGCAGCGAATATTCGCCATATGCATTAAGTGGGTACCGAGTGACCGTAGAATCGTCGTAGATATATCGATATGAATAATGGAGACACATTCTTCAATTTCGTAATCGGCGTCCCGCAATGTCTATTGTTTTATGACCAACCCCGGTGCTAGTACACGTGCCTTACATCATGCATCACCCTAAGAACACTTCGAGTCCCGCCTACGCTCGTTCGTACAGGGTCATCCTGCCTCCTACCCGATTGGCACTCGCAACGAGAGTTCGACCGCTCCAACTTCGCGTATGTACAGTTTGGGAATCTCATATCGCAAATATCAAACTCGATCAACTAGATCTTACAAGACCGACAGTGCGCAGTCTCTTCGCGTCGAGGTTCCCATCTCGACGTCTACACATTTCTTGGTAGCTATGAAAGCAAGCGTTATTCTCGACTCGAATGCAAAACTATCCGAAACGTAATCAAGAGGTTGCGACTGCGACGAGCGCGACTTGGCAGCAAGCGCCAAGTTTACGAGATAGGCATGTTGTCTCTGGCATCTATTATATAGTAACTATCAAATTTTGATGGACATGCTGCTTTTGGCTATTGCCTAAAGTATGAATATTAATTGCTTAGTTATTGTATCCTCGAAGGTTCACGTATACTTTCGTAGTTATTGTCGCTATCTTTCGAGTTAGAAAGGCGGGATATATGTTCTCGAGACGAAAATTCAAGAGCTAGAATTTGGCAAGCGCACAAGGTCTTAACTTGCGCGATAAATCTTGCTGTCGGTTCAGTTAGTTGAACTGTCTGTCGTCTAACACAGCGTACCTCTAGATCCAGTCTCTCAATATATTATTCTCAGAGGATTTAGTATGGCTCTAAACCATTGCGGCACCCTTTGGCTGCCCAATGCATACATTTGCGACTTTGTTTCGAGTAATTCTATTTACGAATTGAGCCTGGCAGCGTCTCCGACAGGGATCTCCGGGATTGACTCGCATTCGTGGGGAATCTTTGGCATTTCCGAATCAGACTCTAAAGTTCTGTGTACTTACATACGCATGGAGTGTACCTAAACCTACTTAGTTATCTCCATATCTAATCCCCCTCACGAGACATGCGCGTTTACACAGCCTCTTCACAGAGGCAGCATCGCAGCGTTACATCGAGACTGAGATGCCAAGGACATCAGTACGTAAGAACAGACGTCAATATTGGATTTCTAGAAACCCATGTCCTCCAGGCAAAACTATGGGGAAGCGCTCCCGGCATATTTAATTTACCAACGAAAGTACGACCCAGATACATATATTGTGTACGTATGTCTCCACGGTATCAGGTACGAGATATTACAACAAATTAAGAGAACCGTCCAGGTACCTCGGATAGAACTGTCAAGAACAGCACGTGCGAATCAACCGACTCTGGATGTCTACCCTCCAGTGTTGTAATGTAACTATGGGGCCCCGGGCGGCTGGCTCTTGGCTGACTACCCATGGACAAGGAGTCGACCGGGTTTTGATTCAAGCTCAAGCAGCTGCAGCTGCAGCTGCGGGACGACGGTCGACAGAATCGGCACATGCTCGGCCATGTCGATCACCCGCCGTGCAGTATATCGACGGTATCTTAATCGGAAGGGTAGTAAGTAATAATAATAATATATCTACGTACATATATGTTGTCAGAATATAGTGACGTAAATACAAATCGGACGGTGGCCGACTGCCCGTTCTAGCGAGGCCTAGGTTTTCGATTTGACAGCTGCATATGCATGCAGGCAGGCCGGTGACTTGCATGTGCATGGGTAGCTACGAGTAGGTGGAAGTGTCGAAAACCCGGTTGTTGCGATAAACTTGCATGATCGACAGCTGTGCATATAGTATCTCGCGCTTCCCACCTACAACGTGTCTACAAGGGAGAAGATAGCATCTATCGAAAATTCGAGAGGCCGGACGCTGAGCGACTAGAATTCACCTGGTCTGTCCTAACCTATCGGAGAAGTTACCTGCACCTAAGAGATGCCATATGGCCGTCAAGCTTTGACAAGACTGACGAGCTACCAGATGTGTCATCTTAATTCGCTGTATTATAATCTATAATATAATAGGCTGACATCACACCCGACAGACTGCTGACACAAGTGATCACTGTGAAGCCGAGGTCTCAACCTAGAGCCGCATCCTGACGTTGAGCTATAATTCTATCTTGCTAGCCAAGGCGCCTCGGCATCTGAGGTTGTAATCTCAGCAAGTAATCAAATATGTACATATGTGCATCGTACAATTGTGAGACTGGATACGATAGCTAGAACTCGTATCCGTAGATCTAAACATGTAGTCGCAATTTAAGACCGCTCTTTACCGACGCGGGCGCTGCGAGATCAGACGCGGGGAAACTCCGCAGTTGACCCATCACGGGAGCGCTACTATCATCTCATTACATAAACAACGTGCATGAAGTACCTAGGTATCTCCACAATTGATATCGATTGCTCTCGGGCGCCATAGCGCAGATCTTGCTCGTCTACGCATTTTTCGCCAGACCGAATACAACGTCCAGCATGCATATCAAAGTTCTCCGTCGCGTAAATGCATTGTAGCGCGCGTTATACCAAATGCGTCGGTGATCGTTGCCCCATCTGCAATGCTACTGTTCGTACCGTAGCCGCCAAGGCGCGACATGCAGCCCGACCGTCGAAGCTTCCTGTTTACCTCCAACCAAACGCACCTCGGCAGTTTCCATTTGCAAGCCGTGAAGAGTATGCTAAAGCGAGCGAGCAGCTGCGCACTGTCCAACTACGATCGACTGCATAAGCTATAGAAAGCTAGTTCGGTGTCGGTCATGTCTTAAAGTGAGCTCGCCTGGTCGGCCACTCGGGTTGCGAAGCAGGAGACCAGGATGCCCTGTTTGCAACATTGCAACGACAGCCCGAACAAGCAAGCAGCTCATCCTCGAAACAACGTATCTACATACCGACGAACGCCTGCCCTCCTCGTCTGCGTGCACTTGTTATCGATGCATCAGGCACCCGCAATATGGACGTTACTTGAACTTTATTGTTTGAACAACTTGATCTATCCTAGCCGGGCGAGATATTATGGGAAGCTAATCATGATCCGATTGCCAAGTTTACACACAAGGAAATCAAACCCGGGTTCGATGGCGTCCATCCTGAAGCAATAATCCAATGGCGGTGTAGTCAAGGACCCCATGCGAGGCAAGGACAATGTCGATCGACTACCTCTCCCATGCTCTCGGTCAAACGGCTTATTGGTAAGTGACATTAGTCGCGCGGAGATAGTACCTCACGTCGGCCAATGTTCCCCACAAATGTGGGCTGGCAGGATGCCGTTGACGAATACGAAGACGGCGAGTTTATCTACCCGGTTTTGATCCTGCTCCTTGCATCGTATGATCAACTGATCTAGATCTCTTTAGATTATCAGGTGGTCGGGGGGTTGTCCACCCGAACTACGATGTCTTAGGTACTGCACATTCCCCCCTATCTCTGAGAGGACGCTCCGTTTCCTCCTGATACCGCATAGGTAGCTATAGTCGTCTCGAGGCCAGAACTTCGGACCCCTTCGCCTGTCAACTGAGATAGGCCTGGGGTAATATCAGCGCCTCTTATTGCCTTCCCCTTCTCGGCTCCTTGGCCTCGACTGCAGTACTGGTCAATAGCCCTGCTGTCTGTTACATTCTCGTGCATGCATCATTGTCCTGACGTACTAACTTACACCTCGCATACACCCCCTTATCATCCTCGCATGGACAGGCATCCACTCGTATCTTGACTTGACACACGTTGAGTCTAATGTTTCGAGGCGAACAGCCGTCGAACATATAAGGGGAGGCAATCGACCATCTTATCCGGCGTTCTGATTCGACTCCAGACCTTCGATTCCAAACCATTGGAGCTTACTCGATCGACAGATTATCTCTTACGTTCGCGTTCCAACGGTCGAAAAGATGGTTTCCTCTACACTCCTCTCCATCGCCCTCTCTTACGGGCTGCTGGGACTTCAAGTCCTCGCTACCCCGATAGTGAATCTGGACCAGATTCCTCCCCTCAAGGCCATACGAGAAGATGACCTGTTGGCTGGCACTGTGCCCCTCAACAAGCTGCACAGTCGGTCTATCGCAGATTCTATGAAGAATGCGATACAGCTGATGCCTATTGATGAGGATGAGTTCCTTCCTTCGCACCTTCGAAAGAGGTCTGATGACTTGGCAAGACTCGACCTCCAAGACCAGGTCAAGTTGATTTATGGGGGTGTTGTATGTAAGTATTTGCATCCTCGAATTCCATACTGCTGGCTTGAACCCTCAACTAACTGGGGATGAAGCGGACAAACAAATTTATCTGGCCAACATGACGCTTCACCAACCTGATCCTAGCCACCCGTTGATCATGATGGAGAAGTTTGACAAGCTGCTACGGAGCATCAGCTGCAGAAAGGGTAGAGTCGTCTTGAGATTCAACGACGAAGACGCCATGAACTACGCGATCAAGGCCTGGGACTGGATCAACGAGAAGGAGAGTGACTACTTCTTCTTGATCGCCAACCACAAGAGCTGCAGCGAAAACATGCAAAGAACCCCCTACCGGGTCGACAAGGTCAAGTATGACAAGAAGTCTTTCACCACTACCCTGACGACGAATGATATTCCCTGGGAAACCGTTGCAACGGACTTCGACCTCAGCATCAGCAGTGCAAACATGCCCCGCCGTGTCCGCACACGCAGTGTCCAGACCCTTGATATCATCAAGAGAGGGTTCTGGGATTTCATCGGAAATTTCAACTTCGGCAAGTCCGTCTACTGGGACCTCACCATCGGCGACGTCAATGGCGGGCGGAGGAAAATCTTCGCGGACCCGCTCCACGAGTTCTCGAAGCTCGAGATCACCTGCGTTGGCTGCTACCTCGCCGGCGGCGTCGAAATCGGCGGCTTTATCAAGGTTGAAAAGGGCACCGTCAAGCAGCTGTATGTCGCCGCCAAGCCAAAGAACCTGCACGGTAAATTGGAGGTTGAGACCTTTATCCGCGCCTCGCTGCCGGAACCTGGTCTCAAGTGGGACGTAAACCTGTTCGAGCTTGGTATTCCCGGACTTTCCATCCCCGGAATCTTCACCCTTGGGCCATCGCTCCAATACCAGGTTGGATTCCAACTGGCTGCCGCCGGTGGTCAAGGAAACTTTTCCCTTGGTGTTCAGACAACTATCCCCAACGAGGCCACCGTGATTGGAAATCTCTTGGATGTGACAAAATCATCCGCGACTGGATTTGAAGGATCGACTGTAAAGCCGATCTTGATGCTCAACGAAATGGCTGCCAGGGCCAACTTCTACGTCTACGCACAGCCGGTTATCGGCTTCGGTGTTAGAGTCCTCACCCAGTACGGTGTCGAGGGTGCCATTGAGCTTAAGCTCCCATACATCAACGCCGACATTGTCTCCGGATACAACAAGGATGGCTTCTGCCCGAACGACAAGTTGAGGAGAGTCAGCGGTGCAAAGTCAACATCTGGTGCCAACATCGAACTCTGGTTCAAGGCCGCGAAGTTTACTGGATTCCCATCGATTCTGTCAGATTTCGACAGGAAGCTTTGGGGTGTTCGGTGGCCATTCTATGAAACATGCTTTCCCATGCAAGGCAGCCCTGGATTCAGGCCACCTGAGCCTGTGTACCCGACCGCCGCGGCTACGACGATCGATCCTCCTATCACAGTCACGAGATCTTCTGATGGCAGCCCGACTTTTAACCCACGGGCTATTCAAGACCCTCCTCCCTTCACGGTCACAAGGTCCATTGGCATTGGCAGCGTCCCGACTCCTAAACCACAAGTCATGCGCCACCCGCGAGCCCGCCGCGCCATCGCCTGATTAATATACTCCGGACTGGTTGATGCCAAGTTCTTTGGCATCTCGAATTCAGCAACTTTATTTCATTTTCACAATTCCATACCCTGTGCGGTGCGGCATGCATCGACATTTAACGACCTATACCATATACCCCATACGATGTAATATATTGTATCTTTACGACGAACTGCGACGACCGGAGAGACGATTGTTTTGAACTTTATTTTCTTATCTTCTTTCTTTCGTTTATATTATACCCCATTCGCTATGAATATACCCATTCGAAGTGCTAGTATCAGTCGGCCTTCGAGAACTTGTTTTCTGGAATAATTGGGGAGGAAATCTGGAACAAACGCCAAGAAGATTCTTGAGAGGGGCTCGGCCCGGCCGAGGAGGGGGAAGGAGGGGGGTATATAAGATGGATGTACTACGAGTTAATAATGTACGATAGCACAAATATCTGCAAGAGAATGCAATGAGCAAATCCATCACATGCACAAATATCCACAAGTAACTTGGCAATTTGCCACCCAGCCCTCAGAGATTTGTGCGCATGAAGTCGCGAGTCCGAATAGGCAAGAATATTAGAAATGGGCTCTCGGCGTGTTGAGCATGTGGTTTTGCGGCCAGCCAATCAGCGCGCCAGCCGCAAATTCGAGACTACCCAAAACGGTCGACGTGGCGCACATTCGTGTCGTGGACTGTGAAACGGCGCGACACCAACACGTTCAAACTTATGTAAGGGCGACGGGCCTCTGTCGAGTAAAACTTCAGGACCGGCGGATGGCTTGATGGAACAATGCAGGTCCGGTCTCCATCTCCGCCTGTCTCCGCCTGTCTCCAACGAGTCGCCAGATCAGCTCAGCTGTAGACGGGAAAGAACTCCGCCCGGTGAATCCCATCCCTCGGGTTGCCAGCAGCCAGCCTAATTGCAATCACGCTAACATTGCCCGGATCCATTACATAATACTACGATGCCCGGCACGGCGCCGGTAGAGCGGAGATTTTCTCGCGACCACCGCTGTCACTCTGCCTTCACTGCCCCGCGTCTACCACGCCAAGTCAGGGTTTCGTCCGTAACCACGGCTCCCCCCGTCCCAGAGGCAACTACGGGCTCTCGGTCGTCCGTATTTTTGGGAGCAATATGCCAGGGCTAAGGCTGCTGGCCCGGGTTGCAGGGCTTTCGTGCACCGCCCGCTTCCATTAACAGCAGGCACGCGACGAAACGATAGAATTCGAAACTGTACCTCCCGCCAATTTTCGCCATCGTGGTTGCATCAAACTGCTTCAGCGACCCGCGCCTCGTGGAGGGATCGTTCGTCCACAGCCGCAGCTTGTCTCAAACGTCGGCTTGGTGGGTGCAGAATGTATTATGCACATGTAATGTATCTTAGAGGGGGCGAGTCCACATGGCCATGTGTGCTCGTAATGGCTGGAACCTATTCGCTTCTCGAAGGGAGTATTTCTTCGACGCCCCGTCGCCGTTGGGAATTGTCCTCTTCTCTCCGGATTCCATTCTTCTAGGCCAACGTCCGCTAGTTACGGTTTATTTGATCATCGAACATTTGAATTCTTTATCTCTTCTTCATTTATTGTCTCTCACTCGACCTTTGTTATCACCCAAGTTACCCTGTTGGAATTGATATTCGAACTCGCCTTCAACACACTCTCTCCACTACCGTGCATTCCGACTCTTGTCTCGCGGAGCTGCCCCATTGACAGACTCCCATCGCAGCCCGGATACCCAATAGATACCTAGGTATCTTGAGATATCGAGCAAGCTTGTAGTCCATCAGTTCTATTTAGATATACCCCGTTCCACCAAAAATACTTTCAAAATGCGATTCAGCACGCTAGCCGGCCTAGCCTCTCTCGCAGTCTACGTTTCCGCAGACCTCACCCCGATCACAATCAAGGGCAATGCTTTCTACGCTGGCAACGACCGTTTCTACGTCCGTGGTGTAGACTATCAGCCCGGCGCTGCATCCGACCCGAAAGACCCGCTCGCAGATCCCAAAATCTGCGGCCGCGATATTCCAGCTTTGAAGGACCTAGGCGTCAATGCTATCCGCGTCTGTAAGTCGCATGTCGCCCCATGGCACAGCTAGCTAGCTCAATTGGAGTCTCGATCCTAACTGTAACATAGATATCATTGACAGTGCAGCAAATCATGACGAATGCATGAAACAGCTTTCGGATGCTGGTATCTACCTGATCCTGGACGTCAACACCCCGCGCCAGTCCATCTCTCGCGCAAACCCTTCGGGCTCGTACAACGAAGTGTACCTGCAGGTTCGTACAATATACATGCCTATGCTTGAGCATAATATACATGCATGCAGCATTATGCTAACTTCGTATATTACTAGCACGTCTTCGGAACCATGGATGTCTTCAGCAAGTACGCCAACACCATGGCCTTCTTTGCGGGTAACGAAGTCGTCGACAAGCCAGACAATACCGCAGCCGCAACCTACGTCAAGGCTACTGTTCGCGACATGAAGGCCTATCAGAAGGCGCGCAAGCTGCGGGCCATCCCAGTTGGATACTCGGCTGCCGATGTTACATCGAACCGTCAGCTCATCGCCGAGTACATGAACTCTGGCCCTGACGCCGAGCGCGTCGACTTCCATGCTTACAACGACTACTCGTGGTGCGGTACCGGCAGTTCCTTCACGTTCTCCGGATACGACCAAAAGGTCAAGAACTACACCGACTATGGCATTCCCACCTTGTATGTGTAATCACCGCTCTCGCATCGCCTAAATGAGATTCACTAACTTGGTATCTCTAGCTTGTCCGAGTTCGGCTGCAACAAGTTCCTTCCACGAACATTCCCTGAGATCGAGGCCATCTACTCTACCCAGATGACCGGTGTCTTCAGCGGCGGCCTCGTCTACGAATGGACCCAGGAGGAAAACAAATTCGTATGACACACTCTCACTCTATTTTGCCAATACCAAGGGACTTGATTTGTATACTAACAAATTTATGTAACAGGGCTTGGTTAAAGTCTCCCAGGATCTCAAGTCTATCGAGCTTATGGACGATTACAAGAACCTAAAGTCGCAGTATCAGAAGACCCCCAACCCGAATGGCGACGCCGGTGCCACCCTCACTCCCGGCAAAGCTTCCAAATGCCCGTCGAAGGTTCCTGGTATCTGGGACGCTGAATGCACCCTCCCCGATATGCGTAAGTTTCTCGCCACCACATACTACATAATCTTCCTGCGATAAATCGACTGTCCACGATTGCTAACTGCGATATCTCCTGCAGCTGCCAAGGCCAAAGGATACCTCGATAGCGGCGCCGGACAGGTCCTTGGCTTCAGCGGACCTACCAACCAGTGGGACACCCCCGGTACGCCATCCAGCGGCTCGGGCACTGGCACCGCCTCCAGTGCCGCGAAAACCACTTCGGCAAAGAACTCTGCTTCGGGTCCCCTGCCTGCTGTCAACTTCGCCGCGATCGCATCGATCGGCTCGATCGTTCTTGCGGGTATTTTCGGCGGAGCTGCGCTGTTGTAGTTTGAAGACTCTGGTTGCTGCCGATATATATAAAAGCGCCTCCGTATTCGTTTCAGTTTCACATCCGAAGGCGAGTTAGGGTATTACAATATAATACTTGTATATACATAGTACACTAGACTTTGATATCCCGTTCCCAAGAATTGTTATAGAGCCCAAACTTGGCGTACATGCATACCTCTATGCCCCTAAGTTTTAGTATCTGCGAACCTGTCTTTGCAATAGTCTCAATAATCCATATATTCAGCTCTTGCTGCCACATGCACGGATAGGGAATCTGTATGGAATGGACACAGTCGCTTCGGCTAGGGATACTCGATGCATGTTTCGTTTACGAATAGAACACCCCTCCTAAGCGTCACCAACGGTATCGCCGAGCGTTTTAACCCCGCGAGCTCGAGCTCGAGCGCTCGTTCGCTAGTTCACTGGCAATCTCCGGAAATCAAGCGAGCCTTGGACTCCGACGTGCATGCAAATATGCAGGCGTGCATGTGAGATACACGGTTCAGGAGAGTCGAGCCGTGACACAACGCTACAGCGCTCACACTAGCCTAGCTTCTCTTTAGACCGGTACCTCTGTAAAGCCTAAACTTCGAGCAGTCTCACAAATATCTGCAGGCCCCTGAGCTCCAGTAACAGGTGGTATATATCTGTATTATTTGAACATTCAAATGCGCTATGCTCTGAGCATGTATGCTACCGTTTCATCATAACCGTACTCGTCTTGAGGTCATTCATATGCATCTCGGATCGTTTGATCAGGTTAGTTTGCCTATATTCACCACCTGCAGCTTTGCACGCGGCCGGTATCGCTGAATGCTAATTATCTGGGCCGCTTTCGCAAACCCAAAGCACCCAAGGTACCAATAATTGCCGGTTGTTGGAGTTAATAGCTCAGTCTAGTCGCGATCGCCAGTCCAAATGATTCGTGCCAGCTGCAGTAAGAATTATGCTGTCCTACCAGTCCACGTACGCCAGCATAATACCGGCCCATCGGGAGCGCCGGAGCTCCAGCTTTCAGCTCCGAGGCCAGGATCTATTATACAGAAACCGTGATGCGAGGAACGTCCACGACTAACATCACGTCTTAGAGCCCGCTCAACTGGGTTAACTACCACGCATGCTAACCCGGTCATTGTATGCAACGGCAGGACGGTACCACAAAGATACTGGATGAAAGACGCTGACCGAGAATCGAAGGATCTACTTGCAGATATATCTGCCTGGTCATGCATGCCGGGATCCACTGATAGGCTTGCTTGAGGTTTCGTCGGCTGTGCTTTCCTGATCGTCGGTTGGTGCAGAACTGCAGTGTACGTAGGTTGTCTTGAAAGGTTTGCTGATTGCATGCAGGTGTGACGATGCGAGTTGGCTTGCAGGAAAATTGAAGTCGATAGGTTGGTTCAATGTCGAGCTATCTGACTGGCTCGTCTGAATGCGCAACGCTGAAAATGCAACGTTCGAGAACGACGGCCTATGGACGCGTCGACCACCTATGCAGAGCCCTAGTTCAGCGTTCAGTTGTCTTGTAAATTAGCATAGCAAAAGCAAGTAGAAATTGAATGAGTTAAAATGCATCGAGTTGTGTGCAGGCCCGTCGAAGCTAGATGAGAGTCGGACAGTCCACCTTGACAAATCTAGCTTTATTAGGTCAAACTGAAGCCGGAAACCACATATCTACGAGTCTACAAGGCAAAATATGCCATAAGATGGCTTGCTCGTTACCGCGTTACCCCTTTACCGCAGGCGTAACTGCAAGTTATATCTTCCGATCCGCGTCCACGTCCAGGCTGTAGCATGGCCCATAAGATATAGGTTCACTCGCTAGTGCGTACAATGATCTGGAAATCCTGCACACGGGTTTACTCGAAACGTTGGACGTATGCTCGAATAAGATTATGAAATTGAATTTTTCGTCCATCGTTTACTTCAAAATAGGATACAAGTGAACTGTGGAAAGTCGATAGGAAAATTAAATTACGAATAGTTAGCGATAATAACCCACCAAACGAAAGGATTGTATAATTTTTAACGATATGAGAAGCCAAATTTAGATATATGCATGGCTGATAATAAGCATATTATGTAAGACTTAAACAACGATGTCATGATGTCACAACAATATTTCTGTGGATCCAGCGATATGCATAGCTCAAGAATGATATATATGAGGTCTATCGATCTCGACCAAAGAACCAGGACTCGATCAACGAAGTGGATCCAAACAACGCAGAGTTTAAGCGGCATGAGTTAAGCCGACTTCAAGCCATCCTCGAATGAGTTTAGCGATATATATACAAACTAGCAGCGCTACCAGTACATTTTGAGGGCGAGGTCGTAAGTCTCAGAGGGGATTATGACTAAGACAGGCTATTAATGCGACATGATTCGCATGGGTCGGTTGATAATTGCGCGGAGATCTTACTTATTCGCACAAGCGTTCAAATGGCGTGGTTCAAAACATAGGTAGATCAGATGTGCGTTTATCTACTAATGTATAATGTGTGGCCGAATACCATAGTACACCAGAATTAACTATCCCAGTTCCTAATAGAGGTGCGGCCAACCAGTTACTATCGACCGACTGGCCAGGAACACATTGGAAATCTAAGCGAGCCCTGATAGTTCGTAACCCTGATAATAATCGTCATCCTTGTGGCGGGCGGTTCAAGTTGTGTCACGAAACTCCGTCAATCCTGCGGGCCTGCCAGAGCTGTTGTAGTTTTAGATCGTCTGTGTTGTCCATAGACGCAAGCGGAAACCCAAGCAATGCGAGCTCGATCGAAGAATGAAAATTTTAAAGCGTGACAAATGCGTAAGTGGGCGCGAAAATCGAGGGCCGACTAAACTCTGGCAGGGTGGCGGCGAGTCCGAGCCGTTTTCAGGTTCCAAGAAGTCAAAAGCGGTAAAGGTATTTCGATAAGACTTCCGCAGTAGCTTCGCTGGATTGATGCAAACCTACCGGCAATTGGCTTTATATTTTCACCTGCGTAAGTAATTTAAACTCGGTGTATATTGCACTGGATTTCCCCGAGACGTTATATATTACCGCCGTGGCGGCCGTATTCTGAAGCAGAAAGTCGGTTCTAGACCTTATCATGACAGCATATTAGCCAATTTTAACTGCGTATTGCCGGCACTAAACAAGCCAAGGTCACTAACTATATTGTAGTCTAGTTTAACTTGATCCTGTAACCAAGTTTGCCACTATTCCTCCACCATTTATATATTCAGCCGCGAGGAATCTTTACGTCGGCGCTCAATTAATCCAATCATACGTAGAAAGCCATTCTGCCACTTCAGAAGGCATACAAGCATGAGCTTCAATAACGGAGACTATTCTACTCAAATCAGGTCCTTTTAAAATCCCGATATAGACTTGCCATCCCTTCAGAATTCACAATGCAACTACTCGATCACAGAATCTCAATATCGCTTCTGTTTCTCCTCGCCCTGTCACAATTCACGCTCTTCAACCTCTGCGGTGCTGTACCCGTACTAGCATCGAGAGATGACAAACAGCTACACCCGGAGGCAGACAAAAGGTCGGAGTCAGATTCGAGTCCACAGGAGCCCCCACCGCTAGGGGGTCGTGCTGCACCCAGCCGCTGGTGGGTCCCCACACAGTCAACAACATGGCAAGTCCAGCTTTCTGGCACAATCGATAAGCGCTTCAACGGCAACGCCATCGAGTTCGATGCCGATACCGACACCGCCACAGTGAAATATTTCAAGAGCAAAGGCATCAAGACCATCGCATATATATCCGCTGGCTCCTTGGAGGACTGGCGGATCGATGTCAAGAGTTTTCCCAAGGTGGTCATTGGGAGGGCTCTAGCTGGTTGGCCAGGCGAGTACTGGCTAGACATCCGCCAAGTTAACATTCTCAAGAAGTTGATGCTGGATCGGTTGTCGAAAGCGAAAGCCAAGGGCTTTGATGGAGTCGATTGGGATAACGTTGACGGATACACACAAGATTCCGGATTCAAGATCACCTACGAACAGCAGCTGGCGTACAACAAGATGCTGTCAGAGATAAGCCACGGGCTCGGCATGACTGTCGCGCTGAAAAACGACCTGGAACAGATAAGAGACCTTGTAGGATACTTCGACTTTGCTGTCAACGAGGAGCGCGGCTATTACAGGGAATGCACCATGCTGGCGCCATTCCTGAACGCCGGAAAAGCGGTCGTAGGGCTCGAGTATCCGGGCCAGGGAGGAGATAAGCGCACGTATGACCAAGTCAAGGCGCGGGTGGATCCGCGTAGCTATACACTCATCAAGAAGCTGGATCTCGGTGCTTGGGGGATTGTGCTCCGCACGCTGAAGAGTGTGATCTAACAAGCACACGAAGAGGCATCGAGGGCAACGGTGTTGGGTAGCAATCGCGACTGAGTCGAATTCTTGGCGCGTCTAATTGTGTGGGCCGCTAAAATTTCCGACTAGATCGTATACGCGTAGATACCGATTTCAATTGTTTCGATGGTTGATTTGATTTCTAAGTTACTTTGAAGTGTTATTGAGAGCATAAGAGCAGCGCACTACATGACGTATCGTTCAGATGAAGCTGATACTGCTAGTACTAGTGAATTATAGCATGTTTGTAAAAAGTCATTGACGTATAGGTCGTTGTGTTTCTACCCCGAGTTATGGCTAGTTTGATTATACGGCGCACCCTTTGAAATTCGTATCCAATTGTGCATGAATCGCGGACCGGACCTGGGACCTGGGTGCAATCCGGCCTAAGCTACTCTAAGGAAAGGATGTCATCAGGGCTGTGTTGTATCATGTTGGCTTCAAATTCGCGAACCCGACCCGACCAGGGTGTAAGCCAATGTCAGCCTCCCTCCAAGATTCTCATCAAGCTATTGGTCCAAATGCTGCACTTTCCGCACGGAGGCCGGAGCTGTTTTCGCGCCGAGAGGAGATATCGTGTCAGCCGGTGTCCGCGCTCAAGTATCGCTGGAACTCACCGGATCCAGCAATCAACTTTGCTGTGCGTTGCTGGCTGCAGACGGCCCCGGAAACGGAGATGCCAGTTCCGCTAAGTCCCGTTTACCTCCGTCGGACAGTTGGCTGTCAAGCACTACAATTTAAAGGCTCCGTCTAGTACACATTTATTTAAATAAAGCTTAGTAACCAGTTGCTAGCTGGCATTCACGGCAAAATCATTGCATTGCCAAACGCTTACTCTATACTTACTTACTCACCTCCAAATCCGATTACATCGCAAAAAGTCGCCACCAGAGTTGATGGGTGCAAGACGGTTCTTCAAGTCGTGTTTCGGAAAGCCCAGAGCCATGACGAGGTTGGCGACCAGCACCGGCGTCCTGGTATCGACCAAGACAGGGCTGCCCGTGCCTGACGACGCTAAGGAAAAGAAGCACCATTTGCCGAATGGAAGGTACGTCGACAATCAGATACGACGCGACTGCGTCCCAAGCGACCGCTCTACAACCGCCAAGCACGCGCGCTGACCGCTGTACTATAGATTCGCAAACCCGTGGCTGTCGTGGCATGATATCGATCGGCCTGCACTTATGAGATGGGCTATTTCGTGCGTAACAGACCCGACTCTCACGCCACACATATACATGTATCCGTACCCGGATTGAGAAGCTGATTCGGCGCATTGCATCGACAGGGGCTATTTCACTGGGAGCTGGCCGAAGCCGAAGGGTGATGAGGTCAAGGTGATCGCGCCAGAATTTGAGCTGAGTCGGACGGAAGTGAAGGAACTACGGGCTACCTGGTTGGGTCACGCATGTTTCCTGGTAAGAACCCTGGCGAGAGCGCACTCGCGGTTGGATGACCCGCTCCTTTGTGCGCCGTCCTGAGGCCAACCATTGCATTTTCCCGCAATTGGCTATGAAACTCTTACATGCATCTCGCGAGAAACCTTAAACCCAGTGCGCAGCTGCTAACTGTCATGTGTCAAAATCACACAGGTCGAATTTCCAGGAGGCTTCCGAGCTCTCTTCGACCCTGTGTTCTGTCAGAGGTTTGTGCAACCTCATCCCCGTTCGTGCGACTGTTCGGACGATATATGCACACAAGAACTGCGGATTTTTCTTTTTCGGAGCCGTTTCAATATTCGCAAGATGCATACAGACATGGATGCTGATATATATCGCGATCACAATCGTGTTGGGATTGGTTCAGGTGTTCACCGTTCACGTTCATGGGTCCAGCCCGGTATACCAAGGTCCCCTGCGAGATCGAGGAGATCCCGATCGTCGATGCCGTCATCATCAGCCATGCGCACTACGACCATCTCGACGTGTAAGTCCAGCCTGTTGGTATACAAAATCGGAAAAATTATACTCGGAGTGCTGTGCCGCACGTATACTGACAATTTACGCTTCTATCGGATGCAGTTCGTCTGTCAAGCGGATTCATAATAAATTCCCCGAAGCGCACTTCTTTGTTCCGCTAAACAACAAGAAGTGGTTTAAGAGCATCGGCATTGAGAATTGCACCGAGCAGGACTGGTGGGAGGATACGGAAATAACCATCGAGCTGAAGGTCAAAGGCGAGGACGAGGATGCTGCTACTGGCGGTGAAACCACATCGACGCTGAGTGCGACAATATCAAACTTTCCTTGCCAACATACCGCTGGCAGAACACTCACGGTATGACTGGCCCCAGTCGTCACCCCTCGGAGTTTACTTGTTATATCGGGAATGTACGCCGCTGACGACCGCTGACGACAGGATCTTAACTCGACGCTGTGGAGCAGTTGGGGTGTAACGAGCGGAGGCAAGAGCGTCTACTTTGCTGGGTATGTTTCCATTCCCCTCTGTGATTTTATTCGGGCATATGCATTTGCATGTGCGTATCGCCTCCCGATACATTTTTATTCAGGCCTTGTTGCCTGCAAGTGTGATTGCACGTGTGTGCCAGTTTCAGAAGTAGTTGACGTTGACGTACGCACCTACATACGTGCGTGATGACCATGCTGATGCTAATTTGTGTGTGTGTGCTCGTCTAGCGACACCGGTTACCGTGCTGTTCCACAGGTGGCCGATGGCGAAGACGACTATGGCGAGAAATACAATGATTTACCTCACTGTACGAGACACCGGCACCCCCGTCCTTATCACTCTTCCCAACCAATCGAGGGACGATCGACGGGACACGATAACGAGTAACTAAATGCTGATGTTACCATGACTGCAGGTCCTGCGTTCAAGCAGATTGGAGACTTGAGGGGTCCCTTTGTAAGTTCGCCTATCTACACTCTACGAACCGGGCCATATCGCCGCACGGTATCACCGGTCAGACGCTCGGTGACTAACGCATATGACACGATAGGATTTGGGCATGATACCTATTGGCGGTAATGCACCTCTCGTCACAACTTTGTGATAGTGTTGGATTTTTTCAGTAGCATGGATGCTAATACTAGTACTTCAGCATACGATGCCAGGCAGTTCATGAGCCCGATGCATGGTGAGTGCCAACTGACTTACCCGACTGTCCTGACAGAGATTATCAATGCTACGCATGCCGTGAGGGGATTTTTTTTTTTTCTACCTCCGCTGTAGAATTAGTAGCATTCGGTGTTCAGTCCGGACCATGTTATCTGCTGCTAACATCTATCGAACCACGTATAGCCAACCCGTTCGACTCGGTGAACATTTTCATTGACACGAAGTGCAAGAAAGCCATTGGTATGCACTGGGGCACGTGGGTCCTCACCTTCGAACCGGTTCTCGAGCCGCCGAGGAAACTGCGCGAGGTAAGGTAACCACAAATATACCAAAGACGCTACGGAGGCTAGACTACGATGATGTCATGATGTCCCAGCTGTCAATTTAGTCACGGACTGTCCATTAGTCGCAGCGGGCTAGCCAAGTGGTTGTCGTATATGTGATATTATATTACAACCTGTGGGGTTCTCAAATTGCTAACGGTGTTCCGTGTATCCATCTAGGCTCTGAAGTGGAAGGACCTCCCAGAGGAAGGGCTCTTCGATGTCGTGGCGATCGGAGAAAGTAGGGTCTTCACCGAGGAGGAAGTGGGGGAGGAGCAGGACGTGAAAGTATAAAGCGTCACGTCACGTCAGGTTTGAACGGGGGGATGTAAGTTAGAGACCATAACTAGCTGTCAGCAGATGGTTCTTTTGTTTCCACCTGAGACACGCCAGACAGGCTTGTGCCATTGGAAGAAGGGCCCGCACCGGCGTTTAGGTCCACGGTTAACCTTATTTTTTGTCGTTTCCTTTGGGGGTGTTCATTCGAGGATGGATAGACTTTTGCTCGTGTGCGTGCAGATTATATGTATGGTTTCCTGTATACTTTTGTAATTCGCTAATGCTTAATTTGACCTCCACTCGGATATCATACCACTCGCGTTCGTGTAGCACGTTATCCTCAGTCGCCTGAAGTGTGTATGTGGTCGTGAATGGGTATCACTGGCGAGCTCGAGCAAGCGATGATGTCCTGGAAATGCACGCTGCATCCATGCACGATGCTCTCATCGTGCGGGCTCGTTTGATCACGACGTCCCGCACGCACGCCGGGACAAATTGACAGCGCATCAGTCAAGCACGCGTGCTCGTGACTCAGTCGCCTGGCGAACGGTCGTCTATGCATACTGTACATCCGGTGTGTGTGTGGTGCGCACGCTGTAGCATGTATGTACAATACCATCATACACACCCTCTTTGTTTCTGTTTTTCTAGCCAACGTTGTAAATCTTGCCCCTCCTTTTGTTTTATTTTTTTGAATCCTGCATTTTATGCATGCATGCACAGCTGTGAACCCGTGAAAACAATCTTCTAAACTGAGCATAGCGCCCGCAAGTGCGATCATCCGATAGGTAGACGGCGCAGGGAGCGCTGACGACCGTCGCTCAGGAAGGGAAGTGAGAAGAGGATGCTTAGCTTACCTAGCTGAGGAGGGGCCGGCGGAGACATGCCAAAGACAAGCTCAACTAGGACAGATCCAATGTGCCCAAGAATGTTAGTTGGACGGAATGGGGATGTGACTGGGGAAAGAATTTAAACGTGGTTCCTGTGGCCCAGTACAAACATCAGATGTATTGCATGCATGCAGGTGGAGCTATAAATATTAATATTTGTTCCAATCATGTGTTCGTGAGCTTTGGATTGGGTGGATTTGGTGGGCTTCGCATACGGGCGGCCAGTGGGGATTGCAGATAGGCTTCTGCCCACCGACGGAAGCCGCAGTACTTCAGACATACATAATTCCAGACGGACAAAAGTTGTACGGAGTGCAATCCAAGTGAGAAAAGTACGAGATCGAGCATTGAAGTTTTTCACGCCTCGTGGCTTAGCTAGCTTGAAAGTCGAAAGGGCCCGCCGGGTAGCTGTAGGTGGGAGGGAGCGACATTACACTACATGCAGAGATCGCGTGCAGGCCAATAGTCTACAGGAGATCGTATGCAGAGCAAGTCTGCTGATGTCCGGGTCTCCCACGACAGGACACCCTTTCGAGAAGCCTACGGATCTGTTGAGCCAATCGTGGACACGTGTTGTGCCGTGTTGGAATTGGGTGAAGCTCAGGCAGCATCGTGATTTCTTCTTCTGCCTTCCTCTTCCTCTGCGCGCGGGCTTGGTTTTTTCTTGTTTCTTTCCTTTTTGCGGGCGGTGGTGGATTTTTCGTGGACGTGCCGTCCGTTTCGAATCCCGGCAGAGAATGGGCAATCCTGGTCCGCGCACCCGTGCCGAACGCTTGAAAGAAGCGACTAGCAAGAAAATTTTCTCTCTCCCCTTCCCGTTTGGAAATTCCAGCAGCATTCACTTCCAAGTATGTACAGGAGTAATCTACATACTCTGATATGTATACCAGCTAGCTAATCGATCGAATCGGCGGCGGGAACAGCGTCCAAGGATTATGTTCAGTGTTTACAGCCACGACAGGCAAGCTTGTAGATAGTAAGCTGATCATGGCTAGCTACGTACCTGCTCTTAAAGAGAAAAGGGTGTGGACAGCGCATAAACTATCTTCACGACGAGTATCGTGAACCCAGGATCACGAACGGACGATCGCATTTTTGTTAGTGGAGGTTTGGGGGGAATTTTCAACGTAATTTCTTTTTCACGATAGGACGGTTGCCGCGAATGAAAGCTGCCATGCGTGAAACAGGAAGGAAATTTGCCCTTGGGAGGGAAAAACGGAAAGTTAGGACGAAAAAACGAATACCCGGCTGATTGCTGGAATGACAATTGTACTGCTTCTCACAGTTGCTGTTGCATACGTCACAGCACCCGGTAAGCTCAACTTTTTTTTATATTTAAGTAAATTATGATATTATATTCAATCGAATCGTCGGGACGGGCTATCTCCACTCGAGATTTTCTTCTCATGAAACAAAGAGACGGCACGGGTTCATTCAGATTGGAATTTTCTGCCCGGCCTCTATCCGTGGAAGTCGAGGTTGATATTCGTTGGGTGGCCGGGTAGCTGTCATGTCACTCATGTTGTATACCCAAAGACGACGGCAAACCCCAAATGAAAAGGTATGGTGGTAGCCGTTGGATGGACAAGGTAATACTTAATTGTTAGCTGCCTCATACTTCAAAGTCGCTGCTAAACGTCGATCGATTAAGTGATTAATGTTCGTTTGACCGTCGGCGTGAGTTAGTACTTAGTTAATAGCCATCTAGTATACCTATCTGCAAAGCACTGCAATGCGCTGAAAAGAGAAAACCGATGAGATGCGAGGCCCAGCAATTTAAGAGGCTCCCGAGATACTGGCATCACCGATATTTATCGTGCTAGCAAGAGCTTTTTCCAGCCTCCTGCAGGACAGAGGCACGTCCACGGACGGTGCATTTTTTTTTTTTTTTCGACTAGCTTGCTGGCTGGTACATTTTCCCGCTTTCTTTTATAATATTTTCGTAAGTGTGGGTAATATTTTTTTATCCCACGGTGCACAAGTGCATTGCAACGACCCAGCCGGACAATGCATATGTATGTGCGGACAGAGTCTGTAATGTACCTCTGCACAGAGAGATTGTGCGTGCTAAGTATGAAAGTACACCAGCAGTGTCGACAGAAGGCCAAAATACGAGAAAATCACTCGTCGGGCTGGGATCAGGGAGTCATACGTGCATGCACTTCTCAAATGTCGTCGGCGCTGATTGGCTGGATACGCCCACTTTGGGTGCAAAAAAGCAAGAAATGAAGGAGGGGACATGATGAGCTTCTCTTCCCTTCTTATGCCTTCCGTTCTCATTTTTTTGGTCCTCAGAGGAAGAGGGAAAAGAAAAAAGAATAGAGATTGGCGGTGCTTGCATGCAGCAGACATCTACAGACAGACGGAACGTGCGTGGAGTACAAGTGCTATACATGCGCACTGTGCCGATGAAGCGCAGCGAATATGTATACATGTATACATTCCTATGTACCATGTACCGGTTGGTTAGATATTGCCTGAAGAAAATTTTCCCACCTGGCCGTCGGGTTTGGCGGGAGGTCGAGGGAGTTGAAAAAGTAAAGACAACAGGGAAGGCGGTTGGGCAGTCAGTGGTTATCTCCCACGTCGCCATGGCTATGATATGTTGGGGAGAACGGGGAGGAGGCGTCGTGAAATTAATACAAATTCCTCGAAACAGCCGATGCGACTGCTTCCTGAGCGTTTCACAATCTGGCGACCGTGACCACTCCTTTTGCTGCGCTCCGGTGCATGAGCTGGCGGTGATATCATGTCGTGTGAAGATGGGAGCGCGAGTGCGTAATCTCGATGAGATGGCCGTCGGATGACTTTTGCAGAAAAAACTTTTCTCTCGTTCGCAACGTTAACAGCTAGCTAGCAACCGCTGGAAGAGATGCGATTGGAGAGGCGGGAGTTGGAAAACGTCGGACGACGACGACGACGACGACGAAAAACGTCCACTCCGCTGAAGAATATTTGGTGGTTGTAGTGGACGAATTCCTTTTTCGAGCCGACATGAAACCGACAGCCGGCCGCTCGCCTCCTTGCGCATCAGCGCACATGTCGCAGAGCAGCAGAGAAGCACATGGCTGGCAGCATGATGAATTCTTCATTCTGTTCTTAAGCAGCACGTTCTTTCTGTCCTGCTGCCTCGAGTACGTCCAGAAGTTAGTGTAGAAGCTAGTGCGAAGTGGCCCTAAGGAAAAACAAAAACCGGCAGAATCAAATCCAGACACTGTTGCCGTGCATTATTGCTAGCTTAGCACATTGAACATATTTTACATACCTGCACATTGCATGGCTAGTACCTACGGCCTTTTGTTTTTTTTTTTTAGCAGACACATCTCGAGTCAAACCTGACACCGACAATACCTGCTGCACTCACCGATAGCTGTAGCTCATCCCTATTCCATTCCTATCTCTGTCTCCTTCCATCTCTTGCAGTTAGTAGCGACCCAACGACATTCCGACGTGTGATGACTTCCAACAGGTCCCGTTCTGATAGACTATAATCCAGCAGACTAGCACGAGGCTATCACCGGAATCCCCCAATCTTATATACACAGGAAAAAAAAAAACTCGAAACCGGCCCAAGAACCCCGAGCGTACATTACATTCCCGTCCCTACATCCATCCGGCCAGGATCAACTTATCACACATCGCCGACCGACATATTACGGGGAGCCAGCCTTGGACGAAGGATAGCCTGATCCCGCCGGCGAAATAATATTCTCTCAACTGAAAACCACGGTTCCGATAGCTGTGACTCCTCTCAGCCCGCATTGCGAAACGTTCGACGATCGGAAGCGTATGGGGCTACGGAGCACGACGTAACGTAACCACCAGCATCCGGACGCTGCTTGAAATCCGACCACGATAACCGACAGCCTTCCGCCCGAAGCTGCAATCTTCCGAGTATGTTCTTGCTGTTTACTTGAAGTTTACCAGAGACGATAGCATCTCGAGCATCGTCGTCACCATCATCATAGCTATCATCATCACCACCATCGTATGCTTGTTTTTTGCCAGCTTTCGGTGCATGAGTTTCACCGGTCGCCGCCTTGACTCGACGGAGACGGGCTCCGTCGCAGAGGCACAGCAGGACGGACAAGCTGAGAGAAGTGCGGAAACCAATCCGTCCATTCGTCCATCCGTCCATCCATTGTATGCAGACGTCCCGTCTTCGACCAGCCGGCTGGTGGAACGCTTTGTGTCGCCTTCAACAGGCATACACCGGCGCCTGCCTGGCCGCCCGTGCCTGCCGTCAGCGCGGTTTGTCCGGCCATCCATCCACTGATTGATCGATTGAATCTCCACCTGCTGCCGGCGCGGGCTTTGTCGTGGTAACGTTGCCGTCTGGCTGGCGTGCGTGCGTGCGTGCTTCTGTTGTCCTGTTCTGTTCTGCCCCAATCAGCCCGCCCGCTCCTTTTCCCCCCCAATCAACAATCCTCCATCGTCCCATCCATTCACCGCATCTTCCCCCTCCACCTGCATTTGCATTTGCATTTGCATTCACTCCCGTTCACGCTTCTCGTTTCTCGCTCGCGCTCACGTTCTCGTTCACGTCTTCGCTGCCCGATATGATTCTCCCGTGAGAGTTGTGCTTTTCCCCCCGTTACGTCTCCCGCTCCATCTCGATCGAGTTTCTTGCCTCGAGATTGGTCCCTTCCCTTCTGTTTTCGCTCTCTCGCTCTCTCGGTCCTCGCCGGATCCTGTTTTGTGCCCTTGTCGCCTGCCACTAACCTGTACTTTTTCCTTTCGCCCCTCACGGTTACAGCCTCTGTTTTTATTTTTTACAGTTCTCTCTCCTATCGTTCGTGTTCGCTTGTTAGCTCCCGCTCGCACTGATACCCGCCGCCGCCGCCGCCACCACCACCACCACCACCACCACTACACTTTTTCTTTATCTTACACCCCTCCACCGTTGCCGCCCACGAAAATAGAACCTCGTGCTGAAACATTACGCAAACCGCCAGTGACTGTAGACAGTATCGGAGTGGTAGCAAGGAGCATACGCGTAGCGCGGGCTGTATAAACCAGTTTACCCCCAGGAAACACCGGACCATCCATTGGAGAGGCCGCCGTCCCGATCACGATACAGCCCGCACCCTTACACCCCGAATCCTGATAACCCCCAAACGATCCCCGGCCTCGCGATGGCCGGACCCGCCGAGTGGTCTCGAAATGGCGCCGACAATGCGGATTCCGAGCAGTTCGCTGCCGACGCCCAGTTGAGATTTATCCAACAATCCGATCCCGATAACCTGCTCAAGGCGCCCCGCCACTACATCCCGGTCTTTGTCCTGCACTCGTTCTGCAAGTCGGAACGGCCCAGGCCGTTCGTGCTACCGGACTCGGAACGGGTTGCGAAGATAAAGACCCAGCTGGTCGCCCAGCGCAAGCTGACGGCCGCCTGCCCGAGCTGGGACCTGGTGTCGAAAGGGAGCGACATTGTAGACAACGAAACCTTCATCATCTTCGACACCCGGACCAAACGGTTCACCAAGTACCACTGGACAGAATGCTTCAAGTTCGAGGAGCCCTATCAAAAGTTCTTCGAAAAGTTCACCATGAAGGAGTTCACGAGGGAAGGATGGAAGTTCCACAAGTTCGAGAAACTGCAGCGCGTCGACCTGGGCATCATGAAGGGCCTGTGGACGAACACGTACAAGGTCTACGAAGCCATGGAAACTCGCCGGCGCGAGTCCAGCGACTTCATCACCCTCAAACGCAGCGACGTCTGGGAATTCCGCAAATACCTCTTCCTCATGACCTTCCTCCGCAATCGAGACCGCAATACCCACCTGCTGGGCACATCCGAAGCCATGTTCGAGGCCAAGGAGAGGCGCACGACCTTCATGGGCGTCCACAACCTCAATCACCCGCGCGATCTGTGGCTGCACAATGCTTCCATCATGCTGGACACGCCCCACCACCAGGTCAGCTACCACAAGATGCTCTTCGACCTCGACCAGGAGGACTATCGCACAAACGCACGCGAGCGCTTCATGGTCTTCTGGGAAGCTGGCCCTGATGACGAGTTCATCTTGACGGACAGCAGCTTCGGTGGGATGGAAATTGGGCGTCTGGAAGCCAAGCACACGATGCCCAAGCGACTCAAGCCGTCGGACTTGCAAAAACGCCTGTACAGCCGCGACTTTATGTGGCACCAGATCTTCGTGTTGTCGCCCAAGCTGGCTGTTGCATTGTGCCACGGCACCATGACCAACTCGACGCTCATCCGCGAGCATCGCGACCGCTTCGGTCTGCGCCTGTCGCTGCTCGACAAGCTGCCGCATCCGCTGGCCCAGGGCTACTACAAGGACCTGCACGTCAAGGAGTGCCGCTTCCTCAAGCCCGAATGGAAGATCCCCGGCGAGGTTGAGGAACTGTTCGGCCGGCCTGCGGACAAGGGGAAGTACGTCGCCAACCTCGACGCCCGCGCCAACAATGACCTCGAGTTCATGGTCTCGACCCTGTCATCTGCTCAAGTCGCCCTCGTCAACATGGTTCTGCTGCAGAACCAGAGCGTCACCACTGCAGTCGAAAACGTCGTCTATAGGAATCCCGCGGCGCTCTATCGCGCGATAGAAGAATACGGAAAGCACGACTGGGTCATCTTTACGGATGAGAAACAGCATAGCTACAAGTCTCTGAAGCGAAAGATCTTTAACCAGTTCAACAAGCCTGCAAACGGCCATGACTCGGGCAAGTCCAGCTCGGGCTCGTCTGATCCTGGCACTCGGTCGTCAGGGTCTTCATCTAGACACTCCGAGAAGAAGTCCGTGACATCGGACAAAAGTGCCAGCTCGAAGCCCTACTCCGATGCTTCGGCTGCGAGGAGTGCGAAGCAAGGACGCAGGGACCAGCGTGCCAATCCCTTTTACTCTGATTCCGAACCTAGTGACGATGATGACGACTTTCTGCCGCCGATGCCTAGTTCCACAATGCGTCAACGCTCACCGTCTCCTGTTCGCATCCCGGACCTGCCAATGAAGCGAGAAGAGCCTGTGGTCGTCTCGCCGCCAAAACCTGTCGAGACTCCTGCACCACCAAAGATTAACAGCGAGCCACCCAAGATGAACGGCGAAGCATCTAAGCCCGTCGTCGAAGCACCGGTCCGACCGCCCATCCCCACTCCGGAGCCTCCTAAAGAGAAAGCAGCACCTGTTCCAGAGCCGCCCAAGCCGGTGGCAGACCCCATCATCAACAAGGCTGCTCCTTCCGACAGGGCCGACAAGGTCAAGTCTCCGGACATGGAGCGACTAGAGAAGGAGATGGCTGAAAAAGAACGCGTCCTCCGCGAGGAGCAGGAAGCCATCCAGAAGCTCCGGCGTGAGAAACAAGAACTCGAAGCCGAGCTCGAGCTCCGTCGTAAGGAAGAAGCCGAGGCTTCCGCCCGCATGGAGCGGAAGAAATCCGAACGTGGCGGTCGGCCCGAAGATCGCAACCAAGAGAACCGGGAACGTGCCCGATCTGAGAACCGCGAACGCGACGACCGGGTGCGTGCCACCAGCACCAAGTCCGCCGACAACCGCCGGCGTCCACGCTCCAAGGATCGCGCCGAAGCAGAACTCGTCGACGTTGGCAAGCAGCTCGCCCTCCTGGAAATGGAGCGCGAGAAGGTCCGCAAGGAGAAGCTCGAATTGGAGGAGATGCAAGTGCGCCGACGCCGCGAAGAGGAGAAGGAGAACCAGAAGAAGTTCGATAGGTTGCAGAAGGACCTAGCCTATCTCCAGCGTCAACTCGAGGAGGAGCGCCAGGAGAAAGAAAAGGTCAAACGTATCGCCGCAAAGGAGAAGGAGATCCTCAAAAGCCAGGCCGACGCCCTCGTCCGACAGACCAGAGAGCTTCGCGAGGCCCAGGAGCGCGACCAGGCTCGTGCCGAAGTCGAGCGAGCTGCTCGCGCGGAGAAAGAGCGGCTGGATCGACTCGAGAAGGAGAGGATTGCCATTGAGAAGGAGAGGGTGCGGGATCTAGAGCGTCAGAAGGATCGAGAGCTCAAGAAGCGTCAAGAACGGGAGAGGATCATGATCGAGAAGGAGAAGCAAGAACGCCTTCAGCGGGACCGCGAAATCCAGGCCGATAAAGAAAAGGAAGCTGAGCGGGCCAAACGACACCGCGACCGAGAACAAGAGCGAGCAGCCAGAAACAAGAACCGTCAGAGCCGTTACGACCTCTATGACAGAGCCTCGGACGTTAGCGATGAGCTCGACGCCCAGGCTCTCTTCCGCAAGAATCGCATGATGCTGGGAGCCATGTCGCCTACCTCTGATACCAGCCCGGTGCATCTGCGACACGACGAGATGACTCCACCTTCTTCCAGCCATTCGCATCCAGACCAGTTTGACGACCGCCGCTTCGAGCCAATGAGGTCTCAGTCGCCACCTTCACCCCGCCTTGGCTATCAGTTCCCACCATCCCCGCGACGAGCAGACACGTCGCCCGTTCCCTTGGGGTCCGCAGCGAACCATCGTCGAGGAGCCCAGCCCAAGATGCTTGCCCTCGAGTTCGAATCCCCACCATCCTCGGGCTTCCAGACAAGCCCGGTCAGCGACTCTTCAGGCCCACCACTCGATCTCGCCTTGTACGCACCACCGAAGGAAAAGTCCAGTCGCCGCAAGCCTGATGGTCATGCTCGAGACGCAAGAGACCCGCATGCGCGAGAGCAACCTAGAGACCCGAGAGCACCTCCCGCACATGTCCGACGTTTCGAGCCACCGGCACCACTTCCCAACTTCAACGACTTGGACCGTAGGCTCAGCAAAATTCCCACTACGTTCCCTCGGGAGGAGTTCCCATCGATCACACACAACGAACGCTATCCTGAAGACGACTACGATGATGACGACTATGGCAACGGTTACGGCGAAGCCGTGACGCGATACGAACGTGCCTCGAAGAAACGGTTGCAGATTGAGGCGCCGCCCGCGCCTCCAAAGGGGCAATACCCCCGGCAAAAGCCTCCACCGAGAGCTCTTCCCCCACCTGACTATCGCAACGGGCGATAGGTTGGTTTTCCTTCCAACCTTGCACGCATGAGCGCTAGCACCGTGCCGCATATAGCGAGCAGGCAGGCAAGCAATCATGCAAACTGTGGTTTGCAAGTTGGCCAATCCCTTCCACGTTTTCCTGATTCCGGATTTCCGGATTTCCCTTCCTCGTTATAGATCTCCAATCATAGTTTTGCTTCTTTCTCCCGCATACATAGATTTTTGATTTTCATTTCATCTTGCTCTCTCTTTGTTGGCTTTGGATGCTTCTGTTTTATTTGCTTGCATTTGAATTATATGTTACACAAGCGCTTTGTTGCCTTCCTGTTGCCCCCTAAAACATACCCATTTGGTTTTTCGCTATCTTGCACTGGATGTTTTGAATTCATTACTGAATGTATCATCATGACCCTAATGACCTTGGAATCGCCGCTTTACAAAATTCTCTTTTTCCTCTCTCCTATTTTCCTTAGCCTAGGTACTGCTTATTAGTGTTTGGAATTCCCATTGGTACTGTTTAGTTCTCGTCGTTATATCCGTCCGTCTATATGTCCGTCTGTCGAAGTGCGTCCGCATTATACCTATTTGCCTTTACGAAATCATGTCTCGTCACCGGCTTTGCGTTTACTGGATCGATAAACGGGATTTGTCAGTCACATTCCATTGAGGGTTCTGTTTATCTTACTATACACGGCATGCATGGGATGGAAAGAAAAAACCTGGTTCGAAACATTCAACATATTTTTCCATACAATGCATGTCTGTCCCTGTCTGCTGTCTGCAAAAAAAAGTTCTCCTCTGCCTATCTCCTATTGCACGCTTGCTTACCTCTGTATACGGGTCTGTTTCTCTCGTTGGATAATCTATTGTTCGTTAGTGTAGGAAAAGCAAAGGCGAATATCTTTCATGATTGTCAGAGTTCGAACGGTATGGTCATGTTGTTCTGGATACGATGTACTTTTTCCTTGCCAGTGCACTATACTTGATATCCCCTCTCGCAATTACATTTTCACTTTGATTTTCTGCAGGATAATATTATACGATCTGATGTGATATGACATGGCACCTTGACCTTCTTGTAATTGTCTTGCTTGAATCGCGTACTCCTTCCCTGGAAGTCCGTCTTGTCAGTACATGACTGCTTTTTGATGAATTCCTCGGTTGAAGCCACGACACCAATGTACCATGTCTGCTACTTGCGTACATATTCCGGAAAATCTCTCCTTTCGTATACCTTAACATACCCTGCCCTTGGAAAAGTGCCTTCGTATCTATTGTTGGTTATCACAGATACCAATCACACTACATTCCGCCAGATATCACTTGCCCACCTTCACTGTGCTCCCCTATCTTTCGCGTTGTGCGTCGACTGATGCTGTGCTAGTTAGCTGCCCTTGCTTCGACGAGACTCTCAGCTCATGCACGAATCAGGTGAGCATGACTTTGGGCCCGAGCTGGAGCTAGCTGGCTTGCTGAGACGTCCCGTACGAGAGGGATAGATATGGGTTGGCTAATTACGATTGCAACCGTCGTGCCCCCTTGCTTGATGATGCAGAAAAAAAGTTCCATCCGTTCAACCACTCACCAAAATATTCGCATAGAACTGAGTCGCGCATACGTTGCAGCTGCCCTTGCTTTATTACAAACTCATCACTAAGCCTGAAACGATGATGGAATCTGATGGAATCGAATCGCATGATGAGGAAAAGCCCTGCTTCCCTCCTTCTGTCCCTCCCCTCTGTTCGCTTTTGTATTTATGCGAGTTTCTACCGCGCGGGGCTAGCTGGTCGCGTCGGATGCGATTCCGATGCCAGCTAGTCGGCAAGCGGGGGATCCAGCTTGGCCCCTGCAACGGGCTTAGGCGTGCATATGTTTACATGCACCCCTCGATAGCTTGATGCAGAGTCAGTGGCTTTTCGCGGAGTTCTGGGTTTTCGTGCGATGCAGCAGCGAGCTCGCGAGCTGTTGTGTCTTGAACAATATCCTTATTAGGGCACACGATCGGCCCGGAGACCTGTTTCCGACTCCTTGCAATTGCCAGCTTGCCGATATGCACATGCGTTGCAACGGGACGATTCACAGACATGCTTTCTTCTTTCTCATCTGCCTCTTCTCGGTTCGCATTTTCTTTCCTGTTATTACCCTTAGATAGAGTAAGTGACCAAAAGTCTTGATCGGGCGAGCGACGCCGTTGCCCGAGACTGTATTTACGCAAACGTCCCCCCTCTTCGATGTATACATGTAATTGGAACTCCTCCAATCCTCCCTGTACCTATGCGATCGATGCACGTATGACAAATCTCGACACAAGAAATATTAAAAATAAATCGAAACAGTAGAAAGCTTCGAATGATACACCAAACTGTTCAAACGATCGTCCCGTCATAAGACAGAAATGTTCTTGATTCGATTCGCGAGAACTTTAAGTTACGAATAGGCTTCTGTCCCGGTCAGGTGGGACTGGAACCTGACTATCATTTCCGCTCTGCCCGGCCGGCCGATTGCTTTGACTTCCCATCTTGCATCCCCGAGACGACTTCCCGTCCTGCACACATGAGCCGGCGTAGCCATAGTTGCGCAGATATAACTTGACTACCTGCAGCACGGCCGTTCGGACATTCGTAATCTCGGGAGGGGTGAGAAGGAAGGAAATCGACAGGAACAGAGGCACTCAGCGGGACTAGGCGAGAATCGATCATTTTGATCCGATTCGGCGTCGGCACGCATGCTTGTTTGTTCTTGCATGCGGATCACTCGAAGCAATATATTCTCGGGATTGGAAGCATATCACGGCCTTTCACAGACATGTCGGGTATTGGCTGATTGGTGATTCAAAGGGCTAGCATTGCATTAATGGAGGAGAGACATTAGATGCAGCACGTATCTCTCACCGGAACTGTCATGTCTTTGCGCGCATATTTGGCTACTCATCACTTTGGTGTATTAGGTGAAATTGAAGCATGATCCGGCTGGCTGGGAGCATGGGACTGCTTGGGGGCGTTAAATTGGCCTGTTGGTTGGATGCAATGGTTGGTTCGAATGCTCGTGGATCATTCTGATAGATAACGTTACGAATCGAAATGCACTTGAGCCCAGTTGAGTCGACTCTACCGCCAGTTCGAATTGGCCCAGGCCAGGCCCCTTGCGTTGACACGCGGCTTTCTGCAAAATATTCGAGATTATGCCAAAGTTGCAGTGTTGATATATTCCTTTGGGTAGATTTTTTTCGGATTGGCTTGTGGCGACTGCATGCAGCGTGGTGGGGCTGTTGGCAGGAGGCGTGGTTTACGAGATATCTGATATCACAACACCTTCTGGTAGATTCGCAATCGATTCGCTGCAGCTGCAGTGTCTTGTCTCGAATCGATGGGGAAAAAGAGGGCCAAAGGCGCATTTACTAGCATTCTGCAAATAAGGGCTGTGCTGTCTGAATAAAACGCACGCAAACTAATGCGATCGAATCGAAAGGTGTACTAACAGCAAAGTCATGCACGGTGAAAGCAGTCTCGGGATGGAAGTTATGGCGCTGTATTCGAATTGGTCCAACTGAGGAAATTAACTTCAAGCGCCATTATCTGCAGAGCACAGCCTGGTCCTTTGATTGACAGCTAAAGTAAGATCTGTACAGCTGGCAAGAGGTCTAATTATCTATCAGCAAGGTCGGTAGCACAATCAACAGCCGGTGCCCCGTTGAAATCAAATTCGCGTTCGGGTCGTAATGCAATATCTTCCTACGTATGCAAACGCGTAGGGCCGAGCCCTGCAATTAGCCCAACCTGACGAGCTGCAGTCGTCATCTCGCCTCCGCGGGCGGTGCAGTGGTCCCGAGACCCCGTTTTTTTTTTTTTTCGAAATTTCCCCAGCTCGTTGAGATGACGGAGGGTCGTGGACGCACCGTTGATGTGCATCCTTTGTTTCAATCCGGGCGGGAATCCAACAGCTGTGTAGCTTATTGGCTGCCTTTGTATTCCCTGGATATAGCTCACGTAGAACAAAGGCAACTATCGTAGCATTGATCGAATAGAATAAAGCCCATATCAGACGAGGCACAGGCGAAGCTGGTGGTGGTTCTGATTTCAGAAATGTAGCCTCGATGCCAGGCGCTGTAGGTCAAAATGGTGGTGCAAGTTCATGTCTGAAAGCTAGTGTCCGCTCGTCTCGAGCTCGCTAGAATGCAGCAAAGGACTACCGGTGCCCCAAGCGGCGGGCAGCAGACTGTGCTCAAGCGAGGAAGCTGAGAAGGAAACCGTAGGCGACACTAGTCATCCCTTGCTTTAAGCTTTCCCATTGCATGCAGCCCGCAGGCGCAGGAGTATCGATGACCGATATCGATTCTGGAAGATGATACGGGCAGATGTGCCTTTAGAGAATGTCAGCTTTCACGGCAAAGGTGGGTCGCATGCAAGCCCAGGAATGTGAAATCTGCAAGCCTGGGTTTGTTCGCCGTGCGTCCTCGTGAACAAAGATGTACCGAGCAAGTACCCTAGTCTGCTCCGGGTGTCGGAATACCTGAGGCAAACGCCGGGGTACTCACATATCAGGAAAGGTGCTGCTTCCACGTTGTTTGGCGCCGTCGACAGTCGCAACCTGGGTCGGAGAAAATTGTCTAGGTCCGGGAAAAAGCCACAGGCATGTGAAGCTTTTGGAACCCATTGGTAATCGTATCCAACATTATATCGTCGAAGATAGGCGGCTGCCTGCTTCAAGCCTAGGCGCCTCAGAGATAGATCGCGACATGTAACCTCAGATCGAGTGAAGACGGTGTTATCTACTATCTCTGAGAAGGAGCGCTTGTCCCGTGACAAGACTATCCTGATAGGGGCTGCCGACCGACAGGAATACTATGGCTCCGTTAACGAGCTCGTAGAGTCAATGGCTGCGTACAAGATATGTTCCAGTTGTTGCCAGAGCTGTTTGATCCGCTGGAGCAGGTTGAGGTACTCTGTATCTAGGGAGAGGATGGGTACGAAATCAGCTGAGCTTGCAACCTCCTGCGGCACGCCGCCCTTACTTTGCAGTATCGGCTTAAGTTGTAGGATGCATCTTGGAATAGTCTCGGAGTCTTGAACTGTTCGTTTGTTGGCCTTTTTTGAACTTCATTCGGGTTCTGCTGGCACAGCGGGTCAACGACACCCATGTCACACATTGCATCGTTCTTCAATCCTTGGTGGTTCCCACAAATGTTTGACCATAACCAAGAAAACCTGTCCCGATGTTGCAATTGTTACTCAGAGAGAACAGCAGCCAGATTGAGCAAGGGGGCGGTAATGTAGGCGAACCTGGGGGCAGGACTGAATATTTTCTCTTTCTTGGTTACGGTTCCACTATCTTGACGATTGAAACTGTTTTTCTTTTCTCTTTCTATTATCTCGCGGCTAACGGCGAGGAGGATACTCGGATCATGTCACTGTGCTGGGGATTCTGGGACCGGGGTATCAGCTGCCATCTCATGTGCCTCGTACACAAAGAAAAGAAAAGGAAAAGGTTCACCGGACTTAGTGGCTGGCCCGCTTGCTTTCCACCGCCGGCTATCGATACTGCAATCAAAGTGACATCCGTGCAGTTGGGCAGTTACGAAAGGCTGTACAGCTGCCCATCCGTCTTTGACTTTGAAATCGAATCGTCGCACCCTTTACCCTTGTCCAGCCAAAGCTGTCTGATAGCTAGCTATCCGTCCTCTCGGGAATCTATTATTGACCCCTGTTAGGGTTCTGCATTAGACTTTTCCTTTCTGTAGTGAATTTTGTTTCTTTTTCCCGGTTGATTTCTTCTTTTGCATTCTTTCCTTGCCTTTGAGCAATCATCTGCACTTGGAGAATATTTCAGCTCGTCGCCTGCATAGGTGCCTGTAGGCTGGCGGCCAACAGAGCTGCTGCAGACTTGATTTGATGGTCTCGTCGCACACATCCTCCCATTATATTCGTTCCGTCGCAGAGCTGTCTTGGAAGCGGCAGAAGATCGCGCAACGGTTTAGTTCCAGTGTATATGCATGTATATGGCCCGAGACGGCTTAATGTTTCTCGAAGATAGCCTCCTTGCGTCGCCAGCTGAACCCACCTTTTGCCCGCTTGCAAAACAAAGCGTAATCCAGACCACATCTTCACGTCTTAACCTCCACACTTGCCGAATCCTCCCCCCGATATGCATCCCTTTGTAACAATGTGCTGTCCAAAAGCCCTGGCGCCAACCCTGTCATCTCCCCTCCCATGTTATCCATCCTCAGATTTGATGTTATGTTCCAGGGTTAAGCTAATAGTATGTGTCTGCCGGATGGCTCGGGTTTACAGAGTCGTGTAGGAGTCCTAGGATATGAGATGTTCCTCCAAGGCCGACAAGTCTGTTGTTCATCGGAAAAGCAAAAATAACTCCTGGGACATAAGCTAGCCCTGGTCGGTTCACCCGGTGCACCTTGCCTTGATGTCTCGCTACACGATGTCCATTTGGGCGAGCATGTCGGAAGGGCCATGAGGCCGCTCACCTGAGGGGCCTTGGACGGGCGCGGCGGCAAGTCGGAGAGCCTATTGCATAAATATCGATCTTAAGGACCACAAGATCCAGCACAGGCTCTGTGTTCCGATTGACAAAACCAGCTGGTCGTAGGAAAAAATAAAAGAGGTTGCCAAAGCGGTACTTAGGCGTCTTTGTCCTCGCGCGATATCTCGCCTCTTTCAATTTCTCGTCTTTCAT
This sequence comes from Drechslerella dactyloides, assembly GCA_020064725.1. Classification (NCBI taxonomy): domain Eukaryota; kingdom Fungi; phylum Ascomycota; class Orbiliomycetes; order Orbiliales; family Orbiliaceae; genus Drechslerella; species Drechslerella dactyloides. The sequence goes on from JAGTWJ010000019.1 coordinate 2,299,558, forward strand.
CCCTTCGCACACCTAAGGCTTTATTATTCTACTGCCTCTATAGCTACGCACCCTTTGAAAGCTTCGCCTGATTAGAAATTGCTCGACAATTAGCTTTGTGTCATATTGGGTATAGCTATACTGTCCTCATTTATCTCAGGTCCGACTTTTCGATTAGGTTACCTTGTAAGCACTTCGCCCATGAGATACCTTGTGACTGAAAATAAGCAGGGAGTAGTTGTTTTCGTACGTTGTACGCAATCGGTACTGACATCTGCAGGGCTTTGAGAACAGGCCAACTTTGGGCACTTTGATCAGTGACGCCACTTCGCCACTCAATTCCCTATGCGGGGCCTTTAGATTAGTGTAGTCGCAAAGGTCTCTGCAAGAAGATCCTTGATTGTCGATACTCGAGCGAGGCGCACTGACTCTTCTACCGGTTATCTTATCAGAGCCTATAAAGCGTTCCTCTGGATCGAACCGGTTATCAAAGATGTCCTGCAACAGCTCTGTTCTTAACGCACCATCAGCGGTTCAAATACAGAGTCGGACGGCTAAGGAGAAGAGATTCTCCTTCACCGGAAGCATTGAGTTTCTCTCTATGAGACAAGCTCCTTCGAATCTTCATAGAAGCAAACCAAGCACCGACACTACGAGGACGTTGGTACCCGTTAACCCAAAATCCAATAGGTTGCGGAAGCAGATGAGCACTAGGAGTACTAAGGTTGCCCCTCGCTCATGCTCACTCATAAATATGGATGTCCCAAGAGAGAAAGAGGCTTTCAATGTTTCAAACCCGCCTCTTCGCGACGCTCGTACAATTAGCCTTTCTGCTCCTTTACCACCAGGGAAGTCAACGACCAGTCCTGCGATCAGATATCTCAAACGTGTCATAATGGACCGCTGCAGTCCAAAGCACAGGACTGAACGAAGCCATGGCAGCTTCCTCCGCAAGGTCTTCTTGCGCCCCAGAGTCGAGGCGTCCGAAGGAAACAAGAGGGTTACGAAACTTGCGATTCCCGAGAAGCCTGTTCTAAATGGTGTTGGATCCGACCTGAGGGACCTCAGGTTCTTCTTGGGCAATGAATCCATTAAGATCTGTCGACAGCTGTGTCGGATTCAAGATGATGACGAAAAGCAGATTCATATTCTATCTCACCGCGTTGGCTCCCTCCCGTTTAGCGTCCGACAGTTCGATCCAGAGGAGGCTCCTCATAATCTCCTGCTCCCAGACACTATCATCGAGAACACAGCGAATGAAGAGGAACAGGAGATGATGAATGTCTTCATGCAGAACTTCATCGCTATGTTGCCTGCCGGTTGCGATAAAATCAGCCGCAAAGCCAACCCCTCCGGCCTTGTGTTCCGACTCCTGCCATCGCCTGTCATAGACTCCGCCGCTCGATACCTCGGGGCTGCTTTCTGGTTGTGGCTCTGTGCCATTGATGGTATGTGAACCTCAGCATGATCCCCGGACGGTGTTGAGGTTGTGGTATTCCCTAACGTCGTGGTGGTGTGTTGGTGCGGTAGACCAAATCGAGAAGCTCGACCAGAAAGACTTCGAGGAAGCAAGTAAGTTATTATCATACTGCTATCCGTGGTGGAACAGATGAATGCTAACCTTATCGTGTTCATCTAGTTGAGGAGATAAAACGAGTTTTCAACTTTGAGCCGCCATCCGACCCCGAGTCCCGTGTTGCCCAGACATCATTCGCTCTTCGAGACTTGGTTGACCGGACTGAACTCCAGCAGTCTTCTTCCCATGAAGTGGCGGAACCTGTTTGGCGTCGAAGCTTCCTCGATGCCATCATGGAGATCCTGTACGCATTTGAGTGTGAAAGACCGCTGCTGAATCAGTTCGGGGCTGGAGTCGAGAAAGTCAAGTTGGTTGATTGGATGGTGCTGCGTCTCGTGACAATCTCCGGTAAGTGACTGCATTGAAAGAGCAGAAGTAGCTGTGAAGTATGATGAACGGACTGTGGACTAATGCTGCGATACAGCTCGCCCATTTATGGTCCTGGCTCGAGCTAGTCTTGGGCTTCAGCCAACACTCTCGCCAGGCGGTAATACTGTCAAGAGCATGCTCGCTGGAGCTTCCACGCGTCGAGGAAGGTCTGATAGCGCCCAGACCTTCACACCCGACCTGGAATGGGAAGAAGATGTCTCCCGCCTCGAACTTCTTGCTCAGTGCGCCATGGGCCTCGAAAATGATATCCTTGGCTGGGAGAAGGACCATGCTGAGGAGAACATTCTCAACTCCGTTGAGATTCTCTTTCAGGTCTACCAACATCGACAGTCCGCCATGCGAGAGATGGTCCTCATGCACAATTATGTCGTCAATCAAATGTGCCTGTTGGCGGAAACTGTCCTTTGCAAATACCCTGGCAATGCGTCTACTCCACCACAATCTCCCGCTCGCACACTGTCCCGCAACGACACATGCTCATTTCACGTTCCGCACTGCCCACCTCTGATTCAAGGGCATGTATTCCCAACTGTCTTGTCCTCCCCAGTATCCCCCGAGGCACCCAACGGCAACTTGTTGCGGCGAGTCAAGAGCAAAGTTTACCGAGGGGACTCTGGCAGAGAAGCCGTTATACCAAGCCAGGTCCAATATATCATGGTTTTGCTGGGATTCGTTCAAGGAATGGCTGTTTGGACTTCCAAGGCCAAGCGATATGCCGTCTGAGTGCTGCCCTTTGCAGCCACGTACCTATGGCTTGCATACACCAGATATCTCCACATTGGTATCAATCTATTTAATACTCCCTATTTCTCTGTGTTTTCTTCTACATATCTCATGACCTGTCGGCTTGGGTCTGGGCGATTATCCATGGAACATGCAGAGAAGGATCAATTGCTCCCATCAACCTTTTCTTTCTATTCTCTGTCATCCATTATTTTTTCCATTTTCTTTTATTTATCTTTCCTTTCTTTACACATCTTTCGAGGATCTGGGGACACCAGGTAGAGCTACCTTCATTACTCATATTTACCAAAAGACTGTCATCGGCTAGAAAGTCCCTATGAGTAAGGAAAGGTTTCCTCTGGGGTATTCATTTGGTCGTTCCTAGCCGTTTTCTTTCTTCTAAGCTTCTTTTTTCTCAAAATTTCCGAGTTTCTACTACACGAACTGCCTCATTTCCGAGGGCTTTGAGGGATTCTCTAATACTGGGGGCTGGTATTTTGGATGTGCATTCTGTTAGCGCTTTTGCAAATTTGGACCGTCGATTTTGAGCGTTTTCCGAGTCTGTCTTTACCTTCTATGTCCGAGTCGCTGGGTTAAGTAGCGAGTTCTTAAGTAGCGAGTTCATGGAGCGGGCGAGCTTCGCCAATGAGCCGAATTACATCATATTTGGGCGGGCCTCGTGCCAGAGCCTCCTTGTTGAGTTTAAGTGTGACTACGGGACTCATCCGTAGACGTCGCCACCGAGTTGCGGCATGTGAGTAATCTCGGTGCACCAGGCCGTAAGTACCCTTTTCGGTGGTTGGTACGTGTGGCCAGCCAGTAGACATCGGCTCAACACTTTTTCCTGCCAAATTGCAACAACCGGCATCTGGGATATGGCAACAGCCAATGGTTCTCTCGCTGATCCTGAAGACTCATTTAGGCAGGTAGGGGAACTGGAGATTCTACGGAGGTGGCCGACTCTATGCAGCCGCTGAGCAATGCATTTGTGGAGAGCCTAAATTAGGAGGTTGGATTGAGAGTATATTCTTGGAATGTCGAGCTGCCCCTGGGAGGTGAATGTCGACGCAAGGACCTGGGAAATCTTACGGTCTGCGTTGGCTAACTGCCGTTTGGAATTGTCCAATCAAACAGTAAATTCTCCCAAGCAAGCGATGTCCCTGCGTGGAGGGGTAGTGCATGGGAGGGGTATCTGCATGCATGGTGGGATGGCATGAAAATGGGATGGCGCGCGTCGCGTCATTCAGACATAAACGCGAAAGAACGTGATTTCGCGCAAGCGGCGATTTTGACCAGCCCTCTGGAATTCTACGACACGAAAAATTGGTACCTCGCCTGCGGAAATATATACACCAGATACGTTTCAACCGTGAAAATTCAGGAGGCTAGCGGGGTGGAACAGGCCATCGGAAATTTCGCTGTCGAAGAGACTTCCCGTGATGAGTCAACGCGACAACACAACAGCAGGGATTGCGGGCAGCAGCCAATCAGGGGCCCAGGACCGGCATCCGCATTGCTGCAGGCTATCCACACGACCGCCGACGGAAGCTTTTAGGCATGCCCCTCAGGCCCGACCCTTAGGATGGTACTTCTCCCCACGCTAATTCCCCTCGCTTGAGGTGTCTCTTCTTCTTCTTTTGTTTTCGATTCTTTTTGACGTGAAATTAAGGAGGCTTGTAGGTGCATTCGAAACGATGCTAACCTGTGGCTGTATTCCAGTCCTGGGAATTTGCGAACTTCCGCGAGAGCTGGATGACTCACGTCATCTCGCTGCTAGCAGGTCAGGGAGCATGGACTCGCACCTGCTGGCGCAACAGGCAACAGCTTCGTCACCAAATGGACACCCTTCCGTCTGGGACTCGACAGCCCTACGCAAACACCCGCGCAATGATCATTTTGCTATCTGGTCTGTGGATGTCCATTGAGAGCCGTCTCCTGAAAACATACCATCTTCTGGTCAAATGATCGTATGGATCCTGTCGGCTAGCAGGCAGGCTGTGAGGCCGGCCTTGGTCGCAAGACGGATAAACCGCGCAGGACGATTGGCACCATTTCGCAACCGCCTGACCCGTGGTTGCTGTCGGCTGCTGCCACCAGATGGCTTGTTAATGCACTCTCGACCAGTTAGATAAGGTGCGTGTGTGCGTTTCTCGATTTGGTACCTTTTCCACGATGGCTCAGTCATACCCTCACCCCCTTCCCAGGATCTCTGGCTAGATCTTCTCAACGAGAATTAATTGAGAGCTCCAATGATCCAATGACTAACACGTCTTGTTTTGGTTTCGCATTGTAGGCGGCCCTCTCGGTTTCTCATCACTCGTTCCCGTAGCACTACGTTTATCAAGTCAGTCACATACCCAAGTGTTCGGATTGATAAATTGCCTTGCCTACCAGCCTATGCTGAAGTCGACACCTTCCCTTGGGCTTCCCATTGTCTTACCCTCACAGCCAACCCTTCTGGTCGTCTCGCTACTACCCGCTCCCGTCTGTGTGCGGACACACTCTCGCTCCTAGCTCCGCCTCTACTCCGACATCCCACCCCTCCCCCTCCCCTTAAACCAGGTTCTCTTTTCTAGCAGACTGGTTTGCTGAATACATAGCCACGCAATCTCCCTCATTGCGTAAGACTCCCAACCGCATTGCCATATTGTTGAAGCTTCATATATCTGAAGCGTTCCGTCGAACATCCCCATTCCAAGCCGTCGAGTCCTCGTTTCATTTTCCTAATTTCAACTCCAGACTATTTTAGAAGACGTTAAAATAGTAGCGATCGCGATACTTCGTCGTCGTCTATTCGCTGCGGTTAAGCGACCTGGTCTCGAGCGGAACGGTAAGCATTGCGTTTATTGCCCAATCGATCCTTCACACAGCCTTCTTGAGCTCCCTGAATTTCGTGTGTTGCAAACACGCTGCACTGGATTATGCTGAATCCTAAATAGTCTGTACAGATCCTACTCACGTCGACGGACCGTGCTTCGAAACCAACCCTTCTTTCAATTATCGTCGTTACACTCTTGTCTTGTTGGGCGTTGTCCTGTGTCTCTTGTACCTATGCTCTTGCGCGGAGAGTAGCTTTATCGTAAAAGCGAACGGAGCTAGCTCGGGATATCCGGATTATCTTATCGATATCAAGATCTAGAAGTGTATTTGAAAGCTCCGTCTTTGCGAGTATAAGTGGCTTCTGGTTTCTCGTTTCCTTTTTAAAACATTTCGTCAGTATCGGAGGGGCAAGAAGAATAAGTAGGCATTCGATATTCCAGACCTAAGGACCAAAGAGGGTACTTGATATAACGGCCAGCGAGGGGAACGCTATAGATCGCTGACTAGCTTTTTCTCTTCCTCTTTATCTTTCTCGTAGAGATCTGCGCTTATATCCTTTCGCTTTTGCCGCGCTTAATCGATTGGCCTAGCTTAGGCGCTGCCCCATAAAACAAGCGGCCGCGTACTTCTCGAATCTGTATCCGTCTTCTTTCTCTATTCCCTCTGAACAAGCGGAGGCACACACTTCCACGGCCGCGTTTATGGCAGAGTTTCGCCGCCCTAAAGTGGCGGTCTGCGGTAGTGGCGGCTTGGGGAGGTACATCGCAGAGGCCATTATACGCGCAGGTGAATGGGACCTGGTGATCCTCTCGCGGCATGTGAGTAACCATGTCCCTTTGATCGCTTAAGCTCTGCGTTACCAGCACGGCGGGCCTGACTGTCATGGTCATCGCAAGCGCACTTCGGATGCGTCGATGACGTGGCTTTTAATGCAAATGCGTGGAGACAGTCCCGGTAGCTAATTCATCCGACCCGGATTTTATAGGCCCAGCCGGAGCTTGCCGAGAGGGGTATCAGAGTCAAGGTGGTCGACTATAGCTCCCTCCAGGTGTTAGAGGATGTGCTCCACAGACAGCGGGTGCATACAGCCATATCAGTCATTCCGGATCCGGATACGCAGCTTATGCTCATCGACGCTTGTGTCTCGGCAGGCGTGCGTCGATTTGTTCCGGCCGAGTTCGAAGGGTCACCAAGTCAGAGACCCTTGTATTCATCCAGTGGTCGGGATAGGATGACTGTTCTTCGCCGTCTGGACGAGCTTAGAGAAAATAATATCCTTGCAGTAAGTTTTCCGCGTATCGGATCCATCATCTGGAATATGGAACCCTGACACGTGACATCGTCGTAGTCGACAACCTTCTCTTGTGGGTTGTTTATGGAGTACTTCGTCCCTGGTGGCTGGTTAGGTTGTGGTGGAGGTGGCTGGAATGACGGGACCTTTCTCATCGACCTTCGACATAAAAAGGCGGTCCTACCCATCGACTCGGAGACCGGCGGCGCTAGCGCTATTGTCTGCTTGACATCCGCTATAGATGTCGCCCAGTTTGTATGCGGTGCATTGTCGCTTGAGGAGTGGCCTCCAGAGATGAAGATGTTTGGTGAACGGATGAGGCTCCGTGACCTTTTAACAATCGCTGAGACTGTTCGTGGTAAGTGGCCAGTTGCGCCTTTGGCCTCAAAATTTCGTCTCTTGTTTCTGCGCATATGGTATGACTCAGCAACAAGCTAATCAAAAAATTTTCCCTCGCATATACAGCCCGCGAATTCAAAGTCAAGTATCTCAGTGAAGACGATATTGAGTTCAACCTCAGCAGGGCCATCGCTTCCGGCGACTGGAAGAGTCAGTGCGAATTGCAGACAATGCGATCGATCAACTATGAGGAATACGATATTGGTTCCCGCGACCTGAACGCCATGTTCCCACACATCCGCACGATTCCTTTTGAGGTCTTTCTTCGTAGGTACTGGCGACCGAGCACACACTGAGAACGTCGAAATTCTCGGGATCAGGGGTATCGTTGCTCTTTGTCAAAGTTTTCTTCGGTTTTGTTATCGTTTTGTTGTTGCGTTTTGGGTAGATATGCTTTTTATATCCACTTTTTCGTGTATTTTATTTGCGATTTGCAGGTGTTTGGGGAGACCAGGCATTTTCACCGTACATATACTCGTTATATGATCCACTTACAGTCTGGGCGGGAGTTTTTTTCATTCTTGATATCCATTTCCTATCATACGCTTTGCAATCCCTTTCATCATTTTGGTATCACATGCATGTATCCTGGTGTTTACTGGTTTATGCTTTCTCGTTTTGACGACGGTTCAGTTTATTGCTAAATTTTGGATCCTGACGTTCCCATGTATTGGCGGCTTTCAAGCTTTACCTATCGCGTGCTTTCGGATACATCTCTACATAGCTTGCTTGGGTTTTCCTACATTACCTTTTTTCTTTCTTTTTCTTTTTCTTTCTTTTTTTCTTTCTTTCTTTCTTGATATCCAGCATTTGCTTCAAAGAAATCTTCAAAACGGTGGAGGGACCCAGGTTGGTTTTCGTTTCTCTTTTTTATACCTATTTATACCATCGGTTCGATCAATATGCATACCTGTATGATATGGCAGTACACTACGTACGGATGATCAATTCGAATACTTTACTCCGCTAAACTGCTGAGCTGCTCAGTCGAAACCAGAAGCGATACAGTTACAGTTGATTGGCCCAGAGTCTTTCAATACGTGATATGATGATGACCACCAGTCTGATATTGGTACCAATTAATATCGATATCCGCAGGCGCGCCACCAGGACACACCATCTTAACATCGACAAGCAAGAAAGCGATAAGCATTTTAGGACCACTAAAGCGTCCATGCTCTTGAAGCTGACAAGCGGTTGGCTAGGCTCAACAATAGAATGCGGAGACGAGAGTGAAGGGCTCGCCTTCTGAGGCCAATCAACTAGCCAGTCATCAGAAACAAGGATGAATCTCAGCTTGGATCATAAATTTACTATCGATCAGTATTGCATCTACAATAGATCAAGGAATTACGGTGTTCTAACTGTTTTTGTGGTCGCATAATGATTGTCAAGCTGTGTTTCCTCGAACCTCCCTCACTACAAGATCCCCGCTTGTCATTGGTAATGAACGTGGGCAATATCGCCGAGATTGGGCATCCGATGTGATTTACGACAACGTAGGGTTAATTACATTTAAGTAAATCCTGAATCAAGTAATCGGATAGGCCAGATCTAATTACAAGGACATGTTTTTGTTCCAGGCTGAGGTCTTTTCCTTGGCATCAGGGTATGCTGTTCTTTTAATAACGGCGATCCGGATCTCTAGAGGGCCTTAAGCCGTTTCAAGGGTAGACCAACGACCCCGTGCGAAGGTGTTAAGATAACATCGACGATCTCACTACGTAAATGCTACTGGTGGCTTGCAGACCGAAGTTCCGAACGGCGTCTGGCTTGCTCGATAACGCGATGCTCGATAACGCGATGCTCGATAACGTGATGCTCGATAACGTGACGTTGGACTGGGAGTAAATGTCCAGATTACTGGCATCTTGAAATAGAATATGTCTGCCTAGATCTGATATGGACAATGTCGGTTTGAGGTCGTGCCATGCGGCTTTATCGAATATCCGCAATATGCGTCTTCGAAACCCATCTTAGCACTTGCATGCCTTGCTAGTCCAGCGTCCGTACCCCCTTTGGAGGGTAATTGAATAGAATCTATCCAAACCTGGCGCTCTAGCTTGCATTTTTGCTTAAAACATTGCTATTGATAATTCATGGCTTGATCATTGTATGGTACGGACAGTTGATCAACTATGCCGCTCTGCGATTTTACAAATTTCCTGAATTGTAATATTATCTTCTCGCAACCAGTATACTATCATAACAAGTAAGCATCCAATGCTTCAAAACAGGCCCTGTACGTCGTACCTTTGTGGCTGCGCGGTCAACTAGGAAATTGACTGAAGCGTGAGCCATCCGTAAGAAAGAAGAAAAGAAGCCCTCAGTTATCGTTGGCATTCACGGAGTATGTACCATGAATATACGCGGGTGGTTGGATGGATAGGCCAACACGGACTTGTAACTCTTATTCCCCGTCTTCACCGTATACCCTTGGACTGTCATTGTTTGAGAATCGAGTTTTTCCGAGCAAACCCCAGCATCAGCCACCACTGACGAAGCCAACCTTCTCCACTATGGTACTAATGCTGATCTAGCTAGTTCGAAGCACAAAGGCCTGCGATACAGCTGACGAAATAATACTAGTATAGAGATCCGCAGACTCTTTTTTTCTTTGATCGGTGAACAGGACGCTTGATTGATCGAGCTAGGATTTGTTCAATGATACGTAACAAGATATCTGACGAAGTCAAAGCGGCATGTATACGAGGTAAGTCGTCTTGAAGCAGGGATGGGTGCCGTGTCCAAAATATCGCCAACGTAGATGCTGGACGGGGTTCACGGATGGATGGACGGCATGGCTCCGAGAAGAGGCTTGAAAGAGCTCAGAGACCACATTGCAAAAGCGCGGCCTAGCACTCGTCGGTTTCTTTGTGACGCAGTTCCGGTACCCTGAGACAGGACTGGGTTACGTATGCACAATACGGGCCACTTACCGAAACAGGTGCTAGCATGTCAAACTTGTAGCATTTGATGCGCCTCAATATAATCAAGAACCGTTCCAACAGATTGTCAACCAAATTTAGAGGGTCTGCCGCGAGACGTCCCATCTCCCCGCATGGCATCAATGCCATCACACATATATGCACATTGTGGCGAAATTCGACGCTTTAAATAGGACAAGTGAGGTCTCTGTCAGATGAGAGCTTATCGTCCTGGATGGACGGGCCCAACCAGCGTGACTCTTTTAACAGGTCTAACGTACGGCCGGACGGGGTGTTGCTCAAATCCCGTCGATATCAAAGGTTCCCGGGCGATTTTAATCTTCTAAGCCTGTGGATATTAATATATTAGGGCTCGGGGGACAAGCTTTGTCTGTACCTGAATTTATGGCAGTCCGCCTTGAATTTGGCCCGTGGGTGCGTGCTTTTGATCAGGATTTGTGCGGCCATGGCGGTCCGCGCGGGGGCCTATCTCTAACCTGATGTCGCAAACGCTTGCAAAAGCAATTAATGAATTGGGAGATAACGATGCACCGACCCTTTTAAAGACGAGGATGGCTTCTTAAGGTTCTCTCATCAGAGGTTAAAGACTCCTAGCTTGAATAAATTCTTTTGATCTTGAGGGGTTGTTATCACGAGGTTACAGAGCCGCAAGAAGGATTTGTTAGGAGCAAACAGCTAGAGTCGACTCATCCGCATCTTCGATAATTCTTTTCAGTCCGAAATTACGCCATCGTATTTTTCTTCAACGACAACACATACGTTGGAATTTATCGCAACGCGACAAAGAGAAAATGTATCGAGAGTTCCTCTCATCGGACGCATTACCTGCATGGGCGACATTCAATAATATCACCATCAATGGCATCCGGGTTGAATATGTGGGAGGCGAACCGGTTGATTCCGGCCTTGCCGTCAAGCTGCAGCCGTCCAAGTTAGACTCGGCCAGACCGCTGCTAAGAGTGCCAAGGCACCTCATCCTATGCCATAGCATGGTAGATGCTCAAGCAAAAACAGATGTGCATTTACGAGAAGCGCTCGCATCAGCTGGCCCGCTAGCAATGACTCCGAGAGGTATGCAATCCCCTTCTGTTCAGATACGTGCCATTGACAGAAGCAACTCTATCTCCCGAGGAGTCTTTGGTATCTGATCTTCTGTAGCATCGCAGGCGCCATAATTATCTTTCTGATCATGAAAATTACCAACGGGGCATCGTTATCTGAACCAAAGTCAGTTGGGGTCAAGTGTCCCTGGACAGAGTATGTCAAGTTTCTGCCGTCGGTTTCGGTGCCCACCTGTTGGTCAGAACAGGAACGCGAGCTGCTCAAGGGCACGTCGCTCTACGTAGCAGTCAACGCCAAACTTGCGGCCCTCGATGCCGAATTTAATGCCTTCAAACTAGCGACGCAAAATATATCATGGTGTCGGAAAGTCTGGTGGGATGAGAACCGGTTAACGTTCCTGGATTGGCTGGACTGCGATGCCTGGCTAAGGAGTCGGGTGCTTCAGTTGCCGGACCTCGGGCTTTCGATGATACCTTTCCTGGATTTCTGCAACCACCGGTCGTTTCCAAACTCTTTCTATGATCTAGACGATGATGGAAATGTGATCTTGATACATAGTCTATGTGCGCTGGGGCAGACCAGCCAGGCCGTGGAGGAAGTGACCATAAAGTGAGTGCAGCCTGTATATTTGCTTTCGTACGAAGAACCCGCTAACTATAGTTGATATTGCTTATTTAGTTATGGAGAGGAGAAAAGCGCAGCGGAGATGGTCTTTTCGTATGGCTTTGTGGATCAAGATAGATCTTCCGCGGCTTGGATGGCGTTGGATCTTAAGGACTTCGGCGACACTGGAGATAGCGGGTCTTCCTCAGTCGTTTTAAGGGCGAAACAAAGGCTGCTGGACGGCGCTCCCACAGTGCTGCTGATTGACATGGGAGAGTCGGTAGAATGGACGAGCGATTACATTTGGTAAGGTATCCCGGGCTATCTGTGCTGGATATATATAATTTGCCGTCTCGAGTCTCGCTAATATCCGCCACTTCTATATCCTGCCAGGCTACTTTCTGTCAACCATGAAGACGGCTTTAATATTCAAGTCGTGCAGCAAACAAATGGCTCGCAGCACTTACAAGCATTTTTTGATAACCAACTCTTGTTGAATCTTACATCGCTCGTCGAAATGCTGCGCGTGAAGCCTTTGTGGCCTGTTTTCCAGCTGAGAGCACTAACACTAGTTGAGGAAAGAATACTGAGACAGCTCGCGGAAATGAACGCTTCCGAATCCGTGTGTAACGAAATCCATGGCCAAAATGGCGTCGGGGCCCAGATATGGCATGTGGCGCAAAACTTGCGTAAATTGGAAAAGGCTCTTCTAGAAAAGACTATCGCAGCCTTAGGGCGTCAGGTGAGTCTCGCTCGAACATTTCCCCAGATTTTTGTTGCCCCAGCCTTGTTCAACTTAATGGTTTTGTGGCAAATTCTACCGACGAACTGGCGAATGATCGGCCACTTAGCGGCTGGGCTGACCGCGCCGTCCAAATCCGTAGAAGGACCATTTGCTTAGCTCCGAAGTTGTCCGAAAGTACTTGAACGACATGCAAACCGATCTTCATGAGGCGGATGAGGATTTAACCTGAGCCGAAGAATATGTTCCGACGGCTGAGAACTTGCGAAGTTTCCGGATTCCTCGTTATTTGCCTGTTAACGAGGAGCAAAATGGAGTCAGGAGGGGCAGCTTCTCCCTTCGTTGTATATATTAGCTCAGTCGATTGGTTATATAGCGTTCTCTTTACAGAGCAGCCAGTTGCAAGATCGGAAAATAGCCTATAGGAAGGCTTGGTTGTATTTAAGATGTTCCTCATAAACAATTTATCACAGATCGCAGGTCGCGGTAAAATGTCCTCAAGATGGCGAGTGTACATGTACTTTAATTAACCGATATGATAGTACAGATATCGACCGAGCCGATGTCCCCGCATGCTGCGCAGCTGCCTGAGTAAGTACTTACTTACTTACTTGTGCAATGTGAAAATAACATAGCACGTCAGCGTGCATGGCAAATGTTCGAGCAGCGAATGGATGTACCAATTGTCGTGGATGATATTTCCGGTAGTGGCCAATATCCGATAAAATTCCAGATCAGCGACAGAGTTCGCGATGCGGTGGGTGTTTGCCGTGTCTGCCTTCACTCACATGTTTGGTCAACTAGCATATCCAAGTTATACATACGTAGGTCCCACGGGCTGAGGGGCTGGTTTCTTGGAACCTGCGTCTTAGTACCTGCTCAATCACAGGGCTCGATGTCTTTTGATTCAGAAGACTCTCGTTCCATCAGCGTGCCCACCCGCTCCAGCAGGGCAGAGCCCAGCCGTTGCATCAAGCCTAGGGACCCCCTGCTAATCGCGGTTCAGTGGTTGGGAATCAGCGAACGAGAATAAGAGAACACCCAGAAGTCCTGGTTAAGGCAGAAATGGGACCCGAGCAAGACAATTTTAACGGCTGCATACCGAGTCGACTGGGCTCAATTTTGCATTTTGCTAAGATCTAGATTAGGGTGCTGGAATTCAGAAGAATAGGACATCAAGACTATCAGTTCCTAGGTCCGATTTCGCCTCCAGTATCAGCTACAACGTCAAGCAACTAGAGGCTGACTGGACTCAGCTCAGTTTTGACACAGTCTGGACTATGGTGCAAGTGAGGGGTGCTGTGAGATTATTCAATGCAACACATCGGATCCGTTTGACAAATTGGTTTCGATCCTCTGGCCCGGACGCTCGGTGACAGCTACACGCAGACCGCCTCCGATTCGGACAAGAAGTTTCTGTTATGCATGTATAGCGTGAGCCGTCCCGGATGCCCTTTGGCTAGCGTCTTCTATGAGCTGAGATCCAGCGCTTCGGGCTACACCCTGTATAATTATGGAGGACTGAACAAGAGAAATTGTTGTGCCAGCCTCTTCACCGTCAGAAATAGCTTTGACATGCATATGGAGGGGTACAACGACTAGGATGTAAATACTGGGCCTGAAATTGCTGAAGACGAGCATTGAGACTGGTCTTGTAAATCAAGCCTTCCCTTTGTTCAATTGAGACCCGGTGCCCGCGTTATAGTACTGAAACCGTTGCCGTATGCATTCGTACGACTAAATATCAAAGTGTGCATATGAGTACTTGAATTCGAACGTCAAATTGCACACTTACATCTGGTTGCCAACAAGAATATTATATCAGCAGAGAAAAGGAAAGAAAAACCTTGCTCCACATTAAAAAGCAAGTACAAAACTGGGGCTTGAAGATTTGGGGAAAGATCCAAATACTCTCGACAGAATAACGTTACAAGTCAGACAACATCTATCTCTAGAGTGGGTCGAGCTATAGCCGAACCCCAGAATGCAAGAGGCGAGACTCGGGGTAAAGTTACTTGGGGAATGCATGAGGGGCGATTCGAGCTCTGGCAAGGAGGACTTGGTCATCCGGTGGACAGAACCGGGCTAACTCACCGCTACTTTTTAACTCACACTCATCGGCGCCTTGCCAGGTTCAGGTTCGCAAGTTTTCTTAAATACTTTGCTCCTTCCTCCAGGGTTCTGCTCTCTCTTTCCATTTCGATATCTCCTGTTTCCCGTATTTTACCTCACGATCTATTTGAATTTCATTTCACCTCAGTGGCTGACTCTTGACGACTTCCCTCCCATCCCCTGCTGATTCTGGTTCCTGCGTAACTTCTTTACAGCTATTCCTCTTTCTATCCATGTTACACGCCTAGGATATCCGGATATCTTCACATATAAGCCTGACTCGCCTAACACCTAAAATATTCCTGTTTTCTTGACGCTGCGGAAGAAAGGACCAACCATACGGAACACCTATCACTTATCGTATCACACTCCGGAAAAATACAAGGTACGAAACCCAGATCGCGTGAGGCTTTATTCAGAGACTCTCGAGAACAGCGTCTGGACTAGCCGATGCAAGTGCCGATCGAACTGCATCGCTAGCCTCTTGAGGGCTTATGCAAGCTCGTGCTCGATAGAGACTAATCTGAGTCGTGCGAAGAGGTCCCCCCGAGGCTAAGAGGGCCCCCGAGGCTAAGAGGTCCCAACATTTGGCTCAGCCGAAAGTGGCCTGAGGTTTGCTTCTCTCGACAGCGCTCAGTGCACGTTTTCTACCTCGGAACAACGGATCCACCACCTCGGAGACGGTCTCCACAATTCCAAAACTGTTGACACGAAAACAGAAAGACGAAAAGAAAAACGATCGAAGCAAAACCCAATAGCGAGCTACCCATTTCATGTTGTCATTATCGCTCGTAGCCGCCTCCTAGGAATTCCGATCAATCAAAATGCCAGGCATTATCCCCATGAAGCTAATCAAGACCGGCAACTCGAATCAGGTCCGTGTTGCACAGGCTTGTGACCGCTGCCGCAGCAAAAAAGTAAATCTCCATTCGTCCGATGATGTATCATCACAGACGCAAAAGTGGCAACACCAAAATACTGACCTGAGGGCATTTAAACATCTAGATCCGATGTGACGGGATAAGACCCAGTGTACGTGGATTGCCCTGCCCCTTCCGATCCCATGCATTACCTGTCCCTTTCCATTTATTGCTTTAATTTCAACATCCGAGGGTGTACTGCGGCATATATGCGATGTGTATCAGCATAACTAATTTATCTTCGGGTGACCGTGTCAGTGCTCACAATGCGCCAGCGTCGGGTTCCAGTGCAAGACGTCGGACAAGCTTTCGAGGAGAGCCTTCCCTCGTGGTTATACGGAGTCGCTAGAGGAGCGTGTGCGGATTCTCGAGAATGAAGCTACAGAACTCAAAAGTTTGCTTGACGCTAAAGATGAACAGCTGGATGTTATCTCGAGATTGCACTCCTACTCACCATACTCGCCCACATCTCTTACGTCGACAAGTCCCAAGCGACCGACACCCAGTAAACCCGTTTCCGAAGCATCCGGTCCCTCCGTCGCGGAGGAGTCTCCTAGCGAAGATGATACCTTTTCCATGCCTGAAAGCTCGTCGCTTGTCCATGACGGCAAATCCGGGGAGTTCTACACTGGTGCATCGAGTGGCCGGGCCTTCATTGGTATGACTTGTGTCCATCTTGTGAATGCGTCATTGTTGGCGATCGTCTGTCCTCACTAACATCCATCCTGAAGATATCTTTAAGTCTCGCATGAAAGAAACAAGTCCTTGTGACATAGAGTTTTCGGGAAACACATTCTTCACTCGCAAGGAACGGATCGTGAAGATTTTTCCGAACCGGTCGGCCGCCCATGCCGTCAAACCTCCACCGCGCATGATATCGGATCTACTCGTTACTGCCTTCTTCCAAGAATACCACCCGCTGTTCCCAATCCTCCATAGGCCCAAGTTCCTATCAATATACGACAATCTCATCAACTGCGAACAGGATTCTCCGGAGTACCCGCGGGAGTATCACGAGATCGCCCAATTGTTCCTCGTGTTTTCCATAGCTTCTTCTCAAAGTGAGGTATGTTCTTGTAAAAGCATGCTCAAAGCTTTACTATCCATATCAACGTACCTAATCTCGTTTCAATAGACACGGAATACTGCAGAACATGAATCTTTTACACGACAGTGGCAGTACGCCTTGGAGGCGATCATGCTAGAACCATCTCTCGAAAGTTTGCAATGCCTTGTGCTGGCACAACTCTATTGCATGTCCATCGGCGACGACAGTCGACTCAATCAGTACAAGAGCTTGGCGGTCGGAACAGCTTTGCGCCTTGGATTGAACCAAGACCAAAAGAAATTCGGTGTCTCTGCTCTGCAGCTTGAGATGAGAAAGCGTGCCTTTTGGTGTGTCTATCTTCTCGACGCGTAAGTCTTCTCATCGAACACGCTGCATAAGGGCGTTTGCTGACTCGCTATAGATTCTCTGCCGCGATGCTCGGTCTCCCAACCTTGATCAAGGATGACGAAGTCAGTGCGGAGTACCCGGCTGATATTGACGACGAATACGTTTCCGAGTCTGGCTTCCTCCCCACTATGCCTGGCGACCATACTAAGATCTCCAGTGCCTTGGCATTGTTCCGCGGATCAAGGATTCTTGCGAAAGTCCTTTCGAAGATATACTCAGTACAGGCAAGCAAGAAGCAGTCGTATAAAGAACTCCAGCGGCTAGAGGAAGATTTAGATGCATGGAAGGCGAATTTGGCACCGCACCTTCGCTTGGAGTTTGTTAATGGCATGCCTGGAACAAACATTGTGCATAGCCGATCCCCTCTCTTGGTATGTTGTATACACCAGCGACTCATGACCCTCCGCTTAGGTTTATCTAACCAGTTTCATCTGTTATACTTAGGTATTTGCATACTATTATATCCGCATCTTGATACATCGATCCACCGTCGGCTCCG
The DNA here is from genome assembly GCA_020064725.1 of Drechslerella dactyloides. Taxonomy (NCBI): domain Eukaryota; kingdom Fungi; phylum Ascomycota; class Orbiliomycetes; order Orbiliales; family Orbiliaceae; genus Drechslerella; species Drechslerella dactyloides. The sequence continues at coordinate 2,317,078 of JAGTWJ010000019.1, forward strand.
ATGCGAACAGTTCCGCCGGCTCCATACATGCGGTCGTTGAGTCGAGTAATCGGATGTTTCAGATTGTCAAGCTATTGGAAGAACGCAAGCTCGGCTTCTCTTTCTGCCTCAACAAGAATCAGACGCTCCTCCTCTGCACCTTCGCTATTCTGCACGGCGCGACGGACTATGCCCATGACGGCGTGCTTGCAAAGGATACACAAAAACTTGTCGTGGAGATCTTGAATACGCTCCAGAAGAACAGGTATCCACTTGCCAAGGCACTTAACGTCATCGCAGCATCGTTATTCAAGCTTGACAGGAAGTCGACGACCTCGAAGACCAGCCCTTCCCCGTCTCTGCCAAGCCCCATCAGGGAAGACGTCCAGCAACTCCGTAGGGCCTACTCGATGTCTGCTACTAGACCTCAAGAAAAATTAAAGCCACGCCAGATCCAGACCGATGCTGTCAGCATTTCAGGGAACATGTCGCCACCACCGCCTTCAAGCATCACCTACCACTCGAACTGGAGTCGGACAAGCCTACCCCCACAGAACGCCTCTCCAAGGTCCCTTCATACGGCCAGCAAAAGCCTAAGCTCTCCTTGCCCTATAAGCCCGGTCACCCCAGGAATCGACAAGACGAATGGTGGCAACAGCGACTTTTATAGTTGGAGTCTAGGCAGCACCTCAACGACAACTGACACTCCAACGTCCATCACCCGCCAAGTCGCCTCTGGTGAATCCGAGTGGGAAAAGATGCTTGCGCTCATGGATCAAAACCAAGGCATCAACATCTACGGTGGTGGACCCACCTTCGAATCCTCAGTCGAGGTCAATAATCCTTTGGAGTCGCCTACGGAGAGCGCAGACCGACGGGATAGTAACTCAGCCAAGTCGATATATGAGGTCCTTCATCCGACCGCGGCAAGTGTCTCATCTTTTTCTAATTTCAGCGATGAGGAACTGGCGATACCAATTTTCGACACAGACAACACCTCTGGGTACTACCCTGACCTAATGGGTGGTTCGATACCAGTCACCGGCGCATCTCTTAGCCTCGATAATACCTGGATGCTTTGACCAATAGTTCGATGTCCTGTTCCCCTTTTATCTTGACTTCATTCAAGTTCTTTTCTATCTTATGGTTTCTTTTCCTTTCAGCGCTTGTGTGATACCTAGGGGCTAGCTGTCTTGTTTCAATCATACTCTTTGTTTTCGTCCCTCTCTTTGGATTTTTGGAAAAGCAGTCCTTTCAAGGTGTCTATCTGTTTTATCTGGGAGTGCATACGCAACTAGCTTCTTATTATCTCGCTCCTTGCTTTCTTACTGTTGCGCGAAGTTTTGACGCATAAGTCGGCCATTAATACTTTGCCATGCTATCAGGTGTATTCATATATATCATATGCGCATGATCGAATAATGTTTGTACGTACAGGTATCTTGGCTATCTCTAGGGAATCCATGTGCTTAAACCGCAGAATGTTCTTGCGTAGATTTTAGTGGCTGTGAGGAAAAAAGCGCATAATCAGGCCTACTACATCGATCGTGGATGCGAGGTCCTACCAAAGCCGTGGTTTGCCGCGTCATTTGATTTGGGGTTTAGGCTACGAAAAAGCACTGGCCAATCCCTCAATATGCAATGACAATAGCGCATGACATAGACTGCCGTTTCCACGTGGCCGGCAATGAGCGGGAACCTTCCAAGGGGTTCCAAACAGGGTTCTATGTACTTCCATGCATATGCGCATTAGGTGTGGGCAAAACGCAATATCGGTCGTCGCCTGACGTGATTTCGAGTTGAGGCATGCGTTTTCTCCACATCGAGCTTTGGGTTAGATGGACTTTGAGGCTAAGGTGGAGAACCTGGGTCGCCATATCAGAAAAGTAGATTTGCATGCATGGCGGGATATATGGAAATTTTGATCTAAAAAAGTAGCCTCGATGCCAGGCGCTGTAGATAAAAAAGAGACAGAGCGCACCACACTGAATTTGCTAGCCCAAGATTACTTAGATTTTGTTTAGTATCGGAAAAAAAAAAAAAAAACGAGAGAGAGTGACACATGCACATGCAGAGTGAGCGACCAATTATATCTTCTCTAAGTGTCTCTAACGACATCTGATAAATCGACAGGATACACTACTTAGAAGGAAGGGTGTATTCTATGATTCCTATAAGTCGAAAATGGGGGCCATCCAAAACGCCTAGTAGTTAACACGTCTCCATGCCATCAAGTGGTTTATCTCAAATACACAGAAGTTCAGGTGTCTGTATCTGCAACTGAAATATGCTAATTGCAAACTCTAGCTATAAGTAATCACCGGACCTGGTCAGCTAAATACTTGTATCTAGCCGTGATTCTAGATCCGCAGTATGCACATGTCGATATTTCAACTTTCTACACTTGAACCATCCACCGCTTTTCGCCTGCGTAGAACCTCGCCGCCACGAGGAAGCAGCTCCCAATGAGCATCATAGTCCCGGAAAACCATATGAGCGGACCAAAGTCATTTGAATCAACAAGCGACCCGGATATCGGAAGCGCAATCAATGACCTGTATGAAATAATCCAGATTTCAGGGTCAATATGATCAACCCAAGTAAAGATTTAAAGGAAACAGATATTGTGAGTAGTTCGGCTTACGATATCGCTGTTAGGACGTTGAGTGTTCCGAGGCGTTGGCCAATGATAGCCACGTTCTTGGTCAATTGCCTATTTATCCGCAGACCGAGTGTTCCAGCAGCCAGAGGTCAGTCAGGCTTATCTTAAGTAGTGGAATGGTACGAAATACTGGGGGCTTTGAACAATCGGATTATATCGACTCACGCAGCGCAGGCAGCGTATATCGAAAGAAATGCCCCGCTGCTGAAACCGTACAGAATAGCGAACGCGATGATGCCCGCTCGCGAATTGACTTGGCTCCACATCGCCAATATAAGCACGCCCGATATTGTAGAAAATATTATGAATGTTGTTATACGACCAAATCTATTCTTGGAAATTTTACGTTAACCATGCCGTCCTTTTATATAGTATAAAGAATATCCGCCAGGACGGCTTGCTCTTGGAGAACTGACCTATCACCCAGGATGCCTAGAATATTTCGATATCCCAATATCTTGATATTAGCTGCGGTGTCTCGTTGCAGCGCCTCTGCGAACCTGAAACGATATTTCGAACGTACCTGGCAGGGCCCGACCAAAGATACTTCCGCCATTCAAAAACGCAATCATATAAAATGCCATTGTCGCCGAGAAGCCATTCGCAAGTGCAAAGCTCGCAAGATAGTTAATCGGACCCCACAGCCCTAGCAACTGCACAAAGCAGCCGACCCCAAAGAAACTCCACGCGGGCTCCTTGAATGCTGCAAAGTCAAATAAGACAATTTTGCGCGCCTTAAGCGATTTTGCATGCGTCAACCGTGATTTCACAAGCAGACAAGCGACACCCAGGGAAACGAGGTACACCAGCGTGAACAGCCGCGTCGTCCACGCAAATCCGAAAACCCGAAGTGACTTGCTCATAACCAGCGGAAAGAAAATACCGCCGACGCCGCCGCCAGTAGATGCGATGCCAATTGCCATGGCACGTTTGTGGTAGAACCAGGTTGTGACACTTCCGATAGATGCATAGAATGTCATGGCAGTGCCGCCGCCCACAAGGAGGGATTGCGAGAGGATCAAATGCCAGTATTGCTTAGATATGGAAATGAGAACCATGCCGAAGGGGATGCATATTGTGCCGCCGATTACCAAGTATTTAGGACCGTATATGTCAAATATCGTGCCCGCAAGGACACCCTGTTTACCATTAGATCAGTCTACTATATGATGGGGGTCGCATCATATCATTTGTATGTAGGATTATTTAGGATACTCACACCGGCAAAGATAACAAAGAGATATGATCCCATGATCCATGATAGCTGGCTATCGGTGTATTGAGGTAATAGATATTGTTTGTAGTAACTATATTTTGCCGGGTCGCGATGTAAGTTAGCCCACCAATCGATTACGGAACTTCCAGGTCTTAATAGAGAACTGGAACTCAACTTACGCCTGGAAAACTCCAATAGCATTCTATATGCCTCCACCGCGATTTTGACGGCGCGTGTACCATCATCAGCAACGTTTTCGTTCGCGACATAAGGTAGTCATCGTGATTAGGGCCCACCATTAATCCAAAGGCGCTGAACAGACAAAGCCAGGTACCGAGGACACACAGCCATGCTCTGCTCCCTCCGTCAGGAAAGCCCTCGTCCGGTCTTAGCACCAAACTTAAGACCTCTGGACAGCTGCCACAATTATTCTCTTCATCTTCTTTTTGTTGAACGACGATTTGAATATCTTCCGTCACGAGAATGCTCGTATCTGTGGACGCCAGGACATTGATCGTTGTGACTGAACTCCTGTCTCCAACTGTGGATATAGACGTTCCCAGGTCGATTTTAGGAGTGGCTTCCTCAGCAACAAGACGCTCTTCGTCGTATATCCCGATGTTTTCCTTTGATAGCTGGCGCGCTAGGGTTGCCGATGTGGCTTGATGATGTATGTACGCCGACGCAGGTTCCGTTTCAACGAATACTGGCAAGACTACGTTGTCGCCGCCGTTAGTGCTGGCTGTGGCTGTCATAATCTTTGGACTTTCCATGATTTCAAAGCCTGTTAATGGAAATATATATTTTAAGCGTCACATTAACATTTAAGGCTACGTAACGCGCAAGGTCAGGGAAGTCTTGTGACCTATGGGATCCCGGGAGGCGGCCTTGAAGTTAGGCCGGCTCGGGTTTGTGAGGGAGATAACGAAGCTGGATTTCGAATCTGAGTTGCTCGAATAATGTCACGGCCCGGCGAGCTGAGTCGGCGAGGAGAGAGTATGCTGTATTCAACGCGATGACGGCGCACCCCTGGCAGCCTTATAAGATTGGACCCGAAGATTTGATACAGCACCAAGATCAGGACGGGAGCGACGGATAGTGGAATAGCGCCAGTCGATCGACATGCGCAAATGCAACACTATAAACAGGTCTCAGCGAAAGGATAGATACCGTATCATCCAGATGCAGCTGGCAGATACATCGCACAAACAGTAATTCTAGAAAGATAGCGTTACCTCGATGCCACTTGATCTGATCCCAGTCGCAAGGTCAAAATAGCGGCAAGAATACGATCAATGCAGCTATGTTTGCAACAAGGATGGACAAGATATCGAGATTGCGAGATGCAAGTAGCTGGGTTTTGTACGCCAGGTTAGACAAAGCAGCTTGCATCCGAGTCATTCATGTGCGGCGCCGTTTCAAGGGGAAATCGGTGGGATTGTGTCGAATAGGTATGTACGGATAGCTGGGATGTCTATCTATTGGCGATCGATTGCAGCTGTGCACATCTGCAAAACTCAGATACTGGTGATACTAGCTTATTGCTATATATAGTCAGTTGAAGCGCGCGCTTTGTTCGTTAACGGGCAGTATAAGATCGGACGCACACTGCACTAGCAGTGATAAGGGACGGAGCATGATTACCCTGTTTGGGTCCGATCGGGTCGTTCCGCCGATCTAAGAGCTACAGATGTAGCTTTCCGTGCCCGTTTCTAGAACACCAGCGAAGGGTCAAGTGATTCCAGAATAATTTCCACCGGTGCGCCGCGACCCGATATTTGGAACAGTTGAAACGCGCAAGTAACAAAGGTTTGCGGATTTGTTTTAGCTAGAATCAGAGTATTGTGCAGGCGATAATTAATCAATTGTAACTCTATGTTAGAATTAGAAGAAGCGGATAGAACGATACACGTGGCCGAGAAAGCGAATGTATATCGACTTGCGAATTTCATAGATGTATTAATGACCGAGAATAGGGAAGTTTCAATTGGCCAATAAAATATTACTATAAGACGGGAAGTTATTATTCGATCGAGGTAGTAGAGAGTGGACATGATTATATTCAACAAAGAGAGATTCCAACAAGCGGAGATGATCTATCGCATTGCTGCCTTTTCGGATTTCCTCATTTCCGGCATCCCCAAAATACACGTATGTATACTAGTATCTATTATGTTATTGATACTACAGTTTCCGCACTAGATGTAGAGTACCTATACGTAGTCAATATGCGAGCCGACACCGCACACACGATGCATGGCTGTACATTGATACCGTTGCCTTCGCTCTAATCCTTGTCGCGACAGATTCGAGAAACCTTCATATGCAGTTACCCGTCACCCATGATACCGAAAGAGCTAGTTGGCACCGGGGTCATCTGATGTTATTTCATAACACTATGCTGCGGCTCTCTAATCATTGGGAAATGCAAGTTCGACTGTTGGATTTTGATGATGCACTAGGGAGACTATCGAGACAACGAATCCGGCCATCTCGATATCATATCGTGATCCAGCGTATAAGTTGATTGTACAATGGACATGGAGGGATAAGCCTAACGACCTTCCCTGTGCATCAGCACCGGGATCCAAGTCGAATGGCGGGCACTAGATTAGCATGGTATACAATATTGTGGAATCTTTGGGTTTTATTGCAATATAAAACATACGCGCAAGCAAAGAGGTACGCCTTGTGTCGCCAATGTAGCATCAATATAGTTAATTCGGTGTTAGCGTGTTGGTGTTACTGAGTATACTGTCTGTCTTCAGGTCCGATCCATGGGCACCCATGCGTTATGACAGCTGAACGGCGTAGTAGAATATAGCTAAATTACTTAATTGTAACTGCTTACCTACTTAGGGGTACCTACCGAGTAGGTAAGTATCTACCTGAAGCACCGTTACAGCAATTCGCCGACGTCGCAACATATGCAGAGCACGAGCACTACATATCGAATATTCTAACGGAATAGATAGACCTGGTTGTATAAGCTTGCCCAGTAACCTTACATGTACAGCGGATGTGAAAGTCGTGCCTGATAAGTTACTGTTGTATGGAATATTGATTTTGTATCAAGCGGGATATATAAATCCAAGAAGTTACTTGACATGTGCAGCTTGTGACGTCCGAGAGTTGTCGCGTCGGGTCGGACAAAGAATGGTGCGGATATATCATGAAACGGAAGGCATGCCGGACGGGCCTCGTGATAAGGCTGGGAGATAGGCTATCATATTATCAGAGACCAGGCGCGAAAGGCTGCCCAGCCTTCGTGTATATCATAATATGTATCATCCACCTGATAAAACCAGAATAAACATATACCCGCGCAAGCCGCCCCGAGGTACAAGTCAGCATTAACCTCCATTTTCTTAACATCGGTGGGTCCGCGTACGTGGTTAAGGTCTCTCGAAACCAGGCGCTGTAATGTACCTTGGAGGAACACGCAATCAATGTACTGGTACATACATGCACATGCAAGTACGTAAGTACCTATGGACAGGATTCACAACTGGGCTGTCAAGTGGGACCTGCACGCTGTCGCAATCTCCTCTGATTCGGCCGTCACCCCACCCGGAGTCCTTCCGATTGCTTTGTCTTTGTGGCGCCTGTCAGATCCATGCATGCACGCTTGCGTGTATCCTAGCGAGTTGTACTATCCAGTGTGGATATCGATATCGATAGTTGATGCTCGGAGCCAGATCAATACCGATTGAAACTGGTACAAAACCAGCCAAACGTGCAATTTTATTCAGCGCCATATATACACTAATACACGACGAAAGAAATTCGTCAGCGGCAATGCATGAATTGATGAGGACGATCATAATCTCAAAACGACTGCACTGGCTGACCGCTAGTTATGAAGTGAATGGCACAAAGTACAACGGTCGTACGAAATGCACAGAATGCCAACGTCACACATGTGCACTTGCACACAGATAACAGTCGATATGTAGTGTGTATTCCGTGATTCGCTCAGAGTGCACCTATAACCAACATTACCCGCTTACCCATCCTGTTCATCCTTCAAGTCTTGAGGACTTCCTGATCCTCCAGTTTTGCTTCGATCACCTGCACAACGTTGTGTAACATGCTAGATAGAAGCGACATCGCCCATCCGCACACTGACTTTTCATTGACGTGCTGTCCAAAATTCTTTGTTCTTCTCGAGCCCTGTTGTTTCTCTCTCGAGTTCTCATCCCACTATGTAACGAAAAAAAAAGACACTGAACAGAATGCAACAGGCGGAAAAGCACCGCTAGAGAATATACCGACTGCATTCGAGCGCCCTAGTCCGCTATGCTGATAAACCCCATGCCCACGCCGCGACCGCCGGTAGCATTCGCCCATAGCTCCTTCGCCTCCTTTACAGCTGTGAATCCCATATATATATTCTGCAGCTCAAAGTAGAGTTCACTCGCCGTCACGACTTCCCGCGTCAGCAGGTTTGTGATAAACATACACAGAAGCTTGACCTTACGCGCCACATCTGGGCCTTTCGCACGCCGTGCCGTCGCGGGGATACCGTCCAAATCGCCGTAAGGTGTCTCAAGCTTTAGGATGCAATTCGAGATGAACACGTGTAGGAGATGCGTTCGCTCTGCGGCTGTGAGCAGCGGCGGCTTGGAGTCGCTGGCGGCGGTCGATGACGCGCTGCTTCCACTGCTTTTGGGTGTTCGCGATGGCGGTGGCGTTGGTGGCGGGGCATCGTCTCTTGCGGGTCGGAGGACGATGTGATTGATGAGGTCAAGGGAGCGTAGCTCAAGGTTCAACTTAGGCAGAATAGCATTGAGCAGGACATTGCGATGCGGATTTCTCTCGGACGTGGTGAGCAGGATCTCGACAGTGAGCGGCTGGAGGATATCGAAGTTCAGGTCCAGCATACGGCGATAAGGTTCTGGGTCCGCCGTCGTCGGGTAGATCCGGGCGGCGTGGGTGATGTTGCTGAGCAGCATGTTCTTCTCCGAAGAGGCGAGGTGACGGACGTGTGCGTTTGAGAGGGCATCTACGAAAGCACGCGATACAGTTTTCTCTGAGGATGCTGATGCTGCGCTGGTGTTGGCTTCTTGGTCCTTTTGGAGGAATGACACGGGCATGGGGTAGTTCTGGGCAAATACCGGTTGTTTGGCCTGCCCGGGACTAGGGGAAGGTGTGCCACGCGCCGCAGCCGCAGATTTTTGGTGCCTGCCGCCGCTGTTCCCATGATAGCCATTGGTGCTCTGACTCTGCGGCTGGTCCGCACGGGTGGTAGCGGTAGTGGCCCACGCTTGGATTGGAGCTTCCTCTTCTTCAGCGAAAGTTCGGAGGTCGGTCGACTCGCCGAGTCTTAGCTGCTCAAAGTTTGTGTAGAAGTCTTTGGCGGAAAGATCAGCCAGCTAGATGATATCCACGCGTTTACGTCTTAGTCTCGCTGTTCCTGATGCATGACATATATCGAACGTAGGCTCCAACAGAACAGTGGATGTGATATGTACCTTGCTGCCCTCACCACCCAGAATCGCCAATAGCATCTTGCATCTCGCCTTCCGCAGCCTATCGATCCCGCTCCATTTCTCCGATGATGTCGGCCGCGCCCGCTCAGCCTCACATGTCTCGACAAAATGGCTGCGAAAGGGATTAAGATGGATGTCGTATTCCCTATAAAGCCAGTAGAGCATGAATGTAGCATTCAGCTGAAACCCGATGCCCTTCTCCATCGGACGCCAATCGCCGGAACCATGGGATACGCCCGTCGAGGCGGCACTCGTCGTCGCCGTGAGGGTGATGAGGATCTCGCAGGCACGTGCGAAGTGCTGCTCGGGGCTCGGGATCGCTTCGAGGAATTTCGTCGCCGTCGAGGCAAAGGTCGCCGTTGCTGTCTCCAGCAGACGGCGCAGCTCGTCGGGCAGCTGGGCGAAAGAAGCCATCTGGAGGACCGCTGGCCGAAGTAGACGTCTACGTCCGGATGCAGGGCCAGCTGGCGGCGATTATTGAGCAGGGCGAGGTGATCAATAGATGACCCTTCGCCTTAAATTGTGCGTGTGGTGGTTGGTGGGCTTTTTCGGAATCCAAATTTACCAAATTTGCCAAATGCAATTTAATTTGTGTTCTCACTCAAGCGTATCTGGTGTCAATTTTTACTTGCTGGTCTGCCTAGTCAGAAAAATTTGCCGAAGACGACGGCGCGGCGAAAATGGAAAGAGGGCTGGCAGATCGCCTGGCGCCGAATTCAGCCAGCTCGCGGCGCAAACAGCCGCAGCCGGAGAGATCATGTCATTCTACTCTCTCTCGTGCTGGCGATGCATCGTAGGAGTGTCGTGCTTCAGGTCGTTCGCAGATGACGCAGGGGAGGTGGTATTCACATCGCCGAATCCAAGGGACGAGAATGAAATCTTGATGGTGGCTCGGGTGCAATTTTCCGCCCGCCGGGTGCTGGTTGTGGGTGAGCCAAGGGCATCGGGCAACTGGCAGGGATGTCGCCGGTTACGTCATTTCTCACCACCAGCGCTGTCCGGGCCATTCCGCGGGCCACCCGGACAACTTCCACTAGCACAACAAGAAAAGTCACAGAAGTGAATGGATAGAGGCTGCAGTCGCGGCTTGCGAACTTATGATGGCAGAAGAAACAGGAACCTCCTTGTATTGAATTCATTCATTATTATGTAGAGTCGTGATCCCATCAAAAAGAGAAGCGCAAAAGTCGAATCGGCCAAATGGAGATAACAGGCATTCGGAGGACAAGCGTGATCAAAGGACGAAACAATAGCGACATACAAAGTGGGGTAGTCAAAGCAAGCGAAAAGTTAAGTATAGTACGTAAAGGACAAAATGCGCATCCAGGCTTCTGCGTTAACGCCACCGGCACAAAAGAAGTTTAACTTGGTCTCATCGACCGTAACCGGAAAAACGAGAGAGCGAAAAGGCTTGCAAAGAGAGCAGTCGTAGGTTGTGATTTGCTCTCCTAGTTGTGTGTTCTTCCGGGGTGCTCCTCCGCATGCGCCCATTAGCAGCACCTGGCTCGCTTGGCGCCGGCCATGCTTGTCTTTTCGAACCCACTCCGAGCCGATGGGAAAGCCGGATCGCCCGGAATCAGAAGGGAAGAAAGAAAAAATTTATAGCAAATATTTGGCTGGCGGTGGAGAAAGGCGACGGCCAGATGGCATTCGGCCAGCCATCTAGTATTTGAGAATAATGTATAAGGCGTGGAGGATACTGTGATCGAGCGAGTTTTTGTCAGTATCGTTCCAGGTATGGTAGATATGATGTCAGAGATAGCTCGAGGATAGCTTACCCAGGCAGGTATCCGAGAATGGTCAATAGAACATTGATCCAGAAGTCAGCCGTGCATCCTCTCTCAAGGAAGACACCCAGAGGCGGGAGGATGATGGCGAAGCTATAGTCACTGTTAACACCTATTCTATCGTGGAAGCCGGGCGTTCCGTCGCCAGTGAACTTACATGATCTTGCAGATATCAGAGGCGGTGAAAGGCATGTTGATTGCTTTTGAAGGAGATTCTTCTGATGCTTTTGGGGTTTGTAGATTGAATAGAGGTTATCTTTGGTTCGAAGTTGTTGAGAGTTTGGTAGATGCGATCGAGCTTCGGAAGCTTGCGATTGATGTCTGATGATTGGGGATAGAGAGGAGAGAAGCAAGTCGCTGGGCCGACGGGGCCGTGGTCGGCTTATATACTGTGGTGCGCGGTGTCTCGACCGAAACTCTCTTGCCCGCCGCTCTTGCTCTCATCCATCACATCACACTGACACCAGCTCCACCCAGCCAGAAGAAAAAGTACGCACCAGCCGAATACAGTATCAACCTGCAGGTATATTGTTTTTGATTCCAAAGACAGGCAAGCTGCCTGGGGTGTCTACGCATCAGCTGCCAGGCCGCTCGCTACCTTGAAAAATGTAGTGTCTGGGGTGGAGGAACCCGCAGCCATCCAGACGTAACTGTTTCTGCGCCGGAAGCTATCGCAGAGGATACCACGCCATGCATGCAGACGAAAGTGGACCAGCCTGCTAGCCACCCAGCAGCAGTATCATGCAGAGCATTTTTCGCAGAGCAAACGGTGGGCCATTCAGCATCGCTACATCCCCTTCGTGCCGTTGTCGTCATGGGACCCTTCTACATAAGCCACCGTACGAAACAGAGTTCTGTTAATAATAAATTCGAACGGCGGGCCAGGCAGTTTTCGCAGAACGTAAGGCACAGTTGCCGTTTACGCAATTCGATTGGCCGCAGAACCAAGATGAAAAATTTAGAGCTCTATTCATGTTGAAATGCCTGTTTCGTCTTCGCCTGTCGTCGGCCCTTGACGTTTGACGTCATCCGCGAGCGCTCCACGAGCCACAAATACTATACGAGACAAAAGCGCCGAAGAGGGAGGCCGGGGCGTACTACGTACATGTCCAGCATATGTACTTTGCCTTGGCGTATTTACCCGATCCAAATCGTCGACGCTGTTTTCTATTTTTGCAAGCTTCCAGGCCATGGCCACCATGCTCTTTCCAAGATGCCCATGTCACCAATGTAATGCACCACCAGCACCGTGAATTCGAACTGAGCTTACTTGATCATGCCTGCCGGAACATTCGGGAACTTGCCTCAATAGATGATAGCTCTCTGGCAGAGCTGCCGGCCAGCCAGCCAGATTACCTCCCGGCGAAAAGAAGCAAAAGTCGCCGCCCGGACGATAACTATGACCAACTATGGCTTCATCATCGGCAGATCGGCTGTCAACCGTTGACGACGCGGATGGGCGGCAGTGGCGGGTGATGTGGCTGAGACGGATAGCGCCAAGTGTGGCTAATTATCACGCCCCAACGCCCCTTATGACGACAGCTCAAAACGTTACACGGTGGCGGCGAAATGACATACGCGTATATATGGCTTACGCCTACACTACACTTTGGGCGTAAGCCTAATTAATTTCGGCTCTTACCGACTGGGACGTCTGTCACGCTCCTCTGTATTATAACAGATTCGAACTACAACGCCGACGTTAGGAACATTACTTTCGCCCTAATAACCATGTAGCTTTTAATGAAGAGATGCTGGTAGGCTGAAAGAACAAAGACCGGCCATTAAGCCCTGTCAAAAAGGTCTGTGTGACTTCATACGCATAATACCCCAACAGACATATAATACTCCGGTTAGTAGGCAGTGAGCCAGCATGCCTTCATTAGCATAGGGTGAGTTTTATAACGGTAATTGAACGTAGTCTCGGGGCAGAATCGAACGGATAAACAAGACTCCAGCCGATATCGATCGACCGTCCCAACAGCAATAAGTAAAATCCAATACCCTTCGACATGCACGCTTGTATATTATGATAATCTATATTCCTCCCGAATTGAGATTTACACTCTCGTGCAACTGCTATATGCATCTAGGGGACGCCCTTCACCAGTACTAAACTCAATATATACAGTGGCGGATTGGTTTGTTCTCGAGCTAATCTGCAGAGTGTTGCGCCTAAGCTAAACCAGAAAAGATTTTCAGGGTTTTTGAGAGCCGCACCTGGTGCACCGTGCTCAGCCAACGCCAAACACCAGTCAACCTGGTCTATAAATTGTTAGCTTGGCTCTCTTCCACATGAATGCTCGAATGTGGCATGCAGGACTTTAGTAAATGTCAACTAAAGGCGACAGCTGACTTAAAAAAGATTAATCGACTCCAGGGTCGTTGAAAGAACTCAAACGTACATTATTCGGGGAATTAAGGCCCTCTATCGCTGCCCATTGAATCCAGAACGATATGAACAGTTTCAGAGAAAAGCACACCACTCGTCAATCTGTAGTCCCTGATGTTCGAAAAATTGGGCCTATAGCCCGAGCGTCTGGCCATTCTCCGCCGCGCGGTATCCATGTTTGAGATGGGTTCCATCCCAGCGCGCAAATAGTCACCGTGGTAGATCTCACAAACGTGACACCGAGCGTGGTAGGTGGACATATAGAAGCCTCTGGGGCAAGCAAATACTTACGGGCATCTGGCCTCCAAATTGTATTCATATGTGTCCGTATATACTATATTTGTCTCGTAAACCAGACTGCCAGTCCTTGGGCCAGCGAAGAATACTATATACATATTGGGAATATCAAAATTTAATAAACCGCTCGCATCTAAGTAAATTCTATGGGTTTCTCTCAAAGTTATTTTTATCGGCCGTAATCCCTTCCTCCATCTGTTTCAATTCAAATTTAACCAAACCAGTCGTCTCGTAGACTAAACAGCGGTCCTTAACATCGCATGTCTGTCTATTCTGTTGTCATGTTCATACGGTGATCCCTTGATTAAGTATCAGATCCATTATCACTCGGATTAGCAGCGAGATTTCGATCAATTGATCAAACGCATCGTGGCAACAACTTCGAATGAAAAAGCTTGTTCCAGCCTAAAAAACCATCAATTAATGGATGTTCTGTTAGATGGGAAATTGATGGAGGGTGTCCTAGCTGCCGGAAACCATAATGATTCTGGGCTTATTGAATGTGGAGAACCTTTAAGTTAATGCCGAGCTTGAATGGCTCTCTTCCTTGCTAGGCAACCGAAGAAATGGTTTTAACGGATTATAGCTATGCAGTTTGCGTAGCTGAGACACTCATGGCCCGTAACATGCTGAAATTTGCGATCATATCTGTTCAGAAGATTACTAATCATACATCTTTGGGCCGCCCGCACTGACAAAGATATTGACATCTATCCAGATCTATTGCTTGATGTCTGAATAAGACAGTGAAACAATAATTGAACTAGTACCTCGCAAGTCCAATTTTGGGCTTCAAGGCAAGTTAACGCGACCCAATCATTACGAAGATATCAGCTTACCCGACATAGAAAGGCAGCTAGCTCAGGGAAACAAAGTCCGACCTTAGGGGACATGCCTTTGTAAGGCTGTTCAAGAAATCTTGATTCGATTACCAGATCGCTTTCGTAAGCGTATCAGCCAAGCTGGCTCGGCACGATATCAACGCATATAAATTACCACATCGGGAAGCGTTGGCATCGACATGGTCAGCATCTGCGGCTGAAGTTAGCAACAGGCCACTCCTTATGGCCCGCGGAACAATAGCGCCTTTAGCTGGACTATATACGCGGCTTGGATTCTACATGTTTTATACCATACAAGGATAGTCCTCGTCCCGGCGAGCACTTAATACAGAAGAATTCTATAACAAACTATGCAATGATTGACAGGTGTCGATTGATTGGTATATAAGCGCGCACAAGGTCTACGCTATCCCATAAATGTAAAAAACCTGTTTCCAGTACCTGATAGATTCTGTATAAATGAAAAAGTGAATATACATCGTGCGCTCAGATAACGTACCGAGTCGCTTGATCAAATTAAGCAGAGGGAGACAGTACATGCCAAAGGGTTACTTTTCAAGCCAGCCAATAGTATTCTCCTAGCAGAATCGCTGTTGTCAGCTGGCAGCCTGGCTAGCAGTGACCAATAAAATCCGCATACCACGGCCTGTTGTCGAAATTAAATTGTAACACAAACCGTCGACGGGAACTGCCACGGCTGAACGGGAACCAGCGCAGGAGCCGAAAAAGAAAAATACAACAAGGTCCAACTCGCATCATGATCGGTCTCCAACCTCATCCCCATCCTCCCGCAATCCTTTCTCGCCGAACCGCCGTTCATACTCCTCCGCAATCACCGCCCACGCGCCATTGGAAAATACCAATGTCTTGTACCTTTCTTCCACCACTTCCTTCCTCAAGCTCCTTCCCCTTCCTTCCACCGTCACCAACCGTCTCATCAACTCCACCATATCATCGATATACACACCGCCCATTTCTTCACTGCCACTACCGTCGCCTCCCTCCAACTCTCTCGATAGCAGGTGCAGCATCTTTCGTAGTTCATACACAAAATCCACAGCAACTAACGTCATCCCGTCGCCGCTAAACACAATCTCCTTTTGCACAAGGCTTCTCGCGACAACCTCTTCTACGTCCCCGCCGTGCATGTTGAGCCGCAGCATCGCCACTTCACCGGCATTGTTTAGCCAGTCATCGCGGCCAATACCATACTTCTCCGTCGTTTTGAGCACGCCTGACACAAGCGCCTCCTTCTGCTTCAGGCTCAGTGTAGAAGTCTGCAGAAGCTCGACGGCGCGTGTGGTGCGTTTACTTCGGAAGAACAGTGAGAAAAGCACATCACCGGTGACGATGAATGTGTGGTGTTCCTTTGTCTTTTGCAGTAGACGGTGGGAGACGTGGCTTAGGGCATTGGCCAGCGTTGGTGTGTCTATCCCCATGCCGGGAGGCTCTCGTTCCGCTGTGCTGTGACGACTGACACCTGTCGCTGGTGTCGAGGGTCCCTCGACCAGAGTATCGTGGGACATATCGGTATGTGATTCGGCTTCTGGCTCTTGTTGTTGTCTCGACCGTCGCTGGAGCCGTCGCCGCTCACTCGAGTGTGACGGCCCCATAGATTGGAGCGCGTGTATGCTCGCAGGTATAGTATGTATGGTAGGTGTGTGTACAATAGTCTCGTAAACCAGACGTTGCCACTTCTTTATGGCTTTGGCTATGCGCAGATTTTGGCAGATGCATGCATTCGGATGAAGCTGGATCGTGCACAAAGCTAGCGATGGTAAAAATGGTAGCTGCATGTGTGCGTATATGCTGCTGCGCTGCCTTGGTACTTTCTTTCTTAACGCATTTTATCAGCATGCATGTTGAACAATGAGGATGGAAGTCGAGGCGACGCTGGTGGCTGATAGTTGCTGCGGCTTTCGCGACTAACTGGTATATTCGACGGGACAGTTGTGAAAGGGGTATCTGCTGGTTCTTATATATATGATTGACGTGCTAAACTCAGAGGTCTCAGTTTCATCTGGTTCGTAGACTAGAGGCTGAGCTCAAGGGAGTGCAATACAGAAAAGATCAGTTCGACGGACGAACTCAATTTCAAAAGACAACAAAAAAGCGAGTAAAGCGACAAGTGGCAGATAAAAGGGAGACTTCACCAGACAGCCTTTGAATCCAACAAAAATACGGCTTGCAGGCTTGGCGAAAAGATAGATCGCTGACAACAAGAACAGAGGCAGCCTCGATTCGACAAATGCCTCTGAGTGGTAAGCATCGCGAGATCGGCTGTATTACCCACTCAGTAATCATAGTTTCCTACATCTGTAACCTGCAGGTAGATGCGTTCCAGTGGATCTACAGCTGTATACAACACTGGCTTCTGGGTATGTGGACGACGGGAAAGTTTAGGCTACACCCCTGCATGATATAGACGGCCCTGTCGATATCATTTGATTTCGGACCAGGGCAATATGGGGTTTTGATAGGGGCGGGAAAATTGAAGAAACGAGGGATAGAAATGGAAAGAATGATACTCGGGGACAGCCCCCTACATCCAGAATTGGGATGAAGGATTCCCATTCCAGCAGGGCGGAGTAAGGTGAACCGGCGCCGGCAGACCTACAAGCTACAAATGTATCTCGGGAAAACATACCATACCGCCTAGCTCTACCAATCACGAGACCAACTGGAAATGCAGAATAGGCTTGTATGTATGTAATCAGTCTGCCTGTAAGCGGGGAAGCTAGCATATTGCAGATGCCCAGTCCTCACAATGTTGTCAATGATTGGTCAGATCGAATGTAAGCCGCCGAGCCTCAGCATCTACTGAGTAGATCACGGCGTCAACGACCAGCAAGCCAACCTGCCAAATTAGCACGGTTCGTTCCTGCCTTGCAGTGACTGAAATACTTGTGACAGCTTGTGCATACATATATAAGGATTATGATTGATATGACCCACCCAGCGGCTGAGCTGTAAAATGACGAGGGAAATACCTTGCACCAGGCTCGCGGGAAGCTCGCTAGGTTGGTTGGTAGGCCACTGTTACGCACGGGCAGTGGGCACGGGCAGTATGCACCCTCGCTCAAACGTGCATATACACAGGAAAGCATGCATGTAGTTAGAGATTGGACCAACCCTGGACCGTGATTTTTCTATATGATGTATGAGCATGAGGGGAACCTCGTATTGGGTAATGTCTGCGAGCCCGACATGCATATGAGGGGCAACTGGATACAATCGCGAATGCCACAGAGGATGTATCATGGTCGGCGTCTGTGCCTTGACTTAGATTGTTCCTCAGTTATCAAATTGATTTGATCAGACCGAATATCAATCTCGCACACTGATAGGGCATCCCCGGATGATGGCGGTGCCTTCGTGCGGTCCGGTTTACGAGATCAGGCTCGCTTGATCATGCAAATCTGCGAGCCATATCGTCGGGTAAGGCAGATTGATAGCATACTGCGAGATCTGGGCATACTAGGAAACTAGGGCGTATTCAAAAAACTTTAACTAAGTACTTACAATAATCAATCCTTGCTATAGTGAACTGTCATTCCAGGACCCAAAAGGTCCTCCCATGCATCCCGATGGACTGTTACCGCATAAAAGCTCCGGGCTAAGGGTAAATCGATACTAGTCGACGCTGCAAGCCAATCATTTGACAGAAGGGGCGCCTGGTGTTCCGTCAAGCGTCAATTGAATCAATATCTGTTGGATCCCAAACGAACGGCTCCGGTTCGAATCGAGATCTCCTGTCATCCGGAAGAAAATTATTCTCAAGATAGTATACAAGAAGGCGAAATTAATCAAAGGACTACCACGTCATGCATTAAATCGAATTGCGATCGTAGAGCATTTGAACGAAAGACCTTAAGGAGGGATGGATTGTCGTTGGTTGGAACAAGTTATATATGACAGCCTGCGGTACGCCGACCAATTAGCCAACAATCTTGTCTCGAGTTACCAGCGCTTCCAAGTGCACGGCAACGGGCCTGCACACCCATGCTAGTATGCAGCTGGCATACAACATGTCTTTGATCGGTCGTATATACGAAGTACCCCGGAAACCAAACACACTTCAATAGAAAAAGAAAATTTGAGAAATGGACGAAGTTACATTATGGACCCTGAGGAATGTGGTAGGTGACTGTATTTCCAACACGGAACCCTAAGGACGGCTTATGTGGTTGAGCGGCTGGATCCTAGCTTCCGAGCCGGATTGATTGGGGTGGTGTGCCGCGAGCGACTATATTTAGTTAGCGGTGATCTACCTCAAGAAACAGATATCCAGCAGCCGTGCCCTTGGTAGCGATGTCTTGCATTCATATGAATTCATTGGTATTTAGTAAATAATTACAGGCCAACATATCATCGCGATCTTCGAATCTTCCGAGCTAGTGGTCTCGCAAGCCAAACCCACACAGTTCCACGAGCTAGTATTATCGCGATATACTGATAGTGCGAATAAATCTGAGGATATACCACAGTGGATATGTTAATTTTTGATCTTTCACGCACGACAGAGCTTGATACGTGAGATCAGTACCCGTGGATTACAGTGGAGAGATATTATAGACATCCCTTACGTAATTACGAGAGTTTAAAGCATTCTCAAGTCATTTCGAGTTGCTCAATTCGACGTTTGACTACTTGATCTTGGTCCCAGGATCCTGTTGCTGGACTGCATGCATGCGCAGGCGCATCCATTGATCAGCACGTCAATTGGGTCAGCTGTGAATCGTCCATCACGTATGCGAAGGCTCTAAAACCAAGTCTCATATGGTTATCTGGGGAGTTGTCGCGAAACCCACCCGCCCACGTCCTGATTCACGTCCCGCAAGCCTTCTTGAATCTGCAGCACAGACAGCCGTGTTGCGTTCGCGAACCACCAATGGTAAGCTGCGCAACCTGCATGCATGAACGCACGAACAGGGGTGTCAGCTGTCGCCGGCGCTTAACAGTGACCAGCTCCACCGAGCCTCATATTTCCGTATCTTAATTTATCTCGCTGTCAAAGAACGGACGGACGGGTGGGCCGTGGATAAAACCCGGTACATTCCAAACAAATGTTGACTTACGTTTACTCGCATACTCAAAGGTTAAGTATAAACGGGACGATGCAGCGAAAGTTTTGGCGCCCACCTTGCATGCGCATGCGTATGCGCCCGTTGTCCCGCCGTCGACATCTACGTGGACCGTCTGATCACCAATATGTCTATTATCAATACCTTGATGCTGCGTTATCGTGTTTGCTCTACGACCTGGGCGCCTGGGAGAGACTATAGGCACCGTCGATCACGCTCAATCAACCGACGCTTGCCGCTACGATAGTAATCCGTGCATGCTGCGCTTTTGGTCACCGTCAAACGCATGCAGACTCCTGAGCTTTGAGCAGGGGTTCATCATCTATGCAATTACTGAGCGATATCATAATTTGATATCTCATAGCTTTCATAAAACGGATCAACGGTGAAGTTGTCGCAAGCGACGCCCGCAGCCACCGCATTCACCACTGCCATCCATATATCGTCAAGTATGTACACACGAAGAAAGTCGCCCCTATAGGGCACTATCATTAAACCCCACTAGCATATATAAACGAGCGAGTAGATAGTAGAGAGTCCATCTACTCATCATCATCCTCATCGGCGTCGTTAACGACGTTGTAGAACCGCAGCTCGTAGACGCCCTTGCTCGTCGAGACGACGCGGAGCCAGTCACGGAGCGCGTTCTTCTTCAGGAACTTCTTGGTGCTGTATAAAAAATAGATGTCAGTTGCTGAACACACTGCTATACACCAGATCCAGGTGTGCGGAGGTAGTGGGGTAAAGTATGCATACAGGTACTTCAGATACCGTCCCGAAAACTCCTGGTGTGCGACAACAACGACCTTTCCTTCACCCTCTGTCGAGATCTGGATGACATCGCCGAGGTTGCCCACGCGTCCGTCAACCTTGATCTTGTCATGCAAGAACTTCTCAAACGCGGAGACGTCGAAGATCTTGTCCGAGGCCGGCTGCGAGGCGTTGATGACGAACTGCACAAACTACCATTAGCATCCACATCCCCCATCCATCGCGCATACACCACCCCCCATACACGTGTGTATATGAGCCAGAGAGGCTCTCGCAGCTACTGTGGGCATGCTGGTGCCTGCGAGGGGTAGAATAGGATGGGGACTCACCTTCTTCGACACCTTGGCCTGCTTGCCCTTTGCGCCTTTCTAAAATCACCAGCACTCTTAGCCTACTGAATTATGCTTAAACCTCACTCCGATATATATCATATATACGGAGGTAAAGATCGGGGTTCAAGCGCCAGCAAAGCGGGATGTGCTAGTTCCATCGAGACCGTGCTGCCGCCGCTGTCGCTCAGGTATACATACTGTTGTTGGTGCCATTGCGAGGTTTGTGGTTTAGAGATATGATGGAGTGTTTGAGGTGATGGGATGGTGATAGTACGCAAAGAAGTGGATATCCTGCGTCGTCGATCGTGGATGTGGTGGAGTGTAACTGAATCTTGAAATCACAGATTTTGAGAGCGAGAGACGAGAATTTGTGGTGGCCGCGCTAGTCTCATATAGGAAACCACAGTCAAAGGCAAACAATCCAACAACATAGCAACACATTATTAGTTGCCCTCGAGTTCTCCCCGGCTTATACACCACATAGAGCGCACGAGCACTGAGTTGGTCTCGGGGACAAGCGCAGAGTACGTCAATATCAAGAGAAGTCTGGCTTGAGGATCTTATTGTTACACGAAGCCACTATTTTTGGACATATGTACGGATCCAGATATCGGTTCTTACAATTCATGATCAGTGCAGTGGCCCGCGCCGCACTTACTAGACCCGATGGCGCTATACTCCGTGCTGGCCCTCTTAGATTGCATCAATCGTATTTTTACTTCATAATCCTCTAAGCTTCTGATCAGAACGGTGTCTGATACGCCATAGCCGAGGTCATTGCTTTCTACTTAGGTGCGAGGGTCTCAACCGGTTAATCGTAACGCCTCTGGTATTGGGTGCCTACACATCTGTCAATCTATATACCAATATCCTTCATAAAACAATTAATTAGCAAACAAATTTTCAGATGCCCTCCGAGTAGTTCTGTATTGCGGCCTCCGCATTGTGGAGCTTCTAATACTGACCACCCTTTGAGGCGGCACGTTGTATCCGCATTAAATTATATACATGAAAATCTATGTTAAGTTTGAAATAATAATAAACATAATAATTGCGCAATCGATCATAAAAGGAAAAGCCCCCACATTCTACCCTTTGGTCAACAAAGTAAGTCCGTACGGATTTTCAAAAGATAGTAATTGGGTTGGTCCCCGGAGCATTTTTAACCCATACCGTTCACAGTTGAATCATTCACGCTATTCTATGATCAAAATATTGAGCCTCCATCCGGAGCCAATAGCTATAGTCCATCTCGCTGGGTAGTGTCGTGATTGGCAATATACAGCTGATGATGGATAAACCAGAAAGGTTGTCCGTTTGGTATCAGCAGCCATTAGTATGTTTTTTTTCAAATGTGGAATTCGTCCAATCGCGACAAGAAATGTTGATATTGGACTTGGCTTCTTAGATCTTCCGCGATCTGCCGTAGCCCCGCCGCCGCATCGTAACTAAGTACCTAGGTATAGAGGCTAGGCCGAAAGTAGCCACACCCAGTTTTATCAATGATCTTGAGACTGATGGCGACTGTATCCAAAGTCTGCCTTGCCTGTTGCTACCAAAAGCCTGACTACATCCAAATTCCCGCTCCGGGCAGCCAGGGATAGCGGCGTCCGATTTTCGTGATCCTTAGCGTTAATATTGACCTTACCCGTTGCTAGTAGAAGCTTAACCACGTTCTCCTTCTCTCGATTAGCAGCCAGAAATAGCGGTGTCCTATTATCTTGATCCCTAGCGTCAATATCCACCTCATCTGTTGCTAGCAACAGTTTAACCGTTGTGTCATTCCCAAACTGGGCAGCCCACGACAACGGTGTCCGACCATATTGATCCCTAGGGTTCACATCGATCCCGCTCGCCGTCAATAGCAGCTTCACCATATCGTCATTTCCTCGCTCAACGGCATATAATAGCGGCGTCTTGCCCCGCCCATCTTGAGAGTTGACGTTGGCACCAACTGCTAGCAGCAGCCTCACCACAGCCTCGTGCCCCCCCTGGGCAGCCCACAATAACGGCGTCTGCATGGCCACAGGGTCCCTAGCGTCTAGATCCTGCCGGGTTGAAATCAGGTAAGACATGATTTCTGGAATGCCGAAGAAAGCTATGATATGAGTAGGCAAGACGTAGACGGCGTCGCCACGAATCCACAATTTAAAAAAGTTTATATCCTCATATCCGGATCGTTTATTGTCAATTTCTTCGTACAACATACGCAAGCTGTCGGGATTGTTCAGCAAGCCGATATGAAGGTGTTCTTTGGCGAGCTCCATAGTCGCGTTCGATAAATGCTTGCTCCTTCGAAGGTGGTGGCCCCATTGCGTAGCAGCGTAACAAAAAAGCGAGATTGTGCTGTAATTATCGTCAAGTGTCCCTTCAGCGATTGATGATGTTGGTGTGACCTCGTAAATTTTCTGAACGCACGAAGTGCAGGTGCACGTCGTTGTTGGTGGGAATCTAAGAAACATAAGGCATACGCGTGCGATTCGCATGTGCAATTCCTCCTTAGTAATATCAAAAATCCGATCTTGCCGATTGAGATATTCTTGAAGAGAATAGTGGACTAGACGGACGGTAGATGTCTCTTGGTCAATCACGACCAATCCATGGCAGCAGTTCAGAAGCGTTTTCCTGACGGGCACACCCCGGCGGTCAAGCACTATGTCACCGTCTTTGATTGCAAGGGAGCACAACAGCTCACCGACGGTAAGCGCTCGTTCCGCTAGATGAACCCATGTAATTATTTTTGCTGCTTTCTCGAATAGCCCCTTCGGTTGCTGCTTGACTCTGTCCATGGTTTCACCAAAGGCCTCGTCAAGATCTGACGGCAATATCTCCAAAGCTGCTTCGCGATCACGTATCGTCGTAGCTTGTAGGATGGTACGGAGTTGTAACGCTGGCAGTAGAAACCTAGTATATAGAGATCTTAATGTGAGTGCAGGATGCTAGGGGTTGATCTGGGCACGTTATACTAACACTCCCTGAGCTGAGCCAGCAACTTTTGTCAGAATGTTCATTCTGAGTTCTTCATCCATGGCATCAGGCTCAATATCACTCGGTCCACCGATTTCATATTCGACAAATCGTTCGATGTCGCTTTCGTGAGCTACAATCGAGATAACTTGACCTCCTGTCAAGTATTCTTCAACTGTATCCTGGATATAATGACGACCAGTAATGAATATCTGGATATGGGAAGGACTACCGCGCAGTTGCTTCAAAAGGTCCCGTGGGCTCCTTAGTTCGTCCATCGCATCTAAGCAAAGGTACACCTTACTAAACTGCGGATAGACTATATTGAGAAGATCGGCCGCATCAGTTGAGCTCAGTGGCCTGCTTTGGCTGGCCCTTTCTTTGTATAAACTCGAAACGGCTTCAGGGATTTCTTGTAAATGCCCTAATAGTTGCTTTAAAACTGCACCAAGAATATTTTCTACCGTCTGGGCATTCTGGTCGCGAAAATCGCAGTATAGATATGCCAACCCTTCTTTCGACCCTTGGGCCAGGCGTTCTTCCAAGTAGTCAATCACAAGAGACCTATTCTAGATTGTTAGTCGTAATCCACTACAACATTTTATACTCCGTTATGCCCTTTTGCTTACGAAAGAATTGTTTTGCCAACGCCTGCAACTCCGTAGCAGCATAGGGTATGACACTTCTCTGTTTCGGAGGACCAATCAAGAAATTTTGGGTCCTCGAGCAGCCATGTGCCCGTGCCTCGAACCCGCTTCCTTCTGCTTTCAACATGCCTGGCAGATGGGTGGAGTGGAGACAACCATGTGAATAGATCTTTTCGTTCTCGATCCGAAATGATTTCCCTTGTATTTGATTCGACCTCCTGCACTAGATATCTAATTTACTAAGAAGTCTAATATCATAATGAGAAATTGGAAAGATTGCAAGGTATGTACTAACGCTTTCGCATAATATCAGGCGTATTTTTGACATCAACAGCATCCGTGATTCGAAGAAGTTCTTTTGCGTACGCCGCAGCTACCGCGGCGGCGTATTTTTGCCACCGATCGTTTTTATGAGAATCAGAATAGTCGCAAATGCCACGGATGACAAGACAAGGGAAGTCATTCATCAAGCCGGTAGCCTCCGTCTCGAAACAAAGACAGTTCTTCGACAATGAATCCCGTACTCGCGCGTCCTTGATAACCTGGTTGCCCGAAGCAATTATACCATAGTGGATGTAAGGGTCTTGATCAAATCTTTCTTGGCGATCTATCTTTCGTGCATCGTCGCATTTGCTACAGTCTCGCTGGCCGTCTTTATGCTTGTGATCAGACTGGAATAGTTGATCATGATTCGCTCCTTGATACATGTAGCCCGGCCCGCTTCGTGGCTTTGCCATTAACGGATATTTCTCGTACATTTCCTCCAATATGGTAGGAATTGCAGATCCCACCATGTCATGTTGAGCCTGAAGTGCACTCGTAGCATTTAGCAAAACCCGTGGTGGGGAGTCCAATGTGCCACACTCCTCGAAGCCATTGATAGTGGCCTTTCCGCAATCGAATTGTCTAACACCCCCAAATGTACCTTCGGGTTTACTAACTACGACATCGCCGAGCCGAATGTCGTTGTCATCACTTGGGATGCCACCTCCAATACCAACCATTAGTCCAAATTTGATAGCCGGGAAGCTGGAGAGCATATGCGCAGCAGCTGTAGCGGCAGGCGTGGCACCGTATTTGCCTGGTGGAAGACTGGCAATAACCACATTATGCTCTCCATTTGGGCCGTCAATTGAGCCTAGGCTATTGTCGTCCTTTGGATGTTTGTGCTGTACTGGTGCATGTTCTCGATCAAGCATCGCCTGGGCAGCAGCCCTTTCATGCGGTAAGGCAGCTATCCATCCAATGGCGTATTCAGAGTTGTCTAGCCGTGCGCGTGGTGATGTCTGTGCCATGTTACACGGCGCTCGCGGAAAAGTAGTCTCGCTCCGGGGCTAGCAGTAAATCCTGAGTCCCCGAGACTATATAAGTAATTACTGGATTAGGTATGGTGTTGAGCCGTTGCACATTTAATAAAGCTGTATTATGGAGATCGTGGTGATAAGTGCATACTTCGATATCTACTAAGTATGTCGAGGATGCTATGTCCGAAAGATGAGGGGTAGCCGATCGAACAGAGCAGTCAATCACGCCAAATCAGATTGTCAGCCGTACAGCCAAATACGAGGAGAGCATAACCGTGTGCATACGTGGCGTATGCTTCTGGCAGTTCACTCGAGTGTATCAACTATGCATGTATTCTGTGTCAATTTTATTCATATATACAACAAGTTTTAGTAGTAAGGGTATGTAAAGACTAATGCTACGTAGTATTTATTAGGACTCGAAAGACACAAAATATTGAAATGAGACAAGCGGTCTTTGTCCACTTTCGCACGCCATACGGCTATCGAGACTTACTTGCTGTCTAAGTAATGCGTAATTTACGTCAGAGATAAGGAAGACACAGCAGTGCGATTTACTACAGTAGAAAATTCAATCCATCGATTCTGCTTCAGCTTTTGGTCCAAGTAAATACAAAGCAGGCACGCCCTCATTCTCGCCCGCATCCTATAATCCGCAACCGCGAACCTCGAAGCTACAACCCTACCGCTTCCCCTTGCAATACTATACTATAGAACTAACGTCGCACCGCATTATATAAGCTGCGTGAACGCGCGGTTGAGCGGCGACCTGATCGGTGTGACGCCCTTCCAGAAGTCGATCGTCGCCTTGGCCCGTTTCGCGACACCCTCCGGCGTGAACTCGAACTTCTTGTAGATGTCCTTGTACGGTCCCGAGGCGCCGAAGCGGTTGAGACCAAACTGCTCGTGGGAGTATTTCTCCCATCTGCACAATCCGTTAGTTGCTGTTTTCTCCAATATGGCTGTGATTTTTTATAGTGAGGAGAAGGGATAGATGGGGAACATACCCGAGGGTGGAGTACACCTCGACGGAGAGGATGGGAATGCCGTCCGGAAGAACGGAGAGACGGTACTCCTTGTCCTGCGTGTCAAAGACCTCCCAGCAGGGCAGCGAGACAACACGCGCCTTGATGCCCTCGCCGGCGAGCGTCTTGACCGCGTCAACGCAGATGCCGACCTCGGAGCCCGTGCTGACGAGGGTGACGGCTGCCTCCTTGTCCTCGTGGACGACGTAGCCGCCCTTCATGGCGTGCTCGATCGTGCTGTTTTCAAGCTGCGGGAGGTTCTGGCGGCTGAGGCACATGACGGAGGGGGTGTGGTGGCTCGTCAAGGCGACGTAGTATGCGGCGGAGGTCTGTGGTTCTGTTAGCTATCGTCAGATCGTAGAAATTGTGAACTGCGTACCTCGTTTCCGTCGGCCGGACGCCAAACTTGCAGGTTGGGGATCGCGCGCAGATGGGCGACGGTCTCGATAGGTTGGTGGGTCGGACCATCCTCGCCGAGACCAATGGAGTCGTGAGTGGCGACTGGATAGAACGTTAGTATGTGCGGATAGCTTGTATGGGTCTGCGCGGCTTACCCCAGATGACCTGGTGCTGAGAGAGAGCGGACAGCCGGACGGCACCAGCACCGTACGAGACAAAGTTCAAGAAGGTACCACCGTACGGAATGTGGAGACCGTACGCGGCGATGCCGTTCATGATGGCGCCCATACCGTGCTCGCGGACGCCGTAGCGGATGTATCTGCCAGTGTAGTCGCCAAGCTTGGAGTTCGGCGGCTGGAAGTCGACAGCGCCCTTCCAGATGGTCAAGTTGGAGCCGGTCAAGTCGGCGGAGCCACCGATCAACTCGGGGAGAGTGTTGATGATCTTCCCCAGGACGGTCTCCGAGAGCTTGCGGGAGGCGACAGCACTGTCGGTGGAGCTGTAGACGGGAAGCGATTGCTGCCATCCCTCCGGCAGCTTCTTCTCGTACCGTCGGACGATTTCGCTGGCCTCGAGCGGGTACTGCTCCTTGTATTTGTCGAACAGAGCGTTCCATTCTTGTTCGGCTTTGGCGCCCTTCTCAGCGGTCTTCTTGTATGCGTCGTAGACCTCCTGGGGGACGTCGAAAGTCTTTTCAGGGTCAAAGCCAAACTTCTTTTTGACTTCCTTTGCATCATCGGGCTTCAAGGGGCTGCCATGGACGCTGTGGGTGCCCTGCAGCTTGGAGCCGTAGCCGATGATGGTGGTCAACTTGATGATGGACGGCTTGTTCTTGACGGACCTGGCGACCTCGAGAGCTTTCTCAAAGCCGTCGAGGTTAGAGTCGCCGTCCTTAACCCACTGGGTGTGCCAGCCGTAGGCTTCGAAGCGGGCGAGGACATCCTCGGTGAAAGAGACGTTGGTGTCACCGTCGATGGTGATATGGTTGTCATCGTAGATGCAAATCAGGTTGCCAAGCTGGAGGTGGCCGGCGAGAGAGGCAGCCTCAGAGGCGACACCCTCCTGCAAGCAGCCGTCGCCGACGATAACGTAGGTGTAGTTGTTGAGTAGGTCAAATCCAGGCCTGTTGAAGGTTGCGCCGGCCTGCGCCTGTGCAATGGCGAGACCGACGGCATTGCTCACACCTACGGGAGGAGATTAGCGACGCGATAAAAGACTACAGCTTGAATTGTAAGTTTGGTATACCCTGGCCGAGAGGGCCGGTTGTGACCTCGATTCCGGGGGTATCGTGGGCTTCCGGGTGGCCCGGAGTCTTGCTTCCAACTTGCTGCAGAAATTATCAATACGGGCCCATTGCAAGCATTCGGTGGGGTGCCACAGCGTACTCTGAAGTGTTTGAGGTCGTCAATGGAGAGGTCGTAGCCGTAGAGGTGGAGCAGTGCATAATGCAACATGCAGCCGTGGCCGTTCCTGTACACAGCACGGAGTCAGCCCAGGTAATTGGATCCCATTGTATCTGGACTCTCTCGGAAAACGGCTCCGGCAGCAACCGGAAAACACAGATCACGACTTACGAAAGCACGAAGCGGTCTCTGTTCAAGAACTTGGGGTTTTTGGGGTTGAAGGTCATCGCCTTCTGCCAGAGGACGTGGGCAGCTGGCGCCAGGCCCATGGGGGCGCCTGGATGGCCGCTGTTGGCGGTGGAGGTAGCATCGACCTGCCGATTCACGATAGTTCAGCATCACTGTCCGTTGCCCGGGCTGTCTGTTTTCACGATGCGCGCAGAATTGGGGCTTGAGGGCAAATGGTGGGGCGGGGAGGGGAGCCAAAATGAGGGGCAGGAAAGACCAACCGCGAGAACGCGGATCGTGTTGATGCACTTCTGGTCCAGTTCCGACATGGTGGTTACGATTGGCCGGCCGGTGGATGGTAAGCAGAGTCCTGTCGATGGATGGATGGAGGCTATTGGAGGATGAGGATGGTCTGTCGATGGGAGGAAGTCAAGGGAGCCTCTGGGAGTATACTATATATATAAGGATATCACGGCGAAGCGGTTTTAGCTTTTGGAGCTTGTCCGGAGGAATTGCTCCCAGCAAAACTGCCCCAACGACGTAACCGACTTTTTACTCTACTTAGTTACTTCTCACCGGCCGAGCGACGCGGGGCCACGACTCGACTGTCAACGAGACGCTAGCCTGGAGGGGCGATTATTTCGGATTGGATCCATTCTGGTGGGGGCTCCTACGAACCGGCCCTCTTCCGCTGGGTAAATTGGCACGCTTGGTAGACGGCCGAATTTATCCAGCTGGGGAGGAATCGACGGCCTTTGTCAGCTGCGTCAGGCCGCTGGCGGGCGATAACTAATCCGCCAGCGGATGCGGCCGGCGATTAGTCTGCTTGGACTTCCTGCATCCTGCAGCCAGGCAGGCCGGATGCCTGCTCCATCAGCAGAGGCCCGCGCTTACGCAAGCAGTCGAGCGTCATTACGTGTAGACGGCGTTCGTGGAGGAGACCGAAGCGGTGGTGGCTTGAAGCAGTTAGGACGTACCAGTTTGGTGTATAATATCACCATCACGACAAATGTGGGCGGGAGTATCGAATATGATTATAAGAACGCCCTCGTCTCGCGGCAGTATTATACGTTAACTCCGACGCGGGCCGTGGATACCAATAAGTAGAACATCCCCACTGCCATTGGCCAATCACAGACGACTAGCTGCTCTCCCCTCGTGAACAAGTTGCATGCGTAGTACGAATATAAGAAGCCCTGCGTCCGTTGTTGAAGTAGGCCGTCACACTATCGTCAGTAGACACATACCAGCACCTTCATCGATTAATTTCACGGACTGTGCAATGTCACCACCGCGACGCGGCGACAGCATCGCCGCCCGCAAGCCTCGCTCGGCTGCTGCTTCGGACGGGCGTCTCGTCCGTGGCCGTGGCCAGGCACATGTAACATGACGCTCCGGCGCGGTCTCCTCGATTTAGAAGCTGGAAACGGGCTCTGCTGCAGCCCGTCAAAATCGTTTCGCTCCGTTGCCAACTGCTGCAGGCAACCTGTCAAGCGGTCTCATAAAAGAAAAAAGGAGAATCTCACGCCAGGCCAGGCCTTCTCGAGATCGATCCCTCCCTTCCCATCATCGTCAACTCTCCCACGTCAGTCCGCTCGTTCAGCAATTCCGCTCGTCTCCACCCGCTGGTCATATCTCCAGCTTCCCGTAGCTGCTCGTAGCTGGTTGCTGGCAGTTGGGCCAAACGAGTGTGATTCCAGCCACAGCATCGACGCCGCGTGGCTTGAACACCACTTCAACCTCACCACCAACAACCAGGATACCACCCCCCCAAACGACACCATCGACACGCCCTCATCGCCAGACCCGTTCTCCCACCCGCCCGCCTCGCGGCAGCAGCAGCGATGGGTGCCTCCCGCTCTCTCCAACGCTCCAGCCCCATGCGGCTCCTGCTCGCCCTCCTCGGCCTGCTGCTCTTCCTGTGGTGGATGATCCAGCCGCCGTCCTCGTCGGCCTCCCTCAACATCAATCTCCCCGACGCTTCCTCAGCCACTCCGACGGCTGCCATGCACCCGCCTAAGAAGGCCCCTCCAATCGTCCACATTGAAATGAACAACCTCACCGCCAGTGCCTACCCGCTGCGAAACCAGGAGCGTCTTCTCATCCTCACCCCCCTAGCCCGCTTCTACGACGAGTACTGGCAGAACCTGCTCAAGCTCGACTACCCCCGTCACCTCATCGAGCTCGGCTTCATCACCCCGAAGACCCACAGCGGCCACATCGCTACCGCAAAGCTGCAGGAGGCCCTCCGCCGCGTTCAGAACGGCGGCAAGAAACACCGCTTCGCAAAGGTCACAATCCTCCGACAGGACTTCGACACCCCCGTCGGCCAGACCGAGCGTGAACGCCACGCGCTCAAAGCCCAAAAGGACCGCCGTGCATCCATGGCCCGCGCGCGCAACTCGCTCGTCTTCACAACCCTCAACCCGGGCATCTCCTGGGTCCTCTGGCTCGACAGCGACATCGTCGAAACCCCACCC
The DNA here is from genome assembly GCA_020064725.1 of Drechslerella dactyloides. Classification (NCBI taxonomy): domain Eukaryota; kingdom Fungi; phylum Ascomycota; class Orbiliomycetes; order Orbiliales; family Orbiliaceae; genus Drechslerella; species Drechslerella dactyloides. Next base: position 2,348,325 of record JAGTWJ010000019.1, read on the forward strand.
TCCCTCTTCCAGGACCTCGCCCTGCACGACAAGCCCGTCATCGTGCCAAACTGCTTCCAGCGGTACCGCGACAACGGCGTCTGGAAGGAGCGACCTTACGACTTCAACTCCTGGCAGGACTCCGAGACCGCGCAGAACCTCGGCCGGACGATGAAAGATGACGAGATCCTGCTCGAGGGCTACGCTGAGATGCCGACCTACCGCGCCCTGATGGCCTACCAGCGGGACGAGAAGGCTGACAAGCACACGGAGATGCTACTGGACGGCGTCGGCGGGACAGCTCTGCTCGTCAAGGCTGAGATCCACCGGGACGGGGCCATGTTCCCGACCTTCCCCTTCTACCATCTGATCGAGACCGAAGGGTTCGCCAAGATGGTGCGGCGGCTCGGCCACCAGCCCTACGGACTGCCGAACTACCTGGTATGTTATATTACACCCCACAGGTCTCTTCGAACTTAGCTAACGTTTCCTTCCCAGGTGTACCATTACAACGAGTGATGATAACCTACCATCACCACCAGCAATCACGGTACCCGAGCGGTAGCGACGCGTGCGGACGAGCGAACGCGTCTGTAATGTTATCACGTAGCATATGTCCCAATTTCCATGATAATCATGTGCCATCCATCCATCCATCATCGAGTTCCCTCATCTCCGAGCAGCCGAGCAACCTGTTCGACCAAAAGACATACATGGCGGGAGTTATTGTCGTCGTCACTTATTTTCTTTCGTTCTGCAAAAGTTGTATTGCGCGCGCAGAGTGGGGTAGACGCACGCACGCACGCACGCACGCTATATCTTATATATAGTGAGACCAGTAAGTTTAGTTGTTAATGGGGTACGTACGCGGCACGAGAGCGATTGTTACTCAGAAATCACGGTGTAGATGCTTGCTTGCTTGTTTTTTGTTCCCACTGTTTTATTTTTATGTTGTTCGTCCGCCTGTCCATTTGCGGTTTCTTAGAAGCATGCATGCGTGTATTTGTAATGTAAGTTTATAGCGGTTCTGGTTTTTTCCATTGTCGATGGCAGGGAGGGCGGGTGGTAGGAAATAGTATTCGTGCTTATATAATAGAGGTTTTGGGTTGCGCAGTCGTTCATATTAGTATAGTAGGCACGGGCTACAACTCGTCTCCGTAAGTTCACATCATATTCTGGATACCTCCTATGCAGCGAGGCGTATACGCGCATAATGAGGCTTTGGTCAGTCGATCGGGCGTCGAAGATTCTAGTTATAACACCAATTACCACCTATTGTCATCAGTCAGATTACCGGGAAATTCGCACTTGTGCCTATGTATATTTGAAATGGGAAATTAATTATCCAGGTCAGTATCCGCAAACGTCGGTTCCAGAACGATATTACTGATGCCAGCAAGCGTGCAAAGTCTCGTGTCACCCGAGACCCAGGAGCGAACTCCCTATATATAGTCCAGCTTACGAGACAACGCCTGTCTCACGAATTACCACAAATTACACACCCATGGAATGGAGACTAGTAACCCAAATAATATAGTATAGATGAGATTGTATATGATATTATATGTTATAGTATATCGGATCTAATCCGGCCGGAGGCCACCTTCTGTATATAAGTAAATCGCGAAGCTGCCGCGAGCCGCATGTATACGTACGACTAGGGTTAGTAGATTGTTCGACATATGGTACTAACTACTCCTCCACCTCCCGTTCGCGAATGTGCAGCCGCGCCGTCGTATTCATGATATCGATGCAGACGAACCAAGAAGGCGGCGGCCGCGTGGCGATCGGCTTGAGGTCGTAGCGGAGGATGAACCAGGCGATCAGGATGCGGAGTTCGTTCGCAGCGAAGAAGCGGCCGGGGCTATCCACGGTTAACGTTAGCACGTACTGTTTCTCAATTCCGGGGACTTATAAGATGATAGTGAAGGGATGCTCACCAAGCGTGCACGCCCACGCCGAAGACGGGAAAGTCCTCCGTTACAGTAACCATGTACCGATCCAGCTTCTTATCCGCCGCACCGCCCTTCGCGTCCCCCGCAAACACAATCTCATCCACGTCCTCGTCCGCCGCGTTCGCTACATCGCCACGGTAAAACCGCACGTGCCGGTGCTCCTTCGGCTTCTCAAACACATCCGGGTCCCCCAGTCGCGGGCTGCCGGGGAACGAGAACGCGGTCCCGTACGGTAGATACAGGCCGCTCTTCGTCGTGATACCCGCGCGTGCGGTCACAAGGCGCTCCGAGTGCGTCGCGCCGACGAGCCGCAGGCGCAGCGTTTCCTTGAGGAATGCGTCGAGGTTATACAGCCGCTGCATGTACCGTTTGTTGAACTCGTGCGGCGGCGGGAAGACGTCGAGGAGTTCCGCGCGGAGGAGATCGGCGGGGTCGCGATCGTAGGCGTCGTTGGGCGTGAGGGAGGAGAGGTGGGCGAGGTCGTAGAAGGTGTTGGTTCCGCTGAGCGAGGTTGTGTGGATGGCGGCGAAGGCGACGGTGAGCACGCGGACGGCGATGGCGTCGACGGTTGCGAAGCCGCCGCCGCGGGCGAGGGAGGCTTCGATTAGCCATTGCATTAGGTCGTTGGGTCGCTCGGATTCCGGGATGCCGTCGCGGATCTGGGCTAGGCGCTTGAGGATGATGGGATCGAGGAACTTGCGGGCCTTGCGGCGGAAGATGCGCAGCGGGGTGGCGAGGATCGGGCCGACGATGCTGCGGGTTGTCAGCTGGTTTATGTATAGATGCTGTGAGGTATAAGGGAGGCAACTTACGGGTGCAGGAACTTGGGGAAGCAATTGATGAGCATGCCCGTCGGGAACACCGTGATGGCATACTTTATCGACAGGTCCAGATACTCCTCTTCGCGGCACAGTTCCTCGCCGAGGAAGACGCGGTGACTGGTCCGCGCGACAACTTTAAGGACCAAATCGTACATGGTGACTTCGCGCCAACCCTTCTCGTCGGGTGCTGTAGCGAGCTTAGGGATGTAGTGCCTAAAAGCTAGGTCGAGCTCTTCCACGATGGCCGGGGTGACGGCGGCCAGGCGTGCGGTGAGGTCTTTGCGAATGACGCCGACATGGAAGAGGTCCGCGTTTACGTACTCGTCAAAGGTGTAGCGGACGGCGAGTGCCTATAGCGTGATATGTTAGACATGCTGTGGTATAGTATTCCCACGTCGTTCAATTTGTAGGGCGATAGATGGGAATGTTGCAGACTTACTTCGAGAGACTTGATGTCGACCATGTTGTGCGGCATGTTCTTCGTCTCGGTCACCATATCCTGCGGAAGAATGATCATGTCTCCGCTTATCAAGTGCACCTTGAACGCCTTGCCATGCTTATTGTACTTTTGATATCCCTCCTGCACCCACTTGTGGGTATTCGAGATAGATGCCAAACGCGTGCGCGTCTTTGGAAACAGCCATGGCAGCGAGGTCGGCAGCCCTATGACGGCGGGTGGCTCGTTGGTAGTCGTGTCGATAACCTGCGGTTTATTGTAGCCGGAAACGAGGGAGTAGACGGTGAACAGAGCGAGGCTGTAGAGGATGACCTCGGTTGTATGAGCTCCAAGGAACTCGACGATGCTCTGGACAATCATCGTCACTATATAGGTAAGGGCTTCCTCGAGTACAAAAGTCTCGGGTCTATGGAACCAGATGCGATAGACGTCCTATTCACTCCACACCGAACGCGGGTGACGTTCAAATCGCTAGGTTGTCCGTGTGGTGGTCCGGCAGTTCGAGGGGAGAGTCTATCTTATATGATTATATGCATGGACCGTGCACGTATGCATTCCGAAATGAAAAACTAATCACGGAGACATACTCAGTACACGTCCCATTGATACTAAAATGCAGATTGGGGAGCTACCACATTCGCTGCTGGCGGCACAAATAAGTAGCAGGGCAGTCATAGTACCCTAGCTGCTAACTTACAGAAATTTACATGCACGTATGCTAGTCGACGGTCAAGCAGAGAGTTGGCGATATATTACTGTCGACAGGATGCGCCTTTATGCTAAATGTAGCTGCAGCGAGGCATTACTGCTTGTATTTTTCCGGATGATATCGCCTCCGGGCCCCGAGCGGTTTGCTGGTCTATTCCCACAATTGTACACAGATTCGCGGCCAGCGACATGCAGTCGAAGATGAGCAGCTGCAGCTGGAATGCTGGGTGGACCCAGCCCTGCAAGAAAGTGGAGAATCCCTGAGCCTCCATTGGCTTTAGCTAGCGGCGCGGCAACAGCAATCTCTGCCATTGATAAGTCAACTTGTTCGGAAGTAGCTAAGCTCAGCGAGGCATGTCAGCAGCTTAGACCCTCTGCTGACGGCAGTTCCTTTGACGGGACTCACCTTGGTGGAGCGTTCTTGCATTCCAAATGATGATGTATGATATAAAGGTAGAAACTTGTCCCGAATCGATTCATGATATCATTGCAACGTTGGGTTGTCAACCTGACTTATCTTATGGATGGTTGGAATGCAGCATATGTGGTAGGCAGCCAGCAGGTGACACAGCCTGAGGAATGCAGCGCGACCTCTAGATCTCGTCCCGAGAGTACGATGCCGTCTTACCAAATCCCGATCGATGCGCCTTCCCGGGGGCCAAGCCGGGATCCTCGATCCAACAGCGATCTTGCAGCGGACCTACTCGATTGACGAGGACCATGGCGGGAATACAAGAGCCATGTCGACAGCAGCGGATCCACCGACATCCGGCTTCCGAGCGATGAACTTGATCGTGTTAGGCTCCGACGATGCTTGACAGTGACAGCTTTAGTCAGCAGGCCCACTTGCCCGATGGAGCTAGCCAGCTTCAATCCGATCGAGATATCTGCATTCGTCGACGAATCCTGAGGGAACCCGAGGCTGCTCTTGACGAGAATTCGAGCATCGTGTTTGTATGGATTTGGGCGAATGCCATAACGTTACTGGGAGACTAACCGCTGTCGTGTTTACGGTGTGGAGAAGGCGAGGGCGTTGGCATATTGACATTTGTTTGGGGGCGCAGGCCAGGCGACCGCACGAGTTTCAGCGGTGAGGCAGTTCCTGTTTCCGCGCTGCCTCAGCTGGACGCCCCTGGCGACTTCAGACAATCACGAGTGGAGTTGAACAATGCCCATTCGAATGTTGATTCTCAGGAGTGTAGATGCAGTAAATACGGTTATACCGGAAACTGGACTAGCATAGCACAGGCAGGTGAAGTCTCGGGCGGGATTCGGTAGTCTCGTAGAGATATTTACTAGGACTTGGCCCCCACTCGTGTTTCGCGTGGAAGGGTCCTTGGATGCTTCTTCAAACGTCGGAGACCACCTGTCTCCATATGGCCCGTACCGCAATATCCAGCTCGCTACCAGCTGCAGTCTTGCCTCCTGAACCGCAGATTCACTCACTTGCCAGAGAGTCCAAATGCCCTGAAGTTAGAGTTGAGAGTGTTATAGCTTTGCAATGCTTGCTTGCAGCTTGCATGCATGGGCCGGGAACATTATGAACTATTCGCAGAGGATTGTGTCTCGAAAACACTCAGGGTCCAGCATTGCGCTTCGAATGCGTGCTGGTTAATTTACCACGCCGCTCCAATTGAAGGGACAATTGAGATAAATACTCGTGATGCCTCTTGCTCCTGCTCCTGCTTTCTTGGAGTTTCCCGGCAAGCAAGCTAGACTTCTTCACCCTTCTTCTATTCGAATTCTGTCTTTCAACCCCGTTCGATTCTTTCGCTCGCTTCCTTTTCGCGACGCTTATAATTAGTATTCTCTTGCTTTTTACCTTCATTACTTTTTACTACGACTTGGCTCTGGCAGCTAGGCGAATAATCTATTGTTGATCATCTGTTGGTTTTTGCTCGTGCTACGTTACGCTCAGTCCTCAGTCGGATCCGAGCACAGTGCAGCAGCCGTCGACGTCGACAATCACCCACAACTAATACAACCCTCCGATCGAGGATCGGTCGTTCGTTCCGGTCGGATATTTAACTCCCAGTGGGTTAGTCGGTGGCTCTTGGTTTACCTTAGGGTCCCGGATTCTGAGGTAAGTGGATGCACATGGATGATCGATGAGTCCTGGTTGGACGACAAGATACGCTGGTAGACGGATGCATCGCACATGTGCGCCTGCATTCATGCAGGCCGTGCAGTCAGCGAGCTCCACTTCCCTTAGATGTTTCCCCTTCAATTCGTTCGATCTAGTTCGATGCGGCCGGAGTTAGCAGTCCATCGACAGGCACGGCATTGTCGACGGGCGTCGACTGTGCGGGCAAAGCGCAGTCCATTTGGGGAATATGGGGGTGCCCGTGGGGTTATATGCAGTTTAGCGCTATAGCCGCCACCCACCTCGAGTTTCCCCATCAGCAAAGGCCCCGAATTATAAAGCAGGCAGGATACCGAGAATGCACTTGGACGGCGATGACCCCTCTGGCCCGATGGAGTTGTGGCCTATGCAATGCATGGTTCTACCTGCTCGCTGGGTGGGACAGCTCGACGGGCCCTGTTGTGCCCCTCTGTTCCCCTCAGGTCACCGATTGGCGGCCTGCATTCGCGAGATGGCCTCGACTCATCTGATGCATGCTGCATGCAGGCGGGGGAGGAATGGATGATGCATTTGTCATGGCGATTCTTGCGGTTGGCGTTTGTCTGCCTCGTTTGTCCCGTCGTTTCCTCCCCCGCCCAGGTCCCGGCGCGAGCAGCAGCGGTTTCCTCCTGCGTTTTTGAGATTGAGAACCCCGGTAGAGATGAAAATGATCCAGAGATGAGATGAGAGTCACGTCAGAATGCAAGTTCGGATAGGATGGGATTTGAGATGCAGCGGTCCAATGGTGCAGTACAGTTGGCTGACGGGTCCGTTCCACCAGAGTTAATATTAGGCATTTAACTTCCAAGAGGCTAAGCTTTTGCTCCTCCAATCGCCCTCATCGCCAGCAGCCAGCATCTCAGCCTTCACTCTCACTTCAGCCGGCCTGATCGGGTGCCACCAGCGGCCTCTAGCCCTTGCTTCTCGACTAATCTTGCCGTCCTCGACGGAATCTCCAGTCGGCATTTGCTCGTCGGTTTTCCCGCGGGCGCCCTGTTTGCGTAAGTCCAACCCTCCCTAATGCCCCCCCGAACTGCAACCACCGTCCCTCAATGGCCCGGCATGCCTGCATGCAGGCAGGTAGGCCAGCAGGATAGCAAAGCAAGCCAGCATGCAGGTCTGCCCTGCCCCTGTCAGCTGTTTACATCCAGATGCTGGTGCTGGTGCCAGTGCATCTTTTGGCGGCCTTCTCAAATTCGCCGAGCGGATTTGTCAGTGTGCAAATGAAGGGGCTTCAGCCTGGCTCCTATTTTGGGCGCACGAGTCGAAAACATGCTCCCGAGGGATCGGTTCGATGGGCTGCACCGAATCTACTCGAACACGCCATGACACGATGAGATACGATCTGATCGTGAGGTCAGAAAGAATGCGAATGAACGAAGCTGACTTGCTGTAGTACCAGCCGGTGACCCGGTCCCGACTATCGTGGGACGACGACGACTTGCGTAAGAGCGCGGACTGCTCGACCACAGCTGGGCTTTCCGGACCAGATTCGCCGGGCGAAACCCAGGCCAGGCCATCGCCGCGTGTGCTTCGTAAACCGTCCCCCTTCTCCGCTGCTCCGCCTAAGACCGAAGCGACAAGTCCAGTCGTCTGGTTGTTGGCCGTTCAGCGAAGGTAGGCCGAAGCATTGCATTAGCATCGATCTGTCAGCCATCCCCACAGCAAACCTCTCCTGGCCGCCCACCCGGCCCACGCACACCGCTGCCCACGCACACCTCCACCTCCACCACAGGCCCATCGACCAAGGCTGTCTCCTATAAGAAGCAACATGATGCCGCCGGTGCCTCTCGAAATCTGCAGTGGCACAGACCGTACCACCAGCGCCACGACTCTCGCTGCCCACGAAGACCAACTCGTCACTCCCCTTCCGACCTCACTGGATGTCCTCTCGCCTACGTCCGTTCCGCTTCCGATTACTCCAACCATCACATTGGACCACGTTGAGGCGGACGAAGAAGCCGATATAAATTCAAACGTATCCTCGCCAAGTACGGTTGTAGCCGTCCCAGCTGCCTCTCCCCTGCATCCCGCTATTCCGCCAGCAGCCGCGGAGCAAGACGAGCCATCAAAATCACCTGGCGCCGCTGCAACATTACCTCGCGCAAAGTCCTTCCTGCAACACAGGAAGGGTATAAAGTCGGTCGAAGTTCCCCGTCAGCGGATCCTCGAAGCATTGATCGCACGCCAGGCAGGACCCCAAACGGCCGTCCCAATGGCCGCCTCTACCAACGGCTCAAACTCGCCGGGTCTGTGGGCCCCTTCGCCAAACCTCACTCTCGAGACACGGTGGCCCGACCATATCGTGAACAACCTGCAGTCGCCATGTTTCTACCATCAGCGATTCGACCCGGTCATTGACGTCGAAAGGGTCGTCGACGAGATCGCCCACCAGGACGAGATGAACATGACCCACTCCGACTACCTGAAAACAGCCACCAGTGTTCGCGAGATCAGCCGGCAGCTCAACCGACGAACCATCAAATCCGCCGTTCAGAACGTCATGATTGTGACAAAAGCCCGAGACAATTCGCTGGTAGTCCTGACGCGAGAAGTTGCACTCTGGCTCATGAAGACTCCCCGGTACGGCAAGGAGCTTGGCGTCAATGTTTACGTTGACAAGAAGCTGTCGATATCGAAGCGCTTTGATGCTGACGGCCTGATACGCGAAAACCCCGAGCTCACCTGCAAGCTGAGATACTGGACGCCGGATATGTGCTACAGCTCGCCTGACACCTTCGACCTCGTCCTGACACTTGGCGGTGACGGCACGGTCCTCTTCACATCATGGCTGTTCCAGGCTGTGGTTCCACCGATCCTCAGCTTTTCGCTCGGCTCTCTTGGCTTTCTGACAAACTTCAAGTTCGAGGAGTACAAGAGACACCTGGACAAGGTCTTGAACGATGGCACGCGCGTCAGCATGCGAATGCGCTTCACATGCACCGTCTTCCGCGCAGACCCCGCGGACAACGAGCCGATAGAGGGCGAGCGCTTCGAGGTCCTCAATGGTAAGCTTTCTTCTTCACTCATCTTAACATCAGAAGGCACTCAGCTAACTAACCTTTGCTTCTAGAGCTCGTCATCGACCGCGGCCCGTCGCCATACGTCTCCCACATGGAGCTCTACGGAGACGATGACCACATCACCACCATCGCTGCTGATGGCTGCATCTTCTCCACCCCGACCGGCTCGACCGCCTACTCCCTCTCCGCCGGCGGTTCTCTCGTCCACCCGGACATTCCCGCCATCCTCGTCACGCCAATCTGCCCGCACACCCTCTCCTTCCGCCCCATGATTCTCAGCGACTCCATGCTCCTCCGCGTCAACATTCCCGAAGGCTCCCGAGCGACCGCCTGGTGCAGTTTTGACGGCCGCGCCCGCCTCGAGCTTCGCCAGGGCGACTACATCACTATCGCAGCCTCCAAGTACCCCTTCCCAACGGTGCTCAGCCAGCCGCAGGAATGGATCGATAGCATCCAGCGGACGCTGCAGTGGAACAAGCGGGCGGCCGCACAGAAGGCGTTCACGAAGAATGCCGGCGACGAGCACGATCTCGACGACGAGTGGGACATTGACACCACGGACGACTCTGGCATCTACACGGACGACGGTGATAGCGCGTCGAGTCCGATGCGGCGGCAGATGAGTTTGCTCACGATGATGTCGAGTTGATCTTGATTCCTTTCGTTTGTTTTCATTCGCTTCTCTCAATTCCTGTTACAACTGTCCTTTTTGGCCAACTACCCTTGTAATTATAGCGGTCAGCAAATGTTGTTGTCTGTTTACTTCTCGTGCATTCTTCTTCGTCGACGTACATACATACCTTTCTGCGTGCTTGCTTGCTTGCTTCGCGATTGTGGTACAGTGGCATGGCGTTCTTGTTGATCATGATATTGATCGTGGGTGATGGAAGTGTTTTGTCAGGCGTGTGCGTGTTTGATGTTTGTGCATCTCTGTGGTGAGATGTGGGTCTGTTGTCGGTGCAAGGTTACTAGAGAAAGATACAGGAGTTCAACTTGATTTTTGTGCGTGTTTCTGATTGTCCGCTAGCCAGCGGCACACTCATTTCGTCACAGCGGTGTTTTCTTGGTGGTATCTTGGGATACGTCAGGCGCATGGTGTGGCTCTCATCTTGTGAGCCTGTTGGTGAAGGTTTTCATTCATTCGTTGCACCGTGGTACTTTCTTTGTACCTAGTTGATAGTGATACCTGCGGGCTAATGCATACCATATGATCGAGTCTGATCGTATATGTACGCTGCTTTGCATATAGATGGATAGATACTTAAGTAGATAGATGGTCGGGTAGATGGCATAGATTAGAAAGAGAGTTTGGGTAAACCAATTAATGGGATGCCGGCCCAAAGTTGGTAGAGCGAAGGCTGCTCCAACTTGCGCTTGCAAATACTATACCGCCATCCACAGCACTTTGCTACCCCCTAAGCCTATGAAGCACATCGTGATAGTATCTAATTACTGTTTTGATTCATGCCACACGGGAAATCAGCGATCTGATCCGCTCGTTGGATTCTGTTCCATCTCCATAATGTATCTGAAGTAGAAAGCTCGACTACCTGCCGCGCTATTGGACACTAAGCATGCACTCCAGTTATACATAACGACCGGTTCATTCTGCCTCTGGTCACCTGGTCCCCAACGCTGTTCGCCCATGTATACAATCTATCGACACAAATTGCAACAAGTATTATACAGATACATCTATCTCTATAGAAGATAAACCGAAATACCAGATTAATCGAATATCAAAGCACAACCTAAACATCCACGGTAATGCCGACTTTCTTCTCGTCCACATATCCGTTGGACGTCGAATCCCGCTTGATCTCCACCACACCGCTCTCCGCCATCTTGCGCTCCTGGTCGTCCGACAGCTGCGTGGCGTCGATTGTGATCTTGGGGCCTGTGAACCACTTGCGGGCGTCGATGTAGTAGTAGGCTAGTGAGCCGCCCCAGACGGCGGTGTTGATTACGATTGTGTAGTTCATCGTTTGGGCTGGTGGGTACGATTTTTCAGTTAGTAAATAAGTATTTATGACTCCGTGAAATTTATGCGAATGCACGCATAGGCTAGTATTGTGACTGGAAGGGGACGAAATGGAAATATCCACAAGAAGGCTGAGGAAAGTGGGTATGCAAGCGGCTGGCCGTACGGCTGAGTGAGTACGTGCGTGCGCATGCACAGCGTGCGGCTGGGATGACTCGATATGATCTGATATGGTATGGTATGGTATGGTAATGCATGTATGGTAGATTCTCCACTTACCGTTCACATCGGGCCCGCTGAGGGGCAGCATGGCCAGAACTGTGCTGAAGAAGAGGAATAGGCAGGCCCCGATGGCGATTGGGGTGCTAAACTTGCCGGTGTAGAAGGACCCCGGGACGAACTTGTCTTGACCCCAGACTATGCGGGCCTATGATTTTAAACGGCGTACCGCACGTTAGAACTATACGCCGGCGGAATACAACCCAGGTGTAAAGGCTGGTTGGGATGGCCTATGGTAGTACGTAACGGAGTGGATATGGTATGACGCACAAAAATTGGGATGAACCACGACAGGTTGTTCCCCGCTACGGCCAGCGAGAAGAGCGCCGACGCAGCAGCGGAGTTGATCAGACAGAGGAGACCGAGGACAAGGGCGACGATGGCGCAGCCCCAGACGGCGCGGAGCGGAGTCTGCCCGAACCTCTTGGAGATATGGTTGAAGAATGTAGAGAACGGGAGGGCTAGCTCAGCCTGTATATTAGCAATCGTCTTTATGTAAAGATGGTACAACTAAATCCGGCCTTGCGGGTCTTATGAAGTATGGTAGAGATATATCCACTTACCGCCGTCTCGAGAGAAGGCCCACGCCTGGCGACTTGCCGCGACGAGCTAGGATATTTATTAGCTTCAATTCGACATATATGGTAATGCGAACTTGAAGAGCAAACATACCAGACTAACGCCCATAAGCCACTGGGTCATAAACAGGAATGTCATCATGATCATGGCACCTTTCTTGCCAACCGCATCATAGTAGATCTGTATATCCACAAATCGATTAGCATCTCGATCCATTCGTCTTGAGATCCGTAACTTCTTCAAAGTAGATGTTCTATATGTTATAGGGCACTCGACGAACCTGCGCCATTGGCTGGCCGAAAGGCGACTCGAGCAGATGCTGGAGGTCCTGGGACATGCACGCCGCAATCACGACAGTGCAAAGGAAGCCTAGAATCCAGCAGAGCCCAACAGACCCGAGGATGCCGAAGGGCACGGCCGCTGTTGCATTCTTCGCCTCCTCGGATATATGGACGCACGAGTCGAATCCAGCTATAGGTAATACACCATATTAGTATCTCAGCATTGCCAAATATATCTGTACATATCAAGTGCGACCGAAACTCACCAATCGTCCAGATGGGGCTCAGCCACGCCATGAAAAAAGCCCACCCCGATGGCCAGCCGGTCAAATTAGCCGTCGTAGTAAAGATGAATTCTCCGCTATTCCGCTGGTTGCCCCTCCCCACAGGTAACACTACGAAGGTCGCCGCGATCAACAGCAAGTTCGCAACCGTGAAGACAGTCTGCAGCCGCCCCATAATACTCGATGCGAACGTGACTACCAGCGCATGCGAGAGCACACAGCCCATGAACACGCAGAACACAATGCCGTTCGTCGGGACGAAGGTCCCGTCGCTACCCATCACGGCGACAGAGATCAGCATGAGCGAAAACCCATAGTCGATCGAGCAAATGCCGCCGACGAGCCCGAGGGTATTTGAGTAGCCGACGAGGAAGGAGAGCGGATTGCGCCACGCGGGGGCGCTGAAGTAATGGGTCCACCAGTACAGACCGCCTGGATATCGCATGTCCGGTCAACTTCAATATTTGAGAGAAGAACGGTATATGAGTGGATACATACCCGCTGTGGGCATCGCGGAGCCCAAGTCAGCCATCGCGAGGGCGACGATAAAGATGAAAAAACTAGCAATGAACCATCCCTATTTTTAGTCAAACATGAGTTTAGCTCGTCCCGTACGTACAATAGTCGCTAGAGATATATATATCGCTAGGTGGATAGACGTACCCACACCATGCCCACCGGGCCGGCGGTAATTGAGAAGGCAAGAGTGGAGGCAACCGAGGGCTTTCAACGGCTCGAGTTAGCATTAGACGTCCGATATTCCAAGCTACAGCGGTGAGGGCACGTACTAGCAATCCCATGATAGAAAACGCAATCTATTCACATATTAGCATTAGTTTGCCTCCTCGGCGTATGCATAGACAACATTGTGATAAAACATACCCCCAAAACCTCAAACTTCGAGAAGTTCCGCTTCAGCTCCTATAGTGGCACAACCACATCAGTATACCGAACATATATTCCCGTCGGTTGAACTCAATATATATACCTGCGCGTAACCCAGGCTCGCTGTTCACCAGGTCAGTACAAAAGAGACAAGATAAAACAGCTGGGAGAGAACTACTGCAATGAGCTCCACATACCGAGCATATCAGCGTCTCCCGCCTTCGCCAGCTGCTCATCGGACGTATTCGAGTTCGATGCCATTGTGTCGGATTGGTCAACTCAAACGTGCACCGCGGTTAGACTTTAGGACGTCGGTAAAGCCGCCAGCAACGATAGCGGCTACTATATAACTCGAATGTTTCGATGTACGTAATAAACGACACCGACAAGGAATAGGGATAGAACAAGAACGCGTTAACGGCCAAGCTGGACGGAAAACCGTTTCAATGCGCACCCGGTCGCCGTTTTATATTTATTTGCGTCGCCGCATATTCGGCCACACCCGTTCACAACATCCGCCTGATTAATTTACGAGCGAGCAGCTGGTATCCTCATGCGACCCCGCGGGCAGGCAGGTAGATAGGTATATATGCGGGCTCGCAAAAACCCTGGTGGTGAATTCCTAAACAGGAATGCGGATGTTCGAACATTTGAGCTTCCCTGTTGATCGCGCATTGGGGTGCGGAAAGTAGGTCTTATCGGCGTTTAGCAGGATTCACGTTGAACTTTGCGGCTGTGTTGCGTTGCACCGTTTGGCCAGAACAGGCTTGTGATTGTAAATTGGTGGTCTCGATTCTCGTATTCGTAGATCGGGTCTTGCCAAGGACTTGTCGGTAATTGAACTAGATGTAAATACATCTTGAAGACAATCGTGCGTCGTCTTATATTAGGCCTTGCGTGCTGAGTTGTGAACATGAGATATACTAATTCAGAGGCATGCTGCTTCAGTTAGCAAGGCTAGTCCCAGTATGATTAACCGCTCGGACATCTGCGTGTGCATTACGACTCATGGTGCCGACCCTACATACGTCAGTTAAGTATGATATGAATATTCGAATATAACGCCGTGAAATTTATCAGAAGAGCTGATCAGCTGACTCTCGTGAATTTAATGTCTATTGGATGAAGAAATTACAATAGAGCTGCTCAGCATTGGTCGACATTGGCAGGCTGAAAATACCACACGCTGCCGCGTTGCAGGTATATTCCGGATGGGTGATGTAAGCTTGGCGTCGGATTGTAATTAGAGGTCCGCTGCGCCGCCGGTCAACAGGGCTGAATACTCCAACGTTGATACGCCGCCGCCTTCCCGTACCCTACTTCTTGGGTCATGGTGGGGCTACAATGTCCTTTTAGTCCTCAGGTTCATTCCCATGTATGTATCATCTGGCGGATACATCTAACGGAACATTATACATAACTAGATGGCTAGATTGATAAGCAGTATGCGTGAAATAGAGTGCTGATGTTAGAATAAATCGATTAGCTAGCTGGGATTCCAATCAAAACATATATTGGACCCACGTGCTACCCCGTTGCGGGCTGCGGGCTGCTGCATTGTGCATCGTACGAATGTCGGAAAACCCAACGTCTTACGCCGCGGACCCGACGGCCTGATGCCTGTCAACTACCGAAGCAGGGGCTCACCGTAGCACGTAAGACGCGATTCGTAAGTTGATACGCGTATGCTTCAACGTATCGGATATGAGTTCAAGCATATTTATATCAGCTAGATCCATGGAATTTAAGGTGTCCATGATAACCTCACTACAACAACCAACTTTTGATTTAAGTTAACTCGACTTGCCAGCTACGACTATCTACTTGAGGAGTTGATATTTGTGTGCCCAAGAAAATGGCATCACCCAAATTTCCAATCCCAGAGGAATTTGCCTCGCAGCTCCGCTTCGTCGAGCCACTTGACCCGCGCACCGACGAAGAGATCCTCGCCTCTCTCGCCGTGCATAACCCGGTCACCTCTGAGAAGAACATCTGGGCCTACTGGCACTCCGGCCTCGCCGCCATGCCAGCTTGGTGCCAGCGCAACATCACCAATTGGGTCCGCCTGTGTGGACCTTCATGGACCGTTCGCATCCTCGACAACGTCGCAGACTCACCGAACCAGGTCCTCAAATTCCTGAAACCGGACCTCCTACCAGAAACCTTCGTCAACAATACCATGGAAGGGCCCTATGTCGGCCCGCATAGTGCTGACTTTCTGCGCGGCGCTTGCCTACACCAGTATGGAGGTGTGTATATGGATGTTGGAATCATCCTCTTCCGCTCACTTGATCACATCTGCTGGCGGCAGCTCGAGGACCCGACGTCACCGTTCCAAGTCTCCATTCCCTGGATGTACGGCTCCGTCAGCGCGAACCACTTCGTCGCATCCCGCAAGGGCGACCCATTCATCAAAGCCTGGCATGATCTTTTCACGCATCTGTGGAAAGGCCGGACCAGCTACGAGGGCATCGGGATGGACCCGCTCGTCGCGTTTTGCCAGAACATCGACTTCTCCGAGGCTATCAAGAAGGGCTTCAAGTGGGAGTTCCAGGTCGACCCGTTCACCGTCATGCAATACATTGGCCAGGTGATTTCCTGGCTGCGATTGTGCATGATTGACGGCGGTGGTAAGGACGGCGAGCTGGACTGGGCGCAGTATGCGAAGGACCACGTGCTGTGGTATGATGTGCTTGACGAGAATTTTGGCGCAGAGACCGTCGTCGGCTTCCGCGGACAGGAGATGTACGATGCGCTCGCGACACGGCTGGATGCGGATAGAGACTCTGAGGAGTATAAAATTGCTCACAAGCTCGTCTGGCGGCTGCTAACGAAGAGCAGCATGCAAAAGATCACGCATGGGAAGAACCTGACGAAGACACCAGCGCTGGGGCTGCTGTGGGATCGGCCGGAGAACAAGGAGAAGGATATCGAGCCGGGGACGTTCGCGGAGCTGTTGAGGTATGGGAGTGTGCATTTCGAGCAGGTGCGGGAGATCAACTATGTAGACTATAAGAAACCTGAGGAGGTGCTGCATAAGGGCATCTTCGAGCCGTAGACACTTTTGTACTGCAGCCCGTCTCTTAATGCGACATTTGATGTTCGTCACACTCGATAGGCCGGGAGCTGTCGACGAATCCAACAAGACAACTGATGTAGATGAACTGGCAGGATATGCTTTCTTAAATATATATTAGCTACTAGAGTTAGAAGACATTCTAGAATACAGTATATACTATCGTACAAATCTAAGATTATACTCAAACACTCGAGCATTCTTTTTCTCGAACACCAAATTGAATCATGAAGCCAAACAGAATACATACCCATACGCATCGTCTAGAAATACTCCCAAACCAGCGGATCGTAACTGGCATTCCCGTACGCCGAGCCTCCAAACTCCAGATACCCCGCAACATACGGCGCCGACGCCCTCCCCACAATCTCCGACGCGTTCCCAAACACCCACACAGTCTGCATCCCCATTACCATATGCTGCAGAATATGACAATGCAGCATCCACACACCGGGTTCCTTAACATGCACGCGCCACGCGCGCCAGCCGGCCGTCGTCTGCGGCACACCTTTCGTCGCGTAGCGGTATCCGACAGTCGTGTCTCGTAGTACGGGCGTGTAGTTATTCGCTTTCATGCGCGCGTCGTTCGCAGCCGCGTCATACGTGCCGTTTCCGGCGCCGAGGTCCCAGTAGTGGCCGCCGTGCGCGTGGAAGGGATGGAAGTCCCACCCGCCGCTTGGGCCGTTATTATTCAGCCAGACGATGTCGAGAACCTCACCGATACGTGCGGGGAAGGTGCGTGAGACGGGGTCGACGCCGCCGGATGCTGCGGCGGCAGCGAAGTCTGGGATTGCGGCTTCGCCTTTGAGGTAGATTTCTGTGAGGTATGGGTTCGGGATAAGGGAGGGTTGCCAGACGACGTCGTTTTGCGACCATTCGAGCTTGCCAGCGGAAACTTGCTTGACGGTGATGAAGACGGTGCGAGTGACAGCGGAGAGAGGTGGGAAGAACTCGGTGTAGCGCGATTGGAGTGGTTGGAGAGCCTGTTCGGCCCAGTCGGTCACGTTGAAAGGGAGGGACAACGGCGGCGGGGACGGCAGCGTGGCAGGCAGTGTGAATCTGTTATTGCGCGAGCGTTTTGTGTAATTGCCTGGAAGATTATATATATCGCGGGCGGGGAGGTCGTAGACGAGGAGCGCGTAGCCAGTGACGTTGTTCGGACGCTCACGATTCTCGAATTGGATCCAATAGCTGCGCTTGTTCGACGAGAGGATTTCGGCAAGCGATTTCGCCTTAAAGATCGTGCTGAAGCGCTGGCCGGAGGCGATTTGCAGGTGAGAAGTGGTGTATGGCTGGGTGTAGCGTCCGTCGGCCTCGATTATGGTCATGTTCGGGTGGTCTTCGATGCCAAGGGTGACGAGGGAGATGGCAGTATGGCCGATGAAGCGAAACCGGTATGACTTGCCAGGCTGAACCTTGATGATAGCCGGTGCGCAGCTCGAACGTTTCGTGGTCGCATTCCCAGCTTTCGTGCCGGACTTGCCGTTGAGGAGAAGCGCAATCGTCTCGCCGCTCCAAACGAACGGATTGGCGAGAAGGCCGTCGACGATAGTGTCATCAGTCTTATTGTAATAGTCGCCGAGCTGGAGGATACGGTCCCCGTCGTATTTGTAGGGTGGCCGTCTTCTGTCGCGGACAATCAGTGCGCCAGTAGCTGTGATGGCCTGGAATCCCACGTGCGAGTGGTAAAAATATGTGCCGGCGTCGCCAACATCCGGGTGGATCTCGTAGTCGAAGAAGTGCCCCGGCGGGATGGGCCACTGGCTGACTTGCGGGGCGCCATCGGAGAACGGCGCAGTACGCTGCGTGAGACCGTGCCAGTGCTAGAGTAATTTATGGCGCATCCGGTCAGCATACGCGAACTGATAGGATTGAAAAGCTGCCGAAGATATGGATTCTTACGACGGTCAAGTTGTACTCCAGCATGTCATTGTACACGCGCACCCACGTCTTCTGCCCCTCCCTCAGATACAATGTCGGTCCGGGGCTGGTTCCGTTCAACAGAACCGAGAAGCGGGTGTCGCATGCAATCGAATCGTTCTGCGCCGTGGCGCGCAGCACGTAATTCGGCGCGAACGACCGGCCATGATGTGCAAACTTTGCATCGGACAGCGCAACCAGGAGAGTGATAAGAATGAAGAGATAAGACCAAAGAACGGATGACGGTGTCGATTGATACCGCCTATCCATGTTGCAAACACGGCAGACCGCAGCAGCGTGTTATCGTAAAGTGTATGAAGTGAATAGTAGCAGATACGCACCTCGCTCAGGCAATCCACATCTCGACTCACGGCTCTTATTTAAGTTCGCGCTCCCCGTGCGCCATATTTTCAGCCCTAACCTCAACCGTCGCGTCATGCAATCGCTCGCTAGACGTCCGTGACCAGGTGAGACCCGCAATCGATGCGTCGCCGCCGGGAAACTCATGCTTACAAGTCTCTCCGGCTCGGCATGTAAGCACATGCGTGCGTCGCGTCATGTACCAGGAAGGAAAGCCATTGACGTTTCCGGGATGCAGCATTCGCATTCCCGGGACACGATGTCTCGAACCCTGCCCGCTCGTTCAGATGAGTATCCTGACCGCCCGCCTTAGTAAGAGAATCAAATTTGATCAAATCATTGATTAAAACTTAAAATTATAAAACCGGCCCATGTTTCTTGGAACCAACATATCCCAGCTGCACGGCCACGTAAAGGAAAGAGGGATCCTGTGAAGGAAGTCCGACGGGGAACCTTGAATTTCAGAGCTCGTACTAGCAAGTACTCGCGACGAGGCCCGCTGACGTCCCAACTGCCGATTCGGGCGATTAGCCGAGACCTGTAGCGCGAGTTGCGCTACCAGAACGTCATATATGGAGTGTGGCAGCAAGGCAAACTGGACACTCGCTGGAGGTGTGATCTATTATTGCAACAGCGTTTCGTATAATCGATCGATGCGCCTAGTGGGATAGATTCACTAGACTGGAGCACTTTAGTATACGGGCGATCACTCTGAATACGCCCTGAAGAGATTGGAATGGCTTACGTGAGAATTACCAGTCTCGGGGTAGGCTCGACCTGGTTAGCAATCCAGAAATAATATCGCGACTTCTGCTTTCTAAGGATAGCTAACATGCTACATCCAATAACTGGCGGCTGAGCATATAGCCATAGCCACGCTACTCTACGACGTGACGCCTGGTGGATATCGACCTGGACGCCAGCTCCGTTGTTGTGAATTCTGCGTTGCGGCGTTACACACTATCATTCCAAAACGGGAAAGTTTGCACCCTGCACAGAATAGGGCAAGCGCAGCCAGACAATCAAAAATTACAAAAAAAATTAAACGAAACTGGCGACCAGCCAAGACAACAGAACAGCTTCACCAACATCGACCCATCTGTCACCGCCACGACCCCACGACACCCTCTCCACATCACAATCATCCCCCAACCGACCTCGACACCATGGCCAAGGACAAGGACGCCGCCGCCGCCGTCAAGGACGCCTCCAAGAAGCGCAAGCGGGACGGCTCCCGGTCCCCCTCGCCCCTCGCCGACCCGTCCTCCGCGAAAGTAACAAAGTCAAAATCCGACAAGAAGGACAAGAAGGACAAGTCCGAAAAGAAGGAGAAGAAAGACAAGAAAGACAAGGCCGAGAAGAAGGAAAAGAAGGAGAAGAAAGAGAAGAAGGCGAAGGACGATGGCGCCGACGCGGCGGACACATCGATGGCCGACGCCGACGACGTCGAGGAGAAGGCGGTCAAGATGGAGATTGACACCGTCGGAGCCACACCCGTCGTCCTCCCAGAATCGCTAGTACCCTTCGCAAAGCCGCTAGCGGAGGGCAAACTCGCAAAGAAAGTACTCAAGACGACGAAGAAAGGTGTGCAGACCCGGTCACGTTACCTCCGGTCGTAAGCTTCTGCTAACAACCACTCGATGCAATGCAGCCGCCAAAACCAAGGCCCTAAAGCGTGGCGTCAAGGAAGTCGTCAAAGCCCTCCGCAAATCCCCCAACCACGCCGCCGCCACCGCCTCGAAACCAGACGTCAAGACCCTCCCGCTACTAATCCTCGCCGGCGACATCTCCCCGCCGGACGTCATCTCGCACCTGCCCGTCCTCGCCGAGGACCACGGCATACCTTACGTCTTCGTCACGAGCCGCGCCGAGCTAGGCGCTGCGGGGGCGACGAAGCGGCCGACGAGCGTCGTCATGATCACGCCGGACAGCGCGGGCAAGCGACGGGCTGGAAAGAAGGACAAGAAGGGCGACGATGCAGATAAGGAGGATAAGGGGCTGGAGAAGGTCAAGGAGGACGAGGAGGAGTTCCGGAGTAGCTATAAGGACTTGATGAAGGATGTTATGGGCGTCACAAAGGCACTGGCCGTGTAGAATGGGCTTGGCTATTCACACGGTATCATTGACCGATGGGGGGTATCTATATACCATGGTTGGGGTCTCTTACCGGATATCTACATGTGATTGTGGTTCTGAACTCCTACTTTCATCCGTTCATGTTTCGCTCGTTGGTTCGGTCTGGCATTGAGAAGCATCGTGGCGCTTCTTGGTGCTAGACTATTGTTGGTCTAGGTCTAGGCTCTGTTGCTATTTTCACTCTATAGTTCAAGCTGTACAATACGTATACTCTATGTAACTTTGGTAATTCGTACAAAAGACCCGCAAACGCCAGTCACCCGCTGGATATCGATACAACCAGTATGTACAACCAACCCATCAATCGAACGGCAATCTCCCAACGCTCCTTAGGGCGCCCTTCTCGCCCGCTTCCCGCGCCGCTATCGATGTAGGCACCTTGATACCACAGCACTCACCCCAGCTGCTATGCACATGCCGCATCCCCTCGCGATCCAACTGCCCCATCAGCCTCACCACCTCCTCCGCCGTCCTCCCCGCGGCCTCGCCCTCCGCTTCCGCCGCCTCCTCCGCCTCGACATCCTTCCCCATTCCCTCCGCCGCAGGCAATATCCCGCCGAACAGAAAGTGCTGCATGACAGGCAACTTGCCCACGACCTCCTTCTCCCACATCTTGACCATGCCGACGTTTACTTTCCCCCAGCTTTTCGCAGCGGAGATGTCGTCGAGCATGGGTGAGTGCCAGCGCAGCGTTGCGGTCGTCTTGACGCTGTTCACGAAGCGGATGCAGTCGAGGTAGAGGTAGTCGTCCGCGAAGGCGGCGAGGATGTCCGGTTGGTGGATGGATAGCGGGCGTAGATGTTGGTGGTGGAAGAGCTGGGCGGAGCCGAAGACGAAGGGGAGGAACTGGTAGTCGTCGAGGCCCCAGACGCCGTGGGAGCCGGCGGGTTCGAGGTAGTATTCTTGCTGGATTGTGCGCATGATACGCAGGTAGATTGGCAGGACGTGTAGCGGGATGGAGGGGAAGGCGGCGGCCGGTAGAACGGAGAGTTGGTGGAAGCAGAGGCTGGATTTGTGGAGTGAGCATTGTAGGTGAGGGTGCGGTGGGGTTGCGAGAGCTTACAGCCAGCAGATGAAGTTGAGCTCGTGGCCGGAGCCGTAGTCGATGCGGGTGCGGTTGCCGAAGGACTCGAGGAGGTACGTTGTTAGTTCTGTAATCGCGCCGCTAGGGAGATCTAATTTCATGTCCTCGTGTATACTCTGGCTGTCCTATCGAACCGTCAGCTTCCTACTCGTAGTCATGGAGGCTTTTATGCTGCCAACCTTCTCCAGCGCGTCGTAAAAGTTCCGGAACCCCTGGTTCCCGAACCTGCTGCCTCCATTATCCACCCTCGGATTCGACTCTACCAGCTTCTCTACTCGTGCCAGTACTGCTAGTATCGCCTTGATGACTGGCGGCTCATCCTCGTCCTTCAGTCGGCTCGACAGCGGGCGGTCCAGTGAGGCCTCGTTGAGCGATAGGACAAAGTCGAGCAGCAGCCGGTACGTAGGAGACTCGTGGAAGAGGGTCAGGTCGCCGGGTGTCACGATCTTGCGGACAGGGGCCGTGTAGGATATCGAGGGTTTGTCGGGGAGCGTGAGTGGCGCGGAGGGCTTCGGTGGGATCGCGGGGGTGCGGTCCTGTCGCGTCTTGCGGGGAGCAGGGAGCTTGAGGTCCGCTTGCGGCATCGTTGTATCGACCATGGTGGCTATTGATATCTCCGCCGTGATACTTGGGTTGGTGGTTCGTAGGCAGTTCAATCGATCGATGGTGAAGTCAAGATGGTGGGAACGTGGAGGTGGCGGTATCGAGCTCGAGGTTGTTAATCAACCGCGCTTGCCGCATCGGGCAATTCCTACCAAACCCGGAAATTCACGACTCAACTTTCAACTTCGCACTTCTAGCTTCTCGTCTCGAAATCCCAAAGATTGAACGCCATCATCCACGGCATCTTCAGCATGGTGGCGCTGCCAGCTCCCGATATCGAGCTCAGCCCGCTCCCACAGGCCGACGGCTCTTGCCAGTACACCTGTCCGACCTCCCGCACGACCGTCCTCACCGCCGTCAACGGGCCCATCGAAGTCCGCGCGAAGGACGAGCAGCCGAACAATGCCACCGTCGAGGTCATCGTCAAGCCGGGCATCGGCGTAGGCGGTACGCTCCGCCCTCTTTACCCCCCTCTCTTTACATTGCTCCATCAGCTAATCAGTATCTCGTCATAACAGGCATCCGGGAGACCCGCCTCTCGACAATCCTGCAACAGACCCTCACGTCGCTGATCCTCACCTCCCACCACCCGCGCACCCTCATCCAAATCACCGCGCAGATACTCCAATCCGAAGACCACACAACTTTGTCACTACTGCTCCCGCCGCTGCTAAACTGCGCCGTCTTCTCCCTCCTGCTCGCGGGCATCCCGCTGCGCACGACAGCGTGGACCGTCCACCTCGCCGTGGTGCCGCCACCCAGTGCCAGACACGACGGCGACGAAATGCAAACGGACGAAAAGAGCACAGCTACCAGCATCGTGCGGAATCCGAATAAAGCAGCCCTGTCACGGGCGTCGAGCAGCCACGTCCTCGCGTTCTCAAAGGAGGGTGAAATGCTGCTCGTCGAGTCGTTGGAGTGTACTGACGGCGCGGGTGGGGCGTCAGCCGACGGGCAAGGTTGGGATCTGGACGAGTGGTTCACCATCATGGATGAGGCGCAGAAGCTGTGCTGCGAGGATGGCGTGGCAGTGATCCGGGAGGTCCTGGCGCGGCAGAAGATATTCTGAATACAATAAGATACCTATAAACTGGCGGAATTGTACGATATTGGGCATTTTATAGACAAAAGCATGTTTTGTAACGGTTTATACACAGCATTTAAAGACCACGCGGGTGTTTCTACTGCTATTTCGTGGAAATGCATTGGCAGTTACTTTTATCTATCCATCCATTACAGTTCGTAAGGTTATTCATTCTAGATATGCCCTACACCGTATGCCTATCGATATAATCCCCCGCTGAAAAATACACTCTACGCCCGCAGCTGCTTGCGCGCAAACGTCGGCAGCACAAAGCTCGCCTCGTGGATCCGCGCGTTATAGTACCGGCACAGCTTCTCCTCCTCCTCCTCAGACCACCGCCGCAGCGGCTTGGTCACATCGCGCCCTTCCTCCTTGCAGCAGACCATGAAGCCGATCTGGCCGGACGGGTAAGTCGGGATCGTCGTGTACGCGTATTCGGCAACCGGGAAGATCTTGCGACAGTCCTTCTTGAGCCGCTCGATCAGCGACAGATGGAGCCATTGGTTCTCCGCTAGCGGACGAAAGAGTCGCGAGAGAAAATAAAAAATTAGCCTGTCGATCCTCATTCAAAGTGCAACTGTCAAGTACGCTGGAGACGAGAGGAGAGTGTGTTATGTTTTAAAGGAGTGACAAATCCGAGGAAGAGCAGGGTGGGAAGACAGCGTCGGCGTAAGGACCCCGGCCCAACCATCGGAAGGGCAAAAGAAGACTGCAACGGTCTTCTCGCCTGACGTCGATGAGGCCGGAAAAAGTACAAGACGGGGTTCCCTGTCGCTGGCGCTGAGTTACTTCCCCCCGCGTTATCCTTCCTCTTTCCTTTGACCTTTTCTTCCTTTTTTCTGGTAACGACTGTCTCTTTCTCTTTTTTTGGCAGGTCTTTTTAGAAATCGCCACCATCTTCAGCGGTACAGGAAGGATGCGGGGATACACTGATTGGGATAGAGAATGGGAAACGAACAACCTTGAGTCGTGATGACCCCTCCGTCCTGTGCGCAAATTATTAGCCGGCCACTTCCACGAATATGGGATACAGTATATACGCACTCGAAGAGCGCCCTTGAGGAGCTCAAAGTACGGAAGCTCGAACAGGGTCTCGGCAGGGCCATCCGGGTCGCTGGAGTCGGTGATGATGACATCGAACGCGTTCTTGTAGTCGGCCAGGAATTTGAACCCGTCGCCAATGTGCACGCGGACCTTGTCGTTGCTGTAGCTGCAGGACATGCCCTTCAGGTACTGCTTGGAGACGCGGATGACGGCCTCGTCAATGTCGCAGAGGACGGCCTCCTCAACGCACTCGTGCTTGACGACCTCGCGGAGCACGCCGCCGTCGCCGCCGCCGATGACGAGCACCTTCTTCGGGCACGGGTGCGACATCATGGCGAGGTGCGTGATCATCTCTTGGTAGGAGAACTCGTCGCGCTCCGTGCACTGGATGACGTTGTCGAGGACCAGCACGTTGCCGTAGTCGGTGCTCTCGAAGACCAGGACCTGGGGTGTCGTTAGTAGTGGAAGGCAGGAGAGGCGATGAGGTGACGCACATCCTGGTAGAGGGACTTCTCGTGGTGCAGGATCTTCTTGACCTTGAGGGTCATGGCCTGGCCGGACCACATGTCATTGATCTCGCGGAACCATCTGCGAAAGTCGGTCGTCGGTTAGTGGCGGGGTAGTCCCTACACGCCTGCAAGAGGGCGACATACCCATCTGCAGAGAGTCAGCGAGCTTCTTCAGCGACGGGATCGCGGGGATCTTACCAACGATGGTGGGGTGAGTGAGGGGCTTTGCTTCTTCAGACATGGCGGGCAGTCGATGGACACAGCGACGGTTGTACGATCGAGCGAGCGTGAGCGATGGAGATCCAGATCTCTATTATACTTGACAAGTTAGAAGAAAAAGAAGACCAATTCAACAAAATGGCGGTTGAGGAGAACAGATAAAACTCACCAGCGAGAAGCAGCGGACAGCAGGCACAAGAGCAAACCGGCGATGGTGTCTTGAGAAGAATTGAGTTTTAATGCCCCCCCGCGACCCTTTTAAGGCGCCAATGTATCTTCCTCGCATCCACTCCCGCTGCCTGCCTGAAAATTCAAAATTTTCATCCCGCGCGACTTTTTTTTTGTCTCGCCGGCGCTGCAGGGCGAGGGGGCTAGCACTAGAAGAGCTGCCCCGCTATCCGATTGGCGCGGGTACTGACGTATGCGGTATATTTCTGCACGTCAGGTGGAGCTCTGCGCGACATGGGTCTGCGTATTCCTGTTGCGGCATGTGCTGGTGCCTATGCATTGAGCGCTACGGCTTCAATTGGAGTATCGCGACTTCATTCAATGCTCGAAGACATGATCACGGAGATACGCTGGTATTCACTTCGCCATGTCGGAACTCTGCATCTCGAAATTTTGCTGTCGAAGAATGCAACACTGTCAACGCAATCATCTGTCCACCATCTTCAGATCTTAGTGTTTCGCAAACGAGTATGTTCTCTGGAATAACTCCTTGAACCTATTAATCTATTACATATCGAAGGATCCGGCACTTTTACCACATAGACACATATCTAGACAAAACTCGCATGATTGTCCTAAACGTATGTACTCATAATCCATGCCAGTAAAGTACACCTGATAGAATGCACATCTCCAAACTCCACAGTCCCCATTGCAAAAAACAAACGACACACCCACAATACCCATCAATCCATAATCAAGTACGGCCCACCCTTCCAGTGCCCCCGCACACTCACAACCCCGACAACCCCCTCCTCGAACGCCCGCTTGCCAATCTCAAGCAGCTCGCCCGCCGGCAATCCGTCACAGAGCCGTGTATACCGCTGCTGCACGCTCGGTCCGCCGGCGCCGGCGCCGAAACAGGATGCATCATACGGTATTCGGAGCGCCACCCGCGTCATCTTCTCGCGCGTCCGCACCGTTGCGGGTATTTCTTCCCGCTGCTTTTCGTCCTCGAGGGTCGGTGTGGCGGGTAAACTGAACGACGGCGGCGGGAGGGGTATGCCTGAGATGCCGCGGGTGTCAGATGCAGCGTTAGCGTCGGACGGCGGCGTTGGGATGTCCGGGACGCGGATTGGAAGTAAGGTGGGTGAGCCTGGCGGTGTCGGCAGCGTGGAGGCGGAGGTGGTGGGAGGGTGGAAGAGCTCGCTGCATATCTTGTTAGTGTAGAGGTCCAGCGTGCGAAGGTTTACGCAGCGGCGGATAGCGGGACATAGGTGTTCGGTCGGTGAGATGTCCATGAGCTCGTGCCGGCTACCTTCGCCGTCGCCGTCGGCGTCCCTGTCTGTTGGGTTGTAGGCGGTGTGGAGGCGTGATTTTATGATGTCGAGGGATAGATGGTGCAAATTGTGGCCATATGCGGCTAGGAGAGCGCGTGTGTTTGCGAGGGTTATGGCGGTGCAGGAGCGGACGGACAGCGTGCGGAGGGTGCGTGTGGATGCGACAATGGAGCGGAGGAGAGCGTCGTCGAGAGTGGACAGCGATGCGAGTTCCAGCTTGTCGAGGGAGGCGAATGCGCCGACGGGTAGCTCGGCGTGTTTTCGTACCGCTGTGTCGGCGCGGGAAGTGACGCCGTCGAGCGTCAGACTTTTCAAAGCTGGGAGAGCGGCCAGCCGCTGCACGAGACCGTCGATGGGGTCTGCGAGCTCCCATTTCCCGTTCCTGACAGCGACGGACTGCAGCGTAGCATGTCCGTTCTTTTCCAGCATCTTGTCAACGGTGGTGAAGGCACCCGGAAAGTCGGCCGTGATAGCCTTGAGGCCGGGCATGTATCCCGCCAGCGTTGCTACAGCCGCGAAGACATCGTCGTGCGGCTGCTGTTCGTGCTGCTGCTCGACAGTGACTATAGCGCCGATGCTGTCCCACCGCAGCACGAGCCGCTTGACGTACACGCCGACGGTCTCCGCGACACCGCTGTCAACGAGGTGGTGGAGCGCAGCAACGCTCTTGACGGAGATGCTGTCGAAGAGGTAGGGCATGCATATCGCGCGCAGTTTGCGGTTCGTCAGCGCGAGGCCGCGCAGGGCGGGCTTGGAAGGTAGATGACCAAGGATCGCGAGGAGGAGTTCGGCGGGGAGGGCGGTCAGCG
Source organism: Drechslerella dactyloides (assembly GCA_020064725.1). Classification (NCBI taxonomy): domain Eukaryota; kingdom Fungi; phylum Ascomycota; class Orbiliomycetes; order Orbiliales; family Orbiliaceae; genus Drechslerella; species Drechslerella dactyloides. The sequence goes on from JAGTWJ010000019.1 coordinate 2,376,031, forward strand.
AGCGGGTGTCGCAGTCTGTCGCCATGTCGTGACGTTCAAATGTGTATTTGCGATATTGGCGTGAATGGAGGAATGTCGTGATATCGTGGTGAGTTGGGTGTTGGATTGTGGATTTCCAGAATGGTGTCAATTGACGTAATGCGAAACCGCTGTATCGATACCCAGCCGACACTCCAGATAGTCCCTAATCCGTCCGTGATATAATTCTGATGCCGTGCGGTTCGAGGTTATAGGATGGATGAATATGAAGGGAGTTTAATATTGCCGGAGCCCGCTGTCGAGCTTTACTATATTTTGATCACCCAGCGCAGGCGGCTGGGAATATATACACCACAGATCAGAAAGGCGACCGGCATATAAAAATCATCCACACGACTGGGCATGCCAGAAATGGTGCAATTCACGTCACCGCTCAGCTCATTCCCCCTCTTAATCCACATTCCTGCTTCCACTTACTCGCACACAGCATAACCACCATGTGTGCCAGTTATTCCACTCGGCCCATCCCGATTAAATTTCACCAGCTGGATGTCCGGACGAAACGGCCAAGCGAGCTCGCGCGGATCAGCGACCGGCGGCCAATAACCCTGCGCTGCCTCGACAGGGAACCCACCTCGCCGTCCAGCGATGGCAAACAGGAAAAAAAAAAAAAAACTTCTGTATCACGCACACGATACAATGATTTTGAACCTGCAATTTCGGTCGCTGTGCTAACGACCGAAAGCTGTCCGGCTCGGACAGCCGGGAACCGTCCGTTGGCCGACCTCGCTGCGCGGCAGTTCGCTCATACCTGAGCGAGCGAGCATATACGAAGCGTGGGGAGGGCGGTGGAAGCCAGCAGCTCGATCCGGCTGGAGCGCGACGCACGCACAACTACAATCTGGTTAGCATCAGTGTGAGGTTGGTTTTGCCAATATATATTCGTACTACATTGTTCGCCCACGCTAACTGTTCTAATTCGTGGGGAGGCATTTCCTGCGCTACTACCCAACATGGGTACATTGCTAGTTATTCCCAGTGCGCCAGTCGCAGTCTCACTGGAAACTTACATATACGACGGTAAATTCAATTCGATTCGGGTCGATTCTTACTACCACTGATTCGAGAGAGGTCATGCGCCCGCCCGCACAGGACGTAAATGCGCTCACGTTGATCGGTACATAACACGACCGACCACGACTGCCGACAGCTCGAGTCAGCCCTAGCTCATTACCGACCGAAATATTTAGTACCAAGTCCATGTATGAATGCAGCACACCCCACCGACGCATAGGAAACGCCCGGGCTTCCCCACACTACTAGACTCTAATTTGGACTTTTGACTCCGACTTCCCTGCTGGTTGGTTCCTGCCGGTCCGACGGGCTGAGTTTGGGGTGGTTGTGTTAATCCGGGGTATACCCGCAGGTCTGATCAGCTGGCGTGCTGCATTAAGCTTAAACTCGACCGCATATTAGCCGTCAACCGATTTTTTTTCTCTATTATCCTTCGGTGGATATTTCCATGTCGACGAGGCTGTATATTGATTTTTGTGGGTGGGTTCGAGGATTGGCATATTGGAGGGACTTGGAGCATGCGTGGAGTGCAGAATGCTAGCTTGCACAAGAGAGAAGAATTGGAAATGCGGGGAAATGTTTTGACCCCCATACCTTGAGCTCCGAATGCAAGAAAATTTTCGTCCTGCACGAACATCTGCAATGCCACTACGATACTTGAAAACGAAGTGCTTGCCAGACTACTTAATTAGTATGTGCGTGTCGTCAAGCAGAGCTCCGCCTGTAATCTACGATATTCGGCAATCTGGTTCGCGTGACAATTATAAATTCATTGCAATTCGACAATTAATCGCCAACATGACGTCGCGAGACGGACAGCTGTTTTTCTGCAGACGACACCAATCAGTCGTGCAGTGCAGCCACTCCTCGCAAGCTAAGGATGGCGTCCGGTTCACAAGACAAACAGCCAGTGCACTGCTGTGTAACTTCATTTCTCGCTCGCGAACACGATATCCCACCGTCTGGTGCCCTCGTGGACAAACCGGCAACCGACCCGCTGGGCGCGGACTGTCTCCGTAGCACCTATAAGACGATCCGATTACCAATTTGTACGACGTAAAGGCAAGATCAATTCGAATTCTCTGGGCTGTGTAATTGTTACCCTGGGTGTTATATTAATATTGGCGAACGCTGACCCAGCAGCTAGCTAAGATCTTAAGAGCCGACCTGGATATTTCGATATTGGTCTCGACCCCGAGATTACCTGGATATAGTAGCTAAGTAATATTGATTTTATATTGCAAGCCAGGGCAGCGTCCCCCGCGACCGTCAATGCATTACCAAGTATTGCGAGTTGGTAAGGTACTCGCCCAACGATCCGTCATGCGCGCATATGATGGGTGCGAAGAAGCTAGTCTCGAGTCCAGACTTGCCTGAAGATTATGAAGAAGCGGGCGCGCCGAATCTCACGATCTGGCTCCTTCCAACCTCGTGCGCGCAATTATATACTATGGATATATAATGTATACACAACATCCGCAGATGCATAAGTATATATATGAACTGCACATATAGACCAACAATGCAAGCGCTGCTCGCACCTGTCGAAACAGGATAGGTGCGTCGACCATCGAATCGCACATTCTACAATTATTCCCTCCATCCGGCCAGCCTACTGCCTACCTACTTGTAGTTATCCAGCTTGATCATTCGCACACTAGCTAGCTCTGGTCTTAGTCTTGAGCGTACTCAGTCTGTTGCTGTTGTTTGTTTACATTTTGTTCGTTCTGAATTCGAACGGTGGACTAGGTAGCTACCTTTACCCGCCCGCCCGCCGGTCTAGCCTCAGTTCACGATCGAGCTAGATCGCAAATAGTCAATGAATACGTAATGAATAGGATCATGGGGGTACGCATCCCAAGTATACTACGTAGCAGTGCTGTAATCATGAGGCCAGACCGCATATGTATACATGCAGTCATGCAACCGTAACCAGCCAGCCAGCGTGGTTAGTCATGCACCGGTTACCACGTACGACACAAACAATCGAACCGTTTGTTTACATATCCGCATACATGCACGAAAATTCAAGTGAGAAGCTGCAGAACTGCAGCCATCCAACCAACCGAGCAAGGAAGCATAAACTGCAAGGACGCGACGTGCCGGCTGCCCGCTGTCACAATATCACACGACCAGGTAATCTTCGCTCGTTATCGCCGCGGCCCTCCCTCCCGTCCCAACCAACGAGCCAACATACAACAACGCCGTTGGTCCGTAACAACAACGTCGTTGCATACATACACATATATACAACCTCGTCGTCCGAACGATGCGACTCGTGATTCAGGTCAAGGAATGTGACAGGCAGGGATTCCCCTGTCCCGCAACATACCATCTACGCCAAGTGCCTAGGTAGATGCCTACCAGTCACGCACGCACGATATATACCTAGGTACATTACGTAGATATCACATACCACCCGTCTATCGATCGATCGATACCCGAATCCAAGAATGCAGCCCAAAACCTGATTACCAACAATAAATTTCAACGTATTATATCGTATAGCGATATCGATGAGGTTGAATAGTATTCACGCAAGCTAGTATAGTAACCAGACCAGCTGGTACAATGATCCGCTCAACAGGATGTAGGTGAAGTGTAAAAATATTATAAACCAGCATCTATAATATACAATGATATACACACGGCATCCACTGTGACCTGCCGTCTCCAATATACAGCCCCCATCCACCACAATCTCTACTCCAGAAATAAAGCGAACGAGAACAACGACGAAAAGATAGAACAAACGCAAGAAAAGGTATCGCGGCGAGCGGTAAAAGTAGGTAGTAGGTAACAAACGCAGCAGAGAGCGAAGCACCCGATAACAGCAAGTTATCGCCAGAAAAAAAACCCCGTCGTAACGAAACGTAACACAAAATCCCCAGAACGATCACAAAAGCCACAGAGCAAAGTAAACACAAGGAAAGGAATCGTCATGAGTCGTTAGTCGTAATGTGATATGATCCAATATGATATGAATGAATGAATGCAAGCAATGCAATACAATCCCAAACCAGCCAGCCGCTGTCATCAGTCGTCTCGTCGTCGCAGAGAGTATTAAGGAGGATGTAGTCTACTGCGGCGTCGAGGCGCCCTGGCTGACGACCCGCCCGCTGACCTTGCGCACGCGCCCGTCGCGCGTGTGGTTCATCGCACCGATCCGGCGCACGGCGCGCACCTTGGAGCTCGAGATGCCGTTGCCGCTCTTCGCGACCATGTGCGGCGGCGTCTTGTCGCCAGAGATCTTACGAATGGTGATCGGACTGCCGAGCGGCGTCGTGCTGGCGGCGGGGCTGCCGCTGCCGGCGTTGGCGGCCGAGCGAGAGGTCGGCGTGGCGGCGACGGTGGTGGAGTACGTGTAGCTTACGCTGCGGCGCTTCTCGACGCCCGCACGAGGGCTCCGCGAGCTGAGCCGCTTGGCGGTGATGCGCAGGTGCAGCTCCTCCTCGGAGAGCTCCTCGGCCTCCATGCAGGAGGTGTTCTCGTCGTCCGTATCGACGCGGATGCCGTCGACGTACTGCTTCTGGTCCTGGCTGTAGCGGTTCGGGCTGAAGAACTTGGCCGAGTTCTTGCGCGGCTGGCCCGGTGTCGGCGCGGGGAGGTGGTCCGGCGAGATGTCGTTGGCGAGGGAGGAGAGCTCGCCGAGGATGGAGCGGCGCGGCGGCGGTGTCAAGTCGTTCGGGGTGAGGTTTCTCGACCGGTGCTTGGAGGATTGGCGGGTGGCGATGGCGGCGGCGGCGGCAGCGACGCCCTGCTGGTCTTGGAGGACCTGGATCTGCGAGAGGAGGTCTCTACGCTCCTCGGCGTACGCGTCCTCGAAGGCCCACTGGCGGATGGTGTCGTGCTTGATGTGCATCCAGTGCTGCTGGGGGCCGACGACCATGCCGGGCCGCATGAAGCGCATGTAGGCGATGCACTCGTTGGCGGAGAAGCCGTAGCGGTAGATGAGGTAGGCGCCGATGAGGCAGCCCGTGCGGCCGAGGCCGGCCTTGCAGTGGACCGCGATCTTCTTGCGGTTGGCGATGGTCTTGTTGCAGACGTTGATGAACTTGCGGATCATGCTGTCGGTGGGGCAGGTACCGTCGTCAAAAATCATGTCGAGGTGGGTGATGCCCATCTTGTTGAAGTACTCGGCCGGGTACAGGTGCGAGTTGAGGCGGACGACGAGGCCGACGTCCTCCGTGTAGAAGTAATCGAGCACGTTGCGGAAGCTCTCGGTGAGCTTTGTGGCGGCCAGCTCCTCCAGGTTCGTGGGGAACTTACCCCCCTCGGGCTTGTGTCTGGCGAAGAACTCGTTGGTGTACTGGAGCTTGGGGCCGAGCTGGCCGTTGGGCAGCTTCTTGGGCGGGGGCGGAGGCGGGAAGACGGGGGAGGCGAAGGCGATAAAGTCCGGCGAGACCCAGTTGAAGTCGCCCTGGTCGACGCGCTCGAATCGCTCGTAGGCGTCGACGTCGAAATATTTCAAGGAGAGGAGCCGGTTCTCCTTGGCGCGAAAGATGCCGTAGAGGACATCCTGGACGGAGATCATGTAGTCGGCCTGGGAGTAGCCGGCGTCGCGGAAGGGCATGAGGGGGGGGTCGAGCTGGGCGATGGGGGCGAGGGCGGCGTGCGGGGCCCAGTCCTGGCAGAGGACGAGGTAGGCGGTGACGAGGCAGGCGGCGTTTGCGCGGCTCTTGGGGTCTGAGCGGGACCAGAAGACGATCTGGCGGTTCTTGTTCTCCCGCGCGGACATGTAGTCGTGGAGGCAGACGGCGAAGCGGTAGAGGTGGCCGATGTTGAAGGGGCCGAAGTCCATGTGGAACTTGTTGTAGAAGAGGCGGTCGTCGCAGGTGAAGAAGATGGGCCCGCGGGTCTTGGACGGGGTGGAGGAGACGGTGGACTTGCCGCGGGGCAGCTTGGAGGGCGAGTTGCGGCGGATGGGCGAGAGTTTGGCGTCTTTGGCGGCGGACTGGCGGTCGGCCTTGCGGGGGAACGGGATCACGGTCGAGCTCGTCGGCGGCGAGCTGTACGACGCGAGGTACAATCGATCTAACACCACAGTTAGCACTACACAATACATATATACACATCACAATGACATACACTTGATCAGTTCCACGACGAGCCCGTTGGCGGACTTGATCTGGGGCGGCGCGGGGAGAGCTGAGGCCGGGATGGCGGCGGGCAGGTTTGGCGGCGGCGTCTTGGGAGTGCTGGGGACGCCGACGCCGGGGCTGGCGCCGCGGCGGGGGGTGGAGACGGCGGACGCCTGGGGCGGCATTTGGCGGGCGGGGAGGGGACGGAGGCGGAAGGGCGGTATTTTGGCGATGTTCAGAAGGGAGAGGTGGTGGTGGTGATGGGGTGATGTTGAGAATCCGTCGATGGCGATGTCGATGTCGTCGATGGTGATACAAGACGGGAAGGGGGAGTTGTGAGAGGTGAGATGGTGGAAAGGGAAGATGCTGCTGCGGGCGGCGGAGGTTTATGCTCTTGTTTCTCTTCTCGACCGAGAGCAGCAGCTCGCAATAAATAAATAAGGAAGTAATTATTGAAGAATAACAACAATGGGTGAGTGAGCGTCTGCGCATCGCATCTATTTACACTATTTGCAGCCTTATTTACAGCACAGCTTGGTGTTGAGTCCAGTGTTTGTTGTGGTGGCCCCGAAGCAGCTGTTTGTTGTGTGTTATACGGGCACCCCTGCTGGACCCTTCGCCGGCGCCGGGAACAGCCGAGCTGCAGCGCCAGCCTGTTCCTGCAGGGTGGGTAACCACAGCAACGACTACTCCCATTCTCCACTCTTTTTTCCACAGCTCTCCCGGTCACTTCTCACACTCCTCCCCAGCACTCTGCTAGCGACAACAGCTATGGCCGACTTTCCGCATTCCCTGTGCGTCCCCCTCCCCCAATCTGTATACATGTATATATGCTGACTAAGAACAGAGTGGTGGACGTGCCGCTGCCGTCGCCGCGCCTGGCCGCGATCCTCGCCCGCTCGCTCGCCGTCGACAAGGAGCTCTCGCCCTTCGTCTCCCGCGCCTTTTCCGTCTCCTCGCCCTCCACGCTCACCATCGCCTACCGCGCCTCCACCGCCCGCATGCTGCGCGTCGCCGTCAACGGCTGCATGGAGAGCCTCAACCTCGCCCTGCACCTCTGCCAGGACCTCGACGTCGATTCTCTAGAAACCGATATCGCGGGCTGATATCGTCAACGATGGGATAATTGCCCGTCTGCGCATCATCGTACATGTTTATCACCGCCCGTATTGCATACCCGCTGTGGAGCACCCACCGACGCTTGGGAGTCTGCCTGTGCCGTGTCCCTCCGTCGTACTGCGGGTGTACCTGCGCATCATCATAGCTTCTCGACCCCACTTCATATCATCGTCCTCTTATCATCGCACTCTTATCGATCCGTATCAAATCAAATCAAATCAAACGACCATAGGCGTACACACCGAACACCGATCGTATATATACGAGCCGGACCCGCCATGGACGGTGGAACAGACAGTGGACTGCCCCTCTCCATCCGCCTCCCCCACAAACCCACCGCCGCCCTCTCCTGCACCCTCACCCCAGGCACCACCACACAAAATCTTTTCGTCGTCTTCCTCAACGGCCTCGGGCTCCCGCAGTCCGCCTGGTCGCCCGCCGTCTCCCGCTACCTCGCTCTCACAACGTCCCACCCGCCGCTGCTCACCTACGACCGCTACGGACAAGGCAGCACTACGACCCCAGACCCACAGGACGACGACCCGAACCCCCATCCGCCCGGCCAGCGACACGACCTCGCCTCCGTCGTGCGGGACCTGCGCTCCCTCATCGCCGTCGTAACTCCCACCGCCTTCCCAGGTCGCACGGACAGCTCGTCTCCCCCGCGTATCATATTCGTCGCGAACAGCATCGGGTGTCCTGTCGCACGGTACTATGCGCAGACGTACGACGGTGTGGCGGCACTGCTGCTGCTGGACTCGTACATGACCGACACGGAATTTGTATCACTGTACCCAGATCCTGATGCCGCAGAATTCGACGAACGGTCTTTACCAGATGGGATCACCGTGCCCGATATCCGTGCGGCGAGAGAAGGGATGGGGCGGCTGTTCCATCCGAGTGTCGTCAACAGCGAGGGGTTCTGGCGGGGCAACATCACCTCTCTCCTACCGCACCCTCACTCACCACGGCTGTACCTAGAAAATGGAGGAGGGGAAAGGGGGCCGTGGGTGACGGTCGTAGGACATGATTGGGATGTCTTCGCGGTGGAAAGCACACGGATGCCAGGCATGACGTCCGCCGTCGCGAACGCGTACACGAATCCAGCGTGGGCACGGTACAACGACGGACTACTACGGATCACGAGCGCGGACCGGGCGAAGGGGATGCGGGCGCCGCGCGCGGGGCACTTCATACAGCGGGATCGGCCGGATCTGGTCGCGCAGGAGCTGGCGCGGCTGGTGGCGTTGGTAGCGGGGTGAGCTGGAAGCTGCGTGTATGTGGAAGATAGCCCAGTATTAAGAAGCTCTGTGTTGAAGCCCGCAATACAAGACTGTGTGGAAGAAAGATGTAGAAGAAAGATGTAGATGGAAGCTGTAGATATAGATATGAGGTATGAGGTGGATGGTTCTGGAAGCTCGGCGGTGGGGGTATAAATAGCCGGTCCTCCCCTCTTCTTCTCACATCCTCCTCTCTCCCTCTTACATCTTCCTCCTCCTCTCCACCTCCTCTCCACCTCTGGGTTCATCCCACTTCATCTTTCCTACATCCACCTCCACCCCTATCCACTCTAGGAGAACATGAACCATCCTATATATATACTCTTATGATATCATGGAATGAAGATAGCTATTACTTCGATGCACCGCGCACAGGAGACGGTGTATGCATCTATATAACAGACAGTCACAGACCAGCGGATGCATCGAGACTACAGCATGCACCGTCAGGAATTCCACGATAAGGTCCTCATGATTACCGTATATACTACAACGAATGCAGGTATAGTATCGCTTGGAATGTGATAAGTATATGCACTACCGTACCGCTGGAACGATGCATGACACATCCCACAGATGAATCGCTAATCCGCATGATGATTCACGATACTGCGATGTCGTGATACGGTCGAAGAAGATCGCGATACCCATATGTCATGTCACGTCACCGAACGATTTCCTGAAGGACATCATGTCCCTTCGATAGGTGTATACTTGGCTTATACGGCATCGCATCCTCGAAGTGCGGTATGCCCACCATACACTGGATACGTTCCTAGAGAGGTGGCATGGAACATATATATATATGCAAGCGGATACTCAGCTTCATATGTGCGGAATTCGCCGAATTTCAAATCATGATCAGGGCAATGTGCTTTGGGATTCATGACACCAGTTCCCGTAACTCTTGAGGAGATAATATGACGTTATATATTATACTACCGGCAAAGATGAAGACTCCATGAGACGATTATGTTCTGTGCGTCAAAAATAAATGTCAACTTCAACTTCAATTTTGATGACAGACACTTACTTACTATCTTCAAGACGATACAAGGACAAATCTAGAATTCGACCCTTCTATGCAATGTGCAGCTCTACCATGCAATCACATCACGACCGCATGAGACCAGTCTATATAATATAAATATAACATCTACATTGTAAGTTCCTGTGACGAGGACATGAACCTGAACTCTTACATCGTATTCGAAGTACCTCACCTCACTTCGACGCTACATGCATAGTCTCGAGGCTGGCCTGAGACTACTTCACACGTACATACGCACCGCGGTAGACGCGAAACAACGAGCACGAAGAGCTAGCAGATGCAAGATCCTGGAATCTATGGCATGACATCAACATATCGATCGTTCGTATGAAGTACAGTACGTACATACACGCACCAGTACGCCACAACTACAGTAGCGCTTTATATGAATGACGAGACAATCTCCAATATACAGTGCAATAGCTGGCCAGTCAATAGCAGTATGAATTCGAACACCATGCAAAGACTCGCCCTAAATGTACCAGAAAGCGAGATTGATTCGAACGGTATCAACTTATCGTCGATGGCGTCGACGTTCAGTTTGGACGGAATCCAAATGTGCACTGAGGCTAGGGTACATCATAATATGACCAGCAAGACGATTACGTATCAGCGGCCACGGCTACCTATGGGGGCCCATGTTCAGCTGCGTGGTGACGAAGAATGCAACGAGCAACAAATGAGGATATTGCTTCGAAGAGTTAATCGAGCAATATTATGTCGACGAAGAAGCATGCAACCTGAATACGCATGACATCCCAGGATCTTGAATATAGGATCAAACTTAATATCAACAACTTCGACATTGCATTCAGCAGAGCTTATTCTCTTGCATCATGAGAATTAAACGATTACATATACAGCTAGTCACAATACACCACTCTCGAAATGAGATGTCCAGTTGCTCGTGGTGTACAGTGTCCAAGATCGAGAGCAGCGCAAGGAACAAAACGCAATCGTATGAGCACACTGCTGCGAAGGACGCCTATACACCAACAAATCCTATGTCGACGAAGGAGCGTGCAAACTACACGCGTGTCATCTAAGCAACATAATTGTAACCAACACCGCATGAACTGCGCAAATTGCGAAGCCTGGACATGTATCTCGACGTGATTCATTCGAAAATTTCTATCGAACCATGAATTCGGAATACAGTAACTGCACAGCGACTTCGACAAGGGAAATGCATCACCAGTACCAAATCGCCTGCGAAAAACATATGAACACGCGCGTGTTCCTAAGTGTCAAAACACATGCTACTCACACAAACATAAAACTTTCAGATCAAATGTTTCTACCTAACGGCGAAAAGATGATGGCACACAAACGGCAACCATGCATGAACATAGGAAGAACTCATGGAGCCGCCCACTAGCGCCTTCCATCTTACTATTCTGGCATGACCTGTTTACTCCACCGCGCAAAGATGTCTCAACGCGATGAACCAACCAAAGTAGGAAAATCCAGCTGGTATGACTATCTCATATTATACTATCGACTGGAAACGAGAGTCCCATTATGACGGCGTGTGCTGGCTATCTCACCTGCTATTCCTGCATGGTCATCGAGAATTATGCAATATTAGGTTACCATACATATACAATACAATATACGGTGCCAAGACTGCATACAAAAACCGACGCCACGCATCTAGAAAGCTATATCTTGAGAGAAATATAATATCAGCATAAACCCTCGCGAATGGGATGCTGTCACAGAACCATCCTTCTCCTTCCCGATGAACTGAATCAGGCGATATGCCACAGCAAAATGAGTTTGCAAGTTCACCCGACTACACATCAGCTCCTGAATATTTTATATATATACAAAGCGCTCAACACCAAAAAGCAAGGAAGATTTTATGTTCGACTGAGGTCTCGGGTAGTCGATCGTGGGCGGAATCCACGAATAAGATGGCGTTGGTCCCGATTTATTCCGACAGCAGCATGCATACGGAGGCATACCACTTGAATCCCCCACTGCATATGCTACAACTATCGTATCAAAGCATAAACATTAACGGCGCATATTACGACAACAAAATATGACAAAGAAAAACCGACGTAAGAAGTCCATGAATTCTAACTTGGGAATCGTCGTCACTCGTCCCACGAAAGCACTTATGAGAGATAACTCCCTTTCGAAGAATTATTATATTGAAGAAGCCTCCCATTCAACCATGACGATTCTGATTCTCAAAGATAGAATCCCGCTTCAGATGTCAGGGCTCGCTCGCGACCAAGAGATTGCACATGACAGCCGAAAGCCAATTACGAACTCGACCATCAGACAGAGATCTATGTCAGCGTCAACCATGTGCAATACACTCCAACAAGCAAACGATTCATAACAGAGTTTCCATGCATCCATCGTCGGAAAATTAACTTGAAGAAAACAGAACGCATGAGTTTCCTCCAATAGTAATACATGGGCCTGTACAAATGGTGCATTTGGCCGGCCAACAGATGCAGCTTTAAACACGATATCTAAAGTAACAAATTATGACTTCATGTTTCAACTTGAACTCGACTTCAAACGTGATCCTGATGATCCTCCAATCAGAGAGCATTGTCTACGTGCCCGGATGACCCTCCAACAGTTGGACAGCATCAGGTGTAAGAACAGACCAGATCATTTACATGCAACGAACGTCTTACCCACAGCGTGAAGTACATGGCCGCCGCACCAAGCAACCATGTCTACCAGTTCTCTATTGAATCTACTACATCGTCACAAATCTGTCTTCGCGATCGCTTGCATGAGTGCATATAAAACGCTAAACGCGACATACAGTTCATATTGATCATGACAGCGATATATATATACCACCCTCTCAAATCCCGGTTCCTTACGCTTCATCAATGCAGAGCTTCGAAAGAGGAACAAACCACCAAAATGCGATGTATATATCGAAAAGTAGACAAGGCAGGAAGCAGAGAAATGGAAACCAGCCGTGCACATGGAACACGATGTCTGTAGCTGCCGTACGACTTTTATACGACAGTTTCGCGTACACATGCACGATATCTCTAGAATACGTGTGATTCAAACCGCAAGCGCATGATCGTACTTCTACTACACAGACATGAGAGCACCATTCGACCTAGCAATAGGCTGGTGGCATGTCCACCTTGAGACTCGGGAACCCTAGTCTGCTATGGCATTCCACATCAAAATTTCGCACTACACTACATGTGGCTTTTTTTGACACTGGTCTTAAATGCATCTCATGACTCTATAATATCTATTGTCAAAGCTCGCAACATGATGCGGCCGGTTGTCGGATGAAGGCATCCCGGTGCGAATCCATGTCTACAGTCAGCATTAGTACACACCAGACGGATGAAGATTTATGGAAAATATATACCGCCGCCACCACCCCCAATATCAACATGCTCCCCGTGATGACGTATACTCCGAAATTCGGTACCCAAAAAACCATAAAACTCTGGATGAATAATCATGCACAAATATCCGAATCGACTGCAATGTGACGGCGTGTGCCTATCACTCTATCCCGTTGGATTCAGGAATCGACACAGCGAAAGATACCGCATCAGACTATAGAAACATCGCTCAACACACGCATGTGGTAGTATATATACGTATACACCTCGGCGTGCAAGGATTTCACCCTATTAGACCGCGAGTGGGATATGTTAAAAATCGATAACTTTAGAGATGACACCCCTCCGATATTATGTCCGGAAATATAGCCACGGTTTTTCATGGATCCACCAGCCAATAATGCAGTGACAGTCCGGCGCTTCACTATGAAAACTCTGAAGAGTGCGAGCTCATCGGTGCGATACCTAAAAATTCATCATGCACACTAAGCATGTAGACAGGGAAGGATCCAGATGGAGCATGCAACGAAAATACCGACTAGAATTCTATGTGCCGAATTTGAAGATATGCACAGATGATAAACCCTTGATATCATGCGCAGTCTTTCTCAACAAGTTGAATGGTTGTATACAACACCGATGGTACGACGGCGACCAGAAGAGAAATGAGCACATATGTCTATACTCAGAATCGCAACTTTTTTCCTCTACACCTACATGAACCCGAAAGCAGAGACCTGCATGGTGGTGTGGTGCGTGCCGCTAGCGCGTTAACAGGATGCATAGCTGCCATCATGCCTGACCGTACTGCCACGTAGCGGAGTTAAACGAAATTATTCGGAAAAAGATATGAGCCCTGGAATTTAATATAAAGCGGACCGTCCATCATTTCATGTCAATTGCCCACCGCAATATATCAACAAATCGAAGACAGACGCCGACATCATATGATACCGGACTCGCAGGCCAAACCCGCACAACGCCGAAGAGAGACGCTATGATACTATATACTTTATATATATAAAGAACGGCATTGACTGCAACACCAGTCCCTAGGAAATGATCGAAGGCGGTTTCCATGATATCAGTACAACACCGCTAGTCCCATAATGCCACCATGCATGAAAGTATTATGATGAAATCGAGTTCATCGTATGCAGCGAAACCCTTTTCGTCAGCATCTGTGTACGCCTTTAAATGTTTACAGGAATTAAAATCGGCACAAGAACGCTCGAGTACTCAATTCAAAAGTTATGAAAATCACGCCGCTAGCCGGAGAAACATGGGTAGCAGGCATCGCTCGGAGTAGCAAACACACAAGTACCACTTCCTCAAAGCATATACGCAACAGATATCATGAGATCTTGCTATCCCATTCATCATCAAGGGAAGTTATGGCATCTGCTACCATCACTACAACACAAGGCGATACAAATCCGCGACATGAACATGATTCTCTAGACTGATAGCCAGCAAATCTGCTGGAGAGCTATGAGTCAGGAGCCCCCTGAGCTTGCTTGCAAATGTGCAGGGTTATAAGATTAGCCCGAAACCAGACTAGACCCCACACATGTCTTGTGGTTACCAGGACTCAGAGAAAGACTGCATGAGAACAACAAAAACAGCATAGGGAGGACCCCGTTAACTTCAAAGGTTAAGGTTAAGGTTGCTCTGATACAGCCTCTGAGCAGTCCTTGATCACGCCGGATATAGCACTGACGACCTGCACTAAGGCAAAAACTATGCTATAAAAGCAACAATCAAAATATCGTTCCAGGAACGCCTATGCAACTATGCGCCTCCGCGTCAAGAAATCAATCTATGGCGCCTCCATCGTTGTTACTCAGACGCCTTTGTCACATGTGGTCAGGTTACCCCGTTAGTACAACGAGCTCCGCTACCTCCATGCGGAAGATCATGTACATTCTACGCAACATCATAGCTCTAGAGATAATCTTGTCTCAGACTCTCATACTTCTGGATCTTTTCAAATCCATGTTTGCACCAATCAAAGTCTACCTCTCTAGCTAGCATGGTTATTAGAGATATAATACAAGAGCATGAATGCAGCACTCGCAGCAAACATGCAATCGCAGTACCGAGAACGGGTATTTGCGTTCCGCATTGATGAACCGGGCCAAAAAACCGCCAAAAGGAAGTGAATGAGAGAGAGAGAAAAATAAGGCAGCCCAGAAAAGCAAAGCAGATCAGACCGACATGTTACTGAAGAAGACACACAGGACAGAAGCAAAGAAATAGCATGTACGTCCCCGAGCAAAAGAAAGAAAAGCGCAAGAGACAGGAGGTACAACAGTTATGCCTCGAACAAGAAGAGAAAATAAAAAAAGAGGGAGGAGGTAGGAGAGCAGGCAGCTATACAACGGGCTTTCCGCGGGCAGTTGGGAAAGATATAACTCAACCAAATACCAATGATTGGGAGAATCTCGAAGTCTTATCAAAGACCTTAAAAAAGGCTCCCCAATCCCACCGGGTGATATTGGCAAAAAATTGCTTTTGAGAAAAAACTACAATCAAAGAACAAGGACCAGATGTCATGAAGAAACACACGACTGACGGGCGGCCGTCTGAATTCATGAAGAAAGAGCGAACTCGGTAGTAGAGTCAAGCATTGAAATTGAAGCCTACCCCAAAAACAAGCTGACTGGGAATACAAGACATTCTCGAGAAAGTGAAGGGCTAAAACAGATATCGCAGCCGATATATTGTATTATCAGTTTCACTTCTTGATTGTTACTATCAACAGAGCTATAGCGTCGATTTGCTTTTCATAAAGACAATACTTCGGATACCTTCACTGAACTCGTCGACGATGTAAGTACACTACTTGCTACACTCTACTGGCCATATGCCAACGATATCTACGCGCAGCTTCCGAGGAAGCCCTGTGTTGTCCGACTGGAATACTATGCCATGCGATACAGACGGATATTTCTGGCCAGATTGTATGTCCAAGCTTCAATAGGAACATCAATAGTAACTATGTTAGGACGGACACGTAAATAAATCAACAATGCACATGTGTGGAACACAATTGCTAGGACCCGAAGACATGCAATCTACGTCTACCTTTCACAGCTCAGCCCGAATGTGCATGTACTCTGGGATCCCGTCAAGGCTATGATCCCTCTACCTCTCATTCAGTTCTAGACTCTGAGATATCGACGCGGCGTATCCAACACGCAAAGCTTCGGCGCTTCGCCTCGTCCGACGTCACAGACGACGTGCAAATGATCGCCTATGTCGCCGAAACTGCGCACTAGAAATTACCAGAAGAAACGACTGCGCATGTCTGAACCAAACAGACAATTATCGTATGATGAGTGACAGGCTGAGCACTAAGCCGAAGAAGAGCGCATATGTTGAGAACAACATTGCCGACTTGATGCAACTATTCACATCAGTCCACCGCCATCAATAGAAGTGATCTATAGTGTCATTATATATACCCCCACAGAATATGTTGTGCGATATGCTCTTACTTTCAAGTACTAGCAAACCTCTGGAAATATCTAATGTCATGATCTTTACCTACCGCTATCAGACCTCCGCATATACTCACCCTCCAAATCATATTTATGGCATTGCATGATTACGACGCAGAAGCGAAGAAAGCCTCACTAGAAAAGCATGACAAGATATGTCAGGACATATACCAACGCCATCCCAAAACATGCAACAAACCTGAGATAACTATTATAACGATAAAATAAGCTCGAAGAGTTAAGCCCTCTTGCACCGTTTTAGATATGAACAGTATGAAACCCAGAAGCCTCAGAGGAATGGAATCAAATCGAATGAAGCATAGACCAACAGCCCTTCAGGATATATATCTTGCTATCCTTCACCTCTTACACGCTCTATAGAATCCGCCGAACTCGCCGGCATATGCTGGAGTCACTAGCGGAGCCGAAACGGGTACGCTTATGCAGCCTGTGTGCATACTCACCCTCAATTTATAACCCGAGTATGATATCCGAGTCATGAGTTATCACCGATGCATCACTCTCATCATACCATAGGCTTATCCGAGTGCTATGGCACCTCAAAATCGTATCGCGTCGCGTGACGAGTAATTGCAGATAGTATTGTACAATGGAGCGAAGCTACGGGCTAGGGACAGCTGCAGAGCATACAGTGATACCCGCCAGGGCATATGAGGCGGGTCTACAACCAGAGACACTTAGAACAACATCGTATGATACAGCTAACCTGCTTGGTCTCGAGGTTACAACTAACTTCAAAGACTAAAGGCTCGAAGCACATGTAGTTTTCTTGCATCTTCTGACTCGAATCAAGCATGATAAAAGTCGTGTCATCAAACTATTCACCTGTCATGTGTACCCTTGAGAGTCCATCAATTTCTGCCTTCATTCTCTTGGAGCCTACGTGCAGAGTAAGTATATACAGATCATTAAGTACTATAAACACAGCATGTGGACAAGAGGTCTTGGAATATGGTATCATGGCACAGCAAAACGATGCAGAGATATACCCATATGTGTGGTAACGAGGATTTGCCACGAGATTGTATTTCTACTGCTACTCATCGAACAATGTAGCCCACTATGGGTACACTGGCAGTTTCATGTCGAGCTCTCGTCAAAGTCCACAAAATGGGTCAGCAACCGACGATTTTGGTACCAAAGGGCTTACGAGAGCTTGGCATGATATAACACAGCGCAGGGCTACAAAAGAGATATGAGTTACCTCTTTAACCGAATAACGAAAAAGATCTCCGGGGCAAAGGTTGGATTTCTAAATATGTCGCAATTCTGTCGTGTACAAACTAGACTACTAAACACTGTCTTTAGGCCCAGATAGCGTTCTCATAATAGGCAAAAAGAAAGACACACAAAGGGACGGAAAAGATTTTTAATATATATAGAGAAGCACGTACGAATAGGCATTAGCGCTCAAACCAGTTAATAATAAAAAACTCTAGAATAAGGGAATAAACTAAAATAATCTACGATCTTACAAGGCGCATGATCGCCGCCAATCAGGAACTTGTACAATTGTTTACTGAAAAAGTTTTCTTCCATCATCGCTCTATCCATGCCCGAGGCGTCTCATCCGATCGAGCAAGCTCGATTTATTGGGATGGATTTGCGTCCTTCTCGCGGCGATATGACCAACGTTTAGATTGGAAATTACTTTCGCCTAAAGGCTGAGCAACCCATCCACGACATGCTCTAGCTGGGCACAATATATACATCGGCATTGCAGGTCTATTTCAGCTGCGCGCAACTATGTTTATTTGGCGTCACGAAATCCAGCCATAGTCCACGCCTAGATCCACAACCCTCTGACATGGCGTCCGGCTTGAGACTTGCCAATCGACATAAGAACGAGGTTTAATGTGCGCGGGCTTTCGGTAAGGCTTCCTATGGCACAATCCGCCCAGCTCGCAAGAAACTCATGACGTACGGCCGGCAACCGTAATGAAGACCAGAGTGAGTCTGACCCACCCACTAGGTAGGGAAAGCAAAACAACATCAGATCGGTAAGAAGTATTTATGGATCAGAATACCGATATCGGAATAAATAAAGAACAGCGCTCGCTCCGAAGTTAGCTACGTCTGAAACACCAGATCATCCATCAATATCAATATCCTAGCCCCACAGCAGCAAGCCAATGTCAGAGAAGCTATATATATGTGTGTCATGTCTGATTTGTAAATACAGAAGGTAGTTTTTCGGGTTCATGCAGACTGGACAAAAAGAGTGATATCGCGAGATATTCAACCCCCACCCAAAGCCTGTATATACATAACACACGTATAAATACTGCGAAAACACCAGATTGTGGGATGGCGGATTGACCGTCGAGTAGTTGAGCCTAAAAGTGATGTAAGCGTAAAGTGTGTTGGGTGTCAGAATCCAACAGTCGCTCAATGCCTTGAAGCCCGTCTAAATATGTCGATTCTCGCAGCCCCTGCCAAGCGCCGAGCAAAACTATACAATCCAAACCGGCAAGTCGAAAACCACCTTTCGGTTTGTCCGGCCCAATAAACAATATCAAATATCCATCTACCTGTCGTATTCGTAAAAATTCCCTGCCTGCATGAATTGATTGTTGGACACATGCCCAATCCGCAGGTACCCGGCGGCCTGACATTTGGCAGAAAGTAATTTTGTCGGGACGACCAAACTTTGGTCCCCTACACATTGCAGAGCACCCAAATTACACATTTTGTTTCCCCTCTGACGTTTCTTTAGAGCGTTCGCGTTCTACGTTCGTTTCCCGTCGCCTTGACGAGTAGTGTAAGTCCCTGGCTAAGCACCTTGCCACCTAATTATACAATTACTGATTTCAACCGCAAACTAATCTGCAGAGGGAGTATCCAATGCCCTTAGATTTGCCATCTCCCGTCATCAACAAGCGGGCACTCTAAGAGGATGCAGATACGACATGGTCTTCCAACGGCTACCCAAATTCTGGTGGTCGTATACACAGTACTCTCGATCATCGGCCCCGTCTACGCCCAGATAGCCCCGGTATGCAAGGGAAGCAGAACGCTAAACTCTCAGGCAGAGCTCGACCGCCTGAGTGCATGCGTCACCTTCGAAGGCCATCTCACCCTCGGTCCGGACTTCACGAGTGCCCAAATCAGCGGCATTCAAACCATCCGCGGTAACCTGACCGCTGTGAATCAAACCAAGTTGGAGAGTCTGATTGCCCCGAACCTCTCCTACGTCGATGGCGCCCTCATCGTCACCGACGCGCCGAATCTCATCTCCCTCAGCATACCAAATCTAGCCTACCTGGGCTCCATCTACCTGGAAGATCTCCCCGCCCTGCCATTCGTCAATACCAAGCAGCAGATCTACCCCGCCAGCTCGCAATTTTCCCAAGATATAGTCATTCAACGTACAGGACTAGAAACCATCGGTTGGATCCAATTCAAATCTGTCTCAAATGCTCGAATCATTGACAATCCACAAATGAATCTCATCTACCTATCTCTCGTGTCTTGCCAAGGCACCCTGGAAGTCCGCAACAACAGCCAACATGCCTCCGTCATCTTCAGCGAACTCCGGAACGCTGGTAACATACTCATCCAGGACGGAGTCGAAAAGATTGACATGCCTGGACTCATGGGGCTGCAAGGCAGCATGATCCTCTCAAATAATACATACTCGACCCTTGAGTTTCCTAATTTGACTAATGTGGGCGAACAAGTTGAAGATGGAGGAAATTATCGATATCCGTACCATTTTGATATGGTACCCCAGATTGTTATCGACTCGTCCATGAATCACAATCTCCACAATGTTTCCTTCCCTAAGCTCGAATGGATATATCACCACTTGATCATCAAGGGTTCAAACAGCTGGACGGATCTCAGCGGGTTCCCGGCACTGCAAACCGTGGGCCGGAATATCACAATCGACGGTGACTTTACAAATATCGACTTTCCACAACTGAAGGGGTGGAGTAACCTTACGGAACTCACTGTCAATGCGCCGGTGTCATGCAACGACTTCGTGCATCAGAAGGGCATCGCACATAATAACTTCACAAAGCTGGAGTGCAACGGGGTAAAATACAACACGAAAACAAACACTTCAGGGCCTGCATCTCTGGGCGATGGCACGGACCCTGAAGCAGAGCCGGAACGTAAGATGTCAGATGGCGCGAAAGCTGGCGTTGTAGTGGGGGTCGCCAGTGCTATCGGCCTCGCTGCATCCGCCGTGTTGTATTACTTGAGAAGGAACGGATGCCAATGGCCATGGAGCCACCCCCCGAATCGACCCATTTCAGAGCTACCTGAGGCAGAGTCATCCAAAGCAGAGCTATATGATGACAGAATGAGGCCAGAGCTTGGTGATGGCATGCCAATGGCGGAGCTTGAGGATGGGAGGATGAGACCGGAGCTTGAGGGGTCGAGTAGCTTCATAGCGGAGCTTGACGGAACGCCAAAGTTGTCGCCCACCACGAGCGACCTGACAGTTTTCGAGAGCACCATACCGGAAATCGGTGAGGGGCGAATACGATAGGGGTACTCTTTGATATTGCGTTACACACGTCACTACATCTGTTTTAATATTCTTTTATCATTTAATCGGACCGGCGTACTATGCTCTTACACCGTTGTTATCATTTTGCGGAAGGACATTTTTTTAAGTTTTATTCGACTCAATCGGATACAGTCGCAATAATAGGAGGAGCATATATATATATATATTAACATTAATTCGGCGTAATAGGTTACTCTTATGTCTATATAGGGGGGTAATGCAATGAAAAGCATGATATTAGCGCCAGCTAATAAAGAGTAAAATCGGACATACAAGAAGATATTTACAATGTACTAGTTTAGAATCCGAACAAAGGATACCTTCAGTTTACGAGACCACAAGCTACCACGATCATAGTTTCCTTCATCTTCCCCTGCGTTGTGGTGGTTGCAGCGTCCTAAAACAGCAATTAAAATTGCCTATTTAGGTAAATTCTCGAAACGGCCGCAGATATCTGTCACACAGGCGCAAACCCCAAGCCCCCCTCCTCCTCATATATCGATTATGTGCATTTGATTGCATTTAACCCTGACGTCTCCGCCTTCGATAGCCCTGCGGGTAGACAGGCGGGTTGTCGTACGTTGGCACCATCAGTGGCGCACCCTTGTATGGGCTATTTGCCTGCTTGTCGCCCCACTGTCGCCGAACGCTTTCGAGCACTTTCCTCCCTGCGAAATTTGCCTTGGTGTCTGGCACGGGTTGCGGAGCCCAGCGGCTATGGTGAGAATTGAAAATACCACCATACGAGTGGTTGTTGAGGATATCATCGATGTCTTCGGGGTCGCGAATCTTGTCGCCGGTTTTCTCGCCGACGATACTGAAGACGTTGGCGCCGACGTCGTATCGGCCCAGGGTGCTGAGCTGCCAGTTGGCCTCCACAGTTGAGATTTCGCTGTAGTGGTCTTGTGGGTGCCATCAGCTATTGTACTCGATCAAATAATAAAGCTCCGAAAATTTCGGAAGGAAGCGCTGTGCGTACTGTAGTAGGCGTCATCTTCAGTCCCAATAAGATCCTTTGGGATAACATCGCCGAGGAGGATGCTGAACACGCGGTTCTGTTTGGCGTAATTCTCGTTTTCGTCAAAGGTTATGAGGACGAGAGTGTTGTTGATGAAGTGGGGATTGTCAAGTAATGGCTCCAGCCAGTCGCGCAGCCATTCCCCTGCGTATGTTACGGAGGTGCTGCCCAATTATTAGTAAAACAATGTTGAGGTTTTTGAAGAAGCCGTCCTTACTCGTGGCCGTTATTCTGTTGGTCAGGGGTAATAAACATCTAGAATTCGGTGAGATATAGATTAGCCCGAGTCTCAGGTAATAGTGTTGGCAATGCTAATATGTAGTACTGTACATACCCACTGAGGAAGCCGGTTATTCTCGAGATCCTCATCAAACATTGTGAAGTTCTTGACAAGAGCCCGGCGATCTGCATTATTTGCGACAGATGAGTGCATAATCGGAGGGCTAAAGGCGTGACGTCGATTAGCAGCGGTAATTTGGCTACATCATCGTCGTGGAGTAATTCTCACTTGTGCTTTTTCACATATCCATTCTTGCGGGTCTTTGGCTCCTTGAACTGCACGCCGGTGTAGCCTGTGCTAGGCAAGAATTCCATGTATGCCCCCCAGCTGATATCCTTCTCTTCCAGCAAGTCTGCGACTGTAGAGACATTGGCCGGGATGATATTGTCGTCGTCATTATTGATTCCATAATAGTCTCCGGAGAACTAGATCAATAGAGCTATCTCAGCCAAAGCTGCAAAAATACGGGCCGTCCAAGAATATGTTGTGAAATACCGCAGCAACGTAGTTAGGCTCACTCGGGTGCGTCAGACCAAAATAGTTAGTCAGTGTGATGCCCTTCTGCGCAAAAAAGTCTATATTCGGATCCCTCTCGGCCTTTTTGAAATCCGTGTTTTCGAGCCATATCGTGACGAAGCGGTTGAAGGATTTCCCTTTCACATAGCTGACTGGGGAGGACGTATAGTCTGCGGATGCAAAGGATACTAGTAAAGGACTAAGTAGAAGGAAGGGTGTCAACATCTTGAGGATAGATATACGGCGGTAACAGCTATGATTATAGCTGCCAGTCTCAATAAATCCAACGGAACCAAGAAAGCGGAGAGGCTAGTGTGAGAAGATCTCCGTTCGAGCGAAAAACCTACTCCTCAGAATCATAGTCGTAGAGCCACCAGTTGGGTTTTTTATAATAGGACCAAACGGCTAGCCCTATCAAGCTGTATGTCACGGAAGGGACGGCAATATAAACAATGATTCTAGTTGCCCGACCTGCGTTAACAGCGTTGCCTTGCATCTCCCAACCGATGGAAGTCTCATGTTGGTGGGATGATCGAGGGACTAGATGGATTCTCACGTTGAAGCCTTCATGGTTCAGCTTCGATCTCCTGCCTATTTGTCCTGTGTTGAACCTGGTTTTCCGGCCGGATCTATGCGTATGAAGTCAGTCAAACGTAGGCGACGACCGCAAACAAGAGGACCCTTGAGGGTAGAGCAAGGTCGGAACTTACATGAAGTGTAAGTACGAATAGTACTGGTCGTTCGTGATAGAAGTTTCCTGTTGGAGTTCCTGGGGGCCAAGGATGGGGTAAATGCGCTGTAAAGCGACGCCGCCACTTTCTAGATACAGCATGTAGATAAGCTAAGTCGACCAGCCGAAGGTCAAGCTTTCGAGATCACAGGGCTCCGAGCACGGGTTCATTACCGCGATGTGATTGGTTAACCAGATCGGGTATGCATGCATGCCGCAGAAGCGGAAGGCCAAGAAAGACCACCCTCAGAGCTCGAGTCGTCACCAGGACCCCTCCCGACCCCGAGACTAACTTCTCCCCAAATGCGCTCTAGAGGCAGCTGCAGCGGCCTGTGTTGCCGACGAGACAGCGGATGTGGCATGTGCCGCTTCCAAACCTCAAACCTGCTGTGTCCACCAACTTTCATCGATCTCCAACAGCCCCTGTTGGTATATCTGGCTTCTCATGATGCCCGTCCTTGCACGTCGTACCTGTCCTCTTACCGCGTCGCAGCCGTTGAGTGTGCGCCGGGTCGCGGTACGTACCTACATGATATTATAATTAGACTTATGGCGCCGAGGGCTGACGGATCCAGAGCTGAGGCTGCGGCTGTCCTTTCAAGCGTGCATGCATACCGACCGCATTCGAATATCCTTCTCCTTTGCACCCTTAACGGCTTCTTTCGAACTACAGCACCCGTCGATGGACCAGCCCATAGTCAACTCGAGTCGAAAGAGCATCTCCGATTCAGTTTGACTCGAATATACCCAATCGCGCCATCCTAGCCATGCGACGGCAGCCATGGCGGACCCAAGTTTCATAAAACTAGAAGCTCTCAAGCTAAAGAAAGCCCCGCCCAACGGACAACTCGACGAGGAGGAGGATATCGGAGATGAAGAGGCCACGCTGATAGATGCCCCGAAACGGCGCGATGCGGAGCATCGGCAGAAAAGGAAGGCTTTGCTCCGGGCTATCCTGCTGCTTCTAGCCTCCGCTATCGCGACAATCACAGTTGGCGCAATGCTCACGAAATTCGAGGGCGCCTTCAAATACACCCACAAGAAATGGCGGATGTTCCAAGGCTACAAACCTTACTGGAATTCCAATGCATCACGAAAGATTCCAAGCAATCGCTTCGAAGGCGTCGAGCTCGACTGGACAAGAAAGTTTCAGCGAGATCCCGCGGAGTACATCCTCAGGCGACCGAACTGGAAAGACAGAAGGCTCCCCAAGATAAAATACTACAAATGGACTATCACAGACACGGTCGCAAACCCCGATGGCGTCATGCGACCACTGTTTCTCATAAACGGCAAGTTCCCCGGGCCAAAGATCGAGTGCCTTGAAGACGACGTGATCAACATCGACATAGATAATCAATCGGGGTCCGCAACATCGTTCCACTGGCATGGGATCATACAGAACGGTACTGCTGGAGACGATGGCGTTCCCGGAATGACACAGTGCCCTCTTCCGCCGGGCGGAAAGATGACCTATCAATTTCACGTAAACCAATACGGAACATATTGGTACCATGCGCACTTTCAAGCACAGTATACGGACGGCTTGTTCGGACCGATTGTAGTCCATTCACCGAAAGAGCCACTCTCCAACAAATATGCCACCGACCAGGTAGTCATGGTGCAAGACTATTACCACGACCTCAGTAGCGATAAGCTGTTCGATTATCTGGCTCCGGATAACGAGAATAACGAACCTATTCCAGATGGCGCTCTCATCAACGGGCGAAACGTGTGAGTTGATTTTAGTCGAGTCTTACTCTATGTCATCGACGCTAACTTGCCTCCATAGCATCGACTGCGACGACATCGACACCACATACACTTGTAACAGCAAAGGCGTACAGCGCGCAGAGATAAATATTCCGCCATCCAACTCCCATCGCCTCAGGTTCATAAATGTCGGCGCAATGGCTGAGTTTGAGATCGGGTTAGATGGTCACTCTATGGAAGTCATTGAGGCTGACGGCACGCCGATAGTGCCAGCGCCTTATCATAAGCTTCATATAAACGTTGCACAGCGGTACAGCGTTATAGTCCATTCAAATGGAACGGACGCTGATAAGTTCTGGCTGCGCGCGAGAATGATCAATCACTGCTTCTCAAACCTTGAAGTGAACATCGAAACCGAAGTCAAGGCCATTGTACGATATGTCAATCCACCAAGGAGATTGAAATTATACCCGGATCCGAACAACGCCCTGGACTCTCCACCGCCCACGCTCCCAACGTCATTGCCGTGGAACGATAGCAATGCTGTGATTTGTAAAGACGAGGAAGGGGCGCTCGTACCATCTGTTCCAATGATCGCACCTGAACCCGATCTACTTTTCTACCTGAGAAGTAACTTTGAGATCGGAAATTACTCGCTCAGCCGTGGGTTCTTCAACCAGTCGACCTGGAAAACGGACCTACGGAACCCATTGCTATATCAGCTCCGCAACCTTCATAATGAGTCCGACGCTTCCGAAATGGTGCCTGAAGGCGTCATGCGAGATGGTCCCTTCGAGAAGAACGGGATGATTATCAAGATCGATGAGCCGAAAGTCGTTGATCTATTGATCGATAACTTTGACGATGGGTAAGATATACTACTTTCACCCAAGTGAACCTGAAGTTAATCAAACAACAGGAACCATCCAATGCATCTCCACGGGCACAAAGTTTGGGTTATGTCACAGGGAACGGGCTACTTCAATAGATCAGACTACGCAACTTTGCCCCGCGAAGGCCGACTGGTCCGAGACACTGTCACTATAGGTACGGTGCGCCCCTCAAAGCTTTACTTTGAATCTACCCGCTAATGTGAAAACGGAATGGCAGAGGGATACGGATACGTCCTCCTTCGCTTTGTCGTCGACCACCCCGGTCTCTGGGCCTTCCACTGTAAGCTCCCCAAGCTCAGCCTGTTATCGCGGTCATCATTCCAACTAACTATCATAGGTCACAACGTTTGGCACGCAGAAGCTGGCCTCATGATGGCATTCTATACCCTACCCGATGAAACTCTTGATTTGTGGATAGATACTGTTCCCCAAGAGTTCTGCACATGGCCTAACGCAACGGCCGGCTGGTTCGACGAGCGTCAGGTAGTGCCAGCTCAATGGCGGCACGATAACGGTGAGGAGTAACAAAGTAGCGCGATACTATTATGATCCGGCATTTTTATGGAGTTTCGGAGGATATGGGGCCGTCATTATATAGAAGGAGCACATGCATGTATACAGTATCATTATAATACCCAGTTTGGTCCTATATAATCAGACAAGCACTGGATGCTGTTTCTTGGATTTATCCCGAGACCTCCTGTATTACACGTATACGGTCTAATCGCCATCATCCACCAAACTAGTTTAAGCCGCCTCATATATGACCACTTCGAAACAGACCGGAATTATCTCTTTTGATACCAATCTCTGAAGTGTAAAAAGAAAACCAGTATCCTAAGTCGCCAATCTGAACAAACCCGAGTTGAATTAAACGTTGTTTTTTTTTAGTATAGCTGGAATGTCGATTTTGAAACAGACCCATATCCAAGCTAGTTGTTCCGCTTGTGTCCGGTTCAGCCAAGTCAAACCAGTCACCACTAGATTTTGTTCGAGCCAGTGGACCTTTCGGCCACCTGGTACCAAAAACTTAAACCTGTCCTCAGTATCGATATGTATATAAGCCAGCTAGATTCATATACTAGTTCCCTGCTCCATGGAAACACAGAACAAACGTTCTGACTATAGATTTCGCTCTGTTGCCGACGTCACCTTCGGCATCGAAACCCACTTCTATGACGTCATATCATGGAGTTTCAACGCATATTTGTCTATCCCATAGCCATGACGCTGGAGATGCTGTATATCATTTACACCAGCATTGTGAGGTCCGCAGGCTGCTCCAGTGGTCAGATTAGCCATAAGCCCCGCAATTCACGCAGCCTCGGTTCTACGACTCTGCCAGCTTTTAACTTGATTGTTTCGGGCGTCGAGCCCAAACGGACACTTGAGGCTCCATCATGTAGCTACCAGCGCATGTGCATGCTTGTCAAGTCCCTAAGCTAACACTGATGGAATAGTTAGAGCTACAATAAAAGTACTAAGTAGACTAAGTAGCCAAGTGAATTTCATCCATGTACCCCTCTCAGGAAGCAGCTTTTGAGGTTAATAAACTAATGAGTTCCGAATCCCGAATTCCAGGTTGAAGACCGAGAACTCTCGCGGCTGCTAAACTTAGGCAACCGTGCACTCGTCACTGATCGCTGTACTATCCTGTACGCACATTAATACTGACAGGAAGAGCAGATCTGTGGAGAAATTGGGCCGGTTCGTGTATCTTCGGGCCACAGTAGCACGTCATAATGTCGACGAAATTCTGGTCTCTCCATTCGATTCCTCCATCCGATGATGCAAGGTTTTCCGTTAGCTAGTCGGACGACATGGTTAGTTTGAATTTGAAGGCTCGCTTCGACCGAATGTAGATCGGATTGCGAATTTGAGAAAGTTGAATGAAGAAGGTCATGCGACCTGTCAATTTAAGCTTTGCCAATATATTAGAATCGTCGCCATGCACTCTTGGTGCGGTATAGCAGCTAGCAACGCGAAGCTACAACTTCTACCAACCGTCAGACCTAGATACTATAATACAATTCGACAAGAAGAAACGGCAGGCTATCAGTAGCACGGCTTTTCACCAATTTCGATGCGTCCCTCTTGATAACATTGATATAGGAACTGGAGCTCTATCGCCAGGGCAGCGACGTAGCCAGCTTAAACAGAAGATAAAGCGCCAGACATATATAAAATAGAAGCCGCTCCCTGAGCGAGTCAAAATACATCCAGACAGTGTCTATCTAACTAATAACCACTTGACGCAAGATGTCGTCGACCGTACCAGACGACGAAAATTTCTCCGAAACTTCCTCGGGGAGGCAACGGGCGAGTGACATCAACGACGAAACCTCGAACCCATCAGCTATTGACAACAGCAATCTCAACGATGTCCACAACATGCAGAAAGTCTCCAAGAAATTAGAGAACCCTCTGTATGACATTCCACAATCAAAGCTCATTAGTCTAGCAGAGGAATTCGTACAGAATAACGGTCTGGATGAAGACAAAGAGTTGTTTATTCGAGCAGCACTTGTAGCTCAGAACCCAAGGGATTACAGCTCGGTACCTGGATTGACAGATGAAGAGAAGGAATGGATTGGAATGGAGACGACACACAAGTGGCATCATCCATGGCAGCTATACTTCCTAGCAATAGCAAATGCAATGGCGGCTGTCGTTCAAGGTATATATATATCGAGCCGGTCACCAAATCAGAATGTTTGCAGCTTGCTAACAAGGAGTACCAAGGCATGGATGAGACGGTCGTCAACGGTGCCCAGCTCTTCTACTTGAGGCTATTCGGTATTGAAAATGACGATCTCTTGACTGGACTCGTGAATGGAGCTCCCTACTTGTATGCCTTTTGGATCCCATCACTCAACTGCGGTTCGCTGTTTCCAAGCAGGCGCTAACTGAGTTGTGATACTTTAGATGCTGTGCTGTTCTTGGCTGCTGGCTGACCGCGCCACTCAATAACTACCTTGGCCGCAGAGGAACTATCTTTTTATCATGCGTTATTGCCGCGCTCGCATCCATATGGGAAGCATTCACGTACAATTGGCAGCAACTCTTTGTCGCTAGATTCGTCCTAGGTCTTGGAATTGGCCCTAAATCGGCGACGGTGCCTGTCTATGCCGCTGAGACCGCCCCAGCAAATATTAGAGGCGCCCTTGTCATGCAATGGCAGGCCTGGACAGCATTCGGTACGGATATCCATCCTCCCAGTTGCCCTTTTCAAACAAATATCCTAAGTATACACATATAGGTATAATGTTGGGCAACCTCATGTCTGTAGCGTTCTATAGCCTCCCTGACGATGTTGGCTGGCGAATAATGCTCGGCTCCACCGTCGTCGCACCCATCATCGTCTGCGCGCAAGTCTATCTCTGCCCTGAATCGCCCCGTTGGTATTTGAAACGCCATGATGTGCAACATGCATACGCGTCCCTCCTCCGGCTCCGCAATCACCGCATCCAAGCTGCACGTGATGTCTTCTACATGCACTATGCGATCAAAGTCGAGGAAGAGTCGCAGAAGGGGCGAAACCTCCTCCTCGACTTTGTCAAGGTCCCCCGCGTGACGCGCGCGTGTCTAGCGTCCACAATAACGACGTTCATGCAGCAATTTTGTGGGATCAACGTGATCGCATACTACAGCTCGCAGATATTCGTCGAGGCAGGTTTCTCGCAGAAGTCAGGGATCCTGGCGTCACTGGGTTGCGGGATCATTAACTGGCTCTTTGCGCTACCGGCATTCTATACGATAGATACGTTTGGGCGGCGGAATTTGCTGTTAACAACGTTCCCACTCATGGGTTTATGCTTATTCTTCGTGGCGGGGGTGTACCATATCCCGCAGTCGTCCGATGCGCACATCGGGTTGATCGCGTTGGGGATATATCTATTCGAGGTGGTGTATAGCCCTGGTGAGGGGCCTGTGCCGTTTACGTATTCGGCAGAGGTGTATCCGTTGACGCATAGAGAGGTCGGCATGTCCCTAGCGACGGCGACCACATGGCTATTTAACTTTGTAAGTTTTTATGCACACGCTAGCGTATTACATGTACCCCGGATGCCATGATGCAAAACCGGGAAGTTGCAATGGCGGGCTAATTAACATGCGCGGGCCGCTCCGTAGATTCTCTCGTTCACCTGGCCGCGGTTACGGACGGCATTCACCCCTAGCGGTGCATTCGTAAGTCCCTCAGCCTGCACCCCCCCAACCCCTGCTCAAAACCTCAAACTACTC
Source organism: Drechslerella dactyloides (assembly GCA_020064725.1). Classification (NCBI taxonomy): domain Eukaryota; kingdom Fungi; phylum Ascomycota; class Orbiliomycetes; order Orbiliales; family Orbiliaceae; genus Drechslerella; species Drechslerella dactyloides. Next base: position 2,406,400 of record JAGTWJ010000019.1, read on the forward strand.
AATGGAGTAAATAACTCACATTGTACCGATATCGCCAATGTCACAGGCGTACTACGGCGCGTGGAACATAATCGGCTTCTTTCTCGTCTTCTTGTTCCTGCCGGAATCGCGACAGTTCACACTGGAGGAACTCGACGTCGTCTTTTCAAAGCCGACGCGCGAGTTCGCAATGTATCATATTCGGCATATCCTGTACGATTTCCGAACAAAGATTTTGCGGCAGAAGCTTCCACCGAAGCAGCCGCTGTACGACTTTGAGTATGGCGGACAGAATATCAAGGCGGCAGAGGCTACAGCCGCCACTGCAGAGGAAGGGAAAGTGTCAGCACCACCACCTGCCACCATTTCGTAGCCAGCCAGTCCTCAGATCTATATACCCGCAAAGAAGCGAATATCAGCTGTAACTTGTCAAATTGCTGTTGTGCTGGCCCGATTCTGATCAGGTGCTGGCGCCGAAGGCTGACCCAGACAATTTAGCACCATACCAGTTACTTCGTCTTTATATTGTTAGTTAATTAATTCAAATGATAATAAAAGTATACTGCTTGTCTCCCGTTTTGTATTTTCTCTCCTTTCCATTACCGATACCATTCTACGAAGCCGATGTGCATCTTCGTAAAATCTAAAAGGCCCGGGGACCGAGGTACACCTGGTCTCGTGCAATGTTGCATTCCGCGTGCCTCCGCGTTGCGCCAAGGCCGTCGCATAGCCCACCAACCGCATCACCGCGCGCCCGAACGGTCCAAACGGCCTCCCAACCTCCGTCCATCACCTGTCTTCCTCACTTCCTTCCTTCCTTTCCACCTCGCAGTCGCCGAAACCCCCCACGTACAGCACGACGACGCTAGCGACACCATGTCGGCTGCCTCCGCCTCTCTTAACCGCCGCCTGATCCAAGAGCTGCACAAGTCGCGCACCGAGCAGAACCCAGCATTAACATACCTCGAGCCGCTCGACGACAGCGACCTGCACCACTGGCACGCCGGCCTGCGCGGCACACCCGATTCGCCGTACGAGGGCGGCGTGTGGGATGTCGATATTGTCATTCCCGACAACTATCCGCTCGCGCCGCCGACAATCACATTCAAGACGAAAATGTGCCACCCAAACGTACACATCGAGGTAACGCACCCACCTACCAACCCTGGTCATATTCTACCACCGTCCTCCAATACAAGTCGCAGCAGTTGCAGTTACAGTCGCAACCGCGCCGCTCATATACTGCGGGTTTGAACAAGTACTTACCATTATACTTTATTGCAGAGCGGCGAAATTTGCCTCGACCTTCTGAAGGCCGAATGGTCCGCAGCCTACACCATCTCCTCCACCATGACCGCGATACAAACCCTCTTAACGAGCCCCGAACCCGACAGCCCACTGAACGTCGACGCCGCCGCGCTGCTTCGCTCCGGTGACACAGTGGGCTATGAGAGCCTCGTGCGCTACTACGTTTGGCGGTACGCACAGAAGCACGAGATCTAACGCCATTATACTATCAGTTCACGAGCGAAGACAAGCGTAGAATGTTTATAATAAGACATGTTCGGTTCATGCATATATACATGGTATGGAGGTATGTTGATCCGCAGAGTGTATTGTATTATACTATTACCCGATGGAAGGACGGACGGATGGGTAGGCGGGACACAGGGGTTCTTGTATCTGGTTTTCGATATCTTTAGTTAGCGACGTAGCGATGGTGATTTTAGCAAGCATGCATGCATTTTTTGGAGTCTCAAACACACATACATACTTCACTATATATATATGCATCTATAAATCCAAGAAGATCTCGGGTCACGACCAGGGTTGATTTCACAGCAGCTAGGAGATTTGCTACTTCTATCGTCAATTTACAGCATGGTAGATAGAATCTTGGAGGTCTCACACGATTAATCCTATGTTGAATATTGTCCACAGACTAGAAATACAGAATTAGATAAACCACGGTAACAAATAGATAACGTCTCTGAAATGTATTCAATTCAACCCCCTGTATCATAAAGCACATGCGCAAAAAGAATATGTAATAAGAATAATAGTGACAAGGGAAGGAAACCAACAAGACAGCTGCTTCTACCATCATTTCATAGAGCTAGGTCGCAGGAGAGTATTCATGTCCCCATAAGAATATATAACAAACAACCAAAAACAGCGTAGGAAGGAAACAAAAGAGAAGAGTTGAAGAGGAATCGTTTGCGTTCAAAGGACATGATATTATGCGCCATGACGAGGAAATAAGAAATACAACCCCCATAAACAACAAGGCAAGATCAACTGCCGTCTAGCAGGGAGAACAAAGGGAAGCGATCACTGCTTCTCAAGCTTTCTGCGCAACGTCCTTGTCTTCTTCATCAGTTTCTTATACTTATGCTTCTTCATCTTCAGCTTCCGCTGTCGCTTGACGCTCAGCGCCTGCATAGTTGGCTGGCGGCTGCGCATCGATACGCGCTTCCTCCCACCAGGCAGCAAGCCAGCATCGAGGGGGATATACGGTAGAATGTACCCATGCGGCATCTCGTCCGCTGGGTTCCGCGGCTGTTGGTATGGAACGCGCTCGCCCTCCAAGATTTCCTCCGGAATCGGCTCCGGTGGAGGTGGCGGGCGGAAAGGCACGTACTGGTTGTAGAGGATGGGGTTCATTCTAACTTGAGGATCCGTGGAGGAGCCTTGGGTCCGCTGCTCCGCCTGATTCGCAGACCCGGCGCGAGAGAGCGCCCGAACCTCATCCGGGCTGAGTATAGTATTAGCGCCGGACGTCTCCACGCCGCTGGCTGAGCGCTGACGGGACTGCACATCCATCTGGATTTGATGCAGCTCCATCGCGGATAAGGGGGTCGATTCCTCGAAAAGCTTATGGAAGGACGCAGAGCTGTAGATGCCCGGTACCGGGAAGGATACGGAGACAGGTCGATGGAGTGCGAAGAATACGGACGCATGGACGTCTTGTTCGGGTACTACGTTAGCTTATCTCTGATATTCCTTTCAGGGCGCCAGTTTGACGGCATACCTTGCGCGCGTAGATGGTCGGTCCGGGCGACGAACGGCAGCGGACTATTCCTGAGCTGCTCGTCCTTCTGGACTTCCTCCGCTATCGCAGCTGTATCGGCACTCGCGACGTCTACCTCGGGCACTTTACTACCCGGTATCGGAGGCGCAACGGTCTGCGTGTTCTGCTCATTCTGGCACTGTCGGTCCCGTTTTCGAAACGCTCCAGTCTTGGAGGCGAGGCCGCGGTTGTTAGGCCCGAACGGCTTGGAGTTCGACGACGACGATGATGACGAGTACCGCCGCGCCGCCTGCTGGGGTGATGAACGTAGGGAGTTGGCCGCAGCCGTCGAGATCAGACGGCGACTGGTAGGTGGAGCATGGGAGGCACAGCTGAGGAAAGCTCTTCGGGACGGACAGGCGAACATTTGTCGGGTGTGTAGTCTGGCGCGGCAGGAGGATAGGAGATGGAAAGAGGAAGGTATGATGGAGATCGTGGACGAGGCGTGAGAATTACGGCGGCGAGAACTGCTGGGCCGGGTGGTGGTGAAGTAGTATGACGATGGTAGTAGTGCCAGCAATCCGCTGTCTCCTGGCAGGTTGCCGACCAAACCCAGAAAAATCTTGGCGAAGCTGCAACATCAGCCCCAACGCAGGAGGCTTTTCTCACACCGCCAATGGCGCGGCCTGATACATGTGGCCACGGGACTGCCTACGAACGGACAAGCGGAACCAGCGGGCGAAGTTAATTTCGATGGTACAGCCGTTCAAGTGCCACCCCCTTCTGCTGCAGCTACGTGTAGTAGCTATAGGCGGTCCTTGGAAATACGAGTAACGACAGTTCCTTGAATGCGAGCGCAAGCTAATGCTGCAAGGAAGAATTTTTAATACACGAAATAAAAGAAAAGAGAAGAATGAAAGACGCCGGGTCGGCTATAGCTAGCAATAGGCGTGCGTTAAAATGACGTCCATCCGAAACGTGTAGGAGATATTTAACAAGAAAACAACCTCAGAAGACCCAAACCGGCTCATTCATAACGGACATCTCGCTTGCATATAAAAATTCGCAATCGACGAAGTACTGAACGACTCCGCCGATTGAAAGCGTAAGAAATAAAGCGTAAAACAAAAAGAGAAAAATGGGAATTTTGGAGCCCCGAAAGAGTACACACCACCAGGCCCACCAATGATAGCTATGAGTTAAGCAAAAGATGATAGAAGCCAAGCAACCATAACACCACGCTACGGAAAATCCCTACATAGGAAAGAATGAAATAGCGGAATGCATGCAAGGTGGATAGGTTGGGAGTTATGCCAACAGGGGCAACGCTGAACGTCGATGTATTCATCGAGCATGGTCATTCACCATACATGGTGAGGACACGTGCGATGCCTAAAAAAATTAGAGCAAGATACGAGCTCCTCGGTTATTAGAACGCAAGTGATCTGTCGAAAAAATATATAGATCTTCCTGCTTTGTTCCCGGGATGCTAAAAAGTGATCGCCGATCGAGAGACGCAAGATAAGCCGATTTATAAGATCAGAGTGTGTAGGTTCTTTTGCAAGATTACTGGAAGATATGTCAGCCACGTGTTGCCAAATGCCATAACAGGAAAAGGACGTACTGTCTTGAACGCTGGACATGGTGATCTTGAGGAGATCGGTGTCCGTAGCATTAGTGTAGTGGACGTAAATGTCCTTGTGTGGGTTCCTATTCAGTCGCTTGAAGTTGTCGTGGAAGAATTCGGACGCTTGCTTGTACGAGTTTGGATCGCCGACGTAGTCCGGGAAGTACTTCTTGACGGGCGACAAGCCCGAGTTGATCTTTTCGCGGAATAGATCGATTTTATTCATGAAGAGAATGATCGACGTCCGTACGAACCACTGCGAATTGCATATCGACTCGAAGAGCATGAGTGCTTCTTGCATTTGATTCTGCACACACATTAGCAACCATGCAACAACAACAACAATCCGTTCCGTAGAATCGTGCACGTACAGCGTCCTTGTCTTCCACCAAACATTGATCGTACCCGCTTATCGCAACCAAGAACAACAAGGCGGTGACGTTTTCGAAACAATGGATCCATTTCTTTCTCTCGGATCTTTGGCCGCCCACGTCGAACATGCGATATATCAGTTGACCCAGATTGAATTCGGCCTCGGTAATACCGGTGGTTTTTAGTCGGGATCTCAGGATATCTTGGTCATTAGGGATGTAATCAGGCGCGAACACTCGATCCAAAGCATCAAAGTAACTAAGAAGTCAATTAGTCACACATCCCAACGACATTTGATATGTAATAAGGTTGAACCGTGACGTACTATGCGAGGTTATCGTGTAGAGCAAACTCATTGCCCCTGGCGACAGCGGCTTGGACGCCCGCGTCCCTCCATAACGATTTCAGAGGCTGGATGTATTCTCGCGGCAGTGTTTCTCCTCGACTGATCTCCCTCTGGTGCATGATCAACGTAACGTATTGCTAGTTTCCGAGTTAGCAGCCAGTCCGTGCGTATATAAGCTTTCTTAGTCTTTGTCTCAAATACCTCGTTATCCGGTTTCTCAAACGAGATGTGATAGCCTTCCATAGCCTCCAGAATAAGCCTCATGGATTCTGTGATATTCGTGAATATTATACCACGATACTGTTCCTTGTCGGTTTTCGAGAACCCGGCGGCGTATATCAGTCTCATCTGCTTCAGAATTGTCGATTTCCCGCTTTCACCAGCCCCTGTTCGTCCAACCTGCGATCAGCGGTGCTCTCACAAAATTCCAAAGACACGGCTCGCGTTTGGTGCAACCAACCTAACAGTAACAGCTTGACTTCCCGCGCCATCCGCTTCTCATCTTGTTTTATGGTCCTCTCGATGTCCTTCGACCGCAGCCTCTCAGCTGAGTCTTCCTGTGCATCTCCACCCATGCACATTTCGAGGAAGGACCCGAAGAACGGAATCTTGGATAACTTAATTTTGAACGTGCCCTAAACGCGGCAAGCGTATATACCTGCGATTCCTCGCGAAAAAAAAAAAAAAAAATAGAGGAAGAAAATACGAATAGAAATAATAGCAGCGCGACAGCGTCCGAGTTGCTTCGTCAGCAGTCCAGCTGATTTTATATATATCGGCCAACGTCGGTGCGAGCAAGGACGGAAGGGTGAACTGGTGAATGAATTATCCCGCTGGTCGGACTTTAGCTCGATTGGAGAACGGATGAGCTTGCTGAAGTTTTTTTCTTTCGTTTAAATTACGGGGTGCTATTATTTGTAAGAGGGTATTATTGATGTTCCCGATTGGTGTCGATAGGGTCTAATAGCCGCAATGGGAGCGCACGAGTCGAGCTATCGGGAAGCTGGCAAGTTCCAAAGTGAGTGTGCTCCGTCACAGTTTGAGTGATTCGTAGAGCGGGATTATCGATATCAAGGTTCTAGACAGGACGGCCGGACGCGGTGACGGGCAGTTCCGGGGCGGAAGGAGAGGAGAATCGAGCGCAATGCAGATGGGAGGTGCTGGCGATGAGGGCGTTGGTGGGATGCTGCTTTAGTAAGGTGGTAAGGGCGCTCGCTGCGCTGCGTTCTTGCGTTTCAGAACAGTCGGCCCGGAACGAAGACGACAGACCAGCGCGATGACGGCTCAAGAAGGAAGGAATGTAAAAGAGCGAATTCGAAAATATGGGGAAGACAGGCGATATTCCGTCCAGTTCCTGCAGCTAGCCGTCTGTCTCTCCTTGCAACTTGATCGAGTTTGCCAGTTGACTCTGTGCGCCGTGGTCCGAGTCCACGCAGGTTCACGTTCGTACGTTCGAGGAAACGATCCGAGGCGGTCGCCAAGTCGCGCAGGCGGGCAAGCGGGCGGGCAGACAGGCAGGTAGGCAGGGCTTGCAGCTGTCGGTAGAGTGAATTGTATTTTAACGGATCCTGCTCCCCGCGCTAGTCGAGTGGAGGCTGGTGCTGACGATAGGTCGAGGGGCCTGCGATATTCCAGGTCGAACCGAGTTCTAGCTTCTCAATAAGATTACGCTCTTTCGTGGAGAGAGGTCGGTCAGCCAAGCGGCCAGGAACGGGAAAAATTAAAAAGAAATACGTTATGTAAAAAAGCGACAAGGCCTGTCAAAGGGAATAATCCGACAGGAGGGCGGATTCGAGAATAATATATAGGACGAAAATCTATTAAACGGGCTTAATTTAAAATGTTCATGACAGCCGTGGTACAATCTTCCCGCTAACTAAACCAGCCGCGACAGCAGGCCTTGGACGGGTCCCGGCTCGAAAAGGGCTTGCGCGACACGATGGATGAGTGAAAACGGCGACGGCACGTTCGCTACTCCAGATTCATCATAGTGCTGTCGCGGAACGGGAAAAGACGAGGCTTGGAGGAGGAGGAGGACGGATAATGGCTATCGTGATTTCGAACGTTCCCTTCGATGCTCTCCGTGGTTCGATCGATACGATCCGGGGCAAGCGTCTATCGGGCCACCAAGGAGTTCAGGCTGAAAGACCGAGCAGTGCTATCGTCCGCCAAGTATCGTGGAAATGTTCCGGGGGAACCGCCAATTATAAGATAAAAAAATTATTACTCTTATATGGCGTCCTCACCGCAGCGCGCAATGCGGTGCAAGTGGGTGGTGATGAAGGTGGAGAGAGGGGGGAACAAGGGACGAGAGAAAGGCTCCCTTCCTTCAGCCTGAACCATGGAACTTCGAAGGAGGGATGGACGGATGTATAGCGAGGGGAGATAATGCTGCTCAGCACTGCCTGTCTGCCTGGCCGGCCGAAAGCCAGGTTGCGACGAGCCCGCCTGCCTTTCACCGGAGCCGAGGGGGATAATCCTCGAGAGCCAATAGCACGAGCGCGTCGGAAACAGTCGAGGGGGAATACTTTCGATAGACCGCAGGTGGAGCAGCGACCAGGATGGGGAAACAGGGCCTTTTAATGGTGATAGTGCTAGTATGTCATCATGTGCAATGGAGCGGATGGCATGCAGCTGTCAAACGTAAAACAGCAGGCAAATTTGTCAAGAGGAGGTCATGGTCAGCCAGCGAGCGGCTTTCAAGACATCTTTTCTGTGACATTTGCCAAAGCGGATGGAGAGAGGTCCATGTTGCAGCTCTGCTATAATTGCCTCTGTTAAGCACTAGCCCTCGAATGGAGAGAACTCTAAGTCTCAAGAACATTCGAACAGGATAACGTACGGCTGCACGGGATTCCGTAATCGACTAGTAATTAATATCATCCGCTGGGCCAGTTGGGAGACGGGAAAACACGCCCACAGCAGACAGGAAAACGGCAGAAGGGCGAGACCAAAGAAAGAAAGAAAGAAATATTGGAAAGAGGACTCTCTTTGGTGGACTAGACCGTTGCATTGTTGTATCCGCAGCATCCGTACTCGCAGGTCGCTACTTTAGTTCGATACACTAGCACACAAGTCGCGCCTCCACGACCAGACGATGCTAAGCCGTACGGTGCCTCCCATGGCAAAGCAAGAACTCATATTCGCATGCCAGCCAGGACCCAGTCCCACGTTAATTGAAACTTGTTAAGGTCAACTAGTGGGTCGCAGCCAGATAAGAGACCCTTCAAGAGAGAGTGGAGCTGAATTTTCTTTCGAACTTTCCGTGCAGGAATGGAGGTCTCTTCGAAGCTGCCAATACATGTATTCCCTGGCTAGGAGGAGGGTCGGCAAGCAGGGTACTTTCAGGTACCTTTTCGTCCCACCATCATTAGAGGGGTTTGCGCGCGCTGCAGCATGACCGAAAAGAAAGATATGTCCGAAGGGGCAGCGGGCAGCGGGCAGCCTCGTATGCAACCGCACATAACGGGACAGACTATAGATGTGCCTGTTTTGTGCGCTAGGGTGAATGTTTTAAAGCAAAGGCACCTAGTTTTTCTTACCTGGTGACTGCTCGTCAGAGGCGTCACAAGCGAACCGCGGCAAATCGATGTGTGCTGCTGCTTTATATCTGAGCCGTTCTTTGGAATCCAGGTGATGTTTGAACAGAAAGCCGACCGGGTACGGAGAAAAAAAAAGCTGAGCTGCCTGCTCGTGCTCCTCGCTCCGGATAGCGATAGAAGGAGTATTATATCCCACATCAAATTCCCTCCGAGGAATCGATCGACTGCCTGGAGGAGCAAGGAAGCCGACCAAAAGAAAAGTCCAAACAGACGGAATTCTGTTTCTATACTGGGGTGATCCCTTTATACGCCCTCTACTCGAATTCGTCCGCTCGTCAGTCCTCCTGCCGAAAACCAAGCAAGCGCAATGCACGACAGCACCTCCTCACGTTAGCCCAGGCGTGCTAGTCGGGATCAAGGTTGATAAATGCTGAAACGGATGAGGCCCACCTCCAAAGGTTCAAGGCTATGCAACATGCAAAAGTCGACCCGTGAGAATCAATAAATAACATCTGCTGTTCAGATGCTCATATATGTACCGAGAACCGACGACGGAATACACGAACAGTCCCACACAAAATGAAAGTTAGGGAAAAAGAAAATAAGCGAAACTGCGGCTTGGAAGGTTGTCGATATCGATCGATGTCGGTGAGCCAAGCCTTCCCAAGAAGAAGAAAAAAAATCAGGTTTATATATGAGAACCTGTGCCGTGGAAGGAATATACCGACGCACGCGCCGCGCTCACCTCGTACAGAGCAAGTTGATCGGATCCTGTCGTGAACTTTCACAACTGGAACCCTGACCATCAACAGTCGATGTCTGAAATTAAGGAGAGACACGCAGGCATAGGCAGATGACGAAGTGGAACCTGAATGAAGGAGGGAGAAACATGATGGTGATGATTAATCGCCACTTCGCAAGGACATGCAACCGGGGCCGGCCGCAGGATATGACTTCGATAGTTGTTATCCGCGCATGTTTCTCGCGGGATGTTCGGAATCGAAGCTCAGCTCCGACTTGAAGTAGCTCGTTGCCGAGCCAAAATGGACAGCTGGACCCGATAATATTGTATTCATGCGGCTGCAGCTCGACTACGCCTGGCGCAGACCGCGCATTTCCAGGAGTGAGAACAAAACATTACGATGCACTTACGTACGAGCCGCTGCACGGCGACCCAACAGTCAGCGGACGACGCCAGCCCGGCGAATATTAGACAGCTGGTGCCTGGCAGCAAGGCACAACCTCCTTTGGAATGTCGTTGCTGGTCAGAGGCAATTGGACGAGTTGGCCACCTCGTAATGCAACCTGCGATCTTGATAATAACGTTATACAAAACTGAGAAAGAGAAACACGGTATGGTGGCCAGTTTAACCATATCGGAACACTGGGATCTTCCTGTATTTATGACACCTCTAGCTCGACCTCAGGAGCCTAGGAGCCGCTGCAGCTGGCGCATCCCGAACATGAAAACGTCGGGCCGGCGACGCTTGTTTCGGACATTTGCGTCCTACAAATATTGCCATCTGCATTACATCGCAAGCAAGTATTCGACGCCTTGTCCGTGCGCTGTGCACCTCGGACGCTGCTCTCGAGCCCTTAGTCATGCTGTATCCCTCCCGATAAATTGCCACACTGCCACCAGCTTCACTCGAGCACTCCGTTGTGATGGATTTCGATTCATACCCGCCCCACACTTCTCCGCTTTGTCGAGGCTCGAGCAACTAGTTAACTTAGCTGAGAGTGTGACAAGGCAAGCGAGCTTGGCTGAACAACACGAACGTCCACTTGAGACTGTGAACTTCCTTTGCTATCATACAAGAAATTTGGAAAATATATCGTGGCAATTCATGTTCTCTCCTCTCGAGCTCTCCTCATCCAGGAGGTAATGATCCGATATCGTTTCCGGAATTCCTCGAGCCCTCCCATATAGAGGAAAGCAAGATAGGTCGCGATCGGGTACCGTTACGTAAGGAACAGAAACCCAGCTTAAAATCTGGATATCGTCCCGATCGCTAGAGTATGCTCCTCTAACACGACGATCGAATCGACGTGCACGTGCGCGCGAGGTACCTATAATAGGTTCCAACGTCTGAATTGCTCAACGCGCTAGGCCTCAGGTGAAAGTGACGTCTTAGGTAATTACCCAGATAGATGGGCGTTGACGCAGGGAACATCCATTTTCCTCTTTCTTCTTTCCTTGCGGTTCCTTCCTTGCTTCTCTCACTGAGTTCACCACATTAATGCGTTAGTGCTGCCGTCGCAGTGGTATATGTTAGTTGATCACAAAATTTTCTAGGACGACAAGTTACCTAAATTGGAAGCGGAATCCTAGTACGGTCGCAAATATGATTTTCCTTTGGAATTACTTCTAAATTATACTTTGAAGGTGATCTTGCGATAATCGTTCGCGTTCATAGCAACAGCAAAACGTTAGAATCTATAGTTGGAGATCGTTGTGTTGAACAGTGGTGTTATAAGACATTGAGCTGTATTGCGATATATCGTGTAATTGTAGATGCATGTATAAAAGGACCCAGGCCCCACCCGGCTTCAACAGTATCCCGATAGGAATTACATCCATCAACCAACGCCTGGAGAAATTACTATCACTGCAAAATCACACAACAGTCACATTCCCAGATTGAAGCTGCGCTCACCACGCTAAAGACTGAGCTTACAACCGCCCAATATCTTGAAGAATCGCCCATCGATGTTTTCGTCCAAGTGGACGAGGGAAATGGCGATGACGAGATGCCGCCTGGCATCTATGCATTCAACCGGATTCTGACCAACAGTATGGCGCTGGTCATCCTATATATAATATATCGGCAGTTACTAGGCATCATAAAGAACTTGTCGCAACGTATTCATGCCGTGCGGTCCAGGTTCCCACCTGGGAGCCCGCAGAGGGTGCTGGCAACGCGAGCGCTGGAAGATTAGGTCAGTATGGAGCTTCATTACCTAGAAGCTCGATAATCGCTGACTATCTTTCGGCCAAATCCTCCTACGAATCTATTACCATCCTAAGACCTGAAAATCCTAATCTAGAAAGTGCCGCCGACGACGCCATGAGATACGTGCAAGGACAAGGAGCAATATACACGCCAAGCACAGTTCGCATCATATCAGGCACAGCTGGCATCACACGAGTACATATACATTTGGCATCACATGCAGTTGAGATCGATGCCCTCGTATGTTTCCATATGGATATTGGTTCAATTACACCACAGCTGGCTAACTTTGCTTACTAGAGCGGGTTCCATGATCTGAATCTACGGATTCTCATCAATATCGCCTATCGACGATCAAAGGAAAAGGACTTTCTTAGGCTTCCAAAGCCCTTTTGACAGAGAGCGAAGAGCTTACAGCTACGACAAAGGCTTCTCCAAATGCCTCGAAAAGCGAAGTATACGATAGGATAAGCAAGGATATTCATGTCACTGAATCTAGGTTTGCTGCCCAAGCTTTTGGAGATTAGAGTAATGTGGCGCCGTACGAAGAACTATTTGAATACTGCTTTGTATTAACATAGGCATAAGTTGATATCGGTTTTTGAGAAATAGAAGTGGATAGCCTAATGCACGTGCCTGTGGTTAAAATCAAATTGAGGCGGCGGAGGTCTTCGACGACCCTGTGATGAGCTTATTAATGATCATTTCTTAGTAGGATGCTGGCTTCTGGGTCAGATTTCCGCGGCGCTTGATGTTGTAGTTTCAGCGCCCACGGCCCGCTGTTCAGTGGTTTCCGTCGCCGTTGGGTCAACAAAGATCTCGGCTGGTTCGCAGCGGTTCCATTGGTGGCACTTTATGAGTTGCGCTAGTCCACGATATTTAACACCAGCATTTCCGCTCTATCTCATGGATCAGACTTATCCTCAACTCGTTTTACAGCTTAAGAAACTCTACCCACCTTTGACTTGCCTTCTTCCTTTTTCGAGGTCCTTTTAGAATCTGGCCCTTTCGAGTCTTCGTCGTCGGAGTCGCCTTGGAAGACCTATTTTATGCTTAGCTCCCACCATAACTATAAATCCATAATATATGGGTTTCAAGTATGCATACTGCCCGATGAATGCCAACGAAATCACCGACGATTATCTGTCCCAACCTCGATCGACTCAACGCGCAGCATAAACGGTGAGGATCGTTGAGATACCCAAATGCACCCTCTTCATTCGAACGAACGAAAGAGATCAACATTATATCTCTCTCTTTCCCCTGACAAGCGTCGACTGTTGAAACAAGAAGTCCAGAACTTAGCCACTCTGGGTGGCGTGCTTCGATTGTTTCCAACAACTCATGCGCTTGTGCATGATACATGCACAAGATGCCAATCTGGGCCGCACCAATGCTCTGGGCTTTCAGTGCCTCAGAGTCGAGGATGTGTTCAATAAGGCGATTCACTACATCGATTTCCTCGGAATTTGAATAGAAATAGCCCTTGGCACTCTCACATCCCTTCACGTTTACCCACGTAGCCTTGCTTACAATTTGACTATTGAAAGCCTTTAAGCAGTGCAACGTTTCCGCCGCACCTGGGATTGCCTTTGACAATTCTGTATCGAACAACAGTTCTCGATTTTCGGCCTCTTTCTTCATCATGCCGAACTTAGCCATTGCGTCGGCATTGTAGAAGATTGAACTGAGCGGTCTTGATAAATCAGGGTCCATTCGGTAGTTGTCAGTCAACCTAGGGATTCCCCACCCAGACTGCTGTACGTGTAGGAGAAAGCTACGCTTCGTGACTGGGCTGCCGGCCGGAGAAAAGGGTTGCAATTGCGTGGTATCTCCACACACAATGTACCTTTTGATACTGTTGCGGAATTTCACAGGCGGGATCAAACTATCAAGTTCTGATGTGGCGCCTGCTTCATCGAGGATGCAGAGGTCTGCCGCAAAGATGGTATCGCTTATGTTCCTCCGAACGATGTCCACTGTCGCGAAAATGACTCGGAACCCGCGGATGATACCTTCAAATTCACTTCGGTACGAGTCTTCAGGTTTTGCACGCTTCGAGAGATGATATTCCAATCTGTGCCTCTTGATCAAGTCGCTCAGTTCTGAGCCTACCTTGTCTGTCTTCGAAGCTGCAATCTGCCCCTGTAGATATAACACTTGTTTCTTTTCCTCATCGTCTAGGATATTCATGACAGTTTCGAACACCCTCTCGACTGCGTTGTTTTGTTTAGCTGTCACCAGTATCCTTGTGTATTCGACTGAATGAAGCGCAGCCTTGATCGAGAAAGCTAAAGTGTATGTCTTTCCTGTTCCTGCTGCCCCAGTGAACGCCGCTATCTTTGTCAGTAGGCTTGGCGGAGTGCTGAGAACATGGATGGCTGCACGTTTTTGGTTTTCGCTTAAGGACGATGCTGCTATAACTGCGTGAACGCCTTCTTCGGCCTCCGTAGCGATAATCGGATCAGAATGTGAGAATATTATTGATGCAAGCATCTGTTTATTCGGGGAATTGAGTCCTGAGATCGCTCCCCTAAGGAGCCCGCGACGTCTTGCAATTTCAGTTTGGTTGTCGATAGCAGTCAACCTTAAGAAAACCAGCCGTCCCATGCGTGATGTTAGCCAAGTAACCACAGATGAAAACGAACCACGAAACCAGGGTGGGGACTTTACCTGAACCAGCTGCCATCGTCGGGCTTCCAAGTCCTAATGATTTGTCGGTGCGCTTCATCTAGACCCGGGATTTCCAGCCTGAAAATCTTTTCTGCAAAACGCTCTCCGTTTGCCAGTATGTCTCTTGGCCAGATTGCCTCGAGGCGGGTTTCATCAGGAAACCACAGCTCGAATCGTTGTAATTCATCCACTCGGCGGTACTGCATTGCAGTCTTCTGTTCTTCAGAGTGGTGTAATATAACTAGTTTCCCGGTACCGTCGTTGTCATCCTCTGGATCCATGCTTACATCTTCCAGAGTTCCACCGAACGCCTGCTCGGCTTCCCGAGTCGTGGTCGTAATTTCTTTGAGGAAATTATCTTCGTGCAACCCATAGTAGTCCGATTTTGCAATGATGTGGTAGACCGGATTGTGTAATCCTTTTTCATCGAGAGAAAATTGAGGGTTTTGAGGGAGTGCTGAAAGGAATTTGTCGATTTGGGAAAGCCTTATCCTTTTAGTATTCTGCAAGTGCAGTTCCACTCGTTCGTGGTTCAAAGCTGCCTCAAAAAGGATTTTGAAGACGCTTTTCTTGGTTGCCGGCGGATATACAACTTCGAGCTTCTTCGGGTTGTAGCTCAACGACAAGATAGCGTCATTGAAGTTTAGCGAGTGCTTCTTAAGGGTATAGTGATGAAAAACAAGGCGGATTGACGGATTGGTTCCATTTGGATTTGCTGGACCCTTCTTCTCAAGGATATATGCTAAACAGCCGGTCCGAAGGACTTTCCCATAACCCCTCAGCTCAGGTATCTCGAAGACTGCGTCGCCGAAATCGACCTTGAGAAAATTATGAGATTGGGGTATGAGAATCCTCGTTTCAGACTCGAGGGCGTTTGTCGCGATGTCTTGAAGCAAGGTCGCCTCTTCACTGTTCTCGAAGCTATTTTGCTCTTCCGCTGGGTTGGTGGAATTTGAGCCAGTGAGGCCTTCGTCGGTCTCCGACATATTGGTGACACAGAGTATATCTAAGCTTAACTTGCAGTTTATCGTAAAACACGTGCTACTAGTGAGATGATATCAGAAACATGAAGGGGGTTCTTGACAGTTGAGAAAAGTCTGAAGGTGGCAGGACGAGTCGACGTACCCAAGTTCGTCAAAGCCGAGATGGCTATAGCGGGGATCAAGAGAGTCAAAGAAAGATAGTTCTATACACAGGTTCAAGTTGATGAATCTGTGGAGAAGGAGAATGGAGGAGGGATGAGTGGTGAGGAAGATAGAAAACAATTTACAAAGGCCACATGCTCAGCACTATTGTTGAGCGTGCCTACTACCTAGGTAGACTAATTACGCTGAATCATCACGGACCTCCTCAATAAATGGGCTTGATGCTCTCCAGGGGACAGCGGGCTAGCCTCGCAAGGCAACTAAATTAAGAAAGCTTTAGGGACGATATAAATCCAGCTTTTCTATGTACATTTATAATAGTTAGACGGCTATCTAGGAAACCGAGGCTCTTACAATGAGCCTCGCATGCAATGGCCATATCACCATGCCTCTTCTTCGAGATAACACCCTATTCTAGGCTATAGGAGGATACAATGAATGTTAGTCCTGATACCTGCTTTAGATGATCCTATCAACTTAATCTGGTTATATTTATTCCCATACTTTTATTGGTCTTGTCTGATTCGTTTTCCCTATTTCTACAGTCTTCCCTATTATTACTGACTTGAGTCTCTGCTCCAGTTTGACGCGCAGGATTGCACAGCAGAGGCTTTTACTAGAACGAGTTCCACGAACTCGTTCTATAACTCGTTCTATGGATGATGAGGAATGCTGTTTATTGACGATCAAAGAAAAAAAGGATATTCTTATGTTTAAGAAGCAGAATGCTTGACAAAGAATGAAGAGTTTACAAATATAATAAAAACTCTTTGAATATATTTCAAAAAACGGAGCATATAATGGGATAAATAAGGCTGGCTATGTTACTGAGCCCGACTGTATTGCTAAAGGGATACTATATTGTGCACACCCGAATGATGTGTCGCCAGATGAAGAATTCTTACATACTGCCGCGAATCGAGAGGCCTCCAAAAGTTGATTTCTCGAATTATAGTTAAGTGTTCAATTATTGACACTATATATTAATATATTCTATAATCTTTTGCTACTTCGCCCTGTTATTTTGTGTAGCATTGTTAATATATGCCATCGTCATCATGGTAAACTTATTTGGCTACTCTAATGCGAAGTTGGCCGCGCCCCCACTTGCACAGCTCCGAATCTTACATATGTTGATAATTTTGATTTGCGTGCCCAAGCCAGTCCTTACCTAGGTGCTTACTCAAGTATATATGTATATATATACCTTGGCTTGGCGTTACCCTATGATGGCTTCTTACCCGAATAACCGACTTCTTATGCTGACTTACCTTGACGAAACTTGTTGGTTTACTATAGTGACCTATATCCTATAGGGTTAGTCTCGGTGCCAAACGCTGGCTCGGTGTTGTGCGTGTGGAAAGTCGAGACTACCTAGCCTCGTAAACCAGATCATCCCTTGGAACTGTGTGGGTTTGGCTTGCGAGACCAAGACTACCTATATTCGTACCAGTTAGCGCTTTCTGATATGTGAGCTCAATTCCCAACAAAACCCTCAAAAAAATAATATTCAAGGAGCCCTTTGCATCAAACAAGGCACCCCACACGCGCACGCTAAGCTACCGCGCGACATCTTGTCTTATTTTCACCTCCTCGCAGACGCCAACACTCAAAGAACGAATTATTCCACCGATGTAGTCGCCGTTGCTGACTGGAAGAATGAGTTGGCGACGGCATATGTCGTAACGCCGTATTGATGGAGACTTGCTCCAAAATGTCGGTGGAATTTCAGATCCATGGTGATAAAGACAAGGTTCTTACAATGGGCTTCGCACGCCATGTACAGGTCATTGCGACTCTTCTCCATGATGTTGACCCATTCTAGGACATAACGAAGGTCAATTCCAACACCTGCTAGAGTTGAAACTATCAACTAATCAGTTTATATTTATTCTCTTACCTAATTTGGTCGCCTTCTGCTTCTTTTTCCCCGTTGCTAGAGTCTTTCCGATAGTCGCTGACTTCAGCGTTTGCTCGAGCTCGTTGCGGAGGATCGCGCAACAGAGCTCACAAGCCTCTGTTGTGGAGCAGAGCTCCCCATCGGTAACAGTGATTTGATGTCGTTGGAGTTGGTCCACAATATCCTTGTATGTGAGCACTGTTGTTTCGATGATATGGGGACTCGAGAGATACTCGATAACGTTATGCCTTGTCGTGGTGATATTGGGAGAATACTTCTGAACTCTTGCTAGCCAACCGCTGAGCTCGCTCCCTTCCAAAATCGGTGTAAGAAGGTTGGTGTCCAGCAGAACACCGGCCTTGTTGATCTCACCCCGAAGCATTTTGCTCTCGCTCACTGCAGAGCCCGTGGTTAAATATTTGTTACCACTTTTTAACTCGCTGCGAGAGCTGAGCTGCCGTACGCTTGCTAGGCTACGGTCAGCTACGGTCAGCGGCCCTGATGCTCGCACAGCCGCCTGCCTCATGCTCAGTCGCAAAAGAGCTGAGTACATTTTGGCTGTCCTGTTTGGGTAGAGCCTGCGATATCAAACTAATCTGGAATAGCTGGGTAATCGATGGCTATAACTTGGTCTGGAAGGCTTCGCGATACATCTAAAAACACTGCGATACTATACACAGGCCTACGTTTTGAATTACGACCACAGGTTTAAACGTTTCCCAGATATATTTACATCGACCTTTAGATCACGATACAATTTACGAGATGTTGACTCGACGAGTGATTGCCAGCCGATGCTGCACTGAGAATGCAACGATCCTGTAAGACCCGGCAATCCATCGAAATATCGATACAATCAAGTTCCATAAATTCACTAAGGCACACCCCCCGATTGATGTCCAGAACCAGGGACAATGTCTTGAAGCAAAGTTTCCGGCAACTTATCGATATCGACTCTTTCAACAAATCCTTCCGCGATCATCCCGTGCATCCACCGCCAGAGATCTACACATTGTATATCGTCGTAGCCCTGATGGCGCCAGTAAAGCTGCTCTTCTTCCTGATCTATCAACTCTTTGAAAGTTTTAGAATGGATATAGAGGGCTTCCCAAAGTTTGTACACCTTGCCGTCAATATAAGTGTCACATAGTTTCCAAGACCTCCATTGACGAGCTCCGGATCCATCGGGGTTGAGGTCGTCTTCATGCAAAGCGTCGGGAGTCTCAACATCGACGGGGCCTGTTCTGATCAGATTGAGCTGGTACCAGAGGATATATGAGCGACCGTATGGTATTTGAGGCGATGCCGAAGCGTATGCATATGCCGCGTCAAGAGCTTTGATTCCAGAGCTGGTACACCTCACGTTTGCCTTTCGAAGTTCCGTTACTATGGTTTCAGTTGTCCACAGCCGATCCACACCTGGATTTAGTGGTTCCTGGCTGAAATTTCGAACGTAACTGCTGCTTCGTAAGATGGCGGTATGTATCCGACCGCTGTATGAGATTCCTCGGCTGCGGAATAGTATGGAAGCTTGATTTTTGAGCATGTTGTCGAGTAGTCTTGAAGCGATCCTGGTTGACATCCGAGATATCGAGCGATGATTTGCCAAGGAGACTATTTCCAAAGTTGCTTTCCACAGACATAGTGCTTAAGTAATAAGTAAGTATAAAGTTTCGTCTCAGGAAGCTGGCTAGCCCAATTGGCCAATGCAACCACAGGCTACAGTACATTTCAACTAAACAGCTGCTGGTATGTACAGCACTTAAACTTGACTGACTTTGACAACTTGAAGCCTTGCAGCACTTAACACGACTGTGTTCCGTGTTACTTGTGTCTTTGTTCTTGGTGCAAAGGCCAGTAAGGACCTCGCATAGCATCACCATCAAGACGGTCGATTAGCCGCGGCGGGACCACGCGTGCACGAGTTGCCTTAAGTAAGCTTCATATTGAACCTGTATTTAAATTAAACGGAACATGAGTTATCGACCTTTTGACGTAGCACTGCAGCTGTGCCGGCGAAATTCCATGGATAACAGGTACCCTGATGTACAAGGTTGGTATAAGGTTCAACCCCCCTCCTTACGGTATTCTCGGAACCCGTTAATTCGAAGTTTATACCCAAGCTGAGTGAGATAAAGACCGTTATTGCCGCACCCACTCTAATACATAACCTCCCACCCCTCCTTGTCCTCGATACTTATCAGCGCCCTCCTACCCAAACCGTATACTCCCAGTTTTGGCCTGCGGTATCATTCTTCCACAAGCTAATAGCTCGAATTCATTTCACAAGATAGGCTTTGTGCACCGCCCATTATACGGCGAACTGGAATGGATTCGACATCCAGCCCGCGGGCCCGACCTGCCGATTTGAACGATGGTGAGTATAGAAAAATGATGATTCGGCAGCAAGTCTGCCGGTGCTTCGTCTTGCCGTCCAATAGTTAGCCCGCGTGAGCTGCAGAGCGGTACAATGCATTGCAGTGCACAGCACGGGGCACCCACGTCTTCCATACATATCTGCAATTAATTCTACGTGGTACCGTACCTGCACCGTAGGCTGGCCCCACATCTCCGGCTAGTTTTGCCAAAAGGATAAAACATGGAGCCCTGTATGTTGCACTCGTTGAATCTCTTGCGAGTTCACGCCACCAACGGCGATCATCTCGACGAGCTTTGCCATGGCCATGCATTGTCTCTGTCTTGTTCCAAGTATGCCCATTAACCTTCGAGCTTTGACCTTTCTGAACCGTCTTGCGACCGGATTTCGAGCGGCTGGGGTTGGTCTGTTCGCTGTATCGCGTGTGTCCATGCACAGTCCGTTCATTGTCTCTTAAGCTCCCGTAGCTTAATTCCCAGTGTTCAGTCCCGCCTGCATACTCGTCTAAGTTTTTATTAAGGCGGGGAGCAAAAGACACCAAAGAAGGGATCGTAGCGCAATATCAGCCCTCGACCTCTGCCTGCAACCGTAATTTCCCCTCCGCTGCTGACCGACAAGCGGCCCAGACTGTGCACACGAAGCCTCACCTGCGCTACCACCTCGATTCTCAATTCGGCAGGCCGTCCAGCTTCAGGGTCTCGACGCCTCTTTTCCTTCTTCTCCAATGTTTTCCTAATCATATCACAATCAGAAACACGATCAGGATTTGGAACACCGCGACTGACCGTGCAACCGCTAGCTAGTTGCGCTGCCTATTAAGCTATCCGCTAGTTCGATGTCTCAAGCCGATCACTAGTCGCTGCCTATCGTCGCCGACTGCGAACATGCCCACCCGCATGCAGAAATAGTGGACAGGAAAACTGGAAAACACCCAACAGATGTTGACTAAATTAGGTCAGTCGGCCGGGAAGTACCAACCGCATGGCGATCTGGCGAGCAGACTAGACCGCCGCCCTCGTGTCGTTCACATGGCGAGCTAGACCAGTGCAGCTGAAAATTATAACTCTAAAAGTACCACGACCACTAGCTCCCGCACCGAACTCAATAAGCTCTCAATGCGAGGCGTCGGTGTCTCCGTTCCCGCCACCGTATACGCGTACTCCTTCTGCCTACTTAGAATAGTGTCCATTTATACACGAACACGCATTACTATATCAAAGAATGAGGATATATGGACCGAGCATGGTGTTTCGTAGTTTGTACCCCCTTGCAGGTCGACAAGCATTCAAAACTTGGAATTCAAGGCCACCATTCCTCTGCGGATCAAACCACGAGAGCTGCCGCTCGAAAACGAGCAAAATGCGCCATGGAATCCCAAGCCAACGCTTGGATCCCAGCATCATCAGTGCGCCACGCATGCGTGGGAAACTTGCTCCATTGCCAAAATTGCACAAGCTGATGCTCAGGCGGCATTAGCCGTCCTCAAATATTGCAAATATTTACGTTTGATATTATAGCACTCGGCATATTCACGCGTGTGCGAAAATATTGATGATAACTGTGAAGCTATGAGCCACGAGAGCCCGTAATCTGGGAGAGCATGCATGTCTGCGTAAGAGACAAGCCTGCAATAATAATATGGAGTATTGTCTATTTCTCCGCGCCCGTTTCTAATGCCTGTGACAATCTTAATCGATTCCGGGGTAAACGAGCTAACCTGCCTATCTTTCCGACTTGTCACACACGCATGCCTGCTTGTAAGCTGTGAGATACAATGCCCAGGTGTGCTCAATCCCCCAAACGAAAAGCAAAAGCAAAAAGCGGGACGAGATGCACCTCGTGACCCGGTTTGAGGAGTGATATGCAAATGCACGCACATCTCGGCAGTCTCGGACGGTCGCTTCGCGATCGTAATCTCAACGCGTGCTGCCCTGCTGGCTGGATCAGAGCTGAGGCGCGCAAGTGTGATTGAATTCGCAATGATTGCATGACAGGACGTGACATGACAGATGTGCTAGCTCGTCAACTTTCGCAGCACACGGCATTTCATTTCCGTTGCTTGCATCCTAATCCGCAGATGGAAACGTCCCCGAGCCTAGCTGGTTCTGCAGGGAGCGATCGATTGATCGATCGATGTGATGTGATATATCGATACATGCACCTGTGCATGATACAGGCATTTCCCTCGGCTCATGATTATAAATGAGACGCAGGTTCGCAAAGAATCATATCGGGTCGCAATCGACCCGGCCGGCGGTGTCGCCTATTTGGAATCTGTCAGACATTCCGACACAACGCACAGTTGCAACTACATTTGATGGACATCAAAGGGGAACTCGTCCCGAGAGTCGAAATGACGAGCGCGACCTCAACAATATAACCTGATCACAGGACTAAAAAATAACTGTACATCCCCAACCAAAAAGCCCCTTCGCTTCCTCAGACATCGATGCATCCCTTGACCTTTAATCTCTACGCCTGCTAGCTGCTGCGCTGACAGCCTCGACCCTTCAGCTGAACCGACTACCCCAAGCGAGGCAAGCAGGGGTGGTGACCGCCCAGCATCCTTTGACAACAATCTACAAAGTAGCATCCGGCGTCATAAGCACATGCAGTACAGAGGCTGGTTCAACATGGGCTGACAAGCCCTCCGCGCCTCATGTTCATTCCGTGTGAAACATTTAGATATGGTATAGACAGTATTAGATACATCCTAGCTATAACGCAAGCTACATGCCACCGTGGTGAACGCATGCCCCGGTGCTTTCTACGTTGTAATCAGTGGAAATTACCTTAAAGCAAGATATCGAGATACCGCGTTCGCATGTGGGTGTCGGCATCGATCTTACAGTCCACCAACTCCAGACCTGTCAGCCGCACCATTGCATTATCCCATGGATCCTGTACTTCGTGCCTTGACTTAGCTTCGTGAGTCTCAAGTCCGCGAATTCGATCGGTAAGAATCGAACCGCTGGTCTCTGCGAAGGAATAGAGATATATGCCGAGGTACTTGCAATATAATTCCAACATCTCAATCCATTCGCATATGCACATGCATAAATTACAGCTCCCCTGCCCTCTACGTCGACGTGCATAATAACCCCATCGTCGGTAAAACGCATCTAGTATCTAGGGTCGAGACTGATCTAGCATATGGGTATTAGATGAATGCTTGGTTGCAACACCCAACACGAGCAATTCCAACATTCGCCTCATTGCATGCGCATGCAGATGCATAGATGTTATAATATAATAATAATATCAGCATACTTGTAATCAGCTTATCCATACTTGTACTAAACGTCTACGAGGGCGAGCTCCACGAATAGTCGCAGGTTCGTCGAGTCTAGACACGTATACCCTCCAGACCCAACATGTTAAAATTCTATCAATTTAGAATGCAAATTCACTTGGGCCAGTCACTCGTCATCACTCCCGCCATCCATCCAACAGGCTAACAAGCACCGCCCTAGAACACCAGGGTAGATATGTTATCCGGTACCTTTTCCGAGCAGTTCCACAGTTTGCATGCAGAGTGGGGGCGTAAGTCACGCGGTGCCAGATTGATAATGCAAGGGACATGATACTCACCCTTGCTTGGTCTTCCGGCCGAGAATATCGAATTCCAGCGAGTCGGCACGTCGGACCTAGTCACTGACCGACCGATCGACATACGGCCTGATTTCCAACTTTTCTATCAAAAAAAGACGTTGATGACGCCGCTGAAAAACTAAAAGTAGAGTCATGCGGAGTATTATGTTGTCGCTGCAGGTGTGGAGCGTGCGACGCACGCCACTTCCATGGCGGCGATGTACCGCGCCGGTTGCACGAACCCGACGTACTGTCACGTTAAACGAAAACTCACACCAAGTTTTAACTTTGACTGCACGCACTTTCATGGGCATAGACAACGAGAATTTCCAAATCAGGTATGATAATTGACATGAAATGGCTGAAGCCAGCTCCTCGTGAACCTATCGCATAGATCCTTAATTCGGCCAGCTAAGTTACAAATTTGATTTATTTTTCATCGTTTTAAACCATCACAGTTATGCCTGCACGTTCGCCTTGCACAATTTATTCCGCATATACGGCATACGCCTGCGGGTATCCGGTACATCCGCCGTGAAATGTAGATAACGGCGGACGAGAGCCTGATTATCACATCTATACACACCTAGGTATATACCACCACAAATACAATTATAGTTACAAAAAATACATCACATCTCAGATACCATGCCGTTAACATGCTATATCAGCGTATTATTCAGCGCGTGCGTGTACCCGAATCCTTCCGGCACTAGTGATTCATGTCTGTGAACGCTAGTTAGAGCTGCTGCAGACCAATTGACCATATGTCAAATTTGGAACACTGAGAGCTGCATGGCCATATGGTATCTCATCAGCAATTCGAATGCCGATTAACTCCACGACCAGTAGCTATAGCGCTAGTAGTAGCTACCCAACGGATATTGCCACATGCGCCTTGTCGACTCTCGTAAGTTAGCCCGAATACTGATCTCAAAGAAATGCCCTTGTATACGAGCTGGAGTCTAAACGTTAACAGCTAAAAAGACTTACGCGTACTTGCAGCAAGAAGCACGGTACTAGCTAATGCCGACTTCACGCCAAGACAATCGCCTATACGAGTGTTATCGTACATTCCGCAAAGTGTACAGTGATATACGACCGCTACACCTCCTACGTGCATAGCTAGCTACCAAGGTACCTAGCCCAACCCTCGATCATATCCCATCCCTACAGCTAGTGTCTACCGGCCGAGAAGTTCGAAGTCACCCGATGAACGCGTGAGTTAGTGCAGAATGCAACAGCCGTCCAGGGTTGTAACATACCTAAGTATATGCTATCCAACATTTACGCTAGAATAACACGTCGTTAGTGCTGAGATTGCGGTACTGGTACCGTTAGTATACCGGTAGCCTGGTGTACGGGACAGGTATACAGCTGTATGCATATGATCAGCTGGGTCGTTGGTTGTACTCTGAGCCGGCTATTCAGGGTACGGTTTCCAGAGGTACGGGTAGAACTTCGAACTACCATCCGCGATATATCGACATGGAATGCATCTCAGTCATAATATTGTATTTTGATTGTCTCGTAAGCCAGACTGCCCTGCTTTAACTGGCGAAGGCAGTGGCCATGGTCGGCCGTTATCAAGTATTTTAATATATATGGCTATTATAATTGTCTCGCAAGCTGCACGCCTTCCTTTGGCTGCGAAGGGCTATAGATGTGTATACGTAACTGTTTATCATACTAGTATACAGGACGCATGCCTAAATATCAAAAGGTACTCCCGCAGTGCGGAAACCACACGGCGGAGGGAGTTTCGTAGTTATCTTGTCGGGCCATCTTGATCAATTGACAAGATTACACCGACCTCAAAAGACTATCAGGAGAAGAGCTAGCATAACTGGGAACGATGGGCCATGGGAGGCCTCGAGGTCCGCGGAGAATATTGAGTTCTAGGAGACACGTTGAAATTGTTCACTTTTATCATATATATTACAGCTTCGGAACAGTGGACGGTCTGCTACTGCCAAAATGATATACGTCAAAGTAGTTCATTGGCTAAAATAACTTCGAGCTCTTCGCCCAAAATATATCGAAAGCAAATTATCTATAAACCATAGCATTGTCTCGTAAACCAGGCCAGCACAATCCTCTGGCGTACGCAGCTAGCTATAGCTATAACCCATGCATCAGCATTTCGACGTATCTAGTATATTGTATACGTGGACTAGAAACATCACGCATACCTGTCATACGTGTGCAGGAATATTGATACAACGTCGATGCAAGGTGCCGTTCATCTTCCTAAACACAGGCATCCTCTACCCACCGTGAACTCGCATCTACGCCCACGAAGGATACGTATACATGCCACAAGATCGATATGCAAATTATCAACTTCATTTATACATCTACTAATCGTACATTTGTGTCCGCTACACTACTACACCTCGCCTCCATCCACCACCTCTTTCTCCTCTCTACCCACATGCAAATATGCCACAGCCGCCCCCAAATGCCAAAGAGTGATAGCAAGATAACAGAGTTAAACGATATAATACTAAAGATATCCGCGTCCGAATCCAAATAAGTGTGAACTTCATATCTCTACCGATAATGAGTGTATCGTGCCCTCATCCACAGGCACGGGACATTGACTCCTCACCCTCGCAACCTAACAAGTAGAACAGACAACCATGGGAAGGAAAAGTACCAGAGTGAGAAGAGAGGAAAGTGTGAAAGAAACGCCACCAAGCGTAAAAATGCCAATATTGCCAAAAACAATGCACGCACGCGAATCTAACCTCCGGGTATCGTACCACGCACATCCTACCACAACGCTACACCTCAAACTGCTCGTCCAGCCAATGCTTAATCACCATCTTGCCCTCGCTGAACGCCTCGTTCGCGGGGTTCCGCACGATAATCGCCGCGTGGCTGTGCTTCACCTTGCGAATGTGCACCGGGAACTTCTTAAACCGTAGCGCATCTAGTGCGTCAATCATGTCGAACTGGTGCGGCGCCAGCGCCAGCGTCGGGAACTCGGGCATGTTGGCCGCCGTCGCCGCTGCCGCTGCCTCTGCCATCTGCACTTTCGCCTCGCTGATGCCGTCGTTGCTGCCCAACGGTGATCCTTCCGCGGCGGGTGGTGTTCCGTCGGCGGTAGCGGGAGACCCGCCGGCAGCGTTCTCCTCAACGTCGGCGGGGAGGTGGTCGGGCACCTGCGCCTGGTTGATGCTGTCGATGACCGAGTCCACGGCCTCCTGCACCTCGTTCCGGATTAGCGGGACGTGGTACTTTGCCGGCCCGTGCAGTCGGATCCGCTTGGCGGACGAGTAGGTCTGTATGCCGGCGTTGACGAGGAAGAAGCAGAACCCAACGGGCACCATGAGCGCGTACAGCGCGACGAACGGCAAGTCTCGGATAAAGTCGCGGATCGTGCGGCCCCCGCTCTTCTCCACGGCTTTGCTACTGCTATGTTCCTCCTCCACCGGCGGCCGCAGCTTGACGCCTGCGTCGTCATCGATCAGCACGTTGCCGTACCCGGGCAGGTACTTGTAGTCGACCATGTCCAGGTCCGCGTATGGGTCAGAGCGGGAGATGCCCGACGTGAAGAAGGTCGTGGAGCGGTCGTTGATGATATTGGCATAGAGCACACGGTTCTTGAACCGCGCGAGCGCCTTCCAGAACACCAGCTCCTTGTCCGCGAGGACGGCGAGCAGCGGCCGCTTCGTGTCGCGAAAGCGGTCGATCGTGAACAGCTGCCTGCCGGACGCGGAGAGCGTGCGCGCACCAATCACGTTCCAGATGTGGTTGTGGAAGCCGAGCTTCGGCGTCCGCACGCCCAGGTGCGGGGAGGCGAACGTCGTGAAGTTCACAGGCGTGATCTTGTCGAACAAGCCCTTAGCGTACAGCAGCCCGACAACGTAGCGGGACACCAGCCCGCCGAGGGAGTAGCCTGCGATGCTGAACTTTCGGATAACGACCCCTCTGTCGGCCAGGTCGTCGAGGAGCTCTTCGATCTCGTGTGCCAGCCGCTCGCCGCCGAGCTCGATGCCGTCGTAGGTGTAGTTGCCGCTGTTGCGCGCGGCGACGTGCACGATGACCCGCGAGTCGTCGTAGCGTGAGCGCATTGTCGAGGCGATGTACTCCATATGGCTGGGATTTCCCCATAACCTATCCGCGCATGTTAGCAGCCATATCTACCGTCGCATCTGTACCGGTGCCTGGAAAACGGGTAGTGGGAATGGAACGCACCCATGGACGAGGACGACCAGGTGGTCTGCAGCCGGCGGCGCCATGCCAAGCGGTATCGAAGCGACAGCGGTGAGCGACGAGGGTCGGAAGGCTGTGATGCGAATGAGCTCCTGCGTGAGGCCCGTGATGCTCGCAAGACTGGAATTGCAGCGCCGTCCGAGCTTCAAGCTGCTGCCACCAACACCGCCACAGCCGTCTACCAGAGCTTTCCGTCGTTCGGCGCTAGCGGCGAGTTTTGCGAGCAGGCGACGGGAGGGCCGTGACGGGCGATGGTGATGACGTCGTCGGGGGGCGGCAGTCGGCGGGTTGGTGTTTGCATTTGACGCAGCGTGTAACGAGCGCGACGTGCCGCCGGGACCAGCAAACAAAGGCGACGAAGAAGCGCAGGAGGAGGAAGACGATGAAGAGTGAGAAGATGAAGGAGGAGGAGGAGAGGCGGTGGAAAAGAGGGAGCAGAGGGCCAGCAGATACGGCGGCAGACAGCGGGCGAACGACCGGCGCTGGGGAACAGGCGGGCCGATCAGTCGCATGGTGCCGGTTCCATCTTTCTGCCCGGTCGACGGCACCCGCGACTGGACGTACGTCCGACGACGACGATATCGATGCGCCCGACGGCGGAGGGAGGAGCGAAGGAGCGAAGGATCGCGGGCTGTTGTCCGACGTCAGTATCGTATCCAACGTTTGATTTTCCCCCCAGCGAGTGCACCAACCTGCAACCGGTTACTCGATCTCGGACTCCGGCAAGGTGACAGCTGCAAGCTCGGCGGTACCCTTCGATACGAGCGATACACGCAGCTCTGCTCCGATACGATGTGCGGTGATACGAGAGGATGGGATAGGATGGGACAGGCTGATGGGGCGTCCGTTAGCTCGGGTTCGAAAGGGGTGGATTGACCGATTGAACTGACCGGCCGATTGAACGATGGATTCGATTGATACGCGATCTCCCGATGCCAATGCAGATGGAGAATGCAGGAAAGGGAACAGACGCAAAAAGTGCACTATACGCCGACGTCCGCGATAGCACGGGAATCGGTGCGTTAAGTAACCTTCGTACCCCTACGCAGCCGTTATACCAGCTAGTACAATTAATCCACGATAGTTCGACGAGTCCGCTCCACGGCCGCTGTCCGATGCCATGCGAGCAGCCGCTGTCCGACCAGCCGAACGAGCGAGCAACGGTGTCCTCGTCCACGGCGAGCTCAAAGGCATGAAACCGCCAACGTTCCCCACTGACGGAGAAATCGTTGGGGCAGCTGAGCGAGTCACCTGCTTCCGCACCGCTTGAGGATTCATCCAGAATCAAACAAACCGTTCATGCGATCCTCGTCGCCTCGGGTAGCCCTTCCCGTCCCTAGCATCCTTCGTGGACTATTCCTACCGCGTTCACTTTCTCCGCCAGTCGTAGGTCTATGCACACTCGAGCTCGACGGCTCATCCACGTCGACGTTGTGCACTAGCTCTTACAGTACGTGAATGGAGTCGACCCCGGAGTCGACTTCAGCTGAATCCATCCTGCATGCGGTTTGTCCCCAGCGTTACATGACCCCATGCAGGTCCCGCCGATGCGCCAACTACGTATGTAAGCTCCACCGTGGAGCTCAATCCGTAATAGCTACCCCAGTCACCAACCTTATGCAACTCCTATACGGAACGAAATTCGAAATATAGTATGTAATGTAGTCTCTCATTCGAGCGTCCAATCAGTAAGTAAGTAGCAAGCACTGCATTCATTCATATGCATTTCGCCCGCAAGAATACAATAGAAGAAAAAGTAGGAAAAGGTAGGGAGAAAGGACAGTCGTATAATACGACACCGTCCGAGAACAGGCATGCAAGTTTGTTAAAAAAACAAGACGTTTAGACAGAATCCCTCCCATATAGTTATCAACGTGTAAAAAGGTCGAGAAAGAGGAAATGGGGTAGTAAAAAGAAAAGGGAATTACAAGCATAAGCAGTCAAGTAAAAGCCCCCATGAACACCGTCCGTACAGACATCAGTTAGTAGCAGTAGCAACAAAAAACCATGCATGCATGCACCCATCCCCGACAAACAATCTGGGGACACCCAACCTCACCAATGCAACCTCCTATTGCGAATAAACGACACGCGACCAGTAGCGAAACCGATCGTCATGTCCACGTCGTCGTCATCGTCTAACGCCACAATCCATCGCGCAGACTCATCAAGTTCTCGATGACCTCCAGCTCGTTCGGCTGCGGGACGCGCTCGCCAGCCAGATCGCCCAGGATGTTCCTCCCGGTCTTGCTCCGCCAGCTCGGCTGCTGGGGGACTCGCGACCTGCGGTTCTTGCTCGTCGGGTCCCAGTTCTCCTTCTCGGAGTCGCCCTCGTCGCTGGACTGGTAGATCGTAAAGCCCGGCTTGTCCTTGCCGTTGCCGCCGTTGCCGTTGAGCGTCTTCTCCAGCCCGCGGAACGGCGAGCGGTTGTGGCTCTTGACGGCCGACAGCGGTGGTGACGGCGTCGCTTTCTTCGGGCCCTTGTGCGTCGCTGTGACGACTTTGCGTGGCTTGTCCTTTTTGGTTGGCGAAACGCGTTGGACCTTCGATTTCTTCGCGCCTGGAGTTGCGGTGGCGGCGGATGGGACGGTGCCGTTCGTGGATTTCGGCCCGAGGACCTTCTTCTTGGTGGCGGTGTCAGTGGTGGTAGCTCGCTGCTTGCGTGCGTCCGCCGCCGCCTTGGCAGCTGCAACGACACCGCGGGCACGGATCGCCTTGAGCGCCTTGCGTGGCGAATCCTCCTTGACGGGTTCCGCCGGCATCGAGCTCTGGCTGTCGCAGCAGGACTCCCAAATCTTGGCGTCGACAGTACGGCGCTTCGGTGGGGTGCATGCGTGTTCGTGGAACGACGACTGCGAGTCTACGAGCGTGGACGCGGACGTCTGGCTGCTGTGAGGTGAGGCGACGGCCTCCTCTTCATCCTCGAGAACGACGGTGGCCTTGCCGTCAAACGACATGGACAGGCGGACCTGTGAGGACGAGCGTTTGAGGAGCTTCGGAGTGGTGTCGGCGATAAGGCCCGTGCGGCGTGGGTTGGCGTATGCTGGCAATGGGGTCGGGCTGTGGGTGTGGATATGGCTCTGGCTTTCCGCGGTCTTGACCAGAGAGGTCGGCTGGGAGAACTCGGCCTCATCCGCAATGGTGGACTGGGACTGGAAGGAAGTGTTGGGGGTTTCGGCCGCCGGGTTCAGCAGGAAGTGGATAGGGGAGGTCTTTCTTGCGATATCAGGTTGTTCGATCGACGACGAAACCGACGCGGTGACCGAGACCGCGATGTTAACATCAGGCTCGGTGGCATCAGACATATGGACTTCGGTATCACGCGGCTGCTGGACATCGATCTCAGTCTTGACGACCGGCTCGACGGCAGGACACGGCGACGAGGCACGGCTGGACGGGGAGGGGATCTCAGCGGCGTCGGTCTTAGGGTTGTAAGGCGAGGAGATGAATGGGTCGGACGACAGGTCGAGGCACCTGCCTCCGTTACGTGGAAGCATCTCGTGTGCTCTCAGCGGCTTGGACTTTCGTCGGTTCGTCTGACGACGATTCTGGAACCAGATCTTTATATCCCCATTACATCTACGTCAGCCGGCTCATAATTTCCCAGGAATTATCTCAGGAACGAGAGCAGGTATTACCTGGACTTGTTTCTCCTCGAGCCCGATCCTGTCTGCGATCTCTCGTCTCGTGGGCTTGTCCGGCCTGTCGTTCTTGGCGTATTCGGCTTCCAATATAGCCTGGTCTTTGATGCTGCAGTTTCAGAACACCAACCCGGTCAGCCAATCAATCAACCACTAAATTCGCACACACGGAATTTCTACCAGCCATAAACATACCTCGTTCGTCTACGGCGGCGACGAGCCAGCTTTGCGTCGTCAACATCAGGCGGCAGGTTGTTCGGGAGGGTGGCTGGAGAATGCGTGATGAATGCGAATGTCTGGGCGGGAGCCGGGCTGGAGGTAGAATTGGAAGCCATTGCGAGCGAGTTTATGCGAGCCGAATATCGAACTCGAAGGCTGTGGTCTATGTTATGCTATGCTTGATATAGCCCCGAGTTCGATCCAGTGGGTGTGTGTATGTGTAAGAAGTGTGTGCGAGGTGAGAGTCAATGGCGTTACGGACAAGCCTGCAACGTCGGTTGGCAGCAACGAGAAGCAGTAAAGAGCGTGATGGTGGTCGAGTATTATCAATAACGATACACGCAGACCACAATTACGCGATATCTGAAGTCCACGTCACGAGCCAGTCAGTCAGCGTGTAACAATTGATAAAACCCCGAGGCGTCGAAGGGGCAGAAGAAGAATGTCTGAACGAGAAGTTGGGAAGAGAAGAAGATAGGAAGGAAGGAAGGATGAGAAGTGAAGATAAAGGCAGGCAGGCACGAAAACGAGTGAAAAGGGTTAACAAAGTGCCTTAATCTCGCCCAGTCGAGAATAACAAGCCAGCCAATGATACGATATGTACGTATGTACGTATGATGTTATGATGGGAAAGAGGAGTGGGGAGGAGAGAGAAAGAGGAAGAGTCAATAAGATGTACCTAAACGGAAAGGAAATTCTCCCGTGGGCTGCCAATATAAATTTTGTCGCAGAACGTGTGCCCGTGTTTTTGTTCGAGCGAGACGAGATGATGCCGGATGCTGGAAATAAGAATAATAAGGCTAACGCTCCGTGAAATGCCAATATCGTCCGGAGTAGGATGGATATGTGGTGTGCGGCACGCAGGCAATGCGTGGAAGCACAGTCAGTACGTTTGGTGACCGCTCGTGATTGGAGGCCTGCGCGGTGATGCAAACGGCTGGATGTTATCTAGTGTGCAATATGCGTGTGTGTATGTATGTAAATGTAGTATATGAAGTACGCGACTGGAGGGATCCCTGGCTGTCTGGAACGGGACAGGCGGCGGGCCTGGATCAGATCTGGCGGTTGGTGTTTTCTGAGAAGCAATTGGAGATTTGACGTTCTGATAGCGGAAGGAGATGCGGCAAGGGTCCAGTCCTCGTCGCCCTTTCGCGTGCTGTTGTGTTTAGCTGCACGCTGACGCGCCCGACAAGTTAACAGTGCAAGTAATTAAGTGACCAAACAGGCTGGACCGGGCCTGGCCAAAGGAGAAAGGAGGCGCGCCAGTCTGCGAATCGTAATTTCGAGATGCGAGAGCGGGCGCAATCGAGTTAGCTCGGGGCCGAGTGGAGCGGTGGAGCCGGCTGCTTTGGCGGGTGTTTATATTGCCCTGCGCAATTTCGGGCAGTTTGTGGACGTGTGGCCGCCGTTTGACAACCACACGCACACAAACAACTTCAAACATTTCTCACCACTCGCCGCTTCGGGCAGTCTAACGAGCCACGATGCCCCGCCCTCGCCGCACCCCCCACGGCCCCTCATCTCACTCGGCATCATCATCAACATCCACATCGTCATCGTCGAAACCGAAGGGCAACGTCAATTCCAATGCCAACGCCTCCCCGGCAGGGAGGAAAGATGCCCCGACGACACCCTCCCCGGCCGTCCTGCGACAGCTCTCCGCCATCCTGACCGTCTTCCACGACACCTTCGCACCCCTCTTCACCCCGGCGCTCCCCGCGATCATCCAGGATGTCAAGCAGGCGCTCTACCAGAGAGACTACGTCGCCGCCTTCGACTCGCCCCAGAAGCTGCAGGCCTACGCCGCCCGCTGGAGCGTCGCTAGGGCATTGGCGTATTTCGACATGATAGCCGGGCACTGGTGGTCGACGGACGTCACACAGCGTTTCACGCAGAGAAGCAGCAGCCCTCTCAACGTCACCTGCATCGGCGGAGGCGCCGGTGCCGAGCTCGTCGGAATCGCTGCCGCCTTCTCCCTCTTCGCTTCAAAGCCGGGCGAAGAGTCTGAGAATGACAGACCGGACGCTCCACGACTGGACATCACCCTCCTCGACTTTGCAGCATGGAACCCCATCGTCGAATCTCTCTACGGCACACTAACGGACGAACACTCGACCCGCCAGCCGCAACTATACCTCCCAAAATCCACATTCAGCGTCGTCTGTCACCAGCAAGATATCCTCTCGACGCTGTCGGATGTAACCGTCTCGTCATTGGCGTCAGCAGACATCGTCACGATCCTCTTCACCGCTGGAGAGCTCTACTCGCAGTCTCCGACCGCCGCAACAAAGCTGTTTGTGTCACTGCACGCCGTCACAAAGCCCGGCGCGCTACTCGTCGTTGTGGACTCCGCCGGCGGGTTCGAGGAATTGGACGTGCTCAAGAAAAGCGGCGAGGCCAGCAGCAGTAGCAGCATCGGCGGATACAAACTCGGTTTCCTGCTCGACAAGACCCTGACGAGCCGAGACCGCTGGGAGACGGTCGCCAGCGACGACTCGAGGTGGTGGCGGGTGCCGCCGCAGCTGAAAGACGGCGCTGCATACCCGCTGGACCTGGAGAACATGCGCTGTCTCGTCCGCGTGTACCGTAGAAGTGACGATCCGGACTGAATCCAGTCCGAACCCTCAGCCTTTTGGGCGAGGTGCGTCCAGCCGGGCGGGGTCAGCTTATCGAGCCAACCAGAGCGCGGCATTATCCCCAATCGGCGCATGTCATGTTCCTGCATGCATGTCCGAAACTGGCCGACAGAAGCTACTTTTGACGAGCTAGCTAGCGCAATTACAAACCCGTTCGTTATCATGAACCGTCTGTCTGTCTGTCTGCGAGTGCCGGCCAGAGAATGTGCCGAATGAATCGTGTCAGGCCATGCCGGCCAACCAGCCAACCGACCACCACCACGCGCGTCCGTTTGGGGGCTGTGGATGATCCAGAACACTTTAGGCGACAGACACACTTGAGACAGCGTGCCGATAGCAAAATAGCTCATCCAGTAAATCCGGTGCCCCGGCCACGCTAAACAGCTGGTCGAGCTACAGCTCCTGTCACTACACCACACCCTCTGCGAAATCCTCGCTGTATATATTCCAGCCGCCCTGCTCCCTTTCCCCCCTTCCAAGCTGCAAACCACCAACCATCGGCCCAACGACCACATTGCCAGAGTTCTAAATTTTCCGGCGCTGCTGCCGCGATTCGATTACCTTCCGGATGACCGTTCTCAGAGACAGACCGTTACCGAAATCCATCCTGTCGAAGTCTGGATTTCTCTAATTATCGTCGGGACAAGCCTTCAGCCTTCCCAAAACCACCGCTATCTTCTCGCGGATAGCTATACCAAACACTCTATCCTTCCCGGAGAAAAAATATATATTAAAAAAATTACATTCATATAAAAAATAAAATTAAAAGTGAACAGCTGCCGTCAGCATGACCATTGCTGAAGCAGCTTCCAAAGATGGCGAACAGTCTTCCAAGAAACCCAAAGTAATCATCATCGGCGCCGGGACCTCTGGCCTTCGCGCGGCCGAGGTGCTCATCGAGAGCGGTTGCGAGGTCGTGGTTCTCGAAGCTCGCGATCGAGTTGGCGGACGGGTACGTGCAGGCAGCCGCCTCCTTGGCGCCTCAGCTAGCCCAGCTAACATCACCTCTCCAGATCGCAACGTCGTCCAAGCTCGGTCTCCCTCTCGACCTGTGAGTTTTACGTAGATGCGTCATTGCTATATCGGGCTACCCAGCTGACGAAAGTCTGGCAGCGGCGCAAACTGGATCCATGGCGACCAAGGCAACCCGATCATCGATCTAGCCAAGCGTGCGCAATGCAGCTACAGCGTCGACGAACTCGACGATACAGTCGTGTTTGCCCCCGACGGCACCCCGCTGCCGAAGC
Organism: Drechslerella dactyloides; assembly: GCA_020064725.1. Classification (NCBI taxonomy): domain Eukaryota; kingdom Fungi; phylum Ascomycota; class Orbiliomycetes; order Orbiliales; family Orbiliaceae; genus Drechslerella; species Drechslerella dactyloides. The sequence goes on from JAGTWJ010000019.1 coordinate 2,441,880, forward strand.
GCCTAGGCCAGGAGCTTGAGACAAAGATGTGGGACTATTTTGACGACGGGATGGAGTACTCTGCGCAGAACTTTGACGCGATCAAGACGAACATCAGCTTTATCGAGTACTACAAGGCGCGCACCGACGAGGATTTCCCCGAGGGAGCAGCAGCGGGAGGGGATGACGAAAAGAGGAAGGAGTACCAGATGCAGATCGTGGAGATATTAGGCGGGATCGTGGCAACGGATATCAAGCGGCAGGATCTAAAGAATCTGCACTTGGAGAAGCCTATTCCGGGTGGTAAGTGACCCTTTGCTGTCATTATAGGCAGCATTGATCATGCTGACAGCGATGTTCGTGTAGAAAACTTGTTCATGTCGTCGACTTATGGCCCCGTCATGACGTTGATGGCGAAGACGGCGGTCGAGAACGGCTGTGTGCAGCTGAACGCCCCCGTCGAGCAAGTCGAAACGGTGTATACCGCCGCCGGACCTGTGCACACTGTCTGCACGAAGGACGGCGAAGCACTCAAAGCTGATGGGGTGATCGTGACAATACCTTTGGGATCGCTGAAGCAGGACAGGATTAAATTCACGCCACCGATGCCGGAGAACATGCGGCAGGCTATCAAGCACCTAGGCTACGGGTCATTGGAGAAGGTGAGCGTTAGCTTCCGCTAGTTGATCCGTGGTCCCCACCGAGATAGACTAACGCCAGCTTCCGCCCCCAGACATACATCAGCTTCCCCACCGCATTCTGGGCCACCGAGAGCACCAGCTACTTTGTCTTTCTGGCGCCCGAGTACGCGCCTGCAACCAACAGTGAACGGAAGCTCATATCCACCCTCTCGCTCGCCCACCTGCCGCAGCCGTACAACCAGCCGACGCTGCTCTTCTACACGCACGGCGACATCTCCAAGCGCATCACGGACATGCTACAGCTAGACTCACCGGAGGCCAGCCGGAAGAAGATCCTCGAGTTCTTCCAGCCGTACTTCTCCCGTCTGCCGGGCTACGTCGCCGACGACCCGGACTGCATGCCCGTCGACATTCTCTCGACAAACTGGCTGAACGACGAGTACGCGGGCAACGGGTCGTACACTAACTTCCCCGTCGGTCTCGTCGACGGCGTGGAGGATATCAAGACGATCCGGGAGGGTGTGCCTGGGCAGCGGCTGTGGTTTTGCGGTGAGCATACCGCGCCGTTGCTGGGGCTCGCGAGTGTCAGCGGCGCGTATTGGGCGGGGGAGATCACAGCGCGGCGATGCCTAGTGGGATTCGGCATGATGAGCGAGGAGGCGGAGCGCGCGCTGGCGATGGGAGATGGGCTCTAAATTGGATCTTTTGAAGGATGGTGCGAAATATGCAACGGTGATACCGTACCGACGCTCGTTCAATCGTTCGTGGATTTCGTGTTATATCAATATTAGCTTAGTCGCTCGTTAGGAACAAACGTACACGCGATGCCTATGTGATAGTTACATTCCATAGGTGTCTATACAGAATATATACACCAGGCTTCCGCCTGATGGAAACTACCGACCTAGGTCACCGTAAACGATATAAATCGCATCGCGTGTGTGTAATATATGTAACTCTAAAGCCGCGGGCCTGTGTTGCATCGACGCAATCCGGTTATCTCCGCCCCGCAACCCACCTAAAATTTTAGCTTCACAACCTCACCTCCCTCCACCCGCACCACCGCCACCTCGATCGCAACATCCGCAATGGCAACCGCACTCAACGCCGTCTACCGGCTCGCTGTCCCCGCGGCTGCGGCCGCGCTGCTCGTCCAATCGTCGCTGTACGACGTCAAGGGCGGCTCGCGCGCAGTCATCTTTGACCGTATCTCCGGTGTGAAGGAGCAGGTTGTCAACGAGGGGACGCATCTCTTGATCCCATGGCTGCAGAAGGCGATAATCTACGACGTGCGAACCAAGCCGCGGAATATCAGCACGACGACCGGTTCGAAGGATTTGCAGATGGTGAGCTTGACGTTGCGGGTGCTGCATCGGCCGGACGTCAAGAAGCTGCCCAAGATTTATCAGGTTTGTCCATATATATAAACCGCCCGCGCCCCACCACCCCACATTTCGAAACTACATGTGCACGAACCCGCTATTGCGCTCGCTATTAAACTAGATACTGACGGACGCAATGTATAGAGCCTCGGCCTCGACTACGATGAGCGCGTCCTCCCCTCCATCGGCAACGAAGTCCTCAAAGCCATCGTCGCCCGCTTCGACGCCGCGGAACTCATCACCCAGCGTGAGCAGGTCTCCAACATGATCCGTGGCGAGCTGCTCAAGCGCGCCAACGAGTTCAATATCGCCCTTGAGGACGTCAGCATCACGCATATGACCTTCGGAAAGGAGTTCACCAAGGCCGTCGAGCAGAAGCAGATTGCGCAGCAGGATGCCGAGCGTGCGCGCTTCATCGTCGAGAAGGCGGAGCAGGAGCGGCAGGGTGCGTATCTCCTTCTCACATCCCCATCTACTTATAGCGGTTCGTATGACATGTACTGACTCGCGTTACGTTATAGCATCCGTCATCCGCGCGGAAGGCGAAGCCGAGTCCGCCGAGACCATCTCCAAAGCCATCGAAAAGAGCGGCGACGGCGTCATCCAGATCCGCAAAATCGACGCGGCCCGCGAAATCGCCCACCTGCTCGCCACAAACCCGAACGTCACCTACCTCCCCGGCGGCGGCTCCGGCGGCAGCGACGGCGGCAGCAAGGGCGGCAACTTCCTCCTCGGGCTGCGGTGAGCGCTGCGTGCACGCACCGGCAATCCCACCACTCTGACTACTCGGCCAGCCAATCGGGCTACGGCTAGCGCAGCGGTGTGGGTGGGTGCAGGTGAAGCCAGGTCATGTGTAATGTAATATAGTCATTTAGTCTCCCGGAAGCGCTGTGGTGCGTCCGCTTTCCGTCTCTCCGCACTTGCGCTACTGTATGCATGCATGTATGTATTGTATCGTCTGGTATATACGCCTGATGCGGGGCGGCGGACGGCGACGGGGCTCTCTTTGCGTGCGGCTCGCCCTGTCGAACATGCATGCATGTCAGTGCAGTGGTTTGCTAGGCTGGGCTCTTGTATGTATGTACATAGGTATTATCTATTCTGTCATTCCACATTGGATAAGTGTGTACGAAGTACGCACGTTAGTAGACTGGACTAGGCTATACTATACTATACTATCGCTGCTTTAACGTAATCACCCTAGACGAGCGGTCCGCTGAATATTTGTGTACAGTAGTATACATGTGTGTGCAGATTACTTCAAATTACGGCGCTTATGGGGGTTCATATAGGTACCAGGTGTCATGATGTACGCTAACCTCAGGTACGCAACTCTCCGAAGCGCAGGTACATGTACTATCACCCCACGGAGAGCCAGCTAGCCAGCAGTCCTGCTGTATCGGAGAGTAATACTCGGGTAGTTAGTATAATACGTATAATCGCCTACAACTATGTCTTAGATGCATGGACAAAGCACACAAAGTAATCTTATACGCACAGACTAAGGCGTGCATGTGATATGCGACTTCGGATCCAAATCCCCGGGGACCGCATATGTAGTGAGTGAGTGGAGATGAATTGAAGGCTATTTAATTGGTTTCGGTTATACACAAGAATTGTAGTTTAGCTATATTCACAAATCCCTCCTCCCAAGGCGCTACACCTGCAATACCCCGACTGGCGCCTACCACCACCACTGTCGATGCCTTTCTCCAGCCCTCCCTCAGCGGTCCGAGATTTGGGTTGTATGCACGTATATACGTCCGACTCATCTAGTCGTCGTCGTCATCGGCTTCCTCGGCTTCGAGTTCCGCCAGCATGGCCTGGCCGGCCTTACTGTTGTAATACTGGTTCCTACACAACATCAACACCCCGTCAGCCCGCCGCCGCCTTATCCACAGCAAATACAGTAACAGCTCGATAGATAGATAGATAGCCAAGGGAATAGATATGCGGAGGAAACGTACTTCTTCTCCGCCCAGTCCAGCAGGAAATACGCCCCGATGAACGGCGGCGCAACGTAGAACACCTGCCCCTTGAATCGTCGCCAGCCATTGAAGACCATGCTGCGGAGAGCGCCACCCATCGGTCGCTGGCGGTTGCCGGCGAGCGTGTACTGCACTATACCGCGCTGCCTCGCGAGGCCTACCCGTCATCTTCTGTCAGCGATCCACTCCTGCATCCGGTATATATCTTTCTTTCGCCCGGGTGTATAGCAACAGAGGAATCGTACCAAAGGCACCCCAGGGGCCGATGTAGCTATTATACGGGGAGCAGCGTTAGCCAGTGTTCTATGTAGCAGCGTACTCGACCGCCGAGGACGGCGGACGGCTGTCCTCGGCGGTGTTCGTCGTAACGGTACCGGTACAGCTGAGGATAACGTACCTGCCCGGCGCTGGTTTTCCGCCACCACCGCCCATTGCGATTGATCGATCGAGGTGGCTTCCGTGCGGGTGTATGTTACGGCTGGTGGGTGTAGTAGCGGAGTGGAGTCGCGGTCGACGGTAGTTCTGTTCGAGAGGGTTCGACGGTGGATGTTGGTCCGTTCGTCGGAAGAATTGGCGAATTGACGTCGGGATTCGGTGGCGTGGGTCGGCTGGCCAATCAGCGTGCGGCGAATCGGGAACCTCTTCGCAACACACATGCGTTCGTTCGCCCGGCCGAGTCAACTTGCATTGCATCTACCCACATCTTTGTCCAGCTAGCTCGCGTATATTACTTCAGGCAGTCAAAAGAAGCCTTGATCGGACTTCTAGACTCATCAGCCCGCATATGCATAGCGAATAGACGAGCCACAGCATCATAATCTTACGATAAGGCTGCGAATTCACAATTCTACGGAGAAAACATATGTCTCGGAATTCGGATCTGTGCGAGAAGAGCTCAGACGTCTGCCTACACAGCAGACTAGTTGTATGTAATCTTCGCTTCCGTCATGCCGCTGGCATTAATAACCACCCTTCATAGTATACCACCCAGAGCTCAGCTCATCCTCCCGCTACATCCGGGGAAGCCTCGCAGATCTCGATCCAGCTACCCTGCATGCATACACCAGAAAGCAACAACCGCGGGAAATCGGAAATGAAAAAAAGCCAACAGACGATAAAATAATATAACAACATGTGTGGAAAAGCGCGCTCATCCAACTGCAGTAGTATACTGGCATGCATACCTAGCTAGCATCGAATCGACATCCATGAAAAGCATAAAATTTAAAAAACATACACGTGGACCATTGATTGATACAGCGGTGGAACTCGGTGACTTCAATTGAATTCATCGGACGGGAGACTGACATCTCCATTGCATTGCTTCTTATTCATTTTTTTGTTCTTTTTGTCCAAAATCCCGACGTATGATATAGTTCGAGAGATAGATCGAATCGACGGGATACAAACTCCCCATCCAATCGCAACAAAAGAGTATAAATGAACTGAAAGAACTGCCAAAAGTAAAAACAAGCCGAAGGCCAAAAGAAAGTAACCAGCGTAATGAAAATTAACATTAAGGAAAGTAAAGAAAAACAAGGAGGGTCGGTAAGGCGTTACAGGACTCAAGTAAATTCAACACGATATATCTTCAATAAATTCCTAAAAAATGGAGTGGAGGAGAAAGGGGTGAGATATAGAAGAAAAATTACAGTCGTGAAGGAAAAAGTGTAGGAAGGGGGGTTGTCTATCGGCAATTTCAGATGACGAAATCAGCAGTGAAGCCTCCAAGAATGCAGCATGCAAAGGGTGATTATGATGCCTTCAGGTTTGCAAATGTGTTAGCTATGCGACCAATCAAGCAGCAGCATGCCTCAAGACGAAAGCGAGCGAACGAAAGGTAAAAGAAAGTCAGAAAAAGTATTTTGTCAAGGAAAGTCATTGAAAAGTCTAGAAATTGTCGATTCGATTCGATGCATAAGGAAAGCAAATGAAATAAGATCCAAAAAAGTAAATATACGGAAGTTTTGTCGCAGCGGCAAGGGAATGACTCAAGTGAATGGACGCAAGTAAGCGAGGAGTGGACATCAAAGAACCGGTGAGAGAATATCGAGAATATCATGCGTGACCGTAAAATTGCATAACCGATATGAGACGATAAATGAAATGACCGTAGGTTTCGTGTGAGTGGGTGTGGTGGTGGTTGATGGAGTTCGTACGATAGCTAGTTGGTGGACGATTTGTTTTTCCAGAACGTGAACATCTTGCTCCACCGCTTCTTTTCCTTGACCTTTTCAGGGCTGCTCGATGTAGTGGAGGCGGTCTCGACTCCCGGCATTGTGCTGCAGGATGCACTACCACCGAAGAAGGGGTAGAACCGACTGCTGCGAGAATGCGAAGTCCCCGGAATGTCTTCAACAGAGATGCTCATCTTAATTTCCGGACCGGGCTCCCCCAGGTCTTCATAGATGGAGGCACCCGACATTATAGTCAACCGGTCGTCTTCGGTGTGGAACAGGTGAGGTACAGGTGGTAGAAGGAACTCGGATGTATGCGGCGTGCCTGGCATGGTAGGTGGGCAGATCGATGTGCTTGTTGTGCTGGGTGTGACAACCGGAGTCTGATCGAAAGAAGGCGCATGATGGAGAGAGCCGTGGGAAATGTTCTCGCTCGCGTCGCTCATTGGTTTAGTCAGATAGGTGTTTGTGCTGAGGGCGGGCGAGAATTGACTGTCAGTGCTAGGAGTCGGAATGGCGAGGGTATCAATAGACATCATAGCGTCGTCCATTTTGATTCCATCTTCGGACGCCTGAGATTCGCTTGTAGGGTCAGTGTCCTCCGACAACCGGCTCATCTTCCGCTTGATGCCTTTGCGGACGTTGGCAACGCCGTCAACGATGTCGAGCTCTTCGATCTCGCTGTCGTCAGTGTCCCAGTTAAGGGCCAGGCCTGCGGGCATGACAGGTTTAGGGAGGTCTTCGGGACGTAATGTCGTGTCGCCCTCCTCCTCTTCATCTTCTTCCTCAGTGTCTTCGAACACATCGCCCATTCCATCACCCTCGATTTCGTCTTCGGCAAGCGAGAATAATTGCATCTCCGGCATGCTTTCCGCACGGCGGTGGTAGCAATTCCATCCCGCAGCAGAGTGCATGCGCTTCCTTGCTGATTCGAAACCGGAAAGTGGTCTGTTAGGCGATTTGGGCGCGTTGAAGGAACCAAGAGCGGCATCAAGGTCAATGATCGGGAAGTCAAAGTCAAGCGGTTCAACATCCGATTCGTAGGCTCCAAGATCAATCTGAGGCTCGAACTCGGTTTCCTCCATGCTCGAAGATTCGCGGGGTTGGTAGTCAGCGACGGCAGCAGCGGGCATCAGAACGTAGCTTCCTTCCATCATCAGACGCTGGATCTCATCGCGGTGCATCAGAGGTGGGGTCGGAGTCCTCCTCGGCAAATGCTTGAGCTGGCGTTTCTTGTAATGTCTACGCATGAGAATGCCTCCTGCCCATCCTTTCATGCCGCCCTTGACTTTCTTAGGAGTCTTGGGAGCGGAGTCAGGATCGGAGTCCTTGCGACTCTTGCGTTTGGGCTTCTCTGTCGCCGAAGACTCGGAAAGGTGCTTGGAGTGACCCTTCTTAGACTTGGCAAAGGGGTCTTTCGGCGACAGAGGAGGGAAAAGCCAACTGCTCTTAGCATTATTGAGGAGTGTCGCAGCATCAGCCGAGTTGGGCCTTCGGTCGGTCTTGGTACGCGGGATCCTTGGTAGGGCAGAAGCATCGGAAGCCGATGCACGCCGGCCTCTAGAATCAATATGCTGCAGTTCTTCCATGCTGCCAATAGACACCCTATAGCCGTGCAAGCTACCAGCACTATCGCCAAGGCCGCCACGGATGGTGGATGTGAACGTGCTGCAGGTTCCCGCCGAAGCAGGCCTGGGGATGATTTCCGTCGCATCACTAAATGTTACTCTAGTTTTGCGTGGAGCCTCGTCTATCGATGTCCGGGCGGACTCGGTAGACTCATCCATCGCGCCAACGGTCGATGACGCCGAAGAATCAACAGTCACCACCGACTGTGGCACCTCCAAGTTTGTACTGGCGTCGGTTCCGGATGCTGTATGAAAAAAATTAGTATGGCAGTGCACATGGGGCAGAGATTGTCGGTTCAAGATACCTGAAACGTCGTCTGCAACAACGACCACCGGTTCCTTCTTAGGACTTTCAGAACCTGCTGCAGGACTTGTTGGAGCACTGCCACCGTTTTTTGTGCCATTATTCAAGTTGTTATTTGCCTTGGCGGCAGTCAACATCATGTTGAGCACCTCAGACGAGCTCATGCTCATGGCAGAGCTGCGTCGATGAGCATGCCCCCGTCTGCCTTGCATCCCTGGCGGTGCTGGGGCCGCAACTCCCTTCTCCATTGTTGGTGTAGGTTCAGTATTGGTGTTATCCGGCGGCGGCGAGAGAAGACCGTTTTGCGAGGAAAACCTGGGAGAGGCTCCGTCTTTGCTCGGAGATCCGGAAGGACTCTTGGATGGAGATGGTGTTGTCGTACTGGGTCCCAGCTTGAAAGACTGATTTAGAGTACCCAGCGAAAGCGGTTGACTTGAGATAAGCTCGCTCTGTCTCCTAGCATGAAATCGTCTTTCTCCAAGCGTGGCGTTTGGTGAAGGGGAGGTCGGAGGAGTGCGAGTTTGTGTGTTTGGCATACTTGGAAGCAGGAAATTGCCAGTGGTCCGAGGAAAGGTAGCAGTCTGTCTCATCGGGAAGACAAAGTTGGACGGGCTGCTGGACGGGCTCGTGCCATTCTCGGAGTGAGTCGGACTAGGCATAGCAGCTGGGATTCCTGTTCTCCCTAACAGAGCAGAAGAAGTCGAAGGTCGCTTGGTCGGTGTTACTGTCGAAGGCCGCGAAGCCGGGAAAACAAAGGTCTGCATCAGAGTAGGCGGCAGAGTCGGCGACGGTAGTTGTGAAGTTGTAGCAGCCATGCTGGGTGGTTATTGGTCGGTCGTATTCGTCTATCGTTATATTGGATCGATCGGATTGGAACCACCAATTATCGATATCGAGTTATGTTGACGTTGAGAAGGTCGTGAGAAGCATGCAAATATGTGGATATTGGATATGATATCGCAGTCCTTCACAGTGTCATTATCAGGGATCGTAAATGCTAGAGATCCCGACGAGGGAGCCTTAACGTCAGCGCCAAATCAAACCCACGAGATGCAAAACAAATCGACGGAGCAGAACACCAAACTGTTATAGTGTCATTCTGGGGCAAATGAGGTTTACGCACAAGATAAAGCCTTGCGTTTGAATGGTGCTTCCTGCGTGTAACCGACAAGAGCTCGTGAGTTAGGATTTCGAGTTTCACTGACTTTCGAGAGTGAAAAATGAACCGGGTCCTGAGAGTAGCTTGTCGAGAACCCAGTGCAATATCGAGATTCGCCAAAACTAATTGGGAGCCGTCGGACTTGGTATAAATATTTTTTTTGTTCTTATGATTCTTTCTTATAAGATTCTCGAATCGAACGCTTGGAAGAACAATTCAATGCCTCCAAACAGCGATTTGATCGAAGCCAGCACAACCAAACCGAATGTTACGTTCACCCGAGAAAAAGTCCAGACGTCGTCCACGGATTGGATCGGATAGCCTGGGGGTTTTTTCGGGAAGTTCGGAAATATTTCGTGAATGAAAAGGACGATATGTGAATGAAGTCGTGACCGTTGTCGAAAGGATCGGCTAGTGGTTGGTCGGACAGGCGCAGAACTATTGGATGTTGCGAGATCGAGAAGCGGATGGAATGGGCGAGTTCGAATCGCGAGGCTCCCTTTCCGAGTGGCCGAAGGATCGATCAAATTGACAATCACCAAAGGGTATCTCTTGCTGTTTCCGCGGCGGATTGCGTCCGAGTTAGAGGCTATTTCGGCCGGGCACAGCAGCAACAGCAAAGGAAGTGTACCTTGAATTGAACGATTGAATCCCGCCGACTGCGCACCAGAAAACGAACAGATCTTACAGACACAAAGGGCTAAATGAGTGGACAGACACTACGGCTGGTAGGTCCGAGGAGGGGGCTGTGGAGCAGAAAACAAAAGAGGGAATGGGGGGAAGAAGAAGACCAACGGCTCGAAGCCTGAGCGGGAGGATCTCAAGAAGGATGAGAGGAAGGAAGGAAGGGAAGGGAAGGGAAGAAAGAGGAGGGGGAGGGCTAAGGGAAGGGGCAGGAGGACTGGTAAAAGAGCGAAACAACAGAAAAAGAAGCCTCGATGCGACTGCTGCCCTCCGCACTAATAAGAAAAAAGAATCGCTCCCCGGCGAACCGCAGCTAAAAGGAAACGAACACCACCACAACCACCACGAACCGCATCCTCGCCCCTCCCCGAATGCACACAAGGGCATCACGCCGGTGCAGTGGCTTCCAGCCAGCCAACAGCCCCAGCAGGCGACCTTCTCGATTGGAATTGCCCACCAGCCGGGGCCGACGGCCACGCGAACGCAGCTAGCGACGCTCTGGGCAAAAACGAATATTTGCCATTGCCGAATCCAGCCCAGCGTGCGCCGCCCGTGAAATAAGAACGGAGCTGCACCGCTGCAGCACGCCCTGCCTGCCTGCCTGCAGGCCTGCAGGGGGCCCGAGAGTGTGCTGGTGTCTGGTGTGCTGGTGATGACCAGCCCGAAATTTCGAGTCGAGAGCGAATGACACGCGGAATGCAATCACCCCCCCAGTCGAATTCCCGTCAAATCTTCACGAATCCTTTAGATTTGATCGTGCTCTGATCTCGGTGCACCGCTGCATTTTGAAATACACAAAATTTCGCCGCAAAATTTAACAGCGGATCGAGTATATTTCGCTGCTTGAAGGGGCTCGTGGTTGCGCTGATGAGCGCCTGTTGGCCAGGCGTCAACGTCGACTTTCCACCGAATGAAAGAACGCTTGGTCTCTTTCTTTCTTTTGCCTTCACAACCGTCGAAATTTCCGCACGCTACCCACAACGGAATAGCTGCATATCTGCGCATCTTCAATCAGGCAATTCGCGTCCTGAACATATCTGAACATGCACTCCGATATAACTGAATCGGGGCGGAATGCTGAACAGTCAACAGGGAAGCAAACAAGAAAAATGCTGGCAGACACCATGCTGTTCCTGGGAACCATCCTCCGTAAGATGGGTGAATATCTGGTCCTTCACCACGCACGGTTTCATTCAAATGCCAAGTCCGACTGAAATTGGAGCTGTGGCCCCGGCCAGTCCGTCGCCGCTGATTGGCCAGGGTTCCCCAGGTAAGACCCGCAGGACTATGGTGAAGCAGAGGCGCCATTGCAAGGGCCGACAATATTTGGACCAACGGGATCAGCTGCGTACCTGCATTTGAATTGAAATGCGGGTAAAACTCGTCAGAGGTGTTTTGACGCTAGCCAGCACCACTGGATTCGAAGTGGACTTTTCCCAGATTCTCCTGCGTCGACGATCGGTATCGACTGCTTTTGGCAATGCCGACGGGGCTTGCCACTATCTGCCCACGCGGAAAGCATATCGGGCGTTTGGACGTATGTACATGTACATATACATGAACACGGACAGATGCATGACCGGCAGGCAGGCAGACGGGCAGACATCATGAAGAATCGATCTAGAAGGCAGACATTCCCCGACCGAGAGCACCCCGGCTGTCCGGAATACGAGCTGCTTCTGTTTCCGTATGAACGGCTATCGATATGCGTACGACCCGATCGCATTCCAGTAGCCACAAATGTTTCAGTTGACGTTTGCGTCGTAGTCGCCCAGAAGCTCTTCGCACGGCCTTTGTGCTCGCGGAGCTCGAACAATTTGCAGGATTGCTTGGATGATTGAGACGAAGCGACACCGGAAATTATATCAATATCATCTCGAACCGTTGAAATTCAAGCGCACAACTGCAGAGTCTCATACAGCTGTGTACCGCGTCGTGCAAATACACACCCGCAATGCACATTTGAAGCTCGGAGCAATGTCAAGTACTGTTACATCGACCTGCGGAAAAGCGCATCTTGGTGCCTCCAATTAACCTGTCACCTTCTTCGGGTACCACAATGCTGCGACTGGCTCGGGAAAAAGGGGCATGCATGCATGTGGCCTTCTTCGAGACAGATGCCACCGCAGCTGCACCCACCCCACCACAAAAACACCGCATCGCCATATTCCCTGCCCGATCATGCTCGGCCCTTGCATCGCATGCGTTTAGCTCGATCACTGGCGGGCAAAACGTTGGTTCCTGAACTTGTCCCGACTTGAACTTGGCCGGTGGAGGGGGACAATGCGCTTTGCATGCATATTGTTGCATCTGGTCCATCCACCAGCAATCACGATGCCCAATTCAGCTGACTTTTCGCCGCATTTTATCCCGCCAACCACGGTAGAATGCAAAATATCGTTCGACTTCGCTTTTTCCGGCCTCAAACGCTTGTGCCCTTGCGTTCGATCGTCCGCCAAGCTACTCCTACGATACACATGCTGAGGGCTCGGACTGAGTGGGCTGGCTAGTAGAGCGCCGCCTGGCCGCCTCCTCTGCTTGCAGTCGACAGACACACCATACAACTGCGACATCTGAGCACAGTCGGTCTGTTTTTTTTTTTGTACAGCCTCTCTCTGTCTATTCGACCCCAGCTTCCCCGAGGCTATTACTCCGAGACGACTGGAGCTGCTACCTCGAATGCAGTTAGCTGCCTGTTCGAAACATTGGTTTTTCCCGCCATTACACACACACACCACGCACGCAAGTGTCAGCGAGCAGGGGCTGAATGGGCGAAAGGCCCCCTCCCACTCCGTCCAATTCGCGCCCGCCAATGGCAGCCCACAAACGACGCCAAGCGGGTCTGCAGGACTCTCTTCTGGGCTGCAGCTCGCCGGCTCCCTCGGAGCGATGAGCAGCCAGCTCGTTCGCTCGCTCGCAGGAGCATGCACCCCCAACTTTTTTTTCGAGCTTGTCTCATGGCCCCAGCCGGCGGTCACATTGAATGTTGCCCTGAAAATCTCTTTTTCCGATCCGTCTATCAAACAGCCCCTGGTTCCTTCGCCGCCGGTTTCCTGTCCATCCAGATGCGGGATCTTGGTCGCAGCATTGTGCGCGTTACGATCGTCTAGAATCTGCAATAAGCACAATCTAGATCGAGTATGGGATATACAAAATGACTAACATGCTTGCTCATTCGCTCAGAGCTAACTGTGCACTTTCCTGATAAGGCGCAGGCAGATAGCGGTCTGCGTGTGCTCAGTGTAGTAGTCTAATTAGCCACCATCGATCACCAGATCACGGCTTTGCTGAGAACCAGCCCACGCCCAAACCTGCGCCCGCTCATGTTGGCGTTCCTGCCGATTTAACTCCAACTTTTTGGCAACTGGCAACCAGCCCCACCTTCCAACTTTTTCCCTCTGGCTCCAAGACGCAAAGCGCACGCCCCCCAAGCGATAACAAGCCGTGCCTATGCGGGCGACAGACCGCAAAATAAGGCTGCGAAAGCCCAAAGCTCAAGCGAATACGAAAAGAAAAAGGAAAGAATCGCAAAAAAGGAAATAAACACAATCGAGCGAGTGAGCAGACAGATGAGATCATGGGGTTGCATTTGAGAGATGCAGTCGGACAGCCAGTTCATTGGCTCCGTTCAGCTGAGCCTTATAATTCGACTCCAGGCGCTGGGCTTTTCAGCCGTGTCTGTAGTTTGGCCTGCCACACCTGCATCTCCGGAGGCGAGGCCGATGTCGACGTATACGGTACGACGCATTCGACGGGATTCGTGTAGGAGTCGGCGCATCCCGACGTACCTGTACACCGTGCATATGTCAGATCCAGCGCAAACTGCCCAGCAGCCTTGTGGAGCCCCGGCCCCCCTAATCTTACGCCACAGCGTCGAATTAGACGATATCTCCACGATGGTGATAATACTGCTGGCGACCTATTAACCCTCTCTTGATAAATAATAGAGAGCTGGCTAAGATTTGCCAAATCAACGTAATATTACGTGCGAAGTATATATCGCATACCCATTAGTGTTACAGTGGCATATATCACAAGTAACCAGTTATAATCGTATGACTCTGTTCATTCGTTAAGATCAGATACAGGCGCTCATATCACCGTTACGTGAGCAGGTGTTCCTGTAATGTCCCTACATTGCCTGAGGCTAATGATATTGGAAATGCCGCATCAAAAAGGCAGCACTGAGGCCACACTGCCAGACTCCTCCAGTCTGGTTAGCCGGGGCTATTACTGCGCCCGCGCATTGCCTTTGCATATCGGCGTTGCCACTTGCTTTTTGCTTAGACCTTTAGCACGCTTCACCTGCTTTCCTTCGAAGCTTTCTCTCAAATGTAATGCATGTAACCTTATCGCATCGTTAATCATTATGCACGCCAGAGCATCAAATACGAATAAAATACTTACATTGACATTACCTTTGAAGCCAAACGCATGTCTATATCATAAGCCTCCACGGTAACGAGCAATTAAGCAGCTGTGCTGGAGATTCAGCAGTACTTATATATTCAAGCCATTGTTATAAATTGAGTGTGTGCGCTATGACTTATGAAGTGCTTATTTACCTCACATTTTATATCGCGTTAAAGGCGTTCAAAGTTATTAGCGAATGCTTGGATACCTGGTAAAGCAATAAAGCCCTGCACGACCGCCTAGCCGCCTCCGTAATTTTACGGATCTCGCACCCAACATTACAGGCACATTTAACGTTATAATCTATTCAATTTTCTCGCTGAGATCTCCAATCTCGGCTACCGCTCGTTCGAGGGCAGCTCATTAGCGAGGGCTGTCCGGCTTGCTGGCTGCGGCGTTGCCTGTAGCATTTAGCGATATACGCTTATATATGATCTGAAAATTCCATAATACCTCCACCATTTCCATACAAGGGACCAAGGGATTTGATATAAGCCCTCATACAAGTTTATCACGTCGGCAACTAGCTAATGTAATATGTATAGTATACGTTTGCTATGTGGCGTCCTTACAGCGCATGTAACTTTAATCCTCACAGCTGCACAAGTTTATTTGATATAGCTTTATTATGAGCTATCTCTCGCCGGACATGTACAGCGCATCCGGCAGACATCCCGTTGACGGGCCCGGGCACTGGACAGCGTGGTTTATATCGTCATCGAAGGGTCAATTTATCATAGTAGCAACCAAGGCAAAATTGTGGATACCTGTTCCGCGCTGCTAGATAACAGACTAGTCAGCCCTACGCCTGTATGCGAACACGCCGACGCCGGCACACCAGCCTGTGGCTGCATTACAGCTGAGCGTGAGCCCAAACGCCGATTGAACAACTGGCTGGAGCAAATACGAGATGCAGGCATGCATGTACATGTCGATAACAGGCAGTTGGGTCTGCATTGTGCCAACGAATTTTGAGGTGGAAATGAGATCGTAGTCGCAACCTTCAATTCAGCCTTGGACCACGGGGTCGCAAGGTGGTGTAAAGGTCACAAGTGTGAATCTTCTCAGCTATTGTCCGTATGTGGTCCGTATTTTCCGTACGTCGTACATCTGCTACGGATCAACCTAGGGGCTAATCTCAGTTCCCTCATCGCGCGGCACCGACGTCCAATTGATTAACGCTTCCAAGTGACATACATGCCATAACTATCTAGATAATGGCGATCTGACATGCACGCAGCGAACCAGTGGCAGGGCGGTGTTTTTTTTCCAGCTCGCTCCGGTGTCTCCGCTTAGTTACCCTGTATATGTAACAAAGACAGGTTGTATTTTTTCGATGGGTGTACGGACTATATGACTCGCATGTGCAGTACCATGTAATTGCGTATGAAACTTTGTTCAATTTGGTTTTCGGAATATGCAGTGTAGCATACGTCGACGTGCGTTAAACTCGCGTCGACTATGGTTACGGGCGATGCAGACCTGCTAAGTGTACGTCTACCTTGTGCGACATGCGTACGAGACGCGTCGGTGGGCAGCAGTGGTAGATCATTGCAAGGGCTCCGGGCCGCGGGAATGCGAAGATCATGTATATATTGTCGATCGCAGAGTATATTGGTGCACGCTTTGTGTCTTGTGTCGCAGTTGACCTGTATTATGATATCGGAAGATATATCCGGGGAAACAATAGCCGTAGTTATAATTAACATACGTCTTTGGCTGGTGGTATGGACGTGCATATTTCGGAACTCGGGTCAGATTGCATTTGAATTTCAGGGTCTACTACATTCCACACGGCCATGCATACCGTTTGACCCGTCGCATATAATTTGACTTGGAATGCAGAATATCAGACCACGCGTACACGCGTTCGTATTTCGTAGAATTGCATCGATCGCGTTCGGAGTTACGGCTAGTTGACGCGAAATTCTGATAGAAATTGACATAGACACACGTCATTTGCAATTTCAGGGCAGTATGATCAACTTGACGATGCTGATTTGCGACGGGGATACAGCCAATCAAATAGGAAGCTGGTCACAGAGCACATTCAAATGTATATGTCAATCAGCAACCATTGAAGTTACCGGAGATATATCGATATCGCAATTGCAGTACGGATTAACAGGAGCGTATGTAAATTAGAACACAAGGTGCTTCTAATTATGGTAATGGCAGTGTTGATTAATAGGCAATTCGGCTTGTACAATTGTCTCGTGATCAAGACGTCGACCGCCACCGTTGGTGAGATACCTGTAGTAAGTGCCGACGTTGTGTGACATCTTCAGTACGGGACTGATCTACATGTGTTAAATGGGACTGTGAATTGCATTCGGATCTTGAATTTCCCATGTTTATATCTCAGCATACACGTCCAGCGGGCGGAAAGCAAGCAGAATATACATTCTGGAAAGGGTCATTGCGAAGCATGTGGTTGCCGAATTCCGAATCACGTTTTCTCGGGAGCCAAAATACCGCACATACCTTTTCCTGACTAGAGCATTTGATAGATATACGAAAATAGAGCTTGTCATTGCAACGAGATGCGTGCATCGATGTAAGGATGCGAGGTCTCTCAAATGTCGGCAAGACATGTGTGCACAAGGTTTCTCCAACGCTGCAAAGTGTGTTGCGGAAACTTTCAGTTCCAACCATGACCTCTGCAGGCTTTCGATTTCTTTTGCTCTTGGCCAATGCGCTCGATATAGCCTTCGAAACCGTGATTGCCTCTCCTAGGTCCCCCAGCCATCGCCCTGCATACTGTCACCCTGCATTGACGGGCACATTCTAATAATACCTCCAGGTTGCAACGGGCTCGCATACCAAAGCAGGCTATTCCTGCCTGCAGACCAATTGACGACCAAAACAGAAAATAAACGAAAAAAATCTGACGACGCAAAACATACAACAGGCGACTAACGTTGAACGCAGGGTCAAAGTGACACTTTTGCGACAGTCGCGGAAGATCTGATACGTCGATTCGTGCAGGGACGCATCCGCATCATGCATCCGAGATGACTGCTTTCTGCATTCGCACACTATCGCGGCCCGGGCTTCGGCCCGGGCACATGCGCTTTCCCGCCAGAGTTCGAGGACTGTCACGGGTTTTAGGATTGACCAGATGTCCTAACCGCAGCTCTGAATTCGCTGCCCGGGCTTTCACCACATTTATAGGAGGAAGACATAGCGCTGGGGATAAAGAAGTGGTAAGCTTGCACATGCACATTTCAATATAGACTATGTGGATCTCAAAAGCACTCGAACCTGAATCGAACAGCTAATATGTAATTCGACCATATCGGGCTCTAGGCTTCCAAACTCCGCGAGTCTCTGATAGCCACCCTTCAGACGAAAGGCGACGGTGTAACTAGAAACCGTGGCTTTGTAATTCTTGTCACTCCATCTCATGCCAACCTGGTGTCGGACACCGACGTGATTGGAGAAATCATCGAAGAAGCGGTTTTATCACCGGGTGCGGGTATCCAACAAGTAAATGGCGTGGCAGCAGTAGTGGATGGCCTTTATGGATGTGCGCCTTCGGATGGGATAGAAGGATGGACAGCAATAGTCACCGACCGTATGCCACTAGTCTATGATTCTACTGGCAGGAGCTGGTGGAGGCACTTGCGCAATAAGCAGAATCGAGAGGCATCGCCAAATATCACACCCACAGAAGCTGGTCAACCGAACGAGACGAGCCGCGATCCGAACGATGACCGTGGTGAATTGCAGTTGGCATTTCATCTTCAGGGTCGCAAGCGCAAGTTTGCCAACCATAGTAAAATTCTCCACGACGCCACATCCACAGTCAAACTCCAGCTCGCGAACACAATTTTCCAGACAGGAAGAACCGCAACAGCCGCCCATTACAGCTATAGGATCAGAAACGTGGCAAAAGACGCACCCGAGATTATAAGTTCCTGGAACGACAAACTGACCAATGTGACTGTAAAGTTACATCCAGATCAAAGATTCAATGCGGTCATCTCTTGGCCCTTAAGGACCCTCACATCCCCGCGGAAAATCGAGAGCAGCAACGGCAACATCATCAAGGAGATATCCGTACCGGATGCCGCAAATCCTGGGACTCAAAAGACGGTACCCGCCAGCCAGGAACTGGAGGCCGCAGTAGAAAAGTGGCTGGAAGAGCATCCAGCATACGACCCTATCACGTTGGAGAAATATCCTCTGGAGATATACGCCGGGATAGTCAAAGCCCCCGAGAGACAGGGCGTGATAGGTGATCCTCAAAGTGCTCTGACAACCTACAGATTAGACAGGATTGACTGCGATATGGAGACTCGGCGCAGGACCAGGTATAGATTTGCCAAAGTCGTATCTGGTGGAGGAAGATGGGGCCAGGGAGGTTTGGTGGCACTCGACCCGGACGGGATGCAAGGATTCACCGTTCCTGGAGAGGGACAGCTGCCAGAAATGACGGAGCCCAAATCGATTCTGAGGCCAAACTCATGGGTCGAATTCTTCCTTGCAGACCCATCAATCTATTTTGGACGTGAGAAAGCTGGGGCCATGTCGGGAGACTTCGTCTTTCAATCGCACCGGGATATGGATCAAGCAACTCGGGAGTCGGCAGGGGAAGTAAATCGCAGGTATTACTGGTATGGAGCGTCGTCGAAAAAAGATGCCCTGGAAGGAGACTCAAGTGCAAAGGAAACCCCTATTGAGCCTATACCTGGGGAGACTGCTCTCGAGAATGCATCTTCCGAGGATGTCTCTAAAGAGAATGTCACCGAAGCGGTAGACTCAGAAGCTGCTCTCGAAGAGAGTGTTTCCAAAGAGGACACGCCCGAAAAGAGCCCTTCAGAAACGAGTACACTGGAAAGTGATCCCGAAAATTTATCATCTAGCATTGTCTCTACAAAATCTGCTTCTAAAGATGCTATGTCGAAGAAGGCTACCCAGTCACAAGCAACCAAGCAATCCCACACGACAAATGGGGCCTTCGTCAACGGTAGCATGTGGGTGGACAACCAGAAAGCCGATGTTCCTTATACAACGATCACCCTTACTGTGCGCCACCAGGACCAGCACAGCAAGGATGTTACAAAAAGAGCCGAGAAGGCGCCTGGCTTACAAGACAACGATAAGACCATAGATCTGAAGAAGGCCTCGAAAGACTACATGGATATGAAGGAAGTGTCTCGCTTCATGGACTTTCTAAAGACTATTGGCGTGATCGATATCCCGAATACACCAATCAGCAGGCCGTTCCACCAGAAAGTGGCCTGGTTCTTTGCGAAGTGGAAGGAAGGGGTTCGAAGTTACGTGGAACCTACTACAGCCCCGAAGGTCGGCCGGGAAGCTAAGAAGCGTGCTGCTCCGCGGCAATGGAGCCGGGCTCTAGGGAAAGGAATGTATGGGAGAAGCGGACCCAATAATCGATATATCCGACAGAAGGATAAATCGGATGAAGGAAAACCGACGACAGATCAAGCGAAACAAAATCCCGCGGACTCTGCCGGCAATGCCGAAGCACGAAAGGAGGGGGGAGAATAGTAATTAGTGGTCTTGAATCACGGGCTACCTTTTAATGTATACTGTACAATAACCTCCCAATATACAACTGAGTTCTACTATATCAATTATACTTAGGAATGTATATTTCCAGTATCTATTTATATCTATAGCATTATCGTACACACTCTCATCGCATATAATGAATGGGCCTTTGAAATTCTCATAAGAATCTCTGAGCTAGGTATGGAGAAAGATCCAAGACGCAAACCTCCTAAGATGGCTACTCCCAGCAGATACTATGATTATTCTCGGGCTTGCTATAAGCACACACTTCTTATGGCGCTCTGTGGCTCGTGGGGTCTGATGAATCTGTAGAACCATCACAGATTACCATCACTTCGAGATACGTCGCCATTGTCTTAGATCAACAGCCTCTCAATCTTGTCCTTCACAGCCTTGATCTGCTGGGCCATCTCGCTGGCCTCGTTGGTGGTAACGCTGGCGGAAATGACTGCCCGGCTGACACCACACGCACGACCCAGGGCAATTTTGGAGGGCACAAAGACGTATGGAACGTTCTTGTCCTCGCAGAGAAGGGGCAGGTGCAACAGAATCTCGATTGGGGAAGTATCAGCTGCCATGACGATGAACTCGGAGATACCGCGGTTGAGCGTCTTCGTAGCTAAGGGTTCGGTGGGCTGTTAGTCATGTAGAATGGCCATGAGATGAAAGTTGAAGGGGTTTACCTTCGTTGGCACCCTTCTTGAGCTGGCGGTAGTTGTTCGCCTGCTGGATGATGTCCAAAATCTGTTGGGTCAGGGCCTGGTCGGCAAGAGGGAATGCTATGCGGCTGTTAGCGGTGCGTAAAACCTCGGAGATGCGCGTGTGGAGGTGCATGATGTAAAGCGTACCTTTGGGGTTTGGAGTCGTCATGGTGAAAGGGCTATCGGTCTACGGATCTAACAAAAGATCTGACGGATGGCGGCAGCTTCGGTTAATCGGCTGAGATGCTTTGCAAAGGGTTCCTTGCGGTAGCTCGCCCTTCGATGGTTGCGGCGCAGTTGCGGTGACGGTGCGGTTGCTGGTGGTGAAGCTTGATGCGCAGGAATCGCATAAAATTTTATTGCTGGGTGGCTGTCGCTGACTCAGCGGTGCCAAGACCGCGTTTGACGCCCCCCGAATTTGGTTGTGTTGGCCGGCCTCCCGCTGGCACGCAGTCTCCATCGTCCGTCTACATCATCACCCAGCCTGCCAGCCAGCCAACCTCCGTCTCCTCAACAGCATCTCCAACAGTCTCCCCAGTCCTACTCCCTGAATACCACGCCCCTCACATAAAGAGGTCTCCGTCGACGTATATACACGTTTCGAAGCCCTTCTCATCCAATCTCCGACCGAGTTTCCCGCAACTCCCGGCATCTACCCTATCCACCATGTCTTCGGATCTTTGGTACGTTTTCCGCTCTGCCTTTATGTCCGAGATGTCCGTCGAGCAGGGAGAACGCTCGCTCTGTGCCAGATGGCTATGATATTGCCCCCGGACCCCTGCTAACAAGTCTGTAATGTAGCCCCGTATATGCGGTACGTCTTCAGAGCCTTCGTCATCGGTTGTGTCCTTTGCTTGCCCCTGGGAAAATTACTCCGTTGCCGTCATACCCTTTTTGCTGGATGCGGTAACTCCAACATCGGCACCGTCGTTCCTCAACACCATCCAACTCGCCTGTATCTTGACGATGGAACGGGTTACTGGTCGTACGACATTGGGGGTTTGTCTGCATATAGTGGGAAATGCTAATTTTGTTGGTTCGCGGACAGCCATTCTTCGGTGCGATGGGCTGTGCGGCGTCCATCATCTTCTGTGCTTTTGGCGCTTCGTACGGAACTGCTAAGTCCGGCGTCGGTGTCGTTGCCTCCGGTGTCCTGAGACCCGATATGATGGTGAAGAGTACGTTTTGAATCATCTTTGCTGCTGTTCAGACCCATTCTTCTGGGATTGAGGACCCCTGGCCTTCGATGTGGTGGAGTGCGTAAGCCTGGACGTCACCCAGATCATCGGAGGTTGCGGCGACATCCTAAGGCCCAAGGCACTCACGGGTCCATTCCACCTCGTAAAAATGACGCTAACCGAGATTCGACTGCAGACTCCATCCCTGTCGTCATGGCTGGTATCGTCGCCATCTACGGTCTCGTCGTTTCCGTGCTGGTCTCCTCCAACCTGAACCAGAAGCAGACGTTATACGCCGGTTTTATCCAGCTGGGCGCAGGTCTTGCTGTCGGTCTGTCTGGTCTTGCTGCTGGTTTCGCCATTGGCATTGTTGGTGATGCTGGTGTCCGTGGTACCGTTCAGCAGCCAAGACTCTTCGTTGGCATGATTTTGATTCTCATTTTCGCCGAAGTCTTGGGTATGGTGTTCCCTTAACTTATTATATAATGACCGGACTTTATACTAACATACTTTGATAGGTCTTTACGGACTTATCGTTGCCCTGTTGATGAACTCCAAGGCACAAGAAGCGGCAACTTGCTAAACAGCCCATGTTATAAAAACGTCCGTACAAATATCAGGGGGCTGGGGTTGACGATATACTTGTATCCAGGTGTATTGCTATCCTAGTTTATCGATGTGTCCCTGCGTCCATGTACCAGAGCCAAAGCAAATAAGAGGCGGAGCGGGGTTTCTCGACGGTGATGTTGGCATATCTGTGTAAACACTTGGTGCAATGAAGAATAGGAAAGTAAGAAAGGAACAGGTTGAGCGTTGTGCGGTTATCATCAAGTACTCTGTATTTTAGGTCCTTTTCTCTTTTCAAGTCCTCTCCATTGTTGTCGCGCTTTTTCTGTCCCGTAGAGGAAAGTAAATTGGTATGCATGCTAGATTCTCAGAAGGTTTGCGTGAGTCGACTCGCGTTAGAACGTGAGACCAGCCACTACGGCTAGGTACCTGTGGATACCTGCGTTTCAGCCGGTTTGTGTGACCATGGCGCGCTTTCGACCTAGTGTATTTCTGCAGCAGGGGTTTCCTGTGCAAGTCAAACGTACACCTCTGGTCTCGGTACGCCTAGGAGAATTCTACTCGTTACTATAGATTGGTTCGTCCGTATGTGGCTTGTTGGCGTCTGCGACTTTATCGCACGAATCAGAGTAGTCGAATGGCTCACGTGGTGTGTCGATGTTGCATGTTGCCTATCCTATCATTATCTCGAATGTTATTCACTAGAATATGGTCCCGAGACTATAGAATATAACGTCGCACTTTGAATTAATATGCCTATGGAAACCTAAGCTTTGATGCAGAGTTAGATCGGTATCAACAACCTCGTGACAAGGAGAGTCGATATATTGAAACCCCGCGATTGTACTGGCCGTCCTCATCAACCGAACCTCGATTCCCCTTTCTACGAATGCTTGATAGGGTGAAATAAAGAGGATCAAGTCTGAACATCGCCGAGAGCCGAAGAACATTTATGTTTGGATAACCAACGCCGACGTCAAGCAGATTAATCACCCATATCAACGCTGAGCTCCTTTCACCCTTAGTCAGTGTGGAAGCTCTTTTCAAGATTATTGAACATTTTGGCTTTCCAAGCTCTTCAATTTGCACATACTTGCTAGATCTCGAGGCCAGATAAATTCCACAAAGTCCAGGGTAACAACAGATTAAAAAAAAGATATCGCTGAGGCCCTTTCATGACAAAATAAGTAATTATATAAATGAAAGACAAGTATCCTTCAGGAAAATCCAGGACGTAGATATCGTGAAGCCGTTTCTCAGTCGTTCCAGCGAGTGGTCGAATTCGTATCACAAAACATAGCCAACCATTTGTGCGATTATAGTGAAAGTCTCGAGTATACGAGTGAGTCCCAAACAAAAACTCTCAGGTCATTAGGCACGCCTGTGCGTTCACATACGCGATCATTGCGCGACGAGTAGCAGAATAGGCGCATCCACCCGCATCGCGGGTGTGGGCTATCCCCAGCTAACGGGTCTTCCCTACAGCTCTTTATCTACCCCTGTGCTTGTGACAGGCGGCATGCCTCTCGCGCCACTAGCAGTGCTAGAGCGCCTCCTAGTTTGCGAATCTCTCCTCCGATGCTCAACTGCTGAGAGCACGGTGTCGTCGAATTGGTAGAGCGGCCTGAGTTCCACATCCTTCTTCCGGAGGACATTGCGCTTAATCCAATAAGGCAAGGCTTCCGTCCATTGATACTTTGTGAATTGGTGGGTAGGCACACCGACTGAATGGCAAATGGCGGTTAGCAGACATATATAAACCGGGATATGTGATCCGTGGGGCGGCTTACAGATGTAGTCCAATTCTTCGAGTGTCCGCTGCTTGGTTTCTGGGAGGAAGCAGAAGATGAGGAAGAAAGCGACGATGTTTAAGGCACTATCATAAGGAACTTTTGGTCAGCCTCTGATCAACTGGGTCTCTACTTTGGGTCTCAGGAATATGACATACGCGTAGAAACCGAAAGCGCCAGTTGCGGTCATTGCACCCAGCATTCTAGGCCAAGTCATGGCCAATACAGCGGCGAAGAACAGGCACACAGTGACTAATCGATCGTTAGCAACGTCTGGCAGATAACACGGAAGTACTTTTGTTGTGCATACCTGCATAGGACATTCCGACCTCTATAAACACGGACAATTAGCAACTTAATT
The DNA here is from genome assembly GCA_020064725.1 of Drechslerella dactyloides. Lineage (NCBI taxonomy): Eukaryota > Fungi > Ascomycota > Orbiliomycetes > Orbiliales > Orbiliaceae > Drechslerella > Drechslerella dactyloides. The sequence continues at coordinate 2,466,373 of JAGTWJ010000019.1, forward strand.
CTCGTAAAATACAACAAGGGTTGCCTACCTCTGTGTGATAGAGGGAATACTTCGGCCGAATATGCAAAAGGCACAGGTCCTTCTCCTGCCGAGTAAAAAGCTGTAAAGATATAGACGAATAACGCGATAAGAGCGATATGGGCAGTGCTTGACTCTGGGATGTAGAAACAAAAACTGCGCATGCGTTAGCAGATCGAAATTAGCGTATATATAGGTTATAGCGCCTGGCTTCGAGGCTAATATGTAGGCTATGCGCTGAAAACTTACCCAGCGGCGAGCAAAGTCCACGCCATCTGCGGGAAAGTAAATAATAGAAGAAACCGACGCCCATACGTATCAATTGTGAATACGGCGGGCCATGCAAAGAGGAAATTAATTAAGCCGAAGCCCATGGAGGCGATCAAGGATTCCTTCGGCGAAGCACCCGCCGACTCAAAGATAGATGATGAATAGAAGGCCATAATGTTAACTGTTTCGAATAAAGTCAGTAGGTGAATGCCACAAGTGTTTTACGGGATGGAGAGAGCACATACTGCCGCACATTTGCTGCGCAAGCATAACAATACCAGCTGCTAACGTCGCCCGGCGGATACGTGGAACTCTGAAGAGATCAATGAACCGAGTCAAGTAATTGCTCTTGCCCATAATTGCATTCTCGACGTGAATCTGCGCATTAATGTAGTATAAGTCGCGAGCCGCCTGGATCTTGTGGTTTCTCAGCCGAAGGAGAGATTTGAAGGCGTCTCGATATCTCTTTTTCTTAATATACCAACGTGGCGATTCTTCAGATATCGATGGAGTTAGCATGGCACGGCGTATAGGTGATTGAAAGGGACATGACGACCTACCTGGGCAGAAGTAGATGCCGATAAGCAACGGCACTGCTGGAATAAAAGCTGAACCCAGTTGTAGTCGCCAGGCAATTTTGCCAGTATCTACAACAGCTAAATTGGCGCAAGTCCCTCTATATGCTCGTTAGCTGATATCAATATTCTAAAGAACGAGTATAGGGGAGACTTACAGAAAGATACCAAATGCTGTCCATAATTGCTGTCCACATGTTAGCGAGCGAGACTATATTAAACATTCGCGCAAGCCGTTCAACATACCCATCTGCATTTCACCGGAATTATTAGCCATTATAACATCTTGAGGTTGAGATTCGGTACTACTTACGTCATGACCAACGAACCACGAATTGCAGCAGGCGAGTTTTCAGCGGCGAACACCGGGACGGTGGATCCCTTTGAACCCATTCCGATACCCAAGAAGATACGGCAGATGAATAATTCCCACCAGCTGTGAGTGAATGCAGAGGCAATTGCGGGCCAAAGGCAGAAGTTTGCAGAGAAGAAAATGGTTCCGCGGCGTCCGAACAGGTTATTCAAGGGATCAGACAGCCAACAACCACTAGTGGAACAATCAGCATATACTGATACGATGTCTTATGCAACCTGGTGTAATGCCAGGAAATATCGGTCTTCGGAAACAGCAGGACTTACATGAAGGCGCTGCCGATGTAGGGCGCCGAATTTACGAGACCCAGAATCCATTGATTCTTGTCATCGTCTGGGCTCGGATTGTCAGGGTCAACCCAGATGCCGAATTCGCGTGGGAATGAAAGATTGGCGCCATTAGATCCCGTCTGGTCCCACCCTCTTTTTAGGTAGAAAGGATGAGTTAGATGTGAGACATCATTGTTGAGGAAGTAAGTAGTGATGTCACTTACTGAACAGCTGCACCGATTGAGCCTGGAGAAGTAAAGTTAGACCACGAGTCCAGCGTAAATGAAGGTAGGCGTCGCACTTACAAATGATGATAGAGAGATAAAGGGACAGAGGTTGTCTATAAATATGCTCGGCCTCGTTCTTCAGGGCCTCCTTCTCATCCTCAGAAAGATCTGGGATACTTTCATAGTTCCCTGGGTCTTGAGCTATGAGTGCGCCTTTCCGAAGATCATCTCGAATATCCCCAAGTTCGTTCTCATCGGCGAATCTGTCGACACCAGTGAAGAGAGCATCGCGAGAAAGCCCGGCGAGAGGGTTCTTGATTCTATTCAATTATATTAGTGACTCCTAGCGATCCGTCCATGCGACCTGGAGAATCTCTCGCAGAGATATATTGTAGCTCTGCTTACCTGGCCTCGACATTCTGGTTTAAATCTACCGAGTCTGGAGTCTCTCGCTCCAGGTCGCGTCTGTCTTCTTCTCTGGAGACCCTGGTAATGCCTTCGTCAGCGGATTTTTATGGCTATTAGCAGAATGCTTCGTGAAAATACCTCGGCTTCTCAGAGTCGACGTCCATATCTCGCGACGGGTTTGACATTTTGTGTTGATGCAGAAACACCAAATATAAACATCCAACCAGCCAAAGCTAGGTGTGTGTGTATAAAGAGAGGTTGTCGTTCTTCGATTGACTCGATATCAGAACGCTGGAACTCGATGTTCGACTTCAGTTCCGAAAATGTGCAATTGCGAGCAATTGCGAGGCATCTGACCTCATTTAAATACAGAAGGCACACAGAACACGTTAACACTTCCCGGCGGAAAAAGGCCCTCAGTCTAAGCTCTGGTTTCTGCGGTGGATTCCAAACCCGGCAACGGAGCATACCGATCCACCAGCATTGGCGTCGATCTTAACCTCGGGGGCGCCTCTTCGCCATAGTGACACCAAGCGGTACTTCTCGTACGATAAGCGTCGAGAACACGGCATGGATGCCATGACAGTGGACGGCATGACATGACATGACATGTCATGTCATGTAGACACGGGATACGCACGTCGCTCATGAAGCGTCGACTTCGAACGAACTTGATGTAATACTCAGCATCTTGTAGCGACGAATCCATCGTATATTGCCTTAGTTCAGGTCTTTCGTGAACTTTAGAAAGCCATCTGAAAAGAAAATCAGGTTTTCTTTTGATAGCTCTCGTCCGGCTGCCGGTATCGATATTCACTATCATTATGGTTTGACTTTGTCTACGCGAATCTATACCGATGTCGACGGATCGCATTGCTGGGCTGACGATGCATCTCTGCTCCATGGAGTGAACCCCGGTGCACGACATATCCTTGCAATGGGGTGCGCCCAAGAAGGCAGGCAACCATTCCACTTGGACCCCCCTCACCGTTTGATCAACTGTTTCCGAGGATACACCCGGGTGCACCCAGCAATACTTCAATCAGGAGTTAGTAATGCCTCGACGGGAACTTAAGCTCTGGCGCGCGTTGCACATGGACTACCTGTCTCCCTTACTTTCAACCAGACATCGGCAGACGGTACAGCGTCGCGATTTGGACCAGGGTCGCAAGGAAGAATTTTCGGCGACATGCTAACTGACTGCAGCGGTAGCTATCCCACCGAAGGAGCGAATCCTTGCGATATCACTGCGACTAAGAATGTGAACTCAGTTGCCTTCGGCATGAGCTCCACCAAGCGCGAGCACTAGGAAACATCTTTCAAGGGCTTGGATGACGATATTTAGGGTGTCTTGGACGTCTCTATACAGCTGTGTTTGCGGAGGTGCCGACATTTGTCGACAAAGAGAGAAATCGTGTTGCATATCATCCTTGTCATGAAAACAAGAATTGCCGAGTTGCGGGGAACTTTAACAGGAACATGGTCTTTAGCGTCGGGGACGCATCGATGGCGGTTCGAAATTCGCCAGGCAGACCCACGCGGTTGCTGTTGCTGCCCCAAGCCCCGGCGACATGGAGCTAGCGGCCGAAATCACTACCCGATGCTCTTGAGCGGGGTTTGGACTTCTGACAGTCCCTGGGATCAATATGGCGACTGTTACAAATTGTTGCCTCAGGTACGAAGGCTGCATTACTCGTGCCACTGCTCTTATCGATTAATAGATCTCGGAATACCCATCGGGGCTGTCTTCGGTCGATATCTCGGTCCATCTGCCCCACTCTCATCTCCAGTCAGTCACCTGTGAGGGCGAGAGGAATTGCCGCAGAGCAAATTTTCCACGTTCGATTCTTTATTCGGACCATCGTATGAGCCGCCAACTGTTTCTGGGCTTCTGACAAGCAAAAGGTCAAGCAATGGCAAAGCTTGTAAATGCGACTGACAAATATGCAAGAGATATCTTCGATCTTAATGAAAACGGTCAAGGTGAGTTCGCTCTACATTTCGTGCTTATGCATGACGTATGGTTGCTCGCAAATTTGGTTAATGGCTGCGAGATCTGGATCGTATTTTGGTCTGAGGCCAACGACCACGGTGCGCAAAACGGCTTACCAACCGGCGATCGCCACCGAAGGAGAGGTTTGAGAACTAGGCTGATGCATGCGTGCACACTCCTGACAGGATCGCAATTTAGTTTTGCAAGAGGGAGTCCGAGTAGGCGAGTCGGTGTCTTCCTGCAGGCCTGCAGGCGCAAGTTGAGTGTGACTTGGAATTAGTGCATTTGTGGTCGACATCTGCAGGATGTTCGCGAATTCGCGGCAGGCCATCTCAACCCGCGGTTAGTAGAAGATATCCGCCGCGATACGGAATGACGTAATTGTTTTTGATATGAGTGTGTGCATCTTATATGGCACGATGCAGATGGGCTTTCACGAGTCGTCGATAGTTTTGTCTGGACCCACTCGAGTACTCTTGCAATCCGGGGTTGTGGCAAAACGGTTTTCTCAAGGTTTTGGAGACGTGCTGATTAGAAGGTGCATGGTTTACTTGCATCAGGCAAGGTATTCAGTCCGGTACCGTGGATACAGCTATATATACCTTGCAATCGTGAGGTTCCGCTTGCAATCACCACTTCAAACTTTGGGTTTTGACGATCGTTCGCTAGCGCTCTCAAACGCTCCCATTGTCGCTAGTTTCGAACCGGTTGTTGATCGTGAGATTGATATAGTCATGACCGTCTACATGGAAACAACTTACGCGAAGCCAGCGTTTCTATCGATTGGTTCTAGGCTCATTCTCTGTTCGGCTTCCTTAGCCGAGTTGCCATCAGATCGCTCGATCTCGTGCGCGTTGAAAGCTGACGTACCTTTGGTAGAAATATGAAGACGTGATTTGAGAACATGAAATATATTCCCGATGGATCAATCGGCTTGACCAGTACCATTGAGTCTCGCGATCAAGGACTAGAAGTACCACAGAAAGTCGGACTGAATCAATGGACCAGAAGCTTCGAAGGCAACTGTTGACTAAGCTACGAGTCTCCTTGCTCATTGGACCCAGCTGCGGTGCAGCGTAAACCTGTTCGTATGAAGTAAACTTGCATGACTCGCCGCTGCCTACCTTGTGTAACCACGAAATAACTTTGTATTACAACTCCCAGCAGGCTGTTACACAGCTGCACAGCGTGCTACCATTCGATAAGATATTCGTCAATTGCAATTGTCAACACGCCGAAGCCAACATCCCATCGATAACATATATTATAAATAACTGAGCCTACCTAAAATTCAAAACCAGGTGGTGTTACTTCGGCGGATTCTAGTTACAATTTGTCTCGTAAACCAGAAGCTGGACGCCTGTATTTCTGCGATTCTCCGACCAAAACTAAGCTCCAATATATCGGTCTGGCGTTGAGACTACAACAATATATTAATGAATTCAGCTACAGATACTTGAATTCAATTATCACAAGCTACGCACAGGTACTTAGGTCAGCGGAAGGGAACAAATGTGGCCATAATAGATATGCCACGAAATATTAATTACCATATATATACGGCTGATATAATAAGACACAGGCCAATATGTCTTTGTAATTGTGTCATCATATCAACCCAGTGGCTCACAGAGCGACTGCACTCAGGCCCACTCCAGCAAGAATAAAGGCCTCCAGCTGAAGTTCATCATCAAGGGAGCAAACCATCCATATAGCCTCTGAAATCTTCACGAGATCATGATAGGATGGCTCGATACCTGCTGATTGTCAAGTGCTATGGTGCTATATGTTGGATACCCGAGTCTAACGTCTGAATGTACTCGCCGATCTAGACCTGTATAGTAGAGACGACTGGTTTCGTAAACCAGGCCCTCCCTTGGAATTGTCTGGATTTGGCTTGTGAGACCACCGACGACTTGACGCTGTGCATGTGGCATAAGTGGAAGTATTTGATCCCATGTCAATCAATGAATAGTAGATACAGCTAACCCAGCATGAACAACTAGAACCAATGGAGATACTAATATATGAAGAGAACTTTCGAGTGCAAGTCATCAGCTTGGTTAATCGCCGTGCTACAATAAGACCATAGTGACTAATTGATTCGAGTACTCCTCCGGACATAGCATTGGTCTGCCCGTATGTATAGTAGCATCATAGCCTTTCAGCCTGACCAGTGGACCTTGTCTCGCGAACCAGAAGCAGTGGACCTGCCAGGGGAAAAAGGACAACATGCGTGATGAGAAGATGTGTTTTTCACACTCACGCGCAGACCTATAGAGAATATTGTACGGGTTCAGGACGACATGTATCGCTTCCCAGTTTACTTTGACCTTTATTCAATTTATAAATCTATACTATATTATTATGACAAGCTGGGCCTGATCATTAAAAAAAAGATGGTCCTGAGCCCAGATTAATCTCTTAAGACCAGCTAGTCGACAACTTATGTACCAAGTATGCACTACAACCAGCTCAACCGATGCGTTGATGTCTTGGTATTGGGTACCAGGCATCTGGCAATCCCATTGAAGCCGACGTGTCACGCCAGTTGTGATCTTCTAGGCCACACTTGTGTATCTGCAAGTTAGATACCCTAGATTTGCTCCGGGCCACATCGTCGTAGTACAGTGCCTGGCTTCGACCCTGGAGTTAACATTGTCGACTTCGGAGCTTCGAGGAAGCGTTCTACTTTCTTGCATACAATTGTCTGACTCGTAGCTCAGGATGATGATATATATATCATTTGACTCTTTTCTTGTTTCCAAAGTCCATCCCAGTGGTTGAATATTGGGGGTATGAAGTTGACATATCTCCGATACCTATCGATTCTCAAGACCTCCTTGAGTTTCGGAATATATCGATGAATGGTACAGTATAGGTATATATTATACTTACTACCTACACTTTTATCGGCCTCAGTATAGACCGGAAATCAATATAATTAACAAACAGATTATTATCATTATCAATAAGAAAACGGATGTTTCGGAACGAGACGCTTCAGCGGTAACCCGCCCTCTTCCCCATCCTCCCTGGAGGAATGTCGCTATGGACCCCGAGTCCCGGCTTCCTGCCATATACAGTGCCTGAAGTTGCCGGGTTGAATTGCGGTAGCACAGTTCCTCCCATTGGGATTATGCTAGTCCCGGGCCTGCGTAAACGCTGAGCCTTCTGTGACTTCCCCCAGGTGTAAACGTGGTTGTGACTGTAGTCCAGTAGAGCGTAGACATTTACCCTGGAGTCCAAGCAGCTGTGTAAAATGCTACGTTAGTCAATGTTCGATGACCGGAGAGTTATAGATGTGGAATTGGGGCTGCTGGGTTTCATGCGACTGACCACTTAGATCTCAAGGAGCTTGAGCCTGCATCCCCGTCGTTGAAACCACCATGATATAAGTAAGGGGGGAGCTGAGATATGCATCTGGTGGGGAGAGTATCAGTGCTTGGGTTAAACACGACAGCAGTGGAAGCCTGTACGTGTGATATATGAACTCTGAAGCAGGCCCTACTCGGACTGCTCGAGCAACATCTCGAGCTCCAACCTCAGGTATTCGCGTCGAGTTTCCAGGGCCATGTCGACCAAGTCACGCTCCAACTTTGCCCTCTCCTGTTGCAGCCAGATACGTTCGAATAATCGATCGTAAGGTCCGACTTCGTGGGTTGCCGCATATACAGCCAGCTCCTCGGCAACTAAGTTGATGCGAGCCATACGCTGGGCTACGACCTCTGAGATGCGTTGTAGATGCCCAGTGCGAGGAGGCAAGGGCGTATGTTGGGGTGAGAGTGGGCACTCCAAGACAATCATCTTGAGAAATGAATGTGAGATAGTTGTCGAGGTTTTTGATTTTGCGGTAGAGCTTGCCAATGATGATGTCTGTAGAATGATGAGAATTACAGGAGAAGGAGGAGAAAAAAACGAGAAAGGCTGGGGAAAGTGGCCTTCTTATATGGATTGAAATACTACACACCTGTACGCCAGGCGATCATGATATTATGGATAGATTTCATGACATTTCTATAGAGGCAAATCTTCGAGTGGTATACTGTAAACCCCCGCGCGCTAATACAATACACCACGGATATATTGGCTCATTATGTGCACGTGTAGTACACAGAGTAAACACCTCCAAGCGCAAGACCACCTCCAAGCGTTGATCATGTATGTCGAATTGAGCGAGCTCGAGTTGGATTCAACGTTCGATGCTGACCTGGCTTCTTCGGCTTCTCGATACTGAAAGGACATCACGGTACGATGTGCTTTCGAGATCCAGCTTGCTGCTAGGCTTTCTCGACGTGGGTAGGGCGTCGGCTCCGATTCGACTGCCAGCCGGATACGCATGTATGTGCATGTTTTATAAAATCTTCCTGATTGGGCTACGGTTCTCCAAGTCGGTATAACATCCAGCTTGAACAGTAGAGCCGGGCTCTAAAAGGACAAAAATACTCCTGGTCGAACAATTCCATTCCACATTTGGATGATAATATCCCTATTTCAATAATATTCTTGCGAATTGGGAAAATTTTTGTCGGAAACAGGTTGACAGTCGTCTTAAGGACTGGTACTATAATCTTCCTGATTGGCTGAATATTTCCTAATCGGGACGAATATTCCTCAAGAAGCACGATAAATCACTGGATCGTTACAAAACTGGAGGTGCTTCAAACGACGGAATTTTGACCACTATAACCGTTATTCTAGACTGTGTTCACAAGCTGGAGACGACCTACCCTGTTATACAATTAGAAAGGCAAAAAGATACATTTTCAAGGGTCTCGAAATCAACAGCCGAAGACGACTGCCGTGAATACTAGACGACAACGAATCGACTTGTTGTTTGACCACCTCTAATTTCCCAATTCGCCAAGTAACACCAGCGTGTAGCACAATATTGCGCATTGGGAAATACCTATACCTTCTCAAATTGGGTGAAAAAGAACGAACGCGAACTCGAGAATGATAGTATTCAAGAACGTGGTATCCACGCTGAGCAGAATAGCGAGAGAGAGAGATTCGGAGATCAAACTACACGTATTACCTCTTTTCGCGGAAAGTCTGGCCCCGAGATCGTATGTATAGTGGTCTGATCTGGCCCGCAGGCTAAACGCTGACCATATATAAACCGGTTGCAACGTTGGGGCCTCCAACGCGGCCGATTCGCGCCTCGAGAGTGCATATGCACGCTGTGCCGCAAAGGCATGACTGGGCCAATGACGCCGGTTCGTCACATCCGATCTTTATTTCCTTCGTATTCTCCGACCCTCCAATTTCAAGCAGCCTGAATGAAAGACGGAAGACATCTGTGCTTGTACGAAATAAAACTCCGGTCCAATCAACTTGGGACGACTCCTCGACATCGAACCCGTCCACACAGGATATCCTCCTCAAACGCTAATAATGCAACCCGGTTTAATATGTCCGCCGCGCGATATTTCCATCCATGCATCCACCCATCTGACGCTTTAGGAAACCTTCTGGAAGGGAGGGAAGGCATTAATTTTAGACCGGCCGGGGTGCAAGAGACGCTTGGCAGGGACCAAAATTGCATGAAAAATGCAATCTGGCGGGCGGGGGAAGCAGGAAGGACAGGCAGGGGAAATCTCTCCTTTTCGACCTCGCGCAATTTCCCCCCACCACCTCCTTTTTCCAGGTTCTGACCGTACTGAACCACTGGGAAGGAAATAGAGCCCGGCGCCCCGCCACATGGCTTGCTGCAGGAACCGCAGGAAAAGCAAGGAAAAAAAGATACTCGCACAAAGATAGGCACAACTGCATACATAGACACACAGGCAGACGTGAAGAGCCGGCTGGCTGGTCGCTCGCGCGATGCAGAGGTCTGACCGCGTTAATTAACAAAGACGCGACCGGGGATCTCTCCTGATCAGGACTTCAAAGAACGAACGGGCATGGATGGCGAAAGAATGGAGAGCGATTCGTGCGCTCGGTTGCGTGGGGTTGCTATATATGGCTACCTACCTCGGAGTTTCTCTCTCGCACGGATCCCGCAGCCTCGCCATTGAGATGATCTCTGATCTTCGCGATACCCGGCCGCTTGCTGGAACCCGCCAAATGGACGAGGGGGAACCATGTCAGGTGAGCGAGAGCGTCCTTTCCGCCACGGGCTTTTCCATCGGCGGTGCGGTATGGTGGCGGGGTTTCCACAGTCAGTCACATATGTAATGTCTGGAGAAGCACGCGCAGGCGGTCAGGCAGGCAGGCAGCTACATGTATGCACTGTACGCGGGAGGAATTGTTGGATGGATTGCGGTTTGAGTTTGCGAGGTGGTGGAAATGAAACACGGTGCTCGATGCAAGGAGAGGGAGTTGCGAGCTCGCCGGGCAGTTTGGCGATGCAGGTACGGCATACGGCATGCATGCACGCATACACGCAGACATACATACGTGCCTCATGCGCGGATTGCCTGTGGGCTGTTCCCAGAATCCGAGCTGCGGTTGATGCTGGCCCGCCTCGAATGGTAATGATGGATGGCCACACACACTGCAGCACTGCATTTTTTTTTTTTTCCTTCCTCTCTTTGTCCAAGCAAGGGCGGCGCTCATTCGAAACGCGCGGGTGGCCACGGGCAATTGAGGACTCGGAGGGGTGTTTCAGGTTCTCCGGAGTCAATCTTGCGATCCCATTCCACGCAAGCTCCCGTCTGCTGGAACCGCCGCCAGCGAATAAGAGGCATCCGTGGCGGGCGAGGCTGTCTAAAATTTCCGTCTGGCCAACAGCGCCGGCGCAGGTGCCTGGTATCAAAAGAGCAAAATATGCACCAAGGACGGGATTAAGAAGTTATCCGGTCGCCGAAGAAAAGCTGGCGATTGTGCCTGTTGGACAAACAGAACCGCAAACGTTGGACTCGCAAACAGCTTGCTTGCTTGCTATTCGCACGGGCGGCCTGCGCCAGGTGGCTCTCAGACACGGTTACGAGAAGACAGCTTGGCCGGCCGGTTCTGAAGCACCGATTCGATGGAACGATTTGACATGCCGGAACCAGTGATACAAGTATCTGCGACACGGTGCTGCTGCCGCATCGCCAGCCTACGACGTAGGGCCAGTCCAGGGCCAGTCCAGCCCCCCTTCCCAGAGCTAGCCCGACGAGGGCTCTGAACCTGGTTTTGCAGGGCGTGATTCGCGAGGGAGCACCCCTGCAGGCACCGGTTACGGGAATGGGGAGCATTCACGAGATGGTCGAGGGCGACCAAAGGGAGGGCTATGCAGCGCCCTGATGGGGATAAAGAGCCGTGACTGGGCGGCCGAGGAGCCGGACAGGGATCCGGATGTCGGCCTGGGCATGGCCCAATTTGCATGCCTGCTGGCGGATGGATGAGGCATTGTCTCGATCTGAGGCGTGCGAGCTGGAGTTCGGAGTGTCTGTCTGTCTGTCGTCTGTCTGCATCTGTCTGTCTGAGACGCCGCAGTGGAAAGGGAGCATTCGCGAGATGGAAATTGCAATCAAGAGCAGCCGTTTGAGGCTGACAGCCCGACAGACAGGCGCGAAGGGCAACGGAGAGGGGAGAATAGAAGGAGCTGGAAGAAGAAGAAAGCCAAAGGGGACTGCGGGGAGCGAGTGGTAGCGTGTGAGGTTGAGAGCGTCAGCATTATATCAGGGACACGATAATAGTATAATATAACTACAATCACCATCCCATGACGCCGCCTGCTGGTTGACACATTTCTCGTCACTTTCACCAACTTCACTCGCCGAGCACCATTTTACTTTTCCCGTAACAGTCAGCTGTAATTAATTACGATAGTCACTAGCCCTTCGACCCGGGTTCCGAATCTGGCCTCTCTTCTCGCTCGGGTGCCCGTATATATCATAGCCTCTTTCGGCGTTTTTGGCCTTTCTGCCTGTTGTTCGGCCATTCTTCCAGCGTCTTCTTCGACATCCGATCCCAATTGTTCATTCCCGAGGACCTGCTGATTCGATTATCCACCGCCCTCCGCGCTATTACCTAAAGCCCTGACTCGACTATATAACCTTCCATCTCGCTCTCGCTCTCTCGCCCCTTGCCGTTCGCAGCACCGCCGGCATCCCTGAGAGTTAGTTCAAACAGCTCGATTCGGTCGGGAACTGGACGGACTACTGCAGGTCGTCCATCTCCTCTCCGCTCTCTGTGATATCTCGGACTCGGACTGTGATATCTCCCTCCTGGCGTGCATGCAGCAGAGGCCGTCCACGCGCATGCTGCGTTCGTCCTAGTCGGCCACAGAGTGCCCCCGTCGACGGATTCGAAATCCCCACGCCGTCGAGAGGACCTGTCCCGTCCCTGCTCGACCCTGAATCTGCCCCTTCGAGCCGACAATCCAGCCAGCTTCGGCCGGATCTCGCCCTCTCCGTCGACGCATCGTCGCCCGCTGCTGGGACCGTATACATCTTGCCCGATTGCGGTAGTCGCCCAGGCCGTCTCGACGGGCTTTCCTGATCGAAATCCGGGGAGCAAAGGCAGGCAGAGGCGGCCGTGTGACAAACTTAACCGACTGAGCAGGAGAAAAACGGCCTCGAGGCCCCTCGCGGTGGATCTCGGCCCACAAAGTTTCCGTTCCTGAGCGCCGGCTTTTTCGCTCGACAGCTGGGCCAGGCCGTACATAATAATCATAAGGGCTCCCTCGGGCTGACTCCTCTCTCCACCCTGACCTGCATCGACCTCGTCGAGACTGGAAGGCCGCTGTAGATTGTCGTCCTCGACAGGCTAGACCGCCTCCAAGACTCGTTCGCAGTCCCGTCCGACCGGCGTATTTCGTGCGTGTGCAGGTGAGCGCCCCTCAGCAGCCTGGCCCATCGTCAGGCAGGCAGGCAGGCCGAGATCGATCCTCTGAGTGTGTTACATCAGCAAGCAAGGGGGTTCCACCGCTTTCAACCACCTCCACCAAACAACCAACCTCACCTCACCTCACCTCACCTCCTCTCTTCCGCCGGCTGTTATATATAATATATAATACGCCGTCAAGATGACCTCCGCCCCGCCGGCTCCCTCGTCGATTCCCTCGACTCCCACCGCCTCCCGCTCGCCGTCGCCCTCCTCGCTGTCCGTCCAGAAAACACGAGGCCCGGCCGCATCGTCATCGTCATCGGCGACGTCCGACTCATCCTCCATCGCAGCGACATCCTCCTCGTCCTCCTCGTCGACCCCTCCGCCGCCGCCCTGGCCTCGAGCCCACGGCCGCTCAAAGTCCGTCTCGTCCGTCTCTCCGCCGCCCTCCATGATCCGCTCGCAGACGCTGCCTCTGCCGAACCGCGGCTTCACAACCAGAACGCAGGGCCCGCCACCGTCCCCGAAATGGACAACCACCCCCGCGAGTCCGACGTATCGCAACTCCTTCGTCCCGACCTTCCCTTCGCTCGCCGCCAACCTCCCCTCGCTCAACAAGCGGCCGTCCTTCCTGCGAACCGCAACGCCGCCGCCGGCAGCTCCCCCGCGAATGCCACCCGCATTCCTCGCGACGGAAGTCTTCCCCGGCGCGAACGGCCAATTGCCCAGCTATCCGCCCTCGCTGACTAGCAACGCCTCGAGCCCGACTTCCTCGCGCAGCTGCTCGCCCTCGCTGACGACATACAGCCTGGAAACGATCGAGGACTCGCCCGACGGCGAGCTGCTCGCCATACTAGAGGAAGAGGAAGAGCGGCAGCAGCGCGAGCAGACGGAGAAGGAGAACAAGGAAAAAGACACGATCGGCCTCGGCTTGTCGCTCGTGACGTCGTCGATGAACAGCATGTCGCTACGGGAGAACAAGCGGCGGCAGCGATGGAGCGTCTGCGGAGCCGAGCGGCGGTCCGACTTTGACCTCGAGACCATTTACGAGGATTAGAGATCCTCGCAACCACACCAACATTATCAGCACATCGAGCGCCCGGTCGCTTCGGTATACTTTTTTCCTTTCTCTTCCTTTGTACTATGTCTTCGCTCATGCATCTGTTGTTTGTGTCTCCCTTCCGATATTTATAAAACCGAAGGCTGCTGTCTATACATACCACCATCCCCTGCCATTAGCGACTCATTCATCCCCACGCCGCGTCCCTCATCTTCTTCGTCTTTTACGTTTCCTTTGTTCGTGTCCCGCTCACTCGTTCCCAGCCGAAAATTGCCTTGTCGTCATCGGTTTTGTTCGTTTCTCTCTTTCGCTATCTGCCCTTTTACCCACCTGCCTGCCATGCATTGCATCGATACCCGGAGTTATAAAGGAATGGGACGTTCGGGGTGTTTTGTTCGTCTGTCTGTCTGTCTATCTTCGTTCGCGTGTACGTGCGTGCTTGTTGTGTCCATGTTATATATATACATATGTTTTTTATAATCGGGGAGTTGTACGTTCTTTCGGAGGTGTCGGAATTCATTCATACCATCGTTTTTTCTCGGAATTGTGTCGCATGCGTTATCTGACTGACCGACGGCTTGCCGTCGTGTCTTTTTTTGTGACCGTTATATCGGGCTGTCCGCGCTTTTTTTTACCAGCGGCAGTGTCTTGCTCTACTCTACGTCGACAGTATCTTGCACCTCAGATTCGGATTCTGGAGGGTTTGCACGGGATGGAATGTGACGATGCATACACGACAGTGCTGTATTTACCAGACTGCAGAATAAGACCCAATACCATAAACTCATACATGATGTCTTCATTGTAGATCGGTATCTCCACCTCCAACGGATAGGTTTACGAACATGTTTACCATCACAGTATGTATTCGTGTCCGTGGAGGCACGAGTCAGTATCCGCAATGGTAAAGTGAATTCCCATGCGTATACAGCACATAGCTCCAATCCGTCCAAACCACAGCAGCAAGTGCTATGCCAGTAACTTTATAACTACTGATGCCGCCACGGAGCTCGGGAGCTAGGCAGTGAGTGCTCTAGCTCTCGCATACCGCAACTCCTTCCCGCTCGCGAGGAGTACCTCGAACGAGCCATCCCGCCGGGAGAACAACCACATTTGCTCGTCCAGCCGTAACGTTCTGCGACGTGCGCATATAATCTGGAGTAAACGTTCGGCAACTCGCATGTGTTTTTTACGTATGTTGAACAAGCTGTACTGGACGAGCTCGTGCGCAAATTTTTTTCTATCAGGTAGTACGGTAAATTATGCGTGGCCCGCTCGACGGTTGTGATCTGACTAATTTGTCCAGCTAGATCCTACGCCGTGTGAACGACCGTTGAATTCCAGCAGGATTATACTTCTCTAGCACAACTGGATCCTCGCGCCTCGAATGAATCGACACCGAAATAAACGTCGTAGGGAAGATGGGATGAAAAGTCGTCCAGGCGCATAACGTCCAACGGCACGTGCGAGCTACCGTACGCTGCATGACGTACAACCGCTTCATACTAAATTAATCAATCCATGCCCAATCCCGTCCACCTGCATGCGCGGCGGTACAGCTGCATCGCATCCCTCCCTTCACCCTTCACTACTTTTACATACAAACCCCTCACACCATTATTATATACAAATAACATACTCTCAAAGTACCGTATAGGATGAGTACCGCCCGTGCGCAGTGTGCGACGTAGGGGACAGAAAGTAGGCCGGGCACCCTTGCTCCCACCATGCACGACGTGCAGCTACCATGCCCCGATTCCGAAATACCACACATGACCAATCCACAACACCCCGTCACTCACCACCCATACCACACCACCGTCAGCCTGATGAGGCGCCCGGTATACTATATTCATTACATACACCGGTACATTAATACATACATACAATGCTCGTCCGCAGGATCGGAAGATGACAGCGGTCGGTTATATACCACGCGACGCAGCAATCTCAGTGCACGCGACGGGCAAGGTACGCACATGCAGGTACCACGCCGTTACCATCTTTACTACCGTCGTCGACGTATACGTATACGTACCGTAGTATACCTACCCCGCACTCACCCGTCGACCTGTCACCCACGTTTAGTCGACTAAACGTCCCGATCGGTACCGTCGTAAGCATATAACCAGGCTGCAGGTACGAACGGAGTCTGTTTCCATCATAGTACCCGAATTTCAATACGTAACTTATCAATCCAGTACCACGGTACTCTCCGGCTAAAGTACCATCTACCGGTACTTCTCGCAGAGCCTCATCCACAATATATTACTACACTATAGTACTCGTGGGACGTATTTTGTTTAACGTATTGATGTATTTGTTTACTACCTATCTAGCTACCAGTCTTCCGTCACCGCCATGGACATATTTAAAGAAAAGCATAGAATAGTATTATAAGCGAGCGTAAGAAGAATACCGCGATAGGGTAGGTAAAAACAGGGTATCATATCGAATCCGCATATCACGGACCGACGCGTGAATAGGATAAAACAGCAGCAGCGGATAGAGGCAGCAGCAGCGAATTTGCAAACCGAGAGTAGAGTCGACCCGAGAAGCAGACGCACAATAATAATAGAAGAAGAAAAAAAAAGAGTAAAAAGGGGACAGGATGATCTATAGGGTATGTATGTGTGACGAGAAACAAGAAAGAAAAGGAAAAATATAAGCACCAGCAAAAAACACGGGAAACGGAAAGACGAAAACAATCCCTATAGAAACCACCCTATAACTAACGCCGGCCGTGCAGATGAGTGTTCGAACGAAAATGGGTAAGCAAGTCCCACGCTAATAAACAGCAGGAGCCGATGTGGAAAGCAGACAGGACCACATCGTGGAATGCGAGAAGCGAGTACCAGAGAAGAGAATGGGGGGACGTGTAACAAAGAAAAAAAGTTTATACATGAAATTAAGCCATCGTAAGAGGTGCCTCCCGCTTCATATCCTGTACGTGCGCAAGCTCGAACGACTTGAGAGCGGCGAGGTACTCGTGAAGACCCCTCCTGGCCGCCTTCTGGCTCTCGTTACTCTTAGTACGCTTAGCCGGCGGGCGGGAGGCGCTGTCGTCGACCTCGTAGCCGAACGCAAGGTCGTAGTCCGCCTTCATCGACGTCGACGGCTCGATCGAGAAGACGTGCTTGTCCTCCTCACGCGAGCCGTCGCCTTGCTGGCTCCTGGGTGGGATGGTGAAGCGTTTGCCGTTGGAGAGGTCGTCGTCCCAGACAAAGTCGTCGACGCCGTTGGTGCCAAGCGACCCGCCGTCCCAGAGGCTGTGGCGTTCGTTGACGTTGTCGCGAGGGGAGCTCAGCACGCGCTGGCGTTGCTGGCGGATCCACGCATCGGACGGTGGGAAGGCGGCTCCGTGGGGGGCTGAGACGTCGTGGACGTAGCGGAGCACGCGGTTCCAGCGGAACTCACGAGAGTCGCGGGAGTCGACGGCGGAGATGGCATGCCTGGTCAGACGTTGGTAGGCTGGCCGCATGTATCCGGTTGCAAAGGTGGCGCGGGGAGCGACCTGCTGGACGACGGGGTTGACCGGCATGACGGGGAAGTAGGAGGTCGCCGGTTGGGGATCACGCACGGCGTTGGACGGCTGCTGCTGGGCGGTTGTGCACAGAGGCTGCTGCGGGTCCTCCGGAGTGAGCGAAAAGAAGCAGCCGGTGGGCAGAACGGCCTGGTTGGGCGACTGTTTGAAGTGATGGTGAGGTTGGGGACTGCAAGCTGGGGTCGGCTCCGGGTTGAGAGGGAGGAAAGAAAAGCTCTGCTGCTGTTGATGAATTTGAGCGAAAGAAGGTTGTGGTCTCGAGTGGGAATTCGAAGTTTGCGGGGGGTTTGCGCTATTAATCGCGAGGCTACTGGTGATCGCAGGGATCGGGTCGTAGACGGGCGGCTGGGCTTCGAACGCGAACTGGAAGTTGGAGAAGTGCGATTGCGAGACGGCCAGCGAAGGCGAGCAGGCGGCGGCGGGCTTCTTATGGACGTCGGAGGGGGACCTCGTGTGGAGGGCATTTTGGGAGAGGGCATGAGCCGTCGGCTGGCACAGCTGCTGCTGATGATGGGTGGTGGAGGAGGGTCTGGCAGCGTCCGCGAGCGCAGCAGCACCACCTGCACCGCCGATGCTACTAATGGGCGGCGTGTGGAAGTAGTAGGGCGGCGGCAGCAGCGGGGAGGTGACGTTTGGAGCCGTGCCGTGATATGAAGTCTGGTGGTCCGATGACGCAGGAGTTGTGGGCGTGACAAACGAGGTTACGAACTGCTGATATTGGGCATGCTGGGTGTGATGAGCCGCACCACTTGACAGGCAGTCATTCATGGTCGGATGCCGGGCAGCAGCAGGAGCGGTGTAGAACTGCTGCTGATGCTGATGCTGGAACTGCTGCTGCTGCTGGGGCTGGCAGTGGGGGAAGAAGTTTGAGGATTGAAACATGGCAGCGGTGGCTGACGAGCGTCGCCGGTGGCGGTGCGAGGCGGAAGAGGTGGATGTCTTGATGCTGTTGAGCAGCTTGAGGGTTTGGACGGCGGACATGGAGGAAGGAGGGGGAGAGAAGAAGGAGGAGAGGGAGAAGAGGAGAGGAGAAGGAGAAAGAGATGACTCCAGAGGCGGGGAGCGCAAGAGGGGAGCGGTGTATACGGAACGGCTCCGTCGACGTTCACGATGTGCTGGAGATCGTGCTGGCGGTGTTGCAATTTGGCGGCGTGGCGGATTCTGTGTTGTCAGGCCGTTTGCACCTGCTGCTGGGAGACTCGCAATTGAGGCGACCGATATATACACATCCGCACTATTTATATAGATAAAAGTATATATAGGATATCGTCGGGGTGCTTCGTGCAGTCGTGGGCTCAGTCGTGGTGGTGATGAGTGTCGTGGTGGTGTTGTATGCGGTGGTGGTGGTGAGGTATTTAACAGGGCCAGATGCTCCGATGGCCGGCAGCCCGTCTGTAGTAAATATTAATTATCGCCCTCCGTCTCTCCAATCTGCTCTGGTCGACCGTCGACAGATCCGAATTCGCGTGACAATAGGCCCGGTCGTGGATACGCTAGAATGAGTTTATAGTACGATATAAAACACCGGCGGCCGTGGGCAGCCCTCGCTACTTGTATATATATAAGCAAGTGAGTGAGCAAGTAGGAAGCAATCTAGCTCCGTCGGACTGGCTTGGCTGTGCAGCTGCGTCCGCGGCGAGCAGGACCCGCTATCTTGGATCCGATCCCCTTAAATTCCTCGCTCCGAGGGAAGGACTGGAAACAAAGGGAGTAAAACTCTGCCGGAGAGCGCAGGCTGACAATGGCGCCGTCTCGTCCGGGCGGTCTGCAGCTGCCCGGGCTCGGAAGAATACTTGTATGTACAGTCCCAAGAGAGAATTTGCGTGTGGCGAATGCGAGTGCTGCTTTGGGCGCCCGTTCCGACGGCTGCGTTGGCGGGCAGGCGAGCGCTCGTGGTTGCCGGACCACTTTTTTTTCGCCTGTGATCATACGAGAGCGGGTTGATATGGTGATATCCCTCGATCGAGGCTCCTCCGTAGAATATATATGGTAGTAGTATATATGGGCGTGGGGTGGACGTATATGTGGCAGGCGGGCAGTCGGATGGACAGGCAGCAGACAGGCAGGCAGGCAGGCAGGCAGGCCGTGATCAAGCCGGCCGACGGTGTGCGAGAGCCTGAATTCATATATCCATTCAATCTCGCCCTGTATAACACAAAATATGCATCGACCACTGCAATCACCCTCACACAATCAATCAATCATCCTCACTCTTTGTTTTTCCCGTCTGGAACCTTGCCCCCCCAATCCGAGCACTTCCTTCCCTTCCTCCATGCCGGGGAGGGGTCCCCAGCTGCCCGAATCTGACGTGCCGTACGGAGGGCCGCCAGCGGGCCTCTCTTGGATCTTACGAGAAACGCTGCTCCTACACGAAACAGCACAGCACCGTTCCTATACCAAGCACAGCGCCCCCAAGCAAGACCCGATGCAGTTCGCCGTGCACAGCAACGTGCTAACGCTGGCTCACTCAGGAACTCTGTCCCAGATGGCAAGCAAAGACAGATGTCGTAGCAGCTCCGCACGTTTGCCAATCCGTTCCTTCATTCGTGCCGTCGTTCGTTCGCTCGCTCGCTCGTTCGTTTTTTTGTCCGGAAGAAGCAAACTGAGACATCCCGTCGAAGAAATTTCTGGCAAGACAGCCGCCCACCCTTTCTTCCCTCGAAGGATGAATTAATGTAAAATCAACGGATGTCTCGCACGGTGAACGAGTGTCTCGGTGCAGACCAGACCTGCGTCAAAAAGCAAGCCATCAGCCCAGAAACAAGCAAATCCAAGCCCGCACGCATGCACTCAGACACCACGCTGTACATCCTGCAATCCGGTGGGTGCAGACGCAAGTACGACCGGACTGGACCGACTGGATTCCAGACTGCGCTATCGAAAACGAAGAGCTGCAGATTATCTAATACGCATTATCCCCCCTGCTACCCACCATCCTATACCACCCGGCCGCTATTGTAATGTCTGACATTTTGCATTCGTCGTCCCCACTTCGACCTTCGATTCCAATCAACTTGAAATTCAAAAATCACAGATTCCGTGTCCTGCGCACGCTCAATCCACGTTCCGTGCGACTTTCAGACATACAGGACAGCCACAGACAGAGCGAAAGCTTGATTCCGTGGACGTATATAACACACCGTCATATCATATCAGCCCGCTATAACACATAGGGCGGTCGCTTTGGGCTGGCAATGTCTCGACCGGCCGCGCTTGGCTGGCTAGCGATGTCTGAGAATCGAAGGCTCTACATGCGCACAGGACATACATACCAACCAGTTGGCCAAGTTAACATCACCTCTTACCGAACCAACCGGCACCCTCGCGACACGTCCGTAGGAGGAAAAAAATTGAAATTTTTTTCGCATACCATCGTCGGGTGTCCTTGCAATTGGTCCATGCACGGTGACGGCGATGCCAATGAATGCGAAGGCTGTGATCGATACCCTGATTCGGTAGACCACCGGCGAGGGCGAGCGCTTTGCAAAAGCTCCCTGCAAGTGAGAAATAGGTAAGTAGGTGAGGTTGTTCCATGCACCTGCTCATGTGCGCATTCGTCGGCTGGCCAGCCGCCACGCCTGACCGGCCGACGGACCAACCGACTGTCTTTCCTAACTTCCTGCTCGCGTGTCTGTCTGTCTGGCAGTCTGTCTGTCCGCGTACGTTCATTCGTACGTGAACGTACATACGTACGAACATATACACCGCCGTCGTAGCGGTCGGCGGAACGAGAAACACGCCGCACGGCTCCCTCGACAATTATAAATCCGAGTGCATGCTACGAATCGAAGAAATATCGCATCACAAGCAGGAAACGGTGACATGTCGGCTGCTGGTCGGCCAGCTTACGCTACCTTCTCTAGACTCTTGGCGGGGCCACCCAATCGATCAATCAGCCATATCGATCCGGATCCGACGTGGGGATATATTTCAATTAGAACCTCAACTAAGACCCCCGATGAAACGTGCACTCATTCAATATCAGCGGGTCCATATCCCGAGCAGTGGTGCCGACGTGCGTACATATGTACACCGTGCCTGTCCGTGCATGGATCAATCCATCTGAGACATATACATATCATACCAATTATACCGACTCGGTGATATCGCTCGATACACGGTATGTATAACACGCCGAGGAGGAGTAATAATTGCTTCGTATGCACGTATGCAGCTCGACGTCGACCGAGCGAGCGAGCTGCCCGTTACCGCACTTTCGAATGTCTCACCTTCCCTCTTGGCTGGCCGCCCCCCAAATTTAAAGCCTCACCTCACCTTACCTACCTCCAGCGCTAGCTAGCTAGCTGTTTACCTACCACCATCAGACTATAACGTTAGCTAACGTTAGGTACATACGTAGCTACCTTGTCCTATCCTATCCTTTGTAATGCTGTTTCTCGAAATGTTGGACCGCGGTTTCACAGGCGGTATACTATAGTAGGACTCCTATACCCCATGCGTATGCTGGAGTCGAGCGAGTCCCGCGGATTGATTTGAATTTACATTTACGTCAGCGGTTTCAACAGGCACACACGCCCGTCTTAACGTTCGTACGGTAGCATGCGTACGAGTGAATTAATTATGAACGTGCTTATGGTTTGCATGGTGCGTACGTCTCGGCGGGTCGCCCGAAATAACCCGCAGACGAACGTACGGTGCAGCCGTCGCTTCGTTTGCTCACCCAGTACACACAGTGGGTGGGCTATGTGTGTATAAAATCCCACGCCGGGACGGAACACGCCTATTTTACCAGACATTGCAGCTGGCCGCTAGCTAGCTCCGCTGTCTCTGTCCGTCTGTCTGTATGGTAGTCTGGACTGGACTGGACTGGACTGTCTCTGCCGAGCTAGTATGGCTGGCCGGCTGCTAATCAACTCTCCTAATCTGGTCGTTGTGGAATAGCGTATATATGCACATGTAGCGGACGTGGAGTTGGCGTACGAGAGAAACCAAAAATTTTAAAGGCCGTTAGTCCGCGTGGATGGCATCTTTTTTTCGACAATGGATTCGTGCACCGCCTGGATTATGGGTTTACGGTTACTAGCTCCGGTATCTTTTACCAGAGGAGCGTACCGCAGTGCATGCACGCACCTTATAACTGCGTGCTCCAGTATACAATAGAATGAATACTAGACTCGGCGGTCTGGAAGGATGTAGTAAACGGTGGGTGGATGTACACAATAGATGCGTGGTATGCGCAGACTACATGCCGACTCCTGGCCGGTTCATGTGCATGCAGCGGACCCGTATCGATAGCGATTCGATAGCCAGGCCGACTCCGATACTCACAATACGTACGGTGATTAAATGATACTGGCACTAGTAGATCGCACGTATCTGGACTGCACTACGAGCTAAGGATCCACCCGTCGTGATTGATGGCCAAGACACAGGTGATACATACATGAGTGGCGTTTAGACGTCTACGGCGATCGGTGCGGTGGTGGTTCATCGGCAGTCTGGACGGCTCGATCAGGCGTGTGCAGCGTGATCTGTATGATTCAATTGACCTTGTTTCGAATCAATACATCGGATATATGCAGATTCCGCAATACATATATACGTATGCTAACTACCGGCTACCGGGGCTTTCCAATATATGACTGGATTGTCGAGATGGACGGACGGAAGAATGCGTGCAGGCGGCATACATGTATTATATTACGTGCAGTTGAAGAAGAGGGTGGTTTGATCGCGATCGCAATCGATTCGCTGCATGCGCGGAACAAACGAGAATGATCTGACAAAACACAGATTTTGATCGTACGATATTCGGTTCGCGGTAAGCTTACTCCCAGGCTTACCTTCCATCCATCCATTTGCCATCCTATCTACCCCTCCGCCTGTCTACCTACCCGGATTTCAGGATTCACTATTGCTGAAATATTCACAATCCAATCGATACGGTGGATGGGTGTCTCAACTAGCGGGCGGACGGTGCTGGCGTGGCGCGGCAAGTGGCAACGTTACGTTACGGTGCGCAGCTGGCGGGCGTCGGCCAGCCGGCGGGACGAGCGCGAGCGCGAAGCTGCTGGGCCTGCTGGGAAGCTAGGCGGCTTCCCTCCGGATCTCCCTTCCGGACAGGCAGGCAGCAGGCAACCCTTGCAATCTTCGGATCATTACCTCAGAACTCTTACTGCACCGCACCGGAGAGTCGCATAGCATCCATACGATACCTGTACTGTATGAAAAGATGCACTTCGGCGTCGGACGGCCGTGTGCAGCCGATGCGACGACCGAAGAGTAATCCTTTTTCTTGATCGGCCGCCTGCGCACACTAAACCAATATATCCGGTCACGCACACCCTAATCTAACGACTAATGCTCTCTGCCGGGCCCCGTGATGCCCTCGCGAGAATTGAATAGATCCTTAGCATCGATTGGCAAACACAGCAAACGGGACCGTGCCCGTATCACTTACTTAATACCCACGGCTATATAGCTTGCTAGTTACCTGGCACAGCGTAATGTAAAGTAGGACCTCTCGAGCTCCGGAACGTCTCGCTCGAGCTCGCGCTCCCTACCGCGGAGCACGGGTTGCGTTAATTATAATCGAATCTGTAACTGGCCGGCCGGCCGGCCGGCCATCGGGAGGGAAGGAAGAAATGCCATGACACTTCATGGCACAGCAGCGCTTGGATATCTGTCGTGGAGGCTCGGCGACAATACGCGGGACAGCACTGGTCGGACGAACACGCATTTGCGGTTAGCTACGTTGGGATGCGTTATTGCAGGGCACGTATGGAAAGGGGAGTCGAGTCGACTCCTGCGTCACGGGTGTTTGTTTGTCTGGCTGGCCCTGCCCTACGTCAGTCGAGCTCACTCACTCACTCACTCACGCACGCACGCACGACGCACGCGGCGGCCAGACATTGGTATGAAGGGTAAGGCAGCAAGCAGGTACAGCGTACGCGCACTTATTTTATTTTATTTCACTTCAGGGCGAGACAGCTGTCTGAGACGTGCGAGCGAGCCCCTGAACAGACACAAGTCACTGTGATACCTGGTTTTGCGAAATTTGTGGAAACGGTGTGTTGAATCGAATGTGCGACGGGCAGGTTGTCGCGGGTGGCAGGTGCGGCAACACGGCCGGTACCAGTTTGGCAGTGTGATTGATATCAAATATAGCAAGTAAGACTAATGGCTCGTGAATCCGACAGGAGGCGACTATTCTGGTCTTGTGATTGGATTCTGCGACGTAGGCGTAATTTTTTGCATCGATGCACGTGTTTACACGTGAGTAGAGGACGCACCGAGAATTGTTAGGCAATATGTATTGCTAGCGTGCTGTAGTAGTGTCCTGGACAATATTAAGCTGTGAAAATTGTTATACTCTCCCAGGAAGACTTTGATATTCCACGGTCCACAAAGACGGGTTGTTTGTCGGTATCCAACCCTATTGGCACTCGCATAGCCGTTGACGGTGAAAATTTTCCCTCCCATGCATGCAGATATGGCGAGTCTATTTGCAGAATTCGAAACTACTTCGCACCACTAAGTAACCGAGCTTCTTTCGACCTAGAGTTCACGCGTGCATAATTCTTCAGTCGGTGCTCTGGCTCAGGCCAGGAGGAGCTATATGCGTCATAGTCATAGCGGCGGTGACTTGTGTGCAAACACCAGACTTATTATATTAAAGCCTTCAGTCAGCCCAGCTTCGCCGAGATATTAGTTGGCGAAGTGTAGTATTAGTATCAAAATCAGGCACTGAGCTGATAAATCAAGGGAGTGCGCGATTGTCAGCAAGGTCAGAGCGACATTTATCCTCCGCTTTGTTCTCTGGTATCTGACTTTGGGCCGTGCCCGGCTTATAGACCGGGAAATGAGTCAGCTTACCGTCGGCCAGGAGAGTAAAATATTTTCGATAGATATATATTCGTCCACGTCTAAGATATCATCGTCCCGACTGCTTTGGGTCTTAAGAATCGAAAGCCATTCGCCATATTCACGGGCAAAGTTAATAGAGCTCTATCTGGACTTAGAAATCCGTCACGTTCCCAGCTGCCACTATGATCATACCATTAATGTCGTATGGCAGTTCAATATGATGTCCCTCTCCTCGACTTTAGTATAGCAGCTAGGTTGAAATGACCCTGTAGAGACTGTTTCCTTACAGGCGACCGATGGAGTTTACAATACTTCAAGGAACAGATTCCCTTATAGGATGACAGACCATGTAGGACCAACCTACATGAGACTTAGTACGCACCACCACCTAGAAAGGAGCACTCTATTATTGATATTTATTAAGTAAATCATTATCTTTCTACCATGGCAGAACTACTAGCAATGACTAGTGGTCACGTGAATGCTCAGCGCTGAGCAGCGAGCAGCGAGCAGCTAGCACAACGCCTCGACATATTTCTACAGGCCATGTATCGGAGACCGTGTCGACCATCATATGTATTTAACCTAGCTGCTTCACCCTTGTATAATTGATGGCTTCTCTAGCTCTCTTGAGAACTCATCGCGCATGCATCGTCAACCTGAAGGAACGCACTTAGCTTTCTACGATACTTTGGACGTTATTGCAATCTTTACTTAAACATTACTTATTTATCTGATGTCCATATATCTCCCATCACTGAGAACCCCTAGATACCTGGACACTAAGGACTGAGAGACTACTCAAACTGCGAGTACGTGATAATATATCCAGCCGTGGGTGTGTGTGTTATTTCTAAATTGGGAGATGTGGCGTGCGTTGTCTACTTAGCACGCTCCCCACCGCCAGTCAGCTCCAGTACCTGATAATACAACGACCAATCGAAATCCATCATCGCCCATCATCGATACCAGTACCATGAGTTTCATCCCCTAACCTTGTCGTGTCTCCCGAGACTATCCGCCTTGCTCTAGCTACCTCGACTGCTCATAGTTTGGCGCATTTATATAAATCCAGCACCTTGTCGCCGAGATGAGGCCCTCTGTTCGCGTTCGTCGATGCCCTGCCCACGGCTACACATTTTCGTCATTTGAGCAGGCCGCTGTGCACTTCATCGAAAACATACCTTGCCGGGGGTTTTGGTGTTGGAGGTGCGACAGATCATTTACATCACGCTCAGGCCGTGATCAGCACCTTGCCAATAGCCGTATACATTGGGTCTGCGGCTATGAGGACTGCGAGATTGACTCAGCCGGTCCCTTGGAGCACATAAAGCACTGGCAAGCGACGAAACATGGCTGAAATTGCGGCGGCTGTAAGCAGTGGTTTCGCAGCGACCTATTCTCTTCGCATCTGGCCTACGTTAATGGATGCGAGATTTGCGGTCGCCATTTTGGCAGTCAAAACGAACTTGAGATGGTGAGTCATGAGAGAGAAAACCACTTCGTGATATCCACTAGGTCGTATCAAGCTGATGTTTGTGGGAAGCACCTCATAACGCATAAACCCGCAATCCACGAGTGCTACGGCAAGGGATGCGACAGAATGTTCCCCACCATATCCGGCATGTTTATTCATCTGGAGTCCGGAACATGTCCTTCTAAGATCACGCTAAAGGATGTCAATGCCGTCGTGGCCATGTATACCCATCACAATTCAATTATTCATTCCGATTACAACAAATCTTTGGCTGCGATGCTCAACAGAGAAGACCCTCCGGACGGCTTTCCTTTTCATTGTCCGGGGTTCACGCCTGGGAGCCTTTGCGGTAAACGATTCGAACTGTTCAGCGGCCTGCTTCAGCATTGCGAGAGCCGAGCTTGCAATCACACCTTTGGCCAGGATGATGGTGGTCTTCTATCGTTCCTACACAAGGTTCTTTACTCTGAAAGTGCTCTATTCAAACTCGGACGCCTGAAAGCCAATGTTTACAGCAGAATCGAGCTAGTGTTTCCAGAGGTGCTTCGCGATGGCGAGCAAGAGCATCTGGAAGCACTCTTGATCCTTCTGCAAATGCTGTTTCGCAAGCTCTTAGACATCATCGAGAACGTGCAGAGCCGCTTGAAAGCAGCAATATCGAAGCATATTAATTACCAAATACTGGGGTTGAGTCTGGGCCATCCATCCAACCTTGACGCAATTACAGGGCGAAGAGGCGATCTTTCTGCTCTGGCTGGAGAATATGCGTCGATCACAGGCAATGAGGGTCGGATTGCGGGACCAGAGCGGATGAATACATCGGAAGTCTTTGTCTGGAACATAGACACGGGAGAATGTCAGCTACTGCATTTGTTTCTCGAGGAGACCACGGCTGTCTTTGAAATATTGAGTTTGGAGACTCAACCGCAGTAAATTTGCCTTCGTCGGATACAATGAGATTGTTGGAACCTACGATTGACTGATATTTTACGCTCTATTCAAGGTTTACTAAAGCAAGCTATATGCTTTAGCGGGAGGTCGATATGTGCATCACAATGTTTTTACTCTGGATTGAGGATTCAGGCAGTCGTCTAGTCGCGGGTTCGGCACCTATCAGTTACGGCTGATATGTATCTAATGGGGCGTTTGAATCAGGTGCGATTGTATTCATGATTTTCCTTTGGATGCCGCAATTCATTATGGTCGTTGCTTAGGCCATTGCAACATGAACGTTGTTTCTGGTGGGTGGTTATTCGGATCGAGGGTAGTAGATAGTATATCTGCAGTATAGGGCGTGGCGGGTTAACTAGGTCTGCAGGCATAATAACAGACTTGTATATATCTTTGTGTGAAAGATCCAGAGCTGGTTAGCCACCGCTGACCCGAAGAAAGAACTCGATCAATTGATCAATTATTGAATTAGTTGTAACGTATTAGTCTCGGTGCCAGACGCCGGTTGCTTACGAGAATGCGGCCGGCTTGCTTTTGTTCTAACAGTAACATATATAATGTGACTGTAGAGTCTCGGGGCCTCGAGACTAGTGACTGTAGATGTTGCCGCGTTGCGTTGCATTTGCCGTCGATATAAATATCAAACTCGTCGACGCACCGTCCCAACGTCATCCCATCACCACCTCATCGCACCAATCCATGCGCGCAACTCCCGCCCTCCGCGAGCGAATAACGCCCCACCGCCGCCAATGGGCCGGCCTCGGTGACCGTCTCCAGCGCTCCTTCACCGCCGCCAAACCAACGACAACCCTCACCGAACACCCCGCCGCCCCGCTCGGGCAGACGACGCCCAGCTTCCGCCGCTTCAAACCAACATCGCACTTTAGCATCTTCAAGCTCAACGAGCTGCAGCGCACGGTCGACAATGCGGCCGCGTACAAGCTTGTCTTCTTCGCACCCGTGAGCGCGTTGCGGGCTGTCAAGGACGCCGTATTCGCGACGGGTGCGGGCACGATGCATCGGGGTCTGTACTCGCGGTGCTGCTTTCAGACGATGGGCACGAGTCAGTTCCGGCCGGAGATCGGTGCCATGGCGTCGTCGGCGCGGAATTTGGGCCGCGTGGAGGTTGTGGAGGAGGTCAAGGTTGAGATTGTGTGTCATGGGAAAGCGCAGGCGCGGGACGCCGTCCGAGCGCTGCTGCAGTGCGTCACATTTACCCTCTCCAACCAACTACCCGTATAAATTATATGTGTATCTATATGGAGATCGATGTAGTATGTACTGATGTGAATGGTTAGTGAACACCCGCACGACGCGCCGATATACGAGGTCATCAAGCTCGAGTACGGCTTCCTCCCGTCGCAGGTTTCGCTCGACCGCACTATGAAGAAGACGGAGCCGATACCCCGGATGGTGGGCGGTGAGCGGACGGCGCCGCCGTCGGAGACACTGGCGACGCGGGTGCAGCATCGGATCAGCGACCAGTTTTACCATGCGCGGGCGTCGAAGGGGCGGGTGTCCTATCGGCTGACCATGTCCCCGCCGCGCGAGACACCCTCCGAGGAAGCAGAGCAGAATATTCCGCAGACGCAGGGGACGACTGCTGCAGAGACAGCAGGAGAGAGCACCGGTGGACACGGCTCTAGCTGGCTGGAGAGGGCAAAGCAGGCGTCCTCCCAGGTCCGAGGAATGCACACGAAGAGCAACCCTCCAATGGACCAGGTTACCCCGCCTCGACAATTGGACACGCCAGGGCAGCGCGAGTTCAACGAGGGTCTCGACGACCTCATGACACGGATGGACACCTCTGTGGTCCTCGGCGGGCAGAGAGCTATGGAAGAACCGGTCGCTGCGACTCCACAACCTCCGGCTGCGCCGACGATGACCAATTTCGATCCCTCGACAGCCGACGAACAAGCCGCGCCACCACCGATATTTCTGAGAGGGCCCATCATCGAACCGGCGGAAGAGTTCTACGCAAGACTCACGGCCGCCCATCCCGTCCGGTCCGAGCCGAAAACGATGCGAGAGCTGCTCGAGAAGCTCATCGCGCGGCTTGAACTGGCGAAGCCGGCAACCGACGCACCGCCCGCGAAGAAGCAGAGACACTATTACAAACGCAAGCGGGCGAATTGACACATCTCCCCCCATACTCAACCAACCCAACAACTCGCCGCGGATGCATTTGATATCTAGCTATCACCGGCCCCTCCTGAAAGATCTAGCAGCGGGTGCAGTTTATAGTACAGTGTATATTACCGAGACGGAATCTCTTTCCAAAATACAACAAGCTACCAACCACACTTCCATCTTCAGTCCCCCTCGATCCGCTGCAGCCCGCGCATGACACTCTCAAACGCCACCAGCGCGGCCGCATTTGCGGGGAACGCCCGTAGAAAACACGGCAGAAAACCCCGCCAGTACCCCCTCGCCCCGTGTTCACGATATATCGACCGCGCCGCGCGCCACCAATTCGCATATCGCCGCTTATCGACCCCCAGTTCGTCCGTCATGATCCGCTGCTTGACGACGTCACTCGGGTAGCTCGTGAGCCAGAACACCTGCGCGCTGAGCCCGCCGGCCCAGAAATTGACGGCCGGCGCGGATAAATCCGTATGCGACTTCAGGTACCGTGTGATGAGGTCGTAGGAGGACCACCAGAAGAAGAAGAAGGTGCGGAAGAGGAGTGTTGCGCGCAGGCCGTGGAAGATCGAGAGGATGCCGTGGGCGCGGCTGATCTTTAGGATGCAGTCTATTGGGCCTGTGTATCGTGGTTTCGAGGAGGCGGACGGGTGGCGGCCGTGGTACTGTACTTGCAGGCGGGCCTTGACGTGCTCGATTGGTGCGGCTATAAAGGAGACTGTCTGTGGTTTCCCGTCGTTAGATTGGGTAATATATCGGGAAAGAAGTTGTTGGGATTACCCATCCGGCAAACATGCCGGCGATGCCGTGGCCGGCGGCGCTGAGTCGCGGAACGGGGTCGTTGAGGGAGCGGCCGCCGGGTTCGGTGAGGTGTGGGGATGCGCGCAGGAAGGGGCTGTCGATGTCGAGGAGCAGCTGGCGGTAATTCGACAGCGAACCGAGCATGCTGTCAATACCTGTCAGCATGCGTGTATATATGTATTTATATATCAATTGTAATATAGACGGCGTACAGGGAGTCCATGAACATCCAGCCGACCAGCGGTGGGGTTGCGCCTGTTGTCATTATAGTGTGAGTTTATGAGCTTGTATGGTTATAATGAGCTGTGATTGACCTTTGTAGAAGCCGCGGATGCCTTCGTTTCTTATTGTTTTGAGCACGCAGTCGAGCGGGCCGGAGAACTGGGTTGGCGGGGAGGTTTGCAGGCGGACTTTGATCGTGTCGAAGCTGCGTATACTGTCAGATATGCTTCATTGTGTTTCGAATGGGTATATGTCATACGGATGGCCCACTGTCGTAGACGTATAATTGTAAGTGAACTTATAATTTATGTCGCAAAAGAAGGTGGCGTACCTGTCAACTTGGCTGTAAACCCATGACGTTGTTAGCACCAGTCTAGAAAATGGGGAGGAAGATCTCTGGAAGTGTGAATGATCGAAGATATGCCTACAGATGCCCGAGAAGACGCCGGCGACGAAGCCGCGATAGGCCGCATGGTCCTTGCCCGTGCGGTCCGACATGCCGTCGAGATGGCGAGTTACAATTACGTAGTGGCTCGCGCGCCAACCGCTGCTGCGTGTGTATCAGCGCCGATGCGAATTCATGAATCCATGTGTGGTATTTCGGTCGAGAGGTACGGGAGGACGGCAGCTAGTATAGTATAGCCTGGTATATAGGGTATAGTGTATATATACTACGATGCGAAAGGTGTATATTCGATGGAGCAGCTGGTCTGGGAGTTTGCGCGAACAAAAGCGGATGCGAAGGGACCGACGTCGGGCGCCGCTAGCCAATGGCCAAGGATATTTCTGCGGGCGGTCGACGGCGGCAGGGTTCCAGCCTGGCGAAAGGTTAACTTGCTGGATGCAGCTAGCGGCGGGGAGGAAGCACACGATACCCAATCCGAAATTTCTGAACTTCGACAGACAATATCTCGATACGTATCGCAGCGCTGTTGCTTTGTTCTATTTTATATCATTCGCTGCTGACATAATATCGTGACCGCTGGTCGTCAAAGCTGCGTTGGCTGTTGGCGTTGAAATACTCGTTCGTTCATTACGCGCCGCTGCCGCCAACCTCATCTCGTCTCCTCCCCACAACTTCATCTCCCTTCCTCCTTCCATCGTCCTCGAGATGATCATTAGATTCGCGTCCCTGCGACTGTCGTCACGTCCACCGCACTCCCGCTACCCGCCCGCCAGTTGACTAGCCGATCCAGCCATGTTCCGCCCCTCGGGCCTGTTCAAGGCCGTCGCATGCCCCAGGATCGCGACCTGCAGCCTGACCAACTGCCTCTTCTCGCACGCGGCCGAGGCGCCGTCTCCCGCCGCTTTCCCGCGTACGTTGCCATCTTCCCACATTGTCTTCGATACACCCTGACCAATGCTGACCGCGAGCATACGATACAGCCAGCGTTCCCGTCAAAGACAGCTCGAAGGAGCGCAGCGTCACGCCGCCGCCGCCCAAACGACGGCGGATCGACGACAGCACCAGCAGCGCCGCTCCAGCCAAACCGCCCATCAAGTCCATCCTCAAAAAGCCGTCGAATGGCCCGCCCGACGAACGCGAACCCCCATCGTCAAACCCCACGGACTCCTCCTTCGACTCGGACCAAGGCCAGTACGTCAAGCTCGAGACCACCGACCACCGCACCGGTCTCAAGACACACACTCGCATCGAGAAGGCCGGCCTGGGTAGGATTCTCGCACGGCCTAATGCCACCACCCCCAGCCCCGCATCGACCTCGACGTCCCTCCCTTCTCGAGGCGTAAGGGCAGTCCACACCACCACCGACAAAAAGACCACCACTCTCGCTCCCAAGCGCGACGCCACCACAGCCGCCCTCATGACGTGGGGCAACACCCCCACCAAGCCCGTGGCGCCGGAGCCGCTGCCCGAATCGCTCCTGCCGCGCTCCGTACCCCGACCACCTGTCCTCTGGGAGGACCGGTTAAAGATGCTCAAGGCGCTGCACCAGCAGTACGTGCGGCTAGACCCGGGGTCCCAGGCGAACCCAACCGCGCAGCAACGCCTAATCAAACTCGTTTGCGATGAGGAGGAAGCCGTCGCTCTCAAGGAGTCAAAGCAGGCATACCCTGTCGTCATCCGGCTCCGGCTGCTGGCGCTCACGAAAATGAAGCCCGACGACTATGCCAAAGAGATAGAGGCGAAACGACAGGCCGAGGCCGCCGAGGCCAGCAAGGATGCCGACGGTATCGAAACGGGCCTAACGCCCGAAGACGAGGCCCGGGCGATAGCGGGATATGTGCACTCCTTCTCGATGCTCAAGCTCTACGACTACGTTGTCCTCCCGCCGTCAGACGCGGAGGTTCGAAAAGCGAAGGACGGGGTCGTGACAGCGTCCGGCGAGGAGGAATGCGAACGGTGCAAGTCACGCTTCCAGGTTCTACCGCAGAAGCACGCTGAAACGGGCCTCTGGACGACGAACGGAAAATGCGTGCACCACCACGGCAAGGCGTGGGCGGTGGAGCGAGGCGGGCCCCGCGTATGGCAATGCTGCCAGCAGGTCGTCGGCGAGACGCTAGGCTGCATCGATCTGCCCACGCACGTCTACAACGTCAAGAACCCGCCACGACTCGCGGTCCTCTGGCAGTTCGTCGACACCCCCGCGGCCACGACGACAACTACAACCGAGACCATCGAAAAGGCCGTCTGCCTAGACTGCGAGATGGCGTACACAACCGAGGGGTTCGAAATCATCCGGCTGACGGCCACCCGCTTCCCGACCTACGAGACCATCATCGACGTCCTCGTACAACCGTTCGGCGAGGTGCTCGACCTGAACACCCGCTTCTCCGGCGTGACGCCAGAGCAATGGGACGCCGCGCCGTTCTACAAGGTCGGTGCTCAAACCGCCTCCCCTGCCGAAAAGCCAACCGACAAGCCGACCGACCTCCAAAAGGTCCTAAACCCAATGTACGCGCGCGACCTCCTCTTCGAGTACATTGACGCGTCCACCATCCTCATCGGCCACTCGCTCGAGAACGACCTCAAGTGCATGCGCATAATCCACCCGCGCGTCGTCGACACAGCGATCCTCTACCCGCGCCGCAACATGCCGGCACGGTACAGCCTGAAATGGCTCGTGAAAAACCACCTCGGTCGGTACATACAAGCAACGGATACCGGCAAGGGCCACGACAGCAAGGAGGACGCGAACGAGGCCGGCAACCTGGTGCGCAAAAAGTTGATGAGTGATGTGCGCAGCGGCAAGGTTGGCATGGACGGCATCTGGGCGGTGGCGGAGGCGCTAGACACGCCGCTCAAGACGGAGAATCAGGCGCCCCCGCCGGCGGCGTAACGAGCGAGCGAGCTGGAAATTTTTATCTACCTACATAATCCTCTAGACCGCTTACCGAAAGCACGATTGTACTGCGTGCGGGGAGGGCTTTCTTTCTCCCTTCCGTCTTTCTCCCTGTGCCGTATGGCCATGTGGGAAGCTTTTGGAGCCGTGGAATCTTTGGTTTTTCTTAGATTACGTGGATATATCATCCGTTGGTCAGGTACCTAGCTTAGCACGCCTGCCAATCACACCCTGCACGCAAATCACACACTACCACATTACATCTTCACGGTATATACTAGCATACGATCATATCGCATTGTTACGCCGTAGGTGGTAACCCAATGGAGCTTGGTGTTGGATGGTATCATGTGTATTTTCGAGACTAGAGATACAGGCTTGCTTTTCCACGAGTGTTCAGGAGTATCGAGGACCTCGATAATAAAGACTGAAGAGATAAGAAATATACCCGGCCATGGTACCTTAACATCCAAGAAGAAACTAAATGCACGCATGCGTGTGTCCAATATGAGTGTGAAAATAAACTGCGTAACTTGCCACATGGATATCCGCCAAACAGAAAAAAGACGTTGAACCCACGAAAACGAGATGCATGCCACGATAATATACCTCCAAAATACAAACAACAACAAACTTCGTAATATACGACAATTACTCAGTCACTTACAGTCGATAGCAGAAGTACAATCGTATCAATCGTTATCCAGCAGACACAGCACCTTTGCCCGGTAAATGACAGTCCGTACACCATAATCCTCGCCCTTCTCATTGCCCCACTTGATCACAGCGGGGAACGCACACGCGCCAACCATCTTGCCGCGCAGCTCCTCGTCCGCGTCGTCCTCCAGCCCGCTCGCGTCCTCCATCCACTCCGGATCGAAGATGTGGCCGACGGGGCTGACGACATCGATCCGCGCCCGCTGGCCCTTGAAGTGGTGCGAGATGCGCACGGCGTTCGCCAGCAGCGGTATCAGCGCGCGGGAGGCCATGTCGCCGGGTCGCTGTTTGTTGCCGGGGATCAGGCTGAAGACAACGGATTCGACTTCCGAGCAGCAGTCCACGATTGCGGATTCGCCGTTTTCCTTGACAGGGTCGGTGTTTGTTAGCAGGGCGATGCCGAGCGCCCGCCAGCGGTTGATCATGCCGTAGTTTGCTATACATAACGTTAGCGGCTGTGTCTCCGTCTACATTTGTTATATATAGTGGAGGGTGGTATGGGTGGTGGGTAAGCACCTAATCCGCCGGTGGTCGACCGGGTCATCATTTGTTCCAGCTCGCGCATCGCCAGCTCGTTCTCGACCGTCAAGCCGACGCAATACCGGTCGAATATTCGACGGAGCACGATGTCCTGCACGACGGCCTGCATGACCGTCATCCGGCTGTTGCTCATCGTCAGCCGCGCGAAATCGGGGACGGCGTGCCGGATGCGCGCCTGCACGCCGACGTCGTCGATGGCATCGGGCATCTGCGAGGCTGCCTTGCAGTGCTTCCAGACCCAGTTGCGCAGGGAGGTGGCAAACTTGGTCAGCTCCTCGCGGAACCACTTGTCGTCGACGACGCCTTGCTCGGCCTTGGCGACGGAGAGGTAGGCTGTCACGTCGTCGAGGTCGTCCTTGAGCGTTTTCACTTCCTTCTCGCGCTTCTCGGCTTCATCTTTGAGCTTGCCCTCGGCGGCTTTGAGCTCTTCCTTGAGCTTTGCCATCTCGGCTTGGTTGGCCGCCATCATCTCTTGCATTTGCGCGTGCAGGGAGAAGATTTCGCCGTTTTTCAGGTCGATTGCCGCGGTGGCGTCGCGGAGCTGGTCGGACAGCGCGCCGTCCCAGCCTGGGCGGGAGAGTTCGTTGCCGGCCTGTCTCGTTCGTCATTGTCAGTATGCACGGTGTATCGAGTGGATCTTGCGGAGGTAGAAGTTCGTACCGCTAGATCTGCAACCTGGGCGTGCAGCGAGACATTTTCCTGCCGTAGTCGCGCGTTTTCCTGCATGAGGCCGTCGATATATGCTCGGTTCGGCTGCGGCGGTGGGAAGCCGCCACCTGGTGGCCCGCCTGGAGGTCCGCCGTAGGGGTATCCTGCCGGCGGGTGGCCCTGCGGCATGACATGCGTGAGCTCGCTGGGCTCTGGGCTGCCGCTTTCCGGCGTGTGGTCCTCGCCGGAGTCCATGTCGTGGTACGCGCCGGGGGGTTCGGTGGGGGCGTATGCAGCGTGAGGGTGGTGGTGGCCGGGGGGTGGTCCACCGCCGCGGGTGCGTCGGAAGGGCGGCGGCGCCATTGGGTGGCCTTGAACATATCACGATTCGCGTCAGCTGTGTGCTTTGGAGCGTTTACATCGCGTGTAGGATGGTGTGTAGCATACCTGCCGGCGGGGGCGGGTAATCGTAACCGGGCGCCATGATCTGCTGTGGCGGGGGCGCGCGGCCGCCGCCCCGTCCCATGGCCATCGGATGGTTGCCTCGCGCCCGCATTACTGTCGAGGCACGCTGTTGCGGGTGTGCCATCGGGGTAGATGCCGATTGTGTGTGCTGGACGGTGCTCCGGAGGGCTGGTGGGATGTTGTCGTGTGCGGGGGGGCCGGAGAGGCCGGCCAGCTGGCTGCTGTTGCGTCCGGTTTTATGCTCAGCTCAGGTGGTTGTGGTCCGTGGACGGATCATATGCTCGATAGCTGTACGAATCTGGCCGTGCGAGCTCCGACGTCCGGTCCGCGAGAAAGGCGAGCACGAAAGCAGCGAGAGGCGTCCGGAGGAGGGTGAAGGGAGGATGATGGCGAGAGGATGGAATGCGGGCCGGTGTCCGTGGGATTTCAATCGGCGGCAATGCAATAAATGCGGTCGTCACACACGTACGAGCTGGCTGGCTGGCTGGGCGGGACAACAGCAGGCGAAACGTTAACGTGAGCTGGATCGTTCTTCCACGTCGGTCGTAGGCCGGGGCTCTCGAAAGCCGGGATGGGAGGGACAGCTGGGCAAACGGACAGCGGGTCAATGGAGTCGAGTCGAGTCAGTCAAAGTATTAAATCTGGCGGGGAGTCAGTCAAGAATGCAGATGGCAAAGATGGCGCATCCGCCGGGAAACAGCGATAAATTGCCCTTTTGTAGCCGCCAACAACCAACCGCTATCAGCCATCCGAATCCTCGTGAACGATGAAAATTTTTTAGACGGAACAGCTCATTTCAAGACGAGATGCATCAGGGCCCGGCCGCAGAGGGGACGGCTGCATGGAAGCTTCCTGAACCGAGCAAGCTGCCCACCTCCACCGCCGCCTGCTATCGTCTGCTATCGTCCCGGATCCCAAGCTCTGACGACGATGGATGATGCGGCTGCCATGCAGCTCGATGCAGCCAGCTGGCCGCAGCCAATGGGCGGCCGCGAGAGGGCGCAGCTCCCGGCATTCTCGTGAAGTCAGGCCGGGCGACATGCGCTTTTTGCATGCACGACTTTGTTGTCAGAGCGGGGCTGCCACCCAAGCAACAAATGTGTTGCCGTGTCGTCGCGGCGCCCGTTTGTCGTGTCAAACTTTCCTCTTTTATTGCTCAAAATGCAACAATTCAAACTCATCCACCATTTACTCAAAACATATTGAGCGCCAGATAGGGATTTGTTAATGGATTCACCGATCAAGACAATAATTACACAAGAAGATATGATGACCGAATGTACATGTTACTCCCGCTCCCAGATCCCCCGCCGCGGGCAGTACTGCCCCACCCGCTTGTCCTCCCCCTGCGCCCACGCCCGCGCCTCCGCCAGCGTCGCAACCCCCGCCGTGCTCGCCGGCAACTCCTCCAGCTCCCCCACCGCAACATAATACTCCACCACCCGCTTCTCGTGCGTCTCAACGACAATATAAACCTCGCCGCTACATTTTACTGGAACCGAATAGTTCAAATAGCTCAGCAGCGTCGCGTCCAGCCGCGGCTCGTCGATCTTCTCGGCCTCCCAGATCGGATCGGCGAGGTGGAACCGCAGCGCCGTCGCACGGTAGCCGGACGGTAGGTCGAAGGGTGGGTATTCCAGCGGCTGGGGCTCCGGGTAGCCGAAAGCGCGGGCGGGCGGGAGGCATTCCCCGACGAGGTAGACGGTGGGCCTGAAGGACGGGTACTCGAGCGCCGGGATGTGGGGCACGCCGAATTCGAAGGTCAGGCATTCGTCGCCGCCAACGTAGACTTTTGACCAGGAGTATCTGGACCAGGGTTTTGCGCGAGCGGTGGCTGGCTGGGTGTGCGTTTTGTTGCCGTGGTTGTAGTAGCGCGGTGGACAGGTGGTCGTTGTGAGTAAGGCGCGGGAGTAGATGTTGTCCGGGAAGGAGAAGGCGGTGTGGATCGAATTGTGGGAGTTCTGTGCGTCCAGGTATGGGAGGTGGGCCGCGGCGAGGGAGAGGAAAACGGAGGCCAGTATGAACGAGATCATATTGGCGTTTGTTTGGTATATGCTACAATATACTGTTGCTGTAAGTCTGATAGGAGGAGTATTATAAAGAGTATATATGCACAGAATGTGTATAATTGTGTACACAAGTCTGTGGTTAGCACATGGGCATGTGTAGTGCAATTGGTGTAGAAACGAGCGACTTGTTACTGAAATCAGCGACGGACACCGAGAGTCTCAACCGCGGGCCTGGCTCTCGGCTTTATACCAGTCGTATGCCTTCGCTACCCCCTATCACTTCCTCAGCGTTACCTCTAGATTTCCATACTCTTAGAGTACATACATGTACTAGCACGCAGATAGCAGACTCAAGCTTCCTGGGCCAGTCCGAGAAGTGAAATGCCAGGCGTCCGTCCGCCTAGGCACTGCACCCCCTCTGCAGTGCACGTCGAGTGAACCATCTCTGACTTCAAACAAACTCTACTCCTTAGCTCAGACTAGGCCTCTCTTCGCGGGTCTACCCCCGGGAAGTGCCATTTCAAGTGGCAATTGCAAAAGTCCCACCCTTGCATCGTAACATCCAACATACATGCATGCCGCCCAACCGCGACTGTTGATAGGTTACACACACGGGAGGGCCATGCGACATGAGCCCAGGGTCGGATGGCCCTTCTTCATTAGCCACCCCTAGCTACACCTCCCCTCTATCTCGGCGTTCCTGAGACTAGCTCTGTCCACTCTCGTCCGCCAGTCTAGGCGGGCGAACGACCGGGCGGGACCTTCCAGGCTGTATTTCACTGCAG
Organism: Drechslerella dactyloides; assembly: GCA_020064725.1. Taxonomy (NCBI): domain Eukaryota; kingdom Fungi; phylum Ascomycota; class Orbiliomycetes; order Orbiliales; family Orbiliaceae; genus Drechslerella; species Drechslerella dactyloides. The sequence continues at coordinate 2,505,756 of JAGTWJ010000019.1, forward strand.
CATGCATAGTGCATTCCTCCTTGCTTGGTCATTTCGCAGCTGGCTTGGCGTGTTTTCCTGATATATCAATCCCTCTCCGGATGCCGTCATAGAATCAGCGGGGGCGCAAAAGAGGCATCCATCCAGTTGTTATATTTGTGAATGCGCCTTTGCACAAATATTACGTCTCGCTGCCAGGAGATAGAAGGGGCCCGCAAACCAGGGTGACTACATCAAATGCAACATCCGCCAGCCGCTCCCCGAACCGATGCGTGCCTGCATATGCGCATGCAGAGTATCAGCTTTCCTACATCCGAGTGCAGTCGTCCGGCCGTTGTTCGGCACGCTGCCTCACGAATCGTACACACGTCGATCATACTCCAGTTCGTCGACGGCGATACAATGAGTTGCATGTATATGCATTGTGCAACGCCAACATGCAGCCCCGTGGCCAGCCACAGCGTCTGTCAGACCCGCGCATTTGGACCACAGCTTCGTTTCAGCTGCCTTACGCCTGCCCTTACGCCCGTCCGTGCATGCGTGCATGCATATGCGCAAATGTGCTCTCCATCCGTTCCTGCGTTAGCTCCCTCCTCGTCGTCGCGAGGATAAATTATACAGAATAGGCAGATAAAAAATTCTTATCCAGCAGTATGCACAATTGCATTCGCCGAGATCAAAAACGCCACCAATATCATGACATTCGATGCCAATTCCTCCTGTCTAAGGCAGTGCTGGAGTTGATTTCCGGCGCAAGGTGAACTCATCGTCGAAACAGCTGGCCTGCAGGTGCCGACGCCTTGTCATTTGGCGACGCAAGGAGGTAGTCTCGGCATCACATCGCCAATATCATCTCGGTGGCGCTAACGCTAGCTTGGTTGCCTATCTGTATTTTAGACAGGACCAAGCTCTCGCGTAGAAAGACAAAAAATAAAGTGGCCGATCCGTCGAGCTAATGTCAGTAGTAAGAAGCTTATTTAAGGTTCCGCGAACATAGTGCGAAGACAAGCTGCGTACGACGGCAGCTATCCAAATTAAGCGTGTGCAAAAATGCAACGTCGCCCAACGCAGCACTCTGCAGTGGTACTCTCGTGCGCTATTTACCACAGAGGGGACATCTGATATTCGCTAATCGAGTGAAAACTTTTTACACCCTTGATATAATCCACTCAATTAGGCAAAATGATATCTACGACCACAGAACGAGGAAAATTGGGTATCCCGTCCGCTCTGCCTTACACAAGCCTCGTATCGGTCAAGTAGTAGTGTCATCGGTGACGGGACACGAATTCTGACTGTTGTAGATGAATTATCTTTTTTGTCGCATCACGGCCCTCTTTTTTTTTTTTTTTTTTTGGCAATTTATGGGCTGTTGAACAGCTATACACGTGTGCAGTACTGATTGAGCGAGCTGTACCCCAGAAGCTATGGTTTCTACTAGACGAAAGGGGAATTTAAAATGCCACACGGATTACAAGATCTCTCTATCTAGATCCATACAAAAAAAAAATCGATATCTTTTGACCACTTTTTATATTTCCATATCTTTCATGCAATTTGTCCAGACTTGAGCAGAATATAGTATACTATTTTATCGTACTTCTCACCACACAGGCTGAAGGAAAGGCCACATCCGAAGATCGTCAGCTCAATCCCCGATTATATGAACTACAACCCCCGCATGCGCGCATTTACCGCCGATCCGTGTCAGTTTTTGTCAAATCTCCTAGACACATAGACGTGAACCATTGCTACCTAGCCAATCTGTCCTCCATCCTCGAAACCCACTCAACTGTCCTATTCACAGATCCATCGCCAGCTTCATCAGTCTCCCGAGCCAACGCTACAGCATCCCGGCCCCCAGCTACCTGAGTACCTTTCGCGACCACCGCAGCTCGGATTTCAGCGATGTAGCAACTCTTTTTAAAAAATTTAAAATTTTTTGTATGGAACAGTTGTCTCATGAAGTCCGACCAGCCGTCCCTTGACCCACGAAGCAAGCCTGAGGATGGCGGGTTTTGTTGCGCGGGACAGAAAAAGTACATCGCAGGTCAAAGGGCGGCTGGTATGGCTTCATGAGGCAAATACAACAAACACCTCGCGACGGTAGTGATCACAGACTACAGTAGTCTACAGGTACATCAGGTAGCTTCGACTACGTGGAATGAGAAGTGTGGTGGGTATATAGCTTTGTATTATCTATGTACAGGACTACCTCGCAACAGGATCATGACTATGATACAAGGGAATCGCAAGACATGAAGACGAGATACAAAGGAAACAACAAAGGAAACAACAAAGAGAATACAACGATGTTTCATATTTGGGATATTTTCTCTTGTCCTTCCTTGGAAGAGACAAAAGAAAATATCCCAAACATTCTAAAGATAAATGGTTAGTAGATGTCAGTAGATGGTACACAAATATGCATAAATGGCAGAAATAGTTAAATGGCATAAATAGTTAAATAGCATAAATAGTTAAATGGCATAAATAGTTAAATGGCATAAATAGTTAAATGGCAGAGATAGTAAGATGGAAGAGATAATAAGATGGAAGAGATGTAAGAGATGTGTGATATGTAAGAGATAGAAGAGATAGCAGAGATAGCAGAGATGTGTGAGATGCGTGAGATGCGTGAGATGGTGAGATGAACAGGAGAGGGAGGAAAAAGCTGAAAAATCGGGGGGAGGCCGCCTTTATATACCCCCCCAGGCTGCTGAGTCAGCAGAGTCTCTGGCCAGCATTGCATCGTGAGGCGTCTGGACAGTTCTACCGTTGAGGTTGACAATTTTACTGCGTGTCTTCTTTAATTGGTTGGGAGTTGGGCTAAATCGTGAGATATCGTGGGATTGAGAAGTATATTTGCAGATCTTGGCATGGCTAGGTGTCGTTGTCTCTGAAAAAGGTACAGCTGGCTAGAGTACAGAATGGAGGGAAAGGGCTAGGTGTCATTGGGACAGCGGAGCGTCGGGTAGGGGGCATCGCAGCAGGGCAGAATGGGGCTGGAGGGATCGCGATGGAGGGCTGGCCGTGGAGTTCTCCAGCCGCGAGAATAGTAGTGTATGATGTATGAATGTGTGCGTAATCACCACGATAAGCACCAGGACGATTTGCGGGACAGCTTGCCTCGCAAACGGCGAGACCTCGTTCCCTAAACTTGGGTCTTCTTCTTGCCCTGTTCCTGCTCGTCCGGTTCCTTCAGTCTGAAATTGATCCACCAGATCTAAGATACGTTAGCTGTATCCGTGCTTCGAAGACGTAGATATGAGCTTCTAATGGGCGGGCGTGATGTACCTGTAGGATCCGCTCCTTGTAGAGATCTCCCAGGCACTGGGCTTTCATCTCCCGGGCGGCCTGCTGGTCTCGCTCGTCCTGCGTCGAGTATGGCATCTCGCCGCGGAGGCGGTCGCTGATGGCCATGTATCTGCCCGCCCACCATGCCGAGTTCTCGAACAGGTCTGCATCATCAGGTACCTACGAAGACAGTAATGGTGTGAGTATACCTCCTGGTGGTGGCAGCAAGAGGCTCTGGAGAGAGTGCGTACGCTGGAGCCTGGACTGCTGATGAAGGTGCTGATTTTACAGATATCGTCCCCATCATTGTTCTCGTCCCTCTCGAACACCGGGCGACGCAGCATCGAAACGTCGAAGGATACGTCTCGCTGTCGGACGGCGGGAGCGGTAGCCGGCGTGGCATGACAATTATGGAGGACGACATGACTGACGCTGCGTCCGAACCGCCGCACCGTCTGCGGCGTCCTGGGCTCGACGGGCAGCGGCGGCAGCATTTTGTTGATGTTGGTGGGCATGCTAACGCCCTTTCGAGGGGGGTAGCCGTAGGACGACATGATGGAGTGAGACTCGAGGGATAGAGCTTGTGGGGGGTTGAGGAGGCTGGTCGGGGATCGAGGTTGCGGCTGTGACGCCGACAGCTGGCACTGCTGCCGGACGGATGCTGGAGACAGGCTGTGGATGATGATGGCGATGGTCACTTGTGATGGCGTCAATGTGGTCGCAGTGTCAACGCTGAGCAGGCGTCTGTTGACAGTAAGTGCTGTCTGTTTCCCAGTCTACCACGATATCTAGCTGCCATCACCTCAACATCAATCCACTACACCAGCACTGTCGACCGAGTTTCCACATCACCTGCACGATGGATCCGATAGCCGAAGACGGGCCTGTCGAAGGCACCGGAGAAACCAATCTTCTTCAATGCCAGTCTGCTACCACGCCAGCTCCTAACCTGGCTTCAATCACTGATGATATAGCCGTCGACCTCGACAACATGGCAACACCCGTTAGGACGCCGAGGAGGCGCACCTACGACCCTGATGCCTTCACGCCGTTGAAGGACATACCGCGGGACAAGTACACCGACCAAGAGCCCCTCCGACTGTGGAAGCACGAATTCAACAGGAAGCCAAAATGCAACTTTGTCGAATGCACCCCTTGTGTCCTCGAGGAATACAGCACCGGCTATCAACAGCGTCCGAGTCTCACAAGGCCGAAATCAATCACAGGCATGGACGTCGAAGGCGAGCTGTCGCGGTCGAGCTCTATGAAGGAGTCGCGGAATGGCTTGTCGGGCCTCTCCAGGACTCTCCTCAGCCTTAAGTTGGCTGCAGCAGAGCCGCCGACATCGAGCGTCGAGAATATCGAAAACGAGAACAAGATTGATTCTCGCCCTGTTATGCGAAAGAAATCGGTTATCAGACGTCTCCTGCGTGCGAAGACGCTGCCAATTGAGAACCACGCCCCGGATCGAGACTCTCTTCTCTCATTTGGGCTGACGCTTCCCGCCCGAGGACAGGTGGAAACGCTAGAGAGCCCTCTCGCGAAGCCGTTCGAAAGCAGGCTCTGCGACGGCTGCTGCAGGAACATCACAATGGTCCAAAAGCAATACGTCTGTAGCGACCTGGGCTGCAAGAAACGGCTCTGCGACCGCTGCCACCGCATGATGGAGGACGCCCACGAGCGAGGACGCACAATCGACACGACAGCCCTCCAGACGGCGCATACGGCAGCGGAGTTTCGCGAGCGGTGGACCAAGGGCATTCTCTCGAACGCAGCTGTGCCAATCGCGTTCAAGAAGAGCTTCGTTGGCGCGGCGTCCGCCTACGAGGTCGGCCACGCGATCACGCATCAAAATGCAACATATCAACCCGGCGCAAAGGACGACCCAGACCGCACCGCGCATCTCAACCTCGCCCGCCTGGAGGACTTCTTCGGCAGGGAGCACGTCGCGATGACGCTGCGGGCATCGTCCGCGACGACGGGTTCCTCCATCACGGCGGACACGAGCCCAACGCGGTTCCGGCGGCTGTCCGTGGGATCGACCGAGGACGCCTGGGGCTGGGGCTACGCGGCGGAGAAGCGAGAGGCTGCAGCTGCGGGCCGAACCGCACCTGCGCTGCCCGCGGTGGAACTTCAACCGCCAACGGTGATTGCGACTTCGTCCCCGGCGTCGCCCAACCGCATCGTCGTCGTCTCGCCTCTCTCGCGCTCCAATTCGTTGGCAACCGACGACTCGAGCTCCGTGTCCACCCTCGCCTTGTAGCGGCAAGCTGCAGGTCGCACGTCCAATGTAAATATCTCTCTTTCCTTTGTCACTTCCGCAATGTCTTTTCTACGCCGCCTGTCGACATATTCCTTCACGCCCAAGACTTTCGATATCTTCGCACCGTCCGCCGCCAATACCTTTGCCCGTCGCAGATACGCTGCCCCGCTGCGGGATGCCAGGCCCGCCAAATTCACAGATGGCTACTTCCTCTCGCGCCTGCCCGTCTTCCATACCCAATTCATCCCCGACACCCCCTACCTCGACGCCTCGAAATGCATGACACTGCCAGAGCACCTTTCCGAAGAACTCGTCCCGGTTGAAATCAACGACCCCGAGACAGGAATCTCCCAAACCTTCGTCCCATGGGGTTATTTTCTCAAATCGCTACTCGCACCCACCTCTCCTGGCCCGCAAATGTACCTCGCGCAAAGCCAGCCGCCAAAAGCCCTCGCCGATGACCTCCCGCTGCCGTTCGCCCACCTCGGCTTCACCGTGCGCCCGCCCCAGCAGCGTCCTACCACCACCACCACTAACGCCACCACCCCACCGCCTATCGACATCTACAACTCCTCCCTCTGGCTCTCCCGCGCGGACTACAGGACAAACACCCCACTCCACCGCGACCCGAACGACAACCTCTTCGTCCAGCTCGCCGGAACAAAGATAATCCGCTGCCTACCACCCGCCATCGGCGACGCCCTCTTCGCAGCCCTCACCACCAGGGGACACGTACAGTCCGCTGATGGTCGGGGCCGGATCCGCGACAACCTGCTCGATAGACGGGAGACCGCCATCCTCGACGCAGTAATCTGGTCGAAAGACGACGACGCGGTATTGCCAGCGGACGATGTACGTGCTGTGCAAGGTGAGCTGTACGAGGCCGTTGTAGAGCGTGGAGAGGGCGTATACATCCCTCGTGGGTGGTGGCACGCTGTCCGTTCGGTGCCGTTGGCAGTGGAGGAGGTTCAGAGGCGGCCTAAGGGGGGTGCTCCTGTTACCGCGAGCATGAACTGGTGGTTTCGTTGACCTGTATACTCTTTAAGCATTATTTGTACACATAGAGGCAGCATTGTATATTAGCGTTTGGTCCCCTCGCGGTGAGCGGACGGGTGGACGGCAGTGTATACTATTGATTGAATCTTTATTCATACGAACTGATAACGTCCATACATTGTGAATGCATCGCGTGCGTAGGCTACTTGGCCATTATGTAAAGCACGGATCCGGGTCAAGAAAGGCTGGAAGTCTCTCGAGTACTGTCCGATATGTAAATTATTACTTAATCCTCAGATCTACTTTAGTCTTCTAATTATAATATTAGCTGTAACACAATGATATGTGTATCGTACCACTGCAGTCACTTACGATGCCACCGAATACGCACACGATATTGATATCTGAGAGCAGGATCGAGGCAACAAGTGCAGCATGGTCCATCCGCAATCGAGTGCTCAAACTGCATCCGTCGCCAAAGACCAGCTACGATCAATTAATAAACTACAGCCTACAGTACCTACAGTACCTACAATACAAATACAATACAGCTACAACCGTACCGTCAGTAATAACAACCACTACTAATCCACCTCCTCGACGTCGACGCTCTCCTCCCTCGCCAGACCAGCAGCGGCGGCAGCGGCATCCCTCTCCCCCTCGCGTGCCTTAACGCGCTCCGCAGCCTCCTTCGCCCTGCGCATCTCCTCCTTCACGAACCGTGCGATTACCGCCGCCCGCTCTGTCGAGATGGGATACTCCTTGCCGTCTTCCTGCGCCCACCGCTTCGCGCCGCGAACCTGGCTGTGTTCCCGCTGGCCGACGCCGGGGGACGCTATCCCGCTGATGTTCAGCCCGCCGCCGCTTTCATCGCCGCCCATCAGCGCGCTGAGCGCGTCGCTTGACATGTTGCTATTATCGCCGCTGCCGGCGATCTGTCGTGCTGGCGGGGCGGTCGCGGCGGGGGGCGTGTTGGCGCTGCTGCTGCTGCCGCCACCGGTGGGGATGTGCTGCACCTGGTACTGCACGGCGGTGAGGTTGCTGGTGCCATTGTTGCCGTACGTGGTTGTGGCCACGGTGTCGTCGCGCTCAAAGACGGGTGGGAGCGGCGCGGGCTGGCAGAGGCTCTCCCAGCTGCGGCCGAGGGACATCCAGTCGCCCACGCGGCGGATGAGCTCGATCCAGTCGGCGCGGGCGGGGGAGCGCGCGGCGAGGAAGATGGGGTATCCGTCGCAGATGCGGGCGAGGCGCGCGGCCATGAAGGCGTACCGTTGGATTTCCTTCGCGGGCGTCGAGATGATGGCGTGGCAGAGGAGGAGGGAGTGCAGGGCGTCGGTCAGGAGCGGGTGGTAGGTTATCTGCTCGTAGACGGGGAGCATGCTGCCGGGCTGCGGTGGCGGGGCCGGCTGTGGGGTCGGGGTGTATTTGGTCAGTTCGGTGGATGCGGGCGCGGGGTACGGCGGGAGGGTGGACGGCGGGGAGGTGAAGAGCGTCGCGACAGCGTAGACGGGGCCGCGGGGCGCGGGGATGCGGGCGCGGGAGTAGCTGCCGTTGCCGTTGCCGCCGTTGGAATTGCCGTTGGTATTGGCGGTGGAGTCCTTGTCTTTGGTGGAGTCGGGCTCGATCGCCTTTGTGGTCCGGCTGCGGGTCACGGCCTGGATGTTCTGGCGAAGCTGCTCCTCGGCCTCCTCGACCGTCAGGCCGGGCGTGTAGTCAAAGTAGGAGAGGTACTTGAGGTAGTCGCGGATGGCCTTTTTCGAGTTCGCGCGGATGGCCTTGCGCACCATCTCGCGCTTCGCGGCGATCGCGGCGGCGTCTTCGGCGGGCACGCCGTTGCCGTTAACGCTGGCGGCACCGGCCCCGCCCTTCTGCGGGTCCCCGAGGGCGTTGAAGGCCTCGATCTTCTGGCAGGCGAGCGTGAGGTACGAGCTCGCGCGGTGGAACAGCAGCTGCATCTCCAGCGACGTCGGCTGCGTCGCTTCGTCTCTCGTAACCCCGTCCCAGGAGCTGGGACCCGGCCCGCCACCGCTGCCGCTGCCCGTACCCCTGCTGCCACGGCTGGCGTTCATCGCCGACGTGGTGCTCGAAACGCTACCATTGGCGCCAAACACGTCGCCGAGAGCAGCCGCGCCGGCGATGCCGTCATGCACGACGCTTCTCACGCGCTTCAACGCGGTCGTCAGATCCGCAGCGGCACCGGCGTGATCCTCCTTGAACCCCTTCGTGACGGCGCGGGTGCGCAGCGCCCAGCCATCGTACGGCCGCTCAAAGATGACCTGGTCGAGCGGGATGAGGCTCGTGGACGCGGCGAGCATGCGGCTGGGGATCTTCTCGTGGAAGAAGTGCACGTACTTGGCCTCGACGTCGTGGGGATTGCGCTGCAGCACAAACGAAGCTACGTCCTCGAGCGTACTAGCGCCCTGCATAGTCGCGACGCTGGCAGCAATCTCGTCCAACGCGTAGGCCTTTGCGAGCTTCTGCGTCGCCAGCTCGCGCATGCGGTGCTTGCGCTCGCGGGACAGTTTCGCGTTCGAGTTCGGGTTCGTGAAGCCGATGCCCAGGATCGCAGCGTTGCCTCCGCCCATGAGGGAGGCCGCCGACGAATTGTACGAGCTGGAAGAGGAGGCGACGCCGGAGGCCGCGCGGACACTGATCGTGGTGGCCTCATCGACGAGCCGGCGGATCTTGACGATATCGAAGAAGACGGCGGGGTCGATCGGGTGAGGGCGCGGGGTGCCCCAGTTGTGGTACGCGAGGGACTCGAGCACCTCGGGCGGCAGCTGGAGCCAGGGGCCGTGGAAGGAGGAAATGTAGCGCCAGTGCCTGCACACACGCACGAGACCGTCGCAGTTAGCGTGGATTCCCACAGAATGCGTGTTTTGCACCTCCTGGTTCGAAGGCAGGGGTAAGTTCAGAAAGAGAGAGAGAGAGGGTATGTGTTACTTGTTCCTGCAGATGATGAGCGAGCCGGCGGTGCCGTCCTTGGACTTGGACGAAGCGGACGACATGGCCGGCGACGGCGGGATCCTGGCCGAGGTGGTGGTAGCGGTGGGGGGTGCGGACGAGGTCGACGAGGAGGCGGGTGCCTTGGGGTCCGCGGCGGAGGAGGTATCGATGCCATTGAGCTGCGGGCGCTTGCCGGACTTCTTCTTGCGGGCCTTCTTGGAGGCGGCAGCGGGCTCGAGGTCGGCGGGCTCGGGCGGCGGCCGGGCCGCGAGCGAGGAGGAGGACGAGGCCGCGGAGGGGACGGACGACGATGCCATGGCGTCCTGTCGGGAGGAGTGAAGATATATATTTTGTTATGCGGAGAGGAAGGGCGAGCGTCGGCGGTTGTTGTTTGTTGTTGTCCTGCGGTGGAGAATTTTCAGGTGCGGTGCGGGCTGCAAGGCACCCTCGCCCTACCGGCCACGTCTCCGGGCCCGGGCACTTGAATTCCCTCCACCATCGTCACTTCAGTTCATCCACCATTTCTATCATGTCGACAGTGTATATTGTATACGGACTCGCGATGCTGGCGGGAGGGTCGGTATGCCCCAACCGGCATCGCCTGCTCCGGTCGCCACCGGGCGCGCACCGGGCTCGCCATTCCAGGATCGTGCGCCAACATCGAACAACATAGCTGGCCAGTACTGTTGCCCTAATCGCCTCATGAAGACATGTATCCGGTATCGATTCTCCTTCTATCGATAGATATTAACACACAATCGACCGATACCAGTCGCGGGGAATTAATATTTCACGGCTGCAGCTGGGCGCAGGATGGTCTGGCTCGTGTCTGTCCGACGGTTGGCAGTTATCGTACATTACAGCTGGCGTGCATGCGCCATTCCACCCCTTCCGCCATTCCCCCAATCCATGCCGCCCACTTCATCCTCTCCCCTCTTCTCCTTCTCCTTCTCCTTCTCCTGCTCCTGCTCCTGCTCCCTGCGAGCGAGCTCCTCGGTCTAGCTGCTCCTTGCATCGTGAACACACAAAAAACAAAAAACACGTACAGCAATAATCGAAACGAGAAAAAAAGGTCGAAAGAGAAAATAAAAAGAGTCCTCCTGACGATCGAACTAACAGGAAAGGTCCTCCCAGGCAACGTTACCCCGATTATATAAGATTGTAATAAAAGAAACAGAATATAAAAAAAAGAAAAGAAAGAAAAAAGGACAAACGTAAAGTCAACAGCTCTCCAGCACCGAAGTCTAGAATATTTGTTCAAAAGAAAACAGCGACGGACGGATAGATAAGTAGATAGTGTAAACGGGCTGACTGGGAGCGGTCGCGAACGACCGGGAACAGTAAGAGTAGTAATAGTAGAATCCGAGATATATACATAAGGGGCTCTGTCTGCGTCGTATATGCACGCGACGACGCGAATTTAAAACCGCAGTGAGCAAACGCATAAAAACCATTCGAATCGAATTTTGTTTTGACCGGTAGCGCCGATTATTTGCCCGAGGTGAGTAGCAGCAGCGAGGAGCAAGCAGCAAAATCAAGCTGAACGGATAAGTAATAGGAATGAAGAGGGTTATTACACAGTGGAGGTGGGGGGAAGGCAGATGGGGCGCGGCGCTGACAAGACCAGCGGTAGGACGAGACAGACTGCTGCCTCGCCGTGGTGCCCCATCGAATGTAAGGATCAAACAGAAAGCGACGCATTTGCTGAAACTCTGCTGCTGAACTGACAAAAAAAGAGACAAGTACTTTGTGGTATCATCGAAGTGCAATATTCTGTCATAAAGTCGTGTGGGGGAGAAGAAAGGACAAGAAATAGAAGCGATTCTTGTAATCGGAATAAAATGTAAAGATATAAACCGACGCGCTATAGAAAGCAGTTGTTCGATCGCGGGCCGCGAAGATGGGGCGGATGGGGGGGATAAACCTCTAAACAACTGATAGAGAGGCTTGCTTTGTTAAGCGTGGCGGGATCGCAATCGAAAAGGATTTATATAAAATAAGTATGTAAAATAAAAAAAGGGGGTACCGATGCGGCGACGACGGCGGGGTCGTCGACTATCGTTGATAGTACCCGCCGCCGACTCCAACGGCATGGGCGTGGTTGACGGGCATGTTGTTCATGCCGACTCCTCCAACGCGATCATCGTACTCTGGCATCTGGCCGAATCGGTGTTAGAACGGTTCGTGGGAGGACTTTTTTGAGACATCGCATGTTCGGTTTCACGCCTCTGCTTCTTCTTCCTCTCCGCGGGTGGGGGAAGCGCTGTTGTACGGCTTGTACCCATCCGTCGTCGTCATCGTGCTCCATCATCCATTTCGTGACACGGGTCAAAGGAAAAGAAAAGGACGGCGCGGGTATGTCGACCTCAAGTCGTTTTTCTCGAACGCTTGATTTCGTCACTCCTCAGACACCAACTTTGACCAAAGCAACCGGAGGGGGGTAAAAATAAAAATCTTTACGAACCTTCCGCTTCTTCTTCTTCTTCCGCGACTCCTCGTCGTCATACCCGCTCCCGCCTTCGTCCTCCGGCTCTTCACCGTACCCTTCCCACCCGCTCTCGCCGTAATCTCGCCGCCGCTTCCGTCCCGACGATCGCACACCTTGCGGGTTGGGCGAGGCCGTGTTGACGCCGTTCGGAGAGGCTGAGGCCGCGGGGGTGTTCGAGGACTTGACGTTGTTGAGAGCCGTCGGGTTTGCCGTCGGGTGTCCGGAAGCCGCAGAATTGCCAGACCGCGATGGAGGGTCCTCCAGAGCCAGCCAAGATGCATCGTACTGCGAGGTTTGCTCATCGTTAGCCTGCCAGTTTCCCATCGCTTCAAGGGCGCCGCCCGCGGAAGCTTTACATCTGGAATCGGTCCCTTGGACCAATTGCTCAATCCCTTGCGGAGAGCGTTGAAGTCGAGCTGTCGACCACCCGATCCGTTCCTGGGCAGCTCCTTCCCCAGAACGCTCATCTTCTGCCATTCCTCCTCCGGAACTTCCAGCATCTCCATCAATCCTCCCTTGACAAGCTGCAGCACGGGCTGGCCCCATCCTTCCTGTCCTTCGGGAACTACCATCTGCTGCACAGTCGTCACGACTTCGTTCTTCCCGGAAAGCCCCGCGATCTTGCCTTTGTACGATTTGCGCAACTTTTGCTTCTGGCCGGAGGCGTCGGTTCTCGCTACGGATGCTGCTATCGCCGATAGACCGTACTTTTCGATCAGATTGCTCGTCGGGTCGGGCCTCTGGGGGATATGTTCTGCGAAGAATGCACCTTCGCGTTAGTCTGCCCCCAAACAAAACAACAATTTCCATTCCATGTGGATATGGAACGCGCCTATTCCGATGACACGACAAAATTTAATCAAAAGACGGAAAAGAAAAGAAAACACATACTCTTGGTGTTCAACCACGACGGAGGGCCGGTCGTGGGCATTGCCAAAAGCTCTTCCATTGTCGGGACGGTCCGTCTGGGTCGCGTCGAGAACGAGGATGTTGCCGGTCCCGCGTCGATTTCCATGGGTTCTCTACTCCTGCTCCGGCTTTTCCGAGGCCGATCGTCGTCTCCCAAATCGCCCTGACTTCGTCTTCGCTTAAGAGACGACGCTCGATCCAGGTCCATGGCGTCGTCCATGCTCGAGAGCGGTATCGCATCGACGGTGGGACTTCGGGGCGTCGGCAGGCTGTTCGTGCTCAGCTGCTGTTGGTTCTGTCGGGGCGAGGTAGCTTTGCTGGGGTTGTTCATGCTTGTGTTGAAACCGCTGGACGCGGAATACAAGCCTGGGGGTGACTGAGGAGTCGGATGGTTGTGAGGTTGCTGCGAGTTAGAAGTGTTATACTGATGGGTGCCTATGGATTGCATGGACGAATGTGTGAGGATCCACCGTTTTTCTGATCGGGGAGATGTGAGAGAAAAGTCGCCTGTTTGTCTCCCGGAGATCACGCGGTCTGCTGTTGCCGCTGCCGACTGTCGGAGATCCCGGGTTTTCCTAGATGATGGGCGATTGTTTCGTCGGTGGTATTGGCGATGGAGTCGAGGTGCTGTTGTTTTTGCGAGGATGTGCGACACAGGAGGCAGATTATTATGGTGACAGGGTGCAAAGTTTCGGATGTGGTAATGCGACACGACGAGGAGGAGGCGGACGGCGTCAGCGGTGCTGATTGTCGCAGGGGGGAGTGTCGGTCGGTTGCAGGCTGCGAACGTGTCGACGACGAAGATTCTCGAGAGGGCGGGGTGAAGGTGGAGGTTGAGGTTGAGGTGGTGGAGGTGGAGGTGTATAATTAGAAAGGAGAGGATCGAGCGGTTGTTCGTTCGGCTGACGGCGTTTGGAGTCGTTTCGTTCGTTTGTCGGGGAGGGAGCGAGCAGGGAGGGTATTGTCGGGAGATTGCGATGCCGATGCGGGTCGGATTGGGCGAGGGCGAGTGCTGTGGCGGCCGACGCCAGGGGCAAGAGGCAGTCGGGACGGGCGAGGGCGGCGGTGGAGGAGGTGCAGGCGGAGATGGTGATGGTGGATGGAGGAGGAGGGTGTTGATGGGAGGAGTCGGAGGTTGGCTGGTTGCGATGGGAGGAGAAGAAGGGCAGGCACTCAGAGGCAGGCACTTCAGGCGGGCGTTGTTGGCTGGCTGGCTGGCTGGCTGGCTGGCAGATTGGCGGGAATGCAGCAGCGGTGCGCTGGGCCGGATCCTGAGCCTGAGCCTGAGGACAGCCTGAGGACAGAACCTGCGGGAGGAGACAAACAGGGGCCGCCCAGGTCGCAGGCCGTGAATCAAACTCTGTCCAACGGCCGCCGCTGGCTGATAGAAACTAAAGTATAACGCTCCGGGAAAAGAAGAAGAAGAAGTGGGAGAACAGCTATCGCGGCGGCCAATCGATCGATGAACCCAAAAGGCCCCGGCGTCGAATGATATCGGCCACAGTCCTGGTATGTATCTCTCTCTCTCCACTCGGCGGCGTATAGCGAATACTTGGTCGTTCGAAATAAGGCTTCGTCCAGTCGCCTGGCACGGTGCCGTGAAACGAGCTGGTGCTTCTTCTTCGTAAAGCCCGCAGAAAGCCGCCTCTTTTCCCAGACCGGCCACGGACAGGAACCGGGCAGGAAGGGTCCTCCTGCTGCTGCTGCGCCTGTCGTTACAAGAAGGCGAACACCCAGACAAACAAAAGCTCCGACCAGACCGAGGCCAATCAAGCGAGATGAGACGAAAGAATTAAACAGTCTGTTTTAATCCCGAGTCGAATCCACTCTCTCAAGCAGCCTTCTCCAGATCTTGCCAGAGAATGCACTCTGTGGAAGGCCGGTGCAGTGGCAGCTGCAGGGGGATGGATGAAGGAAGCAAAGGAAGGAAAGGAAAAATAAAATAAACCCGTATCAAAAAGAAAAAGGAAGAAGAAGAAAAAATCCTCGAAGCACGAGTTATATCGGGAAACACCTGTGCCAATCTATCTGAGATGGCGCCAACCAGAGCACGTTGCGTCCCTCCGGACTGCCCTCCACCGTTCGCTCGCTCGCTTATTCGTCGCTCAAGCTTTTGCTTCTGCAGCTTCTTCTTCTTGTTCTC
This sequence comes from Drechslerella dactyloides, assembly GCA_020064725.1. Classification (NCBI taxonomy): domain Eukaryota; kingdom Fungi; phylum Ascomycota; class Orbiliomycetes; order Orbiliales; family Orbiliaceae; genus Drechslerella; species Drechslerella dactyloides. The sequence goes on from JAGTWJ010000019.1 coordinate 2,520,777, forward strand.
TTCTTCAGCTGCTCGTCGTCGTCGTCGTCGTCGTCGTCGTCGTCGTCTGGAAGAAACTATCTGGATACCGGTATACCCAAGAAGTATGTAGGTATATAAATATATCGCACCGTCCGCTTTCCCAATTCACGGCGACTTATTCTAATTGGCGGAGCCGAGAGGGGAGGACCGCCCTGCTTCTCGTTGACCGTTTGCGTTCACGGTCTGCCCATCCGACGGGTCTCTCGCGGCGTGCCTCGGTTCCTTCCCCTTCCAACCAGCAGTCGGCTCGCTCGAGACAAATAAAGATATGATATCTGTGTCCGTCTGTACGTATGTATGACCGATGCGTGAATATCGACTGGCCTCTTGAAATAAAGCCCAGTTGAGTTTTTTTTGTTAATTTTGCTCGGCCCTCTCTTTGTCCTACCACGGATCGATGTGCTGGCGACAGCTCCAGGTCAACTTTGCACCCCGTCCGATTTGTGATCGTCGCCGTCCTAATGCTTGGTCGGCCGCGGCGTCGCTCGATGGTACCTAGCTTAATCCGCCTTCGTCTGTCCGTCTGTCCGTCTGTCTGTCTGTTGGTGTGTTCGGCGTCGCGTCCCGCCCAGTCTTCCAAAGCTAGCCGCCCAGGACTAGTCAGTCGTATTACTGTCGCCGCCTCAATAATAATTTTTCCCGCCTCTGGTGATAGCCAAATCACGAGTGTTTGTAAACGTAGGCTGATAGTTCGAGAAAAAAAATGCGTGGTATAGTCTGATTGTTTTCTCTGTTTTGCCGCGATTCTCCACCGTCCGGATGTTCCAGTTCCGGTGTCCGTCCTGAGAAAATATATGATGAATGCACGAAATAATGTGATGTAGGTAAGGTAGCGGGGTGGCGGAAAGGCGATAACGCTGGAGACGGCGGCTGCTGTCGGCCGTCGCGAGAGTCCCAGTTTACTGCTTCGTCGTCCGCCCGCTGTTGTCAAAAGATGGCAAAGGAGGAGGTGCACCTTCGACGCAAGCTGCCTGTCCGTCGTCCGGTCGTCAGAGACAGCGCTGTGTCAGAGCGGATGTCGAGGAGATGGCAGAGCCAGCGGTGGAGAATTGATGACGGATGGATGCCATATGCGCTTTCCTGGCAATGCCAGTTAGCATCAGCAGCACCAGCAGCAGACCAGCCAGCAGGACCAGACCAGACCAGACCAGCCTGACACAGCAAGAGAAAAAAAAGAAAGTCACCCCTGCTGCATCCTCTCGCCCAATCGCCCTGCCGGCCCACCACCCATCCTCAGGAATAAGGTGTGGGAGTTTTCGAACGTTCCAACGGGCAAAAAGAAACGACCGCCAGACATGCAGGCCGGTCAGCCCGGGCATCCCCGGTAAGCAGCCTGGTCGGCCCCGGGCGCTCTCGGGGCGCAGGTAGTGGGCGGATTCCGGGCGCTCGTTCGCTTAAGGCTGCTGCTTCTGAAGTCTCTCCGGATTCTGGAAGGTCGCCCTGAAAAGTTTGAGGTTTGAAGTTTTTCTCCCTCGTCAAACTGCGTTGCCTGTTTGCCGATGTGTTGGCGCTGTTGTCAGATTTGTGTTTGTTCCGGCAGCACTTTCCCCATTCGGCGGGGGAAAACGCGTTAGGGCTCCAGCCCAGGTCTAGTCCCGATTCGGCGCCAGCTGCTCAAACTGTGAATATCGCCTTTTGCATACCGCAACTCCATCGATCCATCATCATCGACAACCATCCGACACCCGACACCCCGATAGCCCTACGAGTCTCCTTCGTCGACGCCCTCAAAACCATTCACAATGTCCTCCGGAAGCCCCCACAGATGTACGTACACAATATCTTCCACCGGATTCCCCTACCCACCGAACATCAAGAACCGTAGCTAACATCGCATCCCACCGTCTAGTATACGTCAAGTAAGCTCCTACTCCCACTCCACCGCCATGCATCAGCGAAACGGGCATCATGCGACGACGCCTGTTGGTCGTCAATATTCTCTCGACTTGATCGAACCCCCGGCGACAAGTGAACATGCACACGACAAACTATCAAGAGAACACAAACTAAGACCATGATACAACCATAGGGGAAAGCACCTGTCCTACAAGAGAGGGAAGCGCAACACCGACCCAAACACCTCTCTCATCAAGATTGGTACGTTCAAAATTCAAAAAAAAAATACAGACGAAAAGACACCCAGGAGCCAGGCTAACAGTCCACAGAGGGCGTCGAGTCCACCGAAGATGCACAATTCTACCTGGGCAAGCGGGTAGCCTACGTCTACCGCACCCAAAAGTCCATCCGGGGCTCCAAGATCCGCGTCATCTGGGGCAAGATCACACGGCCACACGGCAACAACGGCGTCGTCCGGTCGAAATTCCGGAACAACCTACCCCCCAGCTCGTTCGGCGCCACCCTCCGGATAATGCTGTACCCATCCAACATCTAGATGCTCCCTCCCGCAACCCTCTGGGAAATAGACACAGAAACAGACAGGACAAGACGACTGCACTAGCGATTTTCCGTTCTGTTAGTCTAGTTCTTCGATCGAGATTCTCTTCTTTCCGTCTACGAATCCCGTCTAGTTTTCTCGAGTTGCTACGTACGGCTTTTTTTTTCTTCCCGCTTCTTCGTATTTTGTTCCTATATCTCTATCTTTTACGACGCCTGCATAAACCATTCTCCTTCCTTACTACACTACTCCAATCTTACCTCGCCGTTCGATCAAAAAAAATAAATGGAAATGCCTCGGAATCGCCTTTCGACACACACCTCTCGCTTTCTAACCCGTTGGAACCGTCTCTCCACCGCCGAATCGACAACCTCGCTGAATTGAACGACAGAGGAGGAAACCGGTAGCTGCGGATGGAAGGAAAGGGTGGAGCGTGCAAAGAAAGACGCAGGGGCGTGGAAAAGCAAGGTCCCAGGGCATACATACATTATAAGACCGAACGAGAGAGGATAGGAGCGGGGGAGTGGAAGGACGGAAGGAGACTGGCTCACGATACCGAAACCCTCTCTTCCGCGCCACACGATCGATCCCTCCCATCCATCCTCGCATCCCACGTATTTCTTATTCCTCATTATTACTCACTTACTTATATATTATATCGACCTGGCGTTTGGAAAATCGAATTTTCTCTTTTTCAACAATTGTTTAATACTCCGCGCTCTCACAAACACCCCACACACGCAAGCCCACACTCCATACAAACCCCAACGTTATGACATCTTGTATCAGTGCAGCGGGGCGCGCGGATCAGATCATCGATTCCTCAGATGTCACAAATCACGTGCTGCGTGTACTGTACATGGAATTGTCACGAGGCCGCCTTCGACAGCTTGTGTATAGTAGAAATCGAAGAACCTCTAAATTCGAATCGAACCGCCAGCCGTATACGTAGAAGCCGCGATCAATCAGTCTATACCATATCCATCCCATAACATAAACCTATACCCGACCAGGTACTTAGGTAAGCATATATACAGCGTGTAAAATCTAGCACCCCACGAATGTGAACTAAAACGCCCGCCGTCGCGCCAACGGCGTCGTCGGCCGCTTCACGGCCCCCTGCTGCGTCGCCAGCCTCTTCACCACCGGATTCCCCGCCGCCGCCGGCACCGTCGCCTTCTTAACCGCGTCTGCCTCCCGCGCCGCCTCCTTCGCAGCCTCAGCCCGCTGCCTGTCCTCTGCAATCTTCGCCTCGATCTCCATCTTCCTATTGATCTCGTTCTCCGTCACCCGCCGATCCTTCGCCGAGTACCCCTTCTCCTTAATGCTGTAAAACACCCCGCCCAGCTCCGCCAGCCAGTGCGGGTCCACCGCCGTCACAGTGGACATGTACTCCTTCGACGTCAATATCAGCTCGTGGTAGACAACATAGTCCGGCAGGAACCCGAGCCCGTACAGCGCGGACGTCGGGTGCAGCTGCACGGTAACGCTGGTCCGCAGGTTGATGTACTCGCCGATGCCCTTGACTTTCGCCGCCTGCGCGAAATACCCGCTGCAGATACACTTGCGCGCAACATCCCAGTCCGTGCCGCACGAGGTGATCTCGAGCTTCTGGAACTTCATAATATCGAGCAGCTGCTGCCGGATCTCGCGCGCGCGGCGGAGCGCCTTCGGGTGCAGGAAGTGCTTGATGCACCAGCCGTCCGCGTACCCGTTGGCTTTCCACTGCGAGTACACGTGCAGGAGGGTAAGGTGGTCGGATTCCGGGACGAAGAACTTTTCGCGCGCGGCGTCGGACTCTTCCTGCCGTTCCTTCGGGCGGTAGAAGACGCTGGGGACGGAAAGCATGGAGATTATCGTCAGCATCTCTTCGCTGCACCCGTACTCGACCGACATGATGAGCAGCTTGGACAGCGCGGGCTCCATGGGGAAGCTGGCCATCGATTTGCCGAGGGAGGTGAGTTCGCCAATGTTGTCGAGGGCGCCGAGCGCCCAGAGGTCGAACAAACTGGTGGTCATGGTGTCCTGCGGCGGGGGGTCCATAAAGTCGAATTCGAGGAGGTCCTTCACGCCGAGGGATTTCAGCAGGAGGACGGTGTTGCTGAGGTTCGTCCGCTGAATTTCCGGGATGGTCTGGATGTACATCTCGTTCTGGAAGGCCTGCTCGGTGTACAGGCGGTACGCCTTGCCGGGTCCCGTGCGGCCCGCGCGCCCGGAGCGTTGGCCGGAGTTGGCCTGCGAGATGGGCGTAATTTGCAGTGTGTCCATGCCCATGCGAGGATTGTACACCTTGAGCTTCGAGTAGCCCGCATCGACAACGTACATGATACCGTCGACTGCACAAGGATTAGCGATTTTATAATGTATATGGAGGGAATTGAGAGCTACTAACCTGTCAAACTGGTTTCCGCAATGTTAGTCGCAACAATCACCTTCCTCGCACCTCCCTCCGCCTTGTCGAAAATCTTCGCCTGCAGGTCCGCTGGCATTTGACTGTAAATCGGCAAGATGGCAAGCTTGGGCGGATCGTCGAGCTGCGAGAGCCGCTCCGCAACAATCTCACAGGTAGCTTCAATATCCTCTTGACCGGTCATAAAGACCAGGATGTCGCCGGCTCCCTGGCCGAGATGTATCGAGAGCACCTGCTTGACAGCGGCGTCGACGTAGTCCTCGCACGGCGACTTTGACCACAATACATCAACCGGGAATGTCCTGCCGGGAATAGTGTATTCCGGCGCCCCGCCGAAGAAGCGGGAGAAGCGCTCGGCATTCATGGTGGCAGACGTGACGATCAGCTTGAGGTCCCTGCGTCTCGCTAGGATCTTTTTGATAAGACCCATAAGGACGTCGGTGTTCAGCGCACGTTCGTGCGCCTCGTCCATGATGATGCACGAGTACTTTTCGAGCATAGGGTCGACGAGAGATTCCCGCAGCAGGACACCATCCGTCATATCTAAGTCGAGTTTGTTAGAAACGCCAGTCGACTAGAGAGGAAGACAGTGTCAACTTACATTTTATGATGGTTTCGTCGCTGGTGCAATCTTCGAATCGAATGGCGTAACCGACGGTGCTCCCGAGCTTGGCTTCCATCTCTTCGCTCACACGTTTCGCAACGCTCATGGCAGCGACACGACGGGGCTGAGTGCATCCAATCATGCCTTGTTTCCCATATCCATCTTCGTACAGAAACTGCGTCAACTGCGTCGTCTTCCCCGATCCGGTCTCGCCGATGACAATGATGACTTGATTGTCCCTGATCACCCTCAAAAGCTCCTCCCTTACAGCGAACGCTGGCAGATACTCTCGTTGTTCCTTCAGCGTCCGACTTCGGCTGAACTCGCTGGCGCCCTCGCTCTTTTTCAGATGGTCCGCAAACTTGTTCTCCACCCGGACATCACCGTCATCGGGTCCATCTTTGCCCTTCTGCTTCGTCGGCTCTCCGGCTCCGAGAGCGCTGTCGCCCTCTTCGTCTTTGATACCAAGGACGTTTCCGAGGTTCGTGCCAGCGAGATTCGTCGCTTCTTGAGCTTGCTTCGCCCTCTCGCGCTGTTGTCTCCGCTCCCTCACCAGCACCGAACCCTTCTTGCTGAAGATTGCCATATCACTCTGCGGGTCTCGCACAGCAGGCACAGGGTCTAACTGCTTCGTGAAGATAGTCTTTCCGTCCAGGAATGGCGGGCGGATATCGTGGACGAGAATGTGAACTCTCGTCTCCTCCTCATCGTCAAGATCGTCCATACCAATATCAGCCCTCTGAGCAACGCCGGACGTCAACATTCGATTCGTCTCCCATGCGTCGACATCCCGCTGCTTCTGCTGTGCCCGAGCGGACATGCGCTTCCCCGTCTTGCGCTCTGCCAATGCCACCTCCCGCTGCTGATCAGCCCAGGAGTTATCGAGCGAGCCGAAGGGATTGTGCGTCTCGTCCCCGAACGTATGCCCCATTTCGTCCCCGGCGTACCAATCACGGTCCATAGCCTGTGAGTCGACGGGGTCATAGAAGCTATCGTCCGAGTCTCGTATTGCAGCGTTCGTGCGGGGTGTCGCGGCTGGGTATCTCGAAGTCCGCGAGGTTGTAGCGCGGCCCCCCGCGAATCGATCTGATCTCATAGGCGTAGCATCATGTCGCCGGCTCCCGAAATCCTGCCGCGTCCTATACCCGTCCCGGTCGTCATCCCTCCACCTCTGATCCCGGTCACCGTATCGACCTCCTCGGTCCCGATCTCGATCTCGATCGCTATACTGCGACCGCCTATCGCCGTGCATTCGGTCATCTTCATGCCGCTCGCGCTCTCGGTCCCGCCGCCCACGGTGCGCAGCCAGCCTCTCCGCCGCCTCCCTCGACAGGCCACCCCCGTGCGACGGTGTTTCCATACGGCGCTGCACCGGGTGCCGCTGGATTGGCAGTGATGGCTTCTTGAATTCGACATTGCTATCTTGCTCCGTGCTGCGGTCATCCGGCTGCGAGGGCTGCGACTGGCTGTCGCGCGTCTTGGACTCTAGACTTGAGCCTGAACCTGGACCTGACTTTCCGGTATCAGCCTGTGTCTCTTCGTCTTCTCCGTCGACTTTGAAGTCCAACTTTATCCTCTTCCTGTCGAGTCCCAACCTGGACTCCCGCTTGGCGTCATGGTCGCCTGTATCTCTATTCCTCGTCGATGACGATACGAGCAGGCCGCCGGGCAGCTCGGATTGCCGTTCCAGACGCTCCGGCTTCGTGAAGCCGCCGCCTTTGCCAGCGCCGTTCTGGGCGCCGGAGGCGGCAGCACCGCCACTCGAGTCTCCTTCTTGGATGCGTGTCTTGACCTGTTCGAAGACTTCCTGGAGGAATTCGTCACGGTACCGGCCGAACGCGCTGCATGCTGCGATGAACGATTTCGGCCCCGGCTGGCCTTTGGCGACCTGGATGATGTTTCGAGCGAGGTAGTCGTTCGGGTCGCGGCCGAGTTCCTTTCCGATCTGTACCGCGAGATGGTGGGTGTATTCGTCGTTCAGGCCGGGGGGGATTACGGCGTCCGACATGGTTGTGATGGCGAGGGTCGTTTGTGAGTCGAGGAGGTTGACGTTTGACGTTTGATAATTTCTAGGAGGCGAGATGTGAAGCTTGAACCAGCTTGCAACACATGACCTCGCGTTGGCAACTGTACCGCGTGTGTATAATTCGCGATGGCACGAATGATGCTGTCTCGTATAACAGCACAAGAACACTTGCAAGTCGGCATTACAACAGGGAATAAGTCGATGAGAGCTAAGGATTTGCTGCCAGTTTCCAGCAAACCATAAGAGTATTCCGACCATGCTAAATAATCGCATAGATCGCGTTCTATAAATCTACTCTAACTATATCGTTGATATTTACAACTCTATCTTACACGCCATCCACGAATGACGGCTACTTCTTCTTTTTCTGCCTGCCAGCCTTCTCCCTCTCATACGCATTCGCGGCAGCCCCCTCCTCATTCTGAATCATGCTCACAATCCTCTTCATCTTGTCATGGTACTCCTGATCCGCCACCTTCCTCTCCTTCAGCTTCTCGCGCGCGATAAACTGCGAGTCCTTCCGCAGCTCCCTCATCGCGCCCTTGCGCTCCTTCTTGTGCTCCGCCTTGAGCTTGTTCAGCTCCTTGCGGTCCTGGTCTCGGTCGTACGACGACTTGTGGCGGTCGAGCGAGTACTCTTCCTCGAACTTGGGCATGTTGGACGGTATCGGCAGCGGGCGGTGGTGGTGCAGCTCTAGCGGGCGGCGGAACTTTTGCGCGTGGGTACGTAGGCGGTGGAGTTCGGGTAGGGCTGTGTCTTTGATGTAGTTTGCTAGGGGTTTTGGGAGCGCTTTGGCGCATGCGGGTGAGTTGAAGTGGGATAGGATGGTGATTGCGGGGTTGGAAATTTCGAGGAATGCTGTCTTGGAGGAGTATAGTTTTGCAAAGGCGACGAGCTGTTGGGTGAGGGCGTATGTGAGTGTGATTTTGAGAGCAGCAGGGTCGGATATGGCGTCCGTGTATAGAGCTTCTTTGAATTTGAGCTTGCCGAGTTCGAATCCGTCCTTCGGCGAGGTCGATATTCGCAGCTTTGACGAGTTCTCGATCCCGTGGACCGGAAAACTGCCGGGAATCTTGGGGAACGGTGACGGCGACAGCGCAACGAGGCACTGGTATATATAATTGACAGCTTCCGGAATCACTCGTTTCGACAGACGTTGGTACTGCGCGTGGAATTAGCACCGGTCGACCGCTTGGGATTGAGTTTATAGACTCACCTGCAGACATAAAGTGACCATATAACAACCCTGGGCCATCGTTTCGATATCCTTCGGAGGGGTGGAGCTCAGCCACCGTGCTATAACCAGCATCGCCGGCGTCACGACAATGTGGAAGTGATCAGACGTAGGATATATGACGCCCAGCGCCGTCAGAATCATGAGATCTGACCGCTTGCACTTCTTCTGCTGTCCGATCCTATCGAAGAATTTCTGGATATGTTCCCGGAATCTCGCAGCGGAGGCCTGCGGGAACCCCTTGGATAAGCTATGGAGATGGCGGATCAATATCTCCAAGGTGCCCATAGGAGGGGGCGTCGGCAAATCGGCGAGATAGATAATATGATCGAAGATGACCAACATGAAATTCTGCTGATGAGTTAGCATACTGTGAATATAATTCAGCTAAGTTAGAGCACTCACGGAAAGCTTGGACTTGTTGTCCGGACCCAGCGAAGGATGATGCAGAACGCGAATACGCTTAACGATCGTCGGCAGGTCCTCCATCTTGTGCCTCGACGTGATTTTAAGGAACTCCTGGTGTGTCCCCGGGCACGGGAACGTGAACGGTAGAGTAGCATCACCCGCTCCAGCACCGTTGGCGTGTCCCGTTGCTTTTGGAGCCGACGATTCATCTTCGGAATCCATCAGGTTGTCACCTTCCGATTCTTCGGACTCCGACGCTCCTTCATCGTCTACGAGAGCGTCTGCATCCTCGTCGGACTGGTAGTCGTCAGAGTATGCATCGTCATTATCCAGATCTCGACGACGGGATGATTTTCTAGCCGACAAGCTCTCTCCCGCCTCGGCCTCGACATCATCTTCATCTTCGTCATCCTCGTCATCACTTTCATCCTCGTCTTCTTCAGAGTCATCTTCATCACTATCGGAAGCGCCGTGAACCAGGTCCTCTTCCTCCGGGGCGAGTTTGATACCCTTCCCCAGCCCAAACTCGTCATCGCTCACGTCCTCCTGCGCATCAGCCTCATCCTCGCTGCTCTCCTCGCCACGCATGCGCCGCTGTCTGCTCTTCTCCAGCTTTTGCAGCTGGGCGGCTCGTTCCTCAGCGAGCTCCTCGGCGGACTTTGTCCTATCCGCCGGTTTCGAGCGCTTGTCATATGTCATCTCGCGGACGGCGGTGTCGTATTTCGAATTGACGTCTAATCCCCCGTTGATTTGAGCGGCCCTGTCGGCGTGCATGGAGTTTGTAGCGCCACCGTTGGCGCTACCTTCAGGCTTCCCGTGTGGCGGCCGCGCCGGGATCCCGGCCAGCAGGGCCCTGATACCACCGAGCTGTGCGTCGAGCTCCTCCCTGAGGTCTTCATCGGCCTCTTTCTCTTTCTGCCGCTCGTACTTGTGGAACTTGGACTTGGCGATGACTTCCTTCATTACTTCCGCTTTTGATTTCTTCTTCGGCGGGCCGTCCGTCTCGTCGTCCGAGGCGTCAAGCTCGCCGTCCGATGGGTGAGACCGCTTCGCGGGCCGTAGGATGTCCTCGTCGCTGTCGATGTCCTCGTTGAAGTCTTCGGCGGGCAGCGAGCCCAGCGATTGCCCGTAGTGCGTGAGGACTTCGTCGTCATCTTCGAGGTTGAAGATGTCGGCCTTGCGCGACCGCTGCTGCTGCTCTCTCGTGAAGCGTTCGAGCATCCTGTCTTCCGGCGCCATTGTGGGGTCGTTCTCGCCGAACCTTCGATCGACGATGCCGCCGACTTTGTTCCGCTGCTGCATTTCCACCAGCAGGGTTTTCCGACGCTGGACGAGACGTTCTCGATTAGCCGTGCGTTCTTCACATCCCGACGACC